>CM066031.1:1569393469-1570616760 GCA_033557465.1 Ichthyophis bannanicus | reverse complement strand
AATGCACAGATCGTATGCATTTATGAAAGGGCAGGCAATGCCATGTGTGCAGTAATACAAGGACAGTATGGACCACCCGGCAATACCGGGGCCAGATCTGCACACCCTCAGGTAATGGTCAGGGCTATGCATGTGCACACAAAAACTATGCTATTAAAAGTGAGAGAAGGAGAAACTTGGAACGGAGAATGTATATGTATATGCAATGTTGACAGTAATAGGTATTGCAATATTGGCGACGGCGCTTGCATCTCACGGTATGGCCACGCTGCAAAATAAGTTTCCCCTGCCAGCTGGCCCCACACGGTCATCTTGTGCCTGTGGAGGGGGTGTGGGTGGTGGTTGGTGGTGGCGGTGTTGGGCGGCAGGGGCGGTGAGTGCCCTCCTTTCCAGAGGCAGCTTGGATGCACGCCATGGCCACACCACATACTCCCAAAGAAAATATCTTGGATGTGATTGGCGCAGAAGAGCACCACCTCAGTATGAGGCTTTCTCCAGTTGTGCCGTTTAGCTGCAAGTTCCTGACGAATGCCTGTGTGGGGAAGAGATGGTGGTCATTGAGTTACTGTGTGGCGGGGGTAACAATTGTCCAAGCAGAACTAGCCCAAAAACATATCCACACAAATACACCTTTGCATGCGTACAAACTGTACTACTGAGATTACATATTTTGATGTATTTTTTTAGAAAACATTACACAAATGTGTCGTCCATGGCCACACACAGGACATACACCATGGTACGTTTTTGCTAAGGAAAGCCTTTATCAATGGCTCAGGTAGGAGTTATAGAACGGGTGAGGTGCCCTCTGAAACAAGACTCCTGTCAGTCCTGGATAGAGGTCAATAACACATAGCTCACACCATAAAAGCCTACCAGTACCAGAATGCACCAGGTGTCCAGCATCCATGAGGGGGCTGAAAGTGAGAATACATGTGTTCAATCAAGAGGAGCTATGAGGGGTAATACCTAGGCACTCATCTCAAAGGGCAGGGGCCTGATTAAGCACAGCTGCGCTGTGATAGGGGAGGAGCACACATCAAACAGCATAACAATAGAGCTTATTCTACAGATAGCAAGCATACAGACAAGACCTACAAGCTCCAGTCCAGCTACAAGCTACAGCCAAGCTACAAGCTCCAGCCCAGCTACAGCAACGGGCTTAAGGTTTCAACATCACCTGTCGAAGCAGAAGCCAAAGCCAAACGGATTAGAAGGAAGGAAACTCTCGGGAAATGGCAGAGCAGAAAGGCCATTGAGAGATCTAGGAGAGTACCAAGGCAGTACCTATAATGAGGAGGTATTCCAAGTGCCAGCAGAGACCATTGGGACTGGGGTCACCCCCGAGGAATGGCCAGTGGCAGAGATAGGTATCACCTGTGGATACTGGTGCAGGAGAGAAGACTGCACGTGGAAGTGACCATAGGAACTATGACAGAAGTTATGTGAGAGGAGATCCAGTGTCAAGGGATAAAGATTGGAAGGATGGACATAAGGAAACTGGAAGTACATACTGCGCCAGGCTATACAGAGAGGAACCAATGGCAGCAAAGGGCGGTTCAGGTATGACCAATGATCCCGACGCTATCTCTAACGTGAATGGCAGCAGGGCAATGAGCATTCATCTTGATAGTTGGCCCTACTGAAAGACTCATCGGTGCTATTTTATGATAGTCACCCCTATGCTTATTGATGAGGGGGGAAGGAAAGAACAGCAGCGATGAAACTCTTGTTTACATGGAGTGTTCTCTATAAACGTGCGATTGCTAGCTCTCTGTGTGGAAACACATGAGCCATCACAAAGAAACTTAACCTTGTTCTTTATTGCACTACGAACGTTTCCTAAAGCAGGATAGGGCCTCACACAGTATCAGCCCAGCAAGCTCAAGGGTTTGCAGCTGGGGAATTGATAATTAAGACAGCTGCACCTAATTGTGTGTGTGAGCAAGGAGAGAATGAGGCGAGAATCACTGCAGGATCTGTGTGGGACATAAGCAGAGGTTAACCCAAGCAGCAAGGTGTATTCATTTATTTGTGACCCTTTCCATTTGGTAGTCTTTGCTAGGAGGAAACACATTAGCTAATTGCCTGACAGGGTGATGAAGGTTTTTTCATGAGTTGAGTTTGTGACTTTATGTTATCAAGTTAAATACTGCACGCAAGTAACATCATTTATATGACCTACCGAAAGCATACTTGTGCTGGGTGAATTAAACCCAGCTCAATATACGAATAAGACGTTGGTTATTGGCTTTACCACTGGGTTCACAACCAAAGGTATTGTCTCCGGGGGGGGGGACTGTTCTGTGTGTTTGGGGAAATGAACTTACATTACCCACAATACCTTTCGGTTATCATATGAATATATGCATCCATCATGATTGGGGTAGGTTCACACACTAGGCAGCCGTCTGCTATGAGAACGTGCTGGTGAGAACACAGGCACACGGATATACACTGTGTGTGCAAGAAACTAGACAACGTCCATCAGATGTAGCCAGTACTATTAGAGAAAGCACAGCAGATAAGTGCTACATTTGTGTGGGTGGCTGGAGGCCGTGTCGCGACTTGACTGCAACAACACCAGGGGATACACAATGAGTAGGAGATATGGGATGGGCATACAGGCAGGGAACGTTGGAGCTTCGAGAGCAATGGACACACACCAAACCCGGCCATGTGACCAGTGGCAGTGCTCATTGACAATGTTGCGATGTGGGTGTGCACAGCGGTTCCCAGGAACATACCCAGGGACTGACCCAACACTACCACCATGTGGGTGAACAGAGTCACAAGGTTCTCTCACAACACCAACCCCTCCCGGGGGTGACCCCAGTGGGCAAGAAAACAGTGCAAGGACACCTTGGGGCCCATGTTTGGTGTGCCCTCAAGGGCCACGGTGGGTGATGTATGTCATGCTGCTGCCACAGGGTCCCACGACTCCAGACGTAAATGTACATGTGTATGACATAGGCATGCAAATGCTAGTGACAGGCCTCAGATAAGGGTGTTCAGCCCTGCGTATATGGTGGAGAGTGGGCCATCCATGATTGTGCCTGGCCAGCAGGCAAGGCAGGGGTGAGGTGTGAAAGCGGGTGCACAAAACCTCACATCACGGGGCCCTATTGACATGTGTTGTTCCCACGGTGCAATATTAGCATCCATCGAAATGCAGACTAGCAGTGTTGCATATTTGACCATTGCTCCTGCCTGACACACAGCCCTGGGTTAGGAAAGAGGACAACCGGTTTATGTATGTTTGTTTGTACCCGTACTTGGGGGATGGCTCACCTAAGCATACATCCCAAGGAAACAATAGATCACAAACAAAACACATCCAATGCTCAGCCTAACAGGCACATCTCCCCAGTCGCCACAAAACACGGGAGGGTGACAGAAGGCACAACATGGCAGGCATCTCAACTGTGGCAGTCGGACAGGTGAGGGTAGCCCAGGGCATACAACCAACCACGAGACAATGTGCGTGTGGAGGCAAGAGACCTGGTGTTGAGCCACTATGACCACAGGGATGCTGCGTTAGTTCCGAGTACGTGGATTTTTTTGTTTACAGCAATGCCAGGGCTCAGACAGCTTGGTATGGCGCCGACGGTGGATACACCCAAACCTACAATGCAAGTACCAGGGTCAGTGGGGGGAATGAAATGTGTGAGGATCCCAGGTTACTACAGCTGTGCACTTGGAGACCAAAACGTCCAAACCACGGGCATGGGGCAAAAGAATTAACATTTTCCCACGGCCTAGGAATGGAATGAGTGAGCATTCACGTCCGTTACAACCCACGTCACCTATGTATGATCCCTCGGGGAAAGGAGGGCATGTGTCCTGTGAGATATGTCGCCGGGAGGACGGAAAAAATCCCTAGTGGGCGAATGAAGCAGTCTGCTCAAACCAAGCCACAGGCAGATGTCCCTGGGTGGTATACCAGCCCCTGCGTCGCACAGCACAGAGGGTGAGGCTAGCAGTTGCATTTGGCACACGAACGTCCTTATCGCCCTTGAAGTCCATTGGTCAATGGAATGTGCCCTTTGCCAGCCGGCCAATGTATAGCCATCTGTAGTGTGGTGTGTGTGGGTCAAAATATGGAATGTGTTTGTCTGCCGTCTATAGGCTATTGTGGACGCCAGGGGAAGGTGAGCACGGCCAAACCTGACCTGTCCCAGGGTACAGCCATTTGCTCACATGCTGGACCTGTTATGAGGAACCTGCTGTTCATCGACCTGACTACCATGCCACATGGCCATCACAAGGTATTCCCCAGCGGATGAGCGCAACTGTACATACATGTTTGAAATGGGCATGTTTACCAGTGTGAGTGCGAACACATGACAATGTTTTTCACGTGAACTGTCCTGGATCTGCAATGTCAGGAGGGTGCTGAAGAGTCTGTTCTGTCGTCAGCTTAACGTTTTCCCAGTTCCTTTTGGGGATGTCAGGTTTGGGAGTTGGGATATTGTGTCTGTTTGGGGTCAGGGGAACCTATACCGGGGGGGGTTCTGCCTGTGTAGCTGCTGAACCCCCAAAACGCAACTTGGCCTCATCACCAGGTTCACCTGTGTGCTGCCCAGACCAGTTTTGGACTTCACTTTATGTCTCCCCCCACCCACATCACCTGATGGCCTCATCCACAATGCTGGATGCCACAAGGACACGTAATTTGGCGTAGCTAGACCCTAATGGCCATCCGCCCTCAGAACGACTGTACATTAGGCAAAATTAAATTACATGTGAGGGACCAGCGTCGCCACTCTGGCTGTATGTCACCACAGCCAACCCTAGTTGTGGGCATTCAGGTGACCGCAGGGCCGTGTTGCCCCCCCAAAAACAGGGGAAAGGAACATCTGATCCTGTCCCAGTGTGGATATAGTGCTTCTCTGTGTGTATGAGACACTGTACACGATCATGTCGTCTATGATGCTGTGTGGACACCCTGCTTTGATAAAGCCTATGTGGGATGGGGCCATTAATCAACGTTGCAATATCACCAACATAATGTCCCGCCCCTGTGTAATGTGAAAACCCTGATTTGGCGCTGACTGCACTTGAGCTACAGTTTGTCACAATGTAGCAATGGCACATGGGTGTGCTACAGTCAGGGGGGCCCTAGAGACCTTCCTGTTATATTGCTCCGCATTTTGTGTACCCCTCACAAACAGAGGCATCCTGACGCATGCAGTACTGTTACATCATGCATCTGTATGACTGTACACACTCTCTTGGCTGTCAGGACTGTGTGTACCTAGTGTCATTGGGCAACCAAGTCACAAAAGATTAGTGTAAATCAAATGTGGTAATGTGTCATAGTGGGAACACTGCATATCACAGCTGTAGGAGGGTATGCTGTTTCACAGACACCACATACACACCCCTGAGATGGATTAGAGGTGTGTGTGGTTTGTGTGGTGGGTGGCCATGCCCCCTCCACCTATCTCCGCTTAGCTTGTCCACAGGTGTGTGGGCCACACACACTGCACAGTATACATAGGGGATGTATAACCCTGTGGCGACAGTGCTTGCCTTGCTGGTACTGGTCCGGCAAAGCAATTGTGTGTCATGGATAGATAGGATGCTGTTTTTTTTTAGGTGCAAGTGTGAGCTCACACTTTGATTCCCAGGGCCAGCAACTGTGTTGCACATAAGTGGGCACGCTGATGTGTGTCACAAAGATAGCTTCTGTAACAACCAAGTGTCTTTGTGTGGACATCTTAAAACCTTGACAGGCCCCGCCCCAGGCGTGCACATCTGTGAGCCTATGTACACACCGCATAGTGATGGTTATGGGAAGGAATGTTAATTACCCACCTTCATTGGTCGCGTTGCGATGCAAGCCACCACGGCACCGCAGCTCATGTAGTAGAACATCCTCGCCAGTTTCGTTTGCGACTTGGTGGCTGCTGCAGCATATACTGCTGCAGAAAACATTGGTGGTGTGGGGCTCCCGTGGATGGTCCCATGTGACCCTCCCGGGGACCGAGGCCTCTCCCCCCTGGCGACTCACTCCCCACACATCAACCACCGTATCAGGGCTCTTCTGTCCAGGTGCTGTTACACCCTCCTCTTCCCCCCCCTCCTCCATGTGCTGCTCAGCTCCTCCTCCTCCTCTTCCTCCTCCTGCTGCCACATGTGTCGGCAATGTACTATAGTCCACCCGGTTATTGTGTGCACACACAGAATAAATACATATGTGTACAGCTGTACAGCAACATCTACGTGTGTGATCCAGACCACCCATATGTGATATTCAGAGTACCCTGAATGTGTGGTACATACAGAGCCCCCCACATACCCACATACCTATCGCCCAAAACCATGTACCTGTGTCATTAAAACTGGTCTGGGGAGTCAGCCGTGCATGCCCTGTGTGGCCTCCAGGTTTGACTATATCCTCATATGGCCATCTATTCAGCAGTCGATCCCACACCCCATGTGTGTAATGTATGTGCTGACAGGGCTACACAGCACCAACAGGTACTCCATCCTTGACAGTCTAGGTTTGGGTGTGCATGCCATTGCTCACGGCATATTCACATGGGGACATACTGTCTCCCCAGTGCTACATGTACCTTCCACGAACCTACAATGTAGGACGATACCACTGCAGAGGATCCTGAGACAATTGACAGGCACATGTAGCAGTGTGCGTAGAGTATGTCAGATAAACAGGAAACAGTCACACACAAATGCACAGTGACAGATGAGATGACATAGGGCAGTGGATGGTGCAGTTGTTTAGGGGCTTCTACTCCATGACATGTCTGGAACAGTGTCACACACTGCTGGGATGTGTACCACATGTTGGATGTCTCCCTGTACCCTAGGTGGGGGCCATGGATAAACACGCCAATACAGGGCTAGCTGCAACTGAGAGGGTACACAACATGTCTCATGGTGGACATATGTCATCATCAGAGCACAGGTCATGTGTTACTGCAGCCACAGGGTCAGGGAAGGGTGACACATCTGCCCTTCGGTCATGTTAGTACGTGTATTGGACACACCTGGCCAGGACATTTCCCATAACATGTGTCAGGGAATATCTATGCCCGCACTGCTGTACTGTCTGCCTGCTGTACTGGCAGGTGTGGATACTAGGCTACCCATGGTGCACCACCACCCATACTCTGTGCTGTCCCCGTCCCCCCCAACAGTCACATGTCACCACATTTGACTGGCCATGTACATGTGTGAGTGTGACGTAGGGGAGGGTGATAGCACTGAGCCAGATTGCAAGTGAATGGGTATGTGCATTACCTCTACACATGCCACAGATACATGATCCCCACGATCCCTAGTCCTGTTAAACCTACCCGCTCAGAAGTTGTATGGGATGTGTGTTAAGGATGTACTATCCCTGATACGTTGGGGGGGGCCCCGTCAGGATAGTCATTGGCCATGGGGCTGGCAGCAAATCATAGCCTATGTAGGTAACATGACAGCTGTGTATCACACAGCTACATATTTGTCCCTCTGTGTATTGCATCTTGTGGTGTTTTTGTGGTGTGACATGGGGGGGGGGGAATTGTGACATGATTGCACACACAACGTCCATGTGGACAGATGTCGTCCAGGTGTAAGGTTCTGTTCATGCAGGTGCATGCACCCTTTTATATAGTTACAACACGGAACACATGTCCAATCAGCTAACACGCATCACCTTGTGAGAGGGGGATGACTGGGACACTGATGGACCACAGCACATCAGGGGCTGACTGCCCGATGCAGGGGCAGCTTGCTAAACACAGAGAGACAGAGTGACAGAGGGTGGGTGGCAGGGAGCCAGGGGAGCCTGAAGATGGGGATGTGAAACAATGTGAAGGCCAGGGACATGCACATTTCGCTGTAACATTTGGCTGGTTAGGGCAAGCAATGGCTAGCAGAATTCATATGGCACAGTCTTTGCAAACACACCAGCAGTTTTGCAGGGTGATCCTGTGACTGGCAAGACCATTCCGGAAAACGTGAGGTGTGTGTGCAGTGAGAGACACAGGAATGGTGTCCGGCCCTCTGGGGGGAACAGCTGACCCATGGGGGGGTGGACAGAGTGGGCACAAATATGCGTGGATTCCCCACGACATGGTACATGGTGTCCCTCATCCCAGTGACAGTTTCTAGTAGCAGCACGGTTGGCTGACCACTGTCTTTCACCTAATTACAGGCAGACATTGAGAGGGCGGGTGCATGCAGGCTGACGTGGGTTGGGACATACCCAGAATATATCCACACACATCTGTGAGATGTACCATGTACTCTTGTGTACGTTAAACAACATATCTCTATGGAGGGGATATGATCCAGGGGGAATCTGAGTGTCGTACGTGTGAGACACGGTTCACGGACACGCCACATAATATTAACTAGTGTCATCCACTACTTGCATACACACACAGGTGTGAGAGGGGTACCAACAATGCATGACAGAGATGTGTAGACACAGATAACATCATGTGTCATCCACATCTGACATCTGCCAGCAATACCCTTGTCAAAGTGGGGTGAGCCCTGCAAACAGTCCAGCTGTACTGACGCCATAGTTACCCTGTAATGAGCTCTGAGATCCCATAGATGCGGATGACAGACATGGCCAGAGGTTTGTGCAATCATGGGGAACCCTCGTGGTTGATATACCCTTGGCTTCCCAATGGTCAATGATTGTGTTGCATGACAAAGGGTTTGCAGAACGTGTCAGACTGACAGGGATTGTTACGGCAAGGCCTGGATGTTCCTCCACTATCCTCATACATCTGCTGTGTGTGTACCAGCCGTCAGTGAATCCTGACAAGGGTCACATGACGCGGCTGGGTAACTGGGTTACAGTACAGGTACATTATAGTGTGTTTCCCATGTTTACAATACTCTGTAAAACATGAACAACATGACGGATTGTTAAATACAGTGTGGATGTATATTTCCGTACACTGCATTTGTGGTGACCATTCCCCTTCGCCCCTACCCTGGCAAATATACATTCCATTACAACTGTTCCATGCCACCATGTGGTGGCAGACAGTAATCACCATCTACATATGATTACACGGGCCGCTTTATCATTCCACCCTCAGGGAAACAACCCCAGACACATTGCGCAAAACATCTCTGACCCTCACGTTCTACCGACATAGTGTTCGCACTGTGTCTATGTGTTGGCCACCATAGGGTATGATGGGGTGTGCACACAGCCTCAGACACAAGGCTAACGACATCCTTGGAATGGGGAGATAGGTATGTGTGTGCATCTGCAAATGTCAGCTGTATACCATTGATCATCTCAGGGAGGTTATGCGATGTGATGGATATGCATGACATACTTACCTGCATGTGGATCTGCAGTATCCAGCAGCGCAGGCAGACCATAGGTGTAGACCGGACCGAGGCGTTCGGGCCAGCTGTTGCTCCAGGGGCGTCAGCATGGCTGGCAGGGGGCCCCCTCCTCCTGTACCCCTAGCATGTTTTGTTTCGGCACATAGGTGCTGCCGTACACCTCTTTTGTGGTCGTAATATCTTTGCTTCCGGCTATCTAGGTCCGGTGGGGGGGCCCCTGCCTCTGCGACCCCTCGCTGGACCGCCTCCCACACCGCGTTACGCCCTGCTGTGCCTGTCCTGGTGCTCTGTCGGCCAAACAGAACCTCGTAATTTTCAAGGACCATGGAGAGGAGGTTGTGGTTCTCAGCGTCTGTGAATTTTTAATGCCCTCCTCCTGAGAGCCTCAGACACAGGGACACGCTTCCTCTTCCCTGTGTGCCTGCTGGGAGCAGGCTGTGCAGGTACTGATGGCCCTGGCACTGCCCCCACCTCCACAGGTCCCTCAGTCCCGCAGGCTCTGCCTCTAGTGGTACTGGCGGCACCACCTCACCCGCAAATACACCAGGCTCAGCCTCCCCCACCCTCAGCCTCCCTCTGCCCCTCTCTCTGTCCCTCTCTGTCTGTGTCCCTCCCTGCCTATCCCTATCCCTCTCTCTATCCCTCTCTGTCTCTGTCCCTGGCTCCCTATCTCTCTCTGTACCCCTGTGTGTCTCCCTGTCACTCCCCCTCCCCCGCTGGCTTCGGGTCTGTCTCTCCATCGGCCTCCTCCCTCCTCTCTGCTCCCCACTCACCTCACCACTCGCCTCCCCACTGCACCTCACCCCCTCCGCCCCTCCCACAACAGGCACGGGACAGACACCGCAACCACGACCCCACCACAAGGCACACAGCACAGGAACAGAACAGTCACTAACACAATACACAGACAAGGTAACACACACAATGACAGACTACAGATATGGGTACTTATCAAACAACACGGGAAAATGTGGCTACCCAAATGACACTGACCCACCTCTCACTACACCACCTCTCACGTACATCAACTCTGTATACACTCGCTCTGACTCCTCAACCAACCCTCAACATTTTGCTTCCGTTTGGGTGCATTTGTAGTTTTGTGGACGGTGCATACGTTGCGCATGCGCCACTGTGTGACGTCACTGCTTGTGCGACGCGCCTGTGTTTCATTGTGCATGCTCATGCGTCTCGCTCTATGGTTGTGTGCGTTATGCGCAGGCGCAACTCTTAACACGTGGGCGTTTGTTTGCAGCAGGACGTCGGCGACGGCGCTGCTTGTGCGACGCGCCTGTGTTGAATTGCGCATGCTCATGCGCTGGCCTTTTAAGGTGCTTGCGCAACACGCAAGCGCCACTCTTAGCGCATGACCGTTTGTTGTTTGCATCATGACTTTGGTGAAACGCATACGCCCATGCGTAACGGGGTTCACATGGGGGCTCCGCGCACACCCAAACGCACATGCGCCCCAATTGGCACATGCGCGTCGCAGTCATACACACGCACACGTGACAACGCTTGCACATGCGCGGCACGCACAGACAGGCGGCGATGCGTGACCTCCTGCGCATGCGCACTGCGCACACGGGGCGGCGCGGTACCGACAAAACGGAAAATAACTGTACACTGTTATAAAAGAGGGTGATCAGTCATCATCATTGAGGGTGTTTTGGTAGGAGCGGCGTTTGTATGTTTTGCGTATCTGGGAGCTACTGTATTTAGCAATATTGTGGGAGTGGTCTGTTGTCTTTGATTTTTGTGTTGGTTTGCCATTTGTGCAGTGTTTGGGCAAGTGTGTGTGTCTGTGTGTCTGTGTGTCTGTGTTTGTCTGTGTGTTTGTGCTTGTGTAGTCACAGAGGGCTTTACATGGAGGACATAATAGTTGTTGCATGTGCCCAAGGACGTGGGCAGATGCTACGGTTGCTGGACAGGGGAGATGATGTCCATGGGCTGTGGCACAGGGCATGGGTGTAGACCCGCAGCAACTCAGACCTGCTGCTGCGGCGGCTGGCCAGAGAGGTGCTGTGCGGCGACGGCCACAGATGGCGTACTGAGGTGCAGGCTCGGCAGCTGCGGCTCTATAGGCCCAGGGCCCAGCTCCAGGGCATGCGTGAGGACCAGGTCATCTCCCTGTACCGACTGAGCACAAGGGCTATTAGGGGGCTGTATGAGGATCTGAGACCTGACCTTGAGCCCCTGACTGACGGGTCCCATGCCATACCAGGTTGAGTCAAGCTCCTTGCTGGGTTTGATTTCTTCGCCTCTGGCTGTTTCCAGTGGTCTGTGGCCGATGTGGGTTGCTTGAGTCGCCCCTCCTTCTCTGGCTGTTTCCATCTAGTACTGCGTGCTATGGTCAGCCGGGTGGGGACGTACATAGCCCTTCCCCACAGTAGGCAACATTGGGAAGACCCTGGACCAGGCCTTTGAGGCGTTAGCCGGGATACCACACGTGATGGGAGCTATTGATTGCACACATGTTTGCCCTGGTCCCGCCCAGAGACAGGGAGGTGGGTGTTCCGCAACCGCAAACACTACCATTCCCTGAATGTTCAGGTTGTATGTGATGCTAATCTGCATATTCTGAATGTGGTCCCAAGGTTTCCAGGGTCCACCCATGACTCCTATATCCTGCATCGCTCAGCACTATTTAGGGAATTTGAGGATGGACATTACGGTGACTGTATATTGCTGGGTGAGTATCTCCATATATATCTTCGATGATTAGTCATATATGTATGTGTTTACGTAACATTACCCATGTGTTGCAGATATTGGCCACTGTGTTATAGCTACATGAACTCCCATTCAGCAAACCGACAACTTTTGTGACTTTACATAATTACAGGACTGTAGACGTTGTTTAACAGGGGACATGATTAGCCATGTCACATCCGTTTCACAGCCATATGTGATGTGGAGATGCTGGTGTTGTTACGGAACATATGCAACTGTTCAGATGTGTGTGTCGGGTGTGTATTGGCACCTGTGTCTGTATACCTTCTGCACACAGGGATGGGGGGGGGCATTTCCACCCACCTGTGTATGCATGGGTTTAGATTGTATCTGTGTTAGGTCATGTCAGACGTGTGTTATTTACAATCCATGCTCCTAATGCGTGTCATGTGCGTGTGAGGGCCACACACTCAATCATTCATGGGTCTGTCAGCTGTTGTTTGCTGGACAGGGGGGGTTGCCAACATATGATGCATGTTGCTTGCCTTTGCTATTGGTTGTACATATTTGCATAGCTGTGCAAATGCTTTTGTCCTCTGCCATTACAGGGGTGGGGCCGGCTGGGGTTAGCATTACCTTTGCGCACTGCACATGTGCAGTGCTGAGGCGTCATTGTCCGTGATTCTCCTGATGTGACTCATCATTTGGGAGATTTGACTGCAAAGACGTGGGCCTATGTTTTTGGCCAGACGTAGGGTATTGGTGGGACATACACAGGAACGTTGTCATACTCAGTAGCTGTGATGTTTTACAAATCATGTGGCCTACATGTCATATTCTGTGGAGCACAACTTAACAAGGATGGAACGGTGAGGGTACAGTAGACATGGTGTCTACTGAGATGGTTTGTTGACAGCGGTCAACAGCATTTTAAGTTATACTGCTATATGTAGATATGGAGACCTTTGACGACATGGGGTGTCATGGTGATATTGTGTTCATCCTGGCTGACATCACAGTCAAACATGTTGTGTGTGTGCGCCTACATTGGCCCAGCAAACATTATTGTGTTCTTTACTTTGCAAACATATATTGTTTGTATGTGTCATGTGTGTTTTTATTGCGTACTCTACCATTGGTGGTGATGGTGTCGGTGATGAGAACATGAGCCACATAACATGGGACGTGTGCTCAACATAGGACTCTTTTGGGGGGACAAGGTGGGATTGTGTTGTTCTCGGACATGTCTCTACAGACCTGACAGGGCATTTGTTGTGTTTCTATCAGAATAGTTGTTAGGTCTGGTGGATAATTGTGATGTAAAATATGTCTGTCCTGATGTGTTGTGGGTTATGTCTCTCGTCTATACATCTGTGAATTTATGGTGTCATGCGCTCAGTCATTCACATGCAACATTCTTCTCTGCAGGTGATGCAGGGTATGGGTGTCGGCCCTGGCTCCTGACACCTGTGCGTCAACCACGGACACGTGCAGAGCGGAGGTACAATGAGGCCCACGCATCCAGCCGCTCAGTCATAGAACGCACCTTTGGCGTTTTGAAAAGTCGCTTCAGGTGTCTGGATAGATCAGGTGGGGCCTTACAATATTCGCCAATGACTGTTGCAGAGATTATCGTAGCTTGTTGCATACTGCACAACATTGCTCTCAGGCATGGTATCCCTGCAGAGATTAATGAGGATGTGGAGGAGGATCCACCGTGCCCCCCTGTACGTGCCTGTGGTGACACACAGGCAGGCACATCGGTCAGGCGTCAATTGATTGCAGACAGATTCACTGGTATGTATTGCACATCTACCCACATATATGTGCTGTTGTATGCGTGTGAGGTTTACAAAGGGTGATGTTTGGACCATTTACCATTCAGATGCAACACTGCATTGTCCTTTTCTTAAACATCCATCATAACATGTCGTCAGAGGTGTGTGATGGACAATGTGGACAGAGCACAGTAGCAGCTGTTGGTGTTGTGGGTCAGAGGGTGTTGCTACACCTTTCAGAGCTTTTGGGGGTCACAGTACCATTTAGTGGTTTTTTGTGCTAGCAACTGCTGGCCAGACACAGTTATTTGGTGTTATTGTGTGTGAGGAGCCCTGGGTCAGGCAGATGGTTAGGGGTTTGGTGTGATAGAGGTGTCCATGTTTGTGGTGAGCTTTCATGCGGGACCTTTGTTTGTGTACTGCAATCTGTGGGTGTTTGTGTGTGTGTGTGTTCTGCTCCTGTCAGCTTGCTATGTTTGTATGTTGGATATTTTCAATGCAATATGTCAGACATATCACAGTACACATGCACCTGATAACGTTCCTATGGTGTTTCTGACAAGGTGTCACGTGTATTGCTGCAGCAGCAGCGCAGTGTGTGGTAAGGTATGCCTCATCAGGTGTCACAGGCATGGATATGGTGAATTATGTGGACATGTGCAGTGGGCAGCCAGGGGGCCATATGATTGCTACAGTCCATTTGTGGTGGAGTAATGCATAGCAGTATATTACATGTACACACATACAGATGTGCAGTGGGTTAGATGCTGAATGGGTGTATTTCATTAGGCAAATGTGACGCTAGATGTGTTTGCCCTTCCGATTTTATGGGGTCTTCCATTTTAGTGGTGGCATATGTATTTGATAGTATCTCTACATCTGCCTCATGCGTGTGGGACGTGCTGTGTGTATGGCAGGATAGCACGGTACAGACACACAGATACCTTGAGGACACTATCAAGGGATGTTATATGCACATACACACACAGACCTATGTGGGGGTTATTTGGGGCATTGAGACATCAAACCTATCCTTGGTTGAACTTTCTTCTCACAGTTACACAATGGGTTAACATGCAACAATCACGGTAAGGTGACATGCAGACATGGTGGTTATTGTGGAGAGCCATGGTGCTGCCCTTGCCATGTATTTCATCACATGATAAACACACAACTGTCATTATTCTTTGCTGGGGGAGATGTACAATGCATAATATGCATCTACACAGTGTATACAGGTGGTATTGAGGCATATTTCCAGGTGACACAGGTACTTACACTGTGCTTCAAAGCAAAATTGGAGGGTACTGCACACAGAGAGGGGGTGTTGGTCTGAACATGGGAGGCACAGACATATAGTGTGAACCTTGGGATGCGTCACCAACATGGTGTGTCCATCCACCTGTTTTGGCACGTGTGTGGCACAGCAGGAGGGTGGGGAGGCATATGATGGATGTGGGGGGCCTTGGTATTTGCATCACACATGTACATGATGCCTCTCCCATGTACAAGATCTGTGCAGTGTGAGGGTGCACAGTCCGTTGTTGGTTCATGTTTTGGTGTATTACAGCTGGGGACAGTACGTTGCAGTGTGGCGTTCAGCGCTGGAACCTGACAAGGTTGTTTCTTCTTTCCACTACACAGGACATACGTGATGACAGTGCTGTCGGTGTGTGTCATTAGCACATGGCAGAACATCAGCAGAAATGCTGGGGTCCAGGGTATGTAGAACTACCGATACATTGTATGTGTGATGTCAGGTGCACAACATCTAGCCTGTTATGTATCATATTTGGCAGCTGGTGTTGTTCACGTATATTCTGTGTGCCGGTCTTACCCATATTTGCCTGTTGTCACACATCTCCACGTGCGGTTGTGACCAGTATTTATCCTGTAATGGGTTTTCTGGTAGATTTTCCACAGATCCACATGTGGGCCTTGATGGGCTAGCTTTGCGGAAGCAACACCTGCTGCCTCCACCATTTTAGTTAAATAGGCCATCATCAGGGTGTCCTTGCATGTCACTCGACCGTTATGTGCACAAATTAGCACTTGGGCACCGACAGGCCACGTATTTCAGCTGTCACATTGTACTACGCATATTGTGCTGGTGGCTGTTTATTGGTTTGCTTATGTGGTGCTGCATTGTACATGCATGATACATTGTCATATGCTTTGATGGGTGCGGGCACCTGGGGGGCATTGTGGGGTTTGTTACCTCTACAGTAGTGCTGTTCACCTATTCATCATCACCCACATTTCTGGTGAGCAGAGTTGTGTCCTGTGTTATGTGGGACTGGTGTTGAGCAACATTTGTTTTCTGTCTGACATAGGCATGATGTGAAGATCCCTGATGTGTGACTTTACATGTTGGTTCTACTGGTTGACCTGATATCGTCTCCGTTCGCTGTGACCTGGTGTACATATGCAGCAGTTGATGGGATTGATGAGGGACACATCATGGACACATAGGTTAGATTCCACCTTTGTTTAATTGTTATTACATCTGGCTGTACCTTTTGTGGGGTATCATTTGATCTCATGGACATGTAATGTTGCATCTCTGTACACAAAAAGGGATGCATATAGTGTGTAGCTGTGAGATGCCTGTGTGACATGGTATTTAACATACCCATCTCCATGTGACACCCGTGTCTGCAGCAACATGTACTGTTCCTTTCACATCTGTGTTTTATTTGATGTGCATATCCTGTCATGTTTGCATTTCCATCACTTCAATCTTTCATTAGTGCATTGTGCATTGTGGCAATTTGTGGTGTTGTTGCAGGGTTACTAACATTGGCCACACCTATCCTTTCTTTGCACAGGGCAGTGGACATTATGGACACATTTCCTCCAGTGCATCTCGTCTCCTCATCCAACAGCTGTTGTGGGACAGTGCACCATGTTATTGTTTAATGGGAAATATCCTATTTGATGTTTGACTTCTGTGAGTGGAACACAGGCCTGTGCTGGACGTTATTGCTCTTGGACTGCTTGTTTGACCATGACAGACATGTACAGCACACAGTTTGTGCCATGCTGTAGCTGACAGTCCTGCTGATTGCAGGGACACAGATGAACCTCCTCGGACGGTGCCATATTGGCATGTGACACTTTACTATGCACGCCCATGTTTGCCTGGGAATTTTGTAAGTGATATTTTGGATGTCAGGAAGCCTTTGCTTTTGGTACAGTTTGCGCATCAGGGACTGACATCATCTGTGTCGTTTGGACATTCCTCACAAGTTGTTTACTGCAGAGCTTTGGCCCATGTGTGTGACATGGCACTCAGGATACCCTGATCTGTTTATTTCAACTGTAGCATACAGCCGTGATTGTTGCAGGGGGGAACAGTTTCAGCATTGCAATTGTCTATGTCCACCTGCCACACACCTGGACATGCTACATGTTTTCCAATAACACACGGTCATGCCCACCAACATCCTTGATTGATGTGTGTAGGCGGCAATGTGGTTTACATTCATGTGTGGCATCACAGTACCATGTTAGTGTCCGGCTGGTGGCTGTGCATCAGAGTGACTCTGTTTGTGAGCCACAACATGTGGAGCTATGACCTCGGTGTGTTGCAGTGTGAGATTATGTGCCATTCTTTGCATATTCACATGCTAATTATTGTGTTTGTTTGATGTTCAGACATGACACTCTGCATGTATGGCCACGCCTTGCATTGCACGTCTGCACAGTCCTGTGTTACCCCCTGCATTTACCACACTCTCATTAGGACATTGTATTTGGGGTGTGTTATTGTGGGTGACCATTTTCGTGCTACACATCTGCATTCCATGTAACCTGCTATATGTGGCCAGCGACTGTGTAACCAACAGACAATGCAAGGGGGCCTCCTGTATGGTGTTATGTGTACACATTTCTGCCTGTTTTGTGGTTTGTATTCACTCTGTGTTCATGTGTCCCTGCTACCTGTTAGCATATAGTCAGTCAGTTTGAGATAATATTTGGGGTGTACATTGACACATTGCTGATGTGGTGATCTGCCATTATGTGGGAGTTATGACATTCGCTTGCAGATGTGTTTGTCACATTACAACATATTGGCAGCATATGTATTTTTAATTTGGTGACCTCCTCTGTTGCATGAGGGCTATGTTTGGGGGGACATGTTATGTGTTTTGGTTTCTCATTCTGCCACACCTGTTGTCTACATGCACGCATATCTGTGTGACACATTGTGGGCATGCAGCATCTGCTGTGTTGTGTGGCCCTGCTACACAGTGCATATCATGCACCTGATGAACATTTATTCTCGTGCCATTATGTTTTGCTCTTGAGTTGACCTTTGCATGGCATGTGCATTTTGACATTGCTGACTGTGTTCCCATCATTTGCCAGGGTGGGACACACCTTGCAATTCTGTTTACACTGTGTATGGTATGTATGAGACGTGTTAGAAAAAATAAATATGTTCATTGTTCAGACATGTGTCTCTTTCTGTACTTTATCTCTGTGACATACATGCATTACAATGTTTAACATTCCATCACACATGACTCCTTGGGACCATGGGAATCCTGGCTTTTCTTGCACATGTACCTCCACTGATTTGCCCCAGGGCGCATGGTGTGCTGTTGTGATATGGTGCGTGTTTGCTTTGTGTGCAAGACATTTATGTGAACACTAGACTGCTCCTCCACTCATGGACCACATTTACACGTTTGTCTACGGATTTGATGGTAATTTCCATGGACCCCTGTGCTCACATTGGTGTTTGATGACAGCTGTGTATGTGTCTGCAATTTGGCACATCACTGAGTGCGGCACATCCCCATACAGGCCCTCCCTTTGGAATGTAATGTTTGGCTTGCCCTCAGTGTGTTGTTTGTGTGTATGGTTGGGGCATGTTTGTTCACACAGTGCTTAGCAGTTTGCCTCACAACATCGTATTTTTTATGGAATATCTGGAAACGGAAACATTATTTTACAGCTGCTTCATCACCTCTACACACACCCTTGTCTGTCGTCAGTGTACAGCAAGGTGTTCACTCTGTGTTGACAAGGCAGCACATATTAGCTGTTGCATGGGTCTCTTTCTTAATGTTGTTTGCACAGCACTACACCTGGGGGTGTGGTAATATTGAGGTTGAGCAGGTGTGTGCTGCACCTTTTCTCATGTTGAATTGGCTCCTATCCTGTCCGCAATTGCTGGGCAGCTCAACCACACAGCAAGCACTGCCCTTGTTGGTTATTTACTTTCCTCTGGGTTTTTTTTGTTTTTATTCATTTATGTAGGTGTATGTTGATGCAACATTTCTGCGGGTCATATCTGCATTACATTACAAGGGGTGGGGTTTACAGGTAGGGCAGGGCCATCCCCAGGGAGGCTACATTAAGGGTGACCACAGGGCACATAGGACATGCTATGGACATTGACAGATTGTGAACAGTGTCTGATTCGTCTAGGGTTGATTATGTGTGGGGGTTTGGGGGATTCCTGGTAATGCTTTTTTTTCATGCTATATTCTAGAAGATATTTGGCCTGTCTTATTTCCGGGGCTGCTTGGTAGGGTTTTGCGTAAAGAGGAGGCATACAGTTAGGACGCTAGATGTCACGTCCATTGCAGGCATTAGTTAAATTTCAGAGGTACATTGCAGCCTTTGGAAGCGTCTGGTCTGGTAGTTCTTCCATGTGCGTTTCATTACTGTTGGGTTGTGATTTGGTGTTTCTGTGTTTGATTGGTGGGTGGGTGGGTTGGCTTTGCATTTAGTCAGTGTTTCAAGTAGGGGTATGTGTGGGTCCTTTACAATTGGGGTGATGTGTTCTGTTCCTTTTGCATGCTGTATCCACTGCATAACATATCCTTGTGTGTGTGCATGTGTCGCTGGTACCATATACAATATGTGATGTGATCTGATCACAGCAGATCACCAGGTGCATTTATTCCCGCTTTCTCCTGTGGGTTTGCCTGTCCTTACAACCAGCACGCGTGCTGTGTGGGTGGCTTGACTGCTTGTGAATGCAGCCTTTGCTATGACGTGGAAGTTGTTGTTCTGTGCTACCTTTGGTTGCTTTTTGTTTTTTGGGAGTGGTCCTCGGTGTGATTAATCTCTGTTCTGTTGGCTGTGTCTGCTTGTCGTGCAGATGTCGTTTCCATTTTTTTGGCGGCCAGATGTTGGCAGGTTTGTGATGTAAGCACATTGTACCCTCATCTGAGTTTTGACCCATGGTTCTGTCCATCTTCTGACTCCCAGCTCTTGTGTCATCCTGCCCTGATGTGCATGCTGCTACAAGCCATCCTGCACTCCTACACCTTCCTGCATTTCATCTCTCCATGGTTGGCTCGTGTGTGTGTGCTCTGCCTATAACCGCTGGTCCACTATCATCATGAGATTTCACCTGTTGTGCTATTTCAGGCGCATCTGCTGGACACATCTTCACGTTGTCTGTCGCACACGATCATGATTGGATGTTACATTTGCATCACTCTGTACATAGCTCCAGCTAGACCCAATTTGTGTGTGTATTTATGTAGATGCCACATGTCCTGGATGTCATTATTGTACTGCAGCACATGTGATGTCTGTGGTTCTTGTCGTTCTGCTTGACGTTTCCTTTCAGCTCTGTGCAGTGTTTGGGTTATATGTGAACTCGCCATCACTGAAATGGTGGTTTATGATGTGCATTCAGTGACACCCTAAAGGGTGACATACTCCTGTGCACTGGGGTGGGCTTGTGTTTAGCTGGCAACACAGATCGCTGTCCAATTGCATGCTGTACGCAGATGTAGGTAACCCAGGCTTAGTCACTGCTCAATTTGACACATGACCCCTTCACGTTCAGTCAGTGCCATGACCATTCTGCTACACTGCTGTTCCATCTTGCATGTCTGCTCACCTACTTTGGATTTCCATACATTACAATACACAATGGTACTAGCACTGACTGTGTTTGGTCAATGCCCTGCCTCCTACGGCACACAAAACGCACCCTATATACATCATTGTGTGTTTCGTTTGTGGAGAGTGTACGCTACAATTTGACCTCTGAGGTACCTTGATGGGCACCTTATGCATTACCTGCTATTACAGTACTTCCATAGTTCATTTGCTATCAGTAGTACATACAATTGAGGGTTACATGGCTCCTAGTTCATGACAGGTGATGGCTCAACCAGCCTTATTCATTGAACACAGCAGGGGATTGGACCCATGATGCCAGCACCATTGGGCAGTGTGCTAACCCTTCTGCTGTGGCTCTGTTCATTTGGCTCTGATATAAGCACAGCGCCTTTTGCCTCTTACACATTATGTGGGCAATAACTTCATGCCCCTCATGTGGCAATATTACCTAGGACAGGTGATGCATCACCCAGCCTTTTTCTATTTCTGCACAGCCGTGTATACAACCCCTGATCAATGCACCATTGGTCAGTGTCATCATCATTGTGCTGTGGGTCTGTTCCTGTGCATACCCATCAATGCGCCACTTCTGCAGGCTACTATTACAGTGCCTCCAAAAGGATATTTTTCACCGCCTCATGCCCATCAACGCAACGCCTTATGCTGAACATTGGTTCTCTCACCCCTAAACATATGCCTCGTTGTGGACTAACACTGTGGGTGATTGGGGACATGCTCCCTACACTATTGGTTAATATCTTCGCCATTGTGCTATGGCTCAGTTCCTGTGTATGGACATGTGCGCACAGCCTTATGCCGTTCACAATTAACAGCGCGACGCCTACTGCTGCCAGACCCGCACAAGAGTAACAGCGCGACGCCTGATGCCGCCCACATTTCCACCGCATCAACTCACGACCCCCACATCTGCCAGCGAGACGCATAATGCGGATCAATATTAGTTACTGCCGCAAAAACTTACCCGCGCGACGCCCAAAATTAGTGTGCCTCCATCAACTTTCTTGTCCAGCAGTACTAGTTATGCCTCGGCCAGCCTTTCTGTATTGCACAAAATGGGGTATTGAACCCGTGGGCCCTGCACCATTGGTTGGTGTCTTCCCCATTGTGCTACGTCTCGAGTCCTGTGTTTAGATATTTTCCCAACGCTTCATGCCGTCAACAACTCACACAGCACCACCTACTGCCTCACAATACGCAAAAGATGTCCCGCGCACAGCCTAACGACGCACGAAATGCAAGCGACGTACAGCGCGCCGCCTAATGCACCACAGATTTTACAGCGAAATTCATAACGCAACATATTAATTACTGGCGCAACAACGTAACACCAACAGCCGCCCTAATGTGGTATGCCTCCTAAATATATTTTTTAAAACATTACTAGGCATGGTTCAGCCAGAATTGTTGGCTTGCACACACTGGGTGATTGCACCCATAGCCCCTGCACCATTGGTTAATGTCTTCGCCATTGTGCTACGGCTCAGTTCCTGTGTATGGACATTTGCGCACAGCCTTATGCCGTTCACAACTAACAGCGCGACGCCTACTGCTGCCAGACCCGCACAAGCGTAACAGCGCAACGCCCGATGCCGCCCACATTTCCAGCGCATCAACTCACGACCCCCACATCTGCCAGCGAGACGCATAATGTGGATCAATATTAGTTACTGCCGCAAAAACTTACCCGCGCGACGCCTGGTGACGGCCAAAATTAGTGTGCCTCCAGCAACTTTCTTGTCCAGCAGTACTAGTTATGCCTCGGCCAGCCTTTCTGTATTGCACACAATGGGGTATTGAACCCGTGGGCCCTGCACCATTGGTTGGTGTCTTCCCCATTGTGCTACGTCTCGGGTCCTGTGTTTGGATATTTTCCCACCGCTTCATGCCGTCAACAACTCACACAGCACCACCTACTGCCTCACAATACGCAAAAGATGTCCCGCGCACAGCCTAACGACGCACGTAACGCAAGCGACGTACAGCGCGCCGCCTAATGCACCACAGATTTTACAGCGAAATTCATAACGCAACATATTAATTACTGCCGCAAAAACGTAACAGCGCAACACCGACAGCCGCCCTAATGTGGTATACGTCCTAAAATGATATTTTACCATTAATATTCATGCCTCACCCTGCCTTCTTTGGTTGCGCACACTGGGGGATTGAACCCATGGCCCCTGCACCATTGATTTTTGTCTTCAACATTGTGCTACGGCTGTATTCTTCTATGTGCCTGGCAGCGCCCCGCTTAGCCTTCCCACGCGCTAATGTGGGACCCGCACATTAGCGCGATGTGCACAGGTACGGTCCGTTTTTTCCTTTTTTCTGGCTGGCCCGCCCACTCCTTATATGGCACCCGCACACTAACGGGAACCCGCACAGCAACGGTGTTTAGTAAACATGCCCCTATGTGTCCATCATAAATATTGGAATCATCATTCAGTGGTAGATTCAAGTCATGACAGTACCGACAATTGATGACAGGTACGTCTGTGTGTCCTGCAATGTGCATGTTGTGCATGTTGTTCTTCTGTTAAAAATGATATGCATTGTTGAATGACATGTCTTATGTTCAGGCAATATCCCATGTTGTTAAAAAGTCCTAATAATGTCCTCACATTTATACTCAGATATCCAAGATGTGAGCTGTGAATTGTGCATCATTGTAGAGGTCTCTTTCTGTTTATTATCTTGACAGTTACAGGAGTTGAGGAGTAGTCTAATGGTTAGAGCACTGGCTTTGGAACCACAGGACCAGGCTTCAATGTTCACCAGCACTCCTTGTGATCTTGGGCAAATCACTTAACCCTCCATTGATTCAGAAAAATCAAAGTTATCAATGTCCCTGTTTAATATCCCACTGGAGAAAGGTGAATAGTGGAATACCCCAGGGATCTGTGCTGGGTCCACTGCTTTTTAACATATTCAAATTTGCAGATGACACAAAATTATTCAAAGTTGTTATAAGCTATGAGGATTGTGAAAAATTGCAAGAGGACCTTGATAAACTGGAAGACTGGGCATCCAAATGGCAGATAAAATTGAATGTGGACAAGTGCAAAGTTATACACCTAGGAAAGAATAACCCCAACTATGATTATATGATGCAAGGTTTCACATTAGGAACCACCACCCAGGAACAAGATTTAGATGTCATTGTGGATGTTTCACATCGTGGTCTTCAGAAGGTAACACATTTATATGAGTACATGCTTCAGACTTCCATGTGAGACTCTGCACTCTCCTGGTCCAGGTCAAATGTACTGCAAGGTTTGCATCATAGGATGAGAACATAGCTAGGCTTCAGGGAGATGGATTCAATGGCTACATCCCATGGTACCTTTTCCCAACATATCCTAATATAAAAGATAAATGCTGGAACCAAAGGCATGTCTCCACAGCTATGCAAGGTTCTGACCCAATGCTGTGAAGTCTAGACTTAAGCTAAGCACATTCATACAGCAAAAATGAATATCAGAGACTGACACATACACATGTCAGCTCATAGACCTGATAGGTCTTAGCCATTATTGATAGCAGTGTCTGCGAGCTATGGGTTTGCACTTGCTATTCTTCAATCAATACTGCATAAAGTGCATAACTGTGATGTGCTATGCCTTGATATGGTGTCATACATTTGATATAACATATATTTCTACTGGCCAGTTGTACTCAGTGAAAAGATGGAGATGAGCATATTTCATGTAGTTCTATTGATGTATACTTTTCATGCCCCATGGAACATATATTATTCCCTCATACTGCTTTCCAATGGCTGAGTGGACATATCCAATTTCCTTTTTGGGAGTGCATCTTCCCATGTTACACCTCAAAATTGTGGACATAGAAACATGAGGGCAGAAAAAGATCACATGGCCTAATTAGTCTGCCCTTCCATATCAAACTATAGAAAGACTAGGGGACATGCAATGAAGCTACAGGGTAACCTATTTAAGACTAATAAGAAAAAAGTATTTTTTCACTCAACGTGTAATCAAACTCTGGAATTCATTACCAGAGGATGTAATAAAAGCTGTTAGTGTAACCTGGTTTAAAAAAGGTTTGGACAAGTTCCTGGAAGAAAGGTCCATAAACCATTATTAAAGGGGACCCGGTATATCCCCTCTTGTCCCAATGCAAGCATCGTGGAATCTGTGTCCTTTAGAGAAACTACTAGGTACTTGTGACCTAGATTGGCCACTGTTGGAGATAGGATACTGGGCTTGATGTACCTTGGTCTGACCTAGTATGGCATATCTTATGTTCTTATGTTCTTAACTACAAAAGTCCTGTCACTTGCTAATAGCTGGCTGGAATGTGTATTTGTGATTGGAATACAACCCAACTGAGATAGTGCCAATGACATGTGCCACAAAGCTGAGCTGAGTTTACATCTCTCTTGACCTTCAGAGGCAGATCAGATGTATGCCAGCCAGCACATTTCAGATGTGAGATAATTTTCTAAGACTGAGTGCTACTGCTGATTCAGATGTGAGATGCCTCTTCCTTGACCCCCCCCTCCACACACACACACACTGTTGTGCTGATGGACATACAATGTGGAACAGTTTCTGACCTCCACCAGCATTTAATCAGCTGTAGGCCACAACATTCAGGCTTCACAGCCCTGCCAGCATATTGACATGACATGGCCATCAAATCATCCCCAATGTGCTCTTATGTATTCAGTTGTCATAGGGCTTGTGCTTGGCATTAGGCAACCATGTGCACCATTTTTAACTGCCCCTTTCAGCTCTGTGATACACATTAGTGATTCCCAGGGCTACCAGTACTGCTAACATGACAACTGCAAGTAGCAAGGCCATGTGTCCCACAATGGTATTGCATGTCAGGGGTGCCCCCACAAACTTTGTCATGTAAGGTTGCCACGTTGCTGCATGCTGTCCTATTTGCAGTCTGTTGGTGTAGCATTGACATGTGGCCATACCATTACAGTACATATTCTCCACAACAATAGTATATATGCTTGGAGCAGGGCAATGGTGCAAGTGAAGCAGTGAAGCAATGTATTAGGGTGTCTGGAAGATATGTGTGGAGGTGAGAGAAGAGTCTAGCTTCAACTCATCCGATTCTGAGTGGTTTAACATAGAGCCACTTAGGAGAGGTATGGTCCACAATGGGCTATTTGTAGGCTAGTATATAATGCATAACACCCATATCAGCAACACAGATCTGGACACAATGCTGGCAATTGTAATCTGATGCACAGATTGACGCATAGGTATTGGCATGCAGTCTTATGAAGGTACCTTTTATGTGCAAGACTGGAAAAGAACATATTCAATGTGGTAATACTATTCAATATACAGAAACTACTATATTTTGGGTTGCATGCAGCATAATCAGATGTTCTTTGATGTTTGCTTTTTTATGGCAAGTTGTTCTCATGCACACATAGCAATCAAGGTTCTCTGCATTTAGAATGTCACATGAGAAACATGGGAAGAACATAGTTGGTCTGCACAGGGGCCAGGACCCTGCCTTGTTGTTGTGGTTTAAAAGCTGGGTAGTATCCTGATGTACAGTGTAAGTGGCATGCCTTAATTCTCAAGCAAGGGTATACAGCTGCAGTTCTGGAAGGCTGCAAATTTAAATCTGTCATGTGTTTGGGATATCCCTAATGAGCATGCATTATATCATTTCAATGTAATGGGGGCATGCCCATTATTCTTAGCAATATTCATTTAGGACATCCTGATAACCTGGCTGGTTTGGAGATCTGCAAGTCCTCATTTGGAGACCTCTGGTCTAGAGCTAGGATTCCCATCCCTGTCCAGGTAACTCCACAGCCAATTACCTTTTCCAGATATCCACAATGAATATGCATGACAGCATTTTGCTGATAGTGCCTGCATTGTATGACAATCTCTCTCATGCATATTCATTGTGCCAGCTCTTCCACCTCCATGCATCATTCTCCACATCCATTTTCACATAGTCTTTGTTATCACTCAGATATTCACAGGATAGCTGAAACACCCTGGACCACACAATGTCACTTTGCTACATTGCACATTTCACACATACAGCTCACGCAGAGCATGTGCAGGTCAGCATTCATGCTCAGTCACTGCAGCTTCTCAGTGGCCCACACATCCCCCCTTCTGTGCCACTCAGTGACATCACATGAAATAACAAAGGCACCCCTCAAGGTTACCATCCATCTGCCTCCCATATTATACTGCCACTTATTGTGTAACACATAGGGGACATGTGGATATGACATGTCCATCAGCTATTACCTTGTCTTACATCCGGCACATAAGAGATCACTTGAAGAAAGGCTCCCTTAACCCGCTTTGAGGTAACCAGTCTTGTTGGGCACCCTTACCGGCCAATGCTATCTTAACACACAGTAACCAGCCACTAGCACCCTTAGCACCAGAATACCTACTCCCCGCCCCGGCCGTTAATGCACAATGGGGCCCTTAGCGGTCCTTAGTAAAAGTACCCCTTAGTCATGATTTGGAAATCCAAAGATGTTGTTGTGGACGTAGAAATCACTGAGACGTCTCCAGAACCATTTCACAAATTATGTTTACAGACATCTCCAGGGCAGGGATAACCAAGCAGACAGGGGGGTATGGTGGAGGCATGATGGAGGTGTCTCTAGGGAGGTGCAATGAACTTAGATACCCCATTCAATTTCAGAAACTTCGGGGATGTCTACAGGCATGTCTAGACCTGCTCCAGGAATGAACAGGCATCAGGAAAGAGCTTAAAATAGAGTTTCCATATTATGACCAGATTAGCACTGAAAAAAAAAGAGAGAAAAAGAGGACATGAAAAAGAAAGAGGCGAGGGGAGAATATATTCATGAAAAGCCCATAAGAAAAGCTATTAAATGACCTTTCCTAGATTTGAAATGGGAAAGCATAGCTGACAGTCACAGTAAGGCATACATAATGTGGAGTGTGTCTGTAAAAAATAGATCTATCTTGATAGATAGAGAAACATAGATATAGATAGAGAGTGTTAACTGTTGGGGACATTCTCAGAATTTTTCTGTGCAGTTAATGCATGACAGATATTGTGATGAAGTTAGCTATATCTCTTGAGGTGACGTTAACTGCTTTGCTACATTAACAGAAAACACACGGAACAAGCTCTGCTTTAACTGTAAGCCACAGTCACTACCTTTCCCTTACCCATCCCTTGCCCCCTTCTACCTTAGTTGTTTAATGCACTAATTACCATGTACTATTAAGGAGCAATGTTAATTCAGCACAGGCCCACACTCATGATTAATGTCCACTAATTCCCACATTAAAAAGCTAACAGCAAACACATCAGAGTTTAATATGTACAGGCAGCATACCAGGATATGCTTGGAAGTTTTCTTCATCAAGTCAGCAGTGCCCGGTGAGACGGTGAACATTTCTGTATCTTTCTGACATATTTCCTTGGTCTCAGACTGCTTTTTTTTGTTACAAGTGGATCTTTATTTTTTTCTCCTTGCTTTGTACAGAATAGTTGCTTCACATACATCTAATGACAGTGCTTTTCTTCTGCTTTTGTCTTTTATGGCAATGTCAAGTTTCCTTGCTTCAAGCTTTTGCTCAGTTGGAACAAGAATGCCCCAAGTCATTAGAACTTCTTCATTCCCTACAGTTTTATCAGAATCCAGTTTTTCTGGGGCAGTGTTTTAATGTTTATATAGTTTCCAGTGGTTGCAGCATGTTAGCTTATTATGCCTTTCTGTACACATGGGCTTCTGTCATCAACAAATTGCGCCCAGTGACATAATGGTCAATTGTTTCTACTTCTGTTTTATGGAATCTATACCTGTTTTACATTTTTGTTCCATGCTGCCTGTGACATGCTGCAGTTCTTTAGGTTTTAGCTTATCTCCCTTAGCCATTCCAGCATCCAACTCTGTGTATTTTCTGTTTCATGTAAGATTGGTTGAGGGATAAACAACAGAGGGTGATGGTACATTGAACTCACTCTGAGGAGAGAAAGGTGATCTGTGGAGTGCATCAGGTGTCAGTCCTGGGGCAATTTCTGTTTGATATTATTTTAAGTGATATTACTCGGGGTTATAAGGAAAAGTCACTC
Source organism: Ichthyophis bannanicus (assembly GCA_033557465.1). Classification (NCBI taxonomy): domain Eukaryota; kingdom Metazoa; phylum Chordata; class Amphibia; order Gymnophiona; family Ichthyophiidae; genus Ichthyophis; species Ichthyophis bannanicus. Next base: position 1,570,587,994 of record CM066031.1, on the reverse strand, counting down.
TCTCTGTATATGACATACTGTAAAGATCTGCAACAAAGCACCCTGTGCAGAAAGGGGCATATCTGAACCATCCAGAATTTTGGATGGGCCAGATCTGCACCCAATTCTGATCCCATGGGAGCTAGACAGCCCTACACGATCCAAATTGGGTGCAAAGGAACTGGACGGACAGTATGTGCCCTGATTCAGGCCTTTTGGATGCCCAATTCCCTCCCTGTCTACCCTGCCATGGTTCCTGCATGGAGCCTGGTGCCATAGCATCACGTTGCCATGGCACCAGGATGCCATGCAGTAGCTGCACTCTCCCCAGACCCAGAATAGCTTGTTTTCTCAGCCTGACTCTCGGGTGGGCCTGCTGAGGTCGAGATAGGGCTGCAGGGAATCTCCTGTGCCCTCTCTACCTTTGGGGGAGGGGGGTCAACCTCCAGAGATTGCCAAACTCGGGGTGACTTATTCCACCTCCAAGGTGCAATAAGTTACCCGTCCATTTCATCTAGCATGGATGTACAGGGCCATGACTGCCATCAGTCCTGCACATCTGGGGTCTAGGTCCCACCTCCAGCCCACCCTGTCTCCTCTCCCTGTCTGACCCCTCCCACCACCATCCAGAGCTCCCCGCACAGTGGCTCTGAACATGCAGGGAGCTCCAGACCGGGAATCAGGTCCCAATGAATAATGGGGGTTGGATGTCCACCCCGGACGTCTGACCCCATTATTCGGAACTCTGCATGCCACCCAAAGTGAACACCTTCGAGTGAACAGAAAGAAAGAGAAGGGACCTTAAAAGCTTAAGGACTGGTCAATAGTTACAGTAAGTTTCATTACTAAAAAGTGCATTTGGGATGCAGAAATCCAAAGGAGTTGTATTTGATTGGGTGCCAAAGCAGTGATTAGAGCAGAGAGATGCTGGAATGCATAGAAAGATATATAAAAAGTAGTAAACATAGAAATACGATGGCAGAAAAAGACCACATGGCCTATTTAGTCTGCCTTTTCATATTAACTATAAAAAGGCAGTGATAATGCCTCTGTACAAGTTGTTTTTGAGGTCTCATTTACAATATAGTGCTCAGTTCTAGAGGACAGAGATAGACTAGAGGTGATCTAGAGAAAGACCCAGCACCATTTTGTTTGCCTACAATAGAAGTTATATGAAATGAGATGTCAGGAGTTAAATACGAGGTGAAATCAGAAAGTATTGAGACTTGTACCATAACACAAGAAGTATAACACTAACATTTATTGCACCCAATCTCCTTCAAAGTAGTCCCCTTCCAATAAGACACACTTCTTCCAGTGTTCCTGCCACTCCTGGAAACAATTCTGAAATGCCTCTTTCATTATGCTGTGAAGCTGATGTGTCAAATTTTGCTTAGTGGTCTCCAAGTCATCGAATCTCCTTCCTTTCAGTGGTCATTTTTGGAAAGAAGAAAAAGTCACAGGGCGTGGGATCAGGTGAGTATGGAGACTGATGGACTTAAGAACATAAGAACATAAGATATGCCATCCTGGGTCAGACCAAGGTCCATCAAGCCCAGTATCCTGTTTCCAACAGTGGCCAATCTAGGTCATACGTACCTAGCAGTTTCCCCAAAAGACACAGGTTCCACAATGCTTGTACTCGGTCAAGCATTGATATGCTGGGTCCCTTCTTAATAATGGTTTATGGACCTTTCCTCCAGGAACTTGTCCAAACTTTTTTTAAACCCACCTACACTAACAGCCTTTACTACATCCTCCGGTAACAAATTCCAGAGTTTGATTACACGTTCAGTGAAAAAATATTTTCTTTTATTAGTCTTAAATAGTTTACCCTGTAGCTTCATTGTATGTCCCCTAGTCTTTCTATATTCTGATAATGTAAACAATCGATCTATGTTTACCCGTTCCACTCCGTTCATTAATTTATAGACTTCTATTATATCTCCCCTCAGCCGTCTCTTTTCCAGGTTAAAGAGCCCTAACCTTTTTAGCCTTTCTTCATAGGAGTATCCTTCCATCCCCTTTACTATTTTGGTGGCTCTTCTCTGAACCTTTTCTAATAACGCTATATCCTTTTTAAGATACGGCGACCAGAATTGCACACAATATTCAAGGTGCGGTCTCACCATGGAACGGTATAGAGGCATTATAATATCTTTTGTTTTATTTTCCATTCCTTTCCTTATGATACCTAGCATTCTATTTGCTCTCTTGGCTGCCACTGCATACTGGGCCGAGGGTTTTAACATGTTATCCACAATGACACCTACATCTTTTTCCTGGGTGGTGGTTCCTAATGTGGAACCTTTCATCGTGTAACCATAGTTTGGGTTGTTCTTCCCTAGGTGCATAACTTTGCACTTGTCCACATTAAATTTCATCTGCCATTTTGATGCCCAGTCTTCCAATTTATCAAGATCCTCTTGCAATTTTCACAATCCTCTTGGGTTTTAACAACTTTAAATAGTTTTGTGTCATCTGCAAATTTGATAACCTCACTCGTTATTCCACTTTCCTGGTCATTTATGAATATGTCAAAAAGCAGCGGACCAAGCACAGATCCCTGGGTACACCACTATTCACCTTTCTCCATTGGGAAAATTGGCCATATAGCCCAACCCTCTGCTTTCTATCTTTTAACCAGTTCCTGATCCACAGTAGTACACTGCCTCCTATCCCATGACTCCTTAGTTTTGCCAAAAGTCTCTGATGAGGGACCTTGTCAAAGGCTTTCTGAAAGTCTAGATACACTATGGGGTATGTTTACTAAACCGTCCTAATGTGCGCCCGGCGCTAGTGTGCAGGATGCCATATAAGGAGTGGGCGTTTCAGTCTTAACCTAGCAAACCGGGATTATTGCGCGCTCTTGTGCGCTGCGCACTCATGTGCACCGCGCACATTAACGCACGAGAAACGCACACGGGAAGCATAAGCAGGCATGCTGATGTGCAAATAGGGCTGCAGCACAATGGTGAAGACACTGACAGATAGTGCAGGGGTCATGTGTTCAATCCCCCATTGTGCCCAATGAATAAGGTTGGCTGACGCACTACCTGTTATGTGTAATATTGCATTATGAGGCTTTTTAACTTTATTTTAATTACGGCTGCTAGCAAACACACTCTCAAAGCGCTGTAACATAAGGTGCTGCATAAGGCACCCCATAAGGTAGCCCAGAGGGCACATTTTAAAGTGCACTGTCCGCCACGGCACCCTACAATGTTGCTCAAAGTGTGGCCGATAGGGCGCCATATAGGGTGCCCTATGAGGCATGGCAAGGTCATAGCACTGTTTTTGATGGCAGCACTGTGCATTTTAACGCATGAAAATGTTAAGTAGGTGCGCTGACATGCAAGGAGGGACAGCAGTGTAGCACAATGGTTAAGACACTGACTGATGGTGCAGAGGCCATGAGTTGAAATCCCCAGTGTACCTAATGAATAAGTATGGCTGAGGTAGTTCCTTTTTCTGCTTGCAACTGTACAACAATCTGTGCTGCCATCTAAAAAGAACCCCACCCCAGTGCCATAAATTAATGCACCCTTTAGGGTGCACCATAAGGCACATCCTAAACAACCACGTCAGCAAAGGCGAGTTATAATGTTCCCCAGAGGCCATGTTGAAAGGTTGCCAACTCCCAAGGCACCATAAGCTGCCTGAATAGAAGGTGTGGCATAAGATGCTCCAAGAATGTATAGGTAAACCCCAAAACATTGGCCAAGAGCAGTAAGGTTCCCCAATTTGAAGGGCAAGAGAGGTATGTGGCAAACACACATGTAACCCAAACACTGCACAGAGCAGAAAGGACAGACAATGCATAAGTAAAAGGACATAGATCAGAGCTGATAGACCACACAAATCAGCTGCAGCCCATGTGGCAGCTAGAAAAATGGACAAACATATCGGGGGCAGCTGTAGCTATGCACAGAGTGATGGTAATGTACCATGCTATAATGACAGTGTGTGACAGAGGATGGGAAGATGTGTGCAGCAGAGGAGCCAGAAATGGCAGGATAGGTGAAATATCAGGATGACAGTGGAGTAGCAGTGCTATGCAGAGCACACACAGGAGAGGCAACCAGGGAGAGCTGCAATGCAGGAATGTGTAGGGGTGCAGGACATGGGGTAGCAGAATGCACTTCAGGGTAGGATGGCACACAGCTGGCAGACAGAAGATGGACAGAAGGATGGTTCACAACTCTGATGAGGGTACAATGTGCTCACAGCACAGATCTGCACAGATATGACTGTCACACATATGAAAACTAGTTCTGCAGGACAAGCATACAAATGAAAGAGAACAGAGAGGAATCACACCTATGACCACTACCACAAATGGCAATGCACAAACCTGTAGGCCGCACCACCAACATGAGCTCATTAGCAAAGGCTGCATACAAAAATAGTGCAGGGCATCACACAAGACGCCTGCTAGCTGTCAGGACAGGCAAACCCCCAACAGTAACCATGACCAAATGCACATGCAGATCTGCTGTGTACAGATCACATCACAGTCTGTAATTGGGACCAGAGACACATGCACACACACAATGAAATGTTATGCAGTGGATACAGCATGCAAAAGAGGAAAGAAACTAAACCCCAAGGGCAGCAGAGGATGCTCTGTGGAGCTGGTGAAAAATCTGGAACAGGACAGGAGAGAATTCAACATGCAAACAGGTGTACCACACACCAGCTGAACCACAGCAATACAAAACCCCCAAGTGCACTGCCATGTAAACACCATAAAGAAAGAGACCTATGTAACAGATAATATCTGATGACTAGGCAGCATAGAGGGCACACCTTGATGTACAGTGAAGAGAGGGAAGGGTGTGTGTAGAGGTGATGAACCTGCTGGTACCTAATGGTCCAGTTAGCACAACAGAAAAGAAAAAGATAAACCACATGTGCAGATCAAACCTGCAAACTAGGGAGTTATAACACATGCCTCTAACCACTACCCTAAACAGCACACTGAGCACAACACAAAAAAAATACCCCAAAGGGAGGGTGTTTATGGGAACCTGTAATACCCAGTGATGTGGCAAATGGCTGGCAGATACACAGCTGCCACCGTACAAGGATGTGAGCACAGGTGGGCCATGTACATGACCAGTAAATCAGTAGATACTAGTGTCAATGTGATCAAAGAGTGGAGGAGTAGTCTAGTGTTTAGAAAACTGGCTTGGTCACCAAACAACCAGGGCTCAGTTCACACTAGCACTCCATGTGGCCTTGGGCAAGTCACGTAACCCTCCATTAGTTTGGAAGAAAGACCTGACAATCTACTTCCAGTGACACTGACAAGAAAACCCTGGAGTCTCTGGGTCACAAGGAGTCAGGACTGTCTCAAAGGCACACACTGTATTGCAAGTTTGTCACCATGATCAAGCAGCAGCAGAGACAAATGTATATCAAACACATATGTTTATTTGGGTTCATCTTCACAGATAGTGTAGATCCCGCCATCATAATATCAAGGTGAGTGGATCCAAGGTGAAAGACAGAAAGGTCACTGGACCGTCTACAAATGAGGGGCAGGAGACATAATGTGCAGCACTATGCATTAGGCCCTCACCCCCTACATGCTGACGCACGCCTCAAATGTGTTACTCACATATGAGTGCATGTAGACAGTAGGCGGTGCATGATGAGGGACCAACACACATCAATCCTGATCTGTTCCCTAAAATATATCTATCTGGCAACACAGGAGGCACACAAATGAAAACAGCATATGTTGTTGAAACGTTGTAACTTTAGAACCACATATTGAAAATAATGTTACAGCTATCACATAATGCCTGATATAGGAATCCAAGGTGAAACAATGCAACCCTAAACAATCATAAAATGCACAATGAGGAAATGCTAACAGGTAGCAGAGGCACATGAACACAGACAGAATTCAAATTAAAACTACCTGCAGAAACATGCAGAGATAACACCATGCAGGAGGTCCCCCTGCACCGGTTGGTGTGTAGACAGTGTCTGTACACATATATCACCGTACATGGAATGCACAATTGAAGGAAGACAACGGACACTCATACTGTGACACTCCAAATATAACATGGCAATGTGAGTGTCGTCACCTCAGGGGATAAATAGGACTGTGCAGACATGCAATGCAAGGTTTGTAAATCAATGCAGAGCGGCACACGTCTGTACAGTAAACAAGCACAAGAAACAGTATATAGAGAGGGAAATTAAGGGCAAACATGTTACAGTAAACCACACAGAAGCCATATTGCCACGTGCTGTGTTTTCCCAACATAGTCAGTCATATGCACATGCACCATTGATATTTCAACATGATTCAGTGATGCCACACATGCACGCAAAGATCCTTGTTGATTGAAAACATCAATCCAGGATGCTGGCGTGCATTAAAGCGGTGTTGCTGCAAAACCTGTATCAGCTCCAGGTAGAGATTAGATGGACATAGACAACAGGACCTCTCCATCGCTACCCCTTTGCCACACGTATGGCTGTATGCTTGTGTTGAAACAAACAGATGAGCATATCCTGTGTTCCATGTCACACACATGGCCAAAAGAAACAACTGTGGAGGAATGTGCAACATACAGTGACAATGGCAGTCCCTGATTCACACGTGGGGACCAGTACATAGTGTGCAAAGTCCAAAGCGTATCTGCAATCCAACACGTCAGGTTAAGACTATCCTTGCAACCCTGGGCATGCATAGTCAAGAGTCACATCCCAATATGCCACAGTACATGAAAGGTCCTGTGTGTCTCCTGTGATGAGCACGACTCCCAACCAGAGCACGGCAGCAACAGTGTGTTGGACAGGTCTGTCATGGGCAAAGTAGCAATCCAAAAATAATACTGTCCATCCTAGGCATGTGTCGCACTCGCACAGGTCAAACATCCTATGGTACCATTTTCCAGGGAAAGTTCCATGGTGTTCTGTCCCCCAACAGGTGGGTGATGGCGATGCCACATGCACTGTAATAGATGTGTCTGGTTTGTTCTCTGCCCTGTGTCAGAAGAGGAGAAATATTGTATTGGTATGCGCCTTGCAACATCAGCACAAATTGCAGAGAGTCAATCATTAAGAAGCACATAATGAAGGGACACACAGGCAAACATGACATGATCACAAGACAATAAACATTGAATGTTGGGAACATTTAGAATTGGAAGCATACACACGGGTGTCACATGGATATGTTTCTGTCCATGCCCATGTGACACAGGCGTTTCAGAGCTCCATCCTATGTGCATCAGCGTTCATGAACACAGAGCCAACATGAAATGTATATGACACAAAGAGTAAATCATTAACATGTAAAGGCTGATGTCATTACCAAAAGAACAAAGGTGCAAACTACCTTGTGCTTGCATCAGGTGTATGTCTTGGATCCTCTGAGCCACTCAAAGGCCATAACAGGTCACAGTGAAGGGACACAATGTCAGCGAAATATGTAGAATCTCCATGTCACCATGTCACGCCGATATCTGTGATACAAAAAGCAGGTCAACAGTGGTATGTCAGAACACAAGACACAGTTCTGTTCCCAACAAACAACACATGTCCACAATGGTTACACGGTAAACACCTGTAAGGTAGAGATAGCACAGTCACCACCGCCCCCCAGGTGTACAGACCCCTCACAACACATGATAATGTAAAAAGCCTGAACACTGTATCATCACACAGCCAACACAAGAGCACACACACACACAGTATGCAAAGGGCAGCGTGCCAGCAGTAGCATATGGCCTGTATGTCCACAAGTGGAGATTTGTACACATAAAGGCCCTGTGAAATGCAATGATACCCTGGTGTTGGCTCATGGTACAATGTCGGAGAAGGGTGCACGTGTAGGCCACCACCCATAAACCTACAACCTCCACACACATGCAGCTCTGTTGGACATGTCCCAGAGACAGTGTTGCTGAAGACATACTGGAATAGGAACACATGGGGATATGTGTGTCAACAGCAAAATATGGTTTAGGCAGGTGCAGGGAAAAGAGGTGAACCACAACATCTGGACAATAGGAAAGATCACCGAGAACATGTGTTCCCCCTGACTGCTGGCACAGACAATATAGCTGTAGTTCCACCTACCCCAGCCCACAGCATGTTGGCTGATGTACAGTCCCCTGCCAAAGCACCACAGCACCAGGAGCTTCAACAACTATGTCCTGTGCATTGGGAAACACAAGGGAAACATACATATGTCATGTTCTAGCTGTGCAACACACAATGCACATTCCTGCCCCCAGTTGAGGAGGACAGCATCCCTCGCTTGGTAGCTCTGAGCTGGGATTCGTGAACAGAACCGGGTAGGTTTGGCATATGATGGACTTGCGAAGAGGTATGAATCTTGAGTTCCCCAGAGTTGCAATACTCTACAGAGTTGGTCCATGTGTAGAGACCATTTGTGTGGAAGCAGAACACGACTGAGTTTGTATGGCTAAGAGTTCTGATTGCCAGGGAGATGGACTGGCAGGAGATGGATCTGCTGCTGTCTGGCAAACGACCACAGTTGAAGAGTTTCGTTGCAAAGGGACAGAGCCTGTTCCTCCTTGTTTGTTCACATAGACCATGGCTACCTGATTGTCTATGTAAAGTAGTATTCCATTGGCCTGTAGAAGGGAATGGAAGACATGAAGAGCCAGGCAAATTGCTCAGAGCTCAAACAGATTTATGTGGAAATGACTCTCCTGACAATTCCAGGTGTCTTGGGTGGAGGTGTCCAGTACATGTGCAGCCCACCCCACTTTGGAGGCAGCTGTTGTTAGTGGGATCTGAGGAGGGGTTTGCAGGAAAGGTGACCCCTCCAACAGGTTTTGTGCTGACCGCCACCAGTCCAGGGACAGGGTATGTTGGTTTGAGTTTACTATCACATCTGAGAGACAGCCTGTTGCTTGCGTCCACTGGGAAGATAGGGCCCATTGGGCTGATCTCATGTGGAGACAAGCGTAGGGGACCACATGCACCGTAGCTGCCATGTGACCCAGCAGCTGATGCATCTTTCGAGGCGAGAGGTGAGTTTTTTGTAGTGCTGTCCAAACACATTGCACAATGCATGGACAGCGAGGCAGAGTCAGGTAGGTCTTTGGCAGTCTGGTATCTAGCCTTGCTCCTATGAGCTCCAGCGTTTACGTGGGAGTCAGAAAGGATTCCACGAGATCTCTGACAGGGCCTAGATATTGGAGTCCACTCATTGTCTAAGAGAGAGAGGCCTGGGCATGTGTATGTGACTGTGCCTGGATGAGGCAGTCGTCCAAGTAGGGCCACAAACAAATTCCCCTGGTACTGCCAAACTGGCTACCACAGACATGCACTTTGTGAATACTCAGGGTGCTGAGGCACGGCTGAAGGGAAAACATTTTCTGGATAGTAGTTTCCTTGATGGGGGGACCAAAGGAACTTTCGCTGTGCTTGTTGGCAGAGAAGATGGGTGTACACATCCTTGTGATCTAGAGAACAAAGGCAGTTCTGCCTGTGTAGGTCAGGAAGTACGTTTCCTAGAGAAATCATTTTGAATGTCTTTTGGAACAGGAACTTGTTCAGTTCTCTGAAATGTCAGATGTGTCTGTGACCTCCTTTTTCCGTTGGTATGAGGAAATGGGGGGGGGGGGAACCCAGAACCCTGTTGGAGATGATGTACCTCTTCCATTGCTCCTTGAGGTATAAGATGTTTTATCTCAGGATTCAGTTGGGGGGACGTTTGCAAACTGAATGTCCTTACTATTGTAGGAGGCGGCAGGCTATGTGAATGACACCTGCACCCTCTTCTATGATGGGGTCCACAAAAAAACAGCACTAGCCACTCAACCGGGCAGGAGCAAAAAAAGAAGCGGCAGATACACACCCAATAAACTTAAAAACTTTATTAAACCAAGGGGTGGCCAAAACCCAACACAGGCCGTGTTTCGTAATTACTTCATCAGGGGCTATCCAGGCACACTAAAAAACAAATATATAGATTAATAAAATCAAACTAAAGAACAATAATCATATAGAAAATCTGTAAAATTAAAATATATGGAAATAAAATTATAAACATTGATATATAATATAAGCATAAAGGCCAAAATGGACCATATCAGTGACCAAATATCTTAAGAACCTTAATAAAAATCATAAAAACCAAATATCTAACGTATTTGATTAACCAACAACTCCATAAATAAACACAGAAAATTCATCTATATACACATATATAATTAAATATGAAAATATGTATAATATAAATAAATAAATAATTAAGAATATGAACACTAATTGGAATACAAAAAATGATAAAATAACTAAAACATTTATAAGTATAAAATGCAATACACAAAATTACACAAAGAATATAAAACACAACTGTAATTCATTGAAACTGATAAAAACGCATAGTGTATAAAATATGTAAACAGGAGAGAGGGTTCTCTAGAAAATCTTATGTAAAAACAAACAAGACAACCTCTATGCGTTTTTATCAGTTTCAACAACCGTTGGGTGGTTGTCTTGTTCATTTTTTAGAGAACCTTCTCTCCTATTTACATATTCTATATAATATGCCTTTATGTTGGTTCTTATTCTTTTAATCGTTATATTATTTATGATCGTTTATGTTTGTGCTCACAAGTTTTTAGTGGGGATAACATCCAAAGTCTTCTATATTTTAAAATAAATGAATCCATTTACTCATTTTTTAGGGCAATATCCATGACCTTTAATATTTTAAAACAATATAATTATGTTACGCTTATTGAGTTTCTTGTTTTGTTATAGGTCATGTTTATGTTCATGGTCTTTCAATATGTATAGCATTTTAAAAAATTTTAAACAATTTCTAACAATTTTTTTTTAAAAAAATAAAGTAATATTTATATTTGTGTGGTCATAACATTCATTTTTTAGAATTAGAGAATACAATTTATTTTATAAGGGCAAATTTTATAACTATAGAAATAAGCCTCCCCCCTACCCCCCCTTTTTTTTTGATTATTTTATGTTCATGAGTTTTTTAATAGGGATAGTATTAAAATACAATTTTATGAGAGTTATACTTACATTTTTTTAGACATACATTTAAATCAATGTATATTGAGCCCTCACTAAGATGATTTCATTTACTCAATCAGGGTTTAGTACTGGTTATATTTATCATTATGAATTCTAAAGAGGGACAGTACGTTTAGATTTTAAATAAAGATACACAATCTATATGTCAATGGGGGCAACAGCCATGGTTTCTTGATATTTATAACTATGTAAACACACTCATAATTTTTATCTTTCTTCTATTGTAAAATATTGTTTCAAATAACTAATATTATTTTAATTCTTTTATATGGCATATGGGTCACAGGTTTATAATTACCTTTTTTACTACCACTATTTTTATTTTTTCTAGAAGCTATTCTGATATTTGTCTCTGCCAGTTTTACCGATTCTGGTGAAGTTTTTGTACTTCACACCCACAGGTAATATCCATCTTTATAGTATGGGCTTTTATTGGCATTTATACAAATGGTTTTTAGATGGGTCCTCCTCTTCCAGTCTCCTCATCCCTTCTTGTTTCGCAATGAATTACAGTTGTGTTTTATATTCTTTGTGTAATTTTGTGTATTGCATTTTATACTTATAAATGTTTTAGTTATTTTATCATTTTTTGTATTCCAATTAGTGTTCATATTCTTAATTATTTATTTATTTATATTATACATATTTTCATATTTAATTATATATGTGTATATAGATGAATTTTCTGTGTTTATTTATGGAGTTGTTGGTTAATCAAATACATTAGATATTTGGTTTTTATGATTTTTATTAAGGTTCTTAAGATATTTGGTCACTGATATGGTCCATTTTGGCCTTTATGCTTATATTATATATCAATGTTTATAATTTTATTTCCATTATTTTTAATTTTCCAGATTTTCTATATGATTATTGTTCTTTAGTTTGATTTTACTAATCTATATATTTGTTTTTTAGTGTGCCTGGATAGCCCCTGATGAAGTAATTACGAAACACGGCCTGTGTTGGGTTTTGGCCACCCCTTGGTTTAATAAAGTTTTTAAGTTTATTGGGTGTGTATCTGCCGCTTCTTTTTTTGCTCCTACCCTCTTCTATGATGGACACAGTCCAGGGTTCTGATGTTATTTGCCTCCATCTGTGGATGAGGTGACCTAATCTTCCTGGGATTGTTGATGGTTGCTTTCCCTAGAGGGCCAGGAAGGGCAGGTACTCCATCACGGAGTCAAAGGCCCTGTGGGGGCTGAGGCTGCTGGGTCTGCTGAGGCAGAGTAGCTCTCGGCTTTCTCTGCTTAGTAGCTTGTTGACCCTTTCTAGCAGCTTGTACTGTAGGTTGTCCTTGCTGAGCATAGGACTGATAGTATCCTTTCTTTTTGGAGAGGAAGCGCTTTTCTAAGGCTCTCATCTTTACAGGATCTACAATATTTGAAAGCCTTGTCAAGGTATACTTGTCCTGCTGGTTTTTAAAAACCAGTTTTCACCACTACAGGGGGTGTTGGCCAGTTTATCCTGTACCCAGTGTTCCAGGTGAGAGGCTTGCAGCCAGCCAGGTTTCCTTGCCCCAATAGCAATGGCAGAGACTCTGCCTTTGCATGAAAACAGTCAAAAGCTGCCCTGTTCACAACTTTTGAAATGTTCTGGGCATGCTTGACAGGTGCTACATAGTAGTGACCTCTGTGATCTGCGAGATGTGGACTTACCAGTTGTAGATCTCGTGTGACCTCCGTCAGGAACATTCCCATGTACATGATATAGAAACCTGTCCTGCCTGAGAGCATGGATGTTTGGACGACACAGCGACCAAAGGCATCTGATGTCTTACACTCCCTACCAGGAGGGTTGGTGGCATGTTGTTTGTAACATTTAATTCTCCTCCTAGCACACTCCACCATGATGGAGTGATCAGGGAGGTGTCCTTTCTGCAAACCAGGCAACGGAGGCACACGATTCATAGTAGGCACATGTGAGAATGTGGAGAGGTGGTTAGAGGAATCTTCCACATTCTCAAAAGAGGATTCCTTAAGATCTGATGTATTGGCAGGATGTCTTCCTCCTATAGAGTTTTTTGATATTGGTGAATCTCTGGTCTCCCGTGGCCTGTGCTCACATTGAGTTACTAATGAAATGGAGAGGGCCTTGACTACATGTGTGTGGAGATCCAGGAAGGACATATCCTGAGGAGGGGGCATTCTCCTCTTGGGAGAGGCAGGCTTGTCCTGGAGAGGTACATCATTACCCTCTGAGCTGTCAGAGTCATCAGACCCCTCAGGAGATTGGATGTATCTTCTCTACAGAGGCTCAGGTAAAGTGAGGTATCGGTACCAATTGGCCTCAGTATCGGAGTGACACGGTACCGGTGTGTGGATACCGGTACTCATCAGCACCATTGGTGCATTTGCCAATGCTGGTCCTGCAATTGCTGCACATACCGGTGCTGCACTTTGCAGGGTCTGGGGTGGAACCAAGGTCTTTGATGCCGCAAGAAGAGCTGCCAGACTGCGTTCGATGGCCACGATCCTCTGGTCAATCAACACTGACGATGTCTGTGTTTGAGTACTGTCCAAAGCCAGGACCCCAGAGTATAGCACCAGGTGGTCGGACCAGGTTGAGGCCTCCAGAACTTCATGGAGTCCCAAAGTGCCTTTGGAGGCCAGGGACTCCCACTGGGGCTGTTTTCCCCGAGCGTGCTCCTCAAGGGCAATGCCAGTGGCAGTCCGATATTTTGAGGGGGATGTACCCTTTCAGGAATGGACAGATTTGTGTTTGGTTACCTGAGATCCACGGGAGGAGGAGGAAGCCTTTGACGACATGGCTGCCACCGAGGGCACGTTGGCGGGAAAGAGGGTACCGAGCTTGGCTGCTCTGTTCTGCCAACCACTCTTGGATAACATCCCACAGGCCAAACATGCAGACATGCATTGATCTGGCCATTAGCATTTGCGACACCAATCATGGTTGTCAGTGACTGAGAAGGTACTAGCACATTATCAGCATATGTTCTGCAGCCGAGGAGTGCTTTTCCATGATGGAGGAGGGATTAGGGCCTAATGCCAAACCGGGGGGAGACCTACAAAGGGGATTGTTGCTCTTTTTTTAAAAAGGTTTCTTTGTGTGGGGGAATCTGACCTTTTAGAAAAAAAAAATTAGAAGACCAATGGTACCAGTAAAGAAAAACAGGCAGACACTGCCACAGAAGTGGCACTACAATAGCTGTTTTTCAACAATGGCAGGAACAATGACCTGCTGGCTCTGTGGAAAACAATGAACTGGAGAGTGCCATTTGGGAAAGGCAAGAAGGCAGCAAACAGGCGCTGTGGGGTGCTTCCAATAGCTTTCCTATTGGACACTGGAGACCGTTACCATGCAGGCTCCATCGGTACCGATGATACCCACATGTAAGGACTACTTCCTGCTTACAAGGCCCAGGATAGCAATGCTTGACCCACTACAAGCATTGTGTAACGTGCCTCTCTTGGGGATACTGCTAGGTACGCATAACCTAGTTTGGACACTGTTGCAAACAGCATACTGACCCAACAACTGAGCACGATTCCACGTGCGACAAGGACCCAGTAAGAAACGTGGAAAGCACACAGAACCATATCACCAGGGTGAGTGATAGCCCACTTTGATGGCCTCTCACAACTCCTGGGGATAGGGAGAATGTATTCAAATGTCTAGGCACACAGAACCATATCACCAGGGTGCCTGACAGCCCACTTTGATGGGCTCTCAGGACTGAATGTACAGAACTGTCTAGGCACACAGAATCATATCACCAGGTGAGTGATAGCCCACTTTGATGGGCTCTCAGGACTCCTGGGGATAGGGAGAATGTATAGAACTGTCTTTGTACACACAACCATATCACCAGAGTGAGTGATAGCCCACTTTGATGGGCTCTCAGGACTCCTGGGGATAGGGAGAATGTATTCAACTGTTTAGGCACACAGAACCATATCATCAGGGTGAGTGATAGCCCACTTTGATGGGCTCTCAGGACTCCTGGGGATAGGGAGAATGTATTCAACTGTTTAGACACACAGAACTATATCACCAGGGTGAGTGATAGCCCACTTTGATGGGCTCTCACGACTCCTGGGGATAGGGAGAATGTATTCAACTGTTTAGGCACAGAGAACCATATCACCAGGGTGAGTGATAGCCCACTTTGATGGGCTTTCAGGACTCCTGGGGGTATGGTGGATTGGAAAACAGCAACAGCAGCATATTCCATACCAGCAGGGGTGCTGTGGACCCAGATTTTTGGACTTTCTGGCCAAGTGGGGGTAGGACAGATGTTTTGGACTGCTGGGCCACACACACGCATATTACCATTGGGACTAACATACCATTTTGGACATGTTTCACAGCCCCTGGGGGTGGGGCAGATGTTTTACCCTGCAAATGCAGACCCCATCATACCAGCAGGATGTTTAGAAACCCTCCTTTGTCTGATCTATGGGCTACTTATGTTACGGTGTGTTGTAGCATATCACCAGCAGCAGCTGCCATGACACCAGGATGGCATCAGGAACTCTGTGAACAGGTCCTTCGCCCCCTGGGTACAGGGCAAGCCACTCAGATGTGATATATAGACAAGATGGCATGTGGATTTACCTGATACACATCACTGAGATAGACTACCTACACACATCAGCATGCACAGCTACAATCAACACTGGATATATATATGTGGATCTACTTATCAGCCGATCCCACGCCCTCCAGACCCTGATCTGGTCCTGACGCCTTGATGAACCTGGAAAAGGTTTGTGCTGGCGCACAGCAATCAACTGTGCCAGGCAGCGTTGCTCCCGGGTGGTGAAAGCAGTCTTCCTGGATCTGGTTGCCATGTTCTACACTGTCACCAATGAGGAATGCACGCACAACGCAACACGCGCGCATGCGCAATGCCCCACCTGCGCATGCGCACCACAACACGGGCGCAGTTGTGCCCGCGCCGCGTGCATTTTTTTGCCACACAGGGTATGGTGTCCCCAACAATATTTAGCCTAATAAAAACGAAAAAACTCTGTAATATAGTTTGAAAGTCTGGCACATTCACTTGTGGGTCAGAGGGCAAAAAACAGCAATAGCTACCACAATTCTACAATGGAAGCTAACGTGGTCTCAGTATTATTAGACAGGAACACAACGCTTCAAATTCACTGTCATAGGCTTTACATCAATGACCACACTATATAGATTCCATTTTTTAACCAGTGTTATTGATAAATGCTCCCTCCTTCCACAGGAAAATAGTCGAAAAAATTAGTTTGCTTAGCTTAGAATGATCGAGCTTCAACTTCAATCGAACAGCACAGCTGATATCTTATTTGCACAGCTGCTGTCTTATTCTCCCGACGCTACCCAGCGCTCGGCGTTTCGCCACTTAGGGTTCTTCAGGGGAGTTGCTAAGACATGTTTTGTTATCCCGCTAGCGTTCCCTTCACATCAACTGCTGAACTGCTAAGGTCTTAGCAGTTCAGCAGTTGATGTGAAGGGAACGCTAGCGTGCATTCCCTGGGGTGTCCATGACTGTACATCCGATAGAGCCTGTCTGTTGCAGTGCGCAAGGCACCCACCTGGACAGGGCTAGGCCACTGTCTGCTGTGGTCAGCAGCCACTGCCCCCTCCACCACCAGTACCGCTCCGCCACCATGCTGACATGCCCTTCTGCTGGTGGAGTTGGTGCTGCGCCATCTCGGGCTATCCAGTGTGCGGTTAGGCGGCTGCCTATGGTGTGGGCTCAGGGATGGGGGTGCCTGCATAGCTGTCCACGCATCCCCCCAGCACTGTCTGCCAATGTTCCGTGCCCTTGGGGGTACCTGCTGGTTACTATTCCCAGTGACACTGTGGGAAACACACTCGTGCCCATGTTGAGCCCTCATCAGTTGCTGTCTGGCTGCTGTACAGTTTCAGCATTCCTATGGACCACCTAGGCATCACCCTAGTCTGCACTGTGGCACAGCTGCAGTACAGCATGTGCCGTCTGCAGCCCTCTGTGTCCCCTTTCCCACCATCTGTCCAGTTGCCCGTTCTGACATGCCCGCCCTGCTGTTGTGGAACATGTGCACACCATAGGAGACCTATCCAATGGAGAGGGAAACCCTGATCAGCGCTATTTCACTGTGGGATCATTCACCTTGTATGGGGACAGAGCGTCGACCCTTCCATGATTCATATTTTTTTTTGGAGCTTTCTGGGGAGTATGCTTTGATGTTTCCCATTAAGATCACTTTTGCCCAGCTTGGTTATGCTTTTTTTATATTTTGTTGAGGTCCTTTTCACTGTTTATTTGCCCTTTTGTTCCGTGCACATGTATCACACTTATCACTTTCTGTAGGTTTCCCTGGTTTTGCTGTACATTGAAGACGGAAATGGTTTCTTTTCCCTTTAAATCAGCTCTAACGCGAGGGTTTCTCTGGCGATATTTTTTTGCCTCAGATTTCACAGCGTTAGTGTGCGGGGAGCCTCTCCCCTCCCACTCTCCACCCATTGACCCCTTCTCTCCGCCCCTGGGGAGCCTTCCTCCGCCCTCTGGGAGCCTTTGTCTACCTTCATCACTCGTTTTCGCCGCGGCGGGCATTATCGCGTGATAACGTAGCTGCGCGCCGCAAGATGCGACATTATCACACGATAAGGTACCTTATCGCGCGATAAGGTACCTTATAGCGCGATAACATCACAGAGCGCACTTTAAGACAGTTTAGTAAACATACCCCTATATCAACTGACTCACCTTTGTCCACCTGTTTATTCACACTTTCAAAATAACATAACAGATTAGTAAGGCAAGATCTTCCTTGTCTAAAGCCATGTTGGCTGTCTCCCATTAGGCCATGACTATCTACATGCTGAGTAATTTTATTCTTTATGATGGTTTCTACCATTTTTCCCGGTACTGACGTCAGGCTCACCGGTCTGTAGTTTCCCGGATCACCCCTGGAACCCTTTTTTAAAATTGGCATTACATTGGTGATCCTCCAATCTTCAGGCATTAGAGATGATTTTAATGATAGTTCACAGATTACTAATAGCAGGTCTGCAATCTCATATTTCAGTTCTTTCAACACCCTTGGATGTATACCATCGGGCCCAGGTGATTTGCTACTCTTCAGTTTATCTAATAGTTATAATACATCTTCCCAATGTATCGATATTTCCTTTGATTTAGGGTTTGGCCAAGAACTGCTGGACAAAATTTGATGCGTGAACTGGGTTTTATCATGATGAAGCAACCATTCACCATTCCTGTGCAACTCTGGCCTTTTACAATGAACTGCATCTCTCAAATGAGTCAGAACTTGGATGTAGTACTCGTTGATGGTTTGGCCTTTTAGAGCATACTCATGATGAACAATACCCTGGTAATCAAAGAAAACTATGAGCATGATCTTGATATTGCTCCTCACCTGACAGGCTTTCTTGGGTTTGGGAGAGTCTGGAGTTTTCCATTGTGAGGAGTGAGCATTAGTTTCCAGGTCATAACCATAAACCCATGATTGATCACCAGTAATAATAATCTTTTTGATGAAATCTGAGTAATTTTCAACACATTCCAACAACTCCCTAGCCTCAGACAGTCGATTTTCGTTTTGGTCAGGGGACAGGAGTTTGGGCATTAATTTTGCAGACACACGTCTCATCTCCAAATCAAAAGCAAGAATGGACTGTACTGACCCAAAAATGTCCATTGATAGTCAAGTGACGATTTGATCCTTTTGTGACATGCACTGCTTCAACTTTCTCTTCATTCTTGCTCGAGAATGGCCTTCCAGAACATTCATCACTGTCAACACATTGGTGGCCCTCTTGTATCAGTCATAAACTCTAGCATGACTCATGCATTCATTGCCATACACCTGCTGTAACTTGTCATAAGTCTCGTTGCACAAATCTCCAAGTTTATGTCAGAATTTAATGCAAATTTGCTGTTCAATTTTTTCACTCATCGTAAATCTGACGAACGGCTTTTACAC
This sequence comes from Ichthyophis bannanicus, assembly GCA_033557465.1. Classification (NCBI taxonomy): domain Eukaryota; kingdom Metazoa; phylum Chordata; class Amphibia; order Gymnophiona; family Ichthyophiidae; genus Ichthyophis; species Ichthyophis bannanicus. The sequence continues at coordinate 1,570,569,008 of CM066031.1, read as the reverse complement.
GATACCAAACATCATGAGATTTTAAAAAGTACAGATGTGCTACAGCCATGCTACACTCTGCACATGCAGAGCACATAACTAGGTCACCACATGCTTATAGCATCGTGGTGTAATATACTGTCATATAGCTACACAACAGGTCTCGATATTTTTTGATCACACCTTATATGTATACGTTAGAGGAGAAGAGACAGAGGAGATAAGATCGTAACATAGTATATGACGGCAGATAAAGACCAGTATGGTCCATCTAGTCTTTCCAGCAAGGTGGCAAGAGTAGGTGCACCTGCCCGTCTGTGCAGGTCACCCCTCCCCATGCCTTTGTTTAGAGGTGTACCCACTGATCCATGTAGGTCAGCCCTATTTGTTGAGATATAAGAGATAGTTAAGTTTATTTTGATTTTATCCTGTTAGTATAAAGGGACCAACTGTGTCTGTCATAAAGGGATCCACTGTGTCTGTCAGAAATAACTGATGTGGGATTTAAATCCATTTCTTTCTCTGTGTTTCAGCCTGATGTGCTAACCACTCTGCTATAAAGGTATGTACAGTTTTATTTATTTATTTATTTGTTTGTTGGTTTTATATACTGCTTTATCACATAACCAAGGTGGTTTACAGAGAACATAACTCACACTGTGATAGACAGTTTACTGTGAACAAAGAACATGTTGAACAAGAAAAATAAATCAATATTAATTAGTTACAACATACTCCTGCCTATAAAATAATATAAACGGCCAACTAGGTACATGTGATACTTTACAGAGAGTGAGTTATTGAGGATTTCTTTACTTCAGGGTGGACAGGCCATTTTCTATATCGCTGATGTTTGGTTATCCATTATTGACAGGTGGGATTTGGAGAATAGGGCAGTTTTGAGTGTTTTTCTGAATGAGATTAGGTCCTTTATTTCTCGTAGGTTGTTGGGTAAGCAGTTCCAAAGAGTCAATGCGTATAATGAGAAGGCCCTGTTTGTAGTTGAGTGGTTTGCATTTCTTGAAATCGTAGGGGGGGGGGGGGGGCTAGTAGATTCTTCATATTTTCTCTCCTACTTCTTATTTCTTGTTGAGTCTGAATTAGTGAAGTCAGGTATGTTGGAATAATGTTGTTTATTGTCTTAAATGTGTTCAGTATAACTTTGAATTTGATTAAACAGGTAGACAAAGGTGAGTCAGTTAATATACTGTATTTGGACTTTCAGAAAGCCTTTGACAAGGTCCCTCATCAGAGACTTTTGGCAAAACTAAAGAGTCATGGGATAGGAGGCAGTGCATTTTTGTGTTTCAGGAACTAGATAAAAGATAGAAAGCAGAGTGCAGGGCTAAATGGCCAAGTTTCCCAATGGAGAAAGGTGAATAGTGGTGTACCCAAGGGATCTGAGCTGGGTCAGCTGCTTTTTGACATATTCATAAATGACCTGGAAAAGGGAATAACGAGTGAGGTTATCAAATTTGCAGATGACACAAAACTATCTAAAGTTCTTAAAACCCAAGAGGATTGTGGAAAATTGCAAGAAGATCTTGATAAATTGGAAGACTGGGCATCAAAATGGCAGATGAAATTTAATGTGAACAAGAGCAAAGTTATGCACATAGGGAAGAAAAACCCAAACTATGGTTCCACGATGCAAGGTTCCACATTAGGAACCACCACCCAGGAAAAAGATTTAGGCGTCATTGTGGATAACATGTTAAAACCCTCGGCCCAGTTTGCAGCAGCGGCCAAGAGAGCAAATAGAATGCTAGGTATCATAAGGAAAGGAATGGAAAATAAAACAAAAGATATCATAATGCCTCTATATCATTCCATGGTGAGACCGCACCTTGAATAATGTGTGCAATTCTGGTCGTCGTATCTTAAAAAGGATATAGCGTTATTAGAAAAGGTTCAGAGAAGAGCCACCAAAATGGTAGAGGGGATGGAAGGATACCCCTATGAAGAAAGGCTAAAAAGGTTAGGGTTCTTTAACCTGGAAAAGAGACGGCTGAGGGGAGATATGATAGAAGTCTATAAATTAATGAACGGAGTGGAACAGGTAAACATAGATCAATTGTTTACATTATCAGAATATAGAAAGACTAGGGGACATGCAATGAAGCTACAGGGTAAACTATTTAAGACTAATAAAAGAAAATATTTTTTCACTCAATGTGTAATCAAACTCTGGAATTTGGTACTGGAGGATGTAGTAAAGGCTGTTAGTGTAGCTGGGTTTAAAAAAGGTTTGGATAAGTTTCTGGAGGAAAGGTCCATAAACCATTATTAAAAAGGGACCCAGGATATCAATGCTTGACCCAATACAAGCATTGTGGAACCTGTATCTTTTGGAGAAACTGCTAGGTACGTATGACCTAGATTGGCCACTGTTGGAAACAGGATACTGGACTTGATGGACCTTGGTCTGCCCCAGTATGGCATATCTTATGTTCTTATGTTCTTATCAGTAACCAATGTAGCTGGTACAGGACTGGGGTTATGTGTTCAGTTCTTGAGACTTTCATTATAGTATGAGCCACCATGTTTTGTGCCATTTGGAGAGGTTTCAGTGTTTGTTTGGGAAGACCTTATAAGATAATATTATTGAAATCGAAGTGTGGGCAGATAAATGCTTGGGCTATTGTGCGAAAGTCATCTGTTGTACAGAGGGGTCTTAGGTTTTGTATCATTCAAATCTTGTTATACGAGATTATCGTATATTGTTCATGTTATCATGTTGTTGTGTTTTATCATGTTGAGGTTCTGATTGAGTAGAATACCTAGATATTTTATTTCTTTCTTAAATTCGAGGGAAGCACCATTTACTTGAAGTTGCTGGGGTTGTGAGAATGATTTGTAACCGGGGATCCATACCAGGCGCTCTCCCTCAACTCCCCAAAACTCCAAGGCCCCCACCTGCACTTATCCCACAAACTGCACCAACACACATTGTTTGGATAAAACACCAGGTCGCAGCTTTATTGCCCAATAACAATTAACATTTTCAACCAAACAACTCACCCAACAATTTCCCCCCCCCCTACCCCGGCAGAGCGATACATCACCAGCTGTGCTACTAGCAAGGTAACCTCCGCTTCCACCCCTGGTCCGGTCACCCACTGGTCCAGCTCGAACCACCCCTGCTCAACTTCGCCATATCACTAGCAAAAGTAAGCTCAGGGTTCTCCGGGTCGTGGGCAGCCTGCCCCCGCCCCAAGTAGCTTATGTCTCCAGACCCCGGAAAATTCCGGGATCCCGCCACCCCCATCTCCCCCCCCCCAGCTGCGACACCCCCCCAAAATCCCCCAAACTGACCCTCAACCCTAAGGGTGGGAGGGTGGGACGCTGCCGGCTCCCCGCTCCTCGACCATGTGCTCAGCGCGCGCCCGCGTGGCCGAGCACATGGCCTGTCCTCTCACCCGATTGGCTGCTGGCTCGCTCCAGACGCCAGCAGCCAATCGGTTCAAAAGACGCCAGCCTCCGCGCCATCCCCCCCCTCCCCAATACCCTCTTGAGGCCGGGACCCGCGCCCGATGGACCGCCGGTTACCAGCATCCGCCGGGACCGTGCCCGCGGCCTTCCTTTTCCTGGAGATCATTAAGACTTCTGTTTTTTTAAGGTTAATAGATAGGTGCACTAATCTGAGCCATTGTGAGATATCATTGAAACAGTTGATTATTATCTCATAGTTTGGGTTTAGTGTATTGAAAGTTGTGAATAGCATGATGTCATCTGCATAGATTCTGTAGTCAACATTGTGTTTGTGGATTATGTCACAGATTGGTTAGATATAAATGTTGAATAGTAATGCTGATAACGCAGAATCCTGTGGGACCCCTTGAGTACAGTTGAATGGCTTGAAGAGTGTATAATTGAATTTGATTTGTTGTGTGCAGTTGGTTAAGTAAGATTTAAACCATTGAATTATGGTGCCACCTATTCTGAGGTGCTTCAGACGGCTGATTAGAATTTCATGATTTATAGAATCAAAGGCAAATGTTACGTCAAGGAATATGAGTATGTATACTTGTTTTGTATTTTCAATTTCTCAGATGATATTATCTAAAAGCGAGGTTAGGAGATTTTCTACTGTACTCCATGGTATGCTTGGAATGTATATTGATGTTGATCAAGTGGGGCATTCGTGTCTATGAAGTCCTGTAGTTGTCTCTGCACTGACGTTTCTATTACTTTAGATAGAAATGTAAGACTTAATATTGGTCTGTATGAGCTGGGGCTGTGCTTCTCCAGTGAGTAATTTTTCAAGATTGGGTGGATGGTGGCTTCTTTTAGAACATTTGGCATTAAACCTTGGGGTAACTATAGATTGACAATTTTGTGGATGTAGGTTATTAGCTGTGTCATGGTTATTTTAATCCAGTTTATTGGACATGGGTCACGCTGCGATGTTGTAGTGTTGATGATCAGAGTATGGCAGAGAGAATGAATTCCATATAGAAGTGCTAGTATGTCCGTTAGGAGTCATCACTAGATTTTTTGTTGTGCATCTGGATTTATCAATGTAGTAATCTGCAAACAGTTGAGCATTTATTCCACTATCCTGGGAATCATCTGTGCTTGTTTGTTTTGATTAGATCATGAACTATGAGGAATAGTTCTGTAGGTCTGTTCAGTGACTTCTTTAGTATGTTTAAGTAATATTCTTTTTTTAGATCATTGATGTGTATGTGGTATTGTTTTAATGTCTCCAAGTATATCTTCACGTATGAGTTAGATTTTGTGATTCTCCATTTTCTCTCAGTTTTTCTCAAGGATCTTTTTATAGCTCTGAGGGACTGAGAGTACCATGGCTGTGAGATTCTAAGTTTCTTGGGAGTGCTACTCTGCGGGTTGGCAAAAAACGCTTGTAACGTGTTATTCCAGTTATTCAAAAGTGATTCCAGGTGATCGCTGTCTTTATTTAGTGCTGGAATGGCATCTTTCAGGAATGCTTCCTTATCAAATGTCTTGAAGCGGTGATGGAACTGTTTGCTGATATGAGGCTTGTGTATATTGGCATTAAGTATAATACTGAACTGAATTAAGTAATGGTCCGACCATAGCACTGGGAGGGTATTTATTGGAGACATTTGGTTGCGAGTTACCAGTTCTTTTGGCATGAAAATAAGATCTAATATGTTTCCCTTTATGTGTGTGGGGGTATCAATAATTTGCTGAAAGCCTAAGTCATCTATTGCTTGGAGAAAATACATACTTTGGATAGTAGGTAATGAGGAAAGATTGAAGTCACCTAGTATAATGTGGTCCTTCCCAATTGAGGTGTCAGTGCAAGCAGATTATAGTATGTTGTCTAATGAAATGGGAACAGGTGATGGGGACCTGTATAAAAGTGTGATTGCAAGCCGCTTAGTTTCTGTGGATAACATATCAATATCTTCTGAGCATGTAAGTAAAGTATATTGAGCTCCTAATATGGTTTTGCAGAGAATATTACTCCTCCTTTTTTATTGTGTCTAGGACAGTGGGAGATGTTGTAGTTTGGTGCTTTGAGTTTGTTGAGGAGTACTGTGTCGGTAACATAGAGCCAAGTTTATGTGATACAGATAATGTCAGGTTTTGAACTTTGGAAGAGATCATTTATTACTGGAATCTTATTCCTCAGTGAGTTGTGGTTAACATAATTGGCACCCTTGCAGTTCTAGTTCTTAATGCCCAATATCTCCAAAAAAAGGACTGACACATGAAATGGCTTTGGACTATATGCACACATTTATGACACATAAAAGAATCAAATAAAACGAGACAAATTAAAAAAGGAGATAGTAGGAAATAGTATAAAAACTTGGACATGATTTTTGGAACACTTATAAACAATTCAAATCAGTTTAACAAAAAAACTACATTCCCATTGCAGTAAAATTAGACACATCTGTGAACAATTGTCAGTACTCACGTGACTTGAATCAACCAATGAATGATGGCTCTAATGTTTAATACTTGGCCACATGCAATCCCTGTTCCATTTTCATAATGGTGCAGACAAGAGAGTTTTCTGAGACCATCAGTAAGGCCACTATCACCAAACATCAAACTTCAAAAAGGGTACAAGGCCATCTCCAAGGACTTTGGGATTCCTGTGTCTACAGTTCACAATGTTATTAAGAAAGTTTCTGCTCGTGGAAGTGTGAAGAACCTCCCAGAAAGTGGGGGAAGAGGAAATTTAATCCAAGAAGTCTTTGAAGGTTAGTGTGAACTTTTGGAAAAACAACATGTACAACATCCAAAGAGCTTAAGGCTGACATTGAGAAATCTGAAGTAATGGTTTCAACCCACACCATATGCCATGCACTGAACAAAGAAGGACTTCATGGATAAAGGCTAAGGAGGACTTCACTGCCTAAAGGTAGACATAAAAAGGTACGCCTGATCTTTGCCCGAAGCCACCTTGAGAAACCACAATCCTTCTGGTAAAATGTTCTGTGAACAGATGAAACCAAACTTGAGCTCTTTGGCAATGCAGGACAGCAATATATTTTCAGGCAAAGAAATGAAGCTTATAAAGAAAAACACACCCTTCCTATAATTAAATATGATGGAGGTTCCATAATGTTGGGAGGCTGTTTTGCTGCCTCAGGAACTGGAGGCCTGGAACATATTAAAGGAATCATGAAGTCAGAGGATTACCAAGGTATTTTGGAGCAAAATGCGCTACCTGGTGTCAGAAATCTAGGTCTGGGTCGAAGGTCATGGGTCCTCCAGCAGGATATTGACCCAAAACATGCATCCAAAAGTACAAAATAATTGTTAAAAAGGAAAAGAAATGACTGTTTTAAACTGGTCAGCAATGAGTCCTGATCTTAATCCAATCGAGAACCTTTGAAAAAAGCTGAAATCTGCCATTAGTAAAAGGAATCCTGGAAACATTCATGAGCTTGAACAAATCGCAGTTGAAGAGTGGGAGAAACTACCTACAGACAGAAGTATGAAACTTATAGATGGCTACAAGAAACGTTTGGAGGCTGTCATCACTGCCAAGGGTTGTGCAACCAAATACTAGTGAAGGGTGCCATTAGTCCAGGTCATATTTTGTTTTATTTTTCTTAGAAATTACTACGTCTATGTTTTACAGATATCTTTTTTTTTGGTTGTATACCTTTGAACATACTGTTAAAATATTATGATGACATACAGTTGGAAAATTTCCAATAATTTCTCAAGATATTGTATACAACATACTTAAAATGCAAGGATGCCAATAATGTTGACCACACTGAAAAGTATTAATGCACACACAAACCTATTCCAAAGAAATGGAAACCGGGGGTCATGATGTGGAGTGGAGGAGTGGCCTAGTGGTTGGGGCAAGGTACTTCAGGCCAGAAGGTTGGGGGTTCAAATCCCACTAGAGGACAGCAACCTTGGGCCGGAAGGACTGGGGTTTCTAGTCCCACAGGTGCTCCTTGTGGTCTTGGGCAAGCCACTTAACCCTCCATAGCCCATGTTCCCTGTAAAATAGTTATCTCCAAGTTATAATGTCCTGTTCAATGTAATTTCAGTTTGTTCAATGTAAACCACACTGATGCAGAATAGCATGGTATATAAGAGAATGTAAATAAAATAAATGATGTGAAGTCTAAGGTAGGCCAAGTAACAACATCATGTCATTTTTTTTCACAGAAAGGGTAGTGGATGCATGGAACAGATTAAAAAAGGAAGTTGTGGAGACAGAAATGGCAATGGAATTCAAAGGGGGTGAGATATGTGCAAAGGATATCTTAATGGCAAATGATGTCAACAAAGCAATAGCATAACTGCACAGAATAGTAGTTCATCCCAACAGCAGCAGTAAAATGGTTCTACTGTACTTTTAGAGGGAGAAGGTTATAATCTGCACTGAGCCACTGTTACAACCCTAACAAAATGGCAGAGAAGATAATCTGCATGAAGCAGAATAGCTTGAGGAAAAGCCTTCTTGAGGGCAAACTGGTTGGGCCATTTTGGTATTTATGTGTTGTTATTTACTATGTTAGTATGTATCTGTATTTACTATGTTAGTATGTATCTGTGTTTTAGTCTATTGTTTTTCTTTGTTTGCTGGTGTGATTCAAGATTTTTTTCTTGTTTTGCAAATTCTGTTGCTTCCTTTCCCATATAGGAGATCATTTTGTAAAGTGATTCATGATTGCTGCTCATCATATTTTATTTATGACATATTTTGTTCTTGCCAATTCATCTATATTGGCAGAACTCGATGGAAGATTACTTTAAATGAACATAAGAGCAGGATTACAACAAACCAATAATTGGCTCCTTTAGTGACCCACTGGCTCCAGAAAAGACATTTGGTTCAGGATTTATGTTAGTGAATAATCAATCAGGCTCCTGTGGATTACAGTGGTGATGATCATTATGTTTGCCTGAACTAGAGAGAGCAGTTAGGGATTTTTACTTTGAACACTATTGCTCCAGATTGACCTACATAAGAACATAAGATATGCCATACTGGGTCAGACCAAGGTCCATCAAGCACAGTATCCTGTTTCCAACGGTGGCCAATCTGGGTCAAACATATCTAGCAGTTTCCCCAAAAGACACAGGTTCCACAATGCTTGTACTGGGTCAAGCATTGATATCCTGGGTTCCTTCTTAATAATGGTTTATGGACCTTTCCTCCAGGAACTTGTCCAAACCTTTTCTAAACCCATCTACACTAACAGCCTTTACTACATCCTCCGGTAAGAAACTCCAGAGTTTGATTACACGTTGAGTGAAAAAATATTTTCTTTTATTAGTCTTAAATAGTTTACCTTGTAGCTTCATTGCATGTCCCCTAGTCTTTCTATATTCTGATAATGTCAACAATCGATCTACATTTACCCGTTCCACTCCGTTCATTAATTTATAGACTTCTATTATATCTCCCCTCAGCTGTCTCTTTTCCAGGTTAAAGAGCCCTAACCTTTTTCGCCATAGGAGTATCCTTCCATCCCCTTTACCATTTTGGTGGCTCTTCTCTGAACCTTTTCTAATAACGCTATATCCTTTTTAAGATACGGCGACCAGAATTGCACACAATATTCAAGGTGCGGTCTCACCATGGAATGATATAGAGGCATTATAATATCTTTTGCTTTATTTTCCATTCCTTTCCTTATGATACCTAGCATTCTATTTGCTCTCTTGGCTGACGCTGCACACTGGACCGAGGGTTTTAACATGTTATCCACAATGACACCTAAATCTTTTTCCTGGGTGGTGGTTCCTAATGTTGAACCTTGCATCGTGTAACCATAGTTTGGGTTGTTCTTCCCTAGGTGCATAACTTTGCACTTGTCCTCAGTTTGGAGGTCAAATGGCAGTTGCTCTTTTAAATTTTCTCTAGCAGTCCTGTAATCATCAGCTGAGTTCTTCTGAATGAACACTGACACCATTTTTCTTTTTTTATAGTGATTTGAATAGCTAGTTGCTCAAGAGAGAAGACTGACTAAAGAGGACTGGAGCAAACTGTATGCTCTGATGCAGAAAGAACAAGATAGTAACATAGCAACTGATGGCAGATAAAGACCAGCATGGTTCTTCCAGTCTGCCTAGTAAGATGCCAGAATTATAGAGCTGCATGTGCCGCTCCAGACCAGTTATCCCTCTCGGAGCAGTTTCTCCAAAAGGCTTCATTTTGTGCAAGCCATGACAGTCATGAACCTCAATTCTAAGCCCTACCCCTCTTCATTTAGAAGTTATTTACGTTTATTTTTATTCTATCCTCTTGCTATGCAGTGATCATGTGTGTCTGTCCATGCTTTTTAATTCCATCACAGATTTTGCTCCCATCATCTCTTTTGAGGCGGCATTCCAGACATCCACCACCCTTTCTGTGAAAACTATTTCCTGATGTTGCTTTTGAATTTAACTCCTTGCAACTTCATTTCATGTTCACTAGTTCTACAGCTTCTCCGTCTTTGAAAAAGATAAGTGCATCTTCTTTCGAAATATAGTGCCATCTTGGTGATTGTTTAGCAGTGGAATTACAAATTGAGAATTATGAACTGAGAATTTAGAATTTTGGATTTTGGATTAAGATATTTATTGAATTGTTTGAGGGTTTTATAATTGTTTACACTGAGCACACAGAGTATGGTTAAGATATAAATTGAGACCAATGATGAAATCTGAATGAGTTGGTTACCTTATCCTTAGGCTGTATTGTATGGCCAATAACTAATTTTGATGGTCCTTTCAAAAATGTTGTTAATATTGTTTGAAGGGTGGGAACATTTTTGTATGTCATATTGGTATAATCCCTTTTGTTGTATTGAGATATTATTTTTTTGTTTTGTGAATGTGGCAGTTGACACATGTTAATGGCTTCTTAAAATACAGACCAGTGTAAAAGTGTGCATGATGTCATGAATGCACACTTTGTCAGTAGGCAGAGCATGGATGGACTTTACAAGTATGTGCTTGATTACAAAATACCATAATTTATGCATTTACTTGCATACTTCACATGCACCTAATTCATGTATTTGTACTAAGTTGTGTCAATTATTGTAACTATTCTCAATAGTTTGAAACCCTCCTCTATCAAGTTTTGCTTTGAACATTCCTGCTCAAAGTAAATCTTAAATGACTTCCATGCTTCGAAAAGCAGAGCAAGGGCAGCTGTCATAGAGTGGCAATAACAACCAAAAGGGAAAAGTATAGAGTGGGGGTAATCTGCATGGAGCAGCAGTTATAATTCTAAACACCTTGCTGGGCACACTGGATGGGACATGCTGTCTCTGTCTGTTGCCATTCACTATGTTACTGTCAGAAGATGTTAATGTAGTACAAATACTACCATTCAAATCTTTCACAGAGCACTTACGGTATATTCAACCACGTGCCACTCCTGTTAGAGGCTTCGTCTTCTACCAGATGAGGTTTAAACTAATGGTAATGATACAAAGGGATCTTCATATCAAAACTCCTTTATATCCTGCCAAGCTGTGATTCCATATCATCCCTGGAGGACCCTTCTCATTAAATTAACTCATCAGACTGCCTTTTCTAATCTAGTTCCCTCCATGTGGAACTCTCCAGACTGCCTTTTCTAATCTTGTTCCCTCCATGTGGAACTCTCTCCCAACTTATCTTAGAAATGAACCCTCCTTATCCAAGTTCAAGGCTTAGCTGTTTTTCAGTCTGGCTTTTTCACACCTGATAGAGGTGAAGTAAAGTTGTTTCTATGCAGGTCATCCTATACCCAGCACAAATGGTGGGGAGACCTGTGGGACGACTGTTTGAGATCCAGCAGTGCTTCTTTACTTGCTTGATCCAAGGCAAAATGGTTTTACCAAAGGATGATTATGGCAAACAAATTTGACTGAGTTCTTTGGCTGGGTGACCAGAGAACTACAGTAGATCAAGGGCAGGTCAAATACAGAAATCCAAAGGAATTGTATGTGATAGAGGGTGAGAGGTTGGCATACAGAGACCAGGAGAAGGTCCTCTGAGTTAGTGTCTGAGGATCTCAAGGTGGTAGCCAAAGCCAGAAAGATGCTAGGTTGCATATAGAGATGAATAACCAGTAGAAAGAAGGAGGTATTAATGCCCCTGTGCAATTGTTAATGAGGCCTCACTTGCAGTATTGTGTTCAGTTTTGGAAACCATATCTCACAAAGCCAAAAGCTAAGACTATAATTTTCTTTATTATTTCTGCTAGTTTCTAGCTACCAATATAGAGTTTAAATGTTTGTTTTTTGGGGGATATCGCTAATATAAGGTTGAACTGTGGCTATACATTAAGTTTGGGGATATTCAGACTACTGGGACCTAAGTATCCAGATAATAAAGGGTTAAATCTGTTGTACTGCTTGGAGAATATCTTGCTCTCAGGGGAAGGACTGATTGTAGTCCATCTCACATCTGGACACACAATACCAGTCTAAGGCAGACTGCATGAGCTCTGGAGTGCTCACAAAGCCAAAAGCTAAGACTATAATTTTCTTTATTATCTCTGCTGGTTTCTAGCTACCAATATAGAGTTTCAGAGTTTGTTTTTTGGGGGTATCTCTAATATAAGGTTTAACTGTGGCTGTACATTACGTTTGGGGATATTTTGACTGACTGACTGTTTTCCTGGGTAGCCTTGGAGCAGATATCTTTGGGTGCCCCAGTTCAGGAATAGCTTACTGGCCAGAGACACTTAGGTTCCTGCCCACCCTACCCCTCACCCCACCCGCCCCAGGGGCTGCATTGCCTATATAGTGGTCACATACGTTGCCATCTATCCTTTTAACTTGGGTTAAGGCCCGCCCCTTCTTCTTCCTTTCTTCTTCTAGGACTGCTTATCCAGCATGTTGTGTATTCAATGCAATAACTGCGGTACATTCATTCCAAGACAAATCATATGGAACCTGAGAGCTTGTCCTCTGTGCTTCAGGTCAGCTGCCATGGATAAAGAACTGACTCTACTATGGGAGGACCTAGCTGCCAAGCATAAAGAAGTGACCCTACTGAGGGAGGAACTGGCTGCAATGAAGCACACCTCTTCTAGGATACAAACTAAACAACGTCCACCACCGCTCCCATAAAGAATCAAACACCCCAGGGACAAATGGATCACAGTGGGTTCTGGTAGATTGAGACCTGTAACACACAAACATCCTATGCATCAAGAGATATTCCTGCATAATGCCTCCCCTGCCTTGCCTAATGAGGAGGTGGAACTGAGGGAGGAATTGACTGCAATGAAACGCACCTCTAATAAGATACAAACTGAACAACATCCACCACCACTCCAACAAAGAATCAAACACCCCAGGAATAAATTGATCACAGTGGGTTCTGGTAGATTGCGACCTGTGACACAAAGACATCCTATGCATCAGGAGATATCCCTGCATAATGCCTTCTCTGCCTTGGCTAATGAGGATGCCCAATCCAAAGAAACTGAAGGGCCCTTAAATGAGACAGACAATGCCCAATCTCCTGCTAGAGGACCAAATATAAAGAAAACCTCACCAAACAGCAAACTACTAATACCTGGGGATTCCATCATCAGAGGCACCAACTTGGGAACACAGTTCAATGGAGATAAGATAGTCAAGTGCCTCCCAGACTCTTCAGCCAGCATGAATACAAACCAAGTTGTTGAAGTACTTAGAGCAGAAAGTGAACACAGATGTGGAAGGTCAAGCTCTAGACGTCACCCCCTGCAAAAGCAGAATAACATCAGAAACAGCCACATTTTTAAACCACAATAAAAAACAAGCAGGAAGATGTGGGCAGAACAAAAACAATACTAAATACACACAAGCCAGTTAAATCCTGGAAAGCAATGAGCACTAATGCTCGAAGCTTAGCCAACAAAGTTCCAGACCTGGAAGCCCTAATGGATTTGGACATTGTGGCCATTACAGAAACTTGGCTAAATGAATCGCATGATTAGGATATAGCCATACCTGGCTATAATCTATTCAGAAGAGACAGAGAAAATGGAAGAGGAGCAGGAGTGGCCTTGTATGTCAAGGGCAATATTAAAGCTACTGAAATGCAGGGGGCATGGGGAAAAGAAGAAGCGCTCTGGATTGTGTTGGAAAGAGGAGATGGCACTGTCATCCATACTGCTGTAGTATACAGACCTCCAACACAAATTGAAGAGATAAATAACAAATTGATTATAGATATTGCCAAGATAGCCACAAAGGGAGAAGCAATCATTTTTATTTATTTTATTTAACATATATTTATAACCCGCAACTTCCAGAGTTCAGTTGCGGTTCACAATAAAACAACAATCCACAAAGCAAAAGCTTAGTTTTACATCGAACATTTTGTAACAATAAACGTAATGGTTAACAGCATGAACTAATGCAAAATAGCAAAACTGGCTTGTAAACTATGTACAAAAAACTATATACAAATACATGTTGTGGGTACTTTGGAATTGGATCATAGTGTTTTTATAATTGTGTATTGTCTGTTAAATTGTTGGGATTAGTATTACTCTGTCATAATTTTTAACCTTTATCTGAGTGTATCCAGGGGTTATCTATGTTGCCGTAGTGCATGGAGAATAAATAGGTTTTTAGTTTTTTACGGAGTTCCATTATTTCAGTTATAGTTCGTAGGTCCTCCGGAAGGGAATTCCAAATAGATGGGGCAGCATGAGAAAAAGCTCTTTTGTTAGTTAATTTATTTGCTTTTATGAAATCATTAGGAGTATTTAGTTTATTTGAGTATCCTTTTCTGTGCGTGGTTTTTGAGATTCCATGCTAATTAGTTTGCTTAATGGGATTGGGGCCATGTTGTTTAAAGCTTTATATGTAGTTATTATGGTTTTATATATTATCCTACTTTGAATTGGCAGCCAGTGTAGGGACGCTAGTATTGGTGTTATGTGCTGGATTGAGTGTGCTTTCATTATAATTGTTGCTGCTGCTGCGTTTTGTGCTAATTGGATTCTTTTTATGTTTTGTTTCGTTATACCTAAAAGAATTAGGTTGGCAAAATCAAAGTGCGGTGTTATTGTAGCCTGGATTATATTAATGAAGTCTAGTTGGTGTACTAACGGGCGTAATTGTTTAAGAATTTTAAGTTTAAAGTATATTTTCTTTATGGTGTTTCTGATGTGAGTGTTCATCGTCAGATGAGTATCTAGAATAACTCCTAGGTATCTTATTTCATTTTTTATTTTAATGTCATGGTCTTGTAATGTTATATGGGTTGGGTGGATATATGATTGATTTTTTGTTACAATTAGGACTTCTGTTTTTGAATGATTAATGTGAAGGTTTTGAGCTTTTAGCCATGTAGTAATTTCATTGAAGCAGTCTGATAGTAGTTTTATTGGTAAATTAGGAATCGTGAATGGGATGTACATCATAATATCATCTGCGTATAGATGATAGTATACTCCGAATTTTTTAAAGATATCACTGACAGGTTTTATGTAAATGTTAAACAGGAGGGCTGATAGTGCGGAGCCTTGTGGGAGACCAATTTCTTGTTTATATATGGTTGATGTTTGGTTACCAATTCTTACGTTTTGTGTTCTATTATTTAAGTAAGAGGTAAACCATTTATGTACAGTGTCTTTTATTCCTATTTGTTTCAGGTTATTAAGCATTATAGTGTGGTGAACACTATCAAATGCTGCCGAAATATCAATAAATAAGAGTATAAATGCTTGTTTATGATTATCAAATCATATTGGGTGACTTTAATCTACCTGATGTGGATTGGATTACTCCTTCTGCAAATCTGGAAAGAAGAAAAACAATTGTGGATGCTCTCCAAGATGCATTACTTAGACAAGTGGTGATGGAACCAACCAGGGAAAGCTCAATGCTGGGTTTAGTGCTCACCAACAGTGATAGCGTGTTGAATGTCTGCGTGGGTGCCCCTGTGAGACGCAGCGATCATCACACGGTGTGGTTTGAGATAAAAGCCATGGTACAGGCCAATCATAGCAAGCTCAAGGTCTTAAACTTCAAAAACACAGACTTCAATAAAATGGCCGAGTACCTAAAGGAGGAGCTAACAGGGGAGAAGGAGATAAGGGAAGTGGAATTGCAATGGGCTAAACTAAAGGTGTCAATAAAAGGGGCAACAGATAAATATGTAAGAAAAGTAAACAAAAACAAGAGGAGAAGAAAACCTATTTGGTTTTCCAAAGAAGTGGCTGCTTAAATAAAGGCAAAAAACACAGCTTTCACAAAATTCAAAAGCTTGCAAACAGAGGAACACAGAAATGAATACAGGATCAAACTCAAAGAGACAAAGAGAGAAATAAGGATAGTAAAATCAAAGGCAGAGGAAAAGATGGCTAAAGATGTGAAGTGTGGCGAAAAAACCTTTCTTCAGGTATATTGGGGAAAGGAAGAAGATCAAAGGTGGAACTGCAGGACTCAGAAGTGCTGGGAATGCACGCGTGGAAAGTGACATTGAAAAAGCAAAATTGCTAAACGAATACTTCTGCTCTGTTTTTACTAAGGAAAGTCCTGGAGAAGGACCACCTGTGACTCCCAAATATAAAACTGGGAATGAAGTAGATTCCACACCATTCACAGAAGATGATGTGTTAGAACAACTTGCAAAACTGAAAGTGGACAAGGCCATGGGACCGGATGAGATACATCCCAGGCTACTGAAAGAGCTCAGAGAGGTTCTTGCAGGGCCGTTAAAGGATGTTTTCAACAGATCCTTGGAAACAGGAGAGGTTCCTCAGGACTGGAGAATGGCTGATGTCATACCTCTACAAAAAAGTAGTGACAGGGAAGAAGTGTCAAACTACAGGCCTGTGAACCTTATCTCAGTGGCGGGAAAAGTAATGGAGGCACTCCTGAAAGAGCTAATTGTGAACTTTCTCAAAGCCAACAGGTTGCAAGATCCGAGGCAACTTGGTTTTACAAAAGGACGATCTTGCCAAACAAATCTGATTGAGTTATTTGACTGTCATCTACCTGGATTTCAGCAAAGTCTTTGATACTGTTCCTCATAGGAGGCTTATCAATAAACTCAGCAGCTTGGAGATAGATCCCAAGATGGTAAATTGGATCAGAAATTGGTTGACTGACAGATCACAGAAGGTGATGGTAAATGGAGCTCACTCGGATGAAAGGAAGGTGATAAACGGGTGCCCCAGGGGTCACTCCTGGGCTCGGCACTTTTCAGTGTATTTGTGAGTGATATTGCTGAAGGACTGCATGGAAAAGTCTGTCTTTTTGCAGATGACATGAAAATTTGCAACAGAGTGAACTCCCCCGAGTGAGTGGTTAACATGAGGAATGATCTACAAAAACTGGAAGAATGGTCTAATGCTTGGCAGTTAAGAATTAACGCGAAGAAGTGCAGAGTCATGCACTTGGGAAGCAGAAATCCAAGGGAAATGTACGCGATAGGGGGCGAGAGGTTGGTGTGCACGGATCAGGTGAAAGACCTTGGTGTGATTATTTCTGAAGATCTCAAGGTGACAAAACACTGCGACAAGGCAGTGGCAAAAGCCAGGAGGATGTTGGGCTACATACGAAGAGGAATTACCAGCAGAAAGGAAGAGGTACTTATGCCACTGTACAAGTCACCGGTGAGGCCTCACTTGGAATACTGTGTTCAATTTTGGAGACCATATCTTGCAAAGGATGTAAAAAGACTGGAAACTGTTCAGAGGAAGGTGACCAAAATGATTTAGAGCTTGTGTCAGAAGCCTTATGAGAAGAGACTTGAAGACCTAAACATGTACAGTTTGGAGGAGAGGAGGGACAGGGGAGATATGATTCAGACCTTTAAATACTTAAAGAGAAATAATGAACAAACAAACCTCTTCCAAAGACAGAGAAGCTGCAAAACTAGAGGGCATAACATGAAGCTACAAGGTGGTAAATTGAAAGGCAATGTCAGGAAATGCTTTTTCACTGAAAGGGTGGTGGATGCATGGAATGCCCTGCCGATAGAAGAGGTGGGGGCAAATACGGTGACGGACTTCAAAAGGGCATGGGATAGACACAGTGGATCTCATTACAGCAACAAGAAAATATCAAAATAACCCAAACCATCTAATTCCTTAACAAATAGGGGTGTCCTACATGGAGTGGTGGGATCACCCCTAAACAAAGACATGGTGAAGGGGGGCCTGCACAGAGCATCAGGTGTTCCTACTCTTGACATCACACTGGGCAGACTAGATGGACCATACTGGTCTTTATCTGCTGTCATTTACTATATTACTATGTTACAAAGGAAATATAGGAAGTCAACCAAAATGATTTGGAGCCTGCACCAGAAGAAGTATGAGAGGAGACTTGAAGACCTAAATATGTATACACTAGAGAAGAGGAGGGAAAGGGGAGAAATGATACAGATGTTTAAATAAAGAGTATTGATGAACAAACAAACCTTTTTCAATGAAGGGGAAGAAGTAATTCTAGCATTGGACAGACACAGTAGATCCCTTTATAGCAAGAGGATAAAAGCAAAACAAACTTAAATATCATTTATCCTTCAACAAATAGAGAAGGAGTGACCCACATGAAGCAGCAGGTACAACCCCAAACAAGAGCATGGGGGGGGGGGGGGGTGACCTGCATGGAGGACAGGAACAACTAACTACCTTACTGGGCAGAATAAATGGACCTGTCGTTTTGTGGCATGTGGGTTTTTAATGAAGGACAGACATCAATTCAGGGAAAATGAAATCAGCTTACTTCTGTCCCAGCTTGTTAAAACTCCACAAGCTGGTTCTCCTGGCCTTTTTTCCAGTCCTAGTTAAAGTTCCTACCTCAGAACACCTTTGTATGGCTTGCCATGGAAGGACTACTGGATCCATGGGCCTCTCTCCCTCCTGCAGCTTGCTGGGTTCTTAACCTCTCCTTACAAGCCATGCCCTCCCAGCCCTGAACACTGGACTGCAGACTTTCTTAAAGGGGACTGTTGATACTCCCTCTGGAGAGGGGCAGGTAACATTCTATAACTGCACCTGCTTATAGACCCCGGGCCATAAAAATTGGGCCAAAACATGCTCCAGTGTTTCCTCCACCCCCAGGTGTCCCGCTAATAAAAGACTATTGATAGGACCAGGGAACTATCAGTTGTTCTACTTCTTCCCCCTTTGTATAATAAATCTCCCGTTAACACAAAATAGGGAAAGGTTCTTTCAGGGGACTCTCTGTTACCTACTGAGGCCCCATCCACCTCCAAAACCCACTCTTGAGCATGTTTATGGGACTAATCCTCTTGCTGGGTCATCCCTGGGTGCATAGGGAGAGGAATGGCCAGCAGAAGAAAGGAAGTGATAGTGCCTCTATATAAGTCTTTGGTGCGACCTCATTTGGAGTATAGTGTGCAATTCTGGAGACCACACCTTCAAAATGATATAAACAGGCTGGAGTCAGTACAGAGGGTGGCTACTAAAATGGTTAGTGGTCTTCATTATAAAGCATATGAGGACAGACTTAAGGATCTTAATATGTACACCTTAGAGGAAAGGCGGGATAGAGGTCATATGATCGAGGCATTTAAATACCTCCATGGCATAAATGCACAGGACCAGAGCCTCTTTCGATTGAAAGCAAGCTCTGCTATGAGGGGACATGGGATGAGGGTGAAAGGGAATAGATTCAGGAGTGATATGCAGAAATATTTCTTTATGGAAAGAGTGGTGGATCTGTGGAATAGTCTCCCAGTGGAGGTGGTAGAGATGAGGACAGTATCTGAATTCAAAGAAGCATGGGACAAACACAGAAGATCTCTAAAGGAAAAAAAGGGGACAGTGGTAGTGATTGATATGGAAGGACAGACTAGATAGTCCATGTGGTCTTTTTCTGTCGTCATGTTTCTATGTTTCCCCAGCCCCACTCTGGAAGGGGTCACTACTGCTGAAACCTGAGTTATCCCCAGGTGTTTATTCCCTAGGCTCTCCCTCTCCGGATCCCTCGCCCAAAGCCACCTTCAGATTCTGTTAGTAGCATAGCTTTTCCCAGTGATGCCTACTCCGGGACTTAGTAGGATTAGGATTCTCGACATATAGATCCGGGGAAAATCTCTGGGAAATGTTTCTGGTCCAGATAACTTAGTGGAACCATTTGTTATCTGGGCCCATATCATTTGGATGTTTGTGTAGTCTCAGTCGATCACCACTGGATACGGGAGCTATTGCATCACCATGACCTTGAACGTGGCCTGCCCTGCTGGGATCTTAAGTGAAATCTATGTCATTGGATTCTGCCTATGGTGTCCATGTAACACAGGCACGTGTTACTGTCTTTGCATATTCATTTTGAAATAGGGTTATAGTTTCCCAGCGAATGAGAATCTGCACACTCCCAGAGTCTATCAAGGCCTGGAGGCAGGTTCCCTCAAGCTCCACTGAAATCATAAAGTTCTATTTCCCGGAGTGGTGAGTGTCCACAAAGCACAGGTGTGAGGAGTGATTAGGCTGACATCCAAGGGTTCTTCCGTACTCAGGACATTCCCGGGTTCCACACCTAAAGCAGGTGAAGGTGTCATGGTTAGGGCCATGCTCTCACTTAGGTGGTGACTTTTGGGGTAGAACATGGGAGCCAACATCCATTCCGGCTTCCCCTTCCATCCTCCTTAGCTGACTGTTAACTTCTTCCCCTTCTCACTGTCTATGTCAGTCATCAGCTGGGTATCGTGATATTCCTCGGCTATTTCCAGTGCACTCTTGAGTGTAAACACAGGTTCCACAATGCTTGTATTGGGTCAAGCATTGATATCCTGGGTCCCTTTTAAATAATTATAATAATGGTTTATGGACCTTTCCTCCAGGAACTTGTCCAAACCTTTTTTAAACCCAGCTACACTAACAGCCTTTACTACATCCTCCGGTAACAAATTCCAGAGTTTGATTACACGTTGAGTGAAAAAATATTTTCTCTTGTCTTAAATAGTTTACCCTGTAGCTTAATTACATGTCCCCTAGTCTTTCTATATTCTGATAGCGTAAACAATTGATCTATGTTTACCTGTTCCACTCCATTCATTTATTTATAGACCTCTATCATATCTCCCCTCAGCCGTCTCTTTTCCAAGTTGAAGAGCCCTAACCTTTGTAGCCTCTCTTCATAGGAGTAGACTTCCATCCCCTTTACCATTTTGGTGGCTCTTCTCTGTACCTTTTCAAATAACACTATATCCTTTTTAAAATATGGCGACCAGAATGGCACACAATATTCAAGGTGCAGTCGTACCATGAAATGATACAGAGGCATTATAATATCCTTTGTTTTATTTTCCATTCCTTTCCTTATCATACCTAGCATTCTATTTGCTTTCTTGGCCGCCGCTGCACACTGGGCGGAGGATTTTAACATGTTATCCACGATGACGCCTAAATCTTTTTCCTGGGTGGTGGTTCCCAATGTGGAACCTTGCATCGTGTAACCATAGTGTGGGTTGTTCTTTCCTAGGTGCATAACTTTGCACTTGTCCACATTAAATTTCATCTGCCATTTTGATGCCCAGTCTTCCAATTTATCAAGATCCTCTTGCAATTTTCCGCAATCCCCTTGTGTTATAACAACTTTAAACCGTTTTGTGTCATCTGCAAATTTGATAACCTCACTAGTTATTCCCTTTTCCAGGTCATTTATGAATATGTCAAAAAGCAGCGGACCCAGTACCGATCCCTGGGTTGCTCCACTATTTACCTTTTTCCATTGGGAAAATTGGTCATTTAGCCCTACCCTCTGCTTTCTATCTTTTAACCAGTTCCCGATCCACAATAGTACACAGCCTCCTATCCCATGACTTTTTAGTTTTGCCAAAAGTCTCTGATGAGGTTCTTTGTCAAAGGCTTTCTGAAAGTCCAGATACACTATATCAACCAACTCACCTTTGTCTACCTGTTTATTCACACCTTCAAAATAACATAACAGATTAGTAAGACAAGATCTTCCTTGTCTAAAGCCATGTTGGCTGTCTCCCATTAGGCCATGACTATATACATGCTGAGTAATTTTGTTCTTTATGATGGTTTCTACCATTTTTCCCGGTACTGACATCAGGCTCACTGATCTGTAGTTTCCTGGATCACCCCTGGAACCCTTTTAAAAAATTGGCGTTACATTGGCGATCCTCCAATCTTCAGGTATTACAGATGATTTTAATGAAAGTTCACAGATTACTAATAGCAGGTCTGCAATCTCAAATTTCAGTTCTTTCAACACCCTTGGATGTATACCATCCGGTCCAGGTGATTTGCTACTATTCAGTTTATCAAATATTTGTAATACATCTTCCCAGTGTAGCGATATTTTTCTCAATTCCAGTGCAGTATCACCTTTAAATACCACTTCAATCTTGGGTAACATCCCTACATCTTCCTCAGTAAAGACCGAAGCAAAGAATCATCCAGTCTCTCCACTATAGCCTTGGCTCCTCTTACTGCCCCTTTTACCCCTCTATCATCTAAAGGTCCAATTGACTCTCTCCCAGGCTTTTTGCTACAAATGTACTTGAAAAAGTCTTTATTTCACGTTTTTGCTTCCATAGCAAGTTTCTTCTCAAATTCTTGTTTTGCCTGCCTTATCAATGCTTTGTATTTAACTTGCCAGTGCTTGTGCTGTTTCCAGTTTTCGTCGTTTGGCTCTTTTTTCCATTTCCTGAAAGATGCTTTTTTGGCAGCAACAGCCTCTCTGATCTCACCTTTAAACCATGCTGGCAGTTTTTTGGACTTTCTTCCACTTTTCTTAATGCATGGAATACAACTGGTCTGGGCTTCTAGTCTAGTATTTTTAAACAACACCCAAGCGAAGCTAAAAAGTCATGGGATAGGAGGCAGTGTACTATTGTGGATCGGGAACTGGTTAAAAGATAGAAAGCAGAGGGTAGGGCTAAATGGCCAATATTCCCAATGGAAAAAGGTGAATAGTGGAGTACCCCAGGGATCTGTACTGGGTCCGCTGCTTTTTGACATATTCATAAATGACCTGGAAAAGGGAATAACTAGTGAGGTTATCAAATTTGCAGATGACACAAAACTGTTTAAAGTTGTTAAAACCCAAGAGGATTTTAGAAAACTGCAGGAGGATCTGGATAAATTGGAAGACTGGGCATCCAAATGGCAGATGAAATTTAATGTGGACAAGTGCAAAGTTATGCACCTAGGAAAGAACAACCCACACTATAGTTACACAATGCCAGGCTCCACATTAGAAACCACCAACCAGGAAAAAGATTTAGGAGTCATTGTGGATAACATGTTAAAACCCTCCGCCCAGTGTGCAGCGGCGGCCAAGAAAGCAAATAGAATGCTAGGTATCATAAGAAAAGGGATGGAGAACAAAACAAAGGATATTATAATGCCTCTGTATCGCTCCATGGTACGACCGCACCTTGAATATTGTGTGCAACTCTGGTCACCGTATCTTAAAAAGGACATGGCGTTATTAGAAAAAGTACAGAGAAGAGCCACCAAATTGGTGAAGGGGATGGAAGGCTACTCCTATGAAGAGAGGCTAAGAAGGTTAGGGCTCTTTAGCCTGGAGAAGAGACGGCTGAGGGGAGATATGATAGAGGTCTATAAATTAATGAATGGAGTGGAACGGATAAACGTGGATCAATTGTTTACGCTATCAGAGTATAGAAAGACTAGGGGACATGTAATGAAGCTACAGGGTATACTATTTAAGACAAATAAGAGAAAATATTTTTTCACTCAACGTGTAATCAAACTCTGGAATCTGTTACCGGAGGATGTAGTAAGGGCTGTTAGTATAGCTGGGTTTAAAAAAGGTTTGGACAAGTTCCTGGAGGAAAGGTCCATAAACCACTATTAAAAAGGGACCCAGGATATCAATGCTTGACCCAGTACAAGCATTGTGGAACCTGTCTTTTGGGGATATTGCTAGGTACGTATAACCTAGATTGGCCACTGTTGGAAACAGGATACTGGGCTTGATGGACCTCGGTCTGACCCAGTATGGCATGTCTTATGTTCTTATGTTCTTATGTTCTTAAGCTTGATGTAAGTCTTTAACCTTTGCAACTGCTCCTTTTAGTTTTTTCTTAGCTATTTTCCTCATTTTATCACAGTCTCCCTTTTGAAAGTTAAAAGGTAGTACTGTGGATTTCCTTACTATCCCTCCTCCACTAATTAAATCAAACGCGATCATGCTATGATCACTATTGCCAAGTGGCCCCAACACCCTTATCTCCTGCACCAGATCTGGTGTTCCACTAAGGACTAGGTCCAATATGGCTTCCCCTTTAGTCAGTTCATGAACCAGCTGCTCCAAGAAGCAGTCATTTATTTCATCTAGGAACTTTATCTCCCTAGCATATCCTGCCATGACACTGACCTAGTCGATACCGGGGTAATTGAAATCACCCATTATTATTATTGTGCTGTGACTTTTATTAGCTTCCTTGATTTCTTTGAGCATTTTATCATCCATTTGTTCATTCTGGCCAGGCGGTCGATAGTGCACCCCCACTGCCTTCACCTTCCCCTTCATACATGGAATTTAAATCCATAGAGATTCTACAGCAAATTGTGTTCCTGTTAAAACTTTAATCCTTTCTGACTCCATGCCCTCTCTAACATAGAGCGCAACCCTTCCACCAATTTGATCAGTTATATCATTACGATATAGTTTGTACCAAGGTATCACAGTGTCCCACTGGTTATCCTCCTTCCATCATGTCTCTGAGATTCCAATTATATCTAACCTCTCATTTAGTGCTATATATTCTAACTATCCCATCTTATTGTTTAGAGATCTATCATTTGCATACAAGCATTTTAGAGACTGTATTTTATTAATATTAATCTGGCTATTGGTAGGCATGGGTAATTTGGAATCTTTACGCTCTGTCAAAGGCATTTGGGCTACTTTTCTCTTTTTTGGAACCTCTCTGCTTTTGGTAGTATCCTTCAAGGATACCTTCTTCTGAACCATGCGCTCTTGGGCTACTGTCAGCTTTCCCCTATTTTCTAGTTTAAAAGTGTCTCTATCTCGCATGCATTTCTATACCGCTTTGATTGTATGATAAGGCGGTATAGAAATACCGTTAAATAAATAAAATAAATAAATCTCCTTTTTAAAGGTTAATGCCAGCAGTCTGGTTACATCCTGGTTAAGGTGAAGCCCATCCCTTCGGAAGAGCCACTCCTTTCCCCAGAATGTTCCCCAGTTCCTAAGAAATCCAAAACCCTCATCTTTGCACCATCGTCTCATCCACGCATTGAGACTCCGGAGCTCTGCCTGCCTTTTTGGTCTTGCATGTGGAACGGGAAGCATTTCGGAGAACGCTACCCTGGAAGTTCTGGATATCAACTTCCTACCTAAAAGCTTAAATTTAGCCTCCAGAACCTTCCTACCACATTTTTCTATGTCATTGTTACCGACATGTACCAAGACAGCAGACTCCTCCCCAGCACTATCTAAGATCTTATCTAGGCGGTGCGTGAGGTCCGCTACCTTCACACCAGGCAGGCATGTTACCAGGTGATCCTCACGTCCACCAGCTACCCAGCTATCTACATGCCTAATGAATGAATCACCAACTATAACAGCTGTGCTAATCCTTCCCTTATGGGCATATGGCCATGGAGAAACGTCCTCAGTATGAGAGGGTTTTTCATCACTTGGAGGACAGGTCCTAGTTACAGGATCACGTCCTGCCACACCAGGGTGATGCTCTCCTGTACATGACCTCTCTTCTCCATGACAACAGGGATGCTTCCAGACTGGAGGTGGGACTTCAGAAATATATCCCTGTAGGTCTCGTCCATGTACCTCTCTGTCTTTCATATGTCTTACAGGTCTGCTAATCTAGCCTCTAGAGAACAGACTTGTTCCCTGAGAGCAAAGAGCTGCATGCACTTAGTGCATACGTAAGACCTCTCACCAA
Organism: Ichthyophis bannanicus; assembly: GCA_033557465.1. Taxonomy (NCBI): domain Eukaryota; kingdom Metazoa; phylum Chordata; class Amphibia; order Gymnophiona; family Ichthyophiidae; genus Ichthyophis; species Ichthyophis bannanicus. Next base: position 1,570,543,715 of record CM066031.1, on the reverse strand, counting down.
CTGGGAGAAAATCATACATGTGACACTCAATGCAAAAGACTGGAAAGCCCCCATCTTGCTGCTGGACTGTTGTCTGCATCTTAGTTTAAAGCTTGTGTTTAGGTCTTTAAATTCTTTACTTACTAAGGGTCGGTGTGGATGCCTATACTAATAAAAGTGTATCTAATTCCTTTAATATACCTTGTTCACCTGAAGCTTAATTAATCTCAGGTCCTCAATATATGACTGATTTGGATTAAGAGCTGCACCTGAGAGCAGCTCCTTTCCTCTAAGATGTGTAAGTTCCTATAAAGTTACAATTACCCCAGGGGTAGGTGGGTGTCAGGGAGGGAGGGAGGGAAATAAGACCTATTAAAAGAGGGCTGTTACAAGGTACCCTGTCCGGTAATCTCAGCAGGGGTGGAGGGGGTTAGTTCCTCAGGTAGACTAGAGCAGGAAAAAAAGTTTAAAACGCAGCATGTTCTGGGGACATAACAGGGAGAGATATTTAATTTAAAGTAACTGTTAACCTGGCTACCACACAAAGGCCAGATAGTTGAAAGAGGCAGGGTAACTTATACAGCTGAGAAAGATGAAGTACAAAATTAAATGGAACAGGGAGATGAAGTAGCACACCAATAAAGACAAACAAATAAATAAATAGACAGCTAGAAGTCACAGCAAAGTTGTCACAGGAGTTAAATATCCACCTCTATAGCAGAGCACTGTGAGGGCACTGCTCTTCCCAGACCAGAGAGGCAAACAGAGTGACTATGCACACATGGGAGGAGGAGACAGGAAGAAGGGCTACACAATACCTCAGCAGGGAGGGAGGGGGGGGTAGTCCCTCAGATAGACTAGAGCAGGAAAAAAAGTTTTAAAAAGTTTAAAGCTTGCCTGACTATACCTTCTTCAAGCTCTCTAAATAAGGCGAGGATAGCCCTCTTAGCCCATACAAACAAACAAAAAATATCCTGACCTGCTGTAGAGGCCCAGCCCTAGAGGGACATGGATTTGCTCTTAGTCACATGATTAGAGGAAATCCCACCACTGCCACCATATGTGGTAGTGTGGCATGCAGTGAGAAACATTTACTTTAAAATTCAGATCAGACAGCAGTTCAGGGAAAATAAAAGCAGTTTTAATTTTGTCCTTGCTTGTTAAACCTCTACAAGCTGGTTCTCCTTGCCCTTCATCCAGCCCCAGTTAAAGTTCCTACCTCAGAACTCCTTTGCACGGCTTGCCTTAGAAAGACTCCTGACTCAATGGGCCTCTCTCCCTCCTGCAGCCTGCTGGGCTTTTAACCTCTCCCTATGAACCATGACCTCCCAGAACTCTGGGCTGCCGAATCTCTTAAAGGGGACTGCTAATCCCCGATAACATTCTATAGACTCCATCACAGGACCAGACTGGTCTTTATCTACGATCATATACTATGTTACTATGTAGCTCTTTATATTTGTCTTTAAGACATTATAATCCCTCCTTTCATTTTCACCATTTCCTAGGCTATAAAATTGTATTTCTTTGTCAACCACTTTGTTGTAATTTGGTGAAAGGCAGTATATAAATTATCCAGATAAAGTTCATTTGCAGCTGCTATAGGGCAGGTGTAAATGTCCATATCTGGATTTAAAGCATGATCTCTGCCACTGATACTACGAGCCTACTTGTCTTTCTAAAATAAACCTAAAATAGGAGCATTTTGGCTACCTTAACCTAGATGCCCTGTTATAAAATAGGTGTGCTGGTAGATTCTCACTCATTTCTTTTAGTCATTAGTGCATTTCCCCAAACTTAAAGATGGAAACTGATTTTGGTTGGTACTTCAGAATTTTTTCAGTATTTGTATTTGTTGATGCTGTTAGATACTGTGTACCTAGAGGCCTATAATAAGAACTGCATGCATGTAACCTATTTTTATATGGCCCTTCTGTTTCAGTTTCTTTCCTTCATATAATTTTATCATATACTGACTTTTGTAAAATGCCAGGCGCACATAGAGGAGCTTTTTTATTCTTACATCCAACTGTTGGAGATATTTATCGAACAGGTTTACAATTCAAAAACTATAGTCAAAAATTGCAAGTTGATTGGTAGCTTGTATTTTATTTTAGGTTGCTAAATCCTTTTCAGTCTGTCTCATGCAGTACTCTTTCTGATCTTGGGCTTGAGTGCTAGAGCGATTTGTGCCAGTTTCTTGCACCTCCTACTCCTAGATATTTTTATAAGTGTGCTCTACTTCGTCTTGCTAGGTGCTTGTGCTTCCCTACTAGATAGCATAAGGAATGAGGAAGGCCTGTGTTATCCTATGGGCTGCATATTGCTTTGGGATGCACATTTATTTTCAGATAATTGGTCACATGTGAGAAATGAAGCCATTTTTGCTTTGCATACCTTTAAACAAATCAAATGGGAGAGGGACCAATATGAATCAAATCTTCATTTATTCCATTCATTTTTGGAGGCAAATGACACCCAGGGAAAGGGGAAGAGGAAGGACAGACTGAAGCTACTTTGAGAGGAGGAAAAGGTAGAAGCACATTTATGTTGAAATGTTTTGATAAGCAGCCAAACAAACCTGTCCCTGCCACCATTTGCCCAATTCCCATGGCTGATGATGTTTTCAGCATGACTAGAAAAGTAAAAAAACCTGCAGTAGAACACCATTTTATGTCCTGCAGGCTGACAAGAAAGACAGAGAGAAAGATGTTTGCTTGGCTCTAGTCAAAAACTTGGAAAAAATGGAATGAGCATCATAACAGTACAGTCAAGGCTACAAGAGAGAGAGAGAGAGTGAGAGAGAGGCAGTAGCAGCATTGTTATGCTCCCTAAGTCACAGCAATGTGACTCTTGTTAACATTTCTCAAGTTGTCTGAGTGTATCTCTAGATTGACATACTGAGTAGAGTGAGGGTGGGAACCTCCCCCCTTATATAAGACAGGAGAAAAAGAAGCAGAGGCAGACTGGTTCTCAATCAGTATAACACAAAGTGGCCCATGTAAAAATCTCTCAGACTGTGTAGGTGTGGGTCTAGAACAGGTATGGGCAAACTACGGCCCACAGGCCGTATACGGCCCGGCGGACCTTTTAATCTGGCCCCCTCTGCCCGGCTGAACTCTCCCGGCGTGGCTGAAGCCCTCTGCTCCGGCTTGCAGATACGCGAAGGGAGTGTCTCCCTCGCGTCTCTGTTAAGCCCGCAGGGGCAGATGGGAAATTTCCCATCAGCCCCTGCTTCCCATCAGCCCCTGCGGGCTTAACAGAGACGCGAGGGAGACACTCTCCCTTCGCGTATCTGCAAGCCGGAGCAGAGGGCTTCAGCCGCGCTGGGAGAGTTCAGCCGGGCAGAGGGGGGCCCGCGGGACACTCCATGCTGCCGCGGCGGCAGCAGCCAGTTTTTTTTTTTAATTTTAATTTCCATGAGCCGATGAGGGGGGGGGGGTAGGACTGGCAGTGGGCTGTGAGCCGATAGGGGGGGGGTTAGGGCTGGCAATGGGCTGTGGGCTGATGATGGGGGGGGGAGGACTGGTAATGGGCTATCGGGGGGGTTAAGACTGGCAATGGGCTGTGGGCTGATGGGGGCTGTCTGGAAATGTGGTGATGGGGGGTTAGGACTGGTAATGGGCTATGGGGGGGTTAGGACTGATAATGGGCTATAGGGGGGGCTAGGACAGGAAATGTGCTGGTCACTTGGGAGGATCTGGATATCCCACTTCCTGACGCTTCGGCACGCAATAACTGCAGATTCATGTGAGTTGATTCAGAATCTTAAATCTCACTCATATCTTGCCCACCCCATCTTTTCGGATGAAGCGGGTGGGACAGTCCCCACTTTGGCTACCACGCTTCAGAAACCAAAAGACCCACCCACAGAAGGAAGTAGGAAGGCATGGTCTAGTGCAGGGATGGGCAAACTACGGCCACTAAAATTGAAGGTACTATTTTATGAAAGAAATACATTGCATAAAAGTTTTGTAAAATAACTCTTTTTATGCTTTTCTACCTTAAATTAATCTAAACATTTAATGTTACAAATTTAAATTTAATTTATATTAATTCACACATACACACCGTCCATCTACTCTTGGTCCGGCCCCCGGGTCCAATATATGAACCCATTGCGGCCCTCGAGTCAAAAAGTTTGCCCACCCCTGGTCTAGAACAACATACTGAGCATAATGAGGGGAAAAGCACCACTAAAAGAGGGCAGAGGCACAGGCAGGCTGGTTCTTTATCAATGTCACAGAAAAGTGAGCTTTAACATGCTCTTAGGCTTTGTGGATGCGTAAAGCCTCCATACTCAAATGAGATAAAAAAAGAAACCTTTTATCTGCCATCATTTACTGTGTTACTATGTTAAGAGTGCAGGTACGAGACATTGCCTTCTTGCCTTTGTCTGGCATGTACAGTACAAATACTTATCATTTCTACCAGGCATAGGCAGTACTGAACTGACCCACATAAGAGAGACAGTCCCTGCTCCATGGGGTTTACAAACTAACTGGTGTTCAGCATCACTGATAAAGTCAACATGGATTTAGCCAAGGAAAGTCTTGTCTCACTAATCTCATATTTTTTTTTGAAGTTGTGAATAAACATGTAGCTAAAGATGAGTTGGCTGATACAGTGTATCTGGATTTTCAGAAAGGCTTTAATATGGTCCCTCATAAGAGACTCTCGAGGAAATTAAAAAGCCATGAAATAGAAGGAAGTATACTATTGCAGAATAGGAACTGGTTAAAAGTTAGAAAACAGAGAGTGGGGCTAAATGGCTAATTTTCTCAATGGACAAAGGTGAATAGTGGAGTACCTCTGGGATCTGTGCTGCTTTTTAACATATTCATAAACGACCTTTAAACAGGAACAACAAATGAGGTGATCAAATTTTTAGATGACACAAAATTATTCAAAGTTAAATCACAAGAGAATTGTGAAAAATTACAGGAGGACCTTGAGAAATTGTGAGACTGGGCATGCAAGTGACCCCGCGACTGATCTGATCAGCATTGGGGAGTTGAGCAGGGAGAAGTGTTCCTTCCCAATCACCACCACAAGGACCAATCAGGTCTCTGGACTGCCTTTTAAAAGTTAAAGTGCCTGGAGGCGGGAAGAGGAGACGCCGCACACATCGTTCCACCGTGGCTTACCTGATCGGCTTCAGGGAGTTGAGTGGGAAGAAGTGCTCCTCCCTGATCACCACCACAAGGCCCAATCAGGTCTCTGGACTGCCTTTTAAAAGATAAAGCATCCCGAGGCGCACCTGTGCCTGAGGGCCTCGACAGAGAGCCCTTTGGCGTGGCCCTTAGGCGTTGCACGAAGACATAGAAAGGATGCTAAATTAACCAAACAATAGAAGAGAGCTTTAGATGAATTGAGAGCATCTTATGATAACTGTCCACCCTGATGACATACCACTGTGAACCATACTATCAGATTGTAAGTTGCATACAAATGTTTGACTATTGCGCAACCAAATTCTCTTCCTCAATTGCATTCCGTCGCCCTTTGTTTATTGTACTAACATTGTCGTATTGCAATACAGCCCAACCTATATGCATCGTAACTTTTATAGACATGCCCTTACTCTCTTTGTATTATCTCTGCGATTCCTACCACTTTATTGCTAGTGCTTAGACTAAGGCAACTCTCCTACCCTTACACTGCATTATACTTTATATTGTTTAAAGTTCTCTAAGTTAGACACTCTACCCCATCCTCTATATTACACACTGTCCCAGAGCAACACCATAAATCCCAGTTCACCTATAATTAGTGCTCTCTCCACACTATAACAATGTCTGACTTGATTCCATTCATGCTGTTGCTATATTGTCTGGCCCACTCCATTATACCTGGTGGAGCTTACTCACTCCAACAAGGCCTAATTTCCACGATACATGGATATGGCTGTAACACATAAGATGATTGATTCTCCTCATTAAGATCGCCACGCTCGCTAAGACATCAACATCTCATTCACATCATATGCCAGCCCCCAATAAAATCTCCCACACGGAAGTCTCCAGAAGATAAATATCTAACTTGTATGCTCATAAATGCAAGATCTATCCGGAACAAATGGCCGATTATTAGTGACTATATTGAGAATCATAATCTAGATATTCTCTTTATTACTGAATTGTGGCTCACTGACACTGCCACAGACCTTACAAACCAAATCAAGCTTCCCAACTAGGATATCTTTAACTGTCCAAGATTCGGAAGAAGAGGTGGTGGCACTCTCATCCTGGTCAGATCTATACTACAGTTCCAATGCCTATCTGCACAGAACTACAACAGCCTCGATACCATCACAATTGCAAATAAACACCTAGCAACAGCACTTTTTATCGTGCCCCAACCGCTGATGCAGATTACCTCTCCATAGCCCTTGATCTAGCTTGCAACCATTCTCCTATGACTAGACCACTCTGGATGTTGGGTGACTTTAATCTTCCAGCCTTGCCAAAGAAAAACTCCTCAGCATTTCTAGATGTGATGTCTATGCTCAACTATGACCAGCTAATACACACCTCAACGCACACGAAAGGAAACACATTAGACTTTATTTTCACTCCTTCCTATGCACTGGAAACTAACAACATTCCCCAACCACAAATTCTTCCACTACCTTGGTCAGACCACGTGGCCATATTATTCCATATCCCATCTGCCCTCCCAAACTCTAAGGTCTCTTCCATTACATCATCACCAACTGCACGTCGCTTTAGACCATTCAATAAAGAGGCCTTCCTTGAAGAAGCTCTACCTAACCTTAACCTTAACCCTACAATCTCTGAATTGTCTGACCTTATACTCAATTGGAACCCCATGCTAAGCAAGGCTGCACTCCTAAGTCAGCCCATTCAATCCAATAAAAGATCTCACACTGCTATCTGGTTCACAGCAGATCTAAGTAACTCCCTACTGAGACTTAGGAAACTAGAGCGGAAATGGTGCCACTCCAGGCTCCCCCATGATAGGGAAATATACATGAAGACCTTGCAAGAGCACCGTATTAGTATCACCCAGAGAAGGAAGGAATACCATACCAACATCCTTATGCGCTCCCTCAACAGGCCCTGTGAGCAATTTAGACTAATTAAGTCTCTCACAAAAGACACATCATGCCAACAAACTGAGAGTTTACCACACCCACAGGACCTGGCTACCCACTTTTATAATAAAACCAACTTGCTCTCCCATAATAGTGGAGACAGCAGCATTAAAAGTCCTTATAGCAAAAATACCAATATTCCTGCCTTAAACTCCTTTCAACCATACTCCACTTAGCAGATTGAAGACATAATTAGAGGACTCAACTCTACCACCTCACCTGCTGATCCATGCCCCTCTCACTGGATCAAATCAGCATGTTCTGAATTAAGTCCTTATATTTCAAGAATTGCGTACCTCTCCTTCTCTAAAGGCCTGGTTCCATCACCATTGAAAACCACCACCATCCGACCCCTCTTAAAAAACCCTAAATTGGACCCACAGGACCCAAACTCCTATTGCCCCATAGCTAGCCTCCCCTTCTTGGCTAAGATATTGGAGAAGATAGTCCAACAACAGATCCAGGACCACATTGATTCCTACTCACCATTGGACCAACAACAGCATGGTTTCCATCAGCAACATGGTGTTGAAACATTGCTTACCTCACTTACTGACAACCTGGTTAAAGGCATGAATAAAAAACAAGGCTCCATTTTGATCTTCCTAGATATTGTTTCAGCATTCAACACAGTCTGTCACAGCCTCCTGCTTGAACAACTACAGTTAAAGGGCATTAAGGACTTAGCACTTGAGTGGTGTCACTCATATCTAACGGACTGCCAACAGCTAGTTCAATTAGGTACGCAAACATCATTGAAATACCAGCAAACCCAAGGAGTACCACAGGGCTCCTCCTTATCCACGTTATTCTTCAATTTATATATCCAACCAATTTGCACGATCATCCAATCCTTTAGCATATTCTACCACATCTATGCTGATGATGTGCTGCTCTATTCTCCATTCTCTACAATCAACCCTACATACACAAAAATCACTGATTGCTTTAATGCAGTCACTGACTGGTTAAGCTCACACAACCTGAAGGTGAACTGCAAAAAGACTGACGTTTTATTCATCTCAAAGGATCCAACCTTCATACCACCAGACACCCTACAGGTTAAGGACGCAGAACTGAAAGCTAAACATGAGGTTCGATATCTAGGCATCACTCTGGACCAGCACCTGAATATGGAAGCACACATAAGCAACATCACCAAAGCTTTTTATCTCAAAATCCGTTCCCTCCGTCTGCTTCAACCCCTACTTGAACCTACTGACGTCCGTTCTGTTTTCCAAGCTCTTATTATGCCTCACTTTGACTATGCTAACATCATTCTACACAGCCTACCTGTCTGCACACGCCATCCATTACAAATGGCCATGAATACTGCTGCACAAGCCATCTTGGAATTTCGAGATACAAGCACGTGACACCTCTCCTAATACAGCTTCATTGGCTTCCTATAGCCGGTCGCCTCAAGTACAAAGCTCTCCTTATGTCATTCAAAATCCTCCACCATCTCTCTGCAACTGCTTTATAAGATCTTCTAATGTGCGCCCGGCGCTAGTGTGCAGGATGCCATATAAGGAGTGGGCGTTTCAGTCTTAACCTAGCAAACCGGGATTATCGCGCGCTCTTGTGCGCTGTGCACTAATGTGCGCCGCACACATTAGCGCACGAGAAACATGCGCGGGAAGCATAAGCAGGCGCGCTGATGTGCAAACAGAGGAACAGGGCTGCAGTACAATGGTGAAGACACTGACAGATGGTGTGGGGGTCATGGGTTCAATCCCCACTGTGCCCAATGAATAAGGCTGCCTGAGGCACCACTTGTTATGTGTAATATTGCATTATGAGGCATTTTAATTTTATTTTAATTACTGCTGCAAGCAAACGCACTCTCAAAGTGCTGTAACATAAGGTGCTGCATAAGGCACCCCATAAGGTACCCCAGAGGGCACATTTTAAAGTGCACTGTCCGCAATGGCACCCTACAATGTTGCATAAAGGGTGGCCTATAGGGCGCCATATAGGGTGCCCTATGAGGCACGGCAAGGTCATAGCACTGTTTTTGATGGCAGCACTGTGCATTTAAACGCATGGAAATGTTAAGTAGGTGCACTGACATGCAAGGAGAAACAGCAGTGTAGCACAATGGTTAAGACACTGACTGATGGTGCAGCGGTCATGGGTTCAATCTCCCATTGTGCCCAATGAATAAGGCTGCCTGAGGCACTACCTGTTATGTGTAATATTGCATTATGAGGCACTTTAATATTGTTTTAATTAGTGCTGCTAGCAAACACACTCTCAAAGTGCTGTAACATAAGGTGCCGCATCAGCCGCCCTATAAGGCACTCCAGAGGGCATACTATAAAGTGCACTGTCCACCCAGGCACCCTATAATGTCCCCTATAGGGCACCCTATAAGGCGCTCCATAGGACACCTTATAAGGCTCCTTATACGGACTGTAACCATAAGGTGCCTGAGAAGGCGCTTTATAGGGTGCCCTATAAGGCGCTTTATAGGGTGCCCTATAAGGCGCTTTATAGGGTGCCCTATAAGGCACCTTATAGGTCGCCCTCTGAGGCACCTTATGGTTACAGTACCCCGAGGGTGTTATGCTGGCAGCACTAATGTACATTAAAAATAGACAATGCTTCAGACAGCCCTATCAAATAACCCCACTGTGGGTTTGAACCCATGACCTCTGGCTCCACAAACAGTGAAGTAACCAGTGGGCTACAGATCCATAGCTGCTAGCAAAACCCTGGCTGGCTGCAGAAGGACTGCACGTCACCACACAAACAGTCTGCTGTGGTCACCAGGATAGGGTTAACCCACCCATACCCATGATGCACTGCACATGCAAATCAGCAGTCTACAGATGATCACAAGATGGGGTATGCACCCCCACAGCACCCCGGCCTGGTAGGGGGAACTGACCGTGTGTGGCACTGGCACAGAGTAGCTACACACCGTCACATTGTGCAGGTACGGTACTCACCCTGAGGGTGAGGTAGGGGGCCCAGCACCAGGTCCACAGCAGAAATAGGACATTCTGCAGAACCCCAGTAGTGTTAATGTGTGAGGTAGGTAGTGTCTGCAGACACACCTTGGATACATCTGTATTTCTCAATCAAGGTTTAGCCTTTATGGAACCATAGGTGTATTATGTACCACCACCCTTCCCCCCCCCCCTCTGGGGCTGAGGGTGGGAAACAGGGTCTCCCACCAACAGATCCACATTCTACCTCTCTGCAATGGTGGCAGTAGTGGGGAGTATCAACCCCAGCCCTGCTGGGGAACACACACCCTTCAGGGCAGTCAATGCAGCTCTGTACACATCCATAAAGCAATAGCAGACAGATATTAGGCCTGGATATGCTAAGCTGCACCCCACCACTATCTGATATTCTTCTGCAGCAAGCCTTCAGCCGCTGCACCCTGCAAGGTGTTCCAGCAAGACACATACCAGCTGCAGACAGTCTGCTAGCTAGTCCATAGTGCATGTTCCTGGTGGAAATGCGTGCACCCAGAACTAGGATGTCAGCATACACACCAAGCAGATAAGTCAGTGACTAGGCCCCAAAAGGGAACCCATAAATATCACATGAAAGAAATACGAGTCCGTTCTCTAGAGGCTAAAGTAGCAGACTTGGAAAGCATAAGACAGACAGAGAGGTACATAGACGAGACCTACAGGGATATAGTCCTGAAGTCCCACCTCCAGTCTGGCAGCATCCCTGTTGCCATGTAGGAGAGAGGTCACGTGACAGGAGAGCATCACCCTGGTGTGGCAGGAAGTGATCCTGTAACTAGGACATGTCCTCCAGGTGATGTAAAACCCTCTCGCACCGAGGACGTTTCTCCAGGGCCATGTGCCCATGAGGGAAGGGTTAGGACAGCCGTTATAGATGGTGATTCGATCATTAGGCATGTAGATAGCTGGGTATCTGGTGGATGTGAGGATCGCCTGTTAACATGCCTGCCTGGTGCGAAGGTAGCGGACCTCACGCGCCATCTAGATAAGGTCTTAGATAGTGCTGGGGAGGTGTCTGCTGTGTTGGTACATGTTGGTACCAATGACATAGGAAAATGTGGTAGGGAGGTTCTGGAGGCTAAATTTAGGCTTTTAGGTGAGAAGTTGAAATCCAGAACTTCCAGGGTAGCATTCTACGAAATGCTTCCTGTTCCACGCGCAGGACCCAAAATTCAGGCAGAGCTACGGAGTCTCAATGCGTGGATGAGACAATGGTGCAGAGATGAGGGTTTTGGATTTATTAGGAACTGGGGAACATTCTGGGGAAAGGAGGGGCTCTTCCGTAGGGATGGGCTTCACCTTAACTGGGATGGACCCAGGCTGCTGGCATTAACCTTTAAAAAGGAGATAGAGCAGCTTTTAAACTAGATATTAGGGGAAAACCGACAGTCGCCCAAGAGCGGATGGTTCGGAAGAATGTATCTTTGAAGGATACTACCAAAAGCAGAGAGGCTCCACAAAAGAGTAAAGTAGCCCAAATGCCCTCAAGTATGGAGCAGACAGAGCTTAAAGATCCCAAATTACCCATGTCTAACAATAGCCAAATTAATATGAATAAAATACATTCTCTAAAATGCTTGTATGCAAATGCTAGAAGTATAAAAAATAGGATGGGAGAGTTAGAATACATAGCACTAAACGAGAGGTTAGATATGATTGGAATATCAGAGACATGGTGGAAGGAGGACAACCAGTGGGACACTGTGATACCTGGGTACAAACTATATCGAAATGATAGAGCTGATCAAATTGGTGGAGGGGTTGCTCTCTATGTTAGAGAGGGCATTGAGTCAGAAAGGATTAAAATTTTGCAGGAAGCAAAATCTGCTGTAGAATCTATATGGATTGAAATTCCATGTAAAAGGGGGAAGGCAATGGCAGTGGGGGTGTACTATCAAGCGCCTGGCCAGAATGACCAAATGGATGATGAAATGCTCAAAGAAATCAAGGAAGCTAACAAAAGTTAAAGCGCAGTAATAATAATGGGTGATTTCAACTACCCCGGTATCGACTGGGTCAGTGTCACGTCAGGACATGCTAGGGAGATAAAGTTCCTAGATGAAATAAATGACTGCTTCTTGGAGCAGCTGGTTCATGAACCGACCAGAGGGGAAGCCATATTAGACCTAGTCCTTACTGAAACACCAGATCTAGTGCAAGAGATAAGGGTGTTGGGGCCCCTTGGCAATAGTGATCATAGCATGATTGCCTTTGATTTAATTAGTGGAGGAGGGATAGTAAGGAAATCCACAGTACTACCTTTTAACTTTCGAAAGGGAGACTATGATAAAATCAGGAAAATAGTTAAGAAAAAACTAAAAGGAGCAGTTGCAAAGGTTAAAGACGTACATCAGGCTTGGCTGTTGTTGAAAAATACTATCTTGGAAGCCCAGACCAGCTGTATTCCACGCTTTAAGAAAAGTGGAAGTAAGTCCAAAAAACTGCCAGCATGGTTTAAAGGTGAGGTCAGAGAGGCTGTTGTTGCCAAAAAAGCATCTTTCAGGAAATGGAAAAAAGAGCCAAACGACGAAACCTGGAAACAGCACAAGCACTGGCAAGTCAAATGCAAGGCATTGATAAGGCAGGCAAAGGGAGAATTTGAGAAGAAGCTTGCTGCGGAAGCAAAAACGTGAAATAAAGACCTTTTCAAGTACATTCGTAGCAAAAAACCTGTGAGAGAGTCAGTTGGTCCATCAGATGATAAAGGGGTTAAAGGAGCACTAAGAGGCAACAAGGCGATAGCGGAGAGACTGAATGAATTCTTTGCTTCAGTCTTTACTGAGGAAGATGTAGGGATGTTACCCATGACTGAAGTGGCATTTAAGGTGCGGAAGAATTGAAGGAAATATCGATACATCGGGAAGATATATTACAACTGTTAGATAAACTGAAGAGTAGCAAATCACCTGGGCCGGATGGTATACATCCAAGGGTGTTGAAAGAACTGAAATATGAGATTGCAGACCTGCTATTAGTAATCTGTGAACTATCATTAAAATCATCTCTAATACCTGAAGATTGGAGGATCGCCAATGTAACACCAATTTTTAAAAAGGGTTCCAGGGGTGATCAGGGAAACTACAGACCGGTGAGCCTGACATCAGTACCGGGAAAAATGGTAGAAACCATCATAGAGAATAAAATTACTCAGCATGTAGATAGTCATGACCTAATGGGAGACAGCCAACATGGCTTTAGACAAGGAAGATCTTGTCTTACTAATCTGTTATGTTTTTTTGAAGGAGTGAATAATCAGGTGGACAAAGGTGAGTCAGTTGATATTGTGTATCTGGACTTTCAGAAAGCCTTTGACAAGGTCCCTCATCAGAGACTTTTGGCAAACCTAAAGAGTCATGGGAAAGGAGGCAGTGTACTATTGTGGATCAGGAACTGGTTAAAAGATAGAAAGCAGAGGGTAGGGCTAAATGGCCAATTTTCCCAATGGAGAAAGGTGAATAGTGGTATACCCCAGGGATCTGTGCTGGGTCCGCTGCTTTTTGACATATTCATAAATGACCTGGAAAGTGGAATAACGAGTAAGGTTATCAAATTTGCAGATGAGACAAAACTATTTAAAGTTGTTAAAACCCAAGAGGATTGTGAAAAATTGCAAGAGGATCTTGATAAATTGGAAGACTGGGCATCAAAATGGCAGATGAAATTTAATGTGGACAAGTGCAAGGTTATGCACCTAGGGAAGAACAACCCAAACTATGGTTACACGATGCAAGGTTCCACATTAGGAACCACCACCCAGGAAAAAGATTTAGGCGTCATTGTGGATACCATGTTAAAACCCTCGGTCCAGTGTGCAGCGGCGGCCAAGAGAGCAAATAGAATGCTAGGTATGATAAGGAAAGGAATGGAAAATAATACAAAAGATATTATAATGCCTCTATATTGTTCCATGGTGAGACCGCACCTTGAATATTGTGTGCAATTCTGGTCGCCGTATCTTAAAAAGGATATAGCGATTTTAGAAAAGGTTCAGAGAAGAGCCACCAAAATGGTAAAGGGGATGGAAGGATACTCCTATGAAGAAAGGCTAAAAAGGTTAGGGCTCTTTAACCTGGAAAAGAGACGGCTGAGGGGGAGATATGATAGAAGTCTATAAATTAATGAACGGAGTGGAACGGGTAAACGTAGATCGATTGTTTACCTTATCAGAATATAGAAAGACTAGGGGACATGCAATGAAGCTACAGGGTAAACTATTTAAGACTAATAAAAAAAAAATTTTTTTTCACTCAACGTGTAATCAAACTCTGGAATTTGTTACCGGAGGATGTAGTAAAGGCTGTTAGTGTAGCTGGGTTTAAAAAAGGTTTGGACAAGCTCCTGGAGAAAAAGTCCATAAACCATTATTAAGAAGGAACCCAGGATATCAATGCTTGAACCAATACAAGCATTGTGGAACCTGTGTCCCTTGGGGAAACTGCTAGATACATATGATCTAGATTGGCTACTGCTAGAAACAGAATACTGGGCTAGATGGACCTTGGTCTGACCCAGTATGACATATCTTATGTTCTTATACTACATACCACTATGGGGGAACCCAGCCATGCCGTGGTCACTGCTCGGTCAGGGTGAGAGTGATCTCCCAGCAGAACATGGTGTGGCTACCCTGTCTGTGCAGGTGGTGGCCGGGCACTACAATGTCCCAGCCATTGCCCTATGCCCTGTGCAGATGCATCCTGGCCAGGCCACCCTGTCCAGGCTATACCCATGGTACCTTGCTCCTCATTATGCACATTGGGAGGCCAATACTGGCAACAGTGCTGGCAGTGTGGGCTGTGGAGGGTGTTTGCAGCCACCACACACTGGATAGACAGACAAACACTCCCGCACCTATGCCAGCATTGTGCTACTATATAGGTGTTTGGCAGCCCTGGCCACCACACCAGTCCTGGGCCTAGTGCAGGCATGGCTATGGTATGCAATACTGTTGGGGTCACTCTGTCAGACACCAGACCTGAGGCTCACTCCACAGACATCAGAAAGGTTGCTATGATGCAGCTCAATCAGCCGATTGTGCTTAACGTAGGAATTGCTATCTGCCAGTAATCATAGCTACCTTTTGATAGCTGTGTACCATATTCCCAGGTTTAGGGTGGCATTGCTACGGTATGCAAGTGCTAGTATTGGGAGATGCACGCAGGGCCCAATGTCCTGCCTCTCCAGGAGGCATTGGCTAATGGAGCCTGTGGGTGTGGGTGTGTCTGCCCCTGTTGGCTGCTGCTTTACGGCAGAGGTTCCCAACTCTAGTCCTGGTGTGCCAAACACTGTTTGGGTTTTCATGCTGTCCCTCATAAATATGCATGAGATACATATGCATACCATGGGGGCGGTGCATAGATATGCAGCACAGGCATCTTTATTAGAGGCAGCATGGAACCTGAATGGTGTTTGGCCCTCCAGAACTGCATTTGGGAGACTCTGCTCTAGGTAATGCGCCTGCTTATGGTGTCTGTGCTCTGTAGGGTAAAATGTAGGTGTTTTGGGCATGTCTACATCATCTGCAATAAAGGTTCTGTCTGTATTAGCACTTTTTAGTAGTGGGTAAAAAATGGGGGCTGGGTTGACAGGAACCACAGCTGGGTCTTGAACCTGTAACCTTCTGCTCCTGAACATACTGGCTGTGTGCATTGCACCACCGTGTTGCCACAGAGACAGCACATCCCCTGGGGATACCATGACTGTTCATTAGACGGGGCCTGTCTGCTGCAGTGCATGGCACCCACCTACACAGGGCTAGGCCATGGTTTGCTCTGGGCAGCTGCCACTGCCCCTTCCACCACCAGTGCCCCTCTGCCACCCTGCTGACCTGCCCTTCTGCTGGTGGTGCTGGTGGAGCGCAGTCTCAGGCCATCCAGTGTGCGGGTAGGCGGCTGCCTATGGTGCGTGTTCTGGGATAGGGGTGCCTGCATAGATGTCCACGCTTCCCCCCAACACCGTCTGCCAATGTTCTGTGCCCTTGGAGGTACCTGCTGGGTACTATCCCCTGTGACACTGTGATAAACACTCTCATGCCCATGTTGGGCCCTCATCAGTTGCTGTCTGGCTGCTGTACAGTTTCAGCATTCCTAAGTGTCACCTAGGCATCTGCATAGTCCGCACTGTGCCCCAGCTGCGCCACAGCATGTGCCGCCTGCAGCCCTCTGTATCCCCTTTCCCAGTATATGTCCAGTTGCCCATTCCAACATACCCGCCCTGCTGTTGTGGAACATGTGCATGCCATAGGAAACCTGTCCAATGGAGAGGGAAACCCTGATCAGTGCTATTTCACTGTGGGATCATTCACCTTGTATGGGGACGGAGCGTAGACCCTTCCAAAATTAATATATATTTTTTGGAGCTTTCTTGGGAGTGTTTTTTGCTGTATCCCACTACTATCACTATTGCCCAGCTTGGTTATGTTTTTTGTATATTTTGTTGGGGTCCTTTTCAACTTTTATTTGTACTTTTGTTCCATGCACATGTATCACACTTATCACTTTTTTGTAGGTTTCCCTGGTTTTGCTGTACATTGCTGACAGAAATGGTTTCTTTTCCCTTTAAATCAGCTCTAACACGAGGTTTTCACTGGCGTTAGTTTTGGCCTCGGATTTCACAGCGTTAGTGTGCGGGGAGCCTCTCCCCTCCCACTCTCCACCCATTGACCCCTTCTCTCCGCCCCTGGGGAGCCTTCCTCTGCCCTCCGGGAGCCTTTCCCCGCCTTCAGCGCTCGTTTGCACGCAGCACGCGTTATCACACGATAAGGTACCTGTGCGCCTTGTAAAGCGCCATTATCGTGCGATAAGATACCTTATCGTGCAATAATGTCACAGAGCGCACATTAAGACGGTTTAGTAAACATACCCCTTAGAGTTTATTCCAGAAGATTATACTCACAAGTGTAGATCTACTTCCAGTTGTAGCAGTCCCTTTTGGTAGTCCTTCATTACTACTTCCACCAGTGCTTTGTATAGTGCTGCAAGGCATATGCAGTGTTGTATACACAGATGTCAGACACATCTTGACAAATTACCCATATATTTTACATCTTACGAACTCCAGCAGGAGGCTGTCTTTGGCATGATGCAAGTATTATGCCAAGCCTTAGCAACAAATTTGAGAGACTGAGATCATATTCTCCATGCTCTGGCTTAGAAGTGAGGTTCATACCTGTCATGGTATGCACAAAACTAACCCATTTGGAGAAACTGCCCCCAGACGTTTCTGTATAATGTGGAATATGGAGGCATATAGAGTACTGTTCTGGACCATTCAACGCACCTGACCCAGACTACTGCAGCAAGAGCAAGGTGTGTATTAATGCTAAGACTAAGGCCAGTTGAGAGGCAGCTATTCACCCTCCACAGAGGCCTGCTACCACTACTACTACCACCAATGCTTTGTATAGTGCTACAAGGCATATGTAGTGCTGTATATATAGATATCAGCCACAGTTCCTGATCTGCTGAGCTGACAAGCCAATCAAGATCAACATGGAAAAATTGGGGTGCTAGACTGTGGTAAGAGACACATAAGTAGTGCACAAGAAAGAGAGGAACATCAGCATACACGAGTAGCTGCGAAAAGGTGGGTCTGTAGGCTGCATCTGTAGGTGGGTTTGTAGGCCAGTGAAGGAGCCTGATGCACAGTGAAAGGTAGGGTGTCCCAAGCATATGAAGCAACAAGGTGGAATGAATGATGTCTGAAGGGGGCAGTGGAAGAGAAGAACACTGAGAAAAAGGTCTGCCCAAGCGTGGAGCCCTCAAGGTGGGGTGTGCACTGAGATGAGAGAGTAAAGGCAGTGATTAGCAGCCGAATGAATGCACTTGTTGTTCAGTAGGAGAATCATGATGAAGAAAATGATAGTGAGCTAGTAATGTAACATTATTATTATTATATTTATTTATTAAGTGCTACAAGGCATACGCAGCATTATACAAACACAAAGAAAGACAGCCCCTGCTCAAAGAGCTCATAACCTAAAAGACAAACAGATGTGACAATACAAGAAGCATGAGGTCAAAGGTAAGAGGAGGCACAAGGAAAACTGAGATCATGGTCCTAAAGCTGTCTCAAAGAGGCACATTTTTAGCAAGGATTTGAAAAGGGAGTGAGAAGAGACTTGACGTAGAGATAGGAGAAGCTTATTGCACGCATAAAGAGCAGCAATATGAAAGGATCAAAGTCTGGAGCTAGAATTAGAAGAGAAGGGCATAGAGAGAAGGAGATCAGAGGAGAAACGGAGTTCACAAAGGGAGGAGTAGAGAGAGAGAGGAGGAAGGAAAGATGGTGGGAGACCGTAGAGTGAATGCTTTTAAAGGTTAGGAGAAGTAGTTTGAAATGAATGTGGAACTGAAAGGGAAGCCAGTGAAGTGATTTCAATAGAGGGGTCACATGAGAGTAATGTGGCTGGCAGAACATCAGTCGTGTCGCAGAGTTCTGAACAGATTGAAGAGGAAACAGGTGGGACTGAGGAAGACCAGCAAGGAGGAGGTTGCAATAATCAAGACGGGAGGTAATTAAGGAGTGAATAAAGGTCCTAGTAGTGTCTTCAGAGAGGAAGGGCCAAATTTTGCTAATGTTAAGCAAAAAAGAAATGACAAGTTTTAGCAATCTGTTGAACATTTATTTATATTCTCTTATATACTGTGCTATTCTACATCAGTGTGGTTTACATTGAACAAGCTGAAATTACATTGAACAGAGCATTATAACTTGGAAATAACTATTTTACAGGGAACATGGGCTACGGAGGGTTAAGTGGCTTGCCCAAGACCACAAGGAGCACCTGTGGGACTAGAAACCCCAATCCTTCCAGCCCAAGGTTGCTGTCCTCTAGTGGGATTTGAACCCCTGACCTTCTGGCCTGAAGTACCTTGCCCCAACCACTAGGCCACTCCTCCACTACAATATGAGAGGAGAAGGAGCGTAAGGAATCAAAAATGACTCCAAGTTTATGGGCTGAAGAGACAGGTTGTAGTATAGTATTATCAACAGTGATAGAGAAAGAAGGAAGGGGTGAGGAGGGCTTTAGAGGAAAGATAAGAAGCTCAGTTTTATCCATGTTCAATTTCAGATGGCAGAGAGACATGAGAAGAGAGGTCACAGGAACAGGGATGGCCCCAGAGCTGGTCCAAGGTAGAAGTTCCCTAAGCAAACCACAACCTGTCCAACACCTCTGGTGCTTACAATATACCAGTTAGCTTGAATGACCCACCAGTGCCACCCCACAAAAGTGTCTACCCTAGGCAAATGCCAACATTGTCCATGTAGGTCAACTGGCCTCTGCACAGGTGTATCTCTGCACTACTAGAGACATGCAGGGTGGAGACATGCTCATGGAGGCAATGGATGGGAGGGATAAAGAGGCAGATGCTGGAAGGAAGGTCAGAGGTTCAAAGCAGACATGGGGAGTGTCCAGGGGACCCACAGTGCTGTTGCACAGGCCTCAATGCAAGGGCAAGAAGCATGGGGATGAGAGAAGGCAGTCCATATGATGGCAGTGATAATCCCTCCACATATGGTCCCTGACAGACAGATGCCAACACTTCACTGTGACCAGGCACAGGCAGCAAGTAGCAATCTCAAGATTTTCCTGTGGTATCCAAGATGTGCCCCCATTGGAATGAATGTCACGATCATCATTTGTGTGAATGGATATGTGATCAGAATACAGAGACACTGTTGAAATGTGCAATACCAAACATGGCATTTAATTTATACCTGTTCTACCCCAGCCTGTCCCGAGTCATCCTGTACCAAAACCCTGACCTCTGCAGTACAATACACACATCAAACACATGAGCCGTGAAGTCACCATGCTATCCAGCCCTGCCACACAGTCCATTATCATGCAGATGATTTGCAAGTCTGGCCCCTGTTAGAGTCACATGTTATGCGATCTGCAGGAGTACTGTACTGCTCACATCATGTCCAGTCATGGGAATCCAGTCGCCCCTGCAAACATGCCATGTGCCTGAGCTGCCACATCTGGCCCATGATGTACCAGTACCCTGTCAAAGAGCTCCACAGGCCCCCAGTCCATGTGAAGAGATCAGTGTTAGGCTCAATAGTCATGAGTTAAAGCTTATAACATTTGATAAACCATCTTTCACTAGTTGCACTAATTAAAAGCAAAAGTGGGAGAAGGAAAACAGAAAAGGGAATGCCATAGCTTGATAGGAAAGAAGTTGTAGTCTGACCAAGGGAGGGCAGAGTCAGAGGAGAGAATGGTCAGGAGGGTTAAGGACACGAGGTTGGTAACCCTAAAGCAAACTGCAAGAGATGGGTTTTGAGCAGGGATTTCAACTTCTTGTAGGGGGATTCGAGGTAGAGGACAGCGGGTAGTGCATTCCATAGTGATTGGCCAAGGAGATACAAAGTGGAGTTGCAGGTGGATACTAGTCACAGTGCCCGCCACTCCACCAGCATATGGCACCATGAACTGCTATCATCTAATACAATGTGCTGTAGTTGCAAGACATGATTATACTGGCCACAGATACAGTGTGGCCTCTAGTTAGAAAATAAGATCACATTAAAAAAACTGTTCTAATCATATTACATGCAGATGCATCACACACACTTGTGCATTAACAAATAACTGTGGAATTAAATAGTTTGCTCAATCTGCTGCACTGCCATCTTGCACCATGCACCTCTAACCCCCTAAGGCAATTTGTTGACTGGAATAGCTGCCAGTCAACGTGTACGTATTAATGTTATCAGGTAAGGAGGTGCAACAGTTGTGGTAGTCACTGGCTGAAAATAATCCCTAAAAGACCAGTTAAGGACACAGTGTCCTCTATGTAAAATGGAATGTTACCATTCAGAGAGGGGGAGTAGCCTCGAGGTTTAACTAATGTCCTAAAACCCAGGAGATCAGGGGTTGAGTCCCACTTACAGCACCATAGAAAATCATAAAATCTTTTTAAAATCTGAACAAAACACACCTAGAGAAGGTGAATAATGTATGTAAAATGGAGGTCTGCAAAGGATGAACACATATCCCCATAATAACCCAATCCAGAAATGTGTCAATAATGTGTCAGAATCAGTGCATGTGTCTGTCCATTAAAAAGCCTAGATGCACAAGAAGTTGTAATCAGTCACTGCGGGCACAGGTCAATAACACCCGCCTCATCGCTGCCTGTAAGTGCTCGTACATGGTAAAAGTAGAGTCCCACAAATCAACAAAAAGACTCACAGTTGACCACAGTGTGATCCCCCTGGCTGAGATAGTCACTGAGGTCATTGAATAGCAAACTAACCAATGATCATCTAGAGCAGCTGGCTTTGTTGGGTTTGACATCCTCAAATGCCACCCAGCAAGCATGTCCAGACACTCCATCAACATACACTAGCATATGCCAAGTGCACATCATAGGAGCATATTTTTATTTATTTATTTATTTAACAATTATTTCTATACCGCACTTTCCCAAGTATCAAGTGCGGTTTACAATGAACAGTAAGTTATATGGTATGTGAAATAGCATACCTAGTCATTTTACATAGAACAGGTGGAACTATTTACAAGTAACAATATAAGGTTTGAACAGTAAACTATTAGAACATATTTACATTGTAGGTATTTACAAATTATATCATAGATCAATTGTGATGCATAAATTATTTTAAATGTGACAGATCACAGTTATCTGTATGTATGAGTGGTGTGGTTAAGTATTGTGTGGTTATGTTATTATTTGTTATTTGTTAAGTGTTATGTAGTGTAGTAGTATGGTTGTAGTAGCATATCCCCACTACTAGGGCAGAGATGAAAATTGGGACAGGTCCTGTTGTCCAACACCAATCAGATGTAAACTACATGCATCCTGAATATAGAAAGCCACAGAATAGAAACATAGAAATATGACAACAGAAAAAGACCACATGGCCTATCTAGTTTGTCCTTCCATATCAACCACTATAACAGTCCCCTTTTTTCCTTTAGAGATCCTCTGTTTGTTCCATGCTTCTTTGAATTCAGATACTGTCCTCATCTCTACCACCTCTTCTGGGAGATTATTCCATGGATCCACCACTCTTTCCGTAAAGAAATATTTCCACATATCACTACTGAAATTATCCTCTTTCACTCTTATCCCAGAAGATAGTCAGTAGAACAAATAGCAGGCAGGTTGTTGCTCCCCCCCCCCCCACCACCACCTGCATGACTCCATGGGAACCTGTCAGCCCTTTAAGCCAACTGCCATGGATTCAAGACTTGTCACATACCCTGAGGACAGGGCCGGATTTACCTATACGCCATGTACACCATGGCGCAGGGCCCACAGCTGTCAAGGGCCCACAAAAATAGAACAAATTAGCTTTTTTTAAAAAATAAAATTAAAAAAAAACCTGCTGGCTGCTGCCGTGGGGCCCCCTCTGCTGCCGCGGCAGCATGGACTGACCCGCGGGGGCCCCCTCTGCAAGCTGAATCCGTCGGTCCGTCGGTCCCTCCCTCCCTCCGTGCAGGCTGTGAGAGGCGCGAAGGGAGAGTGTCTCCCTCGCATCTCTGTTAAGCCCGCAGGGGCTGATGGGAAATATAGGTAAATCCGGCCCTGTCCTCAGGGTATGTGACAAGTCTTGAAGTAGTGGGGAAATTTCCCATCAGCCCCTGCGGGCTTAACAGAGACGCGAGGGAGACACTCTCCCTTCGCGCCTCTCACAGCCTGCAAGGAGGGAGGGAGGGACCGATGGCTTCATCTTGCAGAGGGGGCCCCCGCGGGTCAGTCCATGCTGCCGCGGCAGCAGAGAGGGCCCCGCGGCGGCAGCCAGCAGTTTTTTTTAAATTAAATTTTACTTTAGGCCGATGGGGGGGGGGGGGTAGGACTGGTAATGGGCTATTGGGGGGGGGGGCTGGGGCTGGGGCAGGGGCTGGGACTGGAAATGGGCGGGGGGGGTTAAGGCGGGAGGTGGGCTTATGTGGTTAGGAATGGTAATGGGCTGTGGGCTGTTGGGGGGGTTTAGAACTGGTAATGGGCTTTGGGGGGGGAGGGGTTAAGACTGGTAATGGGCTGTGGGCTGATGGGGGCTGTCTGGTAATGGGCTATGGGGGGGCTAGGACTGGAAATGGGCTGGGGGGGTTAAGAATGGAGGTGGGCTGATGGGGCTAGGACTGGTAATGGGCTGTGGGCTGTTGGGGGGGTTAGAACTGGTAATGGGCTTTGGGGGGGGTTTAAGACTGGTAATGGGCTGTGGGATGATGGGGGCTGTCTGGTAATGGGCTATGGGGGGGCTAGGACTGGAAAGGGGCTGGGGGGGTTAAGACTGGAGGTGGGCTGATGGGGTTAGGACTGGTAATGGGCGGTTGGGGGGGTTTAGCACTGGTAATGGGCTTTGTGGGGGCTTAAGACTGGTAATGGGCTGTGGGCTGATGGGGGCTGTCTGGTAATGGGCTATGGGGGGGCTAGGACTGGAAATGGGCTGGGGGGGTTAAGACTGGAGGTGGGCTGATGGGGTTAGGACTGGTAATGGGCTGTTGGGGGGGTTAGAACTGGTAATGGGCTTTGGGGGGCTTAAGACTGGTAATGGGCTGTGGGCTGATGGGGGCTGTCTGGTAATGGGCTATGGGGGGGCTAGGACTGGAAATGGGCTGGGGGGGTTAAGACTGGAGGTGGGCTGATGGGGTTAGGACTGGTAATGGGCTGTGGGCTGATGGGGGGTTAGGATGGCAATGGGCTATGGGGGGCTGACTGGAAATGGGTTGATGGGGTTAGGACTGGAAGTGGGCTGATGGGGGGTTAGGACTGGTAATGGGTTATAGGGGGGGCTTAAACTGAAAATTGGGTGATGGGGGGTTAGGACTGTAAGTGGGTTGATGGGGGGCTAGGACTGGTATTGGGTTAGGGGGTTGCTAGGACTGGAAATGGGCTGATGGGTGGCTAGGACTGGAAATGGGCTGATGCAGGGACTAGAAGGGAATGGATGCTGGGTGAGGCTGGAACTAGAAGGGAGCTGATGTTGGGGGAGGATTAGAATGGGATGGGGCTGGAAGAGTAAAATGGAGAAGGGAAAAATATTTTGTGTGGGAGAGATAAAAAATCTACAATTGGCCGGGTATTGGGAGAGTAAGTGGGGATTGAGGATGGAGGGGTAAAATTTGAGTGGATGAAATAGGAATGAGGAAAGAGCAAAAGGAGAAAGATTAGTATGTTAAAGCAGATGTAGAGAGAGAATGGAAAAAAACTAGAAGAGAGAAGAAAGGACAAATGGACAGCAGACGATGGAGAGTTAGCAGAAGACACGAAGAAACCAGAAGAAAGTGGCAGGAGCAATTGCAGCTGAAAAAAATGCACAAAAGGTAGAAAAATATTTCTTTATTTTGAATTTATTAATTGGAATATGTCAGCTCTGGTAAATGTGCATCATTAACGTCTGCGCTTTGTTTAGTACAAGAGCAAATTAATGTATAGTTTTATTTCTACAGTGTTGTACATTCCAAGTTTGGCTTTTGGGATTCCCAGTTTAATTATTGTCTTCCTGTTTCTAAATTGTGATTACTTGTTTGGTGATGGTCTATGTTCTGCATGTGTAACTGAGCTGAGGTGTTCTGTTTATATAATTCCTATTTGACATTGCCACTTGTTCTCTTTCCCCAGTAGGTCATGTATTGTTGTTCTCTGAAATGTATTGGTTTAATATTTGCAGTGTTGCCTTTTGATTGGTAGAGTATGGTGCTTTGTGAGTCCTGGTAGTGCTGTTAGGATACGGCGGGTTTGCTATGGGTTCTAAATGGGCAGTGTTTGTAGTAGTTCCTAATGTGTCTGGCAGTTGGCACTGGATTATAGTAATGTAGAAATCTTTTAGTCTTTCTTTATCCATACACTCATTAAGGGGCACTTTTACTAAAAGTTAGTATATGGTAACATTATGCAAATATTTATGCAAATGAGGCCATTTATGCAAATGAGGCCCCGCACCCCCCTTGGGCCGCCCCTGCTGGGGGTCCACAATTTTTGTTGGCGTAGAGCCTCACTCAAGGTAAATCCGGCCCTGCCTGAGGACCTACACAAAATAGGTCCAGTCTCATCCAACAATTCCACAACAAACTCTCACCCATGTGAACTCCATAGGCTGCCCATGTAAAGGCAGAAAATAACTGGAAGCACAAAAGGTGTGAGCAAAAAGGTTTCAACTTTTTTATTTATTTAACTGTGTTTATATACTGTTGATCTATGAGTCTAAGCGGTTTACAGATTACAACTTGGCCAAGTTGGCTTACATGGAACATACATAACTTAATGAAGTGCATACTGTAGAACTAGCTTATATGTAACAGTGATAACTTAGTAGAAACATTGAATTATATACATTAACAGTTGCTGGCATGTAATAAATAAAGACAAGTACATCCATTGAGTGTGAGGTTTTTGTTATGTGGGGGTGGGGGTGGGGGTGGGGGTGGGGGTGGGGGTGGGGAGGAGGTTGGTCGGGGGAGGGGATGGAGATGGCTGGGGAGATGGGGTTGAGATGGGATGGTTATGCTGGTGGTACAGTGGTTATGTATTCTCATTGGTGAAATGTTCAAGGAACAAATGAGATTTTAGATTTTTCTTGAAATCTGTGTGGTCATTAGTAGTGTGGAGATAGTCTGGTAGTGGATTCCATAATGTTGGAGTGAAGAGTGAGAAGGGGTTTTGGATGGTGTGGAGTTGTTTTTCA
This sequence comes from Ichthyophis bannanicus, assembly GCA_033557465.1. NCBI lineage: Eukaryota > Metazoa > Chordata > Amphibia > Gymnophiona > Ichthyophiidae > Ichthyophis > Ichthyophis bannanicus. The sequence goes on along the minus strand of CM066031.1, from coordinate 1,570,517,963 downwards.
TATTTAAGGACGGTATTTGGAGTATGCTGGTAGAGTTTGTTCTTCTGGATCTGTTATTAGGGGTTTCCTGTATTAATGTTTGTAGGTAGGTGGTAGACAGTCCATGGAATAGCTTGAAGATTGTGTGGGCGGCCTTGTGTTTGATTCTTTGATTGAGGGGCAGCCAGTGCAGTTGTTTGAGTATTGGGGTTATATGTTCAGTCCTTTGGGCATTGCAGAGGATGGTTTTCAGTTAAAGTGGTTGAAGTGTGGATTTAGGCAAGCCTTGCAGTAGTCAAAATGAGGGAATATGAGTGCTTGAAGAACTGTGCGGAAATTGCTTGGCTCCAGGAGTGGTCTTAGGTGTTGAACTGTCTTGAGTTTGTGGTAGATGGTTCTTGTGATGTTGGCTATATGAGGAGAAAGTGTAAGGTGTTGATCAAGGCTGATCCCCAGGTAGCACACTTGTGGTTTGACTAGGAGTTGGGTTCCAGAAATCGTTATGTGATTAGGTGGTGTGAAGTTAGTGTCTTTGAAGAGGTATAAGATTTCAGTTTTCTTGAAATTTATATTAAAATTGTGTTTAGTGAGCCATGCTGATATGGAGATGAAACATTTCTTTTTGTGGGTGATGGTTGGGTTGGTGGTGTTGATAGGAGTATAAAACATGATATCATCTGCACATATGTGGTAGAGTAAGCTGTGTGCTTGTAGTATGGCACAGCTTGTAGTATGGTGCAGAATGCCAACCAATTTATGTGTCTCTGTTACTGATCATGCATATTTATTTATTTATTTATTTATTTAACAAGTTTTTTATACTACCTTTTCCTTCAATCAAAGCGGTCCCAAGAAATACAAGGTATAAACAAGGGAAACATAAACAGTATAGACATGACAACATATGGTAATGTAGGAAAAATAACAAGGGTTAACGATATGGTGGATTATTTATAAAATATATACAATAGATGATATCTTAGTCATTTGTTGATCCATAGTGCTCAGTGAAAAGTAAAGTTTTTATTGCTTACGAAAGTCACTTAAAACATCAATTGCATGTAAATCAGGAGGGAGAGAGTTCCAAATCAAAGGGGCAGCCAAAGAAATTGTTCGTTGTGATGTACATTTGCGTGATTTCGTAAAGTTTCTTGGGGTATTGAGGGTGTTTGAGGTGGATAATCTTCTGGGTCTGTTGCTGGTATCACGGGATAGGAGGGCATGGAGGCTGGTTGCAGAACTGTTGTGCTTCATTTTGAAGATGTTTATGATTAACTTATACTTTATGTGATGGGTTATCGGGAGCCAGTGGAGATCTTTAAGGATGGGGGTAATGTGGTCATGATTTGTGGAACCGTTAATTATTCTGGCTGCTGTATTCTGTGCCATTTGAAGAGGTTTGGAAAGAACCAGCCAGCTCACCCATACTGTGATGTTATCTGCCAAATAGCATGCATGCATACTAATGGTGATAGCTAATGTGAAAATCTGTCTCCAATGTACAGCAGTGCCGGAAAAGAACTCCCCACCACCAGCTTCAGAAGACTTTCCAAAGGAGCTGCCAGCTGCAGAAGAGCCAGGCAGCCAACTACAGCAGCCCCAAAGCCAGATGGGGAGCCCAGCAGACAGAGCCCCACAAGCAGCACCAGTAGCAGGGGCACCAGTCTGCCAACCCACAGCAGCATCAGCAGACCAATTGTGCTGTCTACTGTAGCTCCTCCCCTTCAGAGGAAGTGGAGGTGGTGATCCTCACAATGACAGATGTGCGAAGCCCTTCTGAAGAGGAGTGGCTAGATAGCACACGACAGCAGGAGGTGGAGGCCTTGGAATGAGGGGGTGGCACTGGAGGAGGGGGAGGTGCTAGAGGAGGAGTGTCTGGGGAATGGGAGGGGGAGGAGGCAGGGTCTGGGTGGGGGGGATGGGAGAGGGAAAGAAGCAGGGTCCGGGTTGGGGAATGAGAGGGCAGAGGGGGAGGAGGCAGGGAGTGGGCTGGGAGAGCAGCTACCATTGCCCACCTCCCATCCAGCTGTGGTGCATCATCAGGAGGCACCAGTATCCAGTGCAGCCAGTGAGATCCTGCTGCATCTTGACTCATTTGAGTGCATGGTGCAGCAGGGCTTTGTAGTCCTGGCCAGGCCACTGGACTTCCAGGTGATGCACCTTGAGGGCCTGAAATGGGAGGTGCATGGCCTGAGAGAGGGCTGGAAGGACAGCTGGAAGGCAGGAAGGGAAGTAAGCCATGCAGAGTCACCAAGCCATGTGCACTAGCCCTACTTGTGGCCTTGGGCAAGTCATGCTAATTTGGATTCTTCTGAGGGAATGGAGGGTATCAATGTCCCTGTTCCTTGTACATTTCCAAGGTTCTGTTAAAATGTAAACCAGTTTGAAGAAAAAAAATGTTTTAAATAATCTATTACTATAATAAATAAGTCAAGTAAATAGTTTAATAAAGAAAAATGTTTATACAGGAGCTGCTGGTTTCCACCGCTGTCATCATTCAGTGTCACTGAGGTGCACTGCATCAAACATTGCACTGGGCAAGGACTGCCCTGTAACAGGCACCTGATGCCTCTGATAAATGTATGATATTGTGTGCTATGGCCACAGGGAGCACTGTAGAACCAAATCCATCCACTCAGTGGATGCAGGGTGGGTGTACAAGTGCTGATGACATAACACGCAGCCAAAAGGACCACTCAGAGCCCATGGTAAAACTGCTGTAACAATAACATTACACTACCAGGACTCGCAGGTAAGCCTGGTAAGCATGGCAGGGGGCCACTGGTGCTAAGGAGTGCCAAAGCTGTAGTTTAAGATGTTTGGAGAAAAAAGCAACAGTCACAGCCAGCATTAGTGCCTGTGGCCGCTGATCTCAGTAAAAATGCTGCAAGAGCCAGTGATATATATTTTTTCAAGTGTGTTGGAATCAATCAACTTTGGTCCCGTTTGTTTCACCAGTTCCATCTCCCCCCTCCTCTGAGATGATCTTGGCCACTGCCTCCCACAGGACCAGCGCTCTGAGGCAGATGCCCCCTCCTTCCCTGAGCCCAGGGTGTGGGGGGGGGGGCAGCGAAGTAGGAGGGCCACTCAGCACGTGCCAGACCTCCGAACCTCCAGATCGAAGTGGTCCAGCTGCCGTTTCTGCCTACAGCCGACTGATGAGCGAGGCCTAGGGAGGGCCACACTGCAGCTGGAAAAGCAGCAGAAATGATGTAAGAGTTGTCCAGATTGGACCCGCAACAGCAGGAGCTGTTAGAGGACAGGTTTATCTACTTCCTTATGAAGGGCATGTTAGGACCAGGTATTGTAGGCATCTCCCTAGCTCCAGAGGGCTTCTAATAAAAGCTTGTACCTGCGAAGTAACAGTGGGATTTGAACTCTTCTAGTAGCAGTCTGCTGTTTTAATCCCCAGGTTACTCCTGAACTCCAGAAGAGACTTACTGGAGTACTGGAGGAGATGTTGCCAAGGGTCCATTGAATAGTGAATCATCTAACCAGAGTTTATGCGGCGCTGGATCTTTGAGATGCATATTGGAGATACCATAGAAGAGGCAGAATGGCCAGAGAAACAGGAAGAGAAAAGCAGAGCCATATAACAGCACCCAAGAAAAAAGCACTCCTCAGGGTCTTTAAATGAGTGACTCTTTTGAGTGTGGGGTAGTGGTGATCGAGGCATTCTCAGCAGAAGTGTGTCACCACTTGCACAAGCCTCACTGCAACATTCCTCATCTACTCCTTTACTCTTAGCAAGACAGCAAGGCATCCCCAACTTCTATTGCATCTGTAGAGAATTCCTGTAGCTTACTAAAGCAGGAGTCTGACCTCATGATGAGAAAAAAAAAAAAACCCTTTTGAGCTCGTGCTGACTCGTGGTGTTTCCTGGACGTGTAACCAGAAGTAAACTGGCAGGCCTTTCTTTGAAGGCAATGAAGGGTTAAATAACTCATCATAGCCAGAAGGAGTGCTAGTGAGAAACAAACCAAGGTTGCTAGGTTACCACACCAGTGCTCTAACCATTAGGCTACTCCTCCACTCCATATTGACTGTATAAAACAGCAGCAATAATGAACTGGAGTGTAGCAGCAGATAAGCATGCAATAAATAAAACCAGGAGTCTTTTCAAGGATCCAAGCCAGTTTAATGTGCACAGGCTCAAGCAATAATCAAATTCAAAATGGCTGAGCAATGGTTTCTAGCAAAACAACAACTTTTATAGCTTTCTTTCCCATTCTAGACATAGGCAAACTTTTCATTGGTCCCAGTAACCCCTCTCACCCATCTATTGGTCCTGGTACCACTACGTAGCTATCCAATGAGGACCTTGATCTGGGCTCAGCACCTGGTTGCCCCCCTTTCAGTCCTCATTACAATGGACAGTTCTTAGACTTTCGATACTTCTCTCCTCCAAGGTCACTGGCTTGCTGGAATATGAGTGAGAGCGGGGCACTGTAACCTTGCTTTCTGCAGAGTTAATTAATTCCATAGAAGCTGTGCTCTCTTATCAGTACCAATTAAACTTGTTTTTCTCTATTTTCTAAGTTTCGATTCTGCTTAGCTATACTAAATTGTGTTCAGTTAAGTTTCAATTCTACGGTGTCATCATTCAGGGGGGTTTTCATTCCTCTGGGCCTAACTACAGGCTTCATTTACAAATCAAGCTGCTTAGGCCTGTCTGTTTAATTCAATTAGCATGGATCATAGGCCTTCGCCTACCACATTCCCCCCTTTGATTATTCTCACCCGCAAGTGAGAAAGGGTGAGAATCAAATCACATAATACTAGGTAAAGGTATCACTCTGTGGTATAGGGTAGTAAGTTCACATAGCTAGTATCTTTGTAGCTGCCTTACGCTCTACAGTGCTATTAATAACTGAAGTTATCATTCGCAAGCAAAGTGGCAAGAAACAAGGGAATAACAAGCAGATAGTCAGAGTCCATAATTTGGCAAGAGTGGGTAAAAGAACTAAAGGATTAGAAGGTTCAGGAGCATTTATGCCGGACCACCAAGATGTCTTCTTTGTTGTGCTGTTGTAAATCTTCTGATTTAGACAGTCCAGCTGTCCGATCTTCATAGCAAATTGTGGTCCGGTCCGAACAAAAACACAAACTGTCAACAATGGGGTGGGCCAAAACCCACTCACTAGTAGTATTATGTAAATCAGTCTGATTGTAGGGGATGGAGTAATTCAGTTCTTGGGCCTCCCAAGGCCATTAGTCTCCCATTGTTGTTTCTCCACAAAACAAGCAATCTGAAACATGAAGACCGAATGCCACTGCTCCTGCTAATTCAAGAAATAAGTTCTGGTGGCAGGAGGAACGTCAAAGTCTGATTTCATGGCTTCATAGAAAGAGTGATCTTTTGTCCTGTTCTGGTGGTGGTATGCAAGCTGCACAAGGGGGTAGGGCAAAAGTCATTTCAAAGCACCCCAAAACTGTTGCCAGAATAAAGCAAAAATAAGAATTCATAATGGGCATAGTCTCTGGAAAATTGGAGGAACTGTCGGATTTCACAACAGATGACAAATGTAGGGTTGATTGTAGATCCTCAAGCTTCTGCCATACGTAGACCTACCAGCTTTTTGGCAGGAGTAGGGCTGTAGATTCCAAAGTATCACTGTCTTCTGGGATGTCTCAGGTTCTTAAAATATCATAGTACAGTCTCTCAGGCTATTATTGCCTTCTTAGAGCAGTTCGCTCTTTAGGAGATCAAAACAGTCTTTTTCAGAGTATTTAAACACAGTCTCTTAGAAGATTCAATTTCTTAACACAACACAGTCTCTTTCTGATGATTGCAGTTTTTCTCCAGATGCGAGGCTTACCTTCAGATAAACAAACAGTCTTGAAACAGTGCAGTTTCTGAGGGACCAATAAGTTTTAGGTCCGTGGCTGTTGTCGTAGGGTGAGGTGCAATGGAGTCTCAGGATGCTGTACAGTAGTCCAGTGATCAGGTTCAAGAGCAGCTGCTGGCTTCACTTGATTATGATGGATCCAAGGTTCAAATTCTGCGACTTTTACTGCAGTTGGAGTTGACAGGATGACGACATAGGGTCCCTTCCAATGCAGGGCTAACAGTATTTTCTCCACTCTTTGATCCACACCGAGACTCCAGGCTTGAAAGGATGCAGGGGTGCAGGCAAATTGATGAGTAATCAATTTTGTACCCAGGTATGAAGACTCTGCAAAACAGAACTTAAAACCAATAGTTCATGTCTAATAATTTCAGATACTATCTGTTTCATATCTCCCTTTATTTCCTATACAATAGGCGAGGGTCGCCCATACAAAATTTCAAAAGGGAAAACTCCTAAAGACTTAGCAGGGGCTAAGTATATCCTAATAAGGGCTATAGGAAGAACCTGGGGCCACTTCAGGTAAACCTCTTGGCAAAGTTTGGACAACTGAGATTTCAGGGTTCTATTCATACATTCTACTTTTCCTAAATTCTGAGATCTATAGGCAGTATGTATCTGTTAATATCAATATCTTGGGGCTATACTTAATGGACTTGCTTCCTAAGGTTATCCACCCTCATTCTTTGTACGGGTCCCATGTGCATGCAAGGTTGTAAGGGCATACTTGGAATCTGGGTACACATTTAGACAGGGCTCTTTTCCTATTGTTAGTGCTCTATTGAGGGCTATCAGTTCAGCTTTCTGTGGTGAAGTTTCTGGGGCCAGGGCTGAGGACTCAACTACCAAATCAGGGGTCACCACTGCATATCTAGCACAACAATGTCTATTGATGATGAAACTGCCTTCAGCCACAAAGAAAGTCTGTTCAGGGTTCTCCAGAGAGACATCAGTCAAATCCAGGTGGCTTGAGAATACAGTGTCCATAATTTCTAAACAGTCATGATCAGGGGGTCAAGACCAACTGGTAACAACATAACAGAATTCAAAGCTTGACTGACCCTTCAGTTGTATCTGGGGTTTTCACACAACATACTCTAATACTTCAACATTCATAGATTTGTTAGCTAGTAGTTTCCTTTGTATTTCATATTGGTTAGAACAGAGTGTGGTACAGTAACTTGAAGATTCTGTCTCAAAGGGATTTTTTCTTTAGTTTTTGCTTACTAGGAAGGCTGTAGCTGTAACAGCTTCTCAAATAAGGTCCAAGAGATTGAGTCAACACTCCTAGAACATTTCCTTGTGACTCATGAACATAGAGACTGAAAGGTTTTCTGGACATCTGGTAGACCCAGAATTGGTGACAACATCAGAGTGTTTTTTCAAAGATCAAAAGGCTGCATCCTGTTCAAGTCCCCATTCCAATGGAGACTTTTCCATTCCTTTGATAGCTTGATACAATGGTTTTGCTAGCAGCGCAAAATTGGGGATCCATATACAACATACTTTGTGGCACCCAAGAAGGCTCTCACTTGCCTCCTGGTAGTTGGAGTAGGAATACTGCATACAGCTGCTTTGCGTTCTGGCGTCGAATTCCGCTGGACAACTGGAATCCTAGGTATTTAACTTGTTTGGCATAATTGCACCTTGGCTCTTGAGACTTTGTATCCAGCCTCATTAAGAGGGTGCAAAAGTTCACTGATGGCTTGTAGACATTCACTTTCTGAGTTGGTGGTTATGAGCAAGTTGTCCACATATTGAAGTAGAATTTTTTTCCCTGGAGTTTCTGGATAACTTGTCAAATCCTTGCTGAGTGAGGCGAGTTCTTGAATCCTTGAGGTAATCTTGTCCAGATGAGTTGGCCCCGCCTCCTTGTAGTGGGGTCTTGGTCTAAGCGTATGCAGAAAAACATTTTTTAAGTCCAGAATGATGAAATGTATAGCTTCAGCAGACATCAGTTCCAAGAGAATATAAGGATTTTGGTACCACTGGTTGTATACTTTCAGCTGCATCATTCATTCTTCTTAGATCCTGCACTGGGCGGTAGCCACCTGTCCCAGGCTTCTTGACTGGCTTGAGGGTGACAATGACAGGGGCTATGTTCTTTGCTAGGCCAGGTGGATTATCTTCTGCCCATAATCCAGGTGGGGCTATAAAGTTGGTAGGTATACAGGAACTTGTTGACTTGACTGGAGGTGTGCTATAGAACCACCACTCCTCTTCTCGGGGAACAGTCAGCACCATCAATCCAGCAGGTTTTGGGTTTACAGTCATTTGCATTTCTCCCTCTTCAGCAAAGGATATCTGTGCCTGAAGCTTTGCAAGCAAATCTCGGCCCCAAAAGTGGAATAAGGCACTCAGGCATATACAGGAACTGGTGCATTATTTTCTGTCCCCCTAGTTCACACATGCGGTTCTGCAGGAAAGGCTTTGCGGACTTAGCCCCAGTAGCTCTGATAGTGGTGATGCATCTGGCCTAGTCTTTATCCATGCTGTAGCCCTCTTTAGCTGCCACTTACTCTATAGCTACTTCCTTCTCCTACTAAAACATTGTGCTTGGTTTATTGTTTTATGACTCTGCAATCAAGTACTCCCTCCTCCCCTCCTGGGGAGGAGTCAAGATACAGGCATTCACTTCTCTAATGTCCTTCTCCTCTGTAATGGGTGCACTCACACCCAGTTTTCACTTCCTCTGCTCCTTTGATTAGGAAAACCTCCTCCACATCATTCAACTAAAGCATCAGCAAGAAGATCTGTTCTCTTCTCCATTTTTTTACATTACTTTCTCTATCACATTTATCTCCACAATTCACATACTTTCTGTTCAACTCTTTCAGTAACTATCATGCCCGCAGATCCATCCAGTTTCATTTCTGTTTTATATCTCTCTGGGACTGACTGACAAAAACGTAAATTCTCCTGGGCTGCTAGATTGCATGGGGTATATAGTGAAGGCTGCCTGCGCTATTTGGATTGGTTTCTCAGCGTGGAAGGTATAATGCCAGAAACAAAGTTGGTCAGCTGGCTTTCACTTCTGGTCCAGAGGGGGTGCACATCCCCCTGCTGCGGAGGTGGCTGGCAAACTAGGGAATCTGCAGGGAGGAGTCCCCCCCCTTCTGTCCTAGGCCCACACTGTTTCTCCTAGCAACGCTCTATCCGGGAGGTTTCTTCTTTTTTTTTTTCATTTACTTCTCTGCTGTGGGCACATTAGTTCACGCCCACCGGGGGGGGGGGGGGGTTACAACATCAGTGGACTGGGCCCCATCCCCCCCTTAAGCACTCTGAACAGAGCTACTTACAGAGAGAGAAACTGATGGGACAGGATATCTAGAGATTCTGGGGCAAAATATGGTGAACAGCAGAAACCACTCCCTTTCACATAACATTTCTAATTGGGACAGAGACATTTTTATTACCATAATTTAAATACAGTTCTTAAAAATATAAAAAAACTATTATTTTTGCAACATGTTATAACATCTATTCCAATAGAAAGAAATATGGCTCTTAATATGACGGGATATATCTGTTACGTATGACTAGAATAAAAATACTTAGCAACTAGCTGCCAGCCGTAATCAGCATGTCTCTGCAAAATAAATTATTATTTTTTTAGTTCAGAAAGCAAATATTCAAAAGACATTCCGGATATTTTTCATAAAGTACAGTACACCTTTCCCTTTTTTCAAATACGGAAAAACAGATGAATTTATCTTAAAAGCCAATATTGTAAAGGTCAGTGTAGCTAACTGATTTGTTCATTAGTAATTAGTATAGTTTAACAATTCAAAGTAATTACCTTAAATCGTACAGTTTGGGGAAGCATGCATTCAAATGACTTATACTTGTTCATAAAAAGGTTGGTGCAAACACTCCGCAAGATAAACTTTTTTTTAAAACTTTGATTGAATGAATCCTTTATTTTAAATAAACGGGAGACCTCTCAACCGAGAGTTGCTGTCTCTTAAAACACATTTTTTTCCTTCTCTGCAAGCTACACCCCTCTGCTCGCTGGGAAACAACTGAACTGTGCTCATAAAAAGAGACTTCTCATTCACACGCACAGAGAGATGCCAGAAAAAACAATTTAAATCAGTGTCAAGTCGTGATCTCATAATTACTTTGTAGATCAAAGGAAAAACAAAAACAGTTCTCTATCATTTCCTATTTAAACTATTACAGTGCTTACTGAAAATTTGAACATACAGCCGACAGAAATTCTTCTCACTTGGTCCGCAACCCGTAAGGGATTAATACAAACTTAACCCTTTTCAGGCTAAGCCCAAAAACTATCGGGACCCACAATCCTGACTAAACATTCTTATTAAATGATATATAAATGATATATAATACATAACCATAGCAGAAGGAACATTACTATTAAAAACATATTGAATAATACAGGTACAATTGTCCTGAAATAAGCACAAACTAACAGCATTGAGATTTAAGCCTGCACAGGGTTAGAAAGACACTGTACATTCTTTCCTCCAGACACGCCCCCTGTCAGTTTTTCACTGTGCAGTAGGAAAGCGAACTGGGTCAGACCGGCTTTTGGATTTCTAAAATGACTCTAGGTGTTTTGCGTCTTCGTTCTGCTTTATTAATACAATTTCTTAATCAGTGAACTGTCACAAATTACTCAACAGAATAATCTCACATTTATAACAGAAGGGGAACTCGCAGTTTCATCAGAGAACAAAAAGAACAGATACACAGTAGGGCAGACAATACACATCAAACGCTTCACAATCATGCTAGCAACATATCCCAAAAAACCCAGTCCTGTCTGTTCTGACTAGGCTAAATCATGATTCTCTATAACAGCTGTACCTCGCGAATACTCATGCAAGGATTTTCAAACAAATTTTCCCCACGCATACTCATGTAGGGACCTCGCGCATACTCATGCGAGGTTGACTTAAGTCTTACCAAACAAGAAGGACGATGGCTTCGCCTTGCGCATACTCATGCAAGGGTAATAGGACCGTCCTTGAGAGGGGATCAGTGCTCTCATTACCAAATTCCAAGTTCCAAGTTCTCGAGATTACAAGTTACAAGTTTCAAATTCTTACCAAAGTTTCACAAGTTTCAAACTGCAGTTCTAACTCATCTGTCTAGACAGGTTTTCAAAACTATACTTACCGGATCCGGTCCCCGATACTTCACTAGCTTCTGAGTTGGATCCTGGACTCCCCCGGGTCGGAGGTGTTGGCCAGCTGGACCCAGTGCCTGCCGAGGCCAGGCAGAACCCCCTCCGATACAAGAGGATCGGTGGGCCCAGGGAAATTCCCCTGCGTCGGATTGGCATGGTTCCAACTGGACCAAACCTCAAGGCGAATTACGTGGATTTATTCACTTGAACACCATCCACCACTCGCACTTCCAGGCCGACGCACCAAGAAATGTAGCAGCAGATAAGCATGCAATAAATAAAACCAGGAGTCTTTTCAAGGATCCAAGCCAGTTTAATGTGCACAGGCTCAAGCAATAATCAAATTCAAAATGGCTGAGCAATGGTTTCTAGCAAAACAACAACTTTTATAGCTTTCTTTCCCATTCTAGACATAGGCAAACTTTTCATTGGTCCCACTAACCCCTCTCACCCATCTATTGGTCCTGGTACCACTACGTAGCTATCCAATGAGGACCTTGATCTGGGCTCAGCACCTGGTTGCCCCCCTTTCAGTCCTCATTACAATGGACAGTTCTTAGACTTTCGATACTTCTCTCCTCCAAGGTCACTGGCTTGCTGGAATATGAGTGAGAGCGGGGCACTGTAACCTTGCTTTCTGTAGAGTTAATTAATTCCATAGAAGCTGTGCTCTCTTATCAGTACCAATTAAACTTGTTTTTCTCTATTTTCTAAGTTTCGATTCTGCTTAGCTATACTAAATTGTGTTCAGTTAAGTTTCAATTCTACGGTGTCATCATTCAGGGGGGTTTTCATTCCTCTGGGCCTAACTACAGGCTTCATTTACAAATCAAGCTGCTTAGGCCTGTCTGTTTAATTCAATTAGCATGGATCATAGGCCTTCGCCTACCACAGGAGGAGACAGGTGTATGAGCAGAAAATGATGCTGGAGATCTACAAGGGCCGTTTGAACCGATGTGTGATAATGAACAGTCATCTGTCTATAGCACAGTCAAAACAAAATGGCATGTAGTGACAAGTGTATGCAGGACCAGCTAAGGCTGGATCACTGCACTAAGTGTAGCATGGGACCTGTTTCACCAAGCAGTGGATTGATGGCTACATTTTTCAGAACCTCATCAGGCAGCAGGAGAGGATATATTCTCAGAGGTCAGAGATGGAAGGGCAACAAAAGATGTTGGTGAAATGGGAACCTCCTGCCATAGGGCATATGCCATCTGCCAATAATGAGCAGAAACCATGCAAATGCAAGACTAATGGTGCAGAAGTTGAAACATTAACATTAGAGGAGTACCCTGAGCATGAAAACATCTTACAGGTTTGACTAGGGGAGATTAATGCTACCAGACATCAGCAAGGGACTGCCGGTCAGATCATGAGGGAGCCACTAGACCATCTTAATATGGAAGAAGCTCACAATCTATCATGGTTGCCCACGCCTTGAATCTACTTGGGAACCAGCAATGCATACTCAGAGGAATATGAGTTCAAGTAAATGCACAACATATTGGTACAGTGCATTGTCAACAAACCCCCACAAAGACAACTAGAAACAGAGCCTTTACCTTTTATGCCCCCAGGTGCTGGAACAATCTCCCACATCATATCCGAGCAATCAAAGACCTCTCACAGTTCAGAAAAGCCCTTAAACATCACCTATTCTGCCTTCACTTCTACCCTAACCTAACACAATCACCCCCTGCACCCCAACTCACTCACTCAGCCTCTGACATTTCAACAACATAACTCTTGACAATGTACAAAACATACCCACCCTCAAGTACACTCTAGACGATTATAGATGACATTGTTTCTTGCATTACGATTCCAACTTGCAATATAAACTGTAAATAGTTACAACAACCACTTTTGTTGATTTGTATATAGTTACCCTTGTTACAATCCCATGTTCCAATCCTGTTACAATGTAAGCAAAAGATCTTTGTTCTGATGCAAAATTTTGTTGTTTGTAAACCGCACTGATACTAAAAAGCACAGTATATAAGAACTCTAAATAAATAAATAAATATCTTGTTTGCCCCAACAATGCCAGATACTCCACCTCCTTTGTGTCTGCTTAAATATCTCATTTGTGCCTTGCACATGTAGAGGAACTGATGGCTAGAGTGCGGGAAACATGCATGGGTGCAGACACGGGTGATGGGGAAGGTGGAGAAAAGTGGCACTATAACAGTCATTCAGTTCATCTTGCATTGGTCTTGTCTAAAAACACTATTTCAAATACTAAGTATAGACCTTTACCAGGTTCACAAAAACATCAACAATCTTTGCAGTTCCCCAAAGGATGCATAATATTGCAGAGCAACAAAAGTATTCTCTTTAAAATAACTATTTTAATCAAAGATCTCAGTGATAGAGGAGTAGAAATAATAATCCCAAATCAGATAAGCACACTCTCTAAATTTCACTCAGTTAGCTATTCCAAGTCAAACTATGCAGTTGACCACAAATAACAAACAACAGAGACTTTCAGATATTCGCTATAGGGACTATGTCAGAGGAATAAATCCTCAACTGTTAAAGTCCCAGCGGTTTTATTCATTGGTCTCATCTGTTGAATCAGAATGAAGTACCTTACAATATGCTTAGAATTCACACAATAACACCCGATATGATATCATGTTTCAGACGAACAAGTCTTGCTTCAGGGGAATATATTCAAGCAACCTCCAGTCATCTCAGCTTTACAACCATTCAGCTGTCTACGCATACTCATGACCAGCTCCAGAATATATAACAGAGTCCATACTGCAGTAACTCTAACCTCTGATGTCAAGACATCATTCACCTTCAGCCCTCCCCCCGTCTTCTTCGTTCCGCTTTTGGTAATCGCCTCTTTCTCCCTTCCCCCGCTCAGGCCCACTTAGAGCTCACCCGTCATTCTGCCTTTTTCTTCCTGGGACCAGCTCTCTGGAATTCCCTACCTTTACCCCTTCGCCTGGAACTTTCCTATCCCCGCTTCAAAACTCTCCTTAAAACACACCTCATTTGTCAAGCCTTTGATCTCCCCCCCCCTGACGATGGTGCCTTGTTCCCCAGTTGCCCCCCCCACTCCCGTCCATTATCCCCTCACTAAGCCGCTTCCCTTTCCCCTTCCTTTCCTCTTTCCCCCTCCCGCCCTACTGTCCCCCTGCCCTCCTGGGCTCTTACCCTTTCTATCTTTCTTCTGTATCTCTCTATCCTATCAATTTTTGGCGTTCTTTTCTGACTGTATTTCCAGTAGCCTGCTGTTATATTGTACACCGCCCTGATGCTTCGGCCTGGGCGGTTCATCAAATGATGCTAATAAAGATAAACATAAAGATAAAGAAGATAAAGAGCCAGAGAGGTCCACTCAATTTCATTATTCAATCCTAAAGGTTCTAACAATCCCAAACGATAAATCCACTTTTGTTCCAGATAATTTAATCATCTTATATAATCACCACTTGGCCAATCTACGCTCACTTGATCAATCACAGACCAATGAAATTGTGAAGCTTGATGCTGACAATCAATAAAGTGAGCAACCAACGGGGCTGACAAAGTGTTATTGGAAAGCATGCTATCGTGTTCATTCAAAAACTTGTGAACCAGACAAATAGTACGGCCTACATATAATTTTGGACACAGAAAAATGATCAAATAAATCACAAAACTAGAATTATAAGATGTGGTGTACTGCAAACTGAAACACTCGTGAATGACAGGATGAGCCCAAACAGAGCCAGTAACCACTTTGATTGAAGGATAAGGTGGTATATAAAACTGGCTAAATAAATAAAATAGCAGTGGCACACCATCGGCAGCAACCACAGCACATATAGTAGCATACATATTAACATAGTAAATGACGGCAGATAAAGACCAGTATGGTTCATCTAGTCTGTCCAGCAAGGTGGCAAGAGTAGGTGCAACTGCTGTTCCGTGCAGGTCACCCCTCCCCATGTCTTTGTTTAGGGGTGAACCCACCGCTCCATGTAGGGAATTCCTGTTTGTTGAGAAATTAGATAGTTAAGTTTATTTTTATTTTATCCTGTTGCTATAGAGGGATCCACTGTGTCTGTCCCATGCCATTTTGAATTCTGTCACTGTATTTGCCCCCACCACTTCCATCGGTAGGGCATTCCAAGCATCCACCACCCTTTCAGTGAAAAAGTATTTCCTGACATTGCCTTTCAATTTACCCCCTTGCAGCTTCATGTTATGCTCTCTAGTTTTACAGCTTCCCCGTCTTTGAAAGAGGTTTGTTTGTTCATTAATTCTCTTATAGTATTTAAATGTCTGAATCATATCTCCCCTATCCCTCCTCTCCTCCAGAGTGTACATATTTAGGTCTTCAAATCTCTTCTCATAAGGCCTCTGACGCAGGCTCCAAATCATTTTGGTCACCTTCCTCTGAACCGTTTCCAGTCTTTTTACATCCTTTGTGAGATATGTTCTCCAAAACTGAACACAGTATTCCAAGTGAGGCCTCACCAGTGACTTATACAGTGGCATTAGTACCTCTTCCTTTCTGCTGGTAATTCCTCTTTGTATGCAACCCAACATCCTCCTAGCTTTTGCCACTACCTTGCCACACTGTTTTGCCACCTTGAGATCCTCAGAAATAATCACACCAAGGTCCTTCTCCTGGTCCGTGTACACCAACCTCTCACCCCCTATCGTGTACATTTCCCTATGGTCCCTTCAGTGGGCTGTACTCTCCCCTGCAGCCAATTATTAATGTTCTTGCCATGTTTATAGGCAAAAAAACTCTGGGTCTATTAGAGCAAATAACCGAAATTATATAAAAATTGCTCCAATCTACAAAGTGCAGAAATTACCATAAGCAGGGAACAGGTCTCAGACTTAGAGGGGTGGAACCCAGGAGGTAAACCTTTACCGTTGAAGAATTTTCTTAAGAGAACCACTAAACACCGAAAACTTTGTTATTAGATTCACTCGCGAATCATCTTGACCAGTGGATTTCTCACGGGGAAGTAGAAGCTGGTCTCTGTAACTACAGGAGAACCCGGATATTACTTCTTTTTGTTCAACTGATTAAGTCTGCCTTTAAATAGGGGCAGGAGGGAAGTTACACGCATGTGCGGCGTTTTTTCATCGAGAGGAACATGAAGGAGTGAGATGAATGGTAGGAGTGAGTTCTTTCTGTTACAATGTCCACATTGTATTGTCGAACAACACTGATCAAGATGCTTTTTGTTTATTTCAGAGAAGCAGAAAGCTATCTAAAGGAAGCATACCGTTTGGGCCGCATGATTACTTTGTTTATCTGGCACAGTGTGAAAGTTGAATCCCCCGAAGAAACCGCTTGTGCGGTGAAACGCCTAAGCGCGCAGGATCAGCGTCGGGATTGAAGCTAAGTTTGCTCATACTGAATCTATTCCAGCCAGTACAATAGAATATAAAAATTTACTCTTCAGTTTTTCAGTGTTTGCACGAACAGAAAAGTCAGCCTGTATTTTCACTGAAGAGAACATTTCAGTATAATGGAGTATAAAAAAATTTACTCTTTAACTTTTTAGTGTTTGCATGAACAGGAAAGTCATGACACTTTTTCACTGAAGAGAACATCTTTATCCATTTGTATGGAAGTAATATCAATTGAGTTTATTTGAAGCGTATTTTATGCTCAATATTACAGAGAGGGGGAACGGAAAGGTCCTTGATGCAAAATACGGGGTTGGCTAACCACAGTAAAGGTTTACCTCCTGGGTTCCACCCCTCTAAGTCTGAGACCTGTTCCCTGCTTATGGTAATTTCTGCACTTTGTAGATTGGAGCAATTTTTATATAATTTTATGTTTATAAGCAAAGCACGGAGGACTCTCAGAAACATTACTCAAGACCTGCAAGGTACATCAATGTTGCATGATCAAACCAGCTATCCCAGAGGCCATGTTAGAATAAGTCAATACACACACCATTCACTCATCCATCTGTTGTTCTGGATGTGACGGCTAGTTTTATCTTTAACATCATGGCATTGCAATAGGGGCATCAATTGCCCCTTCGCTGGCCACATTGTATATGGCTCACTTTGAAGACACATATATTTATCCTTTGATTATTTTTTTTCAGATCAGTCTATGGAAGCACTTTTTGGATGATATTTTTATCATTTGGCAAGGTACATTACAACAGTATATCTCTGAGACATTCTTAGCAGCTCACTTGCCTTTATATTTTTCCACCTTCAAATCATAAGCCCCAGTTTGCATAGGGGCTGTACATTGGAAACATCCAAGCTGGGACATTCATATTTCCACAGTATTGTATAAGAGTCTCTGCTGAACATGGCACATGCGCATGTAATGTGACAGCATGTACAACAAGAGCATCAACCTACACGTGGCGAAGGAGAAGCATCACTCTACTGTTTCTTCATAAAAGTGCTGGCAATTATATATATATGGGGGGTTATTCTGAGCCACGAATAGTGGGGATGGACAGTGTTAAGGGACGTCCATCCCTGCTATTTCTGGTTTCACCTGCCCCTGACTAACTTCCCCGCTGGTTGTGCGAGGAAGTTAGATGGGTTCAGGGAGTGGGCGGCACAGGGGCAGACAGTGGGCGGACAGTGGGCAGTTGCCAGTCCTGGACATACAGGACCAATTCTAATGTCGACCCCGTATGTCTGGGGCTGGCAAAATGTCCAGGGAAGTTAATCCACTTCTGAATTTGTTTTTGGAAGGCCCGGGGCATGGATGGGGCAGGGGTGCCAGGGTTTATTCCCTGCAGCCCGACTCTGGCCTTAGGAGGCCAGATCGGGGGTCAGGCTGCGGAAAATAAACTATTTTTCTTGGCGGCCAGCATCACAGATTTTAAATGGAGCCACAGTGCCATGGCAACAGGACACCATGGCACCATAGCTCCATTTAAAAGCCCTGACTGAGTTAGTTGGGCAATTAATGTATGTACAGCCAGACTGAATCACAGTCCCGGCCTGCGCGTACATTGCTGTTCGCAATTCTGATTCCGCTGGGCAAGAAATGCCCTGCGAGATCAGAATCACAATCCTCTTTGTATGTCTGGTTCAGACGGGATGTAAAAAGGGGATGGACATGTGGGACAGACAGGAGCGGCCCAAGGGAGGTGCGGGCTATGTGCGGAGATTAATTGTGGGGCCTCATTTGCATTGGGAGCCTCATTTGCTTAAATATTTGCATAATGTTAACATGCATTTTTAGTAAACATGCCTCTTAATGAGTGTCTGGATAAAGAAAGACTAACAGATTTCTACATTACTATATTCCAGTGCCAACCTCCAGGCCCATTAAGAAATACTTTAAACACTGACCATTTAGAACTCATAGCAAATCCACCATATCATAACTGCTCTGCCAGGACTCACAAAGTACCAAACCCTACCTATCAAAAGGCAACACTGCAAATATTAAACCAATACATCTCAGAGAATACCAATGCATCTCCTACTGGTGAAAGAGAACAAGTGGCACGGTCAAATAGAAACTACATGAACAGAATACCTCGGCTTAGTTAAAATGCAGAACATAGACCGTCACCAAAGAACAAGGGATCACAAT
Source organism: Ichthyophis bannanicus (assembly GCA_033557465.1). NCBI lineage: Eukaryota > Metazoa > Chordata > Amphibia > Gymnophiona > Ichthyophiidae > Ichthyophis > Ichthyophis bannanicus. The sequence continues at coordinate 1,570,499,431 of CM066031.1, read as the reverse complement.
TTAGAAATAGGAAGACAATAATTAAACTGGGAACCCCAAAAGCCAAACTTGGGATGTACAACAACACTGGAGAATAAAACTATAAATTAATTTCCTCTTGTACTAAACAGAACACAAAAGACGTTAACGATGCACATTTGCCAGAGCTGATATATTCCAGTTAATAAATTCAAAATAAAAAGTATTTTTCTACCTTTTGTTGTTTGTGCATTTTCTTTTTCATTTGCAATTGCTCCAGCCACTTTCTTCTGGTTTCTTTGTGTCTTCTGCGAGCTATCCATTTGTCCTTTATTCTCGTTTAGATATGTTTCCATTTTCTTTCTCTATATCTACTTTAAAATACTGATCTTTCCCCTTTTGCTCTTTCCCCCATTTCTTTCCTTATTCCTTTATCATCTACTCAAATTTCACCCTTCCATTCTCAATCTCCACTTACTCTTCCAATACCCGGCCCATCATAGACTTTTCTTCCCTCCCACACAAAATATAATTTCCCCTCTCCATTCTCATTCCCCATCCCTTTCTAGTCCTCCCCAAAATCAGCTCCCTTATAGTTCTAGACCCACCCAGTATCTGCCCCCTTCTAGTCCCAGTCTCCCAAGCCTCCACATCAGCCCATTTCCAGTCCTAGCCCCCCATGTGCTCTTTTCCAGCCCCATTCCAGTCCCCCCCATTAGCCCATTTCCACTCCAAGCTCCCCCATCAGCCCATTTCCAGCCCTATTCCAACTCCCATCAGTCCACTTCCAGTCCTTTTCCAGCCCACATCAGCCCATTTCCAGTCCTATTCCAGCCCATCACCCATTTGCAGTCCACATTCCCCCATCAGCCCATTTTTAGTCCTATTCCAGCTCCTCATCAGCTCATTTCCAGTCCTAGCCCCCATATGCTCTTTTCCAGTTCCATTCCAGTCCCCCATCAAACCATTTCCACTCCAAGCTCCCCCATCAGCCAATTTCCAATCCTAGCCACCTCGTCAGCCCACTTCGTCCTATTCCAGCTCCCATTAGCCCATTTCCAGTCCTAATCCAGCTCATCATCAGCCCATTTCCAATTTTTGCCCTCCCATCACAGCCCATTTTCAGTCCTAGCCCCCCACCATCACAGCCCATTTCCAGTCTGTTTTCTCCCATCACCATCACAGCCCATTTCATCTGTTTCCCCCCCCACCATCACAGCCCTATTTGCAGTCCTATCCCCCCACCATCACAGCCCATTTCCAGTGCGTTCCCCCCACTATCACAGCCCATTTTGTCCATTCCTCCATCACAGCCCATTTGTAGTCCTATCCCCCCACCATAACAGTCCATTTGTAGTCCATTTCCCCATCACAGCCCAATTGCAGTCAATTCCCCCCACTATCACAGCCCATTTCCAGTCTGTCCCCCCCCCCACCATTACAGCCCATTTGTAGTCCTATCCCCCCATCACAGCCCATTTGCAGTCCATCCCCCCCTCCATCACAGCCCATCCAGTCCTAGCCCCCCATATGCTCTTTTCCAGCCCCATTCCAGTCCCCCCATTAGCCCATTTCCACTCCAAGCTCCCCCATCAGCCCATTTCTAGCCCTATTCCAACTCCCATCAGTCCACTTCCAGTCCTTTTCCAGCCCCCATCAGCCCATTTCCAGTCCTATTCCAGCCCATCACCCATTTGCAGTCCACGTTCCCCCATCAGCCCATTTCTAGTCTTATTCCAGCTCCTCATCAGCTCATTTCCAGTCCTAGCCCCCATATGCTCTTTTCCAGTTCCATTCCAGTCCCCCATTAAACCATTTCCACTCCAAGCTCCCCCATCAGCCAATTTCCAATCCTAGTCACCTCGTCAGCCCACTTCATCCTATTCAAGCTCCCATTAGCCCATTTCCAGTCATAATCCAGCTCATCATCAGCCCATATCTAATTTTTGCCCTCCCATCACAGCCCATTTTCAGTCCTAGCCCCCCACCATCACAGCCCATTTCCAGTCTGTTTTCCCCCACCACCATCACAGCCCATTTCATCTGTCCCCCCCCACCATCACAGCCCTATTTGCAGTCCTATCCCCCCACCATCACAGCCCATTTCCAGTCCGTTCCCCCCACCATCACAGCCCATTTGCAATCCATTTCCCCCCACTATCACAGCCCATTTTGTCCATTCCTCCATCACAGCCCATTTGTAGTCCTATCCCCCACCATCACAGTCCATTTGCAGTCCATTTCCCCCATCACAGCCCAATTGCAGTCAATTCCCCCCCACACACTATCAAAGCCCATTTCCAGTCTTTTCCCCCCCCCCCACCATTACAGCCCATTTGTAGTTCTATCCCCCCATCACAGCCCATTTGCAGTCCATTCCCCCCTCCAACACAGCCCATCCAGTCCTAGCCCCCCCCCCTCTGAAGAGCCCCACGCCATCTAAGGGGCTGCAGAGGGAGCCAGGGGAGCCCTTTAACCTTTCCCAGCATTTGTGTCTTCACAAATACAGCCGCCAGCATGAGGGAAAAGACTCCTCACGCTGGCGGTTGTGCAGAGGGAGCCAGGGCCTCATGCGGGCTTCCCCGGCTCCCTCTGCAGCCGTCCATTGAGCGAGAATGGAGTTCACGCAGGGCCCCCTGAAGCACGGGGCCCTGTGCGAACAACATTCTCGCTCAATGAACGGGCCAGCCCTGAGGACAGAATCGGGCCCATGCAGGGGAATTTTAGAAGAGACATCTAAGTGCAATCTTGGACATCTAAGCCAGAACATCTGAAAAGACCCCAGACACGTCCAGGTGCAGACATAATTTCACTAAATTAGGCGTGCCTGATATGGACATTTGCAGAAGTATCTACAAAGACATCCCTAGAAATGTATTCCAGATCATGGTACTATAGGAATGGCCTTATGGTTAAAGTAATTGGTTAGGAACAAGACAGCCAGGGTTCAAATTCTGCTGCTGCTGTCATAGGCATTGTGCTGAGTACTGGGGGTGATGGAGTGCTATCTTCTCTACACCCTCTGGATGAATTTCAGCTAAAAGAAGAGCTTTTCAGATGCTTGTTCATGCATGGAGCAGGTCTAACATTAGACATGATGCCTGATGTCCATGACGTTTCTGAGATCAGGTGGAGATGTCCAAGATCCTGGGAATGCCCTGGCCATGCCTCTTCCTCATTTAGACTTGGACATCCTCATGCTGGGGATGTCCCCAGAGCTGGCTTCTAAAATGGCTCTGGAGACATCTCTATGCTTTGGACACCTCTAAGCCTGTCTTTGGATGTCCAAAGCATAAATAGGGCTTCTAAAATTACTCCCATACGAGTCGATATTCAAAAGGGTTTATATGGTAGTCTGCGGCACTAACCGAGTAGTGCCACTGACTATCTCTACAGACCATCCTGGAAATGTCTGGTTATTTTTGGGGTGGTCTGTGGGTGGAGCTAGGGTGGTCCTTGACATATCTGGTCAGCAGTGATATGCAGGTGCTAATTGGATAGATAAACTGCTTAAAGTTAGGACAAGTCAATGGCTGTCCTAACGTTATGCAGTCTTGCTATCTATTTAGCAATATCAATTCCTCTCATAGACGTCAGTGCTGAATATCCAGGTTTAATTACAGCGATGACAGCCAGGCGCTTTAGAAAAGCAAACCGCTGTTGCTGAATATCCACCCCATAGTAGTTGTATTTTAGACAATTATATGTATAAGCACAACCACCTAAGCGGCAAAGCCCTAATGGACAAAGTTTTTAGAAATTATCAGAGGGCTAGGCCAAATTGCCTCCTCAGTCACTCCTTCAAGCCCTGACTCAGATAAGCCCTTTGCAGAAGCTTATGCATGCCTTAGAGGTGGTACAAAAATTAATGGAGAAGCATTTGGAAATATAAGTGTAATCTCACTGTAAAATGGGAAACACAAGTACAATTATTGCACTGCTCAAGGACCCCCCTTTAAAATTGTGCATTTCAAGGCAACTAGACATCTGAACCGCAGCATTCTGAAATTGCCATCTATACAGCTATGCGATCTACATGTGTCTATGCCACTATTTACACATGTAGATGCTATGCAAGGCATCTAAAATGCCTTCCCATTTCTGTTAAAGCATTTTTTACAATGAGACTTTTAGTCTACTTTATGTATTCTTGACAGAGGAAATGACTGCCTGAAAAAGAGGCCAGTTTACATCATACGGTGGAACAGCTCAACCGTGGCCTCCTATTCATGCACCAGTGCTCTTAACTTTAATTGCTACCCATTTGACTTTTAATGCTATATTGCTCTCTCTTCTATCATCACCTCTCAAGAAAATAAATCATACGTTGCAGGAGCAATACAAACAATCTGCATGTGCATCACTTGTGTAGAAATGCTTTAGATGCTGAAAAAACCTGTGTCACTCAATCTAGTTAACTGGTTTGGATTTCTTCAGCTCCATGGCATGGACAACAGCTTCAGGCCCTATATGTTTGCAGTCTTAATAGGAGCTTCCAGCTTGACAAATATACCTGGTTTCTGCTGTATCAGCAAACAAACCAAGAAGCCGATGTACCGAAGTGCAACATTTTTTGGGGAAAATGGACTTTGCACCATAGAATGTGCAAAAACACTGTGAAACCTGCAAAAATGCTACATTTTTGCACATTTTACTACACAAAGACACTTTAGTGAAAAAATTTGCACATTTGTGCATTACCTGCTATGTGCAAAAGTTTGTTTAGATTCAATAAGGCCAATATTCAGCCACAAGATCAAATACTAAGAAATGTCTAGCTTAGATATGATCAGATCATACATATAATCAGTGATGCTACCCATTTAGGTAGCATAGTTCAATAGCCATATATGAAATGTTACAGCTGCTATTTGTGTGACACATCTAGATGTTTAATTTGCATATTTAGCATCTGGATATTGCTGCTTAGGAGTATAACTTGTGGGTTTGATATTTAAAAGCCCTTCTTTGGATAACATGCATAATTATGTGAATCGTTTAGGCTGGTTGGAAAAGCTGAATAAAAATTGTTTTCCAGATAAATGATCTGGCTAGCAGCTGAAAATCTATTAGCCAAGGCCCGACATAGGCCATGTTTCACTATGCCTTCATCAGGGGCTTTTTTGGCTAAAAAATACAACATATAAAATTACACAAATGAGTAAATAAACACATAAAAAACCAAATAATTAAAACATATAAACCAGTCAAATAAAAAAAGCACCACAAAACCGTGTGTATAATACATAAATAAATGTGAATTAAAAACATTTAATAATACACTCTTGGTTATTCTTATACAGCTAATAACATCCATGTTATAAACATACCAAAAACATTGACTATAAAATTTATAAATAACTAAAACCAATGTTTTATAGATTTTATCAAGCTTTAAAACAAATGTCATTTGGAAGTAATTTGAAATACTGATGTTAATTGTGAAATAAAATAAAATGAAACATACCTGTATGTTCTATATTTAATTCAATGCAATCTGTGTTTTCTACAAAGAGATGATAAAGACTCACTAATAATCTAAGATATGTAATCCATTGTCAAAGAAGAAAGGAAGAAAGAAGCGCAACAGAAAACGATAGGTCATTTCATTTTAAGATGAAAATTTATTTGAATTGTTTAGGCTGGTTGGAAAAGCTGAATTAAATTGTTTTCCAGATAAATGATCTGTCTAGCAGCTGAAAATCGCCACTCTCGGGATAATTGCCGCTTTTTGGATATTGCCGTTCAATATCCAGTGGTATTTTAATGCCATGGCTGACTGCCATAGTATTTAAATATTCCCCATTTTCCCGAAATGCCACCCCCTCTATAGGCTGATGATATTGGCTGTATAATGGCTTATACATCCAAAATTATCTGTTCAACTGGACCAAATTTTAAAATATATTTATGCGGTAATGCTGCCATCAGCTGCATAAATGCATTTGACTATCTGGCTAAAGATTATTGGATTGCTGGAAAACAAAATTATGCCAAACAGCTCATTAATGCTGAATTTTGAGAAAACAGACATGATAAATGCACAGTGGGATAATGTTTTACCAGGGCATTGCTACTGCCCACTAATAGCCCAGCACTACTTTGCAGGTAAGCTTGGTGGGTCAACAAGGGGTTGGGGCGCAGGGCGGCCTCCTTTAACTTTAGGGGAAGGTGCTTTCTAAAGGGCAGAGTCTCAAACAAGGAGATATGTTTCTCTGTATTTTGGGCATGAGCTGTTGCTGGGTTGGGAGTGAGAAGAAAGGCCCTAATTAGCTCACAGGGTCACCAGAGATATAGCCACTCGAGGTCATATGATTCTTTTAAAATGTCACTAGTGTCATTAGCCCCAGATTTGCAAAATCACAAGCACATAACACAATGAAATGGACAGAAAATTCAATGTTGCAAGCCACGCAAAGTGAACTTACATGAAAAATAGTGGCTACATCAACCTCAGTTCCACAGATTAGCATATTACCTTCCAAGTATGCATTGCTGAATGCATGTGAATAAGAGAGGGGGAAATATGTCTGGTGATGAGGAAAGTTACGGTCTATGACCAGGAGTAGGATAAGGCTAGTTGCATTGCTCATGAGCAGCATGGCCTGGAAGCAAGATGTGAATAAGCAGAGCCTTAAAAGTCAGCAGGATGAAGATTATGTAAACGGGATGAAACTGGAAGAAAAGAGAAGTTTAATGTTTTCAGCTTTCCAGAAATATTCATTATTCGTTTCTTCCCCTCTTTATTTCTGCATTCTCTTCCCCACCTATCTCACTTCTTTATCTCTCCCTCCTTTGCCCCCTTCAAAACAAAGCTTGTTAACTCCTTTGCCAAGACATTGCTCTTTGTCTTCCTTACATAACCACAGTATTCCTTTCCAGTTCATAGTTGGCTGCAGATACCTTTGTCCCTTGCCTCCAGTTTGAATAACCCCTAATGTATGTGCACCTTGTACTCATGACTTGCTATAAAGGGGGGGGGGGGGGGGGAGGGAGTTCTGTACTGTCATTTGATAACATGTCACCTTGACTTTAAAAAGCTTCCCAATCACCTCTAGCTGAAAGAACACTTTCTTTACTTATTCTTCAGGAGTTATTTCCCCATTGCAATCTTCACAGATATAGCAACCTAATTGCACACTGCGGTTCCAATGAAATCTGAAATTATAAAGTGCAAATTTAACATTAAAAAATCATAAGGCAACAAACAATGAGGCTTTTTATGTGATTTTTGTAGTTGCATCAAACCAGTTGCTTTAGCAATAATTGTTTGTGCTTCATTAGCATGCCAAATGGCTTTATAGAGTAACCCGAGCACAAAAGAAGCTATTTGCGATGAGAACTGCGCTTTGTTTAATGTTAGACACCATTGTATTTGCTTTCCTAATATAACAGTTCTAATTAGTACCTAGCACTCATCCTGAGTTTTTCAGCTTGAACAAGCTGAAGGTGACAATTGTGTCAGAATTCCATTGCACTCTTTGTCAGTACCTGTCAAAATATAGCTAAGCTGTTCAGAGTTGTGATCTAAATCCTAAAAAAAAAAAAAAAGTTAATAGTCCAGAAAGAGTCTGCATCTAGGTAATTTAAAAAAAAAATTGCACATTAGTCCTTGGTTAAAAGCACAATACCATTAATGCTACACCATTAAGTGTGGCCTTAGCAGTACTGGATTCAAACTAATAATTTCTTTGCATTGTTTCTATCATTTGACTTTTATCTCTTCACCGTAGTCATTTAATTTCAGTGCCTTGGTGAAACAGCATGGGTAAATTAATGGCAAAATTAGAAATCAATTAATGAACATGCACAAACCTTTCAAAGATGACCGGTTCTATTCTTCTGATGTATCGAAAGCATTTTTTGCATGCATAGCCTTGTGTTCCAAAGATACTGCAATAATGACTCAGTTCTGTGTGACCTGGTTTCTTTTGCATTCATGATACTAGCTGGAGAAGAAAATATGAACATACTGCTAAAAATACAAATCAGGCTGTAGCTGACTTCTTTTATTCTGAAATAAAACAGAACATGGGACTGGGATTCACACTGCAGAATTTTAGTATCGGTTCAAGCGAGAGACACAAATGCGAGAAGGAAAATAGAGAGGGGACATAAGCTGAGTAAAAAAGGCAGGAGGGACACAATGAGAGGTGTAAGAAAGAAAAGAGTCTAGAAGCTAGAATAGAAGTTAAAGAAATATAAAGCATGAAAGGCACTAATAAAGGCAAGTGGACAAAACAATAAAAAACAAAACTAAGCATAGAAAAGAAGGAAAAACTGAAATGTGCACATTTGGATGGTGATTTTATAACTAGGCGTTTAGTTTAAGGCAGGCAAAATTCACCTATTTTAGAAAGAAATGTAGGCACCTATTTTTCTTTATAAAATACTAGTGTAAGTGGCCAAAAACATGCCATAATTTAAGGCACGTTCATTTACACCAGCCCTAGAACAAATATAAATAACCACACCAACATTTTGCAAGTACTCACAGAAAATACAGTGCACTATAATCAACACACTTCCATGCTACACCTACGCTCCACCCAAAATCCACCCATGTGCATGTCCACAATGAATGTATGCACCATGAAAATATTGTGTGTACTTTTAAACCGGGTATGATTTTATTAGAGACCATTTAAGCATGTATACATAACTAAAATACCCTGTTTAGGCTCCTAATTTCAAATGTAAAGCCATATTAGTGCATACGTGGCAATATGCACAAGTAAAATGGCTTTTTTAACATTAAACCATGTGTAAAAGTGCACATGTTTAATGAGTGTGCATATTTCTATTGTAGGCATTGCCAGGAGTGAGATCTGGATGGAGTCTGGGAGAAGTCGAAAAATTTGTGTCTTCGTCACATAATCCATTAGTCTATGCTCATGTGTACTCTATGCGTGGACATTTATGCCTGTAATGCCTGCACCTTCAAAGTAGGCACTGTTGCTGCTGGATTTGTCCTAGTATTTTATAAAGACAAATAGGAGCCTATTTGTCTTTATAAAATAGGCCCAAATAGGCACCTAGTGATAAAATTACCTTCTTACAGCATGAGAGAATGGTGCATTTCCCCTTCCATCATTTGCAAACTCATGCATATCTGTCTGTGGGATTCAGTGGAAAAAGGCATGGCAAAATATCTTGGCAGGGCAGCAGGGACCATGTAGCTGTGTGGGCACTATTTGGGGTAATATGAGCCGTATTGTGTATATTTGTATTTAGCTTGAGACAGTCTTACTACCCCACCATCTGTTCTGTTTTGCCACCTGAATACTTTACCTTTTCTGTTTCCCAGGTGTCGGAAAAGATCAGCAATACCTTGGAGGCTGACTGCACGTCCACCCTCGTGGCCTCGCCCATCTGACCCAAAGCCGGAGATGATGTCGGGAAGAAGCATAAAAGTCTCTACAGTGCACTGTTTCACACCGCAGTGGTGCGCACCTGAGGAGCAGGTCGTGCTCCTTGGGTGAGCTCCTCAGGGTGGTAAAACTTTGACCGCTCCTTCCTTGCCCTAATCCCTTAAGTCTGTGGCCACTATTTCTGACAGCAGGTCTTTGTGTCTATCTGTCAATAGGATCAATGCAAGCCAGGATAGTGGCATCACCGCTGACAGAACCTATACTGGTGCATTGGACCCCTCAGCTATACCACAGTCAAAAGCCTCATGCTTCGCGTCAGGTAAGGAATCTAATTTACTGTGTATGAACCCCCTTGCCCCCAACATGGAATACCATCTGTTATCTCTTCTCTGTCAAGTAACCCTGTCTCTTCCACAGGTATTAGATTTTCATTGCTTAACTGTAGGTCCTTGAAGTAAAAAATGGATCTTATTCTTAACCACATCACTGACAGACAACTAGACATGCTGTGCCTTATAGAGACATGGCTGACTGCTAGAGAGGAACCCTAACTTCTGTTGTCTTTCAGGTGGCTTTTCTATTCTGTCTCTCCCAATCCACAAGAATGTACTTTGTGTCAAAGAATGTACCTCTCATTCCCTCAATTACTCTGAGGGTCTACTCTTGCAACTAGATATAGGTGTCAGCATCCACATTCTTTTGCTGTATTATCTCCCTTCACCAGCAACTCTCAACAGTCCTAGACATCAAAAACACGGACTTCATTAAAATGGGAAAGTACCTGAATGAGAAGCTGGCAGGGTGGGAGGAGACAAGGGAAGTGGAATTGCAGTGGGCTAAACTAAAAGAGGAAATAAAAGGGGCAAAAGGTACATATGTAAAGAAAGAAAATAAAAACAAGAGGAAAAGGAAACCCCTATGGTTCACCAAAACATTAGCTGACCAAATACAGTAAAGGCAAAAAATACAGCTTTCACAAAATTCAGATCACAAAAAGAGGAGCACAGAAAAGTAGAGGATAAAGATAAAAGAGACAAAAAGAGAGAAATAAGGACAGCAAAATCAAAGGCAGAAGAAAAAAAACTTTTTTCAGGTATATTTGGGAGAAGAGGAAGATCAAAGATGGAATTGCAAGACTCAAAAGTGCCAATAACAGATTTGTGGAAAGTGACATCAAAAAAGCAAAACTTCTAAACAAATACTTCTGTATTCACTAAAGAAAATCCTGGAGAAAGACCAAGTATAACTGACAAATATACAAGTGGGAATGGAGTAGATACCACATCAGTCACAGAAGATGATGATTTTGAACAGCTTGCAAAACTGAAAGTGGACAAGGCGATGGGACCGGATGGAATACATCCCAAGATACTGAAAGGACTCAGAAAAGTTCTGGCAAGGCCTTTAAAGAATGTTTTTAATAGATCCTTAGAGATAGGAGAGGTTCTGCAGGACTGGAGAAGGGCTGATGTGGTGCCTTCACAAAAATGGTAATAGGGAAGAGGTTTTCAACAGAATCCAAAAATCAGAAACCCATCAGAATCATATAAAAATCCAAAAAACAAAGATTCTGATACCTATTTCGCCCTATTAATAAATATTTTTGTCGGAGCTAGTCATCCAAGTGTATAGAAATCTTCTATGCACCACTGCGACTTCTCCCTTTTATTTTTTAACATTCAAAGTAAATCTTCACACTTAGTTTTTGTTGATCGTTTGTGGAAAAAGCTCAACTAGACAACGCCAGGCAAACAAAATGACCACGTGCCACACGTTTCGGGTTTGTTTCAGAAATACTAACAACCCTGCTTCAGGTCCATCAAATACTGGCAAGTCCAAAGCTTCTTTGGTGAAACAAAGTCAAGGGCATGTCTTGCCTTATTTGCTTCGGCGTCTGACGTCAATCCCATCAGGAGACTGCTAACTGCCAATCAGATTCAAAGTCATTGCACCTAATAGGAAAATCCCACTGACAAGGGAAACCCTTTTTCGAGAAGCAATGTAGATATCAAAAACATTGTCTTAATGATGGTGTGCCAGTCAATTTGTGCATTTAAACCCTTAGGGATAACTGTATTCAGCAGGTAAATCCATTTCTGCTCACGTATCTGCAATCGTTGCTCACGATGCTCATGTGATACATACTAAGCAATCCATCAAAACTCGCCTTTCAGAACATGCTTCAAAATTGTGGATGAAAACAAGTTCAGCTCCTATGGTTGAGCACTGCTTACAACATCTTCATGATTTTACTTCGCTGCGCTGGCATGTTTTGGACTTTGTTCCTGTAGACCCGAGGGGAGGGGATCGTGAGCAACGATTGCAGATACGTGAGCAGAAATGGATTTACCTGCTGAAAACAGTTATCCCTAAGGGTTTAAATGCACAAATTGACTGGCACACCATCATTTAGGCAATGCTTTTGATATCTACATTGCTTCTCGAAAAAGGGTTTCCCTTGTCAGTGGGATTTTCCTATTGGGTGCAATGACTTTGAATCTGATTGGCAGTTAGCAGTCTCCTGATGGGATTGACGTCAGATGCCGAAGCAAATAAGGCAAGACATGCCCTTGACTTTGTTTCACTAAAGAAGCTTTGGACTTGCCGGTATTTGATGGACCTGAAGCAGGGTTGTTAGCATTTCTGAAACAAACCCGAAATGTGTGGCACGTGGTCATTTTGTTTGCCTGGCGTTGTCTATTCGAGCTTTTTCCACAAACGATCAACAAAAGCTAAGTGTGAAGTTTTACTTTGAATGTTAAAAAATAAAAGGGAGAATTCACAGTGGTGCATAGAAGATTTCTGTACACTTGGATGACTAGCTCCGACAAAAATATTTATTAATAAGGTGAAATAGGTGTCAGAATCTTTGGTTTTTGAATAGGGAAGAGGTGACAAACTATAGGCTGGTAAGCCTTACCTCTGTGGTAGGAAAAGTAATGCAGGTGCTCTTGAAAGAAAGAATAGTGGGACTTTCTAGAAACCAATGGATTGCATGACCTGAGGCAAAATGGTTTTACCAAAGGAAGACCATGCCACCAAATTTGATTGAGTCCTTTGACTGGGTGACTATAGAACTAGATCAAAGGCACGTGATAGATGTGATTTACCGAGATTTTAGCAAAGACTTTGATACTGTTCCTCAAAGAAGGCTTATCAATAAATTGATCAGTCTGGGAATGAGTCCCAAAGTGTTGAAATGGATAAATTGGTTGACTGACAAACGACAGAAGGTGGTAGTAAACAGAACTCACTCAGAAGAAAGGATGGTGTGTAGTGGTGTGCCTCAGGGATCGGGCCTGGGAGTGACACTGTTCAATGTATTTGTGAGTGATATTGCTGAAGGATTGAAGAGAAAAGTCTGCCTTTTTGTAGATGACACAAACAATTGCAACAGAGTGGACACTTCTGAGGGAGTGGACAACAGGAGGAAAGATCTACAAACAGTGGTAGAATGCTCTAATACTTGGCAGTTAAGATTTAATTCAAAGAAGTGCAGAGTCATTCACTTGGGACACAGAAAGCCAAAGGAATTGCATGTGATAGGGGGTGAGAGGTAGGTGGGCACGAACCAGGATAAGGACCTCAGTGTGATAGTGTCTGAGGATCTCAAGATGGGGAAACAATGTGACAAAGCGGCAGCTAAAGCCAGAAGGATGCTGAGCTGCATATGGACAGGAATAACCAGCAGAAAGGATGAAGTATTAATGCCCCTGTACAAGTCATTGGTGATGCCTCACTTGGAGTATTTTGTTCAGTTTTAGGGACCATATCATACAAAGGATATAAAAAGACTTGAAACAGTTCATAGGAAGGCGACCAAAATTATTTGGAGCCTGTGCCAGAAGACATATGAGAAGAGACTTGAAGACCTAAATATGTATACCCTAGAGGAGAGGAGGGACAGGTGAGATACAGACCTTTAAATACTTAAAGGCTATTAATGAACATAAAAATCTTTTTCAAAGATGGGGAAGCTGTAAAACTAGAGGGCATACAATGAAGCTGCAAAGCTGTAAACTTCAAAGCAACATCAGGAAATACTTCTTCACTGAAAGGGTGGTGGATGCTTAGAATGCCCTCCTGATTTATGTATTTAACAGTGTTTTTTTATACTGCTATATCATTCCAGTCAAATGAATATACATTGGTAATGCACATTAAACAGGGATATTGATAACTTGGATTTTTTTCAGAGGCAATGGAGGATTAAGTGACCTGCCCAAAGCCACAAGGAGTGCTAGTGGGAATTGAATGCTGGTCTCTGGTTCCCAAACCAGTGTTCTAACCATTAGGCTACTCCTTTACTCTGGATGGAGGTGATGGGGGCAAATACTGTGCCAGAATTCAAACTGGAATGGGCTAGATACACTGGATTCCTATTTATTTAGCAAGATTTTTATACCACTTTTCACCAGGTCAAAATGGTTTACAATAAACAATTTGAAACTGGTTTACAAAGAACATTTAACTATTGAAAAGAATGCATACCAATGTACTTTTGAAAAATTTGAGCTTGGCTTACTAAACTGTTTAACTATGTAGAATGGATTTGAGTGCTTTGCTATATACAGGTTGATTTCAGTCATATGGTTATGGAATGGTGGGGTTCACAATGTGGGTAGGTAGAGTTACAGGATGGTTATGATACATTAGCAAAGTACTTGGCAAAGAGGTGGGTTTTTAGCATCTTTCTGAAAGCGGTGAGGTCTGTGGAGTTTCTGAGGTCATCAGGAAGGGAGTTCCAGAGGAAGGATACGTATAATTTGAAGGATCTCTGGCAGGCTTGCTGATTGCTTTTTTGTTTTTTGGGTGGTATTGTGAGGGTATTTGCAGTGGACTTCCTTGTGGATCTGGTTGAAGTGTGGGGATGAAGTAACTTTTGAAGGTGTATGGATGACAGGTTGCTGATGGTTTTAAATGTGAGGAGTATGGTCATGTATAAGATACTGGCTTGTAGTGGGAGCCAGTGGAGGCATTTCAGGATAGATAAGATGTGGTCTGTTCTGGGAGCCCCCTGGATTGTGCAGGCATCAGTGTGCAGGGCTGTTTATAAAGAGTGAAGTGTGAATTGAGGGAAACCTTAGTATATGGCATTACGGTAGTCTATATGTGGGATGGTGAGGGTTTGTAGGGCTGATCTGAAGTTGGTTGGCTCTAGCAGTGGGCGGAACCATTGAAGAGTCCGGATTTTGAAGTAGACAGTTTTATTGTCTTGGTGATTTATGGTTTGAAGGTTAGCAGCTGGTTGAGGGTGATGCCGAGGTATTTGACTTTAGTCTTGACTTGTATTTTGAAGTTATTGAGTGTGATGGTGGATGGTAGAATGAATGAGCTGTCCTGGGTGATGAATAGAGCTTCAGTTTTGTTCAGGTTAATGGAGAGGTGGTTTTGTTCGAGCCATCTGGATGCATCTAAGGAGGATGAGTGAGGGGTGGTTGGTTTTGAAGGGTGTGTATAACATTATGTCATCAGTGTATATGTGGAAGGAGACGTTGTGAGATCGGAGTGTTTCGCAGAGTGGTTGCATGTAGATGTTAAATAGCAGTGCAGTGAGTGTGGATCTTTGTGGGACTCCTTGTGCTTGGATGTACTGAGCAAAGGTACAGTCCCCAGTCCTTACTTGTTGTCTTCGGTTTTTGAGGTAGGATTAGAACCATTTTAATATGATGCCCTCTATTCCTAATGTCTGCAGTCGCTGTATGAGTATTTGGTGATTAATGGTATTGAAAGCTGCTGAGATGTCTAGAAATAGAAGAATGAATCCAGAGTTTGGTTTTTGGATATCTTTGATGAGTTGGCTTGCCAGGGATATCAGTAGCATTTCCACTCAATCACCTTGGCAATGAAGGGAAGACTGGCAATTGGTCTGTAGGCTGATGGGATCCAGGTATGGCTTTTTTAGAATGGAGCATATAGTTGATGGTTTTAAGCAGTCTGGCATATAGCCTTGATCAAGGGAGGTCTGTGTAAGTTTTGTGAGTAGAGGCAAGATTTTGATGACTGTCAGTTTTATCCAGCTGACAGGGCAGGGGGTCTAGGGGGGATGTTGTTGTATTGAGGTTTTTTATGATGGACTCAGTTGTAGTGCTGCTTATAGTTTTGAAGGTTGACCAGGGTGACATGTGTATGTTTGTGGATACTGAAGGGGGGGGGGGTGAATGAGGCTGTTGGTAGCATGATGAGTAGAAGGAAGCAAGTTGATGAAGGAAGATGGGGGTGCTATGGGAGTCATTGGGGGGAGGAGGGAGCAGTGAGGTCCTTGACTATGCTGAAGAGTTCCCTTGGGCAGTTAAGGGAGGTCTTTATCAGACTGGAATAATAGGCATGTTTGCATTGATCAGTTTCGATGTGGTATTCAGTCATGCATGCTCTTTACTTGTTGCAGTTTGATGTAAGATTTGTTTTCTGCAATCGATGCTCTAGTCTGCAGAGCTTCCTTTTGCACTCATGGAGCTTTACAGTGTACCAGGGTGTCTTAGGGTGTTTGGTGTTTTTTATGCATCATGGCTCAGGTGCTGCTTGGGTGGCTATGCTATTCCAGGAAGGCATCCAGATTTTCCGGTTCTGTGGATAGAAGGGGTTCAATGCTATGGATGAAGGCTTCTTTGTCAAAGTTCTTGAATAATCTTGCTGTTGGGGGTGGGAGGGTTGGGTTGGGATTATTGGTATTCAGAGGGGAAAGGTAATCATGTCATGGTCTGACCACGGAACTGAGATGGTTTTGGTGGTTAGCGGTAGACTGATGTTGCGGGAGTTATTGTTGATGAAAATGAGGTCCAGAGTGTTTCCTTTGTTGTGAGTGGGTTGTGTTATAATTTTAGAGAAGTCCAATGTGTTCATGGCATCAGTGAAGGCAGCTGCTTGTTTTGTTTGTGCTGAGCTGAGGTCAAAGTCTCCTAGTATGATGTGGTCCTTGTTTGAAATGGAGTTTTCAGATACTTTTTGAAGTAGGGCTGAGAAGTCAAAGGAGATGGTGGTTGGAGATCTGTATAGATATAAAATTGTTAAGAGTTTATTGGAGACAGAGATGAAGTCCAGGACTCTGAGTTCTCTGTGGATTGGTGACAGAGGTGGAGGTCAGATCTTGCTATGATGAGGACCCCTCCACCTCTTTTGTGGGTTCTTGAGCAGTGGTGAAACGTGTAGTTCAAAGAGGTGATTTGGTTCATGAGTACAGTATCTGAGTCCATGAGCCATGACTCGATTATGCAGAGAAGGTTGAGGTTCATTGTGTGGATGAGGTTGTGGATGACTGGGGTTTTGTTTTTGACAGATCATGCGTTTATGAGTGCACATTGAATTGTGTGTGTGTGTGTACATATCAGGGAGGTAGGGAGAAAGCGTGCATGTGCTCTGATCTGTGGGGAGGGGAGGGGAGGGGTATGTTTATGATGTGTGCTTGGTTTGGTATTCTTGGGGGTGGTTGATGTAAGGTTTGAGGTTGTAGTGAGGTTGTGGACTATCTGTAGTGGTGAGGAGGGGAGTGAGAGAGCTATGAGTGTGTAGGTCATTGTAAGCAATTGAGTGGTGGGGATGCTTGGGTCACTGAGGTGGTTACTTATGGAATTTCTTTATGGCTTGCATTTAAGGGCTGCTAGAAGGGGGCTCCCATGGGTGGTCATGTTAGTGATTGGTACAGCTTTTTGGTTGTGATTGCCTGTGTGTTGGAGGAGGTTGTACTTATTACCTTGGTCTCACATCTTCTTTGCCGTTGGTCCCAGGTTGTAGTTACTTTGTGGTTCTCTATTGCTGCTTGAGGTGGTCAGAGGTTGGTTTGCTGTCTCGCATGGACTGAGATGATCCTTTCCTTAGTCCTCGCCTAGGGCCATGCCAAAGGGCTCTCTGGCGAGGCCCTCAGGCATGGGTCTGCCAGGTACAAGCACGCCTGAAGGAGCTGTGAATTTAAAGGTTCAAAGTCCTTCTACTCCTCTTGGCTCGATTGGCCTTGGTGATGGGGAGCGGGGAAAGGCTTACCTTCCTGCTCCCTTCCGTGATGCTGATCAGGGCCATGGGGCTGCAGCAGTGATGTTCCTGCACCTGAAGGCGCTGTGAATTTAAAGGTTCAAAGTCCTTCTCCTACTCCTGGTCCTTTATAGCAAGAGGATAAAATCAAAGCAAACTTAAATATCTTTTATACTTCAATAAATAGAGGGAGGTGACTTGCACAGAGCAGTGGTTACAACCACTCTAGCCACTTTACTGGGCAGACTAGATAGACTATACTAGTCTTTATCTGCCATCATATACTATGTTACTATGTAATTGGGATTCTATGCTGTCCTCCTTAGTGGAACTTTTTATGGCTCTCCCAAACTTTATGGTATTGCGTGATTCAAATATTCATGTTAAGAATCCCACTAGATTGTGCAACAGGTCATTTTGTTCCTTTTTGTATGACCTTGATCTCCACCAACATATAGATTTTTCCACCCATCAAGCTGGACAAATACTGGACCTTGTTTTAACACTTTGTAATTTGGACATTACTCCTATGTGACTCCAGCACTCAAATCTTCTTTGGATTGATCATTTTCTTATATGCTTTAAACTTTTATTGTTCTTTCCCTACAAGACACTGTCTCTGTCCACAGGTAGATCAGCCACTACTAGACATAAGTTAACTCCCCATATACTGATTCACTCTTTGACCCAAATTTTTACACTTTTCCTGTAGAAAAACGGGCTCTTCTTTGGGGCGAGTGACTCTCACAAGCACTAGATTTGCTCACCCCCTAAAAAAAGCTTACATGCCACACCAAAGGGTTATTCACCCATGGTACCACTCTGGATTAGCCCTGATGAAGCATCAGTTATGGAATGTAGAGCGATCCTGGAGGAAACACACTCTGCTTTCTACTTTAACTGCCTTAAGAATCTTCATTCATATTACCACACTAAGGTAATAACATCTAAAAAACCATTTTTTTCGTTCCATTACTACCTCAACTTATTCCACTAAGGCAATTTTCTCTGTAGTCTCCAAATAATCTGCTTTAAACACTGCACCTTATCCTTCACAGAACACATTGGCCACTCATTTTTCAGATAAGGTAGAGGGCATTCGCTGTCAACTGTCTGTTCTAGATTCTTTCTCACCTCCTCACTCTCCTGGCTCACCTCCTGTAGTACCAACACACAATTGGTCTCAGTTTTCTCTTCTGTTAGGAAAACAACTTTTTCTGGATCCAATTCCATCTTTATAGGTTGGGGAAACCTCCTTAGGTCTCCTCCCCATTGTGTGTATGTTGTTGTTAAGTGTCATCGAGACAATGTTGTCATGGTCTTATCAGAGCATGCCTGCAGGTAGAGGGGACTAGATCAGCCTCAAAACTATTGCTGATGATTGTGCATATAATCATCAACAATAGTTTTGAGAGTGGCTTAGTACCCTCTTCCTGGAAGCATGCTCTGATAAAACCCATACTGAAAAAAACAGAATCTTAGTCAACAGGATCCTAACAGCTACCGCCCTGTCTTCAATCAATTTCCAATCATATCGAACACACACGTATCTTACATCTTCAACAGTCAGGCTTCCACATAAGTCACAGCACAGAAACAATCATTATGGCCCTACTGAGAGAAATTTGAAGTACTCTTGATGCTGGTGACCTGTCCATAGTTGTCTCCCTTGATCTGTCCTGTGCTTTCAACCTAGTAAATCACGACTTCTTGCTATCATGTCTATACTCTGTTTTAATTCAGGGAAAGGTTTATCTGTGGTTTCAGTCCTTCCTGATGGACCACTCTTTCTCTGTTCATGTCACTGGGGAATGCTCACAGTCCCATTCTCTTGAGTGTGTGGTGCTCCAGGGCTCAATTCTCACCCTCTCCCTCTTCAATGTTTTCTTGAGTTCTTTACTGGCGCTTATCCAAAGTACAGGCATTGCGGTCTATGTATATGTTGATAAAATCCTTCTAGTTTCATTTACTGACAGTATTGCTCCCACTCTTACTTCCATTAATCTGTGCTTGAACATGGTCACAAACTGGTTAGAGGAAAACTGCAGTTAAAAAGTCTACCGCTACATGGTTAAAAGGAGGACCTCAACAATCAAGGGACAATCTGTCACACTGACTAGTTCATTCTAGGCATCCTTATGGACTCTGACTGGCCATTTACTCAGCACATCACTCAAGTGGTCAGATCTTCTTTCAACTCACTGTGCCACTTTAGGTCGATTCACCCATATCTTGATGTCCAAGTACAAACACTGTTGTTTTCAACACGGTAATCTCTAGCCTTGACTTTTGCAACAATTTTTATTACAAGACCCCTACTCTGCCCCCCTTCCCCCATCTTGCCAGGCAACCACCTCCAGTCTAATACTAAACTCTTATGGTTATTCATGTGCTGACCAAATGGTCAATATCATACCATAACTCCCTAGAGCTTAAAATGTAAGTCATTTTTAGGGCCCAGATGCACCAAGTATCTAAAGGTACCTAGATTTTCTCAAGTTGATTAATTCTTTGTTGTTTGTGGGGAGCTGCTTTACTCATACATATTTCCTGCAAGAGATTAATCATCTTCAGCCTAGATAGAAGGTAAACTTTCAAAAGGCCACAATTATGTATCTGACTGCCACTGTACAGAAGGCTATTAATAGCCTCACCTAGGGATCACCCACGAAAAGACAGTAGAAGTTCCCAAATTATAAGTGGACATATATATATATGCTTAAAATTTATGGGCCTGATATTCAAAGGGATTGACGTGGTTAGCAGACCTGCTAAGCATTTTAATCCCTCTATCCGGGATTATAGCAGCAGTAAAACAATTAGTGCCACTGAATATTCCGATGCTGCATGCCACAATGCTAGCTAGTTGGCACTGGGGCAATCTGGGGGTGTAGTGGGGATGGCACTTGGCAATAACCTGGCAGTGGCGATATTTAATGCTGGGGTCATATCCAGCATTGAATATCTGTGCAGTAGCTAGCAGTTAGCTGCCGCCACTGAATATCCCCCTTATTTATACAAGTGTGACTTCGAGTCAGTGCTGACTCCTTGTGGCCCTTCATGTGAATAGATATTCTATATACTTCTAAAATTCCTTTTATTTTTAGAAAAGTACATTTTACAGCTTCTTCTACCAGAATCGAGAAGACTGTATTAGAGGGGTATAAATGAGAAGCAATGTCCTTTGAACGTCCAATGAAATCAGACAGTCCATGGGGTCACTACCTCAAAATCGGGGCCATCTAAAACCTTAATTTCCTCTCCCTCAGATCCTCAGTATAGTATTTGTCCCATGATTTCTTAAATTCTACACACACACACACACACACACACACACACACACACACACACACACAAATCTACATACAAATCCCCTTCTTCCTTTTCTTCTTCAATTTCCATCCTCCAGCATCCCCTTTGACCTCAATTACCCCTTTCTTCCCCTCAGCAAATCTCCCTTGATCTCTAATGTCCATGCCACCCCTCCCCCAGCAAATGTCCTCCCTGCATTCCATCATTTATAACCTCCAGATATATCAGAATTAGAAAAGGTACAAAGAAGAGCCACCAAAATGGTGAAGGGAATGGAAGGATATCCCTATGAGGAGAGGCTAAAAAGGTTAGGGCTCTTCAACCTGGAAGAGATGGCTGAGGGGAGATATGATAGAGGTCTATAAATTAATGAAAGGAGTGGAACAGGTAGATATAGATTGTTTACACCATCATAAAGTAGAAAGACTAGGGGACATTCAATGAAGCTACAGTGTAACCCGTTTAAGACTAATAAGAGAAAATATTTTTTTCACTCGATGCGTAATCAAACTCTGGAATTCATTACCGGAGGATGTAGTAAAAGCTGTTAGTGTCCTGGGTGTAAAAAAGGTTTGGACAAGTTTCCTGGAGGAAAGGTTCATAAATCATTATTAAAGAGGACCCAGGAAATCCACTGCTTGCCCCAATACAAGCATTGTGGAACCTGTATGTCTTTTTTGGAAACTGTCAGGTACTTGTGACTTAGATTGACCACTGTTGGAAACAGGATATTGGGCTTGATTGACCTTGGTCTGACCCAGTATGGCATTTCTTATATTCTTATGTTCTTACCTCCAGCAAATATCCCTTCCTCTGCTCTCAATTACATTCCCTCCCACAGTAAATGTTCTTCCTACTGCACTCAGTCAGCCTCCAACAAATGTTTCCACTCTGACTTATCATCGCCTTCTTCACATCTATCACCCCAGCCCCCCCAATACCTTGTCCAGGCCTGCTTTTCATATGATGGTTGTCAGGACCTAGGGAACTCCACAACCTGCCTTTAGTAACACTATTCTGGACTCCCTCCTGCAATCTGCCACTTTCACTCCAATAATTCTGTTGTAGGATATGGGGAATGAAGCAGCTGCTCAGTGCCACTACTCTAGCTTCCAGAATGTGTGAGAAGAAGGGGTCTTTGTGTGTATGTATGAGAGCCCCTCAAATTGGGTGTATCACAGGCATAATACATGTGACTTGGTGTCTCTGACCGTCCTCATGCTCACTCACAGCCTGCACCTAGAACTAGGCCCTGCAGTTTTCCCCACACTACTTCTGAAGAAGTGAAATATGGCAGCCTGATGGAAAGCATATATGCACAATGGATCTGTATAAGGACACATAGTCCCACAATATGATTTGAAAGAAGTTCTATATACAAAACAGCTCTTATATGGACCACAAAGGGAATTTTTTGTCAGACTAGCGTTGGAAGCTCTTGTTGAAGATGGCAGCTCCCATAATACTGTGAATAGCTTGAGATGCAGTGAAGCGAAAATGTGGTGCTCTCAGATAGTCTAAGGGAGTGGCTCTGTTATTGCACGGAAGCCGCTACCGCCGATTAGTAAACATACCCCTAAGGATATTAAGAGAAGACTTTCCTTGAGATGAGCCTAGTGGTTAACAGGTTTAAAACACAACAGTTGTGTTGGTGACTTACATTGATATTTTAAATCAGATTATTTTGCATGATCATTTGAAATAAGAATAAAATGGACTGAGAAGTGGGGCAACTTCATTTATAATGGCCTTTATTAAAAATAGTCTGACAAAAAATTACTTTTGTGGTCGATATAAGAACTAGTATGTATATGGGACTTTTTTTTGAGCCTGATGGGAAAGCCATAAACAGTGATTCCAGGAGTGTTATGCAGTCATGCCTTCAATATTCATTTATTATAACCATAGCCAGCCCAGTGTTGAACTGAATTAACATTGAATAGTTCAAAATGCAGCACTGGGCCCATATGGTTACAATAAATGCATATAGGAGGTATGGCTGCATGACAAGATAAGTCACTTTTAGAGTACTATATTGAATTTTGAGGAATATTGATATAAATAAAGCGTAAAAGGACCATTTGGATATTGGCTATTTTTTTGATAACAAGCTGGGTGTTTGATGTGGTCCGACAAAAGAATATTTTTTGTCAGCAGTATTAACAGGGATGAAGTGTGTACTGGTTACTATACAATACATATGGTAGCTGGAATTAGCATTGTTCACATATATTCAGGACCACTAGCTATCCAGATGGTGTTAGTGAACATACATGGGTGTTTAAAAATGCTGCAGCTGGGGAGGAGGAAGTGATGTCAGCAGGTAGTTAGCAGCTTGAGGAAAACATTCCAGCACCCTGGGGTTGATTTAAACTGTTTCCTGGCAGTTGCCTCAGGTTTGTCTACAAGTTACTTATTATCACCCACAGAGTCCTCTACACCAGTATCCCCCAGTATTTAGCAGACCTGGTTCACTTCCAGCCCTGCCCTCGTCTCTTTCGTTCTGCCCATGGTAATCGTCTTTTCTTTCTCCCTCCCGCTCAGGCCCACCTTGAACTCACCCGCCACTCCGCCTTCTTCTTTCTTGGTCCCACCTTCTGGAATTCACTCCTGCACATCCTCCACACAGAACCATCCTTCCCCCAGTTTAAGACCATACTCAAGACCCACCTCTTCCACCGGGCCTATGATCCCCCCATCACTAGCCCCTCCCGCCTACTCTCGGTCCTCTGCCCTTACTTTCCCCCCCTGCCCTTCCCCCTACAATGTCTGGAGTCTCTGCCCCTTTTCTCTCTTTTCGTCTCCTACCTATTGCTTTCCTATATAAACAATGACATTCTCTTTCTCTCTTTGTCCTCCAACTGCAGCCTGTATTTTATTTTCATTGTACACCTCCATGACGCTTGTACCTGGGCGGTATATCAAGCACTGCTAATAAAGATAAAAATGTAAGTGCCACTGAGTGGGATATTCAATGGCACTAACACAGTTAGTGCCTCTGAATATCCACGATTAACGCTGCTACATGCCCTTATGCTAACCCATGTGTCTTTATAAAATATTAGAGGCAATCTGACTGAAATTGCAGCTAGATTGAAGCCATGGGCATTTACTCCTGCTTGGAAGCAGACGTAAATGCTCATTTGTAAAGTACAGTTATGCATGTATTTTATAAAATATATGCATAAATCTCAACTCTGCCCCAAAATATGCTTACTAGTGGGTCATGCAAAAGTACATGCCTTCTTGTTAATGTGCACACTTTATTATTAGAACAAGGGGATGAAGCAGGTTGGGAGGATCTCCTCAAATTGCAAAAGAAAAAGGTACGGATGGAACTTCACCGTCTCTCTTTAATAGAATACATTCAACGCCGGCATATCCCACGTGGGCTACATGTTTATAAAGAACCCAGGATGTTCATTTCAGACACTGGTTTCATAGATAAATGGAACCAAATTCTGAACAAATGTTCCATTGATTTAATGATTCATATTGTTGAAACCACAAAACATCATATAGAGTCCTTGACCACTGAGATTGAGACATTGATTACTAAATTTAAATCGACTGAAACAGCTGAGGTATTGAAAGGCAAAACAGAACAACATACTACTCAACTTGCCACTCTGACAGAAGAAGTGAAAAAAGTTAAAGAGAAAAAATTGCGACGGGATTACAATGATTACACCAAAGGCTATGTCTATCCATGGATGAATTTAAAACGAAAGGAGAAACCCAGGAGGAAACAGGTAACTTTTGATAACACCTCAGAAGACACAGATTCAGCAGATTCTGAGTCTGCCGGTCGCCGGAAGGTTTTTTTAGACGATGCTCAAAAGGACAACAAAATCAAAAAAACAGCAGACCAATTAACAAAAACACAGAGAGAAGGCTCTTCGCGACGCCGGAAACAGATTCCCTGATCGTTAACGTGTCTGGTCAGAGTATACCGGCTGACCAATTGGCAGTCCTTAATAAAGGGCTGGCTTTTGTTCCTAAATTACAACATGATCCCTTTCAATTTAGGGTAGATGTGGAACAAATGATTAGAAAGCTCCATTTACAAATATATTTTGGTCAACAATTGCCTTCTGAAGATAGTCAACAAACTCAAGATCGAGTTCCTTTACCTTTGCGATCATCCTGGTCTCCTCCCACCCCTCCTCCCCCAGCTTTACTGCTATATCGGGACCTTATTTTGCAAGATTTGGACCAAGCAGAATCCATGCAATCAGGTTTTCGACATACTATTAGTTCTTCAGAACGATCGGCATTACAAGCTCTTCGATCGCGCTCCGACCTGATCATACGGTTGTGATTTGGAGTCGCGACCAATATTTGAGTGAAGCTTACAGTCAGTTGACAGATTCGAAGGTGTATCAACGGTTGGATGTGGATCCTACATTTGAATTACAGCAGAAAATCAAAAGGGTTACCACCCAGGCACTTAAAAACAAACTAATTTCCAAAAAAGAATGGCATTTTTTGAATCCGGTTGACTGTACTTTGGCGCGATTCTACCTGGTTCCTAAAATACATAAAAGCTTACGTGACCCCCCAGGAAGACCAATAGTCTCGACTCGTGGTTCTCTTCTTGAACCCTTATCGATATTTTTGGATTCATACCTGCGACCTAAAATAACTTTTGATCCCTTCCTATATAAGGGATTCATCCCATTTCTTGCATATTTTATCAAGTTACAATCAATGGGCACCGGATCCTGATCTCATTCTAGTAACTCTAGACGTTGTGTCTCTTTACACGGTGATTCCTCAATCTCAAGCTCACTCAGTGGTAATGGCTTCTCTGCAACAACAAGGGGATCTTTCTGAACAACAATTGAGTTTATTGTCTGAATTAACATCTCTCACATTGTACAATAATTTTTTTACATTTGACGATGTTATTTATTTGCAGTTATCTGGAGTGGCCATGGGGGCCACGTGTGCCCCTTCGGTGGCAAATTTATATATGCAAAAATTTGAACAAGATTGGGTGGATAAATCCCCCTATATGACTTCGGTCAAGATGTGGCGAAGGTATATCGATGACATTTTTGTCCTTTGGCGTGGCACTCAGGAACATCTGATCCAATTCCATGCCTGGTTAAACAGCAGAGATGCCAATGTTAAATTTACTCTAACTTTTCACGAAGAACAAATCACTTTTTTGAATCTCCTAGTGAGAAAATCTCCAACAGAATGGAATACTTACATTTTTCGGAAGCCCATAGACAAAAATGCAGTGTTACATTACAACAGCGGCCATCCACTTCATTTAAAAGATAGCTTACCCCATCCCAGTTCATAAGATATCGTCGCAACTGTTCGGATTTGCAGGATTTTAAATTGCAAGCACGTCATTTGAAAACCAACTTTTATCAACGGGGTTATCCTTCAAAAGTTGTGGACCGAGCTTATAAGAGAGCACTATATTCTAATCGTGATTTACTGTTACACACTCCCGAGAGGGTTGGTTCGGTTTCTAACACTCAGCAAGTTAATTTGGTTACCAGTTTCACTCCTTTCAGTTCACATCTCAAACGTAGTATTAAACGACATATGAATGTATTACATAGTATAGCTGGCTTGGAATCTTACCAAGTCCGTTGCATTTGGAAAAGATCCCGTAATCTTAAGGAAATATTAATTCCAGCGTCATTACGACCTATTTCCTACACAACATCTACTGTGGCAGCGGGTCACGTCAAATGCGGGTCCTGCAACATTTGTAACATCACTCAAGAGTTGTCTGAATTTTTACATAAAGGGAAAAGTTACAAACTCCGAAATGTAACCACATGCAATTCCACATATGTAGTTTATGGCATAAGATGCCCTTGCGACCTATTATACATTGGGAAAACCATTCGATCGTTCAAGGTTCGAATGAACGAACATAAAAGTAAGCTCAAATGCCACAGACGAGAGGCACCGTTGGTTGACCATTGTCTCGAATTTCAACACACATTTGAGAATCTCACCTGCTTCTGTATTGAGCAAGTATTGACATCTCGCTTCGGTCGGACACGAGAACAAGCATTATTGTATGCAGAACAACGCTGGATTTATCAGTTGCAGACCCTGATACCAGGAGGTCTAAACGCACGCATTGAATGGGAAGCGTGTTTCAGGTGATTTCAGTTTTTCATTGATTGACGCAACCATAGCCCTTTAAACCTTCTCGCATGCGCGGCGTTTCAAGTCACCACCAGCAGCCGTTGAAACCTACGAATCTCTAAGTCTTTTTCTCTGCCTATCATTTGAAGGTCTATGCGAGTTTTGGTGTAAGAAAAAGATTCTTCTAAATTTTGAAGTCATATAAATTGAAGGAAAGTTTTGGTTTAAATAACTTATTTTGTTTTTAGTGCATCTTTGAATGAGTTTTCCCCTGAAGAAACCCTTGGGAGAAACGCTCACAACCAGCGCGCTAGATGGCGTCGGGATTTTGACACTCATCAACATTAGAAATTGGCGGGGCTTCCGTTGGACTGATTTGTGAGCTGTTTGAAAAAAGTCATCTGAATAAGTTAAGTAACAGCGGTTCTGTCCTTGTTTGGAAATCTCCAGCCTTGGTTTATCTCTGACTGCACTACGTAATTTACAAGCGTCTGAAAGAATTTTTTATAAAAAATTATAAAATATCAATGGTGGACAGTATGTTTTGGGGTCATTGATGTACGTAAGGGCGTTGAGTCCAATAGGTGTTTACATTAACCTTTGGCAGCCTCTTATTGCCACCACCATTGGTGAAGAATTTGATATATTGTATATGACAATGTGTTTAAATGAAAAACAAGCAAGTTACATAGTTACACTTTCTGGAATGAATTGAGAGTACTCTATTTTTATAATGTGCACACTTTTACATGTATAACCACTAGGGTAATTTTTTAAAATACATTTTACATGCATAAAACAGGGTTAGAAGTGGAATTTAAGTTTAACTAATACATCTAACCATTGACTTATTGGCTGATAAGAGGGTGGGTGGGATAGCTGGGGGATGGGTGAGATTTGGGTATGAAGTGCTCCAGAGACCAATCAGTCATCATCACCAAGGAGGACCTTTAAATACAAATGCTGCACAGGCGTGCCCGTGTCTGGCGGGCCCGCGCCTGAGGGCCCTTTGGTGAGGCCCTTAGGCAAGGACTGGAGGAGATGAACTCTGGAGACACCAACCCTGCACTTATCTGAGCTGGAACAATGCCACAGCCATCATCACAACCATTAGTGAACAAGATGCCAAAACAAGCATCCATATGAGTTCCTGCACAGATGACACCCTCACACTAACGATGCTCCATTCTGATCAGCGAAGACTGTGAAGGTCAAAAGACAACTGTGATATAAATTTCCAGTGCCACTACCTAACACTAACTGATCCGGAAGATACAAAAGCCCATTACGGCGCTAACCAGCTCAATGTTTTCATCTCAATATTTCTGATTGTAATCCTCATAAACCAAACATGCTCACTCACACAACAGCAACACTACATCCCAGTAATCTCTTACCAAAATAGACCCAGGAAGACAGTAGCAGCAAACAGATACCACACCACACATCATAGAATGCAACAACATATAAGACTACAAACACAAGTATGGAATCACAAATGCTATGAAAAGACAACTTGAATACCCTAAAATGGTTTCTATTAAAAGCAAGATCGGTAAGGAACAAGATCCCTATTATATCTGATCTCATCCATAACTCTAAACCTGACATCACAGAAACCTGGCTCTATGACACAGACACAGTACTCCTTAACCAGATCAAAGCACAAGACTATTGCATCTTCCTCTGTTCAAGGCACAATAAAAAAGGAGGAGGGATGCTTATACTATGTAAAACAGAATTAGGAGCCCATCAAACTTCTACCGTAAGCATAGAAGGTTTTGATATGTTAATGATACAATCCAAATGCCTATCAATCATCCTAATATATAGATCCCCATCATCAGACACCAATTCATTAGCCAATATAATAGAATCTGCATGCTCTGATACCCCAATTGGCAAAGAACACATTATACTAGGGGATTTCAACCTCTCCTCAGTAACTAATGTGAAAAATGTGCCATTCTTTCAAGCAGTGGATGACAAAGGATACCAGCAAATCATTGACACCCCAAAACATTTAAGAGGGCACACACTGAATCATATATTCTGCCCCAAAGAATGGGCAAATTATAGAAAGATATCTCCTATATGAATACAACCAGTGCCATTTTCGGATCACTACCTTATACAATTAAGCATTGAATTTGACACTTACATACATAATATACACCATAGAGAACAAACACATCAAGAAATTTGACAAAGAGGACTTCCTAAAGAACATTATACCTACACTGATGAATAACAACAATGACCTTGAAACCCTCCTTATGATTTCAAACAACACTCTACATGAGGCATCAACTAATCCACAGAGGAATACTTCAAAGAAACACAGAAATTAGCAGCCTTGGTACTGTGGTAAGGAGAGCTGTATAGAAGGGATGGAATGGGAAGAAAGTGAGACCTGTGCCTTTAAAAGCAGAGATCAACAGAGTTCCCATAGTAACCACAAGCCTCCGAGGCAGACTACAGCTAGTACTAAGCCCCGCCCACTTAATGATGTTAGAGCTAGGTTGAGCCCTAACAGCTCTCACGTGTGCAGGGAGAAAGGCGTGGTGCCTAAGAAGCACCAGTTTAAAACTGCTTCAGTGTTTGATAGAAGGGGGGAAGGTGAGAAGCAAAGCAGGCAGCAGCAGACACGGCAGGACTTGCAGGAAAGCACGCAGCAAGAGAGTCCGAAGCAGCTGGGAGCTGAGCAGCAGAGAGCCCTGGAATCAAGGCAGAAACGTGTCTCAAGGTACCTCAGAGAAAGGAAGCTGGAGGAGTCAATTCCCAGGTGGGGAAACAGCTCGGGAAGCCAGTTGAGCCCTGGAGGTAGAGAGAATAAGTTGCATGAAGTTCCTAGCAAAGCTCTTTCTGAAGAAGTGGTTAGAGAGCTAAGAAAAAGTGACAGATGCTGTGTTAGCCAGAAGGCTGTAAAGCAAGCTTCAGACAGAAATAAGAAGTGTGCCAGTGACTGCCGGGACTCAGCAGTGAGAGATATTGAAAGGCTGATAAGGGAGAGAGAAACTCCGTCTTTAAAGCCCGTTGCTACAGATCAGAGAGAACGCTTGCTGCTAAAGCTGGATGAGCTGCTGCAGGGTGTAAATCATAAATCCTATGATACCCGTCCACAGGAAGATAGCTCTAGTGAGTCTACTCATGAAATGGAAATAGAATTGTGTGAAAGCCCATGTGAAAGTGATACTGAAGAAATGCAATGCTCTTATTGCAAGGCAAATGAACTGAACATGTGCTAAGCTCAAGCCCATGTGAAGGAGTGGTTTGTTTAAAGCAATTATATGCTTGTTTTTATATGGTGTGAAAGAAAAGAAACTTGCTGCAAGTTTAAAAACAGGTATAACCTCTTTTCTATGGAAGTTGTGAAAGAAAAGAAACTTGTTGAAAGTTTAAGTTACTTTGGGGCTTGTTTACAAAGCTGCGGTAGCGGTTCGCGATCGTTATCGGAGCCACGACCCCATTGATTTCAATGGGGCCGCGGCTCCGATAACGACCGCGAACCGCTACCGCGGCTTTGTAAACAAGCCCCTTTGAGATGGTCAACAGCCTTAGCTTTAGAAGGTTTGTTACCAGAAAGAAGCTAAGAGTTGACAATGTGAAGAAGAAATTCCTGTCTGTTTGAGTTAAGCCTGTTGGAGTTTATTTATCCTTTGCCTTTGGTAGAAATTATCCTTACCTGTGTTTAGTGCAACAAATTTGATGCGAGGGGGAAACCCTGAAAAATAAATTTCTCTGTTTTTGCCAAACAAACCGTGTGGTCACACTGCTTGCTCAAAAGAATAGCTGAAACTACATATCCCAGCAGTCCATGCTGGCAGCCATATTGGGGACAGTATTCAGAAGGGCAATTAAGGTGAGCCCTCTTGCTCATCGGCCACCGGCCCGGGCGGGAGGACACGACAGAGTGACGTAGTTGCTACATATTCTGTGCTAAGCACGCATGCGCAAGGATTAAGACCACAACAGCGCATTCCTCAAGTCTGCCGGAAGACTTCGGTTGGAGGTTGAGTGCGACTGAGACGTAGAGTTGGTGGTTCCGCGGAGACCCTACATTGAGATAAGCGAGAAGCACCACCAGTACCAGGTAAAGAGTATCTAACTGGGGTTAGTTAGGATACTGGTACTGGGAGGGGCGGTGCTGAAACCAGTGACAAAGAGTACTGCAACGTGTTTTGTACCGCACTTGGGTGGTCTGTTTCTCTCTTTTGTCATTGCAGAGATGACGGTGGAAGTGAAGGAGGTCCTCACTTGGATCGCTTCTCAGTTTGAGCGGCAGAAAGACCTGTCATTGGAGATCCAAGAGTGAGCAGCCGCCAGACTGGAGGCACAGCAAAAGCCATTGATGGAGTTGATGAAGGCTTGGATGAAGGAGACGAAGAAGACATCAGAGCCCATCCCTCCTACTACAGGTTTAGCAGGACTGGGTCTAGCTAGTGCTTTTGGACCATGGTCCAAAGAGACATTGAGGTTTGGACAGTTAACGGATAACGACAATATTGATGACTTCTTGGAAGCATTTGAGCGTGTAGCTCATGTAGCTAATTGGCCAAAAGACCAATGGGCTGTACGATTAGCATTATCACTTACTGGTAAGGCTTTAGCCGCCTACCAAGCTGTACCATTGGCTTTTGCCAATAACTACGACGAAGTAAAGAGAGCCATAAAAGATGGATTAGGTTTAACACCCTCGGTGTATCACCGTCTGTTGCGAAATGCCAAACTGGGTTCTGGTGTGACACCTAGAGCGCTGTACCATCGACTAAAGAGTTTGGTTACCAAGTGGTTGGAACCAGAAGGTAAAACCTTAGAAACGATACTGGATAACATCATACTTGAACAATTCTTGGCAGCTATACCAGAAAGGATTTGTACCTTCCTGATATTGCAGGGTTGCAGAAGCACTCAGGAGGCTATTGTGCTCGCTGAGTGGTTTCTTGAAGCGGACGCGGTCGCTCAAGAGAAGGGTTTTGCTTCTGTGAAAGTCCTATATGCTGTATCAGAAAGGGAAGGGAAGCCAAAGAATGTTGTTAAAGATGTCTGTGTACCTATTGATAGGAAGAAATATGTAAAAAGAACATGTTTCAGATGCGGAAGTGAGGGTTACTTACAGCGTGAATGTAAGATGAGGACAACACTGATAATAGATGACCCGGGAAAAGCTAGAGAAGGTTTTCTGCTAGCAGTCACAGTGCAAGGGGAACCAGCAAGGGCTTTGTTAGACTCAGGCTCTGACCAGCACATGTTGTCCAAAAACCTTTGGCGGAAGATAAGGGCCCAAGGTAAGGAAACACCCCATTCACCCAATGGCACAGTGAGGATTAGGTGTGTGCATGGGACAGCTTCCACATATCCCATTTATCGCGTCCTCGTAAAAGGGTTAGGGATAGAGAAAGGGATCCCAGTGGCCGTAGTGCCCCGTCTACCCCAGGAAGTAGTGCTGGGGAGAGACTGGCCCCAGTTCCAGAAGAGCATGCAACAACGCTTATGTAAGAGGGAGGGGATGGTGGTTGCAAGCGCCCCACCTGAAATCCCATACCAGCAAGTAGTTAAGCCAGCAGCCGTTCCTAGCCCCTTGTTCGGGAAGATTCGAAAATCTATCCTGCACCTGCCTAAGGAGGAACCCGCCAAGAAACCCATATTTGCATTACGGTATTGCAAAATGAGTCCAGAAGCACGAGCACCGAAAAGAGCCACCTCACAAGCAGACGGATTTGATTTGTATAGTGCAGAAGATGTGATCGTCCCTAAGCATGGCAAAGTATTAGTAAATACTGCCATCCAGATGGAAGTACCAGCCGGCTGCTATGGATGCATCGCACCCCGCTCCGGCTTAGCAGTGAAACATTTCATCGATGTTGAAGCCGGCATTGTAGATCCGGACTATAGAGGTGCGGTCAAGATTCTGCTGTTCAACTTTGGATCGGAAGACTTCCAAGTAAGTGTGGGCGACCGCATAGCCCAGCTTATTTGTGAAAGAGTTGGGTTTCCTCCTCTTGAGGAGGTACCCATGGTGTCGGACACAGTGCGAGGAACCCAAGGTTTCGGTTCTACGCGGAATGCAGACCTGCAAGGACTGGCAGCGACGGTGGAGGAGAAGATAGAAGACAACCTAGGACCCCAATTGAGCGATTGCAGGAAGAATCCTGAGCCAGGGATGGGGGAAGGCCTCTCATGGACACAGAAACAGGAATTGGAGCAGCTAATTAAGGGTTTTTCTGATGTTCTGATGCCTGTACCGGGGGAAACAAGGCTCGTCGCGCATGAAACCTTAACACCACCAGGGGAAGTGGTACGACAGCGCCCGTACAGACTGCCAGAAGCCAAGAGGCAGGAAATGATAGATCAAGTAAAAGAGATGCTTGATCTAGGAGTGATTGAAGAATCAAAGAGTCCATGGAACAGCCCGATCGTGCTGGTTCCCAAGCCTGATGGATCCCTTAGATTCTGCATTGACTTCAGGAGAGTCAATGCCATCTCAAAGTTTGATACGTACCCCATGCCTCGGATAGAGGAGCTCCTAGATCGATTAGGCCAGGCCAGGTATCTCACGACCCTGGATATGACGAAAGGCTACTGGCAGATTCCTCTGACCAGGGAATCCCGCCAGAAAACCACCTTTAGTACGCCAGTAGGCCTATTCCAGTTCAAGCAAATGCCATTTGGCCTACATGGAGCCGCTGCCACTTGTCAACTCCTCGTCGACCTGGTACTCCGACCTCATCAGGAATACGCTACGGCATATATGGATGATGTTATTATTCATAGTGTCAGATGGGATCAACATCTATCCAGGATACGAGCAGTGTTGCAGGCAATGAGGGAAGCAGGCCTGACCCTCAATCTGGCAAAATACGTGTTTGGCAGCCAAGAAGTGAAGTACCTGGGTCACTTGGTTGGACACGGTACAGTGAAGCCCTTACTGAATAAGGTCAAAAGTGTGAAGGCTTTTCCTCGGCCCACCAGCAAGAAGCAACTGTGCAGTTTCCTTGACTTGGTAGGATATTACGGGCGATTTATATCACACTTCACTGAAAAGAGCGCACCTTTGTCGGATATGCTCAAGGAAAATATGCCGAATCAACTGAGGTGGACCCTGGAAGCAGACACAGCTTTTGAGAGGTTAAAAGAAGAGCTGTGTGTAGCCCCAGTATTGTGTGGGGTGGAATTCGGTCTACCATTTATTCTGCAGACAGATGCCTCCGAGACTGGGTTGGGAGCGGTGCTCTCCCAGAAGTATGAAGGCGTCGAGCATCCAGTGCTTTTTCTTAGTCGGAAGCTGTCCCCCGCTGAGAAAAATTACTCAACCATCAAGAGAGAGTGCCTGGCGATAAAGTGGGCTGTGGAATCTCTAAAATTCTACCTGGCGGGCAGAAAATTCCTCTTGATGACCGATCATGCCCCATTGAAGTGGCTTGGCCAGATGAAGGATCATAATGCCAGATTAACGCGATGGTACATGGCGCTTCAAGCATTTGATTTCTGTATAGAACACAGAGCTGGCAAGCTACATCAGAACGCAGATGCGTTGTCTAGAGTCACATGTGAAGAGAAAGATAGTGATGCTGCAGCTAGAATTACGTGCTGTGATGAGGATATCACCCCAGCCCGTAATATCTTAAGGGGGGGAATGTATGGTAAGGAGAGCTGTATAGAAGGGATGGAATGGGAAGAAAGTGAGACCTGTGCCTTTAAAAGCAGAGATCAACAGAGTTCCCATAGTAACCACAAGCCTCCGAGGCAGACTACAGCTAGTACTAAGCCCCGCCCACTTAATGACGTTAGAGCTAGGTTGAGCCCTAACAGCTCTCACATGTGCAGGGAGAAAGGCGTGATGCCTAAGAAGCACCAGTTTAAAACTGCTTCAGTGTTTGATAGAAGGGGGGAAGGTGAGAAGCAAAGCAGGCAGCAGCAGACACGGCAGAACTTGCAGGAAAGCACGCAGCAAGAGAGTCTGAATCAGCTGGGAGCTGAGCAGCAGAGAGCCCTGGAATCAAGGCAGAAACGTGTCTCAAGGTACCTCAGAGAAAGGAAGCTGGAGGAGTCAATTCCCAGGTGGGGAAACAGCTCGGGAAGCCAGTTGAGCCCTGGAGGTAGAGAGAATAAGTTGCCTGAAGTTCCTAGCAAAGCTCTTTCTGAAGAAGTGGTTAGAGAGCTAAGAAAAAGTGCCAGACGCTGTGTTAGCCAGAAGGCTGTAAAGCAAGCTTCAGACAGAAATAAGCAGTGTGCCATTGACTGCCGGGACTCAGCAGTGAGAGATATTGAAAGGCTGATAAGGGAGAGAGAAACTCCGTCTTTAAAGCCCGTTGCTACAGATCAGAGTGAACGCTTGCTGCTAAAGCTGGATGAGCTGCTGCAGGGTGTAAATCATAAATCCTATGATACCCGTCCACAGGAAGATAGCTCTAGTGAGTCTACTCATGAAATGGAAATAGAATTGTGTGAAAGCCCATGTGAAAGTGATACTGAAGAAATGCAATGCTCTTGTTGCAAGGCAAATGAACTGAACATGTGCTAAGCTCAAGCCCATGTGAAGGAGTGATTTGTTTAAAGCAATTATAAGCTTGTTTCTATATGGTGTGAAAGAAAAGAAAGTTGCTGCAAGTTTAAAAACAGGTATAACCTCTTTTCTATGGAAGTTGTGAAAGAAAAGAAACTTGTTGAAAGTTTAAGTTACTTTGAGATGGTCAACAGCCTTAGCTTTAGAAGGTAGTTATCAGAAAGAAGCTAAGAGTTGACAATGTGAAGAAGAAATTCCTGTCTGTTTGAGTTAAGCCTGTTGGAGTTTAGTTATCCTTTGCCTTTGGGAGAAATTATCCTTACTTGTGTTTAGTGCAACAAATTTGATGCGAGGGGGAAACCCTGAAAAATAAATTTCTCTGTTTTTGCCAAACAAACCGTGTGGTCACACTGCTTGCTCAAAAGAATAGCTGAAACTACATATCCCAGCAGTCCATGCTGGCAGCCATATTGGGGACAGTATTCAGAAGGGCAATTAAGGCGAGCCCTCTTGCTCATCGGCCACCGGCCCGGGCGGGAGGACGCGACAGTACTCACATAGCCTGAGAGCAATAAAGAATGGAGAGACACAAAATCCAAACTATACCTACTGAAATACATGGAGACACTAAAACTATATTGTCAAAGTATCAAGGACCTAAAAAAATAATACTATTCAAAAATACTAACAAAATCACTAAATTGATCTAGAGAACTCTTTCTCATTGTACAAGATCTAATCAAAAAAATGAATGCAGATGACCCTCAAATCAGCGATATAAGTGCCTAACAACTAGCCAATCACTACATGGAAAACGTCAGACTCCAAACAGACAGCCTAATGAAAATGTCACTTGAAGACCCAACCAACAACACACTATGGGACACATTCTCTCTAAGCAACAAAGAACAGATGGAACAATGTATCAAATCCATCAATACAACCACTTCAGAACTTGACCCCTGTCAAGTAAGCTGGATTAAAATAATCAGAGCAGAGCTAGCACCCTACATCCAAAAAATAGTCAACCTCTCTCTATTCCAAGGGTGAATGTCAAATGATCTAAAGAAGGCTCCATCCACAAAATCTTGAAACACAGCTCACTAGACAAGTCCTGCCCCAGCTCGTACAGACCAATATTAAGTCTCCCATTTTTATCCAAAGCTATAGAAAAGTCAGTACAGAGGCAACTTCAAGACTTCATAGACATAAACACCCCACTTGATCCACAACAATATGGATTCCGAGCATATCATGGAGTGGAAACCTTCCTAACATCCATGTTTGACACAATAATACAAGGAATTGAAAACACAAAACAAGCCTACGTACTTGTATTCCTAAACATAACATCATGAAATTCTAATCAACCGCCCAAAACATCTTAGAATAGGAGGAAATACAATTAAATGGTTTGAGTCCTACCTCTCTAACCACACGCAATAGGTTAAATTCAATAATACCCTCTCCAAACCATTTAGTCAGACCCAAGGTGTCCCACAGAGCTCAGCGTTATCTGCCTGACTTTTCAATATCTATCTCCAGCCTATCTGTGACATAATCAGAGTGCACAACATGGATTACAGAATATACATTGACGACATCATGCTTTTCACAACAGTCAAAACATTGAACCCACATTATGAGAAAAAAGTCAACTGCTTCAATGATGTCTCACACTGGCTCAACTCAGTTAATCCATCAATAAATCTAAAAAAGACCAAAGTCCTGATCATCACCAGGAACAAAACATTCTATCCACCTCAGCATCTGCAAGTAAAGATGCCTCTCTAGAAGTCAAAAAGGAAATAAGATACCTGGCGATACTATTAGACTAACACCTCAATATGATCAAACATATTAACATGACAACACAAAGAATCTACAATAAAACTGGAATGATACAATATCTAAGATCCCTGCTATTGACAGAGAACTTCCACACAATAACTCAAGTGCTGATATGCCCACACTTTGATTTTAGTAACATAATCCTCCAAGGCCTCCCCAAAGAAACCTTGAAATCCCTACAAATGGCACAGAATATGGTAGCATGCACAGTAATGAAAGTAGCCTGATAAGAACACATAACCCCCATCCTGTACCACCTACATTGGTTGCCTGTGACACAAAGAATCATAAACAAGGCTGTAATGACTACATTCAAAACAGTAAATGATATTGAACCAACTTACCTTAATACACTAATAAAGATGCAACAAGAAACAAGAAGAAGGGAAAGTATGCAAAATCTACTATACCTAAGGTTTTCAGAAACGCAAACCAATCAACTACTAAAAGGGCTTTCACGTTCTACTTCCCAGCCCTATGGAATTACCTACCCAATAACCTGCAAGAAATAAAAGACCTAACTATGTTCAGAAAGCACCTCAGGACCTTCCTATATGCAGAACACTACCAACCCACAATGGAAAACCTAAATATATAAGAAATCTACCTCTCATATAGCTCAGGCCCACCTCACCACACAGCTATACCACTTGGATGTAAAATCCAAAATTAACTGCAACATAGCTCATACCATCTTAATCTAAATAACTTACTGTAAATTGTTGTAACATCACTGCACCCTAAAGGCTAGTCAATTTCAGAGTTTTGCCACAATATTGCTGATCTGAGAAGCCAGGTGGTGGAGATAGAGCAGCAGGTTGAGGCTCAAGAGGGAGAAGTAGTAGTGATAACTATGCAGATGGACAAACGTGAGGCAGTTTGGGGAGAAACATAGACCAAACTGGAGGATATGGAAAACCATGCCCGATGCTGCAACTTTTGGATGTGGGGTACACCTGACTTTTCAAATAATACTGAAAATAGATGACACCTCTGGGAAAGAAGAAGAGATTCAGTTTGAAAGGTGCACAGAATTTGTGTTAGCAAAGAACTAACCTTTCCCTGGATGTCATAGTCTTTGAGTGAAACACTTTCAGTGGAGGACATCATCTCATCATCTGGGACTGAATTAAAATTGGAATATATGGTGATTTGACCCCTTTCACCTTGCAAACACATAGAGGGCTATGTTTACAAAATGTTAGTGCATGCTGTCACCACACCCATAAAAATAACATGATAACATGGGTGCTACAGCAGATAGTGCATCTAATATTTAGTAAATAAGGCCCAGAGAATTTAAAGAAGTCACCAGAGTGCCCACAAGGGTCTCTCTCTGCTACCATTGCCTTTATACTTTTGGTATGTTGTTTATCTCTAATAAGGTGTTATATAGGAGTAAATCTTTAGAGGAGGCATGAGAAGCCTTGCAAGAAGCGGGACTGAAGCAAGCAAGGAAGCAGACTCCTGCAGGGTCAGTGTTGGCCCCACCACCAAAATGGTAGAATGAGTCGGTTGCATGAGCCCTAGATACTGATTTCTGACTGGAGTGGATTAGTTGGAGTTTTGATGTTGGCCCTAAGGGAATGCAGTTTAGGACAGTGAGAAGGGGCTTACTATGCTGAATGACTGCAGTTTGAGTTTGAATGTTGGTTGGGGGAATAGGTAGCGGGAGTTAATAGTAATGGGGATGGGAATGGGAAAGGATGGAAGGTCTTTTACTTTGAAGTTTAAGAATGGAATGTAAGGGCAAATGATAGTTGTTAAAAATTTTCAGTGGAGTTGTCTCCTGGGAAGATGTTATCCACCTTAAATCTTTGGACCAGGGAGTCTATGGAGGATGAAAGGAATGGGGAAGAGAGGAAGGTTGGGGAGGGAAGGTAAGACAGTTCAATTCGGAGGGCTTGAGTAATTGTGCAGAACGGTGAAGTAGTTGGGAAGATATCTGTGGATGTGTGTGGTGTGAGGAGATATGTCTGTGTCAATGAGCTATTAAGTATGAGAGAAGTTGGTGTGTTAATAAGTTAGTAAGGATCAGAGTATGATAGTTTCCTGGAATATAGATGGGACAGAGCCTCCAATTAAGCAGAAGATGGTGCTTTGTGCATTACATTAAATATAAAGCAGCCATAGTGTTGCTGCTAAAGTGAAGGGTGGTTAAGAAAATCTTAATAAACATAAACAAACATAAACATACATTTAAATGCTGAAGAGCATGACAAGCTTAAGATTGAATGGAAAGTTGTTTTTCTGCTTCTGCCTCAGTTATTTAGAAAGCTGAAGTTGCAATTCTTGACCATAAGAATGTCCCATTGTGGAAAACAGTCACATGTGTTAGGCTCTCCAGCCAGTTTAGGCTTTATGTGAAGTAATCTGTTTTATTCTGGGCCACCCATCCATAATTTTGGTCCCTTGTCTGTGATGGCTGCTAGTAAATGTGCCAAACTGGATGGCTCCTTTTCTGTATCTTCTGGATTAAAACAGCCTACAAGGCTGGGCCTCTCACCTCGGAAAAGATGGTGCCTAGGGAAAAACCCAGTAAAATGGATCCTATGATGCCAGAGATTATGCACCTTAAAGATCTGATGCGATCTCAACTCCAAGCAACCAAATCCATTCAAGGAGAACTGGAAACCCTTAATGGTTGGCTGTTGGACTCTCAACACTGAGTGGAGGCTCTAGAGGAATAGATGGGCCTATTGGAGTCTCAGTGTTTACAAATTGATAGGAATACTGCCACCATTGCTCACCTCCAATTGGACCTGGAGGAACTTCCCAACAGGAATCGTAAGAATAACATTCACATTCTGGGGGTATCCGAAGGCTTGAAGGATATGGATATGATCTCATATTTGGAACACACATTACTAGAACTACTTGGAAATCAGTTCTAGCCAGTCCTGGAGCTTGAAAGAATGAGGTTGAGTCTTCCTGCGAGCCTAGACCGATTGTGGCTAAATTATTGCGGTACGCAGGGTCACAGATTTTG
Organism: Ichthyophis bannanicus; assembly: GCA_033557465.1. Taxonomy (NCBI): domain Eukaryota; kingdom Metazoa; phylum Chordata; class Amphibia; order Gymnophiona; family Ichthyophiidae; genus Ichthyophis; species Ichthyophis bannanicus. The sequence continues at coordinate 1,570,459,356 of CM066031.1, read as the reverse complement.
CAAGCTGCTTGCACTAACACATCCTTGCTGCTTCAAGGGCACAAGATTATGTTCGTTCCTGACTTGGCGAAAATGACAGCCTCCAGGTGCAAGCAATTTTTGGCTCTGCAGGCTCCTCTCTGTGATATGGACTTTTTTTATCCAGTGCACATGGAAGTCACATATCGGAATAAAATGACTTGGTTTATGGAGCCATCCAAATTACAAGACTTTCTTGATGGCCATAAGATGTCCTGATCCCTGATTTGTGGCTTTGTGGACTTGAGTTCTTCCAATCTATGTGAGAATGATGAGACCCTGCGGCATTTATTTGTCTCTCAAGAGGGGTTCTGCAGTTCGTTAGTGCCCGTGGTGGAGGCATCATGTTCGGGGACCACGGCCCTTGTGGGACTGGAATTTGGATGGTGTGTGCGTGTGCAGTATACGGTTAATGACTTGTTTGATCTTGATGTTTCGGATGAGGAATGGATGTATGGTTATTTCTGCTGTGCATAAGACTTATGTTATCTTTTTGCTTTTTGGATAGTCATTGGCGGCCAATACTTCTGTCTGTGTCGTTGAAGCCTGAGGCATTCCATCGCTCCTGGCAGTATGATTTCATCCTCCATTGGAAGGTGGTTGATTGTTCTTGACTTTCACTTGTTGCAGAAGCCTGTTTTTCTTCCTTGTCTCTATTTTTACTTTGGAGAGTGTGTGATACTGGTGTGGGTGTATGGTTGGCTTAGATATGGGTATACGGTAAGTGGACAAGGGGCTTGGATGTAAGGAGGGACTGTTTCTGTTTGAATTAGTTTATATGTGGTGCAATGCCAGAGCTTAAGTTAATTTCATATAATGTTAACAGTCTTAATCACCTGGTGAAACACAAAGATTTTTACGTATTTGAAGAAGGAGCACGGTGATATTCTATTCCTACAGGCCCCTTCCTCTGTGTGCCAAGCTTAAGTTGATTGGATAGGGAAACATATTTTTTTTCACCTCCTGTTCGAAAGAAATTTGAGATCTCTATACAGTTCAAAAAGTCATTGTAGGTACAGGTCCAACACCAGTTGGCTGATACAGGATGCAGATGGCTGTTATTGGATGTGGTGGTGGTCAGATTATCCTTTAAATTATTGAATGTTTATGTTCCTAAAGCTGACACTCCTGCCTTCTTTACATCTTTAGCAGTGCTACTAGCAGAGTATGCTGGTAGGGAAATAGTGGTTGTGGGGGACTTCAATCAGCCGCTGGACCTGACCCTGGACAGATAATCTCAGTGTCGGGCCTCTCCCTCTAAATTTCAGAAGGAAAAACATATGATAGAGGCAGTGGCACTGATGAATCCCTGGAGGCTGTGGTATCCCACAGGCCAGGATTTTACTTTTTACTCCCACCACTATGCTTCTTATTCAAGAATAGATTATTTTCTGCTTAGCAAACATTCCATTGGATCTCTATGCGGAGCGCATATTGCTCCTATTCATGCTGCTATCTCCATAGTTCTTTAGTGGAACATCAAGATGTCCAAATCCTTTTCCTGGAGTTTGGGCAACAGTTGGTTGGCAGATCCAGTGTTTCTCAAATGAACTGAAGAGTTCACTTCTAAGTTCTTTTTATTTGTATCATCTCTCCTTTCTGGCCTGCTACTGTATGTTTTGGTTTTAAACTGAGGAGTCTACCAAGGATCATCCTATATGGCTTTCTCTTGAGCGGGCATTGGTGGGGCACTTCACCCTACATGGGATAGTGGGTGCATCATTAGAGGATGCTATCCATCCACTGGCTCATATAACCTTAATGCCTTGGATAAGGGTTTGGAATTGCATTGAGAGGATTCTCAGTGGATCTCTCTGTGCCGTAACCCTCTACTCTGCATTGACAAGAAGATAGTTTTTTGGCCTTCTTGGCAATCCAGAAGGGTGTGGATGCTTGGCCAGGTCATGGAGAATGGAAGGTTGCTGAAACATTGTATTCAACATTTAAAATTTACCATGGCTGCCTTAGGGAAGGAACCGGGCCTTAAGGGTTTCAATATGTGGGCTTTGGAGAAATATCTTTGGTATCCCTTATTTACAAACTGCAGGAGGAACAGTATCCACCTCGTCTGGTCTTTATGAAGGTATGGAGTCATGATATTGGCATAAGTTTGGAACTAGAACACTGGATGCGGTTTTGGACTGTAGTAAATCAGCCTTCTCGTTCTGCCAGTCTGGTACAATGTTTATTTTTTTCTGGCTCAAAGGGCGGTATGGGCACCCTGGAAGAAGTGGTGCGCTTGCTTGGCTGCCAGAAATTGGTGCTGGCATTGTGAATCTGCCCCAGATACTCTAAGACACATCATTTTTGATTGAGCTCTCATTCAACCTTTTTAGTGAGCAGTTTAGGAGAAATTGCAGAAAATCTTTTACTTTTCTTCCCTCCTTTCTATAGATCAAATCTTCTTCTGGAATCTACAAGTCACGGATGTTTTGCCTGCCCCCAAAAGGAAATTATTTGACTTACTGATTGCGATAGACCTTCCAGTCATTTTAGCCAATTGGAAGAATGCTGCTTTGATTTTGTTTCATATTTTATGACATTCTGTTTGCTTGGTGCACAGATATGAAAAGTGTCTGGCGATTAAGACAAGTAACTTTGTTTCTGTGGTTAAAATATGGGATCCCCTCAAGAGATTTCTTCAGATCCCAGATATTTCAATTTGAGGCCACTTCATTCACTGGTCTCTCTTAATTGTATTAATACTAATTCGGAGACTTGTGTTTGATTTTGTCAATTGGCTCAAGAAGCTCTCCAAGATCTAACGTGCTTTTCTTTTCATTGTTTCATATGCTTTTTGTTTGTTTTGTTTATTCCCTGTTGTATTAAAATTTAATACAAATTTGTGAGCTTAAAAAAAGCAATATTTGAGGAGCCTATTCAGAGGGGTTCATTTCCAGCTACCTTGAAACAAGCTCATATAATGATTTTAGTCAAAGAAAGTAGGGAATTACCTTATTCTCTTTCAAATGCTGATATTAAGAGTTTTATCAAAGAGAAGGCTAATAGACTGAGTGTGATTTTACTTGAGCTGGTGGTTAGTGAGAAGGCAGACATGGGGTCACTAATGTTTGTAGGATTGTTCTGTGGAAGGAAACCTAACAGAGGGGAGAGAAGGAAGTTCTAGTGATGAACTTTGATGTTGTTGTTGTTAAGTGCCGTCAAGTCGGTTTTGGCTCATGGCGACCCTCTTGATAGTTGTCCTAAACTGTGTTTGGTCTTCAGTCAGGTGGCTAATTTTTGATAGAGTAGCACCCATAGCTGCTGTTATTGTATCGATCCATCTCATTGCCATCCTTCCTCTTTTGCATTGACCTTCTACCTTGCCAAGCATGATGTGTTTCTCTAATGATCTCTCTCTTCACATAATGTGTCTAAAGTATGAAAGTTGAAATCTTGGCATCTGAGTTTCTAAAGAAAGTTTAGGTTTGATCTCCTCTAGTACTGGCTGGTTTGTTCTATGGGCAGTCCATGGTATACACAGTATTCATCGCCAGCATCATAATTCAAAGGAATCAATTTTCTTCCTGTCTATCTTTTTCACTGTCCAACTTTCACATCCATATGACGTTATTGAAAATAGCATGGCTTGAACGAGTTGAATCTTTGTATGGAGAGAGACATCTCTGCTTTTGAGAATCTTGCCTATATCCTTCATAGTCATTCTGCCAAGAGCAATGCTTCATCGGACTTCTTGACTGTTTGTCATTCTTTATTGTTAGTTGATCTAAGTAGGTTAAAGTTGTCAACTAATTCAATTTTTTCTCCATCAATGGTGAACTTATTGATTTTGCCAGTTGTCAGGATATTTGTCTTCTTTACCTTAAGGTGCAGGTCCATTTTAAGACTATGTTCCTTGATCTTGAGAAGCAAATGTTTTAGATTTACTTATTTATTTAACATCTTTTATATACCGCACTATTTGTTATCAGTGCGGTTTACATTCAACAAAGGTTGCACAATTTAGTCAAGACTAGATTATCTTCACTTTCAGCCAGTAATGTGGTATCATCAGCATAGTAAAGGTTGATGAGTCTTCCACCAATCTTCACACCTTGGTTGTCTTCATACAGTCCTGCTTCTCTGCTGATTTGTTCTATATATAAATTAAACAGGTAGGAGGAAATTATGCAGCCTTTTCATACAGCTTTGCTGATTTTAAAACAATTTCTTTCTCCTTGTTCCATTTGAACTGTTGCTTCTTGATCAACGTAAAGACTGTGCAAGAGAACTATCAGATGTTCTGGTATATCTATGCTTCTTAATGTGGCCCAGAGTTTCTCATGGTTTACATAGATAAAAGCCTTGCTGAAGTTGATAAAACACATATAGATATCCTTTTGGTATTTTTTTGTCTTTTCAAGAATGCATCTCACATCCACAATAATGTCTTTCATTCCTTGCCCTTTCCTGAACCCTGCTTGTGCTTCAGGCATTTCTTGTTCCAGGTATGGTTGTAGTCTCTGCTGAATAATCTTGAGTAGATTCTTGCTGGTGCGATAATTTCCACAGTCACTTGGATCATCTTTCTTTAATATTGGTATAAACACAGATTATTTCCAATCATTTGGCCATGATATTGTCTTCTAAATTTCCTGGCAGAGCCTTGCAAGTATGGTAACAGCTGCATCTGATTGCTGTAATACTTCAATGGGAATGCCATCAATGCCTGATGCTTTGTTCTTTGATAAGACCTTCAATGCTGCTTCGACTTCTTTTTTCATCACCAATGGTTCCTGATCATAAAGTTCAGGTTGAAATAGCTGTTGGTCCACTTGATCTTTACGGTATAATGGCTCTGTATATTTTTTCCACCTTGTCTTGATCTTCTCAGGATCATTCAACATGGACCCTTGAGCATCTTGTTGCATTCCAATTCGAGGTTGGAATTTTTTCTTTAATTCTCATAACTTTAGAAAAGCCGATCGTATTCTTCCTCTAATAGTTTCTGATTCTGTGTCCTTGCATGCGTCATTGTAGTACTTTCCTTGTCTTGTCTTGCTGCATGTTGGAAATCTCTGTTGAGTTCTTTGATTGCCTCTCTTTCTCCTCTAGCTTTAGCTTCTCTGCATTTCTGGGCAATTTTCAGAGTTTCTTCGGTCATCCATTTTGGCTGTTTTTTCTTTTTCACCTTTTGTAGAGACTTCTCACTTTCTTCCAAAACAATCTTCTTGATTTCAGCCCATAACTCTTCTGGAGCTCTGTCAAGCAAAAAATCAATTTCACAGGGATTCTTTACATTCCGGTTGTATATTCTCAGAATCATATTTTGCTACATTCATGAGTGGCTTGCGCTTTTTCAACTTTAGCTTGAGTTTGCATACTAGTAGTTGGTGATCTGTACCACAGTGAGCTCTAGGTTTTGACTTTGTTCATATTATAGAGCTTTTCCATTGTTGCTTTGAAATAGAAAAGGATTTTGACTGAATGGCATGGGATTATTTATGGTATGTGTTGATTTGGGGATGAGGTGACTGAAAGTATAACCTTTTGGGGGGTTATTCTGAGACATGAATAGTGGGGATGGATTCCGATGGGATGTCCACCTCCACTATTTGTGCTGGTGGCAGCCCCCGACCAACTTCTCCACCGGTTGTGCAGGGAAGTTAGTTGGGGGTGGGGAAGAGACAGCCTGGGGGCGGAGAGTGGGAAGGCAGTGGGCGGTCACCAAACCTGGATGTGCAGGGCTGATTCTAATGTTGGCAAAATGGCCAGGGAAGTTATTCCACCTCCGAGGTGGAATAACTCCCCTGGTCATGTTTTTTAAGTGGACAGGGGCATAGAAAGGGTTGGGGGGCCAGAGTTAATTTCCCGCAGCCCGATCCTGGCTTTAGGAGGTTGGTTTGGGGGTCGGGCTGCAGGGAATTAACTCCATCTGCAGGTGGCCGGCATCGCAGCTTTTAAATGGCGCCACGGTGCTATGGCAACATGACACCATGGCACCGTGGCTCCGTTCAAAAGCTCTGGCTGAGTTAGCTGGCCTGTGGCTGTATATGCAGGCCAGGACTGAATCGTAGTCCTGGCGTGCACGTACATGCTTGTTTGCGATTCTGATCCCGCAGGGCTAGAAATGCTCCGCGGGATCAGAATCGCGATCTCCTTTGTACATCTAGATCAGCCCGGACGTACAAAGGAGATGACAGAATCGGGCCCTTTGTATTCTATGCATAAGACAACAATGTTGGTGAATGGTGGGTTTATTGCTGAATTTGAATAGAAGGAGGGCACGTATCAGGGCTATCCCTTATTGTCAGGGCATTTTGTTCTGTATACTGAGGCCTTAGATGGATTGAAGGATTTTAGGGGCTCGGGTCGGGAAGAAGGAAGTTAAATCAGTCCTATTTGTTGGTTCTATAGGAGTGCTGGAAACTTCCCTATGGGAGCGGTTGGCATTGTTGGAGGATTTTGGAACCACGTCGATAGTTTGTCAAGTAGGAGAAATCTTTAGCACTGGGTGTTTTGGGACACGCATGTGAGTGGGTGCAAAGCTCCTTGCTATATTCAGAAGTAAATTTGCTTGGGAATCAGGGGGAGCTGTATAGTTTGAATATAAGGTACTTGCTGAGGGAAATGGAATCACGGTTGCTGAGATGGTTTGAACTGTTGCTCTCATTGCTGAGGAGGGTTCTGCATGTAAAGATGATAATTTTGCCCAAATTACCCCTAATTATGGCTACAACAAATTTAATTAAATATGAAAGGATTGTGCGGATGTATTTATTCCGAGGATATGGATGAGGTTTTTGCAGAGAGCAGCTGTGGATAGGCAATGGCCTTGCTGGATCTCCAAAGTATAATGTAAGTTGCCTCCTATGATATGTTAGGGACTTCTAGGAGGTTTCCTTACAGTATGCATACATGAAGTTGCAGACTCAGCTAGTTAGGCTTTATGCACTACCATAGGCCTTACATAGTACAGCTCTGTGTTCACTGGAGGGTGGTTCACAGAACTTGTTGGTTCATACCACTCAGAGGGCTTGGTCTGGGTGCAGAAAAGGATATGACTTTCTTTTTGGGATTATACTTACCTTCCACTGTGTGGGAATAGGGACTTCCTCCTGGGGAAGGAAAATTCTGTTTTTGAAGACTGGGGCTTTGGAGGATAGGTCAGTTTCTTGAGAAGGGGGAAGAAAGTAGTTAAAAGCTTTTTGAAAAGAACACAATCTGGGGAACAAGGAAACATTATGTTCAATATAGATGGGGCGGGGGGTGGGGGGAGCTTTTGACAAGGTATAGTATAGTGCTGAAGGAACACCTCCAAGTTAGGTTGGTATCTTGACTTTATAAAAACCTGCTCAGAGATCCAGAGGGGGATGTCCTCTTCGCAGCAGTCCAGAAATGGAAATGTGACTTGAAAGTTCATTTGGATGTAGATAATTTCTGTGTGAATGTGTTTGGAGTACATGAGATGTGGAGATAGTTGTGTGGTAAGAGCTGAATATTTAACTTTTGCATATATGTACCTTAAATGGGAACACAGCAGGCGTGACTGGTTCAGGAGCTTGCCCTAAGTATGCTGATCCTAAGGGTAAATATTTGCTTCATATCTGCATTTGCCAAGTAACGGTATGTCTTTTGGAGCAAGTTTTTCAATTCTTGTCCATCAAATTTGGAATGAAGCTGAAGCTGCGTGTAGACGTCAGCCTTTTGGCTCTGCGTGAAATGCTCCCATTAAGATGTGGTACTGAAGCTTTGTTTGTTAGGAAAGCTTGCTTGGCTGTAAAGAGGTATATTTTGATTAAATGGATTGAGTGTAAACCACCTATGTTTGCAGGTTGGAGGATGCAAATGCATTTTCTGTTGAGGATGGAGATCTGACGCAGGGCCGTACCAAGGGCTGTGTGAGCTGTGCGGCCGCACAGGGCTCAAGCATTGAAGGGGTGCTGACATCATCCCTGAGCTTCCTGGAAGTTCGATGGGAGCAAATTCCTGCATGTGACTGGGGAGGAGGAGGGGGCAGGGGCACTGGGCTCCAGGTTCATAAGTCGCACAGGGTGCACTTCTAGCTTAATATAGTAACATAGTAACATAGTAAATGATGGCAGATAAAGACCAGTATGGTCCATCTAGTCTGCCCAGTAAGATGGCAAGATTAGGTGCACTTGCCCTTCTGTGCAGGCCCCCCCCCCACCACCACGTCTTTGTTTAGGGGTGAACCCACCGCTCCATCTAGTACACCCCTATTCGTTGAGAAATTGGATAGTTCAGTTTATTTTCATTTTATCCTGTAGCTGTAAAGGGATCCACTGTGTCTGTCCCATGCCATTTTGAATTCTGTCACTGTGTTTGCCCCCACCAATACCATCGGGAGGGCATTCCAAACATCCACCACCCTTTCAGTGAAAAAGTATTTCCTGACATTGCCTTTCAATTTACCACCTTGCAGCTTCATGTTATGCCCTCTAGTTTTACAGCTTCCCCATCTTTGGAAGAGGTTTGTTTGTTCATTATTTCTCTTTAAGTATTTAAAGTTCTTAATCATATCTCCCCTATCCCTCCTCTCCTCCAAAGTGTACATATTTAGGTAATATGGTCCTAGCTTGATGGCCATGACTGTGAATCTGGCAAGGAGGAAATGGTTTCTGGAAATTTGGTACCCATTTGTTTTGACATTAACCCCATGGTGTTAAAGTGAAATACCTAAGACTATGAAATTAATTGTGGTCTTCTATATATATGAAGCCAGATTAAGGCATTCACAAACTAGGAATGTGTCTAGTGCCCAAATATTTAGGAGAGATGAGCTGACAGATGTGCTCAGGAATCAGGAAGTTAAGACTGCCAACCATTTGACTTTTTTTCAGTATTCTACAGATTTTTGCATTCATGTCCAACAGCCAAAAGGATGGCTAAAGTGTCGGCGTATTTTCAAAATTTAAAAATTGTATCTGCCTTCCTCCCTTTTTTCCTCCTTCTTGAGAGAGTCTGCCCTCTCTAGCAGCAGATATTGTGGATAGGCTTCTGCCAAGGGAAAGACTGCTGTAGTCACAGGAAGGGATAAGGTGGGCCAGCAGAAAATTCCTGTGCTGCGCAATGAAATGAGGGACTAAACAATGCACTGGGCGCTGGGTTGACCTTGGAGAGAGCCAGTAGAATAAGGAAGCGTCCTGGGGATGGGGGCCTGCTTCAGACTGAGGAGAAGAACTGGCAACAAATACAAGACATTTACATAATGATGGGCAGAACTGGTTGAGGGAGGAGAAAACAAAAGAGCAGTGAGCAGCAGGCATTAACACGGCACCAAAAGAGTGTGTGTGTGTGTGTGTGTGTGTGTCTGAAGGGCCAGAATGTACATGTGCATGTGGGAATGCATCTGATGAACCAGGGAGTTGTACGTGTCTGAAGAATGAAATAATGTGGATGTGCATATGTCTGTATTTCTCTGGTGGGGCCTGTTACATATGAATAGAGTTTCTCTTTCACAATTTGAGCTGGAGTGGAGAAGTCTACTGCTTCATATGTATCTGGGTATATGCTAATTGGAAGGAAGTTTAAGTCTGTGAAATTTTCCAAGCTATTTAGTTACTTTGGGAAATTCCTTTGAAAACTTACCTCATACTGCCTCTACTCTGTCTATATTCTTTCTGAGGCACCTAAGAATGGTAAATATATTTTATTTTGCTTCTTCCATTTTTGAAGCCTTTTGATACTTGAAACATTTATACCTCACACACATTGGGTGTCCTTTTAGAAGTCCTATTCATGATTTACACATCTTAACACATCTATTCAGATATGCCAATCACAGCTACGACCCAAGAGACATTTTAGAAAGCCCCGAATTTACATGTATTTGGTGCGATCACGTTTGTCACATGGGGGCATTTCCGGGGCATTTCATAAGAGATACATGTGCGTATCCGATTTTAGAATGGCACTGCATGTCTCAATCCACCGGCGGACATGTCTGTATTTATACCTGTTCCTAGGAACAAATAGCTATCTCAAAACCATAAGGACTGTACTGGCCTTTATCCTGCACATCTCTGCTTGCAAAATAGCAGGCTGGGATGTATATATGTGGTGAGAGATACATATGCTCTTCCTAAAATTGTGTCGCAGACACATGTATGTACCCAGAACTACCCTTGTCCATATCTGACACGTGCAAGTTTCTAAAATCAGTCAAAAACTTGCATGTCTGGTCCATTATTGTGTATGTCTCTGTTTCTTTTTCGTCTTGCTGGAGACATTTATCTTTTAGGGTGGAGACGGGTTGATTTTAGATAGCGCTAAAATGCTCCCAGCTTCTCTGCTGCCCATCCCATGGAATTTCAGACATTTTGACTTGGACTTTCCAGACTACACCTAAGCAGCCTTTCTGAAATGTAACGTATTGTTTGTGAATTTCACTTTTAGTGGCAGTCCACCTGTTGTATCTCAGGTTTATACTAAAGGCAATGGAGGGTAAAAATGATATCCCCAGGGTTTTCTGGTTTTCAGTCCACTGCTCTATCCACTAGACACAATTTGAAGCATGTGTTTGCACAATCCAGAGACATGATGACCCATCTCAGAGTCAAATTTACTGCCCCAATGAGTGAACTTTTTCCAACAGTTTCAGGAATGTAAATGTACACACATATACACACGCACATACTTATACACCTTACTCCACTCATAATCTCTTTTCTTTGGCCTCAATCAATCTCCATCCTTCAGCATCTCCTCTTGACCTCACCGTTCCTCCCTTCAGCAAATTTCCCATGATCTCTAATGTCTCCCCCTACATTCAATCATTTATACTCCCAGCATACATCCCCTTGTCCCCACCCCATAGTAAATGTCCTCCCTTCTGCACTCAATACCTGCCCCAAAAGACATTCCACTCTGATCTTTGTCACCCCCTCCTTCACAGGTATCACTTGCCACACTTCATTTTCCCTAACAGGTTCCTGTTGTACGTCCAGGTTTGTTTTTCATGTCTTGGTGGGCAGGACCTGGAAAACTTTCCAACCTGCCATGGATGTGGTTATAGTGTTATATCTGAACTGACAATAAAAAGACTCCAACATACATTTTGTACATATTTACATATTTTTTTCCCATCGACACACTTCATGGGGGAAGGAGGCTGAACCAGCTGCTTTAACTCACTGAATTTTCTTGTGAGCCAAAGAGCTCCTCTGAAGGATTGTTTCGCTTATCTTCCCCTCTGAGACATGGAAGTTACTGTTGAATAACCCATGGTTAGGCAGACTCAGGGGGAATTAAAAATCAGAAACATTCATGGTATGGGGAGGTGACAGTAGATGAAGTGCTTTGTTGTGGGGAGCTCTACACAGTCTTCTCCAGGAACATGATATTTTTGAGTATGAACAGATCTGTCCCCAAGCCTTCAAATCACTCCCCATGGTAGCATCTTTTTCACAGTGCTGAAGCCAAGCCCTCTCATTCCCAAACATTTTGGTTACTTTAATCTTTGCCAGTGACGTCATACCCTTTGGTCATACATTTCCATAGATTTAATGTGGATATGCTCCCATCCAAGGGAAATCTGATTATCTGGATGGCGGTGGACAGATTCTGAAAAGATGGCTCACTTCATACCCCTGTCTAAACTCCCTTCATCATACAAGTTAGCTGTTCTCTTCTGGAAACACATTTCCCAGTTGCATGGAATACTATAATATAGGAGTTCAATTTATCACCAAGTTCTGGAAGGCATTTTGCAGTCAATTAGGAGTAAAGTTGTCACTCTTCTCAGCATATCTCCCTCATGCAAATGATTAAAATGAAAGGACCAATCAGACGTTGGAGCAATTTATATGCTGTTATATTTTGGATCTTCAGGATAATTCGATAGAGCTGCTTCTTTGGGTGGAGTTTGCATACAATAATGCTACCCACTCCTCCACTAAATCTTCTCCTTTTTATTGAATGTACGGGAGGCATCCCAAGTTCTTCCTACATACCACTGGTCCTACTGATATGCCTGCAGTGGATAAATTGGTCCAACACCTGAGGGGCTTCAGCAAGCTTTCTAGTCTCCTCTGTGCTTCACTATGCAGAGACAGAAGCAACTAGCTGACAGACACCACCATAAAGGCCCCAAACACAAGAAGAGAGACAAGAAATATTTGACTCAGAGTACCCTCCACCAAAGCTGGTCCAAAGTACATTGTTCTTATTCAGTACAGGAGGTATTAGGTCCTATTTCAGTAAGTTAACATGCTTTCTTTCTTTCTTTAAAAATATGTAGCAAAAAAGATATATATGATATAGATATAGAGATATAGATATAGATATAGATATATATACATATCTTCATCCCTACCAAAGGATACCAGCACCAACAAGTTGCTATTGCATTGTAAGGACACTCACTAAAAACATTTTTTTTTACTTATCTGGACTTAGCAAGAAATATTTGACTCAGAGTACCCTCCACCAAAGTTGGTCCAAAGTACATTGTTCCTATGTAGTACAGGAGGTATTAGGTCCTATTTCAGTAAGTTAACATGCTTTCTTTCTTTCTTTAAAAATATGTAGCAAAAAAGATATATATATATATCTTCATTCCTACCAAAGGATACCAGCACCAACAATTGCTATTGCAGTGTGATGACACTCACTAAAAATGTTTTTTTTAACTTATCTGGACTTAGCAATGTTTCTTCTTGTAACACTGTCCATTTTCACAAAATCACATCAAAATACATCAGCAATCCTTGTCAGCACTCTTTGCCTCTTCTCTCCAACCTCAATCTGCAGCAGTAACAAGTGAATCGCTGTAGCGGCATACTATCAGAGCAAGGGTCGTTGCTAGTCTCTAGGGCCCTCCTAGGGTTGCCAACTTTTTCACCGAGAAAAACCCGACACCTGTGGCTTGCCATGCTCCACCCATTCTCCGCCCCTAGTCCCACCCCTGCCCCGCCCCCAGCCCCACCCACAAAAATTACCGAGGATACGTGTAGGCTAACTTCCTTGGTCAGATAATAATTAAACTGGGAACCCCAAAATCCAAACATGAAATGTACAACACTGGAGAAATAAAACTATAAAGTAATTTCCTCTTGCACTAAACAAAAACGCAAAGATGTTAGCAATACACACTTCCCAGACCAGACATATTCCAGTTAATAAATTCAAAATAAAAAGTATTTTTCTACCTTCTGTTTGGGCGTTTTATTTTTCAGTTGCAATTGCTCCAGTCACTTTCTTCTGGTTTCTTCGTGTCTTCTGCGAGCTATCCATTTGTCCTTTCTTCTCTTTTAGATGTTTTCCATTCTCTCTCTATTTCTGCTTTAACATACTGATTGTTTCCCTTTTGCTCTTTCCCCCAATTCTTTCCTTATTCCTTTATCATCTGTTTAAATTTCACCCTTCCATTCTCAAGCCCCTCTTACTCTCCCAATACCGGCCCATCATAGACTTTTCTTCCACACAAAATATTTTTTCTCCCCTCTCCATTCTCATTCCCCATCCATTCTAGTCCTCCCCCCAAATCAATTCCCTTATAGTTCTAGGCCCACCCAGCATCCACTCCCTTCTAGTCCCATTCTCCCATGCCCCACATCAGCCCATTTCCAGTCCTATTCCAGCTCTTCATCAGCCCATTTCCAGTGCTAGCCCTCACATCACAGGCCATTTCCAGTCCTAGCTCCCCCCCCCCCCAATCACAGCCCATTTCCAGTCCAAGTCCCCCATCACAGACTATTTCTAGTCCTAGGCCCCCCCCACCATCACAGCCCATTTGCAGTCCGAGTCCCCCCGCACCATCACAGCCCATTTGCAGTCCGAATCCCCCCACACCATCACAGCCCATTTGCAGTCCTAGCCCCCCTAATCACAGCCTATTTCCAGTCCAAGATCCCCCTTCCTCCACCATAGCCCATTTCCAGTCCAGGTCCCCTCCACCCCCATCACAACCCATTTCCAGTCCATGTCCCCCCCCCATAACCCTTTTACAGTCCCGGTCCCCCCCCCATCACCGCCTATTTCCAGTCAAAGTCCCCCCCCCCCATAGCCCTTTTCTGGTCCAGGTCCCCTCCACCCCCATCACAACCCATTTCCAGTCCATGTCCCCCCCCCATAACCCTTTTACAGTCCAGGTCCCCCCCCCCATCACAGCCTATTTCCAGTCCAAGTCCCCCCCTTAGCCCTTTTCCAGTCCAAGTCCCCCCCCTTTAGCCCTTTTCCAGTCCAAGTCCCCCCCCTTAGCCCTTTTCCTGTCCAAGTCCCCCCCCTTAGCCCTTTTCCAGTCCAAGTCCCCCCCCTTTAGCCCTTTTCCAGTCCAAGTACCCCCTTAGCCCTTTTCCAGTCCAAGTCCCCCCCCTTTAGCCCTTTTCCAGTCCAAGTCCCCCCCCCCTTAGCCCTTTTCCAGTCCAAGTCCCCCCCTAGCCCTTTTCCAGTCCAAGTCCCCCCCTTAGCCATTTTCCAGTCCAAGTCCCCCCCCCTTAGCCCTTTTCCAGTCCAAGTCCCCCCACCCCCTTAGCCCTTTTCCAGTCCAAGGTCCCCCCCCCCTTAGCCCTTTTCCAGTCCAGTTCCCCCCCTTAGCCCTTTTCCTGTCCACGTCCCACCCCCTTAGCCATTTTCCAGTCCATGTCCCCCCCTTTAGCCCTTTTCCAGTCCAAGTCCCACCCCCTTAGCCCTTTTCCAGTCCAAGTCCCCCCCCCTTTAGCCCTTTTCCTGTCCAAGTCCCCCCCTTAGCCCTTTTCCAGTCCAGGTCCCCCCCCTTAGCCCTTTTCCAGTCCAAGTCCCCCCCTTAGCCCTTTTCCAGTCCAAGTCCCCCCCACCCCCCTTAGCCCTTTTCCAGTCCAAGGTCCCCCCCCTTAGCCCTTTTCCAGTCCAGGTCCCCCCCCCCTTAGCCCTTATCCCGTCCAAGTCCCCCCCCCCCCCCTTGGCCCTTTTCCAGTCCAGGTCCCCCCCATCACAGCCAATGCAGTCCTTGCCCCCCCCCCCGACCAGCATCGCGGCTGTCTGAGGCTTCAGAGGGAGCCGGGGAAGCCCGTGCGAGGCCCCGGCTCCCTCTGTACAGCCACCAGCGTGAAGAGCCTTTTCCTTCATGCTGGCGGCTGTTCCTGTGAAGCCGTGAATGCTGGGAAAGGTTAAAGGGCAACCTTTAACCTTTCCCAGCATTCGCGGCTTCACAGGAACAGCCGCCAGCGTGAAGGTAAAGGCTCTTCACGCTGGTGGCTGTTCAGAGGGAGCCGGGGCCTCGCGCGGGCTTCCCCGGCTCCCTCTGAAGCGGAGAAAAGCCGTTTTTTTTGCTCTGGCCGCTCCCGATCTTGCGGCCAGAGCAAAAAAACCGGCTTTTAAAGGGCCGGTTTTGCCTCTGCGCCGGCAGCCGGCCTGGCCGTGGAAAAACCGGCCAGGCCGGCTGAAAACCGGCCAGTTGGCAACCCTAGGCCCTCCTGCAACTATAGATGAGCGTCCTCCTCCTTCATTACTATTAATAGTAGACTGCACTCCCCCTTTCCCAAAATTCCTTTGTGTACTCTGTTCATATAATTATAATATTTCTCCTTATAAACAAATGTTGTAACAAGAAAATTTAAGTAAATGGGCAAATGCATAGCTGGAATAAAAAGAAATACTGAGGAGTAAATATTTAACATTGTAGGAACAGGCTATGATAGCAAAGGGTTAATTTGATTGAAGCAAACACAATCAATGTGTTATTTATTTAACCAAAAACAAATCTACAAATCTACCACTTAGCATTTCCTGCCCCTTCTCCCACCTTTTCTTGTTGTTACAGATACTACTGCCACTCTTTTTCTGCAGGCATGGTTGTGCAGCTCTTTTTTAAATCTGACAAATAAGAAGAAGGTGATAAAAGGAGTTAGTGTAGCTGGGCTTAAAAAAGTCAATGCAATGTGTGCCTTTGAGTCAGTCCTGACTCCTGGTGACCCAAATGTTCCTGGGTTTTTTGGCAGTGTCACTGGAAGTAGATTGCCAGGCCTTTCTTCTGAGGCAATGGAGGATTAAGTGACTTACTTAAGGCCACAAGGAGTGCTAGTGGGAATTGAACCCTGGTTGCTTGGTTACCAAGACAGTGTTCTAACCACTAGGCTACTCCTCCACTCCAAAAAAAAAAAGTCAATAGAATGTTATAAAGATAGACCTTGGAAAAGCCACTGCTGGGTGTAAGCAGCATGATAGCCGCAGTGAGCATTAAGAGGCAGACTCAGTCCCCAAGATGATTGCAGTTCTGACAGTTGATGGTGGCAGTATCAGTGTGAGAAACACCATTTGGCTTGACTTTGGGATTTCATTGAGCGCACTGCTTCACAGCAGCAACTGTGAACCATGCAGAGATTTTGCTGGAATTACAGCCAGGCTGAACAAAAGTAGCCTTCCATGAGAGCCATTGGTGGTGCTCCTTGTAGTGGATTAGCAATAATGCTAGCCACAAGCTTAGGCCTTGCACTGTGGTGCACCTGTATTTGTTCTTGACTGACAAACATAAGAACATAAGAAGTGCCATACTGGGTCAGACCAAGGTCCATCAAGCCCAGTATCCTGTTTCTAACAGTGGCTAATCCATGTCACAAGTACCTGGCAGGTTCCCAAAAAGGCACACAGGTTTCACAATGCTTGTCCTGTTGCAAGCAGGAATAAATATATAAGCAGTGGTAAGTAATAAATAAATAAGCAGTGGATTTCCAGGCTCCTCTTTCATAATGGTTTATGGACCTTTCCTCCAGGAACTTGCTGAACCTTTTTTAAACTAACAGCTTTTATTACATCCTCTGGTAACAAACTCCAAAGTTTGATTACGCGTTGAGTAAAAAAAAAATTCTCTTCTTAGTCTTAAATGGGTTACATTGCAGCTTCATTGCGTATCCTCTAGTCTTTCTACTTTTTGATATCGTAAACAGTTGATCTATGTTTACCCGTTCCACTCCATTCATTAATTTATAGACCTCTATCATATCCCCCCTCAGCCATCTCTTTTCCAGGTTGAAGAGCCCTAACCTTTTAAACCTCTCTTCATAGGGGTATCCTTCCATCCCCTCTACCATTTTTGTTGTTCTTCTCTGTAACTTTTCTAATTCTGCTATATCCTTTTAAGATATACTGACCAGAAATTCACACAATATTCAAGGTGCGGTCATGCCATGTAATGATACAGACCAAACCCAAAATTCACTGTAACAGTACCTCACTTCTCCTTATTTTTTGTCGGAGCTAGGCCGTGGGAGGGACAAAACAGACATATATGTCCCCCAACCAGACTGCCAGCTACTTTTTTTCTTTTAGTGGTCCTACCAAAACCAAAAAATTGTGCCGAAATTTAAAAGTCTCCACTTAGCTGAAGTATCTCAGTCTTCTCATATCTTGAAATATCTCAGTCTTCTTATATTTTCGCGTTGCTCAAAAGAGCATCTCGTAGCATGACGCGCGCGTTTCGAGCCTCCAGGCCCTGTATCAAATGCTGCTGTAATACTCTGCGCTCGGCAACGAATTACCCTGATAACGCCGTCAGTGCGGCCAAGGTACTCTTCCTTTACAGATGCAGTAAATCACTTCCCGTATTTAAATAGGAGCCACCCAATGAGAACAGGGAACTACCCCACTAAACAGGGGAATCCCTGAGCTGATTGGTCAGATCTTCAAAAACGTCAGAGAATGCCTTGCCATTCAATCTCACGATTTAGCCCGCCTGGTTCTACAGCTGCCAATTGAAAGATCCATCGCTGTTCCAATCGATGTAGTTTCTGGAGGCGATCCCCCCCTCTGGGATCCAATGGGATATGATCAATAATAGACCACTTTAAATCTTCGAAACGATGTTGATTAGTGATACAATGGGATACTATTGGTGCTGTCAATACTTCGTGATGTAGACGAGAAGCATGTTCATTCAAACGAACCCTCATTGGACGGGTTGTCTGACCTATGTGGAGACTTTTAAATTTCGGCACAATTTTTTGGTTTTGGTAGGACCACTAAAAGAAAAAAAGTAGCTGGCAGTCTGGTTGGGGGACATATATGTCTGTTTTGTCCCTCCCACGGCCTAGCTCCGACAAAAAATAAGGAGAAATGAGGTACTGTTAAAGTGAAATTTGGGTTTGGTTTATATTAATTGTTTTCACTGTGGGGTGGATGTAATGATACAGAGGCATTATAATATAATTGGTTTTATTCTTCATTTCTTTCCTTTCCATGATTCCTAGCATTGAATACTTGGCTGTCGCTGCACAGAGCGCAGAGGCTTTCAATGTATTATCTACGATGATACCTAAATCTTTTTTCTGGGTGGTGGTTTCTAAGGTGGAACCTTGCATCGTGTAACCAAAATTTCGGTCATTCTTTCCTAAGTACATAACTTTGCACTTCTCCACATTAAATTTCATCTGCCATTTCAACGTCCAATCTTCCAATTTATCAAGATCCTCTTGCAATTTTTCAGAATACTCTTGTGTTTTAACAACTTTGAATAATTTTGTGTCACCTGCAAATTTGATCACCTCACTCATTATTCCCATTTCCAGGTCATTTAGGAATATGTTAAAAAGCAGCAGGCCTAGCACAGATCTCTGCGGTACTCCGGTACTGCGGTATTCACCTTTCTCCATTGAGAAAATTGGCCATCTAGCCCTACTCTCTGTTTTCTATCTTTAACTAGTTTTTGATCCACAATACTACACTGCCTCCAATCCCATGACTTTTTTTTTTTAATTCTTTATTTATGAATTTTACCAAACAACAACAACAAATAACATCACCCCACCCTCCCACCTCCCTCCCCCGTCCCCACCCACCAACCTCCCACCCCCCCCCCCGACTCTCCGAGGTCCCACCATGGGGAAATCAAAACATGTAGATAAGGGTGACAAGCACCATTCAAGTACATACAGGACATAGGGCCAATGTCTACCATAACAATATCCCTCTATCTGGGAAACACACTGCCAATGCGTGACCGGTCCACAAAATCATCTAATGCCCGCCATCTGCCAACATTAAGGCCATCCTTATCCGGATGATGGAGCTTACTATACAGCTTCTCATATTTAACAGACTGGCATACAAGGTTCCACCACATTTCCAGACATAACTTACATGAGTCTTTCCAGTTTGTAAAAATAACTTTTAAAGCTAAGGCAATCAGGAAATTACATATAAAACAATTTTCTTTAGTTAGACCGGGTATGTTAAAGGTTGATCTGAAACAAACTATCCCCCAGGACAAAGTAACTGAAATTTGTAATATAGCCTGTATCCTATTCCAAACAAGCTGCCAAAACCTCTGAACGTGAGAGCAATCAAACACCATATGCCTAAATGTACTGAAATCCAACAAGCAGGACCAACATTTAGCCGATGAGGTTTTATCCCATTTGGCTAATCGAACTGGAGTAATGTAGGCCCTATGTAAAAAGAAAAAAAGGGACTGAGTAATTGCTGCTGACCTAGAGACCCTCGTAACAGGAACCCATGCGATTTCCCAAACCTTATTCGAGATTGGCCCTGACGCCTCCACCTCCCAGATTTTTGTAAGCCCAAGCAACTGAGGCGAGGCACTATCTCTTAGGGAGGAATAAATTTTAGACGCTACTCCCGCCAGGCCTGCTCCCTCCGCCAGTTCCTGAATTATAAAACAATCTGGACGTATCGCTGTCTGAATAATGTTTGCTGCCGTCAAGCAGTGACGAAGTTGAAACCATTAAAACCGCGCGGAGTCAGGAAGAGAGAATTCGCTTTGCAGAGTGTAGAAATCTTTCCAATCTGTGGGCCCCAGTAGCTGATCTAATGACCAGATACCGCACGCTTGCCATTTCTTCCAGGAAAACATCTTGCCATTGATTTTAAATTTAGGGTTCCACCATAAGGGGGACCTTCTACAAAGAGGACTATCAGGCTTCATCTGACTAACTGAAAACAAGTAGGCGTCTTGACTGGCAGCAATCACTTTGCCTAATCTAGATTTCTCGGGATGTTTCGCACCCAATAGCCACCTCAGCGAACCGGGGTCAACAATCCGCCTCTCGAATTCCAACCACACCGGTTTAACCACCAAATCCTCTTCACCCGCCCATAGCGCACTCTGTTTCAGGAGAAAAGCCTGATGATAAAGCCGTAAATCAGGGAAGTGAACTCCCCCTTTATCCTTGGGAGCTTTCAATTTTTTCAATGCTATCCTGGGCTGCCTCCCGCCCCAAAGGAATCTTGAAAGTAACCGTTCTAATTCAACGTAAATACCCGGAGCCAGTGGAATCGGAAGCATGCCCAGCACATAATTAATTTTAGGCATTAGGGTCATCTTTATAGCCTCCAGCCTTCCCCACCAGGTGAGATGTAGGGGAGACCACGCTAACACAGATTGCTTAACGGACCATATAAGATCCTCCAAACTTTCTTGAACAGCCTGTTCCAAGGGAAATCCGTACTTGACCCCCAAATACTTAATATTACCTGATTCCCATCGGAACAGGAATGACACTAGTTGATCTGCTGTAGCCCAACCATTCATTAGGAATACCACTGATTTGGACCAGTTTATTTTACAGCCGGATAGCCCCGAATAAAAATTGACTAATTTTAAAATCATGGGAATCGCTGAAGGTAGCGTAAAAAGCAGAAGATCATCCGCATAGGCTGACACTT
This sequence comes from Ichthyophis bannanicus, assembly GCA_033557465.1. Taxonomy (NCBI): domain Eukaryota; kingdom Metazoa; phylum Chordata; class Amphibia; order Gymnophiona; family Ichthyophiidae; genus Ichthyophis; species Ichthyophis bannanicus. Next base: position 1,570,438,779 of record CM066031.1, on the reverse strand, counting down.
TGACTTGCCAATCCCCCACCTCAAAACCACTAATGTCCTTGTTCTGCTGAATGGCAAGAAGCAGCGGCTGTAAAGCTAGATTGAAAAGCAAAGGGGAAAGGGGGCAACCCTGCCACATGCCCCTATGCAGTGAAAAGAAACTGGAGAGAGCCCCATTTGCACTGATCCGAGCCTTAGGGTTTAAATACAAGGATCGGATCATAGTAATAAATTTTGACCCTATCCCAAACCATTCCAATGTTTTAAACAAAAAAGGCCATTCCAGCCTATCAAAGGCCTTTTCGGCATCTAGTGAAACCCCAACATAAGGGATCTCAAAGTATTTCGCCCTCTCTAGGAGATTGCATAGAAGCCTGACATTATCAGACGTGGCTCTTTCTGAGATAAAACCACACTGATCAGGGTGAATCAACCCACCCATCACCTTAGTAAGTCTACTCGCTAACACTGGCATATATTTTATAGTCTGTGTTCAGCAAAGAAATAGGCCTATAATTTATTACTTGCCTGGGGTCTCTCCCGGGCTTCTCCAAAACGACAATCGTGGCCTCACCAAAATTTCCTATTTGCAAGGAGGAATTGCCAATTGCCTCGTAGTATATCATTAAGTAAGGGAGCAGATCATTTCGAAACACTTTATAAAACTTGCCGGGAATACCATCAGGACCCACCGCTTTTCCCGAAGGCATTCCAGCGATAGCCTTACTAATTTCTTCACTTATAAAAGGCTTGTCCAGCTCACCCGCCGCCTGCGCTGAGAGGCGAGGATGCTCAAGCTGTTGCAAGAAACCATCAATTGCCCCCGGTTCCACTAAGCCGTCAGATGTATACAGAATTTGATAATATTCAGCAAAAATTTCTAAAATCTGGTCAGTGGTACGTACAGTTCCACAAACTTGATCCACAAGTACCGCAACCCACGCTTTTTCCTGCCTTCATTTTAAAGAATTAGCCAAAAGTTTTCCCCCTTTATTATTCTCCCCATAGAATTGAGATTGCTGTTTCAATAAAATATGCTCAATCTCAGAGCTTAAAAGCAAGTTGTACTGAAATCGAAGCCTTTGTAACCGCAATGTAATACCAGGGTCCACTTGATTGAGTAAGAGCCTCTCCCCCGCCTTAATGTGTTCCTCTAGGATCAGCAATTTAGCCCTCTTCTTTCTATATTCTTTAATAGAAAAGCTGGTAATTGTTGCTCGCAGAGAGGCCTTAAAAGCCTCCCACCAAGCCCAAATTGAAGTATCCGCAACAGCATTCACTTTGAAATATTCCTTTAGGAATGCTCTAATTTCTACCTGAAACAGAGGGTTTGCTAGCAGCGATCTATTTTATTTATTTATTTATTTACAGTTTCTTTTATACCGCACTATTCGACATCAGCGCGGTTTACAATGAACAGAAACTACACTTACCAAATATTGATCAGTGCTTACAATGAACAGCTGGGTATACATTAAACAGGTTTACATTCAACAGGTTTCATAAACAGAGGAACATAATAACTATGTACAAAAAGCAACTATGTACAGAACAACTAGGCGCAGCTATATGTTTCTTGATGAGGGAAGAAGCAAGGTGAGATTGCAGCTCTTCGCGTTGAAAGTCCAGGCTCACGATTGACTACTGCCCTCCTCCCATGTAACCTGCAATGAAACGGCAGCGTGATCTGAGACATGCACACCTAGGATTTCTGCACTCTGCACTCCAGGGACCAAACTTTTAGATATCAGAAAATAATCCAATCTTGACCAAGATTTATGCGGAGGGGAAAAAAAGGTGAAGTCCAGCTCTTGAGGATGTAGGAGTCTCCAAATGTCCACCAACCCTAAAGAGCTGAGAAGAGCCTGTAAAACCCCACGCGCGCGGGCAACCTTCTCTACCCTAGCGGGGCGTTTATCCAACAGCGGATCTAGTGAAACATTGTAATCCCCCCAAATAATCAGAGGCTGAGAAGAGTGTTCCTGTACTTCTGCTAGTAATTCTGTAAAAAACGTAGGGTCATCCGAATTAGGTCCATAGAGATTAATAATTGCAACCTCCACTTCCCCAATGACTACCGAGACTATTACCCAGCGACCCGCCGCATCTGCTCGCGCCTCAATAACCTTGCAATTTAGAGATTTCCTCCCCAATATCACCACCCCATTTTTTTTTTTGTACTGAAGGCGAGGCACCCAGTAATATAAAGTGCCTATCTTCTAATTTCTTGGTTTCGGCTAAATCTAAATGTGTCTCTTGTAATAAAATCAAATCTGCCTTCTGATGGCGGCAATAGGCAAGAATTTTCTTCCTTTTGATAGGATTGTTGATTCCTTTCATGTTCAGGAACAGCAAATGGACATCTTTACCCATATTCAAACAAAAATATAAACAGTGAAGCTTGCCCCACCGGAATTACACACCTACATATATAAACTTTACTGTACATACACTCCCCGGAGAGCCATAAACCACCCCAAACAACCCATCCCACCCCCACCCACACATCCCAAATTGGGTAAGCCAGTTAGGACCAAGCACGCTACCCAGCGGACCCCTCCAAACTGAGAGACTACAAACAAGATACCTAATAATTTGCTTGCCCCAGTCCGCCTATAGCTGTCCAATTAGGCACACAAAACAGCTCTGTAATTAACAATTGCAACCACAGCTATCACAGTCTGGCCGATAGCCAGGGGTAATCCCACCCGGTCTCCATTTCTGACCAAGTAGGACCACGAAGTAGTTTCCAAGACTATAATCCAGCTATACGGTCACTGCATCTGGAGCGCCTCTTGCTCCACAATAAATCGCTCCAGAACCTCGGGTTCTTCAAAGTTCTTGGTGACATTGTTGAGCGTGACTCAAAATTGAGAGGGGTAAAACAAGCCATAGCGCGCTTGAAGACGCTGAAGCCTTCCTCTGAACGCTAAGAACTGCTTCCACTTTGCCACCGTAGGTTTGCTGAGATCTGGGTATAAAAAGAGTTTGTGGCCTTCAAACAAAAGTTCCTTGCAGGCCCTCGCAGCTTGCAAAACTTGAGCTGCGTGTTGATACCGCAAGACTCAAAAAATTAAAGGCCACGGTCTAAGCGATTGCTGAATAATTGTTGTAGGAATGCGGTGTGCCCTTTCAATTTCAAATGGGCGAGCCATACATAGTTTCAACAATTTAGGAATTACATCCTCCAGGAACGTAATCGGATCTGAACCCTCTGCGCCTTCCGGGAGTCCAACAATCCGAATATTATTCCTGCGTGCCCTATTATTCATATCTTCCAGGGTCTTTTCCAAATGATCGATTTTCCTCGACACCTTCCACAGTGCACTCGTTTTTCCTCGTGAGCTGAAACTTTTAGTTCCATGTTTTCCACTCAGGCGATCAGCGACACCAACTGTTCCTTAAACTCCTTAGAGTCTGCCTGAAGTTCACAAAGACACTCACCATTGGTGTCAACCCGGGCTCGAACGGCCCGTAGTTCAGTGAGGATTTCTTTAAGGCCCTCTTCTTGCTCACGCTGCGACGCCATCTTAAGCGGGGAAGGCGGATCCGCCTTAGAACGTTTTACCCCGGAGGCTGAGGGATTCGAAAACTCCAGTTTCGTTTGCTTGCAGTTCGCCATCTCCGAACACAAATAGAGCAATTGGAATTGTCTGGCTGCCTTGTAGCAGGGGTTGAGGCAGGATTATTGACTAGGTCCTCGGGAGCTCTCCGCTAGACGTCCATGCAGGTCCCTGGCTGGCTCCGCCCCCCAATCCCATTACTTTTTAATTTTGCCAAGAATCTCTCAAGAGAGACTTTGTCAAAGGCTTTCTGGAAATCTAGGTACGCTTTATCAACCAGCTCACCTTTATCTACCTATTTATTCACACTTTCAAAGAAATATAACAGATTAGTAAGACAAGATTTACCTTGGCTAAATCAATAAACCATGACTATCTACAGCTTCATTAATATTGTTATTTATAATGGTTTCTACCATTTTGCTTGGTACTGATGTCAGGCTCACCGATCTATAGTTTCCCAGATCATCCTTGGATCTCTTTTTAAAAATTGGCATTACATTGGCCATTCTCCAATCCTCAGGTATTACAAATGATTTTAATGATAATTCACAGATTACTAATAGCTGGCGTGCAATCTCATATTTCAGTTCTTTCAACACTCTCGGATATATACCATCTGGTCCAGGTGGTTTGCTACTCTTCAGTTTATCAAATAGTTGTAATACATCTTCCAGGTTTATCAATATTTCTTTCAGATCTTCTGATAAATCATCTTTATATACCATTTCATACATGAGTAACTTCCCAACATCTTCTTCAATAAGGACCGAAGCAAATAATTCATTCAGTCTCTCCACTATGGCTTTGTCCTCACTTAACGCTCTTTTTACCCTTCTATCATCCAATGATCCAATTGACTCTCTCACAGGTTTTTGGCTATGAATGTATTTGAAAAAGTCTTTACAATGCGTTTTTGCTTCCACGACAAACCTTTTTTCAAATTTTCTTTGTCTGCCTTATCAATGCCTTGCATTTAACTTGCCAATTATGTTGTTTCCTATTTTCATCATTTGGCTCCTTTTTCCATTTCCAGAAAGATTTTTTTTTGGCAACAACAGCCTCCCTGACCTTACCTTTAACCATGCCGTCAGGGTTTTTTTTTAGCTTTTTTTCACTTTTCTTAAAGCATGGAATACATATTCTGGGCTTCCAAGATAATACTTTTAAACAACGTCCATGCTTGATGTAAATCTTTAAATTTTGCAGTTGCTCCTTAACTGTTTTCCTCTTTTATCATAGTCTTTCTTCTGAAAGTTAAAAGGTAGTACTGTGGATTTCCTTGCCATCCTTCTTCCATTTATTAAATCAAATGAAATCATGCTATGATCACTATTGCCAAGTGGTCCCAACACCCTTATCTCTTGTACCAGATCCTATGTTCCACTAAGAACTAGGTCCAAAATAGCTTTCCCTCTTGTCAGTTCATGAACCAGCTGCTCTAAGAAGCAGTCATTTATTTCATCTATAAACCATCTCTCTAGCATGTCCCGCTGTGACATTGACCGAGTCAATAACGGGGTAATTGAAACTACCCATTATTACTGTATTGTAACTTGTTAGTTTCCTTGATTTCTTTCAGCATTCCATCATCCATCTATTCATTCTGGCCAGGCAGTTGGTAAAACACTCCCATTGCCATTGCCTTCCCCTTTTTACATGGAACTTCTATCCATAGAGATTCTACAGTGTATTTTGTTTCCTGCAAACCTAAATCCTATGTGACTCAATGCCCTCTCTAATATATAGCACAACCCCTCCACCAATTTGATCAACCCTATCATTGTGATATAGTTTGTACCAAGGTATTATAGTGTCCCATTGGTTGTCCCCCGTCCACCAGTTTTCTAAGATGCCAATCATATCTAACCTTTCATTTAGTGCTACCTATTCTAGCTCTCCCATCTTATTTTTTAGACAAATTTACTGCACCGGAAGCTTCCTCCCACTCCCTCTATTTTCTGTGGCTGTCAGGCTGGCTGCTAGCTGTATGTCTTGGAATAGTAGGAGGGAAGTCCAGCATTTTTGGTGCTCTGCAGCAAAGCTGAAACTAGTTGGAAAGTTTACACTTTACAGTTTGACACAATGGTGTGTTTCACTCACACACAGGATCAGACATTTGGGGGCTTCATCTGTGTGTGCCATAGGAAGTTTGGTTTGGGGGATCCATGTATCTGTATGTGTCAGTGAGTAAGTGTGTGTGTCTTTCTGTGTGTCAAAGAGACTGCCAAAGGCTACATACACACATACGTGTGTGAGTGCTCCATGGAGACTGTTGGGTGCTACATACACGTATGTGTGAATTATCTGTGTGTTTAAGCATGTGCATGCTATGGAGCCTGTTGGGGGCTATGTTCAGGTATATGTCATAGAGAGTGTTGGTGGCTGAAAACGTGTATGGCTGTATGCAATGAGGAGTGTTGCGACGGGGCTGTATATGAAACAGCACACTTACTATATGACAAATCCTGTCAGTTGGTGTACCCCAAGAGTCTGTCTTGGGCCCACTCCTTTTCTCCGTCTATACCGTCTTGGTGCACTCATCTCCTCCCACGGTTTTCAGTACCATCTTTACTCTGATGACTTTCAGATCTACCTCTCTACACCTGAAATCTCCCCGGCAATCCAGGCCTGGATCTCTGCCTGCCTATCTGACATTGCAACCTGGATGTCTCGCCATCATTTAAAACTGAACCTGGCCAAACTAAGCTCCTTATCTTTCTCTCCTAAATCCACCACCTCCCTTTCTCCCTTCTCTATTTCTGTGGATAACATTATGCTCCTCCCAGTGTCCTCAGTTTGCAACCCTGGGGTCATCTTTGACTCCACTCTCTATTTCTCTGCACAAATCCAACAGATAGCTAAAACCTGTTGCTTCTTTCGCTATAACATTGGCAAAATTCATCCCTTCCTTTCTATACACACTACTAAGACACTTATCCACTTTTTAGTCACCTCCTGTCTAGACTACTGCAACCCGTCCAAATCCTCAGCCATCTGGCTTTCCTTCCGTAACTCTCCTCCCGATCTGTCCCCTACCTTGTCTGCTCATTCTATTCCTCTGGTCTCTACCCTTTGGTACTTGGGTGTTACGCTGGACTCTTTCTTTCCACCAACACATTTCCTCTGTGGTGCGCTCGTGTTTTTTTCATCTCCATAGAATCAGATCTATTCAGCCTTTCCTTTCTCCTTCTGCCATTACTACTCTTGTCATGTCCCTCGTGATCACCCGCCTCGACTACTGTAACTCTCTTTTCGCCGGTCTTCCTTGCCATCAATTACGTCGTCTCCAGTTAGTTCAGAACACCGCTGCCCATCTAATCACTTATTCCCCCATTACCACCCATATCACTCCATCTCTCTTCTCTCTTCATTGGCTCCCAATCAAAGTCTGGTTCATTTATAAACTTCTCACTATTACCCACAAGGTTATCCATATTAGTACCCTGCAATACCTGGTCGACATTATCCATCTTCAACCCGCTCCTCATCTCCTCCGCTCTGCACATGGCAACCATCTCTTCCTCCTCTCTCCTTCTCAGGCCCACCTTGAACTTACCCGACACTCTGCATTTTTCTTTCTGAGTCCCGCTCTATGGAATTTACTCCCTCACTCCCTCCGTATCAAGCTTTCCTTCCCACGCTTCAAAGCACTCCTCAAAACACACCTTTTCCGTCAGGCTTTCGACCTTCCACCATCCGCTGATGGCTCTGACCCTCCCTCGTCTGAGCCTCCCCCCTATTCAGCAGTTAGTTACCACCAACCTAGGAATATTTTCTCTCTCAATTAGTAATTACTTCCTCCCTCCCTCCCTCTTTCCTGGCCTCTCATATTTTCCCATTTTACTGTTTTCTTTCCTTTCTCTCCTTTCCTGTCCATTATTGGCGTTCTTTTCTTTTCTATGCTTCCTGTAGCCAACATTTGTTTTATTGCACACCACCCTGACGCTTCAGCAAGGGCGGTATATCAAAAACTGCAAATAAAGATAAAGATAAAGAACCTCCTCCTTGCTGGTCTCCTTCTGAATCATCTCTCTTCCCTTCAATCTGTTCAAAACTCAGCTGCACAGCTAATCTTTTGCCAGCCTCTATGCTCATATAACACCTCTCCTCAAGTCACTTCACTGGCTTCCCATCCATTTTTGTATCCAGTTCAAACTTTTTCTACTGATCTATAAGTGCACTCATTCTGCTGTTCCTCGCTACCTTTCCTCTCTTATCTCTCTCTACACCCTTCCTTGGGACCTCCACTCTTCTGGCAGATCCCTTCAATCTGTGCCCTTCTCTATTACTGCCAACTCCAGACTTTGATCCTTCCACCTTGCTTCTACTTATGCCTGGAACAAACTCTCTGAGTTCGTGTGTCAGGCTTCATCTCTGTCTCTTTTCAAATCTTCGAGGTGGCTTTTGGATCCTGATCCACTTTGACTCTTATGTGTTTCCTTACCATTCCTCTTGACATTTCCTTGTCCTCAGCTTTTTGTGTTGACTGTCCTAACTAGATTGTAAGCTCTGATCAGCAGGGACTGTCTCTTACATGTGTCTATTCAGTAGTGCTATACAAATGATCAGTAGTAGTAGTAGTAGTAGATATATCTCCCCTTCCTTCATTTGCACATATCTTGATGGGTGAGGGTGTGTGTGTGCAGCAGTTCAAAGAGAGATGATAAAGTTTGACTCATTATAGTAGTAGAGGAATCTTTATAACTAGTGTCTCTTTCTCTCTCTCTATCTATATATGTCTCTCTCTTCAGATAGTGGGTGTGTGGTGTGCAGATGTGGTGCCTGTGTGTTTGTGTATGTGGTGCAGGTGTGGGGTTCCTGTATGTGTGCATGCTGCATGGATCATGTACTTCAGGGGTGGGATGCCTCTTTGTGTATGTTTGTGTGGTGTGGGTAAGAGGTGGCTGTGTATATGGTTCAGGGGTAGGTGCCTGGGTATCTTCTGGTGGGGGTGGCGGGCTCTGCCTTTTTGTATATAGTCTTTGTTCCCTTTTCTTCTCTCTCTTCAACCTCTAACCTTTGCAATCTTACTTCCCTCCCTACAGACACTCTCCTGTTGCCTCTCCCCAACTCTGTTCCCTTCCCAGCCTGCCTTTTTCTCCCTTCCTCTTGCTTTCCATTCCCCCTTTCATTGCCAAACCCACTACCCCTTTAAATTTGTCCCTTCTACTGTATCTCCTGTGAGTCTCTGGCACCAGCAACTCTTTAGTGGACTTCTTCTTTTTTCAGGCTGTGGGACACACTGCTCCTGCAGACACTGAAGAAGGCCACGATCACTGAGCGCAGCATATTGGTGTTCTGCTCATTGGTCTATGGGACAGGCTGTTCCCATAGTAGGCACTGCACACTTTTGCTCTACTGGCCATGATTGTGGCCTACTTCAGTGCCCGTGGGAGCAGCTTGTCATGCAGGCTGAAGAAGAGAAGAAGGCCACTATCGCAGAGAACAACACAATGATGTTCAGTGCCTGTGGGAACAGACTGTCCTGTGGACCAACAAGCAGACCACTAATACAATGCTCTCCATGATAGTGGCCTTCTTCAGCTCACGGAACAGGATGTTCCCACGGGTATTGAAGAAGGCTGCAATCATGGCCAGCAGTGCACTGATGTTCTGCTCTTCAGCCCATGGGACAAGCTGTTCCTGCAGGCACTGAACACCATTGCGTTGCAAGGCGCAATACCCTTGAACACTGGCGCCTTCCTGCTGCGCTTACCCAGCCTACCTGGTAGCATTGGCCATGATCACAGTTCACTCCTCTCAAACACAATGGCAACAGTGTTTGAGAGAAGTGGAGGTGGAGTACTCATCCTTGTGAAAAACGAACTTCAATTTCAATTGAGCTCCATTACCAATACAACCTACCTCAACATGATATCCATCTCCAACGACTCATGCTCAATCAATTTAGTCTACAGATCCCCCACATCTTCTGCAGAGGACCTATCAACAATAATAGACCTTGCCTGCAACACAGTCAAGCCCCAGTCATCAAGCTGGCTAATAGGTGACTTCAACCTCCCAACCCTACAAGTCTCGCAAACCTCAGCATTCCTCGAAGCACTTGCTGACCTCAGACTCCAGCAGATAGTCCATGCACCAACACATGTGAAGGGAAATACCCTGGACCTGATATTCGCCCCCCAAGCCATCATGGAAGCAAACAATGATTTTGCAATAACTATAACACCAGTACCATGGTCTGACCACAGCTTGATCAGATTCCAACTACCCACCCACTCTAACAATTGGAACACCAACCCCACCCCCTCAAACCACCAGTGAGAAGATTTCGCTCTTTCAACAAAGAGGAAATACTGAAGAAACTCCTCCCACCGCTAAATTACTCAGGGCCTGAACTCGACAGTCTGATCGACACCTGGAATGACACCCTCAGATCAAGCGCACAACTCCCCGACACAAATAGAAAAACCAATACCCGTACACACGTAGCTTGGTACTCAAAAGACCTGCGAGCATCGCTTCACCACCTATGCAAGCTAGAGAGACGATGGCGCCGATCCCGCTCTACCAAAGCTTACACAACATACTGTTCACACCTAGAGAAGCACCGCCGGGAAATTGCAGAGAGAAGAAAGCAGTTTCATACAGACCTCCTGAAACGATCAATAAGCAAGCACCATGACCTCTTCAGCATAGTAAAAACGCTCACACGAGAACCAACCCCAGAACAAAGACCTTCAATATAACCCCAGGACTATGCTACCTACCTTGAAACAAAAATGATACAGACAGCCAAAAACCCCTGTCCCGCCAGACCCTTTCCACCACCTAAGATGTCACACCCATCCCCACTGACCAAATTCCACACCTTATCACCCAAAGAGATTGAGAATATCATCACCTCCATCAATGCTACCACTGCACCCAACGACCCTTGCCCAGCATCCTGGTTCAGAGAGCTCCGCAGCGAACTAAGCCCCACCCTCAACAGAATCCTAGAACAATCATTCGCAACAGGAACCTTCTCACAAAGCCTAAAACATACCTCCATCAGACCACTGCTGAAGAACAATATACTGGACCCGCTAAAGGTCGAATCATACAGACCAATATCCAGCATCCCACTATTAGCCAAAATAATTGAAAAGGCAGTTCAACATCAAATACAACAACACATTGACAGCGAAGCACCCCTGGATCCTTCCCAACATGGCTTCAGGGAAGCACATGATGTAGAGACCCTACTCATCACCCTCTTCAACACCATAATCACCGGAACAGACAACATCCGACAAGGATTTGCCCATATATTCATGGACATCTCAGCTGCATTTGACTCAGTGAGTCATCAAATCCTTATCGAGCGCCTCGAAGGTAAAGGAATCCAGGAATCAGCACTGAGTTGGTGCAAGTCCTACCTTTCCAATAGATGGCAACAAGTGAGACTCAACACCACCACTTCAGACCCATTTCTACAGCATCAAGGAGTACCTCAAGGCTCCTCATTATCTGCATTATTGTTTAATATCTACATGCAACCCATCTGTGACCTAATTCGCTCCTTTAACGTATCCTGCCTAGCCTATGCTGATGATATTCTCCTCTATATGCCTTTCATGACCGACCAACCTGATTTCACTCCACTGATAAACTGCTTCAACACAGTTGCAGAATGGCTTCTCACACAGAACTTGAGAATCAACCACATCAAGACCGACATAATGTTCATAACGAAGAACCAGGACTTCACACCCCTGAGCACACTAAAGGTAAAGGGCACAGAGCTGATAGCCAAGTCTACCATCAGATACCTAGGCATCACCCTTGACCAAAGGTTGGATATGAAGGCGCATATAAAGAACACAACAAAATCAATTTACCATAAGATAAGGACACTTCGGCATTTACGGCCACTACTTGAATACACCGACTTTAGAACAATCTACCAAGCCCTGGTGATGCCACACATTGACTTTTCAAACGCAATCCTATACGGCCTCCCAAAAGCAACTCTAAACCCTCTCCAACTGGCAATGAACACTGCAGCTAGGGTACTAGAAGGAATATCGAAGACTGAGCACGTCACACCAATCCTGAAAAAGTTACACTGGTTACCACTTCAAGCCAGAACACTATATAAGAATATAATTATGACCTTCAAAGCCCTAAACAACCAATCCCCCTCAGCCATCACCAATATGATACACACCTCACCTCCCAATAGAAGTAGAAGATCCGTTGCAGCAAACACACTGTCAATCCCGAAAGAATCAACAAGATACAAGAACACAACGACTAATAGAGCCTTCTGCTTCTATGCCCCCAAAGCCTGGAATGCCCTCCCCCCTGACATCAGAGCTATCACAGACTTAACCCAACTCAGGAAGGCCCTAAAACATCACTTATTCACCACATATTTCCCAGTGTAGCCCCAATAGGAGGACCACACCCACCATGTACATAACTGTAAATACTAGGTTATATAATTGTTGTTAATTACCTGTTATCCAAGTTCTAACCCCTGTTCAACTGTAAATGCCTCTTCAATAACCCTGAATGCATACGTTTCTGTTTTGATGTACACCGCACAGATGATAATAGCGCGGTATAGAAGAAATGCTAAATAAATAAATAAATAATAAAGTGAGCTGTGATTGTATGCTTTTATGCCAGCTCTGTGGATCGGGGTTTGCCATTTCACCCTCCATACCCAGGCTTACATCTGCTTGCCACAGCCTCTCACATTGCCTTGTCACCAAAAGAAAAAAGAGGAAGAAAAAGAAATAAACTCACAGAAGTTCAGTTTCTGATCCTCACTGTTTACTACCTTTCTCTATAATCTCCATTAGGTTGCGTTCCAGGTCATATTATATGGACTGGGTCATCAAGATCAGTCTCCGTATCATCCTATGTGGTTTCTGTCTCAGCTTGTTCTCATGGCTCTGCTTAGTTAAGACAAACACCCACCCTTCAAAGGAACCATAATTGATGTGATCCCAGAGAAATTGTTCTATCCCTTCCTCCCCTTCGTCAGTTGAGATTTCTGATGAGTCATAGTTACTTAATGTGACTAGCTCAGAGCCTATCAGTTCAACTGGTTTTCCCTTAACTCTCCTCTGGGATAACTGTGAGAGTATCACTACAGTTATCCCAGACCTCATTTTTCCTGGTAGGGGCAGGGACTATCTCCAGTCTCTCCTGAAATTATTTAAGCTCTGCTCAACAATGCAACTGAGGCAGAGTTCTTCAATGCAGGGATTATTTTTTCCTCTGCTTGTTTGTGTGTGGTAAATCTGAGGCAAAACATATTTTTATGAACCCCAGGAGTTAAAGAACTTCCTGGATAATAAAGTTCCTACTTTACCTACACATTGAGGACGTATTAAGAGTATTAACTAAAGGGATTTAACCGTAATGGGTCATCTTTAACAACCACCCTTTTCCTATAGACTTTTTCCTTTTTCTTAAGTCTATTGTAGGTTGTTGGCCTTGTTTGCATGGTTACTGTCCCCTTCTCAACCTCTTTTATTTAATGTTTTTCTTTGTTTTATTTTATTGTTTGCTATAATTGTATGTGGCTTGTCTATTTCTTCTCCAAGAGTTCTGTATATATTTAGAAATTGCATAAATAAAAATTTAAAAAAAAGAAAGATACAGAAATATTTACCATTGTACTGAGTGCCACAGGCCTAATTCTGAGTACACCTTGATAAGTTGCTTATATGAGTCACATCCTATGAACTCCAAACATGAAGATCTCTTTGACATGATGCAAGAACTTTTGTGAATGTTAGCAGTAAATTTGAGAAACTGATAACATACTCCACAAACCATGGCTTAGCAAAGAGCTTCATTACTGTGAAGGTATGCACAAAACCAGGGCCGGCCCGTCCAATGAGCGATAATGTTGTTTGCACAGGGCCCCGCGCGAACCACATTCTCGCTCAGTGGACTGCTGCAGAGGGAGCCGGGGAAGCCCGCGCGAGGCCCGGGCTCCCTCTGCACAGCCCGCCAGCGTGAAGAGCCTTTACCTTCACGCTGGCGGCTGTTTCAATGAAGCCGCGAATGCTGCAAGAGGTTAAAGGGCATTACCTTTAACCTTTCCCGGCATTCGCGGCTTCATTGAAACAGCCGCCAGCGGGAAGGTAAAGGTTCTTCACGCTGGCGGGCTGTGCAGAGGGAGCCGGGGCCTCGCGCGGGCTTCCCAGGCTCCCTCTGCAGCCCTTTAGACGGCGCGGGGCTCTTCGGGGGGGGGGGGGCGGCTAGGACTGGATGGGCTGGGATGGGGGGGGAACGGACTGGAAATGGGCTGTGAGGGGGGGGGAAACGGTCGGGACATGGGCGGTGATGGGGGGAGACTGAAAATGGGCTGGGATGGGGGAAACAGACTGGAAATGGGCTGTGATGGGGGAGGGGAACGGACTGGAAATGGGCTGTGATGGGGGGGGAACAGACTGGAAATGGGCTGTGATGGGGGAGCAAACATACTGGAAATGGGCTGTGATGGGGGGGAACAGACTGGAAATGGGCTGTGATGGGGGGGAGAATGTACTGGAAATGGGCTGTGATGGGGGGAGGACTGCAAAAGGTCTGTGATGGGGGGGATAGGACTGGAAATGGGCTGTGATGGGGGGGGACGGACTGAAAATGGGCTGGGATGGGGGGAACAGACTGGAAATGGGCTGTGATGGGGGAACGGACAAATTGGGCTGGGATGGGGGGAAACAGACGAAATGGGCTGTGGTGGGGGGGAAGAACAGACTGGAAATTTGCTGTGTTGGGGGGAACGGACTACAATTGGGCTGTGATGGGGGAGGACTGCAAATGGGCTGTGATGGTGGGGGGATAGGACTGCAAATGGGCTGTGATGGTGTGGGGGAATGGATGAAATGGGCTGTGATGGGGGAACTTGGACTGGAAATGGGCTGATGAAGAGCTGGATTAGGACTGGAAATGGGCTGATGGGGGCTGGAATAGGGCGAAGTGGGCTGACGAGGGGGCTAGGATTGGAAATTAGCTGATGGGGGAACGTGGAGGAAATGGTCTGATGAGGGACTGGAATGGAACTGTAAAAGAGCATATGGGGGCTAGGACTGGAAATGGGCTGATGAGGAGCTAGGATAGGACTAGAAATGGGCTGATGGGGGGAACGTAGACTGCAAATGGGTGATGGGCTGGAATAGGACACTGGAAATGGGCTGATGGGGCTGGAATAGGACTGGAAGTGAGCTGATGGGAGTTGGAAAAGGGCTGGAAATGGGCTGATGGGGAGCTTGGAGTGGAAATGGGTTGATGGAGGGGCTGGAATGGAACTGGAAAACAGCATATGGGAGGCTAGGACTGGAAATGGTCTGATGTAGAAGCTTGGGAGACTGGGACTAGAAGGGGGCAGATGCTGGGTGGGTCTAGAACTATAAAGGAGCTGATTTTGGGGGAGGACTAGAAAGGGATGGGAAATGAGAATGGAGAGGGGAAAAAGATATTTTGTGTGGGAGGGAAGAAAAGTCTACGAAGGGCCGGGTATTGGAAGAGTTAAGTGTAGATTGAGAATGGAAGGGTGAAATTTGAGTGGATGATAAAGCAATAAGGAAAGAAATGGAGGAAAGAGCAAAAGGGGAAAGATCAGTATGTTAAAGCAGATATAGAGAAAAAATTTGGAAAAAAATCTAAAAGAGAAGAAAGGAAAATGGATAGCTCGCAGAAGACACAAAGAAACCAGAAGAAAGTGACTGGAGCAATTGCAACTGAAAAGAAAATGCACAAGCAACAAAAGGTAGAAAAATACTTTTTTATTTTGAATTTATTAACTAGAATATATCAGCTCTGGGAAATGTGCATTGTTAACATCTTTTGTGTTTTGTTTAGTACAAGTGGAAATTAATTTATAGTTTTATTTCTCCAGTGTTGTTGTACATCCCAAGTTTGGCTTTTGGGGTTCCCAGTTTAATTATTGTCTTCCTATTTCTAAATTGTGATCCCTTGTTCTTTGGTGACGGTCTATATTCTGCATTTTAACCAAGCTGAGGTATTCTGTTCATGTAGTTTCTATTTGACCATGTCACTTGTTCTCTTTCCCCAGTAGGAGATGCATTGGTATTCTCTGAGATGTATTGGTTTAATATTTGCAGTGTTGCCTTTTGATAGGTAGGGTTTGGTGCTTTGTGAGTCCTGGCAGAGCTTTTATGATATGGTGGATTTGCTATGAGTTCTAAAAGGTCAGTGTTTATAGTACTTCCTAATGGGCCTGGCGGTTGGCACTGGAATTTAGTAACGTAGAAATCTATTAGTCTTTCTTTATCCAGACACTCATTAAGAAGCATGTTTACTAAAAATGCATGTTAACATTATGCAAGTATTTATGCAAATTAGGCTCCCTATGCAAATGAGGCCCCGCAATTAATCTCCGCACATGGCCGCGCACCCCCCTTGGGCCGCCCCTGCACAAAACTAGCCCACTTTGAGAAATTGCCCCTAAGATAAACCCCTCTATCTGAAATGCAGGTTTGAAAATATCAATGCTGTTAGATGCCGTACTCAAAACTTTAGGAATTTTCTCTATGAAGTTGCTGACTATTCACAGGATCCTTAAATTGAGTGAGGCAATGTATCAAGTAGACTTTGAAATTTGCAGTTTGGAATTTCTCATATGTTTGATTATTTTGTACAATCTTCTTGTCATGATAAACACTGTTAGTAAAACTTTACACTCAAAGTGGTTGCCAAGTACATTAAAGGAATAATTTTGACTCTTGAGCAGTACAGAACAGGTTCGCATCTGTACTCATTATTGTTTAAAAAATGCTCTTTGAAATAAGCATATAATCTAAAATCAAAGACAGAGCAAAACAGAAGATACATTTTAAATCTGAACATTAAGAGAAGCCCAAAATGAATTCTGAAGAATATTTCAAGAAAGACTGCAGTCCCGAGACAACTCTAGCTTACATTGACTTCCAAAAGTATAACATATTCAGCAGTGACTTTGGATTATTGTGCAACATAAACTAATGCCTTTGGATGATCTCAGGAAACACATCGTGAATTCTTCAGGATGGTGGGTTCAATGGAAAGACAGAAACCATGTTTTTGGAGAACTGCAAGATCTGTATGATATTCTTGCAAAGAAGTTGATAGCAATCTAGAATCTGCAGCTAATCAAGACATTTGATTACTCCTTCCCAAGTGACTCAGTTGCCTTTAGATAAAGTAGTGCAATTGCCATATTAGTCCCTCTGAGTGAGCGCACAAAGTTAAGTTGATAGAAACAGAGCAAACAATAAACCCCTCCAAAAACAAATCATATAAAGCAATGACATTTTTTATGGGACTAAATACATTTCTTGACTAGTTTTCAGCAGTAAGTTTTGGTCTACTCTCGAAGTGATAACATATAGTCACTAAAAGCAAAAGCAATCACTCTATTATAACCTCAGACAACATGATGTTAATTTTCAACCTGTGGAAATCTGTTTTTACTAATGGTGTATGTTTCCGTGCTATTTTGGTCTCAGACTCCTTGGCACTGCAACATCTTTTTTTGAAATGTCCAGGATAGTGCCTATTAGCATCAATGACCTATAAGCACTGTTTTCACCAATATAAATGAGATACCACAAGTGAAATTCTCATATAATAAAAAAAAATTCAAACACTGCTTAGCTTAGCTTTTTACTGCTCCCCAACGCCAGCTCTCGGCGCCCCTTCCTGCGTTTCACTCCAAACGAGTTTCTTCAGGGGGTTTAAAAGCTGAAAAATAAATACAAAAAGTGTCCACCACCAGTTCATTCACATCGCTGCCTTCAATATTTCGTAAAGCTTTGGTTTAAAATCCACATACCTTTGCAAAAATTCTAATTTATGCTGCCGACGCCCTCTCCAAAAAGTTCTGTGACAAAATTTGAGACTGTTCTTTATAATCTTGTATACTCAAGCAATTTCTCTGAAAACGCAAGAATTGTGAGAAAGGCAAACCATCTTTCAGGCGTGGAGGGTGCGCACTGTTATAATGTAAAAAGGTGTTTCGATCAATAGGTTTTTTGTACACTGATGTGATCCAACCCCGCTCACCTTTCGCAATTCGAACATCTAAAAAAGTAACATCTCAAGGGTCCGAAACATGAGTGAACTGAATATTAGTGTCCAATCCATTTATCCAATCCATAAATGATAACAGCATGCCTTGAGAACCTCTCCAGAGTAAAAAAAACATTGTCAATAAAACGACACCACAAGAAGCAAGTAGAACTGATTCTAGTAGATCATCTAAAGAAAGTTTTTTAGAGGACAACAACAACAAAAAGAAGAAGAAAAAGAAGTAGGGTGGCAGAGGCAGATATCGAGATCGAGCTGCTCCGCACCGGGATTGAGTAGTATGAAACAGGCACAATATGATCAAATACAGGCTGATCTAGTAATAAATGTGTCAGGCATAGAATCTGCAGATCAGTGTCGTATTTTAAATAAGGGTTTATCTTATGTGCCTGTTAGCACTTTCGATTCATTCCAACGCTATTTCTAACGCTCCGAACCAGACTCGTCACCTCTACTCCACGCTCAAATCCCTCACTTCTCTTCGTCCCACCACTCCCACTGCATCTGCTCAGCCGTATCCTCCTCCCCCACTTCTGGCATCATTTTTCAGTAATAAGATTTCCTCCCAAATAGCATCTCTGCCCTCCTGCCCCGCTCCCATTCCTTCTCCCCCCCCCCCTGTTGCTTCTCCCCCTCCCACCTTCCAACTCTCACACACATGGACTTCTTTCTCTCCAACCACTACAGCCAAACTCCATCAACTCATCTCCTCCTCCAATAAGACATCCTGTCCTCTTCATCCCATTCCCTCCTCCTGGCTACTCATACCCTCTCTGGCACTCCTTCCCTCTGTTCTCACCATGTTCAACACAAGCCCTTCCACAGGGACCTTTCCCCATTCCTGGAAGCATGCCCGGATCCGCCCAATTCTCAAGAAACCCTCTCTTGACCCTCTGGTTCCATCCCATTATCGCCCAGTCTCCAATCTCCCCTTTCTTTCCAAACTCCTCGAAAAGATTGTCTTCGCACAGCTTTCTCACCACCTTGACTCCACTAATTTTCTCCACCCCCATCAATCAGGATTCCATCAGGGTCACAACATCAAAACTGTTCTACTCGCCCTCACTAACGCACTGCATGTGGCTCACGACCGTGGTGACATCTCGGTGGCGGTAGCCTTGGACCTATCTGCAGCCTTTGACCTAGTTGACCACTCCCTTCTTCTTCTTCACCTACGTAAAGCAGGCCTCTGTAGCACCATCTATCGCTGGTTCCACTCCTTTCTCTCCTCTCGGTCTTGTGCAGTTCTCTCCTCTTCTCCCTCTATCCCTTCCTCTGACCCATTTCCTTTATCCTGCGGGGTCCCTCAAGGTTCTGTACTTGCACCTCTCCTTTTCAACATTTTCCTAGCTCCCCTCGCCCTACTGATACAACAATATGGGATTTCCACTTTCTATTATGCAGACAACATAGTCCTCCTTCATCACACCTCCCCCTCTCACCCGGACCTTTCCGCACTGGATTCCTGTCTCTCTATTGATGCAGACTGGCTAACCCAGAACTGTTTTCATCTTAACCTAACCAAAACCATCGCAATTTGGTTCTCCCATGACAGCCCACCCCCTCGCTGGCCCCATCCTTTTCAGGTTCTACTATACCCTTGGTTTCCACTTTCCGTTATTTGGGTGTGCTTTTTGACTCCGACCTCTCCTTTCAAGCTCATGTTTCACATATTACCAAGACCTCCTTCTTTTTTCTTCATCAAATTCATATGATTCGCCCTTTTCTCACTCCGCCTGTCCTTACCACGCTGTTACTGTCACTAGTTATGTCACGTGTTGACTTCTCCAACTCTGTCTTCACTGCTCTCACCAAATCTCAACTTAATAGATTACAAAGGATCCAAAATACTGCTGCCCGCCTCATCACCCACTCCTCCCAACGAGATCACACAGCACCCCTACTCGTCCATCTTCACTGGCTACCTGTTTCCTTTCGCACCCAGTTTAAGCTGCTCACTCTTGTTCACATGGCTCTTCACACCAGCACTACACAATACCTGGCAGATCTTATCACCTTCCACACCCCCAGACACACTCCCCACTCATTTCACCTCAACCACCTTAATCCCCCTTCCACATCCCTTGCTCACCTTCAATCCACCCATTCCTCTGCCTTTTTTTTCGCAGGCCCTGCCCTCTGGAACTCACTCCCCGCCTCCCTTCGACTGGAGCCCCACCACACCACGTTCAAGCATGACCTAAAGACCCACCTCTTTTCCCTGGCCTATGACCTTCCCTCCCCTTTTGTGTAATCCCATCCCCTAAGTATAGTCCTGTATCTTTCTTTCTCCTACTTATCTACCAATTATTGTAACTTCCTTTTCCTCCTCTCTGGCCTTGCTCCTTTTTCTAAATTTTTGTACATTGTAAACCGCTCTGATTGCCAAAGTAGGGCGGTATGTCAAATAAAATAAACATAAACATAAACATAGATACAGGGCATGGAACTGGTTCAGTGTGCCTACAGGTTGAATCCCTCGGGCAACAAATTTAGAGACTAACAGAGAACATAAGAACATAAGATATGCCATACTGGGTCAGACCAAGGTCCATCAAGCCCAGTATCCTGTTTCCAATGGTGGCCAATCTAGGTCATACGTACCTAGCAGTATCCCCAAAAGACACAGGTTCCACAATGCTTGTACTGGGTCAAGCATTGATATCCTGGGTCCCTTCTTAATAATGGTTTATGGACCTTTCCTCCAGGAACTTGTCCAAACCTTTTTTAAACCGAGCTACACTAACAGCCTTTACTACATCCTCCGGTAACAAATTCCAGAGTTTGATTACATGTTGAGTGAAAAAATATTTTCTTTTATTAGTCTTAAATAGTTTACCCTGTAGCTTCATTACATGTTCCCTAGTCTTTCTATATTCTGATAACGTAAACAATTGATCTACATTTACCCATTCCAATCCGTTCATTAATTTATAGACTTCTATCATATCTCTCCTCAGCCGTCTCTTTTCCAGGTTAAAGAGCCCTAACCTTTTTAGCCTTTCTTCATAGGAGTATCCTTCCATCCCCTTTACCATTTTGGTGGCTCTTCTCTGAACCTTTTCTAATATCGCTATATCCTTTTTAAGATACGTCGACCAGAATTGCACACAATATTCAAGGTGCAGTCTCACCATGGAACGATATAGAGGCATTATAATATCTTTTGTTTTATTTTCCATTCCTTTCCTTATGATACCTAGCATTCTATTTGCTCTCTTGGCCGCTGCTGCACACTGGGCCGAGGGTTTTAACATGTTATCCACAATGATGCCTAAATCATTTTCCTGGGTGGTTGTTCCTAATGTGGAACCTTGCATTGTGTAACCATAGTTTGGGTTGTTCTTCCCTAGGTGCATAACTTTGCACTGGTCCACATTAAATTTCATCTGCCATTTTGATGCCCAGTCTTCCAATTCATCAAGATCCTCTTGCAATTTTCCACAATCGTCTTGGGTTTTAACAACTTTAAATAGTTTTCTGTCATCTGCAAATTTGATTACCTCACTCGTTTTTCCACTTTCCAGTTCGTTTTTGAATATGTCAAAAAGCAGCGGACCCAGCACAGATCCCTGGGGTATACCACTATTCACCTTTCTCCATTGGGAAAATTGGCCATTTAGCCCTACCCTCTGCTTTCTATCTTTTAACCAGTTCCTGATCCACAGCAGTGCACTGCCTCCTATCCCATGACTCTTTAGTTTTGCCAAAAGTCTCTGATGAGGGACCTTGTCAAAGGCTTTCTGAAAGTCCAGGTACACTATATCAACTGACTCACCTTTGTCCACCTGTTTAGTCACACCTTCAAAAAAACATAACAGATTAGTAAGACAAGATCTTCCTTGTCTAAAGCCATGTTGGCTGTCTCCCATTAGGCCATGCTTGTAATGATACAAATGTCTAAGTCTCTAACTGAGCGATATGCAGATAATATCCAAAGTTGCGCTCAAAAATAACACAATACTATATGTGTCTATATATTTCTCAGCTAGTTAAACAATAATCAACCAGATCTTCAGATTTCCAAAGGTCTCAGTCTGTAGCCAGCCGGGCTCTTTAGAATCTCCACAGCTGTAGCTAACAATCACATCAACGACCTTTTATATGGAAACCTATTTTATAAAACATGCCTCACACTAATGAAAGATGTCTCTGAATTGGAGGACACGGCTCGATTACATCATACTTCCCTCACTAAATCGGAAGGGAGAGCATTGAAGGAATTGACTACGAGACAAGATATTATAATACGGAAAGCAGATAAAGGGGGAGCGGTTATAGTGATGGATCGGAATGATTATCTAGAAGAAGCACAGCGACAGCTACAAGACAGCACGGTCTATGTTCCCCTCAGATCAGATCCTTGTGAACGGCTGCAGGGGTTGATTAAACGACTCACACAGGAAGCTTTAGGGAACAAAGTGATTTCCAAAAAAGAATATCAGTTCTTGAATGCAACTAGCCCGATTACAGCTAAGTTATATTTGGCTCCCAAAATTCACAAAGATCGTAAAAAACCACCGGGGAGACCGATTGTTTCCACCAGAGGCAGTGTGTTAGAGCCATTATCAATATACCTTGACTCTTTCCTGCGTTCTCTGTTAACAACGATTCCCTCGTATTTACGTGATACCACTCAATTTTTACAAATAGTTGAGCAAATGAATGAATGGGACACTGAACCGGAGTTGTTGCTGGCTACGCTGGATGTGATGGCACTGTACACAAGCATCCCACAAGACGCAGCTATCAACACGGTAAAGCTTACGTTAGCTGCCAGAGGGGATCTGTCTGATATACAGCAAAGATTTTTGATTGCACTGGCCAACTTGGCGATCAGCGAGAATTATTTCGAGTTTGAGGGCAAGTTATATAAACAAATTGCGGGAGTGGCGATGGGCGCCACATGTGCGCCGTCCATCGCCAACTTCTACATGAGCCAATTTGAATCTCGTTGGGTGCTAGGCTCTAGGTATCAATGTCATCTGGTGATTTGGAAAAGATATATCGATGATATCTTTATTTTGTGGAGAGGCACTGAAGATCTATTTTTGCAATTCGTATCATGGCTTAACACTTGTGACAGTAATATCAAATTTACCTATACGTACCATCAGCAACAGATCACTTACTTAGATGTGCAAGTAACAAAGGTGGGCACTGCATGGAAGACATCTGTGTTTAGGAAACCGACGGATCGTAATGCGTTGCTCCATTTCTCCAGTCAACATCCAAGACGACTAAAGGAAGGGCTTCCATTTTCACAGTTTCTCAGATTCCGTAGAAATTGTTCGGATGTTGATGAATTCAAACGACAGGCTCAACATTTGAAGAGACAGTTTGTAAGTAGAGGCTATCCAGCTTCTATCGTCTCCAAAGCATACCGACGTGCACTGTACAATCACAGACATTTGCTGCTGTCAAGTAGATCGAGCAGTCAAGTTACACAGAATGATGATTCTGTGGTTAATTTGATCACTGGGTATTCGCCACTAAGTAATTCCATTCAACGAATCGTAGCAAGTCACAGTAAAGTTCTTCATGCGAGCCCAGAATTAACCAACAAGCGTATCAGATGTGTCTGGCGGCGGGGCCGCACACTGAAAGATAGATTAAGTAGATCTATTTCTGTTTCAAGACAGTCATCATTGATTGAGGGGGGCCACATGAAATGTGGACATTGTGATGTATGTACAGTCATGATTGAAACGAAGCATTTTGAATATGGCCAATTTCGATACACACTTCGTACAAATACTAATTGTGACTCTCAAGCAGTAGTCCATGGCATGCAATGCCCGTGCAACCTTTGGTATATAGGGAAAACAATACGACAGCTGCGGACACGTTTGCGTGAACACAGAAGCCGTTTGAAATGTGGCCAACTTGAAGCCCCTATAGTTGCACACAGTTTGGAGCACCAACACACGTTTGATCAATTTCGGTGTTTGGCAATTGAGCAGGTGCAATGTGGAACTAGAGGGCGATCACTTGACCAAACATTGACACGTAAGGAGCAACAATGGATATTCAAACTTAACACAGTTATGCCGATGGGACTAAATGCGTCCATAGAATGGATGAGCTGTATGTAATAATGGTCACATTATTACAAGTAATTTCATCAGTAATGCAGTAGTAACATTGAGTAGATGCAGCTTATGATATCTCTTGATAATGTATTCTCTAGGCTAGCAGTGTCTAACCTACTCATTGGGTGATCGTGTCATGTGAACATTCCATTGATCATTCAGGATGTTACAAAAACTCGTAAACCCGAGTAATCCGCATGCGCGGCGCTTTTTCAAGAGTTGATCAAGTTAGTAAGGAATCAAACCATATGAAGCCACGGAAGGCCGGCAGCATCGTTTTGCAGTGAGTACTATAAGAAAAAGAGCACTCTGATGTGTATAGACTGTGAAATAAGTAAGTTTGAGGTTTATAAAGGTTATGTATTGTTTTCTCAGCATGAATTGAAGGCAATGAGGTTCCCCTGATGAACCGCGGACAGTGAAACGCCGCAGTGGGACCCTAATGAGAGCGTCGGGAACTCAGTGAAATTGGCGTACAGACTTCAGCTTATGCAACACTCTTGATATAAATTAGCGTATGGATTCCAGCCTGTGCAATATTTTTGAGAGCTTGGACCACAGCAGCTCAGCAGCATAGTGCCAGTTAAGTGCTATTATTATGAATATATGATATATTTGGATGATTTGGCATATGCGCCTTTCAACACCAAGTCTAAAAGTCTGGAACTAGCACTATTTCTTTCATTAGTGTGAGGCATGTTTTATAAAATAGGTTTCCATATAAAAGGTCGTTGATGTGATTGTTAGCTACAGCTGTGGAGATTCTAAAGAGCCCGGCTGGCTACAGACTGAGACCTTTGGAAATCTGAAGATCTGGTTGATTATTGTTTAACTAGCTGAGAAATATATAGACACATATAGTATTGTGTTATTTTTGAGCGCAACTTTGGATATTATCCCATTAGGCCATGACTATCTACATGCTGAGTAATTTTATTCTTTATGATGGTTTCTACCATTTTTCCCGGTACTGATGTCAGGATCACCGCTCTGTAGTTTCCCGGATCACCCCTGGAACCCTTTTTAAAAATTGGTGTTACATTGGCGATCCTCCAGTCTTCAGGTATTAGAGATGATTTTAATGATAGTTTACAGATTACTAATAGCAGGTCTGCAATCTCATATTTCAGTTCCTTCAACACCCTTGGATGTATACCATCCGGCCCAAGTGATTTGCTACTCTTTAGTTTATCTAATAGTTGTAGTACATCTTCCCCATGTATCGATATTTCCTTCAATTCTTCCGCACCTTTAAATACCACTTCAGTTATGGGTAACATCCCTACATCTTCCTCAGTAAAGACCGAAGCAAAGAATTCATTCAGTCTCTCCGCTATTGCCTTGTTGCCTCTTAGTGCCCCTTTAACCCCTCTATCATCTAATGGACCAACTGACTCCCTCACAGGTTTTTTGCTACAAATGTACTTGAAAAAGTCTTTATTTCATGTTTTTGCTTCCACAGCAAGCTTCTTCTCAAATTCTCCCTTTGCCTGCATTATCAATGCCTTGCATTTGATTTGCCAGTGCTTGTGCTGTTTCTAGGTTTCGTCATTTGGCTCTTTTTCCCATTTCCTGAAAGATGCTTTTTTGGCAACAACAGCCTCTCTGACCTCACTAAACCATGCTGGCAGTTTTTTGGATTTCCTTCTACTTTTCTTAAAGCATGGAATACAGCTGGCCTGGGCTTCCAAGATAGTATTTTTCAACAACACCCAAGCTTGTTGTAAGTCTTTAACCTTTACAACTGCTCCTTTTAGCTTTTTCTTAACTATTTTCCTCATTTTATCACAGTCTTCCTTTTGAAAGTTAAAAGGTAGTACTGTGGATTTCTTTACTATCCCTCCTCCACTAATTAAATCAAAGGCGAGCATGCTATGATCACTATTGCCAAGTGGCCCCAACACCCTTATCTCTTGCACTAGATCTGCTGCTCCACTAAGGACTAGGTCTAATATGGCTTCCCCTCTGGTCGGTTCATGAACAAGCTGCTCCAAGGAAGTAAGACTAAGAAGCATCCTTGACAACAAGCAGTGCGTCAAGGAAATACTTTTAGAAGCATCTAAGATCTCCAGCAGAAAGGAAGATAATTCAGTATGAAAAGATGGCAGTTGGACACAGATCAGCAGGTCCTTCAGACTTGGCACCCAAATCTACCTTTCTTAGAACTGAGGAACTGGTATGCAGCCCTGGACGTGGAAGAGGTGACAACATCCCAGGAATAGGAAGTATCATAGCTCAAAACTCCAAAATCTCTAGGATCAGCAACCACTAGGAAGCAAAGAATAATGGTGGTGGTGGTGGTGGTTTGCAACTCCTTTCTGAAGGGTACAGAGGCATCTATTTGCCATCCAGAAATAATGCCCCGGGAGGTGTGATATCTGCTTTGTGCCAAGATTCTCAAGCCTACTGATCATTATCTGATGCTGCTCATCCATGCTGGCATAAACTATACTACTGGGTTCCCATCTGAGCAAATCAAAAGTAACTGTGCTCTCCTGAATCCTCCCTATTAAGGATCAAGGCCTAGGCCAAAAAACTCACATCCTGGAGATTAATGCTAGGCTTTGTGGATGGTGTTATCAAGAGTATTTTGGCTTCCTGGACCATGACATGATTTTCAAAGGGCTGCTGAGCAGAAATGGTGTCCACTGAATAGGGGGTAAGGTGTCTTCCACAACAGATTTGCTAATCTACAGAGAAGGGCTTTAAATTAGGATCATCAGGGATGGTTAAATATATAAGCCTTCAAGTAAATAAAATATTTAAAAAATAAGATGGAAAAGAGAAAAAGGAACAACCTCTGGATAGCTGTGTATACTAATGTCCATATTATGCAAAAGAAAGTTCCAGATTTAGAAACTGCAATGGAAGAGTCTGGCTTGGATATAGTGGCATTCATGGATACATGATACAGAAAACAATGATTGGGATGTAGTTATACCAGGCTATAATCTATTCCAGAAAGACTGTGTTTGTGAGGAGCTAGTTAAACTAAAAGTAGACAAAGTGATAGGATCGTACAGGATTCATCTGAGGGTATTGAACAAATTTAGAAACGTACTGGTGGTTCCGCTCTCTGACCTTCTCAATGCTACTTTACGGTCAGAAGTGATCCTGGAGGACTGGAGAATGGTGACTGAGACTCCTGTCCTCAAAGAGGAAAAGAAAGAGGTTTGAAACTACTGTAGAAGCCATTAGTCTGACCTCGGCAGTGAGTACATTAATAGAAATGCCGTTAAAGCAGAGGATAGTGTTGCTTCTGGAATCAAAGGGATTAGAGGTCCAAGACATCATGGTTCTAATAGAGGTAAATCTTGTCAGATGAATCTCATTGACTTTGACTGAGTGACCAGAGAGTTGGATCAGGGGAAAGCCCTAGATGTGGAATACTTACATTTCAGCAAGGCTATGGCATCATTCCAAAGTGGCAAATTATAAATAAACAGAGTCTCCTTTGGATGGAACATAAAGCAACTAACTTTTTAAGTAATTGGTTGAGTGGGATGCAACACGAGAAATAGCAAATGGAGTTCATTCTGAAGATAAGGGTGATACCAGTCACGTGCTGCTGGAATCAGTCCTTCATTCTGTTCTTTTTAACATTTATGTAAGCAGTATTGTGGAAGGTCAGTCAGGAAATGTTTGCCTCTTTATGGATGATACCGAAACCTGCAACAGCGTAAACACCTGGAAGATGTGAATAATATGAAGAGGGATCCAGAAAAGCTTGAAGAATGGTTGTGAATTGATTGCTAAGATTAAATGCTAAAACAAAAATGCAAGATCATGCATTTGGGCTGCGAAAACCCAAGGGAGCAATACAGTACAAGAGGTGAAGTGCTTCAATGCATGAAAGAAGAGCAATATCTGGATATGATCATATAAAATGGTCTTAAAGTGGCCAACCAGGTAGAAGAGGTGATAACAAAAGTCAGAAACAAGTTTGGGTGCAAAGAGAGGGGAATGGCTGGGAGGAAAAGGGAGGTATAGTTCCTTTAAGGCACATTTTACAATGGGACGTCCAAGTGCAATCTGGGACGTCAAAGCCAGAACATCTGAAAAAAAAAAGCAGGCATGTGCAAGTTCAGACACGATTTCAGAAATGTTGACATGCCTGATATGGATGTCTACATAGACAACCCCAGAGTAGCAGTTGAGAACATGGATGTCTAATAACATAATGATTAAAATAGTGGGTTAGGAGCAGGTTGGCTAGGGTTCATATTCCAGTATGGTTCTTTGTGATCCTAGACTAGTCAGTTAGCTTTCCATCTTCTCTATACTCTCTGGATGTTTTAAGACCCAAACAAGCATTTTCCTGATGCCTGTTCATTCCTGCAGGAGGTCTAAACATGGATGTGCTTGCAGATGTTCCTGAATTCAAATGAGGAAGTCAATTGTACCTCCCCAGACATGCCTCCACCATGCCCCTTACCTAGTTGGATGTCCCTGCACAGGAGATATCTGTACAGGGACACCTAAATTGGCTGCCTGTCTCTCAGAGAATCAAATTTAAGGCAATACTGGCCACATTTAAGACAATAAGCAACACTGATCCAACATATCTTAATTTGCTAATCCAGACACAACCAGAAATAAGAAGTAGAAGAAAAAACATGAAGAACCTTCTAGCCACCCCGACGGTCTCAAGAAATGCAAACCAATCAACAAGAACATTATACTCACCCACTCTATGGAACTCTCTTCTGAACAATCTATGTGAAATAAAAGACCTAACCATATTCAGAAAAAAGCTCAAAATCCTACTGTTCACTGAATCTTACCAGTCCATAATGAATAAACAAGCTTCAATCTAATGGACAGTCTTCTACACTTAGAACACTGCACACCACTCACTCACTCACTTAGCCCACCCTGATGTAAAAATTAACATGCAATACATCAATTCCTGCAGTGATTTATCGACCTATAAATAGTTGGGCATTATACTTCATCCTGAAGATCTTAGTATATAGTAGAAAATTAATTGTTCATTGTACTATGCAATCTGTTCCTTGTTCATTGTAAACTGCCCAGTAAGTACGAATTTGGTTCTCTGTAAACTGCTTGATTATGTGATAAAGTGGTATATAAAACTAATAAATAAACATCATTTGTGGAGTGGCTTCAGAGATGTCTCTGTGATTTTATCATCCATGTACATGTCTTCAAACGTATAAAACAAGACTAAGATGTTTAAAATGATTCCCTTTGTGAACATCTATAGTGAGATCTCATTTAAACTACTGCATACAATTCTGGAGACCACATCTTCAAAAGGATATAAACAGGATAGAAATGGTCCAGAGGGTGGCTACTAAAATGTTCAGTGGTCATCATAAAGCATATGCGGATAGACTTAATAACTTCAATATGCATATTTTGGAGGAAAGGTGGGAGATATTTAAATACCTCCATGGTAGATAATGTGCAGGATGTGGTCCTCTTCCAGTTGAAAGGAATTTATGAAATGAGGGGTCATAGATAAAGGTGAAATGGGATAGACCAAGGAGTAATCTAAGGAAATATTTCTTTGTGGAAAGAGTGGAGGATGCATGGAACAGCCTCCCACTGGAAGTGGCAGAGGCAAACTGTATCTGACTTAAAGAAACACAAGGGACAAATAGAGAGGATCACTGAGCTTGAGGAAGGGATTATAGTGCTTCATATTTTCTTTGGATTGATGGACTGGATAGGTTGTATGGCCTTTATCTGCCATCATTTTCTATGCTTCTATGTGTGTATGCTGTAGAGATGTAGGGATGTTACCCAGGACTGAAGTGGTATTTAAAGGTGCGGAAGAATTGAAGGAAATATCGATACATCGGGAAGATGTATTACAACTATTAGATAAACTGAAGAGTAGCAAATCACCTGGGCTGGATGGTATACATCCAAGGGTGTTGAAAGAACTGAAATATGAGATTGCAGATCTGCTATTAGTAATCTGTGAACTATCATTAAAATCATCTCTAATACCTGAAGATTGGAGGATCGCCAATGTAACACCAATTTTTAAAAAGGGTTCAAGGGGTGATCCAGGAAACTACAGACTGGTGAGCCTCACGTCAGTACCGGGAAAAAAGGTAGAAACCATCATAAAGAATAAAATTACTCAGAATGTAGATAGTCATGGCCTAATGGGAGACAGCCAACATGGCTTTAGACAAGGAAGATCTTGTCTTACTAATCTGTTATGTTTTTTTGAAGGTGTGAATAAACAGGTGGACAAAGGTGAGTCGGTTGATATAGTGTATCTGGACTTTCAGAAAGCCTTTGACAAGGTCCCTCATCAAAGACTTTTGGCAAAACTAAAGAGTCATGGGATAGGAGGCAGTGTACTACTGTGGATCAGGAACTGGTTAAAAGATAGAAAGCAGAGGGTTGGGCTAAATGGCCAATTTTCCCAATGGAGAAAGGTGAATAGTGGTGTACCCCAGGGATCTGTGCTGGGTCCGCTGCTTTTTGACATATTCATAAATGACCTGGAAAGTGGAATAACGAGTGAGGTTATCAAATTTGCAGATGACACAAAACTATTTAAAGTTGTAAAAACCCAAGAGGATTGTGGAAAATTGCAAGAGGATCTTGATAAATTGGAAGACTGGGCATCAAAATGGCAGATGAAATTTAATGTGGAGAAGTGCAAAGTTATGCACCTAGGGAAGAACAACCCAAACTATGGTTCCACGATGCAAGGTTCCACATTAGGAACCACCACCCAGGAAAAAGATTTAGGCGTCATTGTGGATAACATGTTAAAACCCTCGGCCCAGTGTGCAGCGGCAGCCAAGAGAGCAAATAGAATGCTAGGTATCATAAGGAAAGGAATGGAAAATAAAACAAAAGATATTATAATGCCTCTATACCGTTCCATGGTGAGACCGCACCTTGAATATTGTGTGCAATTCTGGTCGCCGTATCTTAAAAAGGTTATAGCATTATTAGAAAAGGTTCATAGAAGAGCCACCAAAATGGTAAAGGGGATGGAAGGATACTCCTATGAAGAAAGGCTAAAAAGATTAAGGCTCTTTAACCTGGAAAAGAGAAGGCTGAGGGGAGATATGATAGAAGTCTATAAATTAATGAACGGAGTGGAACGGGTAAACGACTGTTTACGTTATCAGAATATAGGAAGACTCGGGGACATGCAATGAAGCTACAGGGTAAACTATTTAAGACTAATAAAAGAAAATATTTTTTCACTCAACGTGTAATCAAACTCTGGAATTTGATACCGGAGGATGTAGTAAAGGCTGTTAGTGTAGCTGGGTTTAAAAAAGGTTTGGACAAGTTCCTGGAGGAAAGGTCCATAAACCATTATTAAGAAGGGACCCATGATATCAATGCTTGACCTAGTACAAGCATTGCAGAACCTGTGTCTTTTTGGGAAACTGCTAGGTAAGTATGACCTAGATTGGCCACTGTTGGAAACAGGATACTGGGCTTGATGGACCTTGGTCTGACCCAATATGGCAT
Source organism: Ichthyophis bannanicus (assembly GCA_033557465.1). NCBI lineage: Eukaryota > Metazoa > Chordata > Amphibia > Gymnophiona > Ichthyophiidae > Ichthyophis > Ichthyophis bannanicus. The sequence goes on along the minus strand of CM066031.1, from coordinate 1,570,407,608 downwards.
ATCTTATGTTCTTATGTTCTTATCATAGTTAGCAGGGTAACCTTATAACAGGCACCTAGATTAAGGCAGTTACGAATGCACTTCTATTTTTAGCCTATGTCAAAATACGTATTTTTACACTGGTATGTATTTTTTAAGAAAGCATTAATGTGCGCAAATGACTTTATAAAATTACCTCCATAATCTGGTAACCACTGCCATATATGTGGAAGGCTGTAAAATAGGGGGTTAAATAGGCATAGAAAGGCACATACAGTTCCTTGCAAAATAATTCATCCCCTTGGTTTTTGTCCTGTTTTGTCACATTACATACAACCTGGAATGAAAATGGAGGTTCGTTTGGATGCTAGATGATAGACATAGAAACATAGAAATATGACAACAGAAAAAGACCACATGGCCTATCTAGTCTGTCCTTCCATATCAACAACTACAGCAGTCCCCTTTTTACCTTTAGATATTCTCTGTGTTTGTCCCATGCTTTTCTGAATTCAGCTACTGTCCTCATCTCTACCACCTCCACTGGGAGACTATTCCACGGATCCACTACTCTTTTCGTAAAGAAATATTTCCGCATATCACTCCTGAATCTATCTCCCTTCACCCTCATCCCATGTCTCCTCATAGCAGAACTTGCTTTCAATTGGCAGAGGCTCTCTCCCTGAACATTTATGCCATGGAGGTATTTAAACATCTCAATCATATCATCTCTATCCCGTCTTTCCTCTAAGGTGTACATATTAAGATCCTTAAGTCTGTCCTCATATGCTTTATAATGAAAACCACTAATCATTTTAGAAGCCACCCTCTGCACTAACTCCATCCTGTTCACATCCTTTTGAAGGTGCGGTCTCCAGAATTGCACACTATACTCCAAATGAGGTCGCACCAAAGACTTATACAGTGGCATTATCACCTCCTTTTTTCTACTTGCCAATCCTCCCCGTATGCACCCAAGCATCCTTCTAGCTTTTGCCATTGCCTTTTCTACCTGCTTAGCTATTTTAAAATCATCAGACACAACCACACCTAGGTCCCGCTCTTCTTTAGTGGACAAAAGTACTTCACCCCCTATACTATATTGCTCCCTTGGATTGCTGCAGCCCAAATGCATGACCTTACATTTTTTAACATTAAATCCCAGCTGCCAATTTCTAGACCATTCTTCAAGCTTAGCTAGATCCCTCCTCCTGTTATCTACACCTTCCTGGGTGTCTACTCTATTGAAGATTTTGGTATCATCCACAAAGAGGCAAACCTTACCCGAAAGCCCTTCCGCTATATCACTAACAAAGATGTTAAAAAGAATCAGATGAAGGACAGATCCCTGGGGCACACCACTGGTAACATCCTTCTCCTCAGAGTGAGCTCCATTTACCTGTACTCTTTGTCGCCTCCCACCCAACCAATTTCTTTTTTTTTTAATTCTTTATTTTCGTTTTATAACAACAAAGGAAAGGAAGACATACAGCTAAAAGACAGATACATAAAGTGTGATACATATATCAAAGTAAACCCCTACCACCCCCCTCCCCCCTGCTTCTTCTCTAGAAAACTAATCATTCCCGAAGCGGGCGTGTACATACATTATTGTGTTACAAAACCTAACGGTGATCTGAAACATGATGAGTGCACATTAAACAGACATGTCGGAGCAATGAGCAGATTGTACATAATCATTGAGCATCTGCCATTTAGACAAACGAGAGTAAGTTTGGGTATGGGGAATAGCTCTCCGAGATATCTGCTCATATTTACTATATAAGCAGACGAGGTTCCACCATTCATTGACAGTAAGTCGAGAGCTATCCTTCCAATTCCTCGAGATTAGACATATGGCTATACCCAGCATGAAATCAAGGAGAAAGCGACCCTTCTTAGGAAGAGAGGGGACCTCCGCCACTGAGCGGAGTCCCACAATCTTCCAAGAGAGAGGCTCGTGAAGGTGTAATATAGATTGAATACGACCCCAGACCCGCCCCCAGTAGACCTGTAGTTGAGGACATTCATAAATAACATGAGCGAGGGTTCCCACAGCAGTATGGCAAGACCAACACTGGTCCCTAGCGGTGGTGTTCCATTTGGCTATTTTTTCTGGAGTATAAAAGCATCTGTGTGCAAAAAAGAAGAGAGTTTGGGTAACTGAGGCAGACCGGGAAACCCGCACTACTTTGCTCCAGAAAACGCTCCATTGCACAGGGGTTAAAGTGGTTTGCAGTTCGCGCTCCCAGGCTTGTTGGGCTCTAAAAGTGGCAGTATCTGTACCCTGACATAATATTTTATAAAAGTTAGAGGCTACCCCATGTGTACTACCAATAGAGTGAACTAGTTCTGATAGCCCGTCCTCAGTAGGGACAGAGGGCGGCAGGATTTGAGCACTTTTGAGGCAGTGTTGAAGCTGCATCAATTGAAGCGTGATGTGACTCTTGGGGGGACCACTTGTCCTAGGCGGCTGTTTGTCAATCAGGGGATCAAGAACTAAATTGAAATCCCCCCCTATTATCAATGAGGTATTAGCAGAGGCCTGCGCAACCTGAGCAATGGTAGCAAAAAAGGCAGGGTCATCCACATTAGGAGCATAAAGGCATATACATATAACTTCAAGGCTACCGATCTTGAGGTGAACTCTGGACCATCTACCTGCTGTATCTGAGCTAGTCGCAAGAATAGTAGCATGCAAAGATTTCCTAACCAGTATGGCAACCCCACATTTCTTAGAAACGGCTGGGGAATAGGCGGCCACCATGTAAGGTTTAATATTGAGTTTAAGAGTTTCCTTCGAATTTAAATGCATTTCTTGGAGGAAAATCAGGTCCGCAGCTTCATGACTTGGATAGCTTAGGATTTTCTTCCGTTTTATCGGATTATTGATTCCTTTTACGTTCAATGAGAAAATCTTACATGGTGCCATCAATCGGTAATAGACATTTTAGGTAAGGGCGCCTAAAAACATACAACATAATCAGAATCTGTGCAACAATGACATTGACATAATCACCGAATATGCTGGCTAATACACCCCATATTGAAAAGTATGTACCAAAGTATCTTAGAGAAGAAGCAAAACCCCCAATGAATATGGCGACCATATGTCTGCGGGAGGAGGCCCTAGAGAGGAAGATGGATACATGAAAAAGAAAAGAAACACCAGAGTCCATAATTAACACTGTCTCTGATACTCATCGAGGCTACTGTGGGTAGATGGAGTCGAGTCACAGATAGCATCAAAATAAGGCAACAAACCGTCCTCGCCAGACTCTTTGCTGAGCCGCGACAAATCCAATATGGCAGGTGCAGCGGATAGGAGAATACTTGCAGGAATATTCTGGAAGTCAGCGCATCAAGTCGGCTTCTTTAGAATCCAAAAACTCCGCTAGTAGATCAGGGTCCTCAAATGTTCTTGTCTGATTGTGAAGCGTGACTCGGAGCTTGGCCGGGTACATCAGGCCATAACGTGCTTGTAGTTGTTGAAGCCTCGGCCGAAATTCCAGAAAGCGCTTTCGGCGGTCGACCGTGGGTTTAGCCAAGTCAGGATAGAAGGAGATCTTGTGGCTCTCAAATTCCATATGGCCCTTGGCCCGAGAGGCACTGAGAATTTGCTCCACATGTTGATATCGCAGAAGTCGAAAGATGATAGGCCGCGGGGTCTTCCTGTTGAGCGTTATGTTCGTGGGTACACGATGAGCGCGATCGATCTCCAAGTCTTTGGTAAAGGTGATTTGGAGCAGGGAAGGGAGGATTTTACATAAAAACTCTTTCATGTCTCCCGATTCCGCTCCCTCCGGTATGCCCACGAGTCGTAGGTTGTTTCGGCGCGCTCTATTATTGCCATCTTCCACTTCTTTCTGCAAGGCCCGTACCTGACGTTCAACTTTGTCGAGTTTGGACAACCGGGCCGCATGGGAGTCTAATATGCTCTCCATTTTGTCCTGACGCGAAGAGAGCCCCTCTAGCTTGCCCTGCAGTACACCAAGATCTTCCCGCAGCGCTCGGAGTGCTTCACCGTTTGACTGCACGAGGTCCTTAACCCCTCTAATCTCTGCGAGGATTTCCTGCTGCATTTCGGGGCCCTCGCGCAAAGCCGGCCCCTTCTGCGGGGACGGGGGTTCAGTTTTGGAGCGTTTGCCGTGAGAAGCCGCTGGAGATCCAAATTCCAGGCGCGTAGGTTTGGTCCCCGCCATCTCACCAATGTGCCCCGGCAAGATCAGAGCAGAAGTTCGAGTATATACGGTGTTAATTCAGGATTCTGAGTAGGCCTCTCGGGAGCCTCAGCGTTATGCGACCATCCCGCTGGACATCGGGCTCCGCCCCCCCCACCCAACCAATTTCTAACTCAAGCAGTAACTTTAGGGTCCATCCATAGGGTGCTCAGTTTGTTTATAAGTCACCTGTGAGGAACAGTGTCAAAGACTTTACTGAAATCTAAATACACCACATCTAGGGCTCTCCCTTGGTCCAACACCCAGTCAAAGAAATCAATCAGATTTGTCCGACAAGACCTGCCTCTGGTGAATCCATGCTGCCTCAGATTCTGTAATCCACTGGACTACAGAAACCTTACTATTTTCTCTTTCAGCAGCGTTTCCAATAATTTACTTACCACCGAAGTTAAACTAACCGGCCTGTAGTTTTCAACCACATCCTTACTTCCGCTTTTGTGTAAAGGCACCACATGAGCCTCTCTCCAGTCCTTTGGCACCACTCCTGACTCCAATGAATCATTGAAAAGGTCAGTCAGTGGAGCTGCTAGAACGTCCACAAGTTCCCTCAGTATTCTAGGGTGTATCCCATCCGGTCCCATTGCTTTGTCTTCTTTAACATTAGAAGCCCCAAAAGGAATTTTCCCTAGAAAACCCAAAGTGCGTCAACTGACGCATTATCATGATGACTGCGTTTAGCATGAAATGCAGATGTGAATTAATGTGAAGTTACTTATTTGTTAAATATGTGCATGTGACATCATTACATGATGTCATCATGTGTTTATTGTTTGTAATGTCGGAGTAAAACTGTAAACAGTGATTGAGATGCGCTACCTAGTGGGAACATGAATTTATACCTAGAAGCCCCAAAGTACGTCAATTGACGCATCCAAGACAATTGAGTGTGTCAATTGACATACTTTTGGGCTTCTAGGTATAAATTCATTTTCCCGCTAGATGGTGCATCTGTCATTAATTTTTGAGGCACATATTTGAACATATTGACCTTGCTAACAAAGTCATGGAACATGACTAACATGGTTCTAGCAGTGGTGCTAGTATACAACTTTGAAGATGCATTTCCTTCAATTGACACACTTTGGGGTTTCTAGTGTTAAGTTGAGCTAGTTTCTCATAAACACAGTCTTCTGAAAATTGTTCAAGATGTCCCTCGCTTCTGTTCCCGTTTGTAGGTGTTTTCTAAGGTCCTGGTCCTGGTTCTTCATCTGTGAACACAGAACAGTAATATTTGTTAAGTAATTCTGCTTTATCCTTATCATCTTCTACATATTCTTCCCCTGCACCCTTGAGTCTGACAATACCACTTTTGCCCTTCCTCTTCTCATTAAAATATCTGAAAAATGTCTTACCCCCTCCCCCCCCCCCCCCCCAATTTATTGCATTGGCTATTTCCTCCTCCTTTTGAATCTTTGCCTTCCTGACTACTTTTCTAGCTTCTCTAAGTTTTTCCAAATATAGATGCCTGTCTTCCTCTCTCTGTGATCTCTTGTATTTCATGAAGGCCTCCCTCTTTTTCTTCACTTTTTCAGCTACTTCTTTTGAAAGCCATAGTTGTCTTTTTTTCCTTTTACCTTTATTTACCATTTTAACAAAAAGGTTGGTTGCCCTTAAAATATCCCCTTTCAGTTTTGCCCACTGTTTTTCTACCTCCCCCAGCTGTTCCCATCCCACTAACAACTCTCTGAGGTATTGACCCATCTTGGCAAAGTTAGTCTTCCTAAAGTCTAAGATCCAAACCTTTGAATGGATTCTAACAGCCCTAATCCTAATACTGAACCACACCATCTGGTGATTACTGGATGCAAAATGATCTCCCACTACAACATCAGCAACACTTTTATCACTGGTAAGCACCAAGTCCAATATGGCCCCTTCACGTATGGGTTCTTTTACCAATTGCCTGAATAGTTCTCCCTATAGAGAATCCAGGTGAGGTCTTGGTAGATGATGTTTCCATAGTCAAGGTGTGGTGTAACTATGGCTTGTAGTGTTGATCTGAAGTTGGTCTCAAGCAAAAGGTATTGAAGGGGCTTGATGCTTTAGCTTCCAGAAAGTCAATTTAGATGCATTCTTGATGTGAGCTTCCATTTTGAGGTTGCTGTCAATTGTTATACCTAGATATTTGATCTGTTGTTTTATTGTTATTTCAGCATCCTGTGTTACTGTCTTTTTTGGTCACTTGAAATCTTGATCTCTGAATATGAGTAGTGCTTTTGGCTTTCTGTTTACTGTGAGGTTTATACTGGCTAGGAAGTTTGTCACAGCTTTGAAGACATCTGTTATAGCTGAGAAATCTGGGTTATTAGTGTTGAATGGCATATAGAACATGATGTCATCTGCATCTTGCCCAAAACCTGGCTGCAAGAATAATAATGAACACAAACTCAAGAGAACACATGAAACCTACCCTTAATCATCCCCACTGGTTTCCTGTCCAAAGCCATATAATCTACAAAATACTAGTAACCTCCTTCAAACTCATTAATAACATAGCACCCTCCCACTTATCCACACTCATCTCAAAAGATAATTGCAACCGTAACCAGCATACCCAGAATAAGAACAAGCTTGCTATCCCAACAGTCTTTAGGAAATCTAAAAAAATTACAACTAACAGATCATTCTCCCACTCTGCCCCTTTCCACTGGAACGCTCTCCCTGACAATATTAGAGAAGTGTCTGTTCTCCGAACATTCTGAATGCACCTTAAAACCCACTTATTTACACTCCACTTTAGTAATCAAGACCCACATAATACACAGAACTTAAGATCCCCCTCCCCAAAAATAACCTAGTATCCTTTTTCCCCCGACTCTCTAGAATGTTATCTAGATACTGTCTAACCCTTCTTCAACCTCTTACTACCTGGTTTATGTATATAGTTATTGCATATTAGACCACTGTAAATTGTAAGTGTACTCTGCACCTCCCCTCACCGGCAATCCACCTGGGTTCTTGGGAACGGATGTTCACTTTCAGAGCAATGAGAAGGAACAATTATGGTTAACAAACAAACCACAAAACACACTTGTATTATAAAAAACACCAAAGCTTTGGGAGAGCAAACCTAGGTAGCACCTTGTTCACTCTACTGACATGAACTCTGGCTATTTTATTTATAGGTCAAAATTCTATTACACAGCATAATTTTCACCTTATTGTTCTACGTCAAGCATCGCATATATTCATAATGTGCATCTCTACGTCTCTATGTCATAGGTCAGTTCTTATTAGCATAGGTCATCATGAGGAGACATACATGTATTCCCAGACAACACTTGCAGTTATGATATCTCTGAATTAGAGCCTGCAAAACTCAAAAAACAATGTCTTTCTGTGGTATCTTTTTCATAACAAACCTAGTGTCTTTGTTTTTAGGAAAGTTCAGCCTAGTTATTTCAGTAGCAAGGTTGTTGCTGAGTAATAAGCTCTGAAATGTATGTGGTGTTAACTCTTTCTGAGGGCTTTTACTAATATGATGTTATTAAGTACCCTGAATGTGTACCCAGCCCTGTACAGACAAGCTTCCTTTCAGTCCCTCCTCTGATTCTGCAAAGAATCATTACAAAGATATGGAAACTCAGACATTGATATTAAAGAAGGCTTGTAAATAGACTCTGGGTCAATCTGTAACATCATTTTAGGGGTCAATGAGTCCACTGACTTCTTACAGCAAGTAGACACTACACAGAGAATCAATGCTCCTAAAATAAGAAACTCTAAAAAACCAAAAAGTGATGCTAACATGCCTCGCATGGGCTTAGACAATGAATTCCAGAAAGAAGAAACAGGATCAAAGAAATCAGAAAAAGAACTGACATAAGTACTACTTGGAAAAAAAGTACGATTTCTAACCTTATCTAGTAGGCCTTTCACTACCTTTCCTTCATCATCCAGCAGAGAATATCAATGATTAATCCACACACTCCATTTTCCTTCGCTAGGAGGTAGTCTAAAGCCATGCAATTCTGGGCTGCATAGGCAGACACCTTGTCCACTGCACCTTATAACACACTAATTGCCTCTGTGAGATCCAGGGCTATAAGTTCAACAACTGCCTGTAAACGCATAATCTGGGAGCCATATTCTCTTGTGGATGCTATTGCTCCAAATGTTAAAAGCCAAACAGTACCCGTAAATACATCAATCTGAGATTTAGTTAAAGGACTTGTAGAGTCTATTAGTTGCTGTGCAGCTGCTATGGCCTTATCCAGAGGGGAAACATCCCTTTTTCTTCTTAAAGAATCATTCAGGGTTGATAATAAAGTAATATTTTGGTAAGGTAAAAAAGCACCATGGGTTATCAAACTGGGCAACATAGCAAGTGCCTGACCAACCTCTGGGAAGTTCTGTATATGCAAGATTATCACACACAAAATAATCTCCTTCTAAAGCCACTAACTCACTCTCCCAAATTGTCAACTTGTGGGGACAAGATATATTCTGTGTACAATTATTCAAAGCCCACTGAGTAATGCTCATCTCTTTAATTCGTACAGATAGATTACGTTCCCAGGGATGATAATACCCTAACAAGGGGCAACTCCAGTTAGGTATGTCTAGGTCTGAACTAGAGTAACAAAGGGGTTGGGTATCCAGAACTATTTTACTGTAACAATTCATAATCCTGCACCTGGTTCCCTTGAACTGGCACTAATTGTTCTACTGAAATAAAGGAACTATTTACATGGGATTTTTTTATACCAGATAGAGGAATTATGTAGCATTATTCTTTTACAGATGTTCCAAGGAGCGTCCCCTACCTTTATCCCTGTATTTTGAGCCACCAACAAAAACACATGCAATTTCCAAATGAGTTAGAGCATTGTACATAGTATCAAGTTAACTTGTATATAGTTTTCCTGGTTTATCCCATGTTTAATTTCCTGTTCATTGTAAACTCAATGTTGCTTGTATGCATTGTGGTATGCTTTTGTTCGATGTACACCACGCTGATTATAATAGCGCGGTATAGAAGAAATGTTAAATAAATAAATAAATAAAATAAAACATATTGGAGGGGACATTAGAGGCATAGGGCTAATCACGCTAGGGTATGTGTTTGTATGAGACCATGGTACAGTGGTTAGATTAAAAGCTATGTCACAAAGCTCTTTCAAGGTTTTAGGCCTAGCTCGTAGCAGAAACCCATGCTGAGTGGCTGTCACAGTTGGAAGGCAAACAGCACAATTTGACAGATTAAAGTGTTTTGTAACTGAGTGTAGATGTGACTCAAAAATATTTGGGTATTCCCCATAACATTCCCAAGATTCTGAATGCAGTACTGCTTCATTAACAATAATATGCCACAACACAACTACGACCAGATAAGGAAACATTCTTAACAAACCTCTAAATATCAAAAACTATTAATTACTCCAAAAATAAATGTTCTGAGACAAAATGAAAACACAACTATCCTTCTTCATACTATGAAGATAAACACTATAACTATAACCATCCCCCAAGTCCCAATCTCTTCATGAAGTAGAGGTTAAGTGCCAAAAGGTCATTGCTTATATATATCAGTAAAGCACTGACTCATACTAATTTTATCAACCTAATCAGTAGTATAGATGCTGGAAAAAGGTGTTTTGCATAATTAGTTCATTCAAAAAGTGCTTAATCATGATAATCTTTTCTGCAATATCACTGTTGTCCAAATCTGAATGAGTATCTGCGTTGCAATCTCTTGATTCACCGATGCAGGGAACCACCTTCTGGATCCTGTGAAGGAGCCTTTTTACACTGTGTAAGATGTATCCAATGAGAATGTCCTTCCACTTTACAAGCTGAGTATCCCACCAGGAGCACACGGAATGGACCTAGGAACTTGGGAGCCAAAAGTGTCTTTGGATGCAAATTCTTAATCAGGACCCAGTCCCCTGGCTTCACTTCTGATATGATGACTCTGAAAGAGTATCTTGTTGAGGATTCACCTGCAATAAAGGGGAAACAGACAGGACTGAGTGCAATCGTGAGTAATAAGTCAAAATATCGCTGCACAACAGTTGAGGATCTGGGATTACTGCCAATTCATGTGGAGAAGTAGCTGGACATCCAGTAACTATTTTGTATGGTGTCAGGCCTCCCCGAGCACACTGGGGGAATTACACACTGCCATAAGGGCAAAAGGAAGGGCTTCTGTCCAATCTGTAGTCCAATCCTGTGTCAGAGTGCATAAGTGATCTCTGAGCGTCCTATTCATCCGTTCCACTTGGCCAGAGCTTTGCAGATGATAAGGAGTGTGCAATTGTCTTTTAATGCCAAACCAATTTTCAATACCTCCCAGATACTCGCAACGAAGGCCGGACCCTGATCAGAAGAAAGAACAAAAGGTACACCCCAAACAGGAATAAACTGAATGAGCAGTAATTTGATGGCAACCCCAGCAGTCATACTGGTAGTGGGATAAGCTTCTACCCAACCGGAGAAAAGACAAGTGACCACTAGCAAATACCGTTTCCCCCCTCTAGCACAGGACAGGTCTGTAAAATCAAAATCAAAAAGGGTCTGGAAGGTTTGGGAAGGGTGGCAGAAACCCTTATAACTGACCCTAATCTGACCCTATTCTGCCAGCCTTGAAACAGTGCAGACAAGCTGTGCCACAGAAAAACACTTCAGGTGATACCGGAGAACCAAAAAGGCATGATTCATAGCCACAGCTGACAGGTGAAGCTTATGATGCAGGAAAAGGGCAAGGGGAAGCAATAGACTGTCAGGGCAAATGAGCAGATGATCCTTTTTCCAGTAGCCCTGTGCATCACAGGTTGCACCCCACAAAGTCCACAGAGTCTGAGCTTCAAAGGGAGTATCTTGATAGTGCTGTAAGAGAGATGAAAGGGGAAATAAAGTCATGTTAGATGGTGTGATGTACAACAATGTTGGTGATGCTGATGCTTGGAGGGCAGCTCGCCATGCTTCTTGGTCTGCAAAATGGCTTGAAAACAATTATGAGACCCATCCTCCTCCACAAGATCTTTCAATAGAGCTAGAAGTGTTGAAGAGTTGCATTTTGATGTAGTAGATACTGTAACATAAGGCTGCGAAAACTAGAAAATCAGTAATTTCAATTGCAAAAGCCACTGCTACTGAACCACGTAGACATAGTGGGAGTCACTGAATCAAATCGCTTTGAGAAATAGCTTACTGGCTTGCAACCAGTTGGGAAGGCTTGTAAAAGCACACAAGTAGCAGAGGAATCAGAAATAGCCACATACAGTTTGAATGGCAGAGAATAATCTGGCAATCTGAGAAATTTGCTAGCCATTGTATACAAAATATTAACAGACCCAGGAATCTGCGCAGTAATGCTGGTGTTGCTGGGAAAGACAATGAAAGAATAGATTTCAATCTAGCAGAGGTAATTGCACGACCAGATGGTGTTAGGACAACACCCAGGAAAGTAACATTTTGAGATACAAATTGCAGTTTTGACAAATTGACTTTCAATTCTAAATCAGCAATGTGAGACAATAAAGACAAGGAATCTGACAAACAAATCTCATAAAGAGGAATGGTTGAGCCTTACATCAAGCAGTGCAGTTCTTAGGGCCTGCACAAAATACATAGGACTATCAGTGTACCCTTGATACAAAGTGGTCCAAGTATATTGTTTATTGTCAAATTGGAAAGCAAACAAAAATTGATTCTCTTTGCTAATTCTTACTGGAAAGTAAGCAGAACTCAAATCCACAACAGAGAACCAAGTAGTCCCTGTAGTTATCTTTGTCCAGATATCCTGTGGTTAGGTACCAAGGGAAAAATTGGCAAAATCACATTATTTATTGCTCGTAGGTCTTGCACAAATCTATAAGTCTCACCATCAGCTTTTAGCACAGGAAGAATTGGAGTATTACATGGTGAAGTTGTAGAATAGATGACACCTTGTTTCTGAAGATCTTCAATCACAGGACGAATTCAATCGATGGCAGCTGCTGGTAGCGGATATGGTTTGAGATTGGGAAGCTGGGCTCCAGGTTTCACGATGATCTTCACAGGCAGAATTGAAAGGGATCCGACATTGGATCCTGCCACTGCCCAAAGGGTAGAAGGAAGTTCTACAAGAGCAGGATGAATGGTACTTGCATCTGCAGGGGACGGCACTTCAGAGAGAGAATACAGCTGGAAAAACAACTTTCCACTCATCCAGGATAGAGTAGCACGGTGTAAAGCTAAAAAGTCCCAACCTAAAAGTTTTACTTATAAAGTGTCTCCCACAAGAAAGTTAATAGGATACACAGTCTCTCCAATCTGCAAAAGTAAAAATTCAAGCTTATGATGAGGAATTATCTTACCTTCAATGTCTTCACAGTGTACTATCAGTGCTTGAGCTGGTTGAGCGTGATAAATGGCAGGCAAATCTTGTAAACGTAGTGCTTAAATAGTAGCTCCAGTATCAATAATAAACTTCAAATTAGATTGTTCCAGCTTAGCTTCCAACTCACCCTGAGGGGTTATATTCAAATTCAACAATAGTCATGCATCCCATGTATCTCCTCCAAAATCTTCTGGGCTAGAGAAACATTGATATACAGGAGTGAATTCAGCTTTTACAGGAGGGAAATCAGCTTTCTGGACATCAAGATTCTGATTCTGAGGGCAGTCTCGCTGCAAATGCCCAATCCCACTACAAGTATAACAAGTACGCATTCCTCTTGACTGTCCACATCCTCGCTGAGGATTCACATAACCTCTCCTTCTGTTTCTACCTCTACCCCTGCCCATGGGTGGTTGCATAGAAGCAATCTGTAAATTGAGCAGTGTAGTCTTTTTCGCATCTATCTTGCTTTGCTCTTTTTGCTGTTCCTTGATAAATTTCAATTCACTGTATCGAGCACCTTCCAGAATTGCACCTGCTGTTCTAGCTGGTCAATCTATTATTGAAGTCTCCAAAAGTTCTTTTATTCTCGGATGCAAGACGTTTACAAAAATATTAGGGAATCCTGAAAGTGTTTCTTCTGCCTTACCAGAATAGTCCTTAAAAGCTAGCATACACCTAGTGTGAAAATCTATAACCTTTTCACCCCTATCCTGCCTTAGAGAGGTTAACCTCGACCAATCCTTTACAGGCTTACATACTACTTTAATGGATTCTAACAATTTTTCTCTACTCAAAACAAAATTATCTCTCTGAGTCTTCTCTTGAAAATCTATCGCAGGGTCTGTGAGTGGCCATTGCCAGTTATCTTCACGAACTGGATGAGTGACCCTATGAAAATCAGCTGGATTAAAAAAACACAGCTCTAAGCAAATTATCTAGATCTGCCCAAGTGTAATTATAATTGTTAATTATTTGAGACCATAAGAACACAAATCTACCAGGGTTATCCCTGAAATTAGGAAAGGTTTTAGCCAAATCAAACACTTCTTTAGGGCTCCAATTTGCAGGCACAGTCATAGAACCTGTCAAGCCCGCTGGATACAAATGGAAAGGATAAGTAAGCACAATTTCATTTCCCTCAGCTGTTTCAGATTTAACTGTGCTAGAACGTGAGTTATTTTGCTGGTGCATAGCTTCCTGAATAGAGCCTAGATAATGATATAATTGATCATGCTCCTCTTCATAGGTTTCATAATGTCTGTCCAAATCTCTCTCAATTCTATCAATAAGTTAATCAGTAACTCTTAATTCTTTTGCAACAGTAACACTATGACCTATTGCCACTCTTAAGGTCCTTATTACAAGTACAACCGTTGCTTTGTCCACACGTGCTCTCAATTCATATTACAAATATCCAAAATACACAATTCTACTCCCCTAACTTCTGTTTCTCTTTAAGTATTTCTTCTCTTAGTTCCGCTGCACGAGTGACCCACACTCGCTCAGCTGGTCATTAGTTACATTTCTTAACACAAACAACTTTTGTTTCAAATTTTGAACTTCATTCCTGTTTTTCTTCATGTACTATCCATTCCCACCATGTAAGCACAATCCATTCATGACTATTGCACGGTTTACCTTTAACCGCCAACTCATATCTCAGGTAATGGACCTTATCTACAGAGAAAGTTCCCTCCAGAGGAAACTGCAAATTCTCATTACCTCTAGTCACTGAATCCCAATGTGCTACGGAATCGATGGCTACATCACCATGCTTCTCATACATACAATAGAAGCAAACAAAAAGAAGGGCTACCTTTCTTAAACGCTAAAGCCCTAGCTCTGTCATGCCATTCACGCATCTGAGACGGAGCCTGTCTACTTAACAGATTACCCATCACTGGTAATACTCACAAATCTTCTGGCACCTTGTTGCTGAGTAATAAGCTCTGAAATGTCTGTGGTGTTAACTCTTTCTGAGGGCTTTTACTAATATGATGTTATTAAGTACCCTGACTATGTACACAGCCATGTACAGACAAGCTTCCTTTCATAAATAGTTCTACATCGTTCACTGTAAATGAGTATACAACCATTTTTATTACTCATTTTATCGTTATTTGTAAACTGCGATTGATCTGCTGGAAATCGCGGTATAGAAATGTTAATAAAATAAATAAATAAATAGAGGTGGTAATGCAGATTGGTTGAATATATAGGTTGAATAGTAATCTGGAAAGGACTGAGCTTTGAGGGATACCTTGTGCTGATTTGAAGGGTCTTGAGTTGGCAGTGCCGACCTTCACTTGCATGGTTCTGTCTGAGAGGTATGACTTGAGCCATTTTAATGTGTTATCTATTAGACCAATGTCACTTAGCCTGTTTAGCATGATGGGGTGGGACACTGAGTCAGAAGTAGCCCTTAATGCAAGGAACAGTAACACAAATCCCTGTCAAGGTTTGTCCAGGCCATTGATGAGTCTGTTAAAGAGATCTGTTAGGAGAGTGTCAATGCCATGTTGTGGGCAGAAACCATGTTGATGTTGGTCTAGTGGTGCGTGTGTATCTAGATGGCCTTGCAGTTGATGTTGTATGTTTTGGTTTTTTTTAAATTATTTTGGCCAGAAATGGGATACTTGCAATTGGGCGATAGGAGCTTGGGAGGGTCTTGTCAATTGAGATCTTTTTTATGATAGGGTATATAGAGGCCTGTTTGAGCGCAGGAGGTAGGTACCCTTGTGTAAGGGAGGAGTGAACTATCCGTATTTATTTATTTTATTTAGTCGTCTTTAATATGCCGCTTTATCATTAAATCAAAGCGGTTAGCACATCAAACAATCAAGAGGGGGGATATAGTGTGAAAACATGCAGTGGAAGCATCTGTATGAGTGTGGCGAGAAGGGTGTGAGAGATTAATTTGTGTTATATGCAAGTGATCTATGCACAGGTATGTATACAAGTGAGCTATATACAAGTGAGCTATGTACAGGTCTATATACAGGTCGGATGGGTTGCAGGTTTGGCTAGGGCAGGTCTGGTTCAGGTGATGTCCTTTAGTGATCCTTGAAGAGCTTTGTTTTGAGCATCTTTCTGAAATCTTTGAGGTCTGTGGCTGATTTCAGGTCATCAGGGAGAGAGTTCCACAGGATGGGTGCCACCAGGGACAGTGTTCTTCTTGAAGTGTCCTGTCTGGATTTGCGAATTCTCTTGGGGTGGTGATGGTGTCTGTGTTTCTCCTTCTTATGGTTCTGGTGCATAGGTCTGTTTTGATGAGAGGTTGCAGGCTGTCAGCTGAGATGTTCTGTTTTATTTTGAATATGTTTAGGATAACTTTGTATTGCATACGGGAGCTGATTGGGAGCCAGTGGAGGTGGTACAGGATGGGTGTAATGTGGTCATGACCTGAGCAGCCTGTTATTATGTGGGCGGCAGTGTTCTGTGCCAGCTGCAGTGGTCGGAGGGCCTGTTTCGATAGCCCGAGGTAGATGGGGTTGCACTAGTCTAGTGTGGGAGTGATGAGCGCTTGACAGACTGTACGGAAGTGGTCCTATGCGAGAATGGGTTTGAGGTGCCTGATGGTTCTCATTTTGAGGTAGGCATTTCTTGTGATTCTGGCAATGTGGGTTTGTAGGTTCAGGTCCTTGTCGAGAGTCACTCCGAGGTATTTCACTTCGGGCTTTACTGATATTGTGATGTCGTTTAGTTTGATGGTAGGTGTAATTGAGAAGGTGGGGTTTCTTGAGATGAATAGTTCTTCTGTTTTTTTTGTGGTTTATGGATAGATTGTGTTCTAAGAGCCAGGTTGTCATTTGCTGGGGACAATTGGCTAGGTTGGAGTAGTCTGGGGTGTCCAAGTTGATTGGGGTGAATATCATGATGTCGTCAGCATAGATGGTGTATTGAATCTTGTGGTTCTTGATGATGGAGCAGATTGGTTGTAGGTATATATTGAATAGCAGGGCAGAGAGGGATGAGCCTTGTGGGCACTGTTCCCTCTAAGCTGTGCACGTGTGCGCGCGCACACATCTCGCCGAGCGAGCGCACATATTTTACAACAGAGCGCACAAAAATTACGGTTCTGATTCTGATAGAAAACAACACAGATGTCTTAAAATTTAAAAGTTGTTGTGTATTTACGGTTTTCACAAGTTCTACAATATTTTCTAGTGCAATCAATGTGGTGTACATACTGTATTCTGATGTGTAGTCAAATTTTAAAGTAGTTAACACCGAGTGTGGTTATGTGGCACAGAAAAATTTAACCTTCCTTCAAAAGTTGCACAGCTGATATTTTATGCGCACACAGCCTACAGAAAATTAGAGGGAACATTGCTTGTGGGATGCCCTGGGTGGCTTTCAGAGGCTGGGAGGTATCTGAGCCACATTTGACTTGTAGCTGTCTGTTGGTTAGATAGGATGTGAACCAGTTCAAGGTGGTGTCGTGTAGTCCAATTTCTTGTAGTCTAGCTAGCAAGGTTGTGTGGCTCACTGTGTCAAATGATGTAGGATCTGTAGGATGGTTTGAGCAAATTGATTGCGTAGATATTTTAGCCTTGTAGCAGGACATGGGTCGAGAGGTGAGGTGGTGGTATTGATGTTATTTATGATGTCTAGTATTTCCTTTTATTTACTAAGTTAAAGTTGTGCCATAGATGTTTCTTTTCTGTATCTTTAATTTGCTGGGGTGGCACAAAGTGTTGTGTTGATGTGAGTTGTTTGTTGTGGAGGAAGTCTGCCATAATTTGTGGGTCAATTTAGATTTTTTCGTTTGTTGTGTCGGCTGTGTTGGGGTCATTGATCAGTTGAGATACAACTGAAAATAGTTCTCTCGGGTGGTTGAGTGATTTCATAAGGGAGTTTGTGATAAATTTATTTTGGGTCTTCTTACGTAGGTCATTGTATTTATTTTGTAAGTTGTGCAGTTGTATCTTGATTGTATCTTCTTGTGTTCTTTTCCATTTTCTTTCAAGGTGCCTAAGATCTCTTCTGATCAGGTCCAGGTTTTTGGAGAACCATGGAGGTCATGTTGATTTTTGGTGTTTTGTGGTGGGGCTTTTTTGAAGGTTGTAGCAGTATTTATTGTCTGGTTCCATGAGTCTATAAATGCTTCTAGGTCAGTTATGTCTGAGTCTATTAGTGCTGAGGTCTGGTCAAGGAAGTATTGCGCATTGAATGCCTTGAATTGATGTCTGGACTGTTGCTGTTGAGGGAGTTTTGGTTGAGTAGTATTGGCTGGTATATTGAGGGATATCATGGTATGATCTGACCATGATACTGGGTCAATTTGTAGGTTTAGATTTTCTTTATTAGGTTGTTGGATATGAATGTAAGGTCCAAAATTGATAGAAACATAGAAACATAAAAATATGACGACAGAAAAAGACCACATGGCCTATCTAGTCTGTCCTTCCATAACAACTACAACAGTCCCCTTTTTACCTTTAGAGATCCTCTGTGTTTGTCCCATGCTTTTTTGAATTCAGTTACTGTCCTCATCTCTACCACCTCCACTGGTAGACTATTCCATGGATCCACTACTCTTTCCGTAAAGAAATATTTCCGCATATCACTCCTTTGCAATGGGTTGGTGCATTGATTATTTGAGTTAGTTGTAAGTTAGTTGTAGGGAATCCATAGTATTCAGAAATGCATTGACATGTTTGTCAGTGACTGGAGGGAGGTTGAGGTTGCCCATGAGGGTAAAGTGGTTTCTTGTGGCTGTTTGGATACATGCCTCATCTAGGATTGCATCTAGGTCTTCGGGGTTAGGAGAAGGCTTTCTATAAGTTACAGATATGGTGGCTCCGAGTTAGAGATGGTTAGGAGGTCTAATGTCGTGACTGAGAGTTATTCAGTGTGAAGTTCAAGTGCTTCTTTTGAAGTATGAGCACACCTCCCCTAAATATCGTATATTGTGATGTAGTTAATTGGTTTAGTTGGATGTTGTCATAGCTCAGATTTCTGTGATGCACATTACATCTATGTCAGTGAGATGAATATGGTCTGCGATAATCTGGATTTTGTTGCTGATAGAACGAGTGTTGATGAGAGAACATTTGATTGGATGTTGCTGATGTTTAATGTCTGTAGTATTCGTTGTTAGTCATTCTGTGCTGAGATGTATGAGTCTGCGAGCTTGTTTAGTAGGTGATAGTTTATGGTGGGTTGTGAGGTGAAGTAGGATTGCTCTGTGAATTACTTGTATATTTTTGTTCCAATTTATGCTTAAATGGGTAGATGATGTGAGGAGAAATGTAACCAGGAGAATGATCAAATGATATATTAGATTATGTGGTGTCATGTTTGTCTATATGTCCGTAGCTTACTATGGCTGATTGTTCTTGAGGAGTTCAGTGAGTATTTTGACGTTTTGTAGTTGAGATATGTTAGGTAGTGGGTATTCTGGTGGGTTGCAGTTTCCAGATTATCTTGCTGCTTTCTTTTCCTTCCCTGATGATTCCACGCCTGGAAGCACTGTGATTTTAAAAGTCCCATTGGTGGAGATATTCGATCTGATTGGCCTTGGTGAAGGGGAGCAGGGAGGGGCTTACCTGCCTGCTCCCTTCTGCCGACACCAATTGGACCTCCGAGAGGAGGATGTTCCTGCGCCTGGAAGCAGTGTGTTTTTAAAAGTCCCGCTGTGGGAGTCGGGAGTGATTCCAGAGGGCTGGAAAGAGGCATATGTGGTCTCTTTACAAAAAAGGTGGTTGAAAACTACAGACCGGTTAGTTTAACCTCGGTGGGGAGTAAATTATTGGAAACGCTGCTGAAAGATAAAATAGTGAGGTTTGTGGAGTCCAACGGATTACTGGATCCAAGGCAGCTTGGATTCACCACAAGCAGGTCTTGTCAGACAAATCTGATTGATTTCTTTGACTGGGTAACCAAGGAGTTGGAGGGAGAGCCCTATATGTGGTGTAATTAGATTTCAGTAAAGTCTTTGACACCGTTCCGCACAGTCAACTTATAAACAAACTGAGAAACCTAGGGATGGACCCTAAAGTTACCTCTTGGGTTAGAAATTGGTTGAGTGGGAGGCGACAAAGGGTACAGGTAAATGCTGCTCACTCTGAGGAGAAGGAGGTTACCAGTGGAGTGCTGCAGGGATCTGTCCTTGGTCCAATTCTTTTTAACATCTTTGTTAGTGATATTGCAGAAGGGCTGTCGGATAAAGTTTTCCCCTTTGCAGATGATATCAAAATCTGCAATAGAGTAGACACCCAGGAAGGTGTAGATAACATGAGAAGGGATGCATTTGGACTGCAAAAATCCAAGGGAGCAATATAGTATAGGGGGTGAAGTACTTCTGTTCACAAAAGAAGAGTGGGACCTGGGTGTGATTATATCTGACATTGTAAATAGTTAATGTAACATAGTTGCCTACAATTAAAATGTACATGAGTTCTTAAAGTTTCAATGTAATGTTCCTGGTTACATTTGATGTAAACCACCCATGATCTTTGGAAGGGGCGGTATATAAAAACTTATAAATAAAAATAAATCGTAAACTAGCTAAACAGGTTGAAAAGGCAGCAGCAAAAGCTAGAAGGATGCTTGGGTGCATAGGGTGAGGAACGGCCAGCAGAAGAAAGGAGGTGATAGTGGCTCTGTATAAGTCTTTGATGCGATCTCATTTGGAGTATTGTATGCAATTCTGGAAACCACATTTTCAAAAAGATATAAACAGGTTGGAGTCGGTGCAGAGGGTGGCTACTAAAATTGTTAGTGGTCTTCATTATAAAGCATATGAGGACCGACTTAAGAATCTTAATATCTAGAGGAAAGGCAGGATAGAGGAGATATGACTGAGACATGTAAATATTTCCATGGCATAAATGCACAGGAGGCGAGCCTCTTTCGATTGAAAGCAAGCTCTGCTATGAGAGGACATAGGATGAGAGTGAACGGGGATAGACTCAGGAGTAATATGCAGTAATATTTTATTTACAGAGAGAGTGGTAGATGCATGGAATAATCTCCCAGTGGAGGTGGTAGAGATGAGGACAATATCTGAATTCAAAAAAGCATGGAACAAACACAGAGGACCTCTAGAGCAAAAGAAGGGACTGTTGTGGTTGATATGGAAGGTTAGATTAGATAGGTCATGTGGTCTTTTTCTGCCTTCATGTTTCTATGGTTCAGATTTTACTTTATTCATCGGCAACTTCAAGTGTAAATCGGAACCACCAATTCAGCACCCTTCACACTGAACCAAGGAGCCCCACAAGGATCCACACTCTCATCATTGCTTTTCAACATCTTCCTACAACCATGATGCACAATCATACAGGCACACAACATACCATTCCACATATCTGCTGATGATGCCATGATATACATCCCATTCTGTACAAGCAAACCAGCACTCTCAACCATAAAGAAATGTCTCATAGCAATCACAAGCTGGCTCACCCAACACAGCATGAGCATAAATCACAAGAAAACTGAAGTGTTATACATCACCAAAGACAACAACCTCACTTCTCCCCTAACTATAAACATCAATGATACCCAACTCCAAGTAAAATCTGAAGTTCACTCCTAGAAGTAACACTAGATCAAAACCTAACCCTCTCCCCTCACATCTGCAACGTCATGAAAGCCATATATTACAAGCTAAAAACAGTTCAGCATCTCAAACCACTACTCAACACCCATGACTTTTGTACAGTTGTCAAGCACTTCCCACACTTGGACTACTGTAACCTTATTTGGTCCGTGGTTCATATCATACCTCTCCAACCGATCACAATAAGTAAGAATCGGATCTGACACTTCCAAACCCTTCCAGCTGCTACAAGGTTTACCTCAAGGTTCAGCCTTATCTTCACTACAATTTTAACATTTTCATCCAACATTTATGCATGCTCATAAAGCAACATAAAACCCACTATCATCTGCATGCAGATGACATCCTGATATAAAGGGTGGCCCAAAAAAGTGAGAACATCTCGTAGCATATAAGCTATTTAAAAATTCAAAAAGACAGATGTAAATGATTGGCAAATTAAAAAAAAAAAAAAAGATGGCGACCGGAAATTGTCGAAATAAAGACGTTATATAGCTAAAAAAGGTAAATAAGTAAACTATTTAAGCTTTTAATTTATGATATGTTCTCACTTTTTTTGGGCCACCCTGTATGCCCCAATCTCCACCATCAATAATTGCCTAGAAGAATCCATTCAATGGCTCAACAACCACAATATGCATATCAACCCCAGCAAAACAAAAGTGCTCCTCATCTCCAAATGTCCATCCTTCACCCCACCATCTAGCATCAAGCTGGCTAACCACACTCTACAGGTCAAACAATTCGCAAAATATCTAGTCATCACACTGAATTATCACCTCAACTTCCAACATCATATTAAACAAGTTACCAAGACAGCATACTTCAAAATGAGAACTCTATGACACCTCCGCCCACTTCTGGATCCCAGCGACTTCAGGAACATATGCCAGGCCCTCATCACTCCTATTCTGGACTATGCAAGCATAATTTACCAGGATCTCCCTAAAGCCATGTTATTACCCTTACAGCTTGCCCAAAACTCCTCAGCCAGAATAATCACTTGCACAGGCCCACGAGAGCACATCACTCCAGCTCTGAAAGCCCTACACTGGCTTCCCATCCAAATGCGGATCAAGTACATAGTAGCTCTAAACCAGTGGTTCTTAACCAGTCCTCCTTGAACCCATAGGCCAGTCGGGTGTTCAGGATAGCCCTAATGAATATGCATGAGATATATATGCATTAGAGATATCCTGCCAACCTGACTGGTTTGTGGCCCTCTAGGGCTGGATTTGGAGACCCCTGCCTTACACCTCTGTCATTTAAGATTGTGAGTGGGCAAGGTGCAGATGTCCTAGACATCAAAAGGGTAGATAGAATGTGTCACATGCCTCCTCAATTCTCACCACCACCAAAAAGTTGTCTAATAGACAATATTTTGGTGGTGGTGAGAAGCAAAGAGGCATGTGACAAATTCTATCTAACCTTTTTGATGTCTTGGAGATCTGCACCTTGCCCTCTCACATTCTTAAATGACAGAGATATAAGGCAGGGGTCTCTGAATCCAGCCCTAGAGGGCCACAAACCAGTCAGGTTGGCAGGATATCTCTAATGCATATATATCTCATGCATATTCATTAGGGCTATCCTGAACACCCGACTGGCCTAGGGGTTCAAGGAGGACTGGTTAAGAACCACTGCTCTAAACATATTCAAGATCATCCACCAAATCTCTGCAAACATCCTCTGCCCCCTTCTTCAACAACCACTCCACAAGAGATCAACACGTTCCACCAAAAAATAACCTTCTCTTGGTTCCAGCTACTACTACCCAATCTAACAACACAACTACCAACAGAGCATTCTCATTCTATGCTCCATTCATCTGGAACACCCTGAGTCCAGAAATATGGCTCCTCACAGAGCTCACCAAATTCCGGCAAAAGTTAAAAACCACCCTCTTCTTGGAACACTTTGGCACAGACTCTGAACTATTTCCCCATCCATCACATCCTCACCTGAAACCTCTGAGGCACCAACATAACTCTTTATATATACTCATGCCACAGTCAATTAAGCTTGATATAAATAGTTATGCATTTAGTTAATTTAACTCTTAACAAATGTTCAATATAAAATGCTTGGTCTATTGTTCCATGTAAACCGTCATGGCTTGTAGTTAAGGTGGTATAAAAATGCTGCTAAACAAATAAATAAAATAAATCTCCCAGGACCTGCCTAAATGTGCAATACATCCGTTCCAATTAGCCCAAAATACAGCAGCAAGGATCCTCTCCAATACATCCAGAACAGAACACATCACCACAATCTTCAGAAAGCTACACTGGCTACCCACTGCATAGAGAATAAAATACAAATCCTTTCTCATCATTTTCAAAACAATACATGATCTATCAGCAATCCACCTATAATCACTCATACAGAAAACACCCAGCATCAGATCCAGAAGAAAACATGCCATCAACATACTTCACCCCCCTCCCCCAATAATCACCAAGGCAAATCTCATAACCTCCAGGAAGGCCTTTTTCCTATTTGCCCCAACTCTCTGGAACAAACTACTAGATGAACTCCATGCTATTGATGATACAGCAAACTTCGGAAAAAAAACTGAAAAGACACCTCTTCCTTGAGCACTTCTCGGTCACAACATAAGAGAGACGACTATAATGGACAACCACATCTCCAAGATCTCTCCACCCCACCTCACCCCCTACCCCTCCCCTAAATCCCCAATGCTGAATACTGAAGATGTATTAAGTTACTTTAAATAGCTCCATTTGATTGTTTTTGTTATAACAGTAGTTATAAGTTTTTCTTTTTTTTTTTGAAACTTTTATTTTCATTTTGCAACAAACAAAAGAAACAACACACCAAAGGAAACAATACGATTATACAATAAAGAAAAGTAAACCCACTACCCCCCACCCCCACGCTTCTTCTCTAGCAGATTATGTCAGCATGTGAGCGCTTCAAAACAAACGTGATTGTACAGCAAAACAATCAAAAGAGTATCTGCGATACAGAATAATCATGAGACAAAGATATATATAAATTTAGACAGTCAGATGAGAGCATTGAGCAGAATGTACATAGTCATTGAGCATCTTCCATTTAGACCGATGATAAGGAGTCTGAATGGGGGAAGCAAACATACGAGGTATTTGTTCATATTTACTGTAGAGACAGACATGATTCCACCATTCATTGGGGCTCAACTGGGAGCTGTTTTTTCCAGTATTTCGTAATTAGGGAAATAGCAATACCTAGCATAAAGTCCAAGAGGAAGTAAGCCGTTTTTGGAAGAGAGGGGATCCCCGCTGCTGAGCGAAGTCCCACTATCCTCCAAGAAAGGGGCTCTTGAAAGTGCAAAATAGACTGGATACGGCCCCAGACCCGACTCCAGTAATACTGTAGTGCGGGACATTCATACATAACATGAGGTAGTGAACCAATGGCCGCATGACATGTCCAACAATTATTGCCCTGAGCAGTGTTCCATTTGGCTAATCTGTCAGGAGTGTAAAAACACCGGTGGGCTAGAAAGAAGAGTGTCTGAGTGAGTGAGGCGGATCGGGAGACCCGTGTCACTCTACTCCAGACAAGGCTCCATTGCTCCGGGGTCAAAGTCACATGCAGTTCTCTCTCCCATGCGTTCTGCGCTATAGGGGCATCCCTAGTTATAGCATTACATAAGGTTTTGTAAAAATTGGATGCTACACCCGGTGAACTACCGATAGATCGGATAGTCTCCAACCAACCTTGTGTAGGGGAGGCCGATGGCGGGAGCACCTTAGCACTCCTAAGGCAATGCTGAAGTTGCACCAACTGAAAGTAGTGTTTCGCTGGGAGACCAAATTCAATTTGCAATTCACTAAAAGTTTTCCAGCGACCTTCATGGAACAATTGGCTAGGAATCCAAATGCCCCTAGTGTACCAGGGGCTCCACGCCATCGGTTTATTTTGTATTCTAAATCGAGTGTTATACCAAAGTGGGAGTTTGTCTAACGGACATAGTCGGGAGTCTAGAGATTGCATGAGATTATTGTAGGCACCTAAGGTGTCTAAAAGCATTGGTGGGAAGTGAGAGTCTGATGGAAGAGTCATACCAGGGAGAAAAGTAAGAGGAATCGGTTTGCAAAGGTCCTCTTCTATGTCTAGCCACACAGGCCTACTCGGTACTGGATCTTCCAGCCAACGAGCACCTTGTTTGAGAAGAAAAGATTGATGATACTTCAGGAAATCAGGGAA
Source organism: Ichthyophis bannanicus (assembly GCA_033557465.1). Taxonomy (NCBI): domain Eukaryota; kingdom Metazoa; phylum Chordata; class Amphibia; order Gymnophiona; family Ichthyophiidae; genus Ichthyophis; species Ichthyophis bannanicus. Next base: position 1,570,382,278 of record CM066031.1, on the reverse strand, counting down.
TCTGACACCCCCATATTCCTTATCTGCTTGCAGCTTATGTTTCGCTATCCTAGGTGTCTTATTTTGCCACAAGTATCTAGTCAGAAGGCCCTCGATATCTTTATATATACGTCGAGGGAAGAGACAGGGCACCATTTCTAAGACATAATTCACTTTCGGAACAATCATCATTTTTATGGTTTCTAATCGGCCCCACCAGGTAAGCGTTAAAGGAGTCCAGCGGTGAGTAAGCGCCCGGACTTTAGAGGTTAAGTCTTTGGCATTGAAGGAGATAGTGTCTTCCAAAGGAGAACAATAGTGAACCCCAAGGTATTTGACCATGCGAGGTTGCCATAAAAAGGGGAAGGGTTGCATATCTGCCTGATGGAGCAAAGGATTTAATGGAAAGGCTACCGACTTGGTCCAATTTATCTTATAACCGGACAGTTGTGAGTATTTACCAATTTGCTCTAAGACAGCCGGTACTGAGTCTATAGAGACAAAGAGCATAAGATCATCAGCATACGCTGAAATTTTGATATCCCTATGGGTGAAGGGGACTCCATGAATCTCCTCCGATTGCCGGATTAGTAAAGCCAAGGGTTCGAGTGCAAGATCGAAGAGGAGTGGAGACAGTGGGCATCCCTGGCGAGTGCCGCGTTGAAGGGGAAAAGGTTGAGACTTTAAAGCATTTGTACATATACTGGCTGTAGGCTGAGCGTACATGGTGCGAAGACAACGGAGAAAACCTTCCCCGAATCCGTACCAGCGGAGGACTGCAAACAGGAAGGGCCACTCTAAGCGATCGAAGGCCTTCTCAGCATCAAGTGAGAGGCCAACAAATGGGCGATCAAGATTAACTGCGGTAGTCAATACATGGCATAGAGTCCGAGCATTGTCAGCGGTCGATCTACCAGGAATGAAACCGCATTGATCTGGGTGTATTAAGGTAGGCATCCTATCCGAGAGCCGGGTAGAGAGAATGGTGGCAAAGATTTTATAGTCCGCGTTTAGGAGGGAAATTGGACGATAATTAGCTGTTAGTTGCGGGTCTCTCCCCTCTTTCTCAAAAACTACTACATTTGCCATTGAAAAGGACCCAGAAGGAGAACCCTCTTCGGCCAGAGCAGAAAAATAAATTTTCAAAACTGGAGCTAAATCAGCGAGAAAGGTTTTGTAGAATTCAGCGGGGAGACCGTCTGGGCCTGCGGCTCGACCTGAGGCACATTTCTTGATAGCAGAATGAATTTCTGAGACAGTAAATGGTGTGTCTAAGGCCACTCTATCTTCGTCAGATAGGGTCGGTCTTTGTACTCCTGAAAGTAAGCGTTCAAATACAGCTGGCTCAAAATCACATTCAGATTGATAAAGCCGAGTATAAAAGTCACGAAAGAGTTCTAAGATTTCGGTATCTTTAGTGACCAAGCCCCCCCCTGACGGATTGCGGAGGGCGGTAACACGCTTGGCTTCTTTTCGACCTTTTAGGGCATTTGCTAATAATTTGCCAGCACGATTATTTTCCCGATAATAAAGCCCTTGTTGTGATTCAATATTTTTAACAGCAGCAGTGTGCAAAAGCTGATTGTATTGAAAACGCAAGCGTTGTAAACGGAGTAAAATACATGGGTCAGTACGGGACGTGAGGAGACGCTCCCCAGCTTGTATCTGCTGCTCTAGAGTCAGTAAAAGCTGCTTTTTTTGTTTCCCCTGCCGAATTTGATAGCTAGTTATAGTAGCACGGATAGATGCTTTAAAACCCTCCCACCAAGCCCAGCCCGCTGTATCATGGGGTGAGTTAAAATGAAAATAATCTTGGATAGCGGCCTTTATATCGATCTGAAAATCTTTTTGACCCAGTAGGGATCTATCAAAAAACCAAGCTCGGGGAGAATCGTCCCGCGCAGTGACACGTAATGATAAAGATATGGCAGCATGATCTGAGATATGGAGAGGATGAGTCCTAGTCGTGTCTACTTGAGAAATCAGTGCTTTGGAAATGAGAAAGAAATCTATTCTAGATTGGGAGTGATGGGGGGCAGAAAAGAAAGTGAACTCTAAGTCGGAGGGGTGAAGCAGCCTCCATATATCTACCAGCGCAAGATCTTGCATCAGAGCTGTAAGGATAGCAAGACTCTTGGGTGGACTACTCGTTCTTGGCGGCTGTCTATCTATCAGAGGGTCTAACACTTGATTAAAGTCACCACCAAGTATTAATGGAGTATTGGCAGAGGCCTGTGCCAACTGCGCAATACTTGCATAGTAAGCAGGGTTGTCCACATTCGGGGCGTAAATGCAAATACATGTGAATTCACTATCTCCGACCTTAAGATGTACTCGGGCCCATCTACCCTCCTTGTCAGCGCTAGAATCAATTACAGTAGCTTGCAAAGATTTCTTAACCAGGATGGCAACCCCGCACCGTTTAGAAACGGCGGGAGAATAGGCAGCCACCATGTAAGGCTTAACATTAAGTTTCAGTGTTTCAGCAGAGTTTAAGTGCGTTTCCTGAAGAAACGCTAAATCAGCATGCTCATGGCTAAGATAGCTAAGGATTTTCTTTCTTTTGATTGGACTATTAATGCCCTTTACGTTGAGTGATAAAATTTTACATAAAGCCATTCAGACAAGTTAAAAATTCTGAGCATGATAGCGCACCTAATTTCACAATGTCCCTCATATTGACTGTATCAGGCTGTACATATGGCATAAAAGAAACTAAGCTTAGATAACATAATGAAGCGCCCCACATTAAAAAAGAAAAACCGCAGCGCGGTAGAGAAGAAGCAAAACCCCAAAAATTACTGGCGACCATGTGTCTGCGGGGAGAAGCCCCAGAGAAGGCCAAAATTGAAAAACACATAACCTGTAGGATTGTGCGTGCTCCGAATCCGACCGAGGCACACATCGTGGAGGGAGAGGAGACCACAGAGCAAGAGTCATAGAAAGAAAGAAAGAAAGTCCAGGAAGTCTCTGTGCTTGACTATGACCGCCGCATCGGGCCCTTCAAAATGGCGGATAGAGCCGGCGAATAAAAGTCCACGTCGTTGGATTAGCGCATCTGCTCGGCCTCTTTGGAGTCTAAAAAAGTTGATAGTAGATCAGGATCTTCGAATGTCCTGGTTTGGTTGTGGAGAGTCACTCGGAGTTTCGCGGGATACAACAGGCCAAAGCGAGCCTGTAGCTGTTGAAGTCGAGGGCGAAAAGCAAGGAGTTTCTTCCGTCGGTCAACGGTAGGCTTTGCCAAGTCAGGGAAGAAGGAGACTTTGTGACCTTCAAATTCCAAGTGATGGTTCGCCCGGGCAGCATTTAAAATTTGTTCCACTTGTTGATATCGTAGCAGGCGAAAGATAATAGGCCGGGGGGTCGTTCGTTCGGTTGAGCACCATGTGGGTAGGAGCACGGTGTGCACGATCGATTTCCAATTCTTTATGAAAGGTGATCTTCAGCAAGGAGGGAAGAATTTTGAGCAGGAATTCTCTCATATCTCCCGCTTCCTTCCGCCCCCTCCGGTATTCCAATGAGCCTCACATTGTAGCGACGGGCTCGATTATTGCTATCTTCTAACTCCTTTTGCAGATTCTGTATCTGGCGCTCGGCCTTGTCCAGTGCGCCCAAGCGCACCGCGTGCGAATCGAGGACCCCCGCCATATTGTCCTGCCGTAATGAGAGTCTTTCAAGTCGGTCCTGGAGCACTCCAAAGTCTTCTCGCAGGGCTCTAAGCGCTTCTCCATTGGATTGCACTAATTCCTTCACGCCGCGTAGTTCCTCCAGAATCTCCAGGTGCATTTCGGGGTTTTCACGAAATGGAACCATCTTCTGTGGGGAGGACACCTCTGTTTTAGAGCGTTTTCCGTGAGAAGAAGAAGGAGACCCGAAGTCCAAGCGCGCTGGTTTATGGGCCGCCATCCCCCCCGAGGTACCCCGGTCAACCCGGAGCGAAATAGTAAGTTTGTATAGGTATTAAGTCAGGATTCTAAGTAGGCCTCTCGGGAGCTTCAGCGCGAAGCGTCTTACCCGCTGGACATCAGGCTCCGCCCCCCCAGTTATAAGTTTTTCTAATGTTGTAATATTCTATATAAAGTCATAAAGTCCTCTTGTTCTTATGTAAATGTCTTAGACTTGTAGGTTAAGCTGCATATAAAAATAGTTAAATAAATAAACAAATAGAATAAAACGTGATTTCCTTTGTGGTGATATAGTTAGGAATGCTGCTTGACAGGATTTTAGAGGCTTCAAAGGTGTGTAGAGGTCTAACATCATTTAAATATTCAGATTCATTTTCTCCGAAGGATCTGAAAATCAGCCCCATAGTCTACTGGTAGCCAGTTCAGTTTTTGCTGCTTGCAAATCTATAACAGTCGTGCTGCAACATTTTGAATTAATTGGAGATAGTGCAAGTTCTTTGTGGTCTGACCAATATGTAAGGTAGTCTAACTGTGACGTTATGACAGCATGGATCACTGTGATATATGGAGAAATATTTTGTAGATGCCAGAAGTGATAGAAGCAGTTTTTACAGGTTGCCTGAACTTGGAAGTGCAAAGTAAAAGATGAGTCCAGCAGTATCGCCATATTTCTGACCAGTGATTTTAGGGGAAGTTCATAATTACCAAAATAATTTCATGTCAGGTATGTGTCTGTTTGCATTAGAAACACATGGAATCTCTGTTTTTCTTTGGTTCGGGTGGAGTTTGCTGTGTTTTGCTCATTCTTGAATTGCTAGACAGGCAGGCAATCAATTTGCTCAGAGCTGTGGGTAGAACTGGTACATAGGGTATGAGTATCTGTATATCATTGGTATAGATATAGAAAGTTCAGTCCATCACTTGAAACAGCTGAGATAGAGGTTTGAGGTAGATATTATATAAGCTACTGTAGGTGGCAGTATGAATTCTTCTAGTACCGTACAGTTCAGTACCCAAGGTGAAGATGTAATATGATTGAACAGAACTGACTTGTCTGTCTGACAGATAAGATTGTAGCAATGCAAATGCTGTGCCATCAATGCCTGTTTTTGCAATTATACAAACATGAAATTGTGGTCTACAGTACCAAAGGATGCTCAGAAATCAAGCTACACTAGTATAAAGGCTGATATCCTGTCATGGTTTCTAAGGAGATCATCAAACAGGGATATGAAACTGTCTCTGTTCCATACCCAGATCTGAAGCCATATTGACATGAGTCAAGTCCAGGGATGGCCAACTCCAGTCCTGGTGCACCACAATCCAGGCTGTTTTTCAGGATGTCCCTAATGAATATTCATGATATATTTGCATATAATGGGAGGCAGTGGATGCAAATATACCTCGTGAATATTCATTAGGGACATCCTGAAAACCAGTCTCGATTGTGGTGTACCAGGACTGGAGTTGACCACCCCTGGTCTAGCCAGTTTCTTTCTTTTAGCCAATTGTTATGTTGAAAATAGATTGTTTGATACATTTTCCCAGAAGAGGTATGCTTGATAGTGGCTGGTAGTTTTTGGGCTTCTCCTGGTTAAGGGAGTTCTTTGTTTAGGCAGGGGTCTCAAACTCCAGTCCTGGAGGGCCGCAAACCAGTCAGGTTTTCAGGGTATCCCTAATGAATATGCATGAGATATATTTGCATACAATGGGGGCAGTGCATACAAATATATATCATGCATATTCATTAGGGACACCCTGAAAACCTGACTGGTTTGCGGCCCTCCAGGGCTGGAGTTTGAGACCCCTGGTTTAGAGGATGAGGATGCACCACAGCTTGTTTTAGTGCTGTTGACAGATGCCCTTCCACAAGAAGTTCACAATTTTTGTGGCTTCTTTAATAAGTCTTGTTAGCCATCTATACTGCCTTTTCTGAGCAGGAGTCAATAGGGAAAGATGTCAGTTGTAGACCTTTCAAGATGTTTCTGAAAGCCTTCATTTTCTGGTTGAATGAGGATACACTAGGTCGAACAAATAGCTGCCATAATAATGAGTGGCTATGAATGACCTAGACAAGATTCACAAGAGCAGAGATTACTCTCTCCATTTGAAGATATGACTTGTCCAAGCCATACTGTATGGATGCAAAAATTGGACAATGAAAAACATAGTCAGAAAGAAAATCAATGCCTTTGAATTATGGTGCTGGTGAAGAATGCTGTGTATACCCTGGATTGCCTGAAGAACAAACCAGTTGGTACTAGAGGAATCCAGACTTAAACTTTCTTTGAAAGCTCAGATAACAAGACTTTGGGGCTTGTTTACAAAGCCGCGGTAGCGGTTCGCGGTCATTATCGGAGCCGCGACCCCATTGATTTCAATGGGGCCGCGGCTCCGATAACGACCGCGAACCGCTACCGCAGCTTTGTAAACAAGCCCCTTTGACTTTCATAATTTGGGCCCCTCATATGAAGAGGGAAATCATTAGAGAATCATCCTTGCAATGTTGGAGGTCAATGCAAAAGAGGAAGGCCAGCAATAAGATGGACTGATACAATAAGAGCAGTTATGGATGCCGCTCTATCAACAGTTAACTGCCCAACAGAAGACCAAACAATGTTTAGGATTGCTATGGGGAATTAACTTTATTCTCTGGCGGCCAACATTGCGGCTCTTCAATGGAGCTGCGGTGCAATGGCAACATGACGCCATGGTGCTGCAGCTCTATTGAAGAACCTTGACTGAGTTAGTCGGGTGCAGTCTTGCACATGCAGGCCAGACAGAACTGTAGTCCCGGCCTGCACGTGTAGGACTGTTTGCGATTCTGATCGGACACACAGAGGGGATCTACTTCTGGAACAAAATCGGGCCCATAGTATTCAATGATACCATCATAAAAGACTAAATCAAATGCATTAGAAAAGGCCAACACTTGCAGCATGGTTAATAGGGGTGTGCAGGCCAAACATTTTCAGATTGTCTAGTAGCGTCATTATAATTTGTTGTATTTTTCATTTTATTTTTATTTATTTTGTCTCAGGGAAATGTTAATAGCATGTACTAGACACTCAAAATGCATGCTCAAATAGTTTGCACTATTACTCAATAGCATGCACTGTTGCTCAATAGTGTACCGTAGTTCTCCATAGCGCATACTATTTCTAAATAGTGTTCACTATTCAGCGATAGTGTGTGCTATTAATGACAGATGGAAAATGACAAAATTTGAGTTCTTTTCTTATTTTCATTTAAAAACTACATGAAACAATATAGAAAATGTCATTGACATTTCCTATGTTATTTTAAATGACTGAAATTTAAAAAGTAATATTCTAATTCCCTTAAGCCTTCCAATGTGGAGGAAATACAACAGTGCAAAGTTTTCCAATTATTGTCACTTTAGTTTAATCACAGATCCAAAACGTTCTATTTAATTCAACCTTACCTATTTACAGTAGCTATTGATGAAAGACATCATCCTTGCAAGGCTGAAGGTCAAGGCAAAAGAGGAAGGCCAGCGATGAGATGGATCAATAGAATAAAAGCAGCTATGGATCACACTCTATCACCAATTAGCTGCCTAACTGAAGACCGAACATTATTTAGGACAAATATCCAGAGGGTCGCCATGAGTCAACACTGACTCGATGGCACTAAAAAAAAAATATATAGATACATATATATTATGTAGCTCTCAATATAGATAAGATTTTTGTTCTAGCAATATTTTTCAGAAATTTTGAGACACAATTATTATGAATCTTTCATTTAAAAAACTCTTAAGAAATGTAGAACTTGTTTATCAACTTGAAGAAACACATTGTCTTCTTATTAATACAGCCCATCATATTGGAGAATTATTAGAAAGTATTGGAATTACTTGCAATTTTCTCTATTTCCCCTTGTTGCTTGTGTGGCACCAGTAACCCATTTTAATATAACCCAGGTGTCAAATACAACAATGACAAAGATGAATGGTAAAAACTGCATTATTTTTTCATATTCACTGGTCATTTCCATCCTCAAGCCAAGTAATTGTTTAATAAAGTCACATTAATAGGTTGCTCACTGAGTATGACACATGGGCTGTTGATAAAAAATTAGATGAATTTTTCCCATATTAAGTGCATCTACTTAAATACATGCTCAGGTTATGCAATTCACACCATATAATGACATTTTACCATGCAAAATGGTCTCCTATTACCAGTTACATTAAAATCTGTAATAAAAGAAAGCAATCCATGTCAAAAAAATATGAAACACTCAACAAAAGCATCATGGTAGTGTACTATTTGAAGCACTAAAGCAATTTAGTAATGTCGATTTTAAAATTTAATGGACTTGATGGATTTTTGTTTTAAACCTTGGCTTTGAGATTATTATACTTTTATAATCTTCTTCCTTCATAATTTGACCATTTAAGACTCAGAATGATAGAAAATTATAAGTCAATTTGTCAGTTATTTTTCACTAACTGCTGCTGCACTTACCAACATTCATTTTGATCAATGCTTAATAAATTACAACTTTCACCTTGGTTCATGGAATAAAGTCAAGGTTTCTACTTTCCTGAAATTCCTTTGGATTCTTGGCACCAAGAAGTACTTCTAAATTACAGCTCTAGGACAAATAAACCATGAAAACAGCTTCCTTCACCACTATTGGGAAAACTGCCACTACATTTTAAAGTTTTTCTCTTTTTTTTTTGTCTGGCTAATGCATATAGAAAATGAAATATCCCTCTCATCTAAACATACATAGTAGAACAGGAACTAATCATACACTCTGAACCTTTGCCTGTGCTAGAAAATGTGTTCCTTTCCTGTTTACATTGCTTATTCATGTCAAAAACTTCATTAGATCGTTCAAAATAAGCCCTGGCAGTTCACCTTCAAGGACTCAGTTTAGCTCTTCCAAAACACCATATAGTAATTTACAGAAAATGAAAATCATTCTTTAATTCCACCGAGTATACTCAGCATTTTATCTCTTTTCTAACTGGAAATATAAAAAGCTAGTTTGAGGCGTAAGTTTATCAATTATTCATTTATTAACATCCCGCGCTGTGTAAAACATTTTCCATATATATAATTGATTCCAATTCAGATAAGGTCACTCAAATGTCACTAATTTTACAGTATATACATCATATATACATTGATTCCTGCTTTTCAAATTTCTTATACTTCTATAAGTACTGACAACCCCAATTCAGTTAGCATCACTTTAACATTGGAACATGCAAAATTCCATTACATTGTGTTATTTCACCATGTCATAGCTTTATATGTGACTGTCTTTAGATTTCATTTTAATTGGTCATTCACTATAAGTTCTCTTTCTGTTCTTCCTTAATACTGGCTTCATCTTCATACTAGGCCCTATGCCAAATCCATATAGTAATATGGTTTAAACGGATATTCAGAAGAAGTAGGGGTATAACTATCTGGCCCCTAATGCTTAAAATAAACAATGGAATGATTTCAAACAATGAGGTCTCTGTTTCTGCCAAAACTGGCTTTAAAATGTCTCAGATCAACAGCCCTTAAACATAGCTCCCGTTCTGTGTTCAACCCTTGTGTGGCCAAATGTCCAGTTCAAACTGTATTTTAACTCCCAAGACTGAGCCACCTCTCTAGGAAATATTGTGACTCACTTCTTATTCCTTACTCTCAGAGTACCCTACGATTGTCATCTCTGTAGCAAGAGCTTCCACAAAGCTTCTGCTACTCTTTTCTGCATCTTAGGACTGTGCATGTCACACAAGCTGTGTCTGTCTCCATGCTGCAACCTGGCTCCTATATTGTATGCATGCTTAGTTCCATGGTTAACCTACTTCATCACCACTGACCTTTCCACTCTCTCTGCCTCTCCTTCTGAGGCTTCCCATGGTGCACCCTGAATTGATCCATGGGCATATATTCAGTGTCATGATTCAGCTCCTAGCTCTTCTCTGCCAACCCTCACTGCTGCTCCTCCTTCTTGTGGTGCCTGAATGTATCCAGACATGCCATGCATCTTTCCCCTGATGCACTTCCTATTCACGAATGCAACCCATAGCCACCACCTCTAGCCTCTGCATTGCTGAACAGACCATCACTATCTGCCTCTTTACACTGTGCTCTTTATAATAGTTCTGTCTTTTCCATGCTCAGTCTCTCCTTTCCTTTTTAATTCATTGGCAGACGTGGAGATGCTGAAGAAAGAAAGAACAGTGTTTTTTTCTGAAAGCCAACAGGTTGTGAGATCCAAGGCAACATGTATTTACCAAGGAAAGATCATGCCAAGCAATTATGATTTATTTCCTTGACTTGTTGTCTAGAGAACTAGATCAAGGGCATCCCATGTATGTGGTCTGCTTAAATTTCAGCAAAGGTTTTGATACTGTTCCTCATAGGAGGCTTGTGAATAAATTGAACAACCTGGGGGTGGATCACAAGGTGTTGAACTAGATCAAGAACTGGTTTTCTGACAGACTACAGTGATTAATGGAACTCACTCTGAAGAAAACAGGGTAAGTACCCCACCCTTGTACTTAATTCCCCCACCCCCTATGTAACACCGCTTTGACCTAGTGAAAAGCGGTATATAAATACAGCTAAATAAATAAATAAATAAGTAGTAGAGTGCCTCAAGTAGTGGGACCACTACTGTTCAATGTCTTTGTGGGTGATATTGCTGAAGATTTATTTATTTATTTTTTATTTATCAATTTTTTAAATACAATCCAGAAAACAAACTGAATCTGAATCAGAATTAATCAACAAAGGAAACATAAAATCCTGGACTATCAAACAAAAGGACTGTCCTACCAGAAATAAACCAAACAATTGGGATAGCCCACAATAAACCCACAATATGATCCAAGAAACAATAAATTAACATGGTTAATTCACCATCAAAAAATGGAAAAACAATTATAACATCATAGAAGCATAGATATTATTATATGGCAGCCAGTATGGTAGCTTCCCCAGCCCCTTCCCCCTCCCTAAACAAAATAAATTGCAAAAGATGCTTGGACTCAAAAAACATAAATTGCTTTGAATGAAAACTAACCATGCACTATTGCTGAAGATTTAAAAGGTAAAGTTTGCATTGTGCAGATGATACGAAGATTACAACAGAGTGGACACTTTGGAGGGAGTAGACAACATAAGTAAAGATCTACAAAAATTAGAAGATTGGTCAAATGCTTGGCAAGTGAGAATTAATGCAAAGAAGTGCAGAGTGATACACTTGGAATGCAGAAACCTAAAGAAGCTGTAGGCCATAGGGAAGGAGAGGCTGGTGTGTATGAACCAAAAAAGAGATCTCAGGGTGACAGTGTTTGTGAATCTCAGGATGGCAAAGTAGTGTGACAAGGTAGTAGCCAAAGCCAGAAGGATGTTAGGCTGCATACAGAGAGGAATAACCAGCAGGAAGGAGGTATTAGTTACCCTGTACAGGTAATTGGTGAGGCCTCACTTGGAGTACTATGTTCAGTTTTTGAGACTGTACCTTACAGAGGATATAAAAAGACTTGAAATGGTTCAGAGGAAGGTGACCAAGTTGATAAGAGGCCTATGCCAGAAAGCATGTGAAAAAAGACTCGAAGACCTAAATATGTGTACCTTGACAAGAGAAGAGAAAGGAGGAATATGATACAGATGTTTAAATACTTAAAGCGTATTAACAAACAGCCACAACTTTTTTCAAAGAAGGGGAAGCTGTAGAAATAGAGGACATTAAATGAAGCTACAAGGAGGAAAACTTAAAAGCATCAGGAAATACTTTTTCACAGAAAGGGTGGTGGATGCCTGTAATGCCCTATTGAAGGAGGTAGTAGGAACAAAAATAATGATGGAATTCAAAAAGGCATGGGACACATACACAGGATCACTTAATAGAAGACATATGCAGTATTGCTATGAAAGGAGAAGTATTACTGATAGGTGATTTCAATATACCGGATGTTAATTGACACATCCCTACTGCTGTGTCATCTAGAAGTAAGGAGATCCTTGATTCTCTACAGAGATAACTATTCTGGCAACTGGTAACAGAACCCACACATGAAGGGGCCAGGCTGGTCCTGGTGTTTACCAACAGGGAAAGTGTTTCTGATGTTATAGTCGGAGATCATCTTGCATCTAGTGATTACCAGATGGTGTGGTTCAATATTAGGTCTAGGGCTGATAAAGATTATTGAAAAGCGAGGATCTTAACCTTTAGGAAAACTAACTTTGCCAAGAAGGGACAATACCTCAAGGGGGGTTAGTGGGATGGGAACAACTGGGTGATGTAGAAAAGCAATGGGCAAAACTGAAAGGGTATATTTTAAGGGCAACAACCCTTTTCATTAGAAAGGTAAATACATGTAAAAGGAAAAGGAGGCCACTATGGTTCTCAAAAGAAGTAGCTGAAAAGGTAAAGAAAAAGAGTCGCCTTCATAAAATACAAAAAATCTCAAAAAAGAGGAAGACAAGCATCAATATTCGGAAAAACTTAAGAGAATCTAGGAAAGCAGTAAGGAAAGCAAAGGCACAAAAAGAAGAAATAGCCAATTTGATAAAATGAGGGAACAAGATATTTTTCAGATATGTTAGCAAGAGGAGGAAAAACAAAAATGGTATTGTCAGACTCAAGTGTGAAGGGGAGGAATATGTAAAAGCTGATGAGGATAAAGCAGAATTGCTTAATACATACTTTAGTTTTGTGTTACATAGTAACATAGTAAATGACGGCAGATAAAGACCAGTATGGTCCATCTAGTCTGCCCAGTAAGATGGCAAGAGTAGGTGCACCTGCCGCTCTGTGCAGGCCACCGCTCCCCATGTCTTTTGTTTAGGGGTGAACCCACCACTCTGTATAGGACACCCCTATTTGTTGAGAAATTAGATAGTTACGTTTATTTTGATTTTATCCTGTTGCTTTAAAGGGATCCACTGTGTCTGTCCCATGACAAAGAGTGATAGATGCATGGAATAGTCTTCCAGTGGAGGTAGTAGAGACAAGGACAGTATCTGAATTTAAGAAAGCATTGGACAAAGGCAGAAGGTATCTAAAAGAAAAAAAGGGACTATAGTAGTTGATATAGAAGGGCAGAGTAGATAGGACATATTTGGCCCAATATTGAAGTAGGCAGGCTATGCGCCACTATGGCACATTGCCCTGCCCTCTCACCCCTAACCCAGGCTATTCAATGCTGCAGTGATTGCATTAAATATCTGGGTTTGGCTTCAAGTAGAATCCCCTGCAGAGCCTAACCATGTAGCGGCAATATTGGAGTGCTACACTGCTAGTGATCCGTGGCTAAAACTAGGCCAGCCAAAAACTGGTCTATTTTTAGCTGCATATCACTAACCGTACAGCAGTCCAATATTGCTGCTAAATGATTAGCGGCAGTCACTGCCTCTGATTCCACCCCGGAACACCCCAACACACCCTGATGCTAACCAAATACCATTGGGGCGTGTAGGGGACTTAGTAGGGGTTATTCAATGGCACTGACCTATAAGTACTGTTGAATATCCCCATTTAAGGCATTTACACGATTTACTTGGCTGTAAACCATGTAAATGCCTTTTGAATATCAGGCCCATGGTCTTTGTTTGTTGTAATGTTTCTATGTTTCTACATAGCAAGAGGATGGAATTAAAGCAACCTTCGAAATCAAGAGGGTAACATGCCTGGAGCAACAGTCACAACTCCATAATGCTTATTGAGCTGACTAGATGGACCATGCTGCTTTTATGTGCCATCATTCACTATTGGGATCATTCTGTCTCACAAATAGCGGGGATGGAGTCCTGTTGTGACGTCCATCTCACTATTCACTCTCCTGCCGGTCCCAGTTACTGCCTCCCCATAATGAACAGTGTGTTTGTATGGGGAGGCTTAGAGGGGATGGGAGGGGGCATTGTTGAGGTGGAGCATGGGTGGTCCATGACCCTGGATGTACAGGGCCAATTCTGAGGTCGGCCCAGTACGTCTCGGACCATGTACATAGACAGGGGCCTTATTCCATCTGAGGGGTGGAATAAGTCTCCCTGGATGTCATTGGATCCTGTTGCTGGGCCCGGTAAAAAAGGTAGGGGATGCAGGAAGTTCCTTGCAGCCACACCCTGGCCATGGGAGGCTGGATCGAGGGTCCGTCTCCATGAACAGAAGTAAATCAATGGGAGCTGGTATTCCCGGCTCCTGAATAGATCCACAGTGCCATGGCGACAGGACGCCATGGTACTGCAGTTCCATTCAGGAGCCTGACTGAGGTAGATGGGCATGTAGCTGTGGGTACAGGTTGATCGGAATTGGGCCCAGCCTGCATGTTCAGGCTCTAGACCCAATTCTTATGCTATGGGCACGTCTAGTCCCCACGGGATCAGAATCGGATGCACCTCTGGGCGTCCTTATTCGGATCGGATGCATGGGGGCCTGGACAGCCACATTGGTATGTGCCTCCACGTTACTATGTTATATTGCTTGCTCCTCTTGTGTCTCTAGCTGTAGTCAGAGCCAAAGAGAGACCCCTCATTAGTAAAAGAACGTGTCATACCTAGCCTGACTTTTACTTTACAGAGGAATCTGAAGTTAACTCCATAATTTAGTAGTGCTGCAGCAAAGTGCAATCAATGAATAAATCCAGGTGTCAATTGACAGGGTCCAAGCCAGTTTATTGTGCACAGGCCCAGTCAGTCAAAGCTTCAAAAGGAACTGAGCAAAGTTTTTACAGAGACATAACCATTTATACCTCTTTTTCAGTTTGATACATGGGAACTTTCTATTGGTTCTAACTCGATACATGCAAACTTCTCATTGGTTCCAACACTCCCTGCACCTGTCCAATCAGAAACCCCTCCGGGGCCTAGCAACCAGCCCCCTCCCTTAGGATTATTCTAACAACGGTGCAGACTCTTGATTTTGATACTTTTCTACTGCAAGGTTATCCCTAGCTTCAGGAATGCATGTATTGAAACATTTCTTTCTTTTACACACAAGAGAATAATGAAAGACTTATGAATTCATGTAAAACTTCTTATTAAGCAGTTTAAAGCAGTTTTCTAATTTCTCACAGATTTTGGTTCTTTTCTAGCTATAATGGGAGTTAGGATCCAGTCCTAACTTACAGGCCTTTCATAGTAGCAGGCCATGCTAGGCCATAGCCTGCCACATTCCCCCCTTTGATTATCCTCACCCGCAAGTGAGAAAGGGTGAGAATTAAATCACTCATTAGTCATTTAACACATTATACTGGTGTAATAGCATCATCGTGGGGAATAGGGTAATATTACCACATAGCTAATACCTTTGCAGCTGCCTTCCGCTCTATGGTGCTATCAATTGCTGAAGTTACCATGCGTAAGCAAAGGGGTAGGAGACAAGGGAGCAATAAGCACATAGCTAATATGAATAATACATAAACATAAGGGCTTTTAGACCACCAATCCATGAAAATAATGAACCAAACCACCCATCCAGCTTCAAACTGTGCCAGGTCTGGACAGGCACAAATGTCTGCTCTCTCATCTGGGTGGCTAGATCTTCAACTACATGCCCATTATTATCAATCTGTAAACAACAATTACTTAAATTCAACTTTCCACATACCCCACCTTCAGCTGCTAACAAATAATCTAAAGCTAAATGATTTTGATAAATGGCTGTGCGCATTTGCGTACTTTGCTTAGCCAAGAGGGTTAGTGCTTTACTAGTTTCATTAGTTATTATTTCAACAACAGCTTGCAAACGTATTATTCGATTAATCATATAAACAGGGGTACGATATCCCCATATTCCATCCTGCTCCCAAGTAGCAGGTCCATAGTATGAGATAATTCTCTCAGGTGGCCATTCTTCAGATGTCGCATCCCATTTGTCCCATTGGCCTATCTTCAAGGCCTCCTTCAGCTGTCGACTTCTGTACACAGGATATCCCAGTTGTTCTCCATGGGAGGTAGGCAAAAGGAAAAAGGAAGGTCGTATGGTTCCCAATACACATGCGCCTCCCCAATGGTGAGGGAGTCTAGCATATGCTCGGGTTCCGCAAATCCAGTACAATCCAGTTGGTGCTTGCCAGGAATTATATGCTGCTAAGTTAGTCCAAATACTGGCAAGTTTGGGGAAACGGACTAGAGGATTGGAAGGTTCTGTAGCGTTGACTCCTGACCACCAAGACATCTTCTTAGTGGTACTGTCGTAGAACTTTTGATTGAGACAGACCAGCTGCCCCACTTCCATATTAAACAATGGTCCATAGCGAGCAAAACATAAGTTACCTACAATGGAGTGGGCCAATACCCATTCACTCGTTGTATTGTGTATATCAGTTTGATTTATTGGAACAGAATAGTTCAGTTCTTGTGCCTCCCAAGGCCATTGGTCTCCCATCGTAGTTCCTCCACAAAATAAACAGTCTGAAACGTGGAGACTAGATGCTCCCGCTAGCTCAAGGAACAAGTTCTGAGAGGTAGGAGGAATTTCAAACTCTGCTTTCATGGCCTCGTAGAAGGAGTGATGTATATGATAGGGTGAGGATACATGGGTCTTGGTGTTTAATTGCAGATACAGGATAGTCCCAGGATCTATACCTCCTCCTGCTATACGCAACCCAAATTTGTATCCTTGCTTCCGTTGGCTAGGGTTGACTATGAGGAGTTGCAAAGGCACCTTTCTGGCATTTCTTGGGCTCAGGTAATCTGATCTTTGTCAGACTGCCTTTGCGATTATCACCATCTTGTCCCACAGGTGCATTCTTCCATGTAGCAAAATATACGCAGTCCCATTTTGGGCAAAAGTAATCATGTTTAGATGTAGCGGTGTAAGTGGTGGCTGCAGAGTTCTTTCCTGTACACCGTCCCCATCCGTAGGCTCCTTCTGGACACATACATTTATCATCATGGTAGTATGCTCGCTCCCATGACCCACATCTGTGGTAAGCATTTCTGTTAATTGCATCACAAGCATCAAAGTCCAAGATAATAGGTTTTGTGGGGTTTGCAAGGGGTTTTGTCGCATTTAGGATGGCTCCATCTTCATCATTCCAGCGTATCTCAAATGTATAATATGAAGAGTTTTGTCGGGGGTTATAACAAGTCTTACTTTTCCCCTTTGTACAAATATTCAGTTCGGTGCCATTATAAATACACCGGCTGACTGTACCGGCGCAAGTATAGTAGGAGTGGTAGAGTAAAGTCTGAGTAATCTTTTGTCCCGTTCGAGTGGTGGTTATGCAAGCTGCACAAGGGGGTAGGGCAAAAGTCTTTTCCAGGAATCCCAGGACCACCACTCCCACAAGGCAATAGTGGAAGAGCATTGTGATTACAATCTTTGGAGATCAGCTAGAAAGTTGGGTATGATGAACTCGTTGAGTCTTCTTCTGTCTCTGCTGTGATGGTCACCCTCACGTGACGAAAATAGAGCTGTAGATTCTGAAGATTCTTTATAGCGCCGGCTGTCTCCGCAATGTAAGTCGCAATGGAGTCTCGGGATCATGCACTGACATCCATTGGTCAGGATCAGGAGCAGCTGCCGGCTTCACTCGACTGTGGTGGATCCAGGGTTCAAATTCTGCAACTTTCACTGCAGTGGGGGTTGACAGGATGACGACGTATGGTCCCTTCCAATGCGGCGCCAGCGGGGTCTTTCTCCACTCTTTCACCCACACGGATGTTCCTGGCTTGAAGGGATGCAGAGGCTCGGTCAGGTTGATGGGTAGTCGATCTTGCACCCACGTCTGAAGATTCTGCAAAACAGAACCTAAGGCCAATAGTTCTTGTCTAGTTATTTCAGATCCTATCTGTCTCATGTCTCCCTTTATTCCCTGCACAAGGGATGGAGGTCGCCCATACAAAATCTCAAAAGGGGAGACTCCTAGGGACTTGGTGGGAGCTGAACGTATCCTAAGAAGGGCTAAAGGGAGAACTTGGAGCCACTTTAGGTGTGTTTCTTGACAAAGCTTGGATAACTGAGTTTTCAAGGTTCTATTCATACGCTCCACTTTCCCTGAACTCTGAGGTCTGTAAGCAGTGTGTAACTTCCATTGTATTTGCAAAGCTCAAGATAACTGTTGGGTCACTTGGGATACAAATGATGGACCATTATCTGACCCTATAGTTAATGGTATTCCGAATCGGGGAATGATCTCATGAAGCAATAGCCTAGTGACTTCTCAGGCTTTCTCAGTTCGGGTGGGATAGGCTTCCACCCATCCAGAAAATGTACAGACTAACACTAACATATAGTGATACCCATTTGTACGGGGCATTTCAGCAAAGTCTACCTGTATATCACTCATTGAGGTCACCCCTACTGACTGAATTCTTGGGGGTGGAATGGGACCTTGCTTGGCATTATTCTTGGCACATATCAGACATTGCTGGGCCACCGAGGCAGTCAGGGATCCTAGTAGTGAAATGCAGAAATGGGGTCTCAGAGCTTTTTCCATGGCTGCTTTCCCATAATGTGTGGCTTGGTGAAAAGCTTGGACAAAGGCTGGCCCCAATGCTTCAGGGATGACTGTAGGACCTGGAGGTGGACTACCTTCTGGGGGTGGCAACACTATCCAACCTTGTTCTGTCAAGACTCCTCCCTCCTTTTCACAATAATAGTCTAATTCTCTTGTAGTGTATCGGGGTGCCCAGGAACTGAGGGGCACAGGGAATAGGGTTGCTTGCATTATAGTATCTTGGGTCCTAACTTGTCCTGTGGTGGCTGCCTTTCGGGCTGTGGCATCAGCAAATCTATTCCCTCGGGTGACTTCTCCTGTTCCTGCCTGATGACCTCGGCAGTGCATGACTGCCACTTGTTTGGGGGCCCACACAGCATCTAATAACATCAATATCTCGGGCCCATACCTAATGGCCTTACCCCCTGAGGTGATCAACCCTCGCTCTTTATACAAGGCTCCATGTGCGTGCAAAGTGGTAAAAGCATATTTGGAATCTGTGTACACATTTAAGCGGAGTCCTTCTCCTAATGTCAAGGCTCTGGTGAGGGCTATCAATTCAGCTTTCTGTGCAGAAGTTCCTGGGGTCAGGGCTGAGGACTCAACAACCAGATCAAGGGTCACCACTGCATATCCAGCACAATGATGTCCATTGATGACCAAACTGCTTCCATCCACAAAGAAAGTCCGTTCAGGGTCCTCTAGAGGGACATCGGTCAAATCAGGGCGACTTGAAAATACAGTGTCCATGGTTTCTAAACAGTTATGATCAGGGGGCCCAGGACCAATTGGAAACAGCGTAGCAGGATTCAAAGCTTGACTGACTTTCAACTGTATCTGAGGGTTTTCGCACAGCATGCTCTGATATTTCAACATCCGTGCATTGGTCAGCCAGAAGTTTCCTTTGTGTTCCATGAGGGTCAGAACAGAGTGTGGTACGGTGACTTGAAGAGTTTGCCCCAGTGTGAGCTTATCTGCTTCGCCCACTAGAAGGGCTGTTGCTGCAACAGCTCTCAAACAAGGGGGCCATCCTTTTGCAATTACATCCAATTGTTTTAACAGATAGGCTACTGGTCGTTGCCAAGATCCAAGAGATTGAGTCAATATTCCCAATGCATTTCCTTGTGACTCATGGACAAAAAGATGGAAAGGCTTCTGAACATCTGGAAGACCTAAAGCTGGGGATGACATCAGAGCACTTTTCAGAGACTGGAATGCTGCATCTTGTTCAGGTCCCCATTCTAGTGGAGACTTTTCCATTCCTTTGGTGACTTGGTACAATGGTTTTGCTATCAGTGCAAAATTGGGGATCCATATGTGACAGTACCCCGCGGCCCCCAGGAAGACTCTTACATGCCTCCTGGTGGTTGGAGTAGGGATACTACATACAGCTTCTTTGCATTCTGGTCCCAGACGTCGGATCCCACTGGACAACTGGAATCCTAGATACTTGACTTCAGTTTGGCATAGTTGTGCTTTGGCTCTTGAGACTTTGTATCCGGCCTCTTTGAGAAGGTACAAGAGTTCACTAGTGGCTTGTAGGCATTCACTTTCTGAGTTGGTGGCTATGAGCAAGTCATCTACATACTGAAGAAGAACCCTCTTTCCTGGGTCCACTGGGTAACTTGAAAGATCTTGATTCAGGGCAGCACTGAAGAGAGTAGGTGAATTCTTGAATCCTTGGGGTAATCTGGTCCAGGTGAGCTGGCCCCGCCTTCCTGTTGTGGGGTCTTGCCATTCAAAAGCGAATAAAAGTTGACTGGTGGGTGCTAGGCGCACACAGAAAAAGGCATCTTTCAGGTCCAGAACAGTGAAGTGAGTAGCCTCAGCGGGGATCAGTCCCAAGAGAGTATAAGGGTTTGGTACTACTGGGTGTATAGTTTCAACTGCATCATTCACTCGCCTTAGGTCTTGTACTGGGCGATAGTCCCCTGTCCCAGGTTTCTTAACTGGGAGAAGGGGGGTGTTCCAAGGTGACTGGCATTCCTTGAGTAGTCCATACTTCAGTAGTTTCATTAAATGGCAGTGGATTCCTTCGATGGCTGGTCGAGGGAGAGGATACTGCTTCACATGCACTGGTTCCACTCCTGGCTTGAGGGTGACAATGACAGGGGCTATGTTCTTCGCTAGACCAGGTGGATTATCTTCTACCCATACTTCAGGTGGGGCTATAAGGTTGGTAGGTATACAGGGACTAGTTGACTTTATTGGAGGTGCACTATAGAACCGCCGCTCCTCTTCTTGGGGAACAGTGAGCACCATCAATCCAGCAGGCTTTGGGTTCACAGTCATTTTCATTTCTCCCCCTTCAGCAAAAGATATCTGTGCCTGGAGCTTAGCAAGCATGCCTCGGCCCAGTTGTGGGATAGGGCACTCAGGCATATACAAGAACTGGTGTGTTATTTTCTGTCCCCCTAGTTCACACATGCGGTTCTGTAAGAATGACTTTGTGGCTTTATTTCCAGTGGCTCCAACAATAGTAACAGATCGAGAGGAAAGAGGAGCTACTGGCTTGGCTACTACTGAATGTGCTGCTCCTGTATCTACCATAAATTCCATGTATTGGTCCCCTATCTTTAAACTGACCATAGGCTCCTGGGGACCCAGGGTGAACTTGGAGCCCGGTCTGGCCTAGTCTTCATCCACGTCATCCAGGTCATAGCCCGTTGCTACAGCCACTCCCTCAATGGCTTCCTCCCTCTCTTGCTGGAACTGTGCTCGGTTCATTCCTCCCCTCCTTCGAAATCGTCCTCCTGGCCTCCAGGGACTCCCTCCTCCCCTTGTGGGGGCGGAGTCCAGATGCGGGCATTCACTTCTCCAATGTCCTTCCTTGCAGTAGGCGCACTGATTCGCACCCAATTGAGGCCTTTCGCTTCCGCGGCCTCTTCCACGTCCTCTGGTCCTTTGATTACGAAAACCTCCTCCACGTCGTTCGGTTATAGCAGCAGCAAGAAGATCTGCCTTCTTCTTCATCTTCCGTTCACTTTCTCTGTCTCGTTCATTTTCACGATTCACAAATACTTTCTGAGCGACTTCCATTAACTGTGCTGTATTCATGCCCGCAAATCCGTCCAATTTCTGCAATTTTTGTTTTATGTCTCTTTGGGACTGACTAACAAAGGCCGCATTTACCATGCGTAAATTTTCCTGAGCAGCGGGATCATATGGGGTATACAGTCTATAAGCTTCAGACAACCGCTCATAAAAGGCCACTGGGCTTTCATCTGGACCCTGATGAACTTCCGATACCTTCCCGATATTCATGGCCCTCTGGCCTCCCTTCTTCAGGCCCTGCAATAAGGCCTGGCGAAATCTGGTTAGGGCCGCCGTCCCCCTTTCATCATTCGGGTCCCACCTGGGATCTTCATTTGGATATTCTGCAACAGCTGCTTGCGGGGGGTTTATTCCTCCCCCTTCTACAGGGTTCTCTTCTAACCAACGGAGTGCTGCCTGCCCGATTCGCCCTCGCTCCTCAGTAGTAAAGAGGGTAGACAGGAGCTGGCGACAATCTGCCCAAGTAGGCTGATGGGTTTGCATAATGCTAGACATTAAATCTTTTAATTCCTGAGGCTTGGCTGTATAGGATGCATAATACGTTTTCCAGTTTAATAAATCAGTGGTGGAAAAGGGTACGTAAACTAAGCTGGTTGGTCCTGGCGCCATCTGGCCCTGATCATTTAAAACAGGTATTCCAGGCACTTGGCGTAATGGCATTAGGTGCCCCGCTTTCTCCTTCTTCTTCTTGGGAGTTATGCTTCTTAAATCATAAGGCTCCCAGGCACAAATCTCCTTGGTGGGTGACCCTGAACTGGCAGGAGAGCCTCCGCTTTCTATCTCGTCAGAGGACTCGAGTCCCCCCGACGTGCTTGGGCCTGACTCGGGACTATCACTCAGGGTAGGGTGCTTCTTGGGCTGCGGCAGCGGCATTTTCTGGCGCTCCTCATCTGGCTCCACTTCAGGTCGTGGTGCTGGGGGGACTAACTTCTGTGGGTACTGAGGTAACCTAGCCAGGATATCTGGGGACTCTGGGGCAGAATACACAGGCGGCTTCTCCTCCTTAATTTTTCTGGTTCCCCTAGTAGTAGCTACAAATATCTTACAGCGCTCCTCATAGCAGTGCTTCATCCATGAGGGTTGCTGTTCACAAGCACTTAACCAGGAATCTATATAGGGGAACTGGTCAGGATACACTCTTTGTATAAGCTGATGAACTCGAAAAACTGTTTCTAAATCAAAGGTGCCCCCACGGGGCCATGAAGCAGCTAACACAGGCCACTCCCTTTCACATAACATTTTTAATCTAGATGGAGTCATTTTCATAACATAATCACCCGAAAATCCTTTAAGGAAATTCTTGATCATGCATTCCAATGGAGTTTGCGTGGACTCCGCCCCTCCCATAATCTAAACGGAACTGCGTACACTAACTACGTACTCTACGTACACGTAATGACGTACAAGACAACGAACAATAAGGATAGGTAGTATGGCTGTAGGTAAGGGGTCCATACAGCCCACAGAACACTGGGGGGGGACAAACACCACTCGCTTCCTCCTTTTCGCGACCTGGACGCGGTCGCCCGGCCAGGAACTGCGCTACTTAGGAGTCCGCTCTCGCTCGATCTATATTACAAGACCTCTCAATCACACAAGCAAGCATATTTCAACAAGAAATCATTTTTCAAATGCCCAGGTTTTCTGACTAACTGACTATTTCAAACAAAAAGGGTCGATGGCTTCGGCTTCCGCTTTCTCTTACGCGGAGCTTACTAGGACCGCCCTTATGGGAGGTGATCAGCCTCCCTTTTCTCGCACACACTCATGTGAGATTTTCCCAGTTAGTCTATACCAAATATACCAAATCAGTCTTGCGCATGCAAGACGTTGTCCCAGGCTGTACTCTCTGACTATCGAATCACAGAAATGTCTACTCACCGGATCCGGTTCCCGATACCACACCAGTTCCTGGGTTGGATCCTGGACTCCCCCCGGGTCGGAGGTGTTGGTCAGCTGGACCCGATGGCCCGCCGAGGCAGGCGGAACCCTCTCCGGCACAAAGGGGCCGGCGGCAGCTGAGGTCTCCCCCACGGTCGGACAGACACGGTTCCAACCGGGCCAAACCTCGAGGCGAATTTCGTAGATTATTCACTTGAATACCATTTACTACTCGCACTTCCCAGCCAATGCACCAAGAATATGCTGCAGCAAAGTGCAATCAATGAATAAATCCAGGAGTCAATTGACAGGGTCCAAGCCAGTTTATTGTGCACGGGCCCAGTCAGTCAAAGCTTCAAAAGGAACTGAGCAAAGTTTTTACAGAGTCATAACCATTTATACCTCTTTTTCAGTTTGATACATGAGAACTTTCTATTGGTTCTAACTCGATACATGCAAACCTCTCATTGGTTCCAACACTCCCTGCACCTGTCCAATCAGAAACCCCTCCGGGGCCTAGCAACCAGTCCCCTCCCTTAGGATTATTCTAACAATGGTGCAGTTCTTGATTTTGATACTTCTCTACTGCAAGGTTATCCCTAGCTTCAGGAATGCATGTATTGAAACATTTCTTTCTTTTACACACAAGAGAATAATGAAAGACTTATGAATTCATGTAAAACTTCTTATTAAGCAGTTTAAAACAGTTTTCTCATTTCTCACAGATTTTTGGTTCTTTTCTAGCTATAATGGGAGTTAGGATCCAGGCCTAATTTACAGGCCTTTCATAGTAGCAGGCCATGCTAGGCCATAGCCTGCCACAGTAGAACTTTTTTCCAAACAAAATTCTCCAGCACCCACCCTGTGAATACCCTACCACTTATCACAGCTAATTACCTAGTTATTTTTTTGTTAGTTTACTCATTGCCATGTTTCCATAGGTTCACCTGATAGAGCTTGACATCATTTACTGTGTCTTAACTGATAAGTAAATAGTTAATATATTCAGGGAAGGAATAGCCTAATGATTAGGAAAATGTGCTGAAAATCACAACACTGTTCCTTGTGCAAGTCTCTTAAACCTCCATTGCCTTGAGTGCAAACTTAGATTGTAAGCCCTCTAGGAAACAGGAAAAATAGCTATGGTACTTGAATGAAGCTCTGAGTGGACTTCTGAGAAAAGGTATGAGCTAAATCCAATGTACCAAATGATAAAAACCTTAATACATTGATCCCTTGTTTGTGTTATAGTTGTGCATTCCATTTTACTTTTCTTTGTATAAGTGATTGTAACTTATTTGGGTTGGTTTTGCATAAGGGATCCTATATGACATAAAACTATGGGGTAAAGTTACTAATATACACTACAACATTAACTAATACAATTTATGTACGTTATTAGTAACTAGTTGGATCCTGTTCCCCTCATCTCCTATCTGTTTCTTGCCATTCACCTAGTTTTCCCCTAATCTCCAGTTGTGTGGTCTGTCTTGATTAGATTGTAAGCTCTGATGAACAGGAACTGTCTCTTACTTGTACATGAAAAGTGCTGCACACTTCTTGTAGCCCTATATGAATTATAAGTAGTAGTAGTAGGTCCAGATGCATAAAATGGAATTTGTGATAAAATAACACATATCAGCAGAATTAATGAACACAAATGCAGAACTCTTGCTCTATGTTACAAAACTGATATAGGGAAATGGGCAACATCTCTGACAAAAAGAGAATCCATGGCAACATATTCATCTTTATGGCCACTAACCAAAAGGAACCACAGCTGTAAATCTTTCTGAAACTTTACTAATAGAGAAGAATAATTCAGTTTACACAACTGTTCTAAATTAGAGGGAATTTGGAGACCCAAATATCTCAAAGAAGAGGAACCTCAACTATATGGAAAGGTTCTTAGATTTTATATCCAGAATGTAGAGCAAAAAAATTGAATAATTTTTTGTAAGGCACAAAAGAATGTCTGAGGATTAGAAATAAACCATAATGGCACCATCTGCAAAAAGTGCAGTTTTATGTTCCACTCTATTAGAACCCTTGATGCTTGAAATTAATTCATGATTCTTAATCATTACTGCCAATGATTCTATAGCCGAAGCAAACAATAGTGAGGACACCAGACATCCTTCTCATGTGTCTCTGTGTAAAGCAAACGAGTTAGATATGAAGCCATTAATCTTAACCTGTGCATTAGGCTGACTATAAAGACTGGGGGCTTTTTTGTTTGTTTGTTTTGTTTTTTTAGCGCCGTCAAGTCAGTGCTGATTCCTGGTGACCCAACTGGCTCTGGGTTTTCTTGGCAATGTATCACCAAAAGTAGATTGACAAGCCTTTTCTTCTGAGGCAATGGAGGGTAGAGTGACTTGCCCAAAGTCACAAGGAGTGCTAATGGGAATCAACTGTAAAGACTATACCCATCGCGAAAATATAGAGCCAAAACCTTAGGTCCTAAAACTACATTAAGATAAAGCCACTCCATACTGCTGAAAGCCTTCTCAGCATCCAGAGAAACCAACAAGAATTCCTTATCTGAACCAGCTTGTCTGTCTGATATTGTCTTCTCCCAACAGCTCAGAAATGAATCCTGTCTGGTCTCTGGGTATGAACGTTATAGACTCTCAATATTAGGTAACTCTTTAGCGAAAATCTTATGCATAGACCCCCTTGGATGTCATTGCTTTGAGCAGAAGAGCCCTCCAGTGGCCCTACTAAATTACTACAGTGTAGTTTGGAGTTGACCTGGTAATCTTTCAGAACAGGGGAGGTTACCTTCTGCCCATTTACATCAGGTTGGGAGGAGACTCCTCTTGGGAAAATTCTGCTGCTATATAAAACACTCCCAAAAGCAGAATTCTGTCTTTAATAGCCAGCCACTGTATGATGAGGAGAGAGTAAACAATCTGTCCCAGGGGGCAGGTTTTAATGGCCATTCCCCAGCCCCTCATACCATCCAGAGAGAGACACATGACAAGGAACAGCAGAGGAGAGAGCAGAGGTGTAAAAAGGTGTCATGGGCTCAAACCTATATCCTAAATTCCTGATTGACTGTGCAAACCCTGCCAGTACTCACACTAACTCAGGAGGAGAGCAGTTCTGTGGAAAGGAGTCAAGAAGTAAGAAGAGGGCAGCTACATACTCCAAGAGGGAAAGATAGAGGATCCAGAGATGCACACATCAACAACTCAGAAACACTAGAGTCAAGAGCTCCTGCAGTGCAGTATTAAGGACCTGCATCTCCAGAAACCACCAGCTCTGGAATCAGGGTGGTCCATTAGCAATCAGTGACACCAAAGCCAGGAGTGAACACAGGGCAGTATCGGGGACCTGTGCTTCCACAGCTACCAGCTCAAAGCACACTAAGAAAGATTATTAGAGCAGGAGGAGGGTAACCACAAAGGTAAAAAAAAAAAATGAAGAAGTGGAGAAGCTAGGAGTAAACTTCAGGTACTTGGGAAGTAGTACTATGAAGGAATTGTACTATAATAGAGTGAGAGGAGAACGAGTCTGCTTGTAACATTTTATTTATTTTTATTTATTTAAAAGGATTTATATACTGCCTTTTCCTTGGATCAAGGCAGTTTTCACAGCAAACAATCACAATAGTGTTTTAGGGGTGGTCATGCAGTGGTCCAGTGCGTGTGTGTGTGTGTGTGTGTGTGAGTTAGGGTACCTTAGATTCCTGTTGAACTATTTACATTGTGCGCTATTATACATTCCTATGACTATGTGGGGGGGAGGGGGTTTGTTTCTAATGATCTATTTACATTGTGTGCTATTATACTTTCCTATGTACAAGTGGTGGGGGAGGGGGTTTGGTCTTTGTTCTTGTTCTGATTGGTGGGTGGATCATGTGACATCCCCATAGTGTTCAATGAAAAGTGTTGTCTTTAGCGGATTCCCGAAGTCTTTGATGTCTGTTGTTATGCGAAGTTCATCTGGTAGGTTGTTCCACATTCATGGTGCAGCCAGGGAAAGGGCTCGTTCTGAGGTGTCCTTGCGTACCTTGGTGATTTCCTTTGGTGTGTTGACACGGTTGGAAGTGCCCCTTTTTCTCGGCCGTGTGATGTTACCAGGTTGTATGAGTGTGTGTAAGCTGAGGGATGATGACTGTTGCTTGATTTTGAATATGTTTATTATTGTCTTATATTTGATTTGTGAGGTGATTGGAAGCCAGTGTAGATCTTTCAGAATTGGTGTAATGTGGTCCTGTCTTGCTGTGCCGGCTATTATGTGTGCTGCTGTGATCTGTGCCAGTTGCAGTGGTCTGAGGGTTTGTTTTGGGAGGCCAAGATAGATTGGGTTGCAGAAGTTTAGTAGTGGGGTTATTAGTGCCTGGCAGACAGTGCAGAAGTGTTCCGGGGTGAGGAGGGGTTTGAGACGTCGGATTAGGCTCATCCTATGGTATGCATTCTTGGTGGTTTTGCTTATGTGAGATTGTAGATTCAGTTCATTATCCAGAGTCACTCCGAGGTATTTTACTTCTGTTTTTATGGGTATGGTTATGTTTTTTATCTTGATGTTGGGTGGGGGGACGAAGTCGGTGTTTCAGGTGATGATTAGTGCCCCGGTCCTGCTGTAGTTTATGGTTAGGTTGTTGCCTTGGAAGCAGTTGGTCAGTTGTATGAGACAGTTTGTTATTTGGGAGTAGTCCGGGTTGTCGATAGTGATGGGTGTGTATATCATGATGTCATCAGTGTAGATTGTATACTGTATGTTGTGTTCTCTTATGATGTTGCATATTGGCTGAATGTAGATGTTAAATAACAGTGCTGATAAGGCAGATCCTTGTGGTATTCCTTGCAGGACTTTTATGGGTCACGATATGTTGGAGCCAACCTTGACCTGTATCTGTCTGTCCGTTAGATATGATTGGAACCATTTCAGTGTGGATCCATGAAGTCCAATGTTCTGTAGCCTTTCCAGTAGAGTTCGGTGATCCACTGTGTCAAATGCTGATGAAATGTCGATGAAGATCATTAGTATTCTGTTCTTGCAGTTGTCTATGAGACAGAGAATGTTGTTGAAGAGGTACAGCAGGAGGGTTTTGACTCCATGGTTGGGGCGGAAACCGTGTTGGTTGATGTCTAGTGGTGCGTGGTTGTCAATGTGATCCTGTAGCTGATGCTGTACTGCCTTCTCGATTATTTTTGCCAGTAGGGGTATGCTTGAGATTGGCCTGTATGCTGCTGGATTGCTCTTATCGAGTGTGGATTTCTTCAGGATAGGTCTTATCATAGCGAGCTTTAATTGGTTCGGCATGAATCCTTGCACCATGTTGTGTATGGTGTGGATGAAGTTTGACTTGGTGGATTTGATCCATTTCACTGGGCATGGGTCTTTCAGGGCTGTGCTTGTATTGAGTGAGGTGATGATGTGAGAGAGTTGCTCTGTAGATGGGGTGCTGAATGTGCCCCATGTTTTCGGGGGTGTAGTTGGCTTTGTGGGTGAGTTGGTTTTAGGCTGTAACGAATGGTGACATTTTTATTGGATGTGGTCTGCGAACCTTTGTGGGTCTATTTGGATTTCACTTTCAGCTTTCTGTTCCTTGGTGAGGGTCTTCACTATTTCGAAGAGCTCTCTCGGTTTGTTGTTGGATTTGAGTATAATGTTTGTGTGGTATTCACTCTTTGTTTGGTTGATGAGTTTGTTGCATTGCCTTTGCTTTGTTAGGTATAGTTCCTGGGTATTAGTCGACTTGGTGTGTCTCCATCGCCATTCTAATTTTCTGAGTTGCCTCTTTTCAGTCCGTATGCTTTTTGAGTACTATGGCTTGTGATGTAATTTGTTGCAGTGTGTTTTCTTGTGTCTATATTCAGTTGCTTTGGCGGCGTTATTGATGATGTTGTTCCAGTTTGTGATTTGAGTTTCTATGTCTTCTGCTTCTGGGTGCAGGTGTGGTATAGTGTCCTGTAAGAATTGGTCCCTGTCGAAACTCTTGAATCTTCTTTGAGTGGGTGGGATGTCCGGGTTTCCGTCTTGCTTTTGTCCTTGTGTTGTTATATTTATTTTATGTGGTGGTCTGACCACGGTACTGGAGTGATAGATGGGATTGAAATGAGTACTCTGTTTATTAGGTGGCTGGGAGTAAAGATGAGGTCAGGTGAAGATCCAAGTCTGTGTGTCGGGGTGTTAATTATTTGGGTGTATTGTAGTGCGCTCATTGCTTGGAGAAAAGCTTCTGCGTCTTTGGTGGTGGTAGATTTGAAGTTGAAGTCTCCTAGTAGTAGCATGGGTTTGTGTTTTGAGCTGATTGCACAGACTGCTTCAATTGTGGAGGCTAGTTCATCAGGTGGTACATTGGGGGCTCTGTAGGTGAGGCATAGGGCCATCCATTTGTTCTCAATAGTGATGGTGTTGCATTGTTGGGTATCTGTGGCACTTCGTGATTTGAAGTTTAGGCTATTCTTTGAGATGATCAGAACCCCCCCTCCTCACCGGTGGACCCGTGGGCAGTTGTATGCTGAGTATGTGTTGGGCACTAATTGGTTGAGTAGTACATTGTCTGTGGGGGTGAGCAAGGTTTCTGTGATACAAAGTATGTTGGGTTGTTGCTCTTCTATGTGGTCTGCTATTGTGTTGATTTTGTTTCGTATGGATCTGGCATTTATGAGTTCTATTGATATTGCTATTGGGGTGTTTGTGGTTCTGTGTGCTTCCTTTGAGTTTGCGTGAGTATTGGTCTTGTTCCTGGTTTGAACTTTGTGCCTGGGTGTCTTATGTGTGTTCTCCTGGTTGTACTGTGGGCCTGTGTATCTCCGTTCTGTTGTTGGCAGCCATGGTGTGTTTGTATGTAGGTGGGTGTTGGGTATGTGCGGGGGTAGAGGTTGTGTGAGGAGGAGGCTTATGGGGAGGATTAGGATTGTGTTCATGTTCTCTGCTGTGATGTCTTTGTCGTCTGTTTGCTTGTTTCACTTACGATTGGGTTTCTTGTTGCTTTCTTTGTTCCAGACATTTTTGTGTAGCTCTGGTGTGTCCTTTAGCAGGGTCTGTTCTATTTTGTTCTCCTTCCTTCTGTGCTCGCCTTTGTGCCCTGCTCACGCACGGGCCCACCAGGCGCGGGCATGCCAATGGTGCTCCCCTCTTTAAGCTTCCCTCCCACTGCCCCGATTGGGCAGGAGCTTCTGAGCGGGACGGTTTCCCGCTCAGGCACTTCTCCCCAATCGGGGGAGCTTTCTCTGCTGGCTGAGTGCTGCCATTTTGACAAAAAAGGAAAAAGAGTTAACTGGTTTTATCATTTTTGCCATTCTTATTTTTGCTTTTGTTATCAATGACCCTAAAGTTCTTTAAGTAAACATTTTGTTTGAGAACACAAATTCTTTGGCTGGACTCAGTTATTTTGAGAAAGGGAGTGAGTGAAGTTTTACATGCCATAGGCCTCACAGTGTATACTGGTCCCATTCAAAGAACTCACCACATTTTCCCAAGATTAAAGTCTAAAATACTGTACTGCTCTTGGATGGTTCTGATCACTGTCTGCCGAGCAGCAGGTATAGATCCTGCAAGGGCTATACACAGGCAGGGGGGTACACTTGATATTATAATTTAAGAGAAATGGTCTGTAAGAGCCACATAAGGTAGGATCTTTACCTTCTTCATGAATAATTGAGATATGCCCAGTAAGTATCAAATCAGGGAAGGAGGGCCCTTCTATAACACTGTTAAAGAAATCAGTTAAGTCTTGGGACCAGTTGCTACCACTAAATTATTAACTTGGAGGGACCCAATAAATATACAATCAGACCTCGGACATTCACGAGGTTAGGTTCCAGAACCCGTTACGAATGAGGAGGATTCGCGGATGTTTGGTAGAGTCACTAAAAATGGTAATATATGCAAAATAGTAAATTAACGATTTTCTAATATTTATGTAACCATTAGCGTTCAAAAGGGAATTGTGAATGGGATTTGCATCTTGTACATAAAAAGGAACGTTTCCATAAGAAAGCTACGTTTTTTTAAAGGGATTTTTTTAACTGATTTATATTGTATGTCTTGAACACAGTAGAATCTTCATTAACTAAAATTTTCTTACCAATTTTACACTTAAAAGCATGAAAAAGGATATTGCGGATGTGCGAAAAAATCGCGGATGCAAATAAGTTCAGTTCCAATGAAATTTTTGCGGATCTGTGAATTCGTGAAACATGAGGCGCGAATGTATGAGGGCATACTGTATTGCCTTGCATTACAAGGAACTTCCGGGACAACATCGTTCCTGCTTTATTACCTCCATCGTATTTCCATTTAACCTAAGTGCTTTACCTGCGTTAGACATAAGAATGGACTTGAGTATTGCACTCTTTTGGGCAGCTTAATTCCCCAAATACAGTACTCAGACCCATATTATCAGTACAATTGCTTCACAAGCCACAATTCATGGCTAGCAGTAGTTTCAGTCCTATACAAACATTTCCAATGTCCTGGATCCAAGACTTTAATCTTACCATGTATAACTATTTTTGCTGCATTCTAGAGAATCTCTATCAACATTACCCCATAATCATTAATATCAAACTATCATCTGATTTCTCTATGGCTACAAGACTGATAAGGACAAAAGAGAAGCCCTGACTGTAAATCATATACTATACAATATGGACCCGATATTCATTTGGGCGGGCTATGTGCCACATCGGTGCATAGCCCTGCCTGCAGGCCCTAACCCTGGATATTCAATGCTGTGGTGATGGCATTGAATATCCAGGGTCACCAAACAAGCCCCGGAGACGCCAAGGCTAACCGGACAGCGGCAATATTGTACCGCTATCCGGTTAGCATCCGCGGCTAAAAAGCTGTAAACTATGTAGATGCCTTTTGAATATTGGGCCCTATAGATTTAAATGGGCACAGTAAGTAATGAAGTACTTATGAACTTTACATCATAGAAATGTCCAACAGACTATGAGCTTAAATAAAGAAAATGTCATAACTAAATTAGAGAGTCATTTCAAAAAGTGGAATTTCTGCATCTGTCATGATGGTCAATTGGAGCTTCTGATCCTAGTGTTGTTTCATTTGTGACTTTAGGTGGTTATTTTTGAGGAATTAGCCACTTTGCCCAGGTAAGAAAAATATAGCTTTGTCAGTACACAGTACTTGAATCATGAGTGTAGTTCTCTGGCCATCTGGTCTACATCTCCATTAGATGAGTCTTCTTCTACAGCTCCGAGGGCAAAAATGGTCCTACCTTAAAACAGCAAACTCTCACAAAGGTTCAGTCCCCTTCTTTATTTAACAACTTCTAGTTTCTTAATTCCCACAGTGAATCGCCACATCAGCCTAAGAGAGACTACCAGATAGCCTCTTGTTTGGCACCATTCATATCGCTTCATAATTTTGCTCCAGTAATGGAAGTCATCGCCACCCACTTGCAGACAGTATTAGCGACAATCATTTTGTCCAACAGGGCTTATCCCAAAACAGTGCAGCCGAAAACCAGTTTATCCCAAAAGGAAATCCTGGCAACACAATTCAGCTTGTTGCTGAGCTTGTCAAAAAACTGTTCAGCAGAAATCTGTTTATCAGAAAACAAGTTCTACAAGCAAAACTCAGCTTATCCAAAATAGCTTTTTTTAACCTTGCTCACTGCATGAGACTGATTTCTGCTTTCCTCCTCAGTTTTTATATTGCTGGGCCCTTTCTAGCCTACTCTTCATGGTTTATGTTAATTAAGGATGTACATTTGGTTGAAACAAAATCAGAAATGTCAAAAATATTTTCCATTATGTTTCATATCATTTTCAAATGAAAATGATAGAGGAAACAACACAATTTTGTCATGTCTGAGTTTTCATGAATAGTGTGCACTATTGTCAAATAGTGTGCATTATTGAGCAAGAGCTCATAACATTATGTAATAGTGCAGTCTATTACACAATAGTACATGTTAATGCATAATAGTTTCTGCTATTGCTCAATACTGCACACTATTTTCTAATAGTGTGAACTATTGATGAAACCCAGAAATGTTGAAAACTCCCTCGAAAAAAGTCAAAATGAGATGAAAGATGCAGCACTTTCATCTAAAACGAAACAATATGAAATATCTTTACCTGCACACTCCTAATGTTTATGTTTATTCAGTTTGTCCTTTATTACCTCTCACTGTATTGCCTAGTGAGGTGATTTACAATAATGGCAATAAAATAAAAATAAAAGGAAAGAAATTACAATCAACATGGAGAAGGGATAGCACAGAGAGGAAGGAGAGGAGCGCCGCCAGCCCAAAAAGCTGTGAACATCTTGGTAGGAAGCTCAATCATAGATCAGCAAAAGCAGTCTCCAAATAATATGTTTTCAAAGCTGTCTTAAATTTCAGATAAGAGGATTCATTCTGGATGTAAAAAGGAAAAAGGTTTCAGAGAGAGCGTGCCAAAAAGAAAAACGTAGAATAGCAAGGAGATTCATAATGGAACTGGACTACAGAAGGGAGGACCAAAAGATTCATATATTAAGAATGCAGTGGTAGGGGTTAAAAAAAGAAAAAAAGGTAGGCGGTAAACCTGTACAGAACACCTTGTGGGCCCGAATCAAAATGTTGACGTGGCAGTGATAAGAAATGGGAAACTAATTACTGTAATGGAGTGGAGGCATAACTTAAATATTTCTTATGCTTCAGCAAATAGAGAGGGTTGACCTGTATGGAGCATCAGGTTTACCTACTTTAGCCACCTTACTGGGCAGACTAAATGGACCATACTGATTTTTATCTGCTGTCATATATTACATTGCTATATTAGACATTTTATAGAGTAGTTGGACCAAGCTATCCCATGTTCTCTAAAGTGTTGAGAGAAATTCTGTGGTTGTTGCTTCTTCCCTTGTGGTCAGTGGAGCCTGATTCGATAACAGCCATGTCCAACCAGCGAAAACGCAAAAATCAGAAATGGGAAAGTTTTATTTCCGATTCTGTTTCCGGGTGGACATGGCTGTGATTTTTGGTCCATGCACGTACCCAGCCTGAGTCCCGTGCACGGGCCATAGCAGAAACATATCACACTCATATGCAAAGACCCGGGTAAACACTATTGGCCATTATGGACATCTCTGCTGCCACCATATACCAAAAAGAGGGGCATGGCAGATCCTGTCCATCTCTGAGAGAAAGCTGTGGATGCCACTCCCCCAAATACAAAGCAGATCACCGAGGCTGCTGTGGACACAGACAGTTGTGTGCTGATGCTAACTAGACAGGAATAGAAAGGAGACATGAATGATGATGGCAACTAGACTACTAACACAGGTACACTACCAAAAATCTGCCTCCAGTTTTGCAACTGATTCCTATAGATTTTGGGGTGCTGAATCCAGGAAAAATAGCCAAAATGTTCCATCACGTCATGTTTTCTTGCAAAATTAGATTTCTTACCCATATAAGGAATGTTCACATAATTTCTTTTTAGCCGACTGCAGTTTATTTTCTTGGCCCAAAATAGAGGTTGTAATGGTTAACTAACTAGAAACACTCCCTCATGATATTTTAGAGTGTTTTGTATTCATTTTATACATTAACAGGACAATTGGGAGGCGGGGGGCTAAATCCAGTACTCGCGCTGGCGCATGTTCTTTCCTGTTCGCCTCGCCTCGTTCGCTCGCTCAAACACGGTGGTTGCAACATGAACGTTCCTGTCAAATTTCAGTTTCTTGCAAGTTCATTATTACCTTTTGTTTGCTCAGTCGTAATCCAGCTTTATTCCGAAGTGGTTCACTACAGTTGTAGTTTGCAGTGCTGTGTATTTGTGATGGCTCACAGAGCCAGAGGTTGCGTCAACTCTCCGGACAGTTTTTGTTTTATTTGTGGGGAATATACCGTGAAAAAGCGGCAGAGGAACATTTCTGCATTTATTTAAAAAGTATATTTCGCCTATTTCGGTTTGAAGTTAGGCGATCAAGACAAACCGTGGGCTCCTCACAAAGTGTGCAAGACATGTGAGGAAGATCTACGCTTATGGATGAAAGGTAAAAAACAAGCATTTCGTTTCGGAATACCTATGATGTGGCGTGAACAAAGAGACCACAGCAGTGACTGCTATTTTTGCTCTTGCATTGTGAAGGGATACAACTTAAAAAATAAGAATGTAATAAGTTACCCCAACCTTCCCTCAGCAATTAGGCCTATGCCTCATAGCAACGAAGTACCTGTGCCTGAACCACCAAAATCTTTGGATCATATTTGTGTGGACGGTTCTGATCATGATGAGACTCATCAGATGGCTTTTCCCGATGAGTCCAGTACTTCCGAGTTTGAAACTGAACCAGATCCGAAACTTGAACTTTTCTCTCAAGCTGAATTGAATGATTTAGTCCGGGATTTAGGACTCCCAAAAGATGCTGCCCAACTGCTAGGTTCTCGGCTTAAACAGAAAAATCTATTGTCACCAGGAACAACTTTTTATTGGTACCGCAACCGCGAGACACAATTTTTGAAGTATTTCAGCAAAGAGGAAGATTTGGTATTTTGCAACGATATATACAGAGTGATGGAAAAGTTTAAACTCAAGTATGATCCTGCTGAATGGCGGCTGTTCATTGATTCGTCAAAAGACAGCATAAAAGGTGTTCTTCTTCATAATGGCAACACATTCGCTTCAGTTCCTATTGCTCACTCTGTTCTTCTCCAAGAAAAATACGAGAATTTGGCCCTGATTCTTCAGAAGATTCGTTATGATGAGCATAAGTGGATGATTTGTGGAGACTTTAAAATTCTATCCATGCTATTAGGGCAGCAATCCGGTTTCACCAAATATCCCTGCTTCCTTTGCTTGTGGGATAGCCGGGCCCGCGACCTACACTGGGGGAGAAAAGACTGGCCAATTCGGGAGTATTTGAGACCCGGTGAGAAAAATGTTCTTCATGAGAGCTTGGTACCTCGTGATAAAATTCTATTACCACCTCTCCACATTAAGTTGGGTCTCATTAAGCAATTCATCAAGTCCCTTCCAAAAGATGGTGAGTGCTTTCGGTACCTTTGCTCAAAGTTCCCCCGACTTTCTGAAGCAAAGCTAAAGGAAGGAGTGTTTGTTGGCCCTGATATAAGGAAACTCATTTCAGATGGAGCATTCGCTGAAACGATGTCTGAGAAGGAAAAAGAAGCCTGGGATTCCTTCAAGGATGTTGTTCTCAAATTCTTGGTGAACAGGCGGGATGAGAACTATAAGGATATTGTTGCCAGGATGCTCAATGCCTTCAAAGAACAAGGCTGTAACATGAGCCTGAAAGTCCATTTCTTGCACTCCCATGTGAACTACTTTCCCGAAAACTTGGGGGCGTACAGTGAAGAACAAGGTGAAAGGTTTCACCAGGACATCAAGGACGCAGAGAGAAGGTACCAAGGAAGATGGAACACCACTATGATGGCTGATTTCTGCTGGTTGCTGCTGCGGGAAACCCCAGATGAAAAATACGCCAAGCAGCGCACCAAGAGAAGCATTCGGGGGAAGAAGAAACGGGCCCACCAGGAGATTGATTGACCCAAGAATGACTTTAAAATCTAAACTGTGTTGACAAATATCGTGTTTTTACTAAACTTTGAAATAAAAATTTGCTAGTTATTACCACAGTGTCGGATCTCATTTATTAGAATTTTATTTTCACACCATCGGGTGTTTGTCTTCATGTATTGCAATGGTGCGGTTTGCGTTTTCTATTCTTACATACATACCTGTACAACATTTTTTGCACATTTCTTTGCTTTGCTTTGTGTCTAACCTCGCTCTTATATGCTCAATGTTTGTGCACATGTATGTGGCTGTTTTAAGTGCAGACAATTTTGCTAGCATCACAGTGTGTTTTGTTGACATTACTCTATTCTTATGTGCTGCCTTGTTACAATTTTCTTTATTCTTATTTGAATAACTACTAAACAATTAGTATAAAGAATTCATCCAAGAAACTTTTATCTCGATCGCACTCAATCTGAAACGTTCACCTCAAACTGCTAACCCAATGTAGCAAAAAATCTGTACGTGATGGAGCAAATTGGTTACCAGATTTGGATTCAGCGCACCAAAAAACGTAAAAATCAATCGAAACATTAGAGGCAGTTTAAAAAAAAACATTTTCAGTGTACCTGTGTAATCGGTGCCCCTCCTGCCCACAAAAGTGCTATGTAAGCCCACTGCACTCAAATATAGCAGCAGAGAACGTAAACAGGAACATGTTTCTAAACTAAACACATAGAACACCACAAGCTACAAAACCTCAGGAACATAAGAACATAAGATATGCCATACTGGGTCAGACCAAGGTCCATCAAGCCCAGTATTCTGTTTCCAACAGTGGCCAATCTAGGTCATATGTACCTAGCAGTTTCCCCAAGAGAGCAGTTCTAAGTGCAATTGCAGCATCAACTCCTAATGAGGGCATCAAAAGCACAGATTCCATTGTAAGCCTTATATAAACTCAGGAATGGCATGTATGAACTATATTGGTATCACAACCATACATCTCACATATGTATACTGCCCCCTCCCCCTCCCCCCCATATAGGAAGCAGCACATACATCTGCAAACAGACATCAGTACAATATGAATTGCCCCCAAAGATTGTAGTCACATCACAGTCAAGAATAGGGTCAAATCATCAGTTCCATAGGTGAAAACATTCCCCACGATAGGATAATGATAGCGTACATAGTATTGCAGCACACAAGAAACTACCTCTCTGAAATAGCATACAAACAGCCATACATTCACAAACGTGCACCTATGTAATTGATGCGCGGCGTTCTGACAGCAGTGACGGTTAAGCTTGTTAGAGAAAGAGAAGAAGACTGAGGTTAAAACGTGGGCAGCGAGTTTAAAAGTAAAATAGGAAAATGGTTGGAAGTGTGTATTTGGATGACTGACCCCTGAAGAACCGAGCGGAGAAATGCGTAGGCAATGCCATTGAACGGCGTTGGGAACGAGTAAAACATCCAAGATCAAAAGGGAAAGTTAAGAATTGTATATTCAACAGTATTGACACACACAAAAGAGATTTAAATTTTTCCAGCAAGTTTCCAACAAGTTTTTGTATTTTGAATAATTTTTAGAAGAAAGTGTTACAAGATAAGATTGAAACTCGAGTGGGAGGATTGAATATGAAAATATAAAAAAGAAATTGCACTGATTTCAAGTTATCTTAAGTGAGGTCGTTGATGCAAATTTGGGACTAAACGAAGGCCAAGTTAAGGCCCCGTTTTTTACCCTAGAGTCTGAGACCTCGTATGATATACTGAGAGTGCATCTTTGGATATATATTACCTGCGAGAGCGACAAGGATATTCTTATCCACATATTTTGAAAGTTGTTCTATTTGGAGTGTAAGGATATTTTTAGTAATAATTTCACACTCTGTAAAAAGTACCTAAAAAGAGAGCCTATGTAATTGATGGCATGATACTATACATGAATGTTTGTGTGTGCATACTATCTTTGGGGGCATCTGATATGGTTATGCTATCTGCTCCTAGATACTGGTGCTGTTTCCCATATATCGGTCATGTCCCCCAGTGCCTGATAATACTGATGCACCACAGCCCTATCACACTGGGACCTGGTGGCATTGCAGTCAATCAAACAGTCCAGGAACACGTCAGGCATTCATGTCTGCCCAGACTTGCTGTTCAGCATGCCAGAGCCTCAAAGTGCCTCCGCCTCTGATCCCTCCTTCCCTTTCTGCCCAGGCTCTGGCTGATTACTTCCATGATAAAATCCATAAGATCACTCTCCAGTTTCCCTCTAAATCCCCAATTTCCCTTTCCTGCTTTCATTCTCTCCCCCCTTCTCATCCTACCCTCTCTTCCTTCCCCACGATTTCTATTGTTGAAACTGCTCTTCTTCTCTCCTTCTCCAAGCTCACCACTTGCTCCTCTGATCCTATCTCCTCTCATCTCCTCTCCTCTATTTCCTCTACCGTTGTCCCTTCCATTTCTCATATTCTCAACCTTTCGCTCTCCACTGCTACTGTCCCGGCTGACTTTAAACATGCTGTAGTCACGCCTTTCCTTAAGAAACCCTCACTTGATCCTTCTTGTCCTTCTAATTATTGCCCCATCTCTCTCCTTCCTTTCATTTCTAAACTGCTCGAACATGCAGTTTACCACCGTTGCATTGACTTCCTCTCTTCCCATGCTCTTCTCGATCCCTTACAATCTGTTTTTTTGTCCTTTGCACTCTACTGAAACTGCTCTTGTCAAAGTCTCCAGTGACTTGTTCCTGGCTAAATCTAAAGGCCCTTACTCTGTCCTTATCCTCCTTGACCTTTCTGCTGCCTTTGACACTGTTGACCATGATCTTCTCTTTGACACTTTGTCTTCGCTTGGCTTTAGGGACTCTGTTCTCTCCTGGTTCTCCTCATATCTCTCCCATCGCTCCTTTAGTGTATGTTCTGGTGGCTCCTCATCCTCTGTTACCCCGCTCTCAGTTGGTGTCCCCCAGGGTTCTGTCTTGGGTCCCCTTCTTTTTTCTCTCTATACCCAATCCCTTGGTGTGCTTATTTCCTCTCATGGTTTTCAGTACCATCTCTATGCTGATGACTCCAAAATCTATCTCTCTACTCCTGATCTTTCTTCTGCTTTCTAGTCCCGGATCTCTTGCTGTCTCTCTGCCATTGCTGCCTGGATGTTCCATTGTCACCTGAAATTGAACATGGCCAAGACTGAACTTCTCATTTTTTCTCCTAAAATTTCCCTTTCTCCTTCTTCTTTTTCAGTCTCTGTTGATGGCTCTGTTCTCCAACCTGTTTCATCTGCTCGCAATTTGGGTGTCATTTTTGACTCTTCGCTCTCTTTCTCCTCTCATATCCAACTCATCGCTAAGACTTGTCGCTTCTTTCTCGTCAACATTGGCAAAATCCACCCCTTTCTCTCTGAGCTCACTACTAAAACCCTCATCCTTTCCCTAATCACCTCCCGCCTTGATTATTGTAACCTCCTTCTTGCTGGTCTCCCTCAGTCTCATCTCTTCCCTCTTCAGTCTATTCAGCACTCCGCTGCCCTTTTGATTTTCCATCAGCCTTGTTTTGCCCACATCACTCCTCTCCTCAGATCTCTTCAGTGGCTCCCTATCCGTTTCCATATTCACTTTAAGCTTCTCCTTCTGACCTATAAATGCATTCACTCTGTGGCTCCTCAGTACCTTTCTTCTCTCATTTCTCCCTATTTCCCCCCTCGTGTACTCCGTTCTTCTTCCCAGTTGCTTCTTGCTATGCCCTTCTCCTCTATTGCCAACTCCAGATTCTGCTCTTTTCACCTTACTGCTCCTTACGCTTGGAAAAAAATTTCCTTTGTCTATATGTCAGGCATCTCCTTTGCCCCTCTTCAAACTCAAGTTAAAAGCTCATCTTTTTGCCTCTGCCTTTGGCTCTTGATTTTGCTTTTCTCCTTCCTTCTCCTCTTTTATTTCACCTTTCTTTCTTCCTCTTACACTTGTTCTTACCTCTTTCCTTTGTCCTTTCTCTCCTGCTCTTGTCTCTTTGCCCTTGTTCTTATCTTTTTCTACTCCTTTTCTTGCTTTGTCTTTATAGATTGTAAGTTCTTTTGAGCAGGGACTGTCTTTTTGTGTTTTCATTGCACAGTGCTGCGTGCTCCTGGTAGTGCTTTATAAATGCTTAGTAGTAGTAGTAGTAGTAGTAGTAGTAGTAGAGCCTCCCATGGAACCCTGGGGCCACACCCACACAAATGCTCTCACATGCAGACACAAAAGTGAGACTTCTGTTCTGGCATCATGATGCTCACCACCTGTAAACAAAGACTGGTATACCATTAGGGCATGAGGTCCCAGGACTGGAAATATGATATTCCTGCTTACTCCAACAGGACTCTATTCTATACTCGCTCTCATACAATGTGTGCATCAACCTAGCCATTTTTCACGACACAGGCATTGTTAGGGAGCCCTATCTTTGCTCTTTTAGCACATACCCAGCAAATGTCTGCATAGCCAGGATACACACCAGTGCACTTCTTTATATTTCTCTCAGGGTGTTTTTTACTGTTGCTATACCTTACATCCTTCCCTCCCCTCTGCAATTGGTTCATTGCAACTGCCTCCTGCGCTATTTTAGACTGAGGACAAACCAGTTCATCACATAGTTGGCATCACTGTTCTTCTCTATGGGCCACATGGTAAAGCCGAGCACAATATTTTCTAATACCTGCCCTTATTCCACTATTCAGTAGGTTTAACATGGACGTCATCAGCCTTTCCTGAATAAGCTTTCAGCATCTCCGTGGTTCACCATGCCCCCGTTATGCCCTGTTCCACCCACGTTCTAAGATCCCTGTTTTAGCACCGTGTATAGTGCCTTGAGAAAGTATTCATCCCTTTGGCTTTTGTCCTGTTTTGTCACAGTACATACAATCTGGAATGAAAATGGAGGTTCATTTGGATGTTAGGCAATGGACCTAACAATATAATCCAAATTGGTGAAGTGAAATGACAATAAAATCCCTTGTATATATAAAAACACAAGTAAAAACTGAAAAGTTGTGAATACATATGTATTCATCCCTTTTGCTATGAAACCCCTAAATAAGATCTGGTCTAACCAATTAACCTCAGAAGTCACATAACTAGTTGATTAGGGTTCACTTGTGTGCAATCAGTGTCACATGATCTGTCACATGATGCCTGTATAAATATATCTGTTCTGAAAGGCCCCTGACTCTGCAACACCACTAAGCAAGCGACATGAAAACCAAGGAGAACTCCAAATAGGTTAGAGACAAAGTTGTGGAGAAGTAAAGATCAGGGTTGGGTTATAAAAAGATATCCCAAATTCTGAATATCCCACGGAGCACCATTAAATCCATTATAACAAAACAGAAAGAATATGGCACCACTACAAACGTGACAAGAGAAGGCCGCTAACCAAAACTCACAGTCCGGGCAAGGAGGGCATTAATCAGAGATGCTACAAAGACACCAAGGATAACACTGAAGGAGTTGCAAAGATCCACAGCGGAGAGTATCAGTCCATAGGACCACTTTAAGCCATACACTCCATAGAGTGGGGCTTTATGAAAGAATGGCCAGAAAAAAGCCATTGCTTAAATAAAGAAATAAGAAAACATGTTTGGAGTTTGCACAACAGCATGGAAAGAGTTTCTCTGGTCAGACACATGGAAGGAGGTTCTCTGGTCAGATGAGAAGAACATTGAACTTTTTGGACATCATGGGAAATGCCATGTGTGGCGCAAACTCAACACTTCCCATCACCATGAGAGCACCATTCCCATAGTGAAACATGGTGGTGGCAGCATCATTCTGTGGGGATGTTTTTCATTGGGAGTGACAGGAAAACTGGTCAGAACTGAAGGAATGATGGATGGCACTAAATACA
This sequence comes from Ichthyophis bannanicus, assembly GCA_033557465.1. Classification (NCBI taxonomy): domain Eukaryota; kingdom Metazoa; phylum Chordata; class Amphibia; order Gymnophiona; family Ichthyophiidae; genus Ichthyophis; species Ichthyophis bannanicus. The sequence continues at coordinate 1,570,339,695 of CM066031.1, read as the reverse complement.
GGGCAATTCTTGAGGAAAACTTGTTTCAGTCTGCCAGAGATTTGAGACTAGGACGAAGGTTTACCTTCCAGCAGGACAATGACCCTAAACATCCTGCTAAAGCTGGTTTAAAGGGAAACATTTAAATGTCTTGGAATGGCCTAGTTAAAGCCCAGACCTCAATCCAATTGAGAATCTGTGGCATTACATGAAGATTGCTGTACACCAACGCAGCCCATCTAACTTGAAGGAATTGGAGCAGTTTTGCCTTAAGGAATGGGTGAAAATCCTAGTGGCTAGATATGCTAAGCTAATAGTGACATATCCCAAGAGACTTGCAGCTGTAATTGCAGCAAAAGGTGGCTCTACAACATATTGACTTTGGGGGGTGAATACATATACACACTCCTGCTTTCAGTTTTTTTTTTTTGTCTTGAATATTGTTTGTGTCACAATAAAGGCTATTTTGCACCTTCAAAGTCATAGGCCTGTTGTATATAGCACATGGTGCTAACCCCCAAAACTCCATTTTAATTCCAGGTTGTAATGCGACAAAGAGGGGATGAATACTTTTGCAATGCACTGTATGTGCAGAGACAAATGTTTTCAGAATACGGGTATTGACATTTTCACGGAACAAACGTCTATCCTGCACATTTAAGTAATCTATTCACGTTTCAACATGACCACCATAGAGGCCAGTTACAGAACATGCACATCCATCCTGCAGGCACGTTCAAATCGAAAATGTGCCCACTTGAAATGTGATTCTGCAGTGCGGTGATAGACACAGCTGTGGGTCCAGAATCAGGGACATAGATGTATCCAGCATGAAACGAACATAGCATGATGGTCGGGGATGGCCCAAGGGGGATGTGGGGCCATGTGCAGAGACTCGGTGCGGGGCCTTATTTGCATAAGGGGCCTCCTTTGCATAAATATTTGCATAATGTTACCATATGCTAACTTTTAGTAAACATGCCGCTTAATGAGTGTATGGATAAACAAAGACTAAAAGATTTCTACATTACTATAATCAAGTGCCAAAGACCAGGCACATTAGAAAATACTGCAAACACTGCCTATTTAGAACCCATAGCAAACCCGCCATATCGTAACAGCACTATCAGGACTCACAAAGCATTAGACCCTACCTATCAAAATGCAACACTGCAAATATTAAACCAATACATTTCAGAGAATAACAATACATGACCTACTGGGGAAAGAGAACAAGTTGCAATGTCAAATAGGAATTACATAAACAGAATACCTCAGCTCAGTTACACATGCAGAACATAGACCATCACCAAACAAGGAGTCACAATTTAGAAACAGGACGACAATAATTAAACTGGGAACCCCAAAAGCCAAACTTGGAATGTACAACAACACTGTAGAAATAAAACAATAAATTAATTTCCTCTTGTACTAAACAAAGCACAGACGATAATGATGCACATTTCCCAGAGCTGACATATTCCAATTAATAAATTCAAAATAAAGAGATATCTTTCTACCTTTTGTGCATTTTTTTTCAGTTACAATTGCTCCAGCCACTTTCTTTGTTTCTTCATGTCTTCTGCTAACTCTCCATCGTCTGCTGTCCATTTGTCCTTTCTTCTCTCTTCTAATTTTTTTCCATTCTCTCCCTACATCTGCTTTAACATACTAATCTTTCTCCTTTTGCTCTTTCCTCATTCCTATTTCATCCACTCAAATTTTACCCCTCCATCCTCAATCCCCACTTACTCTCCCAATACCCAGCCAATTGTAGATTTTTCTTCCCACCCACACAAAATATTTTTCCCCTCTCCATTTCACTCTCCCAGCCCCATCCCATTCTAAACCTCCCCCAACATCAGCTCCCTTCTAGTTCCAGCCCCACCCAGCATCTGCTCCCTTCTAGTCCCCGCATCAGCCCATTTCCAGTCCTAGCCCCCCATCAGCCCATTTCCAGGCTTAGCTCCCCCATCCATTTCCAGTCCTATCCGAGTCCCTCCATCAGCTCATTTCCAATCCCAGTTATAGCTATGTGGATGCAAGGTACACTATATCAACCAGTCTATGGCATGCCCAGAACACTGCAAAGTTATCCAAGTGTGCTGTAAGCCAGTAAAAAAGCAAGTAGAGTGTAATCTATTTGTGACAAGATGCATTGCATCACAACATACACGGCAGTAGAAGACCTCCTTAGATATGCATGTTTGGACTAATAAGGGGCCCTCAGAATGAGAGCATTCAGCAGTGCAAACACCACACAGATATGACCAGATACACCACTGTCGCTCTCTACAAATATGCACATTTGTAGGGACCAATAATGCTGCACTTGGGCATGTATTACTGCTGTTTGTACTATTGCATGCCCTCATTCTGAGGATCCCTTATTAGTGACAGGGATATGTTTGGACAGTTAGCTAAGGAGGACCTATTCTGATTTTTTCTGCCCAATCACACTGGATCTGGTAAGGTTGCAGTCATCCCTATGGTCCAGGTACTGGCCAGCCATTCATGTCCCCCCCCCCCCCAGATGTGTGGATGAGTACACTAGATCCTCCTGTGCAATACTCTTACCCTCCCCCCCCCACACACATATACACACACTGTCACTTGTAATCTCACTTATAGTCACATTTGCAAACATGATGCCCTTCACCTAGCAACAGCAACTGGTATAACATTATAGCATGGGGTTCCAGGACTCCATCAACTAGCACATTGTTTTGGTCATGGGAAATGTTAGGGAACCCTGGATCTGCTCCCTTAGCACAAGCGACAAATGTCAGCATTGCCAGAATAAACACTAGTACACTTCTTCATATTTCGGTGGGGTTTATTAATGTTTCTATACTGTACAACCTTCCCTCACCTCAACTTTCTGTTCTGTACAACTGCATCTGATGTTGTCCCTGACTGCAGACACACTGGTGTAAAACATTATTGTCGCAGCCACTCTGCTATATGGGATGTATTACAGAGCAGAGCAGAATATTTAAGTCCTGCCCTTATTCCATGTTTCCACAGGTCTAACGTGGAGATACGCGGGTAACATTGCAGATGTACATGGCCTTTTCTGGATACACTTTATATGTCAGGAAGAGTTGAGGTCACTTGCGCTTTATTAATTATGCAAACCCTGACGCGTTTCGGAAGATGCCTTCATCAGGGGGCTAGAGGAATGCAAACAAATAAAATATTTATCATAAAACATTATAACTTAAAACATAAAGCTCAAAACAACAATAATAAAAACATAAATTTAAAAACATAATTATGAATGACCATGGATGGTATAAAAGGACAACCATGAATAAATGTAATGTAAAAACAATCATATTGTACTCACGAATTGTATTATGTCTATACAATAGATGAAGCGCATGGAAGTGTATAAACATATGGCACAGAACCAGTAGTACAGTTGGTAATGCTGGAAAAACAATAATACCATTAGTACACAAAAGTAAAATTACAAATAATTGAACAAAAGAACAAAAAACAAAAAACATTGGGAAACCCAGACCCAAGAACGCAAAAACGCAAAAAAAAAAGTAATATATAATTAATAGGCGACTCTGCACATTTAATATCTAATACTAAAATAAAAAGTATATTCTGCAGGGAAGAACTAATGCTATAAGGCATATGTCTTGTAAATAACCTATACATACAATCATAAACAAGTATGGACAAAACTAAAACCCTAAAGTATTAAACAAAAACATTTTTGTGTTCTAAAAAACAGTCTTAAAAAAACAACAAAATGGTGCTAAAATATATATAGAAAATAAAAATCGAAATCTATTGAAGATAAACTTGAACACTGCCAGCAATGCAATTGATGCCTTTGTTGAAAAACATATGTCAATGATCAATATTTGGACAGCACATAGCATTGAAAGCTAGTGTCTAAAAAAGAGAAACTAGTGTTTGAAAAAAACAATCATAAAACTGTGGCATTAAATGACATAATATACAAGAAACCAAGTACTGAACCAAAATTGTGGTTATAAAAACAAAACGGCTGCACTGCCAGCTTTGTAAAAATAGTGTGAAAAACGCTACAACTAGCACATTTTAAAGGATAATAAGACATGTATTAAAAAGGTGAAATAACCAAAGAAACAAATACAAGAAGATTGTATGGTATTGTGTTATATAACACTTTAAAAAAAAAAAAACATTTAAAAAAACAGTGCTGTACAAATCGCAAATGGTATTATTAAAAAAGATATGTAAATGTAGAATAAACAGACCAAGACAACTAAGCGTATAGATCAAATACAAAACTGAATGTATGGAAGAGAAATATCGCCGGGAATCATGACCATTCTAAAAAAATATTTAACAAAAAAACAAAAGAATAATTATATACACTAAAACACACATATGTTTAGAAAGAACATTAAACTAACGTTGAATTAAACATCAGGGAGCCAAGTGTATAAATAAAAGTAGAAATCAAGCTCAACACATACCTTCAGCACTGCCAGTAAGATCAAAAACACCTTTGGTAGAATGCTAAATTTGGTGTGCTTTAAAGGTCAAAACCAAATGTATGAGAGAACCAGGGAGGAAAAGGGAGCAAAACTAATACTGTTTAAAAGAAGATTGTATGGTATTGTGTTGTATAACACTTTTAAAACCAGCGCTGTGCAAATCGCAAATGATACTATTTAAAATAACGATACTGTTGTTTAAAAATTACATGGAAATGTGAAATAAACAGACCAAGACTACTAAGCATATAGAACAATTACAAAACTGAATGTATGGAAGAGAGATATCGCCGGGAGTCATGACCATTCTAAAAGAAATATTTTACAAAAAACCGAAGAATAATTATATGCACTAAATCACACACATGTTTGAAAAGAACATTAAACTAATGTTGAATTAAGGAGCTGAGTGTATAAATAAAAGTAGAAATCAAGCTCAACACAAACCTTCAGCACTGCCAGCGAGATCAAAACAACTTTTGGTAGAACACTAAATTTGGCGCGCTTTAAAAGTCAGAGCCAAATTTTACATATATACATATGTATAAGAGAACCAGGGAGGTAAAGGAAGCAAAACTAATCCTGTTTAAAAGTGATGCCTTTGTAAAAACATATATAGACGGAACATCTAGACAGCCCGTAACTTGAGAGCAACTATGTAAGAAAAGTATTGTATTGTATGACCCCGTTAATAAAGCACTCAACAGACCACAAATGATACTATTTAAAAGACAATACTGTTGTTTAAAAACCATGTAGAAATGTAAAAAACAACCAGGCCATCATTACTGAGCGTGTGAAACAAGCAGAAATATGAATGTATCAAAGGGAAATGTAGCCCGGAGTGATGACCATTCCAAAAGAAATGGTATGCAAAAACTGTATACTGTAACAGGCATATATTTAGAGAGGACATTCAACTACCGTTGAATTGAACACCAGGAGGCCGAGTATGTAATTGAAATAAAAAGCAAAAAACAAGGCTCAACACGTACCTTCAGCACTGCCAGTGGAATCGAACAAACTTTGGTAGGACGCTAATTTTGGCGCGCTTTAAAGGTCAAGCCCTTAATTTTGAATGTATTGTAACACGGAAGATCTGCCCTCTGCCTCAGAAGCACAGAAATCTGCTGTTTGCATTTTAGATTCTGACAGGCAGGCAAGTCACAAGGTTCCCAGTTACCATAGGCAACATAAACAAACTCAGACACGAGGTCTGCAGTCATGCCTAGCTAGTAAGCATTCCCCAGCTGCTGATGAAAACAGCTTTCACCTGTGCAAGGGAACGCCCAAGAAGCTGTATAAAAAATACTCAGTGCAGTCAGAGTTAGACTGGCAGGACACGAGAAACTTGCAAGACACGAGAGACTTGCAAGACTCAGAAGAGAGCTCAGAATATTCAGGAAATACAGACACAGAGTCAGAACTGCCTAGAACTTTTAGCAGGAAGCCACAAAGGAATTCACAGAAAGAAACACGGAGAGTTTCACACAGAGAGGTCAGCTGTAAGAAGCACTTACCTCTGACGCAGCTTGAATTTCCTAAGCACCGGGCTGTGCTGAATGAATGGGAGGCAGTGGAAGGCAAACCGTATGTATCTGAAAAGCATGGCAGCTTAAAACAATTACAAACCCTAGAGAGGGAAAGAAATGCTATTGAAGATGTGTGTATGTCTGACCCTGAAGAGTGTGTGCCAGTGAAACCCTGCAAAAGATTTCCAAGAGAGAAATCCTCACATAATAGAAGAGAACAGTGTTATGGTTTACAGCCAAATGTAAAAGGCAGGAAGTTTATAAGTTTTAAGGATAAAGCTTACTCAGAGAAAGCTGTTTCTCCTTCCTGCTATTACCAGCTTTATGACAGCTATTTGCCCTGCTGTGAAGAAGGCTGTTCAGAGAGCACTGATAGAGATACGGGACTAAGAAGGGTGCAAACTTTCTGTTCCAATGAAAATACTGTAAATGATAAAGCAAAGTGTGAGCCTATGATTACAGAGGCTGGTATGGAAAGCCCATGTGATGAAGCCATGGATTGTACGCTGTTGTTATCCGATATGGTTTCCTCCTTATGCTGAAGCCAGGATAAGAGTGCCTCGTGAGTGCTGAGAAAGCTAAGAAGAGACAGCTAGCATATCGGATAAACTTTATACTGTGATTTATGAGTTCTGTTGAAGCAAGATGCTATGTTTAAATTTTCTTCAGTTTACCAGAAGTATGGTTGTATCCTGAGTTTTTTGTACTATAACCTTTTTTTGAAACTCCAACCCCGGGAGGGGAATAAAAATCCTTTTGAAAAACCTGACCACTTGACTCACAACTACAACTTTCTATAAGAAAGGTCAGGCCCAGCAGTCTGCCTGTTAGCTTAGGCCACAGTCCAGCTCCTGCTGGTGACATAAATGGCGTAGTTGGCAGGATTTTTGGAAAAAAAATACTACAAAAGGCTTTCTTCAAAGAGGATACAGCTGGCTGAGAAAAGAAAAAAAGCCAAGTGAAGAAAATCCTGAGGAAGAAAAACCTGGTTTGGAGTTTTCCAGCAATTGGATTCCCACATCCTGACCTGGAAGGAGGCGTGGACAAGAACCTTTCTCAACGCGAGATCCTACACCGTGCTAAGGTACAAGTAGGTGGGCACGGTTGGTGAGGATATTTGAGAAAGGAGAGGAAATTTTTACCTTGAGAGGCAGGCAGAAAGGAAAAAAAAAAAAGAAAAAGAAAATTGTGCCGCACTTGGTGGGCCCTGTTTTTTTTTCTTCCCTGCAGGTACGCTGAAACGCCGCGATGGATCCCCAGGATATGCGAGAGTGGATGGCAGCCCAGTGGAAAGCCCAGAGTGAGCTTATGAGACTAACACAAGAGCGAACTATGGCAGCGCTAGCCGCGCAGCAACAGCCGCTCTTGGACTTACTAGCAGCTCTGGTGAAGAGGACGCATACAGCAGACGAAGCTGGGACACTATTACCACATGTGGTAGGACCACAAAACTGCAGTGCATTGGCACGAGGACAATTGCAAAGTACTGATAACTTTGATGATTACTCAGATGCTTTTGAGAGAATTGCGGAAGCGGCTAAATGGCCACTAGACTAGTGGGCTATGAGGTTCGCAATGTCCCTGACCGGAGAGGCATTGGCGGCCTACAAGGCTATGCCCGCAGGCCTAGCATCCAGTTACCCAGATGTAAAGCTAGCAGTAAGGGATAGGTTAGGATTAACTTCAATTCACTACCGGCGTCTGTTTAGAGAGGCAAAGCTCTTGCCTAAAGAAACGCTGAAAGCATTAATGCAGAGATTAAAAGGCTTGGCAACAAAATGGCTTGCTCCTGAAAAAGCAACTGTTGAGTCCTTGATGGACGCAGTACTTCTCGAGCAATATTTTGAGGCCATACCACCAGAGGTCAAGGCTTTCTTATTGTTACAAAAATGTAAATCCACTAAGGAAGCGGCTGAACTCACGGAGTGCTATTTTGAAGCGGAGTTAGCCGGGACTTCCAGGGATAATGTTTTGAAGGAAACAGGCATGGAAAGAATGCCAGGGTTTAGAAAGGCCTGTAATTATGTGGTACATGAGAAAAGTGTGAAAAAGTACGATGTTACGAAATGCTTTCACTGTGGAAAAACTGGTCACATACGCAGGGAATGTAAAGAGCGTACCGCCCTTATGTCAGGTGGAGAGAGACACACCGGGGAGGGATTTGTGCTCGATGTCCAGGTGGAAGAGGTAGATGCTGTAGCGCTCCTCGATTCAGAAGCGGACCAAAGTATGGTTTCCCAAAGGATGTGGAAAACCATACAAGCCCATAACCCTTCCTTATTGAATTGCATGGACGGACGTGTGAAAGTACGGTGTGTACATGGAGCATCCTCTTTTTACCCAATGTATGAAATGTGTGTGAATGGTTTAGGTACTAGGGAAAAAGTGCATATGGCAGTTGTCCCCCGACTTCCTTTCGAAGTAGTCTTAGGGCGTGACTGGCCTCCATTCGAAGAAGAAATGGAGAAAGGCCTCAAGGGAAAGTCAGGTTCAGCCCCGATAGGAACATTAGGAGAGAGTAAGGCACAACCTGAGACCCCAAAAACTGAGGCTATGGCGCAGAAGATCCCGAGTGCTTTGTTTGGAAAACTGCATGAAGCTAGTGTCCCCTCAAAACCACGGGTAGAGGTGGGGGTCTCAGCTAAAAATAAATTTGTATTGAGGTTCACAAAGACATCCCCGCAGGATAAAAGCCCACAAAGAGCTTCCGAAGCCTCAGCGGGCTATGATTTATTTAGTAGCGAGGATGCAGTGGTTCCCAAGGGAGGGAAGGCCCTTATTGACACGGGGATACAGATACAGATCCATGAGGGTTGATATGGCTGCATAGCACCGCGGTCCGGCCTAGCGGTCAAATATTTTATTGACATCGGGGCCGGGGTGATAGACCCCGATTACCGGGGAGTAGTCAAGGTCCTACTCTTCAATTTTGGTAAAGAGGATTTTGAGGTGAAAAAGGGCGAAAGAATAGCGCAATTAATATGTGAGCGCGTGGGTTTCCCCATAGTGGAAGAAGTACCTTCATTGGTTTCTACAAATCGTGTGTCAGGAGGGTTTGGCTCCATAGGGATGAGGGACGTTAAAGGCCTAGCAGCCATAGCAGAAGAGAGAAAAGAGGAGGACTTGGGTCCACAACCCTCCGATTGGAGGGAACAGCCTGAGCTACGAACAGGGACAGACCTGTCGGAGCACCAACAGGGGGAATTAGCCAGGGTATTGAGGAAATTTTCCGATGTACTAACAGCGGTGCCCGGCGAAACGCGCCTAGTGGCTCATGAGGTCATCACAACCCCGGGGAAGGTAATTAGGCAACGCCCGTACAGGTTGCCTGAGGCAAAAAAGAATGAGGTTATTGCCCAGGTTAAGGAGATGGTAGAAATGGGCGTAATTGAAGAGTCCCATAGCCCGTGGTCTAGCCCCATTGTATTAGTTCCCAAGCCTGACGGAACACTCCGTTTTTGCATTGACTTTAGGCAAGTCAATGCCATATCTCAATTTGACGCATACCCAATGCCGAGAATTGACGATTTACTGGATCGCTTAGGACAGGCTAGGTTCCTCACCATGCTGGATCTTACAAAGGGATACTGGCAAATCCCATTAACCAGGGATTCTAAGCCAAAGACAGCCTTTACCACTCCAATAGGCTTATATCAATTCCGACGCATGCCATTTGGGCTACACGGTGTGGCTGCGACGTGTCAGCGACTTATCGATCAAGTCCTGAGGCCACACCAAGATTAGGCATTAGCCTACATGGATGACGTTATCATTTATAGCAGTACTTGGCTGGAACACTTATCGCGAGTAGAGGCAGTACTGCAAGCCATCCGGAAGGCCGGTCTTACCCTAAATCCAAAGAAATGTCTTTTTGCAGCTAGGGAGGCCAAATATCTAGGACACGTGGTAGGGAACGGGCTAGTCAAACCACTAGCAGATAAAATTGATAGTGTGAAAAATTTCCCCCGACCAGTGGATAAGAAGCACGTCCATAGCTTCTTAGGTCTGATAGGCTACTATCGGAGATTTATCCCCAGGTTCGCGGAAGAAAGTAGCATTTTTACCGATATGATTAAGAAAAATGCGCCAAATAAGGTACGTTGGACTCCTGAGGCAGAAGGCAACCAGGGGCTCAAGGCATCGACCCGGATGGGCGTAGGGGCCAAAGCCTCCCGCACCTCATCACTTGCCCCCTGGAGGAGCCCCCGCGACTCCCTTCCTGCTACATTTAGCAGCTGGGTGTCCACTCCCACACAAGGAGCAGGCATGCTTAAATTTGCAATCGGGGAATGGGCACAATGCCTTGTTAAAACGCCAGCAGACGTCTCCCCCACCGCGCCTCCCCTCGGTTGGGCTGGAGAGGAGGCTGGGGCCCGAAAGGACCGCGGACCAACCGACACATTCGGCACGTCCAACTTCACGCCTACGCCGCCCGCACCCCCCGTGCGACTTCTGGAGGACATCTGAGTCAGCCATAAATTTACATCCTTCGTTCCCCACGAAAGCTGCCCATTCTCCTCCATCATGTCCCGAAACTCCTCGTCGTAATTCAACCAAGCCCACCCGTCATGCGCCTGTGATGCTGCTAAGATTGCATCGAGATATGACAGAAGAGCCCCGTGCTGGTCCGGAAAATAGTGGCCCCAGACACTAGCCAGGCGCAGAAAGGCACGAGTCCAGTTCATGGTGTTGCAGGACGCCTTCCGCACCCTACCGGCCTTCTCGTCTTCCTTGCGCTTCCTCCTGCTTTCGCCGGAACGCTTCCTCCCGTCAAGCAAGCGGAATATATCTATATACTTATGCCGCTTGGTCCGGCGCCGCAGCTTCTGCGGGATGCCCTCCCACAATTCAGTACATCGTACTACAGCCAACCCACCCCCGTCGCTCTTCCCCCCCCCCCCCCGCGAGGACGGAGTCAACCGACGAAACCGAGGAGGACAAAGAGGAGCAAGACGAAGATGCCCGCCGACAACGACGCCCCCGTTTGCGTTTGCCATGCACCTTTGGCGCCACCGCGACCCCACCACTAGGAGCTTGGGCCCCACCCGCAACCCCTCCATACTCACCAGCTGCCCGGGACGGATCAAGAGGAGAAGCGACGGACGTGCTAGCAACCACCGCATCAGCACGCTCTTCCGAGGACCCGACGGGACCTGCACTTCATAACGTCGCCGTTCCCGCCATGCTCGTCCTAGGGATCGGGCGCTGTTGTACCTGCGGAGAGAAGGAGGGAGAAGAACCACCAGCAACAGGTCCCAAGGCGCCTGGTGCCGCCGTAGGCCCCCAGCCCCAACCCCAGGCCCAAGACCCCAGCCCGCCCGCATCCCACGCTGCTGAGTCCCTGCGTGCCATGCAACCCGCACTACTGCGCCCGCCCCCGTACCAATCCCCCAACCCCCACCCCAGGGACCCAAGCCCCCCCACGAACTCGCCCCGCATGCCCAAGGGCCCACAGGCCCAGGATAACCAGGGGAAGGGAACTGACCGGGCCCAGAAGGAGTGGGAGGAGTCGAACTCGTAGGCCCGCCACCCGCAGCGGCCACAGCAAGTCCTGCCGCCCCCCCCTGCTGGCAGCCCCACGTCTGACACCACAGCGTGTCATGCGGCGCCAGTCCCCAAGGCCCCATCACAGGGCTCTCCGCCCCCAAGCTCAACCTGCAGGGGCCCCAATTCTGCTGACACCGGGCCCCCAGAAGAGTGACCCCCGCCCGTGGAAACGTACCCAACCCACCCCGGGCCCCCTCCCTCCTTGAAATCCCTCTACCACGCCTTTGCGGAGCCCCATGGAGGCCCCGTATCACAGCACCCCCCCTGGCCGCATCCCCGTCCCTACTTGGAGCACGGGGACCGCGCCTGTCTGAACCCCGGCCTCTGGCAACCCCCCCGCCGCAGGCTTCCCCCCCACCCGTCTCCTACCCGGCCGATGAGTCATGGAACCCCCCACTAAGCGCGCTGCCCCACTGCTGACCTGAAAGGGGTTTTTCAGGAACTTCCCAGGAAGCCACCCCAACACCAACCCCTTTGTTTTATTTATTTTTTTCTTTATTTTATTTTATTTTTTTGATCAGCTATGTCTTCCCCTGGCCTGTTTTATTTTAGGCTAGAACTGTGTATTTAATTTATTTAATTAATTTTTTTTTTGAGTCACCCCCGGCACCGAAATTAACCCCGGGCTAAATTAAGTGAAGGAGTTAATCCGGGGCGGAGAGCAGGCCCCAACGACCGCCCTACACGTGCCATGGAACGCGATCTACACCGTTGGATTCTTCATTTGTACATTTTGTTACCAGGTACACTCCTTTGAGTTATCAAATTTTGAAGATCATTCAACGGCATTCTCATGTCATGTGTTTGACTCCAGGCCTGCAACAGCATCGCATTCGTTCAGTCTACACTAAGAGCTCGAATCTGAAGGATATCCTCTGTCCATCAGCTTTTTCCAGCGTTTTACCAGCGCCTTCAGTACCTGGGGGGCACCGTAGTTGTGGTCACTGTTCAGTTTGTTCAGTGATGAAATCTTGTGATAGCTTTCATTACCGGCGCCGCTTTCTTCGGCTATATCATTCTACGTCCTGTGAGAGTTCCAATGTGAACTATTTCCTTCATTGCTCTTGTGGCCTTGGCTATGTAGGGAAGACTAGCCGGGCTCTACGGACTCACTTGGTTGAGAACCGCAGTCGCCTTTGCCATAAAGTCGAGGGTGCTCCTCTGGTTGACCATTTTCAATCCCTTGGACATGTTTTTGAAGATTTGCGGTGCTTGGTTATTACACAGTGTACTCCTTCTGTATACGGTGGGGATTTGCAAAAGTCACTATCTCGAATGGAACAACGCTGGATTTTTTCTTTGCAAACCATTGCCCTTGCTGGTTTAAATGATTATATCGAATGGAAAAGCTGTCTGTGACTGTCCAAGTCAGGGTGGGTGGGTTTTTGGGTATTTTGGTTTTTTCTCTTTTCTTTTTACCTGTTCACTGGAGTTTTTGATTGATTTTATATTTTTTGTTTCAAGGTCTGTGGCACCGGAATGTCAATCCTAGAGCCGGCCCCTGTTTTTGATTGGTTCATGACGTCATGCCTTTGTTATACACTTCATATATTTTTGTGAGAACGCATGCACTGACGTCTTGGGGAGGCGAGCCGTGGTTTGTGCTCTTCACGGCTGCAGTTTGCATTCTGGTTTGCTCTCTCTCTTTTTTCTTCAAGACTTTTCTTTTTCCAGCTTTGCGGGGTATGTTGATTGTTTTCATCATTATTACTATCATCTTTTTGTGCTTTTTTGTGCCTCGTTAATCGACTGTTTTTGTAGTGGTTGGAATCCTGTTTTTTGTACTTGCATGAGATGTGTGTTTTTTCCCTCCTTTTTTAATTTTGATTTTTAGCTCCGGTGCATTTTTTTGTGAATTGGTTCCTTCGGCAACTTATGGTGACAACGCACAGTGAGTGGAGAGTGAAACTAGCTCCCTGAAGAAGCCGCTAAGGCGAAACATCCGATGTCGGGGCTTCCTGCCACCTCTGTCTATCATCTGTTTATCATCTGCAGATAAGTGCTCGGAGTTTTGTTTTTGGTGTCTTTGTTGTTTTGCACCAAGGACTGTACCATGCTGTTTTGAACGCCTGCTGGAAGCTTGCTGGAAGCCTGCCTTTATTTTATTAATCAGGTTGGCTGGAGGTTTTTTTAGACCATTGATGTGATCAGTAGTCTGGTCTAGGACATAGACGTTGCTACGTCGTCTTGACCGACTCGGCTCCTTTTGGTTTTACATTGGAGATTGCTGAGGTCTTTTTTCCTCCTTTCACAGTAGGCTTTTCTTTGCAGCAAAGGGGTTTATGTTTTTTGTTTATCTCATGCATATGTCCTGTTTTTGTTTTTTGGGGGTAGTCCCTTTTTAGTTTTGGTTGTCCCTACTGAATATGCATGAGACACATCTGCATACCGTGGGGGCGGTGAATAGCAATGCAGTACAGCCATATTTATTAGAGGCAGCATAGAACCTGAATGGTGTTTGGCCCTCCAGAACTGCTCTAGGTAATGTGCATGTTTATGGTGTCTGTGCTCTGTAGGGTAAAATGTAGGTGTTATGGGCATGTTTATGTCATCTGCAATAAAGGTTCTGTCTGTATTAGCACGTTTTAGTAGTGGGTAAAATATGGGGACTGGGTTGGCAGGAACCACAGCTGGGGCTTGAAACTGTGACCTTCTGCTCCTGAACACACTGGCTGTGTGCACTGCACCACAGTGTTGCCACAGAAATGATGCATTCCCTGGGGATTCCATGACTGTACATCAGACAGGGCCTGTCTGTTGCAGTGCACGGCACCCACCTACACAGGGCTAGGCCACGGTCTGCTGTTGGCAGCTGCCACTGCCCCCTCCGCCACCAGTACCCCTCTGCCACCATGCTGACATGCCCTTCTGCTGGTGGTGATGGTGGTGCGCAGTCTCAGGCCATCCAGTGTGCGGGTAGGCGGCTGCCTATGGTGTGGGTTCTGGGGTAGGGGTGCCTGCATAGACGTCCACGCTTCCCCCCCAACACCGCCTGCCAATGTTCTGTACCCTTGGAGGTACCTGCTGGGTACTATCCCCTGTGACACTGTGATAAACACACTCATGCCCATGTTGGGCCCTCATCAGTTGCTGTCTGGCTGCTGTGCAGTTTCAGCATTCCTAAGTGCCACCTAGGCATCTGCCTAGTCCGCACTGTGCCCCAGCTGCACCACAGCACGTGCCGCCTGCAGCCCTCTGTATCCCATTTCCAAGCATCTGTCCAGTTGGCCATTCCGACATGCCCGCCCTGCTGTTTCCGCACATGTGCACGCCATAGGAAACCTGTCTGATGGAAAGGAAAACCCTGCACAGCGCAATTTCACTGTGGGCTAATTCACCTTGTATGAGGACGGAGCATGGACCCTTCCAGAATTCATATCCTTTTTTTTGGTGCCTTCTTGGGAGTGTTTTTTGATTTTTGCCATTGAGATCACTATTGCCCAGCTTGGTTATTTTATTTTTCCATTTTCTGCTGGTCATTTTCACTGTTTATTTGCCCTTTTGCTCCGTGCAAATGTATCACACTTATCACTTTTTGTAGGTTTCCCTGGTTTTGCTGTACATTGCTGACAGAAATGGTTTCTCTTCCCTTTAAATCAGCTCTAATGCCAGGGTTTCACTGGCGTTAGTTTTGAGCCTCGGATTTCACAGCGTTAGTGTGCAGGGAGCCTCTCCCCTCCCACTCTCCACCCATTAACCCCTTCTCTCCACCCCTGGGGATCCTTCCTCCGCCCTCCGGGAGGCTTTCCCCGCCTTTAGCGCTCGTTTGCGCCGCAGCGCGCGTTATCGCGCGCTAAGGTACCTTAGCACGCGATAAAGCACCATTATCGCATGATAAGGTACCTTATCGTGCGATAACGTCACAGAGCGCACACTAATACGGTTTAGTAAACATACCCCTTGGTCTGTTTATTCTACATTTACATATCTTTTTTAATAGTACCATTTGCGATTTGTACAGCGCTGTTTTTTAAAACATTTTTTTTTTAAAGTGTTATATAACACAATACCATACAATCTTCTTGTATTTTTGTTTCTTTGGTTATTTCACCTTTTTAATACATGTCTTATTATCCTTTAAAGAGAGCTAGTTGTAGAGTTTTTCACACTATTTTTACAAAGCTGGCAGTGCAGCCGTTTTGTTTTTATAACCACAATTTTGGTTCAATACTTAGTTTCTTGTATATTATGTCATTTAATGCCACTGTTTTATGATTGATTTTTTCAAACACTAATTTCTCTTTTTTAGACACTAGGGGTTATGTTTACTAAACCCTCTTAACGTGCGCGGCGCGTTAGTGTGCAGGATGCCATATAAGGAGTGGGCGTTTCAGTTTAAAGTAACAAAATGGGATTAGCGTGTGCGCTCTTGTGCGCCACGCGCTCTTGTGCGCTGCGCACATTAGCACACGAGTAACGCGCGCGGGAAGCATAAGCAGGCGCGCTGATGTGCAAACAGAGGAGCAGGGCTTCAGTACAATGGTGAAGACACTGACAGATGGTGCAGGGGTCTTGGGTTCAATCCCCCACTGTGTCCAATGAATAAGGCTGGCTGAGGCACTTCCTTTTATGTGTAATATTGCAGTATGAGGCATTTTAATTTTATTTTAATTACTGCTGCTAGCAAACGGACTCTCAAAGCGCTATAACATAAGGTGCAGCATAAGGCACCCCATAAGGTACCCCAGAGGGCACATTTTGAAGTGCAATGTCCGCCACGGCACCCTACAATGTTGCTTAAAGGGTGGCCTATAGGGCGCCATATAGGGTGCCCTATGAGGCACGGCAAGGTCATAGCACTGTTTTTGATGGCAGCACTGTGCATTGTAACGCATGGAAATGTTCAGTAGGTGCGCTGACATACAAGGAGAAACAGCAGTGTAGCACAATGGTTGAGACACTGACTGATGGTGCAGCAGTCATGGGTTCAATCCCCCACTGTGCCCAATGAATAAGGCTGCCTGAGGCACCACCTGTTATGTGTAATATTGCAGTATGAGGCATTTTAATTTTATTTTAATTACTGCTGCTAGCAAACGTACTCTCAAAGCGCTGTAACATAAGGTGCTGCATAAGGCACCCCATAAGGTACCCCAGAGGGCACATTTTAAAGTGCACTGTCCGCCACGGCACCCTACAATGTTGCTGAAAGGGTGGCGTATAGGGCGCCATATAGGGTGCCCTATTAGGCACGGCAAGGTCATAGCACTGTTTTTGATGGCAGCACTGTGCATTTTAACGCATGGAAATGTTAAGTAGGTGCGCTGACATGCAAGGAGAAACAGCAGTGTAGCACAATGGTTAAAACACTGACTGATGGTGCAGGGGTCATGTGTTCAGTCCTCCACTGTGTCCAATGAATAAGGCTGGCTGAGAAACTACCTGTTATGTGTAATATTGCATTATGAGGCAATTTAATATTGTTTTAATTAGTGCTGCTAGCAAACACACTCTCAAAGCGCTGTAACATAAGGTGCAGCATCAGCCGCCTTATAAGGCACTCCAGAGGGCATACTTTAAAGTGCACTGTCCGCCCAGGCACCCTAGAATGTTCCTTATAGTGCACTTTATAGGGTGCCGTATGAGGCCCCGCAAGGTCAGCACTGTTCATTTTAATGCATGAAAATCTTAAGTAGGTGCGCTGATATGCAAGGAGGAACAGCAGTGTAGCACAATGGTTAAGACACTGACCGATGGTGCAGTGGTCATGAGTTTAATTCCCCAGTGTACCTAATGAATAAGGTTGGCTGAGTTAATTCCTTTTTCTGCTTGCAACTGCACAACGATCTGTGCTGCCATCTAAAAAGAACCCCACCCTAGTGCCATAAATTAATGCACCTTTTAGGGTGCACCAGAAGGCACATCCTAAACAACCACGTCAGCAAAGGTGAGTTATAATGTTCCCTAGAGGCCATGTTGAAAGGTTGCCAACTCCCAAGGCACCATAGTAGGCACCCCATAAGCTGCCTGAATCGAAGGTGTGGAGTAAGATGCCCCAAGGATGTATAGGTGAACCCAAAACCATTGGCCAAGAGCAGTAAGGTCCCCCAATTTGAAGGGCAAGAGAGGTATGTGCCAAGCACACACGTAACCCAAACACTGCACAGAGCAGAAAGGAAAGACAATGCATAAGTAAAAGAAGGACGTAGATCAGAGCTGATGGACCACACAAATCAGCTCCAGCCCATGTGGCAGCTAGAAAAATGGACAAACATATTGGGGGCAGCTGTAGCTATGCACAGAGTGATGGTAATGTACCATGCTATAATGACAGTGTGTGACAGAGGATGGGAAGATGTGTGCAGCAGAGGAGCCTGAAATGGCAGGATAGGTGAAATATCAGGATGACAGTGGAGTAGCAGTGCTATGCAGAGCACACACAGGAGAGGCAACCAAGGAGAGCTGCAATGCAGGAATGTGTAGGAGTGCAGGACATGGGGTAGCAGCATGCACATCAGGGTAGGATGGCACACAGCTGGCAGACAGAAGATGGACAGAAGGATGGTTCACAACTCTGATGAGGGTACAATGTGCTCACAGCACAGATCTGCACAGATATGACTGTCACACGAATTAAAACTAATTCTGCAGGACAAGCATACAAATCAAAGAGAACAGAGAGGAATCACACCTATGACCACTACCACAAATGGCAATGCACAAACCGGTAGGCCACACCACCAACGTGAGCTCATTAGCAAAGGCTGCATACAAAAATAGTGCAGGGCATCACACAAGACACCTGCTGGCTGTCAGGACAGGCAAACCCCCAACAGTAATCATGACCAAATGCACATGCAGATCTGCTGTGAACAGATCAGATCCCAGTCTGTAACTGGGACCAGAGACACATGCACACACACAATGAAATGTTATGCAGTGGATACAGCATGCAAAAGAGGAAAGAAACTAAACCTCAAGGGCAGCAGAGGATGCTCTGTGGAGCTGGTTAAAAATCTGGAACAGGACAGGAGAGAATTCAACATGCAAACAGGTGTACCACATACCAGCTCAACCACAGCAATACAAAACCCCCAAGTGCACTGCCATGTAAACACCATAAAGAAAGAGACCTATGTAACAGATAATATCTGATGGCTAGGCAGCACAGAGGGCACACCTTGGTGTAGAGTGAAGAGAGGGAAGGGTGTGTGTAGAGGTGATGAACCTGCTGGTACCTAATGGTCCAGTTAGCACAACAGAAAAGAAAAAGATAAACCACATGTGGGGATCAAACCTGCAAACTAGGGACTTATAACACATGCCTCTAACCATTCCCACAAACAGCACACTGAGCACAATGCAAAACAAATACCCCAAAGGGAGGGTGTGTATGGAAACCTGTAATAGCCAGTGATGTGGCAAATGGCTGGCAGATACACAGCTGCCACCATACATGGATGTGAGCACAGGTGGGCCATGTACATGACCAGCAAATCAGTAGATACAAGTGTCAATGTGCTCAAAGAGTGGAGGAGTAGCCTAGTGGTTAGAAAACTGGCTTGGACACCAAGCAACCAGGGCTCGATTCACACTAGCACCCCATGTGGCCTTGGGCAAGTCACGTAACCCTCCATTACCTTGGAAGAAAGACCTGACAATCTACATCCAGTGACACTGACAAGAAAACCCTGGAGTCTCTGGGTCACAAGGAGTCAGGACTGACTCAAAGGCACACATTGTATTGCACGTCTGTCACCATGATCAAGCAGCAGCAGAGACTAATGTATATCAAACACATATGTTTATTTGGGTTCATCTTCACAGTTAGTGTAGATCCCGCCATCATAATATCAAAGTGAGTGGATCCAAGGTGAAAGACAGAAAGGTCACTGGCCTGTCTACAAATGAAGGGCAGGAGACATAATGTGCAGCACTATGCATTAGGCCCCCACCCCCCACATGCTGCTGCACGCCTCAAATGTGTTACTCACATATGAGTGCATGTAGACAGTAGGCGGTGCATGATGAGGGACCAACACACATCAATCATGATCTGTTCCCTAAAATATATCTTGCTGGCAACACAGGAGGCACACAAATTAAAACAGCATATGTTGTCACAATGTTTTAATGTTAAAAACACATTCTGAAAGTAATGTTTCAGCTCTCACCTAATGCCTGATCTAGGAATCAAAGCTGCAACAATGTAAACCCAAACAATCATCAAAAGCACAATGAGGATATGCTAACAGGTAGCAGAGGCACATGAACACAGAGAGAATACAAACTAAACTATCTGCAGAAACCTGCAGAGATAACACCATGCAGGAGGTCCGCCTGCACTGTTTGTTGGGTAGACAGTGTTTGGACACATATAGCACGGTACATGGAATGCATGATTGAAGGAGGACAACGGACACCCACACTGCCACACTCCAAATATAATGGGGCAATGTGAGTGTCGTCACCGCAGGGGATAAACAGGACCGTGCAGACATGCAATGCAAGGTGTGTACATAAATGCAGAGTGCCACGTCTGTACAGTAAACAAACACAAGAACCAGCATGTGCAGATGGAAATGATGGGCAAACATGTTACAGTGAACCACACAGAAGCCATAGGTCCACATGCTGTGGTTCACCAACATAGTCAATCATATGCACAAGCACCATCCACATAACAACATGATACAGTGATGCCACACATGCACGTAAACACCCTTGGCCATTGCAAACATCAATCCAGGATGGTGGTGTGCATGAAAGCGTTGTTGTGGCAAAACCTGTATCATGTCCAGGTGGAGAGCAGGTGGACCTAGACAATAGGACTGCTCCATCGTTGCCCCTATGCCACACACATGGCTGTATGCTTGTGGTGAAACAAACAGATGAGCGTATCCTGTGTGCCATGTCACACACATGGCCAAAACACAACAACAACACAACTGTGGAGGAATGTACAACATACAGTGACAATGTCAGTCCCTGTTGCACACGTGGGGATCAGTACACAGCGTCCAAAGTGCAAAGAGTATCTGCAATCCAACAGGTCAGGTTAAAACTGTCCTTGCAACCCTGGGCATGCATAGTCAAGTGTCACATCCCAATATGCCACAGTCCTTGAAAGTTCATGTGTGTCCCCTGCAATGAGCAGGACTCCCAGCCAGAGCATGGCAGCAACAGTGTGTTGGACAGGTCTGTCATGGCCAAAGTAGAAGTCCAAGAGTAATACTGTCCATCCCAGGCATGTGTTTCACTCGCAGAGGTCAAACATCCTATGGCACCATTTTCCAGGGAGAGTTCCATGGTGTTGTGTCCCCCAACAGGTGGGTGATGGGGAAGCCAGATGCACTGTAAGAGATGTGTCTGGTATGTCCTCTGCACTGTGTCAGGAGAGGATACATATTGTATTGTAAGACGCCTTGCAAAAACAGCACAAATTGCAGAGAGTCACACCTTAGGAAATACATAAGAAAGGGATGCAAAGGCAAACATGACATGATCACAACACAAAACATTCCGCATATTGGTGACATCTTGAATCAGAAACACAGACACGGGTGTCACATGGATATGGTCATGTCCATGCTCATGTCACACAGGCGTCTCACAGCTACACACTATGTGCATCTGTTTCTGTGAACAGAGAGGCAACATGACATGTACATGAGACAAACAGTAAATCATCAACAGGTGAAGGCAGATGTAATCCCCCAAATAACAAAGGTGCATACTACCCTGTGTGTGCATCAGGTGTATGCCATCGATCCCCTGAGCAACTCAACAGCCATAGCAGGTCACAGTGAAGGGAGACAATGTCAGCAAAATGTGTAGAATCACCATGTCACACCACTGTTGATGCATGTCCACATTATGCCGATATCTGAGATTAAAAAAAAACTGCTCAACAGTGGTCCCTCAAAACACAAGACACAGTTCTGCTCACAGCACACAACACATGTTGAGAATGTTCACAAGGTAAACAGCACTACGGTAGAGGTAGAACAGTCACCACCGCCCTCCCTCACCTCTCTGTTGTTGTACACACTGGTCACAGCACATGATAATATACTATGCCTGAACACTGTATCATCACACAGCCAACCCATAAACACACACCCACACAGTATGTTAAGGTCAGCGTGCCAGCTGTAACACATGGCCTGTATGTGCACAAGTGGAGATTTGTAGACATAAAGGCCCAGTGAAATGCAGTGATACCCTGGTGTTGGCTGATGGTACAATGTTGGGGTAGGGTGCAAGTGTAGGCCACCACCAAAGAAAACCCACCTCCACACACATGCAGCTCTGTTGGACATGTCCCAGAGATAGTGTTGCAGAGGACATACTGGACACAAACACATGGGGATATGTGTGACAACAGCAAGATATGGGTTAGGGAGGCGTAAGGAAAAGAGGTGAACCACAACATCTGGACAATATGACACATCACTGAGGACATGTTTTCCCCCTGACTGCTGGCACAGACAATGTAGCTGTAGATCCACCTACCCCGGACCACAGCATCTTGGCTGATGTACAGTCATGTGTCAATGCACCACAGCAACAGCATCTTCACGAAGTATGTCCTGTGCATTGGGAAACACAAGAGAAACAAACATATGTCATGGTCTAGCTGTGCAACACACACTGCACCTTCCTGTCCCCAGCTGTCAGACCCCACAACATCACATACACTGTTCACTATCACACTGTACAGATCTCTCACATGTGAGGTGTCAGAGGGAAACTACAGGTGTCCGTACTCTGTCTGTCCCCTCCCTCACCTCTCTGTTGTTGTACACACTGGTCAATAGAGGTGTCTGCTCCCATCATGTTTCTGCCTCACCCCAAGGCTGCAATATTAGCCCGGGTCCTCCATATTGCCACCAATGCCCCCTCACCGTGTATACTGGTGTCCCAATGTCGTCTGTTACCCCACTGTCAATTGCTGTAACACACGGAAATATGCAGGGACACCTCCTGTATCCACTGTCCAAATACATATCCTGGTGTGTACATCTCATACCTTGAATAATATTGACATCTGAGTGCTGATGATGTGCACAAATAGATCGCAATGTCTGCGTCTGCTGTGCGTAACCACACCCCCATGTCTGTTTGTGACCTGACCATGATGGATGCATGTCATCCCACTGTGTGACAGTGAGAATGTCAAAGCATGGATAGCCTATATGTGCACCTTTAAAAAAACCCTCCCATCTGAGTCTCTGTGTGTATGTGGACATAACCTCCCTTGCTAGGGTCCGCAATGTAGTTGTTGTCGTGGACTGTACTCTCCTCCCCCACACACATACACAGCCTGTAGCTGAGGCATGTGGCATATGTTGAGATAGCATCAGCTAGATATGCCATGTCCCCCCTCAAAACACCCCTAAAACACAATCCACCCACACATTCAGTGCTCAGCTCGCCTACTGTAACCCACACCTTGCTGATCTTGCCCAGATCACCTCTGTTTGTGTGTACATATGCAACACTGCACTGCATGGCTATTCTACAACAACAAAATGTAGCAATGATACTCCCCCTGGCTGGACACTGCACAGGTCCCCATCCTTCACCATATCCATGTCAGGGCTACGTGATGACCTATACATTCAGGCACACTGTGGGGTTGCATGAACACCCCTCAAGGATAGTTAATACCATCATTAAAATCTAGTAATGAGCATGTGTATTGTGCTATGTATGACATGTAGCAACATACATAAGAAACAGACACACATATCCAGCTGACAGGAGCATAACACCCACATAAACAGCTCTAAATTGTACAATATAACCACACACCGCTGGACAACTGTCCCCAAACATGGTCTGCTCTCACACTGTGAATACCGCACCATATGCCTCCCACCGTGCTGCACCCATAGCATCAAACCAACTAACTGTGGTTGCACAGCAGCTGCTATCACAACCAGCCACCAACAGGGAATGTGACCCCCAAAACCTCCCACAGGCCTAGAACCACCCACCCACATAATCCACCACCAACTGCTGTTGTGCCCTGCCCACATTGTTTGTCTCACACTCATGCCTATATGTGACGTTGGGATTGTCTGTTAAATGTCAATGCAGTGTGGCATCCGAATTACATTTTTACAGAAATGTTAACCTTTATAACCAGTACACACATATAACAACACATGTAGGTGGGAATATATGCAATACGTACATGAGAAGATCGCTGCGATCAACTGCCGCCTGACTGCTGTGCCCTCCCGTGTGTCACCACTGGCACGTACAGGGGGGCATGTTGGATCATCTTCCAGATCCTCATTAATCTCTGCAGGGATATTGTGCCTGAGAGCAATGTTGTGCAGGATGCAACAGGCTATGATTATCTCTGCCACAGTCATTGGCTTATATTGTAAGGCCCCGCCTGTCCTATCCAGACACCTGAAGCGACTCTTCAACACGCCAAAGGTGCGCTCTATGACAGAGTGGCTGGAGGCATGGGCCTCATTGTACCTCCACTCTGCACGTGTCTGTGGCTGATGCACAGGGGTCAGCAGCCAGGGGCGACACCCATATCCTGCATCACCTGCAGAAACAAATGTTGCATGTTAATGCAGGAGCTCATGTTCACCCAAATTGACAGATGTATAGACTTGAGAAACAAATGCAGAACACATCCTGACAGAAACATATGACAGCACAACTATGCAGTTGAGAAAAATAGACATATGATGACAGAAAGGGACCACATGGCCTATCGAGTGTGTTCGTCTATGGCAACAACTACAACAGGCCCATTTATACCTTTAGAGATCCTCTGTGTGTGGCCCATGCGTATTGTAATGCCGTTACTGTCCTCATCTCTACCACCTTCACTGTGAGACTATACCACCGATCCACTGATCACATGTTCAAAGTATATGTCAGCATAGTACCCACGAAAGAACGTGCTGTCAATTGAAGGAGGCTCACACCCAGAACATGTATGCCATGGAGGTCTGGCAAAGTCTAAAGCATATCACCTCTATTCCCCCTGCCCTCTAAGGTCTACATATTAAGATTGAGCAGTCTGTCTCCATATGCTGCATACTGCTGACCACAAATCATTTCAGTAGCCGTCCTCTGCACTGTCTCCATCCTGTTCACAGCCTTTTGAAGCTCCGGTCTACAGAATTGCACACTGTACCCCACATGAGTTTGCACCAATGACATATACAGAGGCAGTGTACTTTCCTGTGTATCTGCTACCAATACCTCTCTGTATTTACCCAAGCAGCCCCCTAGCGTTTGCCGTCACCTTTCCAAAATGGTCAGCTACATTAGGATCGGCAGACACAACAACGCCTAGGTCCCGCTCATCTACAGTGGCCAAAGGTACTGCACCCCCTATACTGTCTTGCTCCCCTGGTTTGTCGCAGCCCAAATGCGTGATCATACATATGCAAACACGTACTCCCAGCTGCAAAGGTCCGGAACATCCATCAAGCTTAGCTAGACCCCTCCTCATGTTATCTAGTGCTTCCTGGGTGACTACTCCAGTACAGAGTGAGTGTGTGAACCTAAGACACACATGACAAGGGTTAGTTGTATGGATTGGCAATAACATAAACGTTACATAACATACAAATGCTAGCAGACAAGTAACCGGCATCACAGGTGGATGTGAAGGGCACCAACCCCCCCCCCCCATCACATGTGGGCATATGGCACGCACACACACAAGGAGTGATCCACCACCAGGACAGACATATGCACACGTGCGTAGTCACATGAACACCATGTGCATGTTATAATCTGGAAATACTCACCCAGCAATATACAGTCCGCATACCGGCCGGCCTCAAATTGTCTGAATAGTGCCGAGTGATGCAGGATATAGGAGTCATGGGTGGACCCTGCAAACCTAGGGACCACATTCAGAATATGCAGATTTGCATCACATACAACCTGAACATGCAGGGAATGGTAGTGTTTGCGGTTGCGGAATGCTACCTCCCTGTCTCTAGGTGGGACCAGGGCAACATGTGTGCAATCAATAGCTCCCATCACGTGTGGTATCCCGGCTAATGCCTCAAAGGCCTGGTTCAGGGTCCCCCACTGTTGCCTAGTGTGGGGAAGGGTTATGTAATTCCCCACCCGGCTGACCATGGCACGCAGTACTTGGTGGAGACAGCGTGAGAAGGTGGGGCGGCTCATGCCACCCACTGCGGCCACAGATGACTGGAAACAGCCAGAGGCAAAGAAATGTAAGGCAGCAAGGAGCTTGACTAAATCTGGTATGGCATGGGACCGATCAGTCAGGGGCTCGAGGTCAGGTCTTAGATCCTCATAGAGCTCCCTAATAGCTCTTGTGCTCAGTCGGTACAGGGAGATGACCTGGTCCTCATGCATGCCCTGGAGCTGTGCCATGGGCCTGTAGAGGCGAGGCTGCCGAGCCTGCACCTCAGCACGCCTTCTGTGCCGTGCACGCACAGAACCTGCCTGGGCCGCCCCCACAGCTGCAGGTCTGATTTGCAGTGGGACTACACCCATACCCTGTGCCTCAGCCCCACAGACACCATCTCCCCTGTCCGGCAACCGCAGCATCTGCCCACGTCTCAGGGCAGATGCGGCAAAATAAAAAGCCGCCATAAACTCCTTCCGTCTGGCTTCACTAACACAGTCAAACACACACACGAACCTTGCCAAACAGTGTACACCTTACAAACCACACAATACAATACACACACAATACAACACAATACAACCAACACACACAATACAGCCAACACCAATACAATACAACCAACACCAACACCTGCTTTGACTCTCTCCATTCCTCACTGCCAACACACACCGTCTCTCCCTCGCCTACGAAACAACCCTCAACGTGGACCAGGTGTGCAGGCTGATTTATATATTTTTTTTATGTTGTGGCCGTTGCACATGTGCAGTTGTGCGAGCGCGGTGTGTGTGCGCGGTGCGCATGTGCAACTCGTTGCGCATGGGCGTGTGTGTGCATGGCACACATGTGCGACTCGTTGTGCATGGGCATTTGTGTGTGCATGGCGCGCATGTGCGACTTGCTTCGCATGTGTGTGTGGATGCACATGCGCGGCGCGCACATAGAAACGCCCATGCGCAACGAGTCGCACATGCACGCCACACACACACACACGCCCATGCACAACGAGTCACACATGCGCGCCGTGCACACACACATGCCCATGCGCAATAAGTCACACATGCGCGTCGCGCACACACAGACGCTGTAATGGGGAAGATCCACCTTGGGCCTTGAAAACACAGGATTCTGTGAGAACCAGGTCAGAATCTGACAGGCAGGCAAACCACATGATCAATAGTTGTCAGGAGCAACGTAAACAGACTCAGCCATGAGGTCTGCAACCCCGCCCAACTAGCAAGCAATCCTTAGCTCCTGAAGCAAACAGTTTTCACCTGAGTGGGGGAAGTGCTAATCAGCACTATAAGAAACACTCAGTAGAGGTAGAAAGGGGAGAAGGAAGAAACAGGAAGGAACTCAGAGAGAGATCCAGCGACAGACCCAGAGAGAGAGAGTGAGAAACAGCTGTGACAGTCAGTTTGCTGTGACGCAGTTTGGAGCTCAGAGGCAACGTGCTTTGCAGAGTGAATGGAAGCCTGAGAGAGTGGAACCGTATGTATCTGAGAATTGTGACTCTGGAAGTGATTCTGAACCAGACTTAAGGAAACTTACTGGCAGCAGAAATACCTTGAGAGTTAATGCTCAGAAGCCTCATGGGAAAAGTCCAAGGCTGGTGCCGTGCTGGGAAGGCCATCAGAAGGATTTAACAGGAGAGCTAGTGTGGGAGCATTTACAAGCCCCTGAGAGGGAGAGGTATTGTGTAGAAGATATCTGCATGTCAGAAGAAGAAGAGTTTGAAAAGCCTAAACCTCAGAGAAAGGCTTCCAAGGGCAAAACCCTTTGCTAACAGGGTAGAGCAGTTCCATTATCCTCAGCCAAAACCTGAAGGTAGGACAAGCAAATACTTTAAAGGGAAAAGTTCTTATAAAAAGTTATGTGCTGAAAATCCTGGAAGGTAGGTCTCTCCTCTCTCACACTCTGATATATATGGTAACAGTAATTCTTACCTTAGAGAGGGCTGGCTGGATAAGCCCCGGGAAGATACATTAGAAGGAGGTTTACAAACGTTGTGCAATAAAGAAAACGTTTGTCCCGCTGAAAGTCAGCAGGAGCCTATGATAATTGATTCTGCTAGTGAAGATTCATTTAGTGATCCAATGGATTGTACGCTAACCATTTCAGACAAGATTACTTCTTTGTGGTAAGCCAGCGTTTGTGCATTGCTTAAGGCTAGCTGTAAAGATCACAAGATTTGCTGTTCATTTGCAAAGGAACTGTATGCTGAGAATATTGTTTCCTGTGAATATAATTTGAGTAAGAAGCAAGAAGAAGCTGTCTTTCATTTTCCTTTATCACATGCTAGAGTGTATGGCTTTATTGTCCTAAGTTTGTTGTGTTGTATATTTGAAAATCCAACCCCGGGAGGGGAAATAAAATCCTATCTTGTACCTGACCCATTCGTGTCCACAACTACTCCTTCATCGAAAGGGTCATCAGGCGGACAGACCCGCTCCCACTAGGCGGCGGACTGAGCACTGCCTGACAACACCCATGCGCAACGAGTCGCACATGCGTGCCACACCCACACACACGCCCATGCGCAATGAGTCGCACATGCGTGCCGCGCACACACACACGCCCATGCGCAACGAGTCGCACATGCACGCCGCACACACACAAATGCACATGTGCAACAAGTTGCACATGCACGCCGCGCACACGCACCACGCTCGCACAACTGCGCATGCGCAACGTTAAAAAACATATAAATCAGCCTGCACACCTGGTCCACGTTGAGGGGTGTTTCAGGAGGCAACGTGTGTTGAGAGTAGTAGAGGTAGTGTCAGAGGCTGTGGTGCGAGTAGTGGAGGTAGTGTGGTTTGTAGTGTGGTCTGTATTGTGGTTTGTAGTGTAGTCTGTATTGTGGTTTGTAGTGTGATTTGTAGTGTGGTCTGTAGCGGTTTGTGTAGGTGAGGTGTGGGACATAGCAGGGTAGGCAAGGAGCAAGTGAGGGAGAAAGGGGGTGAGGTGGGGTGAGGTGAGGTGGGGTGTGGTGAGAGGACAGGGTGATGGAGAGGGAGATGGAGAGGGTGAGGGAGGGTGAGGGTGAGGGTGGGAGGGGAGGAGGGGGGCCCACCTGTTGCCGGGGACACACATAGGGCAGGGACTGCTGGGCATATGGAGGCAGAGGCAGGCCCATAGGGTAGGCCACAGCCCACTCAGTGCATCCACACCGGTAAAAGGAAAAGAATACCGGTGCCTGCACCACAAAGAAGGAGGGCCACAAGGTTCAGCCACATGGAGAACCACATCCTCCTGTCCGTTGTACTTGAAAATTATGATGTACTTTATGGGTGGCTCAGTAGCCGCACAACTGTGGCCACATGAACTGCGGTGTGGGAGGAGGTGCGGGCGGCATTGGTCGAGGCAGGGGGCCCCCCCAGGGACCTAGAGAGCTTCAAGAAGAGATTCTCAGACATTAAAAGAGGGGTGAGGCAGCACATGGCCGCAGAGCGCCAACATGCTTTGGGCACAGGTGGTGGTGGCCCCCTCATACCATCCCTCACGCCCCTGGAACAGGAGCTGGCAGAACAATTAGGGCCAATATACCTGTGTGGTCTGCCTGAGGCCCTGGACACCGCACATCCGCAGGCAGGTATGTATGCTACATACACCTTTCAGCTCTCAGGCCATGCCTGCAATCCCTAATGTGTAGACATCAGCCATCTGCAAACACCCTCCCATACCTGTCTCCCGAGCCCCACCATGTACCTATCCTGGGGGCACATGTGTGTGCTGGAACCCCTGAACACCCTGTTTTGTTGCCATGTTCCTGGGCCACATTCCACATGTGACCCTCATCCCATCCCTCTCCCCATCTGTCCCAAACATGTCCCTGCACAACAGTCACTACCCTACCCTCACACCTGTGATTGCCATGCCCAGTATGATTGTGAGGGCCTTTGATCAGGGAATGCTTGTTTGACATACTATCTGCACAGTGCTGCATGTGCTTGGCAGTGGCCAACAGGTGATGAATAGTCCTAGTCCGCTGTGTAGTGGGTCACTGCCAAGCACATGTAGCACTGTGAAGATAGTATGTCAAACAAATATGCCCTGATCAAAGGCCCTCACAGTCCTACAGGGGATGGCAATAACAGGTGTAAGGGTGGGGTAGTAGCAGGTGTGCATGAACATATTTGGGGCAGATGGGGAGAGGGATGGGATGGGGGCTACAAGTGGAATGGGACCAGGAACAGGAACATGGCAACCAAACAGGGTGTGCAGGGGTACAGCACACCCATATGCCCCCGGGATAGGTACATGGTGGGAATATACAGAAAGGTATGGGAGGGTGTAGTGGGTCCTGTATGCAGCACACATGCAGGGCCCCCCCCATCATGTCTGTGGTGTTTGTAGCACACACGTATACATAGGTGGAGTGTCTAAACATATGTCTGCTGTCTCTGACTGTTCACAATGCAGGTGACTACAGTACAATGGGGGCTCATGAAGAGGAGGAAGAAGAGGAGGAGGAGGAGGAGGTGGAAGTGGCCGGGCCTCAGGGTGTGGATGAGCCCGAGGCTGCTGTCTCTGGGGGAAGCACAAGTGGGGGCAAAGAGATCCAGGAGCCACCCATCACCAGCGGGGCAACAGTGGGGGCTGCAACCAGCAGCACACAGACTAGTGTGAGCCCACCAATGGAGCCAAGACAACACCTCAGGCAGGCACCATATATGCCAGTCCCAGATCCCACAGACATGGGTACCATGATGGAGGAGCTGAGGGCCCACACCGCAGCAGCATGGCGTGATGCTGAAGGTGGGTAACAACAGACTGTCACAACCACAACGCAAAAACCACTAGTCTCTGGTTGGTGTGGGTGTGGTGGATGTAGCAACATTCCTTCCTCAGCTGTTACATGTATGGTTCACGTAGAAGGGATGTATTGGAGCGAACACAAGGGTATGGCGTATGACAGATAATGTTAATGTGACACACACCAGACCAGACCAGGGTCAGTTAACACCTACAGATGTAGCCATAAGAGGAATGTTGGTTAAGGTCCAGCATGTTGTCAGCCAAACAAACAGAACGCAAGCATTGCCCTTGCAACAGTCTGCCTCATGGCAGACGCCCAGCCATCTCACAGAGAACAGGATGCCACCTGTCCTATAGTCATTGGACAATCAGAGCAGACATAAACAAACCTAAGCATCTTATGTCAATTAACGTCACACAGCCTCCATTCCCTCTAGTCTGCATATCCAGGTGAAAAAGAAACCTAGGATATGAAATAAGTAGTCAACATGTGTTAAAATACCCATATACCAGGATTTGCAGAGATGACAGGATCAAAGCACAAGTAAAGATGGTTTGGGAGAGGGACAGGTCCCTCAAGGCTGCCTGTACGTTAACAACTAAGATCGACTGCTTGGCATACAGACAAAGCCATCAACATGTCCCCTTCCTGTAGCTCTGACACTGAGTCCCCCAATTGCATAGGTTGGGACTCACCCACTCAATAACACAGGTCAGCTAACAACCTCTGTTGTGTTTTGAAAGACTGGCCACTTCCCAGCTGCCACCCCTGTTGCCAACCTGAATCAGGGAAACACCTCCCCAGCTCTGGGTATCGCAGCCCTTCACCAGGGGTTAGCACCTGCTGTGGATTCCTCAGCATTATGTTGTCCGTGCGTTCCTGGGGTGTGTCCACCTCTGCTGCATACTCTGTTGCTCCCCCTGTTCCGTCCAAACCCTCCATACGTTGACCAAGGTGTACACGCACTGGTATCCAACCCCATCTCTTTCGCCCCAAGGTGTATGTGAACCCCTCTGCTGTCAGAAACGTGAGGCAGCAGTGCACTTGCACACGTAAGGGTTGATATCCTTGTGCTACCACTCCATCCCTCTGACTCTATAGCGCATCTCCTGTAACCTGTCCCAGCTGCGTTTATCCCACCTTTGGGAAGTGGTCCTGGCCTTCTGACCCTGCACACCTCACAGAGGCCCCTACATCTACAGATTGCCAGACTTTGCCACAAGAAACACTGATCCCCATGTGTGTCGGGGGGACATCCACATGTTGGATGGCAACATATGTGACTGTGGATGATGTGGAGGGTCAGGTGCCACTGTCAGAAACCCACACCCGGCCAGGGCACAGAGGTTTGGGGCTGCCATAATATTCTCCACGCAGAAGGTGTGAGAAACCCTGTTGCCACCCAGTAGGCTAGCTGGGAGTGGTAGTTCCATTGCCCAGTGACACGGAATAGTTGTGTGTTGCGTGGAAGGCAAAATGATCAGATGTGTATAATGCAAAACCCCAAACGTCAGTGTAGAAGAAGACAGGACACCAGTCAAGCGTTTGCTGGAGGGTATGTACATAAATGAAAGTAACAAATGTGCAGCATGTATCATAGGTAGTAAACAGAGCAATATAATATTTGTTGTAAGTAAACAGAGCAAGACAAAGCAGCTATGTCTCCCTAAAGGACGACAAATGCTCTATTTTCTGCCCTCAGTCATCTATGTCCCACAGGTTTAGCAAAGTGACTCTACACGATCTGACAAGCAGAGAGTCCAATCCATAGGATCCCTCCTGGAGCACTCTCATTAACGTCCAATTTCATGTCTGCTGACTCATGGCCTCCTGAGTGTGGTGGCAAGCTGTCATTGCAGGGTGTAAGGGAACCTCCCTCTGTGAATTTAGGTGTTTCCCCTGGACACAGGTTTACACAGTAAGAACATAAGAACATAAGATATGCCATACTGGGTCAGACCAAGGTCCATCAAGCCCAGTACCCTGTTTCCAACAGTGGCCAATCTAGGTCATACATACCTAGCAGTTTCCCCAAAAGACACAGGTTCCACAATGCTTGTACTGGGTCAAGCATTGATATCCTGGGTCCCTTCTTAATAATGGTTTATGGACCTTTCCTCCAGGAACTTGTCCAAACCTTTTTAAACCCAGCAACACTAACAGCCTTTACCACATCCTCCGGTAACAAATTCCAGAGTTTGATTACACGTTGAGTGAAAAAAATATTTTCTTTTATTAGTCTTAAATAGTTTACCCTGTAGCTTCATTGCATGTCCCCTAGTCTTTCTATATTCTGATAACGTAAACAATCGATCTACGTTTACCCGTTCCACTCCATTCATTAATTTATAGACTTCTATCGTATCTCCCCTCAGCTGTCTCTTTTCCAGTGATCCAACAGGCATGCCAAAATATGCCTTGTAAGCTTCACACATCTTGGCAGATGCTGCCACGGAGTACTTTTTCGCTCTTGTCTTGGATGCTTACAGCCTCTTGATGCCATGTCAGACCACTTAAGAAGCTAGAATGAAAACAAACTGGTGAGCTTAAGACATGTGTTGCTGCTCATTCCTAGGTTTTCAGTTGGTAAAGAGGCTGCTGAACGACTGTGCTCACTCTGTGCAAATCCGTTGTTTATATAGATGTGAGGCAGAAGAGACATTATAGTGGTCACCAAAAGGCTTTTATTAAAAGTTCTCAAAAAAAAGTTATACACAAAGTTCCAAAAGTCTTGCAAAGTTCTGGAAAGCTCTAGAAAGTTATAGAATTTTCCAAAAGGAACTCCACATTTACTTTGCACTAAATTGATTTAGAATATCCTGCAAAATAGGTAATTTTCAAAAATATCACTTTCCTGGTCGCAAAAGCAATGTTTGTGGGGCATAATTACCATTTCCTGTGGTTTTGAGACATAAGATATCGGAAAATAACAGTTATTATCCAGGAACAAGAAGGTAAGGTGTAGAGAACCCTGTGGCTGTGGAGACCCCCCCCCCCTATGGCTTTCAGCTACCCCACTCCAGCTGTAACGACCTGCTGTCTTATTTCCTGGTCGCAGACCCTGTCTAGAGCACTGCCATGGATCTCTGTCCCAGGTTGGACACGTATAACAACGTGCCCTAGTGCTGGTTTCCCATATGTGCAGACTCTGAGGCCCGTGTATCCGGCAATGAGGTCTGAGGGTTTCTCTGTTCTCACACTCTAAGCAGGTGTCTATCAACAGTCTGTGCCCTCACTCCATCTGCTCTGCTGGCTGCACTTCCAGAAATGCAGCTAGGTCCCTTATGGGCTCCCAACTCTCTGACATCTGTGAGACTCTCCAACCATGTTCCCGCCCCCCCCTCCAGAGCTCATGTCCATCTCACAGAAGCTGCTCCTCTCGTCCCCTCTGGAGCCCCCATCTGTGGTTGATATGTCTGTTCCCTGAGGCCTGGCTATGCCACCCTGAGCAGGTGTGAGTAATTATGATCAAAGCTTGCTACCATGTTAGTGCTTGGGTGTGTCAGCTCAGCTCCTGTCTCCCTCTGCTTGCCTCTCTTATGCACACACTGTGACGTTTATGCTGCCTGACCGTCAGTCTATGAAAAGGTACAAGCATCTCCTCTCTCCATATCCATAGGCTCAGTATGTGCCTCTATATCACACCATGTGCCATCTATGAACCCCCCTCCCGTGGTGTTTCCTGCCAGTGTACAGCATGTGTGTGTGTCACCAACACAAGCATACTGTGCATGGCCACATACCCCAGGTGATCAGACAACGGCACCCATGGGAAACACTTGCAAATGGCCCAGGGTGTTTTTCCAAATCAACCCCCCTGTGGGTCGTCTACACACAGTACTAGTGAATAGGGATAGGCAGTACCTGGGCCAGAAAAAAAACCTCTCTGCAGTTGTGCAGCTATCTCATGCCAGCTCTGAGGACACAGTCCCTTGCTGCATAGTTGACGTTATTCCCTGGAGCTCTGCCACGGATCACCAATCAAGGCTGTGTCCTGCAGACCTCTGCACTGGGTGGTGGGCACCCACCTCCAGACTCCCTGAAGCTGGTTCCTTCAGTGCTTGGGTTTGATGGTTGCCATGCTCACCCTCCCTGTGCACTGCAGACCACCTTTGTGTCCCCTCACACTCTGCCTCACTTGCTTCAGTCCCTTTCCCCCATGAGGCTTCCTACATACAGTTAATGCGTTCCCTCCAACTGTGCCCCCACTTGGGCTGGCTTTCCTCGACCTTCCTCTGATCGTCACTGCTGCTCTCCAGCGGTGGTTGCTGTCCCTGGTTCATGCTCCACCTCCCAGACCCGATAGACATGTGTTTGTTATCGGTCCCCAAGCCTGTTGCTACGTCTGCAGTGTGTGGGTATGTCAGCGCAGCTGGTGGACCTCTGTGTTTGCTTTCCCCAGAAAACTACTGGACCGTGTACTGTGCGTGACTGTGACCTATCCTAATGTGTGAATGATGGCTCTCACCCCTATCTATGTGTCTAATAGAGTCTGCCCTATCACAATAACGATCTTGTGGGATATGTGTGACATGTGTGACGGTTGATTACTGGAGAGGTATCTCACATAACACCCTGTGTCCCACCCACAAGCACTCGGCAGGCACTCAACAGAATCTACAGTGCGGTGGGGGAGAATACCAGAGAGCTGAGGCAGTTACGGGAGGATATTCGCTCGTTGCCCTTCAACCGCATTGCTGACGCCCTGGAGGGCATGCTGGCTGTGATGCATCGGGCAGCACCGGCACAACCACCAGAGGCACCAGGAGAGGGTGCAGCACCACGGGGGGGGGGTTGCCCCGTGGCAGGCGTGGACAGCCATGCAGGAGGTAACTGTGTGGCCAATAAACAGCTGTGACACACTACATGCAACGTGTTTTTCCAATTTGTGTCTCTGTGGTCCCCTATGTAGTGTGCATATGCATGTCATGTCCCTGACCATATGACCTGCACCCAGGCCCCTCACTGGTGGGGTGTTTGCACTGCCAGGTATTACTGCACAGATGCCATCACATGCCGTGTGTGCCATGCAAAGTGTGTGTTCACTGCCCCTGGGCTGAAGCGTGATGGTTTACACGGCCACCCAGGTTGCGACAGGGGGAATGTCCTGAGGTCACATGTTCAGTGTTATGATCCATCACCGTGTCCACCCCCTCATGTCCCCAACATTGGATGCATATGTGTGACCATTGCCCCTGCCTGCAACACTGCTTACGTGCCTGCCCCCCCATAGGCATGCATGTGGCACAGGCAGACATGGGTGGCATGCGCATGTCAGCTTCTTATTTCCGCAAACACATTTGGCATGTGACATGGATGTTCCCGGGACGCCCGCTACATTGCAACATCTCATGCGCCACCCTGGTCTCACACCCCTACACATATGGTTAGCCCCCAAGACTGCATGTGGAGCCAGTCCACGCATGATACCCACGTCAACCTTTACAACACATACCTGTCTACACACATATTCCATGCTTGCATCCATAGTGTGTTGCTAAGAGAGACACGTGACCATTTCAAGTTACGAAAAAGTGTGTATATTGTATAAAACATAAAGAACATAAAACAAGGATAGGGATGGGAAAATACCCATCACCCTCCCCCCAAACACCCCCCTCTGCCCCCCTGCTACCCCCACCCGCCCTATGCACCCTCCTCCAACCTCCCCCAACCCTCCCCCACCCCCACATCAGCCACACCCTCTCCCTGCATGCTGCATGCCCAGTGATGGAACACAGGACAGCACAGGGCACATGTGTGGATGTCACAGCCCCCATCAATGACTGCTGTGACTCCCTTCAGGGGATGGCCGCCGACACAGCAGCTGCTCCACCTCGGCGGCCACCTCCTGAATGACTCCCGTCAGCCACTGGTGTGAGTGCACCAGGAGATGCACATGCTGCTCCAAGGCATCCAGGGCCACATACAGGTCCGCCACACACCTGCCACCACACACATACATGGCCCCAGGGGTCTGGGTGGTGGCATGTGCATACGACCTGTGTGTGGCCCTGGATGGTGGAGAGACATGGCATGGCTGGCGGGAGCCCACAGTGCCCTGTGCTGCACTGTGTTCGTCATCACTCTCCCACACACACACATCCCCCTCCTCCCCCCGGCCACCTCCCACCCATCCTCCACACCCTCCTCCTCCTCCCCTCTCCCCACACCCACTCAAACACTCCCTCTCCCTCCCCTGCCACCCCGCCACCCACCCCTTCCATGCCCCCATCAGCCCCCTCCTCTGCTGCAGTGTGGCCCGGCTCTTCGGCCTCCTCCTCCTCTGGCTCGACTCCCAGCTCGTCATCGGCCGCCTCCACCACCACCACCTCCATCTCTGTGGCATGGGGGGCAGGGGGGCACCTCAGCACATATGCTGCTGTTGAGGGTTCATCATCGTTGTCATCGCCCTCTGTGGAAGATGACAGTCATCAGCACATTAGTATGTCTGTAACATCGGGCGCCGACCCTCTGCAACCCCCGCCACCACCAGCAGCTCTCCCCTTCCCGGGGATCGAGCCACCAGCGGCGGGAGGAGCCGCCTTCTGCTCCTAGCCCAATCGGGGCTCAGCACAGAGGACTTAAACTTCGTGCCATCGGGCACCGACCCTCTGCAACTCCCGCCACCACCAGTAGCTCTCCCATTCCCGGGGATCGAGCCACCAGCGGCGGGAGGAGCCGCCTTCTGCTCCTAGCCCAATCGGGGCTCAGCACAGAGGACTTAAACTTTGCGCCATCGGACGCCGACCCTCTGCAACCCCTGCCACCACCAGCAGCTCTCCCCTTCCCGGGGATCGAGCCACCAGCGGCGGGAGTAGCTGCCTTCTGCTCCAAGCCCAATCGGGGCTCAGCACAGAGGACTTAAACTTCGCGCCATCGGGCGCCGACCCTCTGCAACCCCCGCCACCACCAGCAGCTCTCCCCTTCCCGGGGATCGAGCCACCAGCGGCGGGAGGAGCCGCCTTCTGCTCCTAGCCCAATCGGGGCTCAGCACAGAGGACTTAAACTTCGCGTCATCGGGCGCCGACCCTCTGCAACCCCCGCCACCACCAGCAGCTCTCCCCTTCCCGGGGATCGAGCCACCAGAGGCAGGAGGAGCCACCTTCTGCTCCTAGCCCAATCGGGGCTAAGCACAGAGGACTTAAACTTCATGCCATCGGGTGCGCCCGCACCTGGCGGGCCCGCTCCTGAGGGCCTTGCCAGAGGGCCCTTTGGCGTGGCCCTTAGGCGGAGGCCATTCTCCAACAGGCAGACCTCAGACCAGCAGGGAACAAACTCAGAACATCCGACCGCGAAAATGCAAGTAAAGACGCTGCTCTCTCAGAATACAAAGCCCAAACCTCAGGTCACGGGACTCAGTCATAAACACTAGCCAATCACCTACCCTACACGGTAGTCATCCTAGAATTAGATTTATTTGATAACCCAAGCTAAATTAGTTAATATGCCTATACCAACCAAACCACTTTACTGTAGATTCTAAGTATTACTCATACATATGTCCCGATACTACCAGCTTAACGTATCATCTACAATTGACCTATGATGTATGTAGCATAACTGTGTAACCCGCTAGATCTAGTTAGCTCAGATAACACAGGTACACTACCAAAAAACTGCCTCCAGTTTTGCAACTGATTCCTATAGATTTTGGGGTGCTGAATCCAGGAAAAATAGCCAAAATGTTCCATCACGTCACGTTTTCTTGCAAAATTAGATTTCTTACCCATATAAGGAATGTTCACATAATTTCTTTTTAGCCGACTGCAGTTTATTTTCTTGGCCCAAAATAGAGGTTGTAATGGTTAATTAACTAGAAACACTCCCTCATGATATTTTAGAGTGTTTTGTATTCATTTTATACATTAACAGGACAATTGGGAAGCGGGGGGCTAAATCCAGTACTCGCGCTGGCGCATGTTCTTTCCTGTTCGCCTCGCCTCGTTCGCTCACTCAAACACGGTGGTTGCGACATGAACGTTCCTGTCAAATTTCAGTTTCTTGCAAGTTCATTATTACCTTTTGTTTGCTCAGTCGTAATCCAGCTTTATTCCGAAGTGGTTCACTACAGTTGTAGTTTGCAGTGCTGTGTATTTGTGATGGCTCACAGAGCCAGAGGTTGCGTCAACTCTCCAGACAGTTTTTGTTTTATTTGTGGGGAATATACCGTGAAAAAGCGGCAGAGGAATATTTCTGCATTTATTAAAAAAGTATATTTTGCCTATTTCGGTTTGAAGTTAGGCGATCAAGACAAACCGTGGGCTCCTCACAAAGTGTGCAAGACATGTGAGGAAGATCTACGCTTATGGATGAAAGGTAAAAAACAAGCATTTTGTTTCGGAATACCTATGTTGTGGCATGAACAAAGAGACCACAGCAGTGACTGCTATTTTTTTCTCTTGCATTGTGAAGGGATACAACTTAAAAAATAAGAATGTAATAAGTTACCCCAACCTTCCCTCAGCAATTAGGCCTATGCCTCATAGCAACGAAGTACCTGTGCCTGAACCACCAAAATCTTTGGATCATATTTGTGTGGACGGTTCTGATCATGATGAGACTCATCAGATGGCTTTTCCCGATGAGTCCAGTACTTCCGAGTTTGAAACTGAACCAGATCCGAAACCTGAACTTTTCTCTCAAGCTGAATTGAATGATTTAGTCCGGGATTTAGGACTCCCAAAAGATGCTGCCCAACTGCTAGGTTCTCGGCTTAAACAGAAAAATCTATTGTCACCAGGAACAACTTTTTATTGGTACCGCAACCGCGAGACACAATTTTTGAAGTATTTCAGCAAAGAGGAAGATTTGGTATTTTGCAACGATATATACGGAGTGATGGAAAAGTTTAAACTCAAGTATGATCCTGCTGAATGGCGGCTGTTCATTGATTCGTCAAAAGACAGCATAAAAGGTGTTCTTCTTCATAATGGCAACACATTCGCTTCAGTTCCTATTGCTCACTCTGTTATTCTCCAAGAAAAATACGAGAATTTGGCCCTGATTCTTCAGAAGATTCGTTATGATGAGCATAAGTTGATGATTTGTGGAGACTTTAAAATTCTATCCATGCTATTAGGGCAGCAATCCGGTTTCACCAAATATCCCTGCTTCCTTT
Source organism: Ichthyophis bannanicus (assembly GCA_033557465.1). Taxonomy (NCBI): domain Eukaryota; kingdom Metazoa; phylum Chordata; class Amphibia; order Gymnophiona; family Ichthyophiidae; genus Ichthyophis; species Ichthyophis bannanicus. The sequence goes on along the minus strand of CM066031.1, from coordinate 1,570,300,163 downwards.
GCTTGTGGGATAGCCGGGCCCGCGACCTACACTGGGGGAAAAAAGACTGGCCAATTCGGGAGTATTTGAGACCCGGTGAGAAAAATGTTCTTCTTGAGAGCTTGGTACCTCGTGATAAAATTCTATTACCACCTCTCCACATTAAGTTGGGTCTCATTAAGAAATTCATCAAGTCCCTTCCAAAAGATGGTGAGTGCTTTCGGTACCTTTGCTCAAAGTTCCCCCGACTTTCTGAAGCAAAGCTAAAGGAAGGAGTGTTTGTTGGCCCTGATATAAGGAAACTCATTTCAGATGGAGCATTCGCTGAAATGATGTCTGAGAAGGAAAAAGAAGCCTGGGATTCCTTCAAGGATGTTGTTCTCAAATTCTTGGGGAACAGGCGGGATGAGAACTATAAGGATATTGTTGCCAGGATGCTCAATGCCTTCAAAGAACAAGGCTGTAACATGAGCCTGAAAGTCCATTTCTTGCACTCCCATGTGAACTACTTTCCCGAAAACGTGGGGGCGTACAGTGAAGAACAAGGTGAAAGGTTTCACCAGGACATCAAGGACGCAGAGAGAAGGTACCAAGGAAGATGGAACACCACTATGATGGCTGATTTCTGCTGGTTGCTGCTGCGGGAAACCCCAGATGAAAAATACGCCAAGCAGCGCACCAAGAGAAGCATTCGGGGGAAGAAGAAACGGGCCCACCAGGAGATTGATTGACCCAAGAATGACTTTAAAATCTAAACTGTGTTGAACAATATCGTGTTTTTACTAAACTTTGAAATAAAAATTTGCTAGTTATTACCACAGTGTCGGATCTCATTTATTAGAATTTTATTTTCACACCATCGGGTGTTTGTCTTCATGTATTGCAATGGTGCGGTTTGCGTTTTCTATTCTTACATACATACCTGTACAACATTTCTTGCAGATTTCTTTGCTTTGCTTTGTGTCTAACCTCGCTCTTATATGCTCAATGTTTGTGCACATGTATGTGGCTGTTTTAAGTGCAGACAATTTTGCTACCATCACAGTGTGTTTTGTTGACATTACTCTATTCTTATGTGCTGCCTTGTTACAATTTTCTTTATTCTTATTTGAATAACTACTAAACAATTAGTATAAAGAATTCATCCAAGAAACTTTTATCTCGATCGCACTCAATCTGAAACGTTCACCTCAAACTGCTAACCCAATGTAGCAAAAAATCTGTACGTGATGGAGCAAATTTGTTACCAGATTTGGATTCAGCACACCAAAAAACGTAAAAATCAATCGAAACATTAGAGGCAGTTTAAAAAAAAATTTTTTAGTGTACCTGTGTAATTGATACTTGTGTAATATGCCACTAGTCTTATCCTTACATATGTTCAGATTTTACCAGCTTAACCTACTATTTACAATTACCTCTGAGGTAGGTTGTATAACACAGCTACACTAAAAAAAATTTTTTTTAAACTGCCTCTAATGTTTCGATTGATTTTTACGTTTTTTGGTGCGCTGAATCCAAATCTGGTAACCAATTTGCTCCAACACGTTCAGATTTTTTGCTACATTGGGTTAGCAGTTTGAGGTGAACGTTTCAGATTGAGTGCGATCGAGATAAAAGTTTCTTGGATGAATTCTTTATACTAATTGTTTAGTAGTTATTCAAATAAGAATAAAGAAAATTGTAACAAGGCAGCACATAAGAATAGAGTAATGTCAACAAAACACCCTATGATGGTAGCAAAATTGTCTGCACTTTAAACAGCCACATACATGTGCACAAACACTGAGCATATAAGAGCGAGGTTAGACACAAAGCAAAGCAAAGAAATGTGCAAAAAATGTTGTACAGGTATGTATGTAAGAATAGAAAACGCAAACCGCACCATTGCAATACATGAAGACAAACACCCGATGGTGTGAAAATAAAATTCTAATAAATGAGATCCGACACTGTGGTAATAACTAGCAAATTTTTATTTCAAAGTTTAGTAAAAACTCGATATTTGTCAACACAGTTTAGATTTTAAAGTCATTCTTGGATCAATCAATCTCCAGGTGGGCCCGTTTCTTCTTCCCCCGAATGCTTCTCTTGGTGCGCTGCTTGGCGTATTTTTCATCTGGGGTTTCCCGCAGCAGCAACCAGCAGAAATCAGCCATCATAGTGGTGTTCCATCTTCCTGGGTACCTTCTCTCTGCGTCCTTGATGTCCTGTTGAAACCTTTCACCTTGTTCTTCACTGTATGCCCCCAGGTTTTCGGGAAAGTAGTTCACATGGGAGTGCAAGAAATGGACTTTCAGGCTCATGTTACAGCCTTGTTCTTTGAAGGCATTGAGCATCCTGGCAACAATATCCTTATAGTTCTCATCCCGCCTGTTCCCCAAGAATTTGAGAACAACATCCTTGAAGGAATCCCAGGCTTCTTTTTCCTTCTCAGACATCGTTTCAGTGAATGCTCCATCTGAAATGAGTTTCCTTATATCAGGGCCAACAAACACTCCTTCCTTTAACTTTGCTTCAGAAAGTCGGGGGAACTTTGAGCAAAGGTACCGAAAGCACTCACCATCTTTTGGAAGGGACTTGATGAATTGCTTAATGAGACCCAACTTAATGTGGAGAGGTGGTAATAGAATTTTATCACGAGGTACCAAGCTCTCATGAAGAACATTTTTCTCACCGGGTCTCAAATACTCCCGAATTGGCCAGTCTTTTTTCCCCCAGTGTAGGTCGCGGGCCCGGCTATCCCACAAGCAAAGGAAGCAGGGATATTTGGTGAAACCGGATTGCTGCCCTAATAGCATGGATAGAATTTTAAAGTCTCCACAAATCATCCACTTATGCTTATCATAACGAATCTTCTGAAGAATCAGGGCCAAATTCTCGTATTTTTCTTGGAGAATAACAGAGTGAGCAATAGGAACTGAAGCGAATGTGTTGGCCATTATGAAGAAGAACACCTTTTATGCTGTCTTTTGACGAATCAATGAACAGCCGCCATTCAGCAGGATCATACTTGAGTTTAAACTTTTCCCTCACTCCGTATATATCGTTGCAAAATACCAAATCTTCCTCTTTGCTGAAATACTTCAAAAATTGTGTCTCGCGGTTGCGGTACCAATAAAAAGTTGTTCCTGGTGACAATAGATTTTTCTGTTTAAGCCGAGAACCTAGCAGTTGGGCAGCATCTTTTGGGAGTCCTAAATCCCGGACTAAATCATTCAATTCAGCTTGAGAGAAAAGTTCAGGTTTCGGATCTGGTTCAATTTCAAACTCTGAAGTACTGGACTCATCGGGAAAAGCCATCTGATGAGTCTCATGATCAGAACCGTCCACACAAATATGATCCAAAGATTTTGGTGGTTCAGGCACAGGTACTTCGTTGCTATGAATCATAGGCCTAATTGCTGAGGGAAGGTTGGGTTAACTTATTACGTTCTTATTTTTTAAGTTGTATCCCTTCACAATGCAAGAGCAAAAATAGCAGTCACTGCTGTGGTCTCTTTGTTCACGCCACATCATAGGTATTCCGAAACGAAATGCTTGTTTTTTACCTTTCATCCATAAGCGTAGATCTTCCTCACATGTCTTGCACACTTTGTGAGGAGCCCACGGTTTGTCTTGATCGCCTAACTTCAAACCGAAATAGGCGAAATATACTTTTTTAATAAATGCAGAAATGTTCCTCTGCCGCTTTTTCATGGTATATTCCCCTCAAATAAAACAAAAACTGTCCGGAGAGTTGACGCAACCTCTGGCTCTGTGAGCCATCACAAATACACAGCACTGCAAACTACAACTGTAGTGAACCACTTCGAAATAAAGCTGGATTACGACTGAGCAAACAAAAGGTAATAATGAACTTGCAAGAAACTGAAATTTGACAGGAACGTTCATGTCGCAACCACCGTGTTTGAGCGAGCGAACGAGGCGAGGCGAACAGGAAAGAACATGCGCCAGCGCGAGTACTGGATTTAGCCCCCCGCCTCCCAATTGTCCTGTTAATGTATAAAATGAATACAAAACACTCTAAAATATCATGAGGGAGTGTTTCTAGTTAGTTAACCATTACAACCTCTATTTTGGGCCAAGAAAATAAACTGCAGTCGGCTAAAAATAAATTATGTGAACATTCCTTATATGGGTAAGAAATCTAATTTTGCAAGAAAACGTGACGTGATGGAACATTTTGGCTATTTTTCCTGGATTCAGCACCCCAAAATCTATAGGAATCAGTTGCAAAACTGGAGGCAGTTTTTTGGTAGTGTACCTGTGTAATCTATGTAACCAGCCAGTCCTAGTTAGCTCTGACACAGTATACTTGTGTAATCTGCAGTTATCTAACATTACCAGCCACTATCTGCCGTCAGCTACCATTATTAACCACCACTATCAGACTGTGAAGCCGCAACTTGAAATCCTGAAGAATCTTTGTCTTATGGTGTAAAATGCAATATGTAAGCTCCAGTAACCCCCGATAGATTGGAAGCCCCACCACAAACTGCAGCCTTCCTACAACTGGACCAAAGCTAGTGCAAGACTATCACAACCAGGCAGCATACCTGACCCACCACCACCAACCAACATCCCAGCCCAGATCCACACCGCAACCAAAGCACACAAAATGGCCCTATCCTGCATCATCTCAATTGCCCTCTACCTCCTTGCTACAGGCTTAAGCAATGTCACTGGCCTATATGCTAACAACAATCACATACCAACTATCCACAGTCATAGAAGGAGGTGGCCAGATGCCCCCTTCTATGAATCACGAGAAACCACTCAAACTCACCACCACCACCTCCTGCAGGTATCATTACAGCACAGCAAGAAGAAGAAACAGGGAGAAAACCCCCTCCCTCGACTCATGAAATGCGCCCTTGTAAATGCCCGATCTGTACGTAAAAAATGGCCGGTCATCTCAGATATGATATCACTACACAACCTTGACCTACTACTGATCACCGAGACATGGCTTTCCTGTGATGACAACGTGCTACTCAACCAACTTCTGCCCGCTAACTTCTCTGTCCATACATGTCACAGATCTGGCAAAAGAGGAGGTGGCGTCCTTGCTATCACCAGATCTGACCTTCAATTCAACATAAAAGATGCAACCAGTTCGCCGCTCCTAGACACAATCTCGATAGAGAATAAGTGTTCCTCCATCAATCTACTTTACAGAGCTCCATCATCTGACCCAGATGCACTATCAATGATAATCGACACGGCTGCAAACTCCCAGAGCCCGCATACAACAAGCTGGTACTAGGAGATTTCAACCTCCCCTCCCTGCAAGACTCTCACTCAAAGGCGTTTCTCGAAGCCCTGAAGGATCTAGGATACAGCCAATTAATCAAGGAACCTACCCATATAAAAGGAGGCATGTTATATCTAATATTCACAACAGACGCAACCATCAGAGGACCAACCATCCCTGAACTATCAATCACCGCAGTCCCATGGTCAGATCACTCGTTAATCCTATTCCAAATTCCTCAGCCAAGCCATGGCCAAAAGGGAGAAAGCACAGCAGTCGGTCAGTCCAGCAACCCGCCGAGAAGATTCCAACCATTCAACAAAGAACTAATCCTGAAATAAGCAATCCCACTAATAACCTCACTAGCACACAACCCAGACGAACTAGTCTCCGACTGGAATGAGATACTCAGCTCAATCGCTGTTCGCCCATCAAATAACAAATCTCAAGGGAAACGACATGCAGCAGCCTGGTACTCAGCTGAGTTGAAAGCCTCACTCACGACACTAAGAAAACTTGAGAGACGCTGGCGCCGCTCACGCTCAGAAGTAGACCAAAGTGCATACAACTTACAACTCACAGCGCACCGCACCGCAGTGACAGAAGCCATGAGACGTTAACACGCCGACACATTAAAGAGATCCCTCAACAAACCTCGTGACCTGTTTGCCCTCGTTAAGCGACTTACAACAGAACCTGCATCAGAACAAGCAAACGGAATCCATCCTCAAACATATGCGGACTATCTACAAACCAAACTCTGTCAGATAAACAACAACCCTGCGTCCAGCACTATCCTTCAGCCTTACAATCAAACACCACTCACTACCTTCACGACTCCATCCAAACAACGCATCGAAGACACCATAGCAGCCATCAACATGACTACCGCACAATCTGATCCATGCCCGGCTTTCTGGGTCAAAGAACTACGGACTGACCTCAGTCCCATCATATCCAGACTCATGGAACAATCGTTCACAACGGGTGCTTTCCCACGCACCCTCAAACACACATCAATAAGACCTCTACTAAAAAACAACAAACTCGACCAACAGAAACCGGAATCCTACAGACCGATAGCAAGCATACCGATGCTAGCAAAAATAATGGAAAAGGAAGTTCAGAGACAAATACAAGATCACATTGATTCCAACGCACCACTGGATCCATGCCAACACGGATTTAGAGAAGCCCACGGGGTTGAAACCCTTCTTACCACACTCTTCAGTAGCATAATATCAGGCATCGACAATACCCACCAAGGGTTTGTCCTTGTCTTCCTTGACATTGCGGCAGCGTTTGATTCCGTGAGCCATGAGCGCCTCCTAGAACGCCTCAAAGAGAAAGGAATCTCTGGTAAAGCACTCGAGTGGTGCAGATCCTACCTCTCGGACAGATGGCAGCAGGTACGATCCAGAGACACATCATCGGATCCATTCCACCAAAGCCAAGGTGTCCCACAAGGATCCTCCCTCTCCGCCTTGCTGTTCAATATATACATGCAGCCTATCTGCAACCTGATCCGGTCTTTCAACGTTAACTGCATGATATACGCAGATGATGTGCTATTATACACGCCTTTTGCAACAGAGAACCCCGACCTCTCACCAATAACATGCTGCATAAATGAAATATCCAATTGGCTACAATCCCAAAACCTCCGGATTCAACACAAGAAGACGGAGGTGATGTTCATTACAAGGAACCGTAACTTCACTGCGCCGGCAGTACTAAAAGTGAAGGACGCAGACCTCCAGATCAAAACCGCGATCAGGTACCTCGGCGTCACACTAGACCAGAACCTGAATATGCAGGCACATATAAGTAACACTGTAAGGGCAGTATATCATAAAATTAGATCCCTTAGATACCTGCGATCTCTGCTGGAGCCAGATGATTTCAGGACTATCTATCAGGCACTAATCATCCCGCATTTCGATTATGCGAACGCAACACTGCAAGGACTCCCCCAAACCACTCTGAACCCACTGCAAATGGCAATGAACACCGCAGCAAGAGTACTACACGGAGCATCTAGGAAAGACCATGTCTCACCCATTATGAAACAACTCCACTGGCTCCCGATACAAGGTAGACTTACATTTAAGACCTTGCTACTCACCTTCAAAGCCACCAAAGGTCTCTCGTCAGCATCACTAACAGAGCTAATCCAGATGACACCCCACAATAGGGACAGAAGGTCAGTAGCACAAAACACCTTGATAGTCCCAAGATCAATAACTCAATGCACCAAGTCAACATCCAGCAGGGCCTACAAATTTTATGCACTAATGATCTGGAATAACCTCCCCCACAACATCCGAGCAATCCCAGACATATTCCAATTCAGGAAGGCCTTGAAACACTACCTCTTCCTCCTACACTACCCGGAAACCAATAGAAGCTCAGCACCAATTGCTGAAACCACCCAAATCTCCACTGTCTGAAACCAAACGAGCGCATGACCAGTCTGTGAATTGTATATATTGTTATTGTATATAGTTCCCCTGTTAGCCAAGTTGAATTTCCTGTTCATATGTAAACACAAAGTACTATTGGAAATGTGTGTGTTCATTGTTTATTGTAAACCGCGCTGATGCTGAATAGCGCGGTATAAAAGAGACTATAAATAAATAAATAAATAAATAAATGGCACATGTACCTATGCAGGCACCACACAGGCTACTGGGCCAATGTGACATATGTTACTGGGCAGCCAGGTTGCCAATACTCACTATCGTCCTGTGACAGGGCCCCCCTCTGGAGGTGGTCAAGGTACTGCTGGTGGTGGAGGCGCAACTCTCGCCCCTTCTTCCAGAGATCCTTTACCTGTGGATGTGAAAAGTATGGGTGGGGGCATCAGTGACTATGTATCTCTGGTGGGTGGCCAACATAAACAAACATCTGCGTGGGCAGCATCTTGCTGCTCCTGCTCCACTGCTGTGTGTGTCCTGTATAGCATACTTACACACCTGTAACAGGTGATCTCCAGAAACATGTCTGCACATGTGGGTATCGTCGGGACCAACTGAGCCTGTGTGGAAATCCTCCCCAGTGTCCTATAGGACACCTTTTGGGAGCATCCCACAGCGCCAGCATGCTGCCTTCCCACCATTCACACCTGCCTCTCTCATGCTGAGCTTAAAGCTCATACAAAGGGAGATAGATAGATAGGGAATGAGAGAGAGAGAGACAACCCCTAGGGGAGATGGGTGGGGTGTGAAGACTTATTCCTGCTGTTCCCGTAGATAACCTGTTACAGGTGAGTGACTATGTCATCTCCATGAACAAGCAGCAATTAGTCATCACATGTGAGGACACCCTAGATGTCACTGCCAGGGAATGAGCCCCAGGGCTGTGAGGCCCTGTGGAGGGGTTCCACCACTTCCCATGGATCTCTGGCATCCTGTACGAGAGGCGGCTAGGATTTGATTACGTATGGATGATGTTTTGGAGAGCAGCCTGACCAACCAGAGCATCCCTGTGGGATCCTTTATCTAAGCAGTAGTGGACTGTGAACTGAGGACAAGGTCGCTGCTCCACAAATGTCGTTAATACAGACGGAATGGAGGTGCGCCCTAGAGGCTGCCATGACTCTCACATTGTGAGCTGGACCATGGATCTCCAGTAAAAGGTGTTTGTTATGATAGATACAAGTAATACATTGTGCAATCCAGTTGGATAGACATATGTTGGAGATTGCTGTACATAATTGGGATGGATCAGAGGCTATGAATAGCTGAGAGGACCTTCTGTGTTGCTGGGTCATCTGCAGATGTACAGCCACAGCTCTTTTACAGTCCAAAGTATGAGGAGTTTTATCTGCATTTGAAGCATGAGGCTTTTGAACGACTACAGTTAACAAATCCTCTTGGTTCAAATGCAAGGTGGAAACCACCTTAGGCATGAAGTGTGGATGTGTCCTTAGGACTACCTTATCATGGTGAAACAGCGTGTAAGGTGGATCAGCCACTAGAGCTTCCATATCACTGATACGACTTGCTGATGTGCTTGCAAGATGGAATATTACTTACCAGGATAGACACTTCAAGGAAGCAGTGGCTAAGGGCTCAAGAGGCGGCAGCATAAGCTGGCCTAGCAGCACATTGAGAACCCATGCCACTGGAGGTGGTCTAAGGGGAGGTTTCGGGAGCTGCAGACCTCTCATGATTCTGGAAATATCGATACATCGAGAAGATGTATTACAACTAATAGATAAGCTGAAGAGTAGCAAATCTCCTGGGCCGGATGGTATACATCCAAGGGTATTGAAAGAACTGAAATATGAGATTGCAGACCTGCTATTAGTAATCTGTGAACTATCATTAAAATCATCTCTAATACCTGAAGTTTGGAGGATCGCCAATGTAACACCAATTTTTAAAAAGGGTTCCAGGGGTGATCCGGGAAACTACAGACCGGTGAGCCTGACATCAATACCGGGAAAAATGATAGAAACCATCATAAAGAATAAAATTACTCAGCATGTAGATAGTCATGAACTAATGAGAGACAGCCAACATGGCTTTAGACAAGGAAGATCTTGTCTTACTAATCTGTTATGTTTTTTTGAAGGAGTGAATAATCAGGTGGACAAAGGTGAGTCGGTTGATATTGTGTATCTGGACTTTCAGAAAGCCTTTGACAAGGTCCCTCATGAGAGACTTTTGGCAAAACTAAAGAGTCATGGGATAGGAGGCAGTGTACTATTGTGGATCAGGAACTGGTTAAAAGATAGAAAGCAGAGGGTAGGGCTAAATGGCCAATATTCCCAATGGAGAAAGGTGAATAGTGGTGTACCCCAGGGATCTGTGCTGGGTCCGCTGCTTTTTGACATATTCATAAATGACCTGGAAAGTGGAATAACGAGTGAGGTTATCAAATTTGCAGATGACACAAAACTATTTAAAATTGTTAAAACCCAAGAGGATTGTGGAAAATTGCAAGAGGATCTTGATAAATTGGAAGACTGGGCATCAAAATGGCAGATGAAATTTAATGTGGACAAGTGCAAGGTTATGCACCTAGGGAAGAACAACCCAAACTATGGTTACACGATGCAAGGTTCCACATTAGGAACCACCACCCAGGAAAAAGATTTAGGCGTCATTGTGGATACCATGTTAAAACCCTCGGCCCAGTGTGCAGCGGCGGCCAAGAGAGCAAATAGAATGCTAGGTATGATAAGGAAAGGAATGGAAAATAAAACAAAGGATATTATAATGCCTCTATATCGTTCCATGGTGAGACCGCACCTTGAATATTGTGTGCAATTCTGGTCGCCATATCTTAAAAAGGATATAGAGTTATTAGAAAAGGTTCAGAGAAGAGCCACCAAAATGGTAAAGGGGATGGAAGGATACTCCTATGAAGAAAGGCTAAAAAGGTTAGGACTCTTTAACCTGGAAAAGAGACGGCTGAGGGGAGATATGATAGAAGTCTATAAATTAATGAGCGGAGTGGAACGGGTAAACGTAGATCGATTGTTTACCTTATCAGAATATAGAAAGACTAGGGGACATGCAATGAAGCTACAGGGTAAACTATTTAAGACTAATAAGAGAAAATATTTTTTCACTCAACGTGTAATCAAACTCTGGAATTTGTTACCGGAGGATGTAGTAAAGGCTGTTAGTGTAGCTAGGCTTAAAAACGGTTTGGACAAGTTCCTGGAGGAAAGGTCCATAAGCCATTATTAAGAAGGGACCCAGGATATCAATGCTTGAACTAATACAAGCATTGTGGAACCTGTGTCCCTTGGGGAAACTGCTAGGTACATGTGACCTGGATTGGCCACTGTTGGAAACAGAATACTGGGCTTGATGGACCTTGGTCTGACCCAGTATGGCATATCTTATGTTCTTATGTTCTTATGGATATGAGAGGGTGGGATGAAATGGGTTGTCCATTGATGGTGTCCGAAGAAGCAGCAATGGCACATGCATGGGCTCTGACTGACTCAGGTTGGAGACCAGTGTTTGAAACGTAAAGGAGTGAGTCCACAAATGTGTCTATAGGGATGACAAGAGGGTTGACGCCCTTTTGTGATCAGCAAATGGAAACTGTCTTCCAATTGAAGGCATGAGATTGCCTTGTGGAAGGTTTCCTGGAAGCATAACGGACATCTCGCACTTCCTGAGTGAGGGGACAGCCAAAGCAGTTACAGCCTTCAGAAGCTAGGCTCTGAGGTGCAGACACTGGGGGTTTGGATGCCATATATTTCCCCTCCTCCTGCGACCATATGTCTGGAGCTGACCCTATGTCCAGGGGTGGAACCTGGGACAGATGTTGAAGCAGAGGGTACCACACCTGGTTTTGCCAGCGTGGGGCTATGAGGATCATGTTGCCTCTGTCCCTCAGGAGATTTAATAGGCTCTTGGCAATCAAGGGAATGGGAGGAATGGCATATAGGACTTCCTGCCCCCAGTTGAGGTGGAAAGCATCCCTCACTTGGCAGCCCTGAGCCTGAATCCGTGAACAGAACCGGGTAGGTTTGCCATATGAAGGACTTGCAAAGAGGTCTACATCTTGACTTCCCCAGAGTTGCAATACTATGGAGAGTTTGTCCATGTGTACAGACCATTTGTGCGGAGGCAGAACACGACTGTGTGTGTCTGGCCAAGAGTCCTGATTGCCAGGGAGATAGCCTGGCAGGAGATGGATCCGCTGCTCTCTGGCAAACGCTCACAGTTGAAGATCTTCGTAACAAAGGGTCAGAGAGCCTGTTCCTCCTTCTTCCCTCACATAGACCGTGGCTACATGATTGTCTGCATGACGTAGTATTCTCTTGGCCTGTAGAAGGGAATGGAATAGGTGAGGAGCCAGGCCAATTGTTCAGAGCTCCAACAGCTTGATGTGGAAATCAGTCTTCTGACAATTCCAAGGTGGCTTGGGTGGAGGTGTCCAGTAGATGTGCACCCCACCACATTTTGGAGGCATCTGTTGTTAATGTGATCTGAGGAGGGGGTTGCAGGAAAGGCGGCCACTCCAACAGGTGTTGTGCTGAACGCCAACAGACCAGGGACACGGTGCCGTGGTCTGAGCTAACTATCAGATCTGTGAGACAGCATGTTGCTTGCGTCCACTGGGAAGAGAGGGCCCACTGGGCTGGTCTCATGTGGAGACAGGCATAGGGGAACACATGCACCGTAGATGCCTGGTGACCCAGCAGCTGACGCATCTCTCCAGCCGAGAGGTGGGTCTTTCGTAGTGCTGAAGAAACCAGTTTCACAATGCAACGACAGCTGGGCTGAGGCAGGTAGGTCATTGGCAGTCTGGTAACTAGCATTGCTCTTAGGAGCTCCAGCGATTGCGTGGGAGTCAGATAGGATTCCTGGAGATCTATGACAGGGCCTAGATATTGAAGTACATGCATTGTGTAGGAGAGAGAGGCCTGGGCTTGTGTTTGTGACTCTGCCCGGATGAGGCAATCGTCCAAGTAAGGGCAGACAAAGAATCCCCTGGTATGCAATACACACGCTGCCACAGCCATGCACTTTGTGACTACTCTGGGTGCTGAGGCAATGCTGAAGGGAAGTCTATGTTTTGATAGTGCTGTCCCTGATGGTATAACCAAAGGGACTTTCGGTGTGATTGTTGGCTGCGAAGATGGGTGTACGCATCCTTGTGATCTACAGAACAAAGTCAGTTCTGGCTGTGTAGGTCAGGAAGTACTGTTCATAGAGAAACCATTTTGAATGTCTGTTGGAACAGGAACGTGTTCAGTTCTCAGAGGTCTAATATGGGTCTGTGACCTCCTGTTTTTGTAGGTTTGAGGACATTTGGGGGGAAGAACCCAGAACCCTGTTGAAGGTGAGGTACCTCTTACATTGCTCCTTGAGGTAATAGATGTATTACCTCTGGATTCAGTTGGGGGGACCTTCGGAAACGGACTGTCCTTATTATGGTAGGGGGCGGCAGGCTATGTGAATGACGCCTGTACCCTCTTCTATGTTGGACAGAGTGCAGGGTTCTGATGTAATTTGCCTCCATCTGCGGATGAGGTGATCTAATCTTCCTGTGATTGGTGAAGGTTGTTTTCCCTGGAAGGCCTGGAAGGGCAGGTACTCTATCATGGAGTCAAAGGCCATGTGGGGGCTGAGGCTGCTGGGTCTGCTGAGGCAGAGTAGCTCTCGGCTTTCTCAGCTTAGTAGATTGTTGACCCTTTTTAGTAGCTTGTACTGCAGGTTGTCCTTGCTGAGCATAGGACTGATAGTATCCTCTCTTTCTGGAGAGGACGGTCTTTTGTAAGCCTCTGATCTTTGCAGGGTCTACAATATTTGAAAGCCTTGCCAAGGTAGAATTGTCCTGCCGGTTCTTCCACAAACGTTTTCACCAGTACAGGGGATGTTTGCCAGTTTATCCTGTACCCAGTGTTCCAGGTGAGAGGCTTGCAGCCAGCCACGTTTCCTTGCCCCAATAGCAATGGCAGAGACTCTGCCTATGCATGACAAACAGTCAAACGCTGAACTGTTCACAACTTGTGAAATGTTCTGGCCATGCTTGACAGGTGCTACATAGTCGTGACCTCTGGGATCTGGGAGATGTGGACTTACCAGTTGTAGCTCTCCTGTGACCTCCGTCAGGAACATTCCCATGTACCTGATATAGGAAACTGTTCTACCTGACAGCATGGATGTTTGGAGGACACAGCGACCAAAGGCATCTAATGTCTTACACTCCCTACAAGGAGGGTTGGTGGCATGTTGTTGGTAATGTTTAATTCTCCTCATAGCAGACTCCACCATGATGGAGTGATCAGGGAGGTGTCCTTTCTGCAAACCAGGGGAGGGAGGCACACAATACAGAGTAGGCACCTGTGAGAATGTGGCGAAGTGGTGAGAGGAATCCCCCACATTCTCAAAAGAGGATTCCTTAAGATCTGATGTATTGGCAGGATGTCTGCCTCCTTTGGAGTTTGGTGATATTGTTCAATCTCTAGCTCCCGTGGCCTGTGCTCACATTGAGTTACTAATGAAATGGCGAGGCCCTTGACTACATGTGTGTGGTGATCCAGGAAGGACATATCCTGAGGCGGGCACAGTCTCCTCTTGGGAGAGGCAGGCTTGTCCTACAGAGGTACATCGTTACCCTATGAGCTGTCAGAGTCATCAGACCCCTCAGGAGATTGGATGTTTGTTCTCTACGGAGGCTCAGGAAAAGTGTGGTACTGGTACCGATTGGCGTCAGGGAGAATGTATTCAACTGTTTAGGTACACACAACCATATCACCAGGGTGAGTGATAGCCCACTTTGATGGGTTCTCAGGACTCCTGGGGATAGGGAGAATGTACAGAACTGTCTTTGCACACACAACCATATCACCAGGGTGAGTGATAGCCAACTTTGTTGGGCTCTCAGGAACCCTGGGGATAGGGAGAATGTATTCAACTGTTTAGATTCACAGAACCATATCACCAGGGTGAGTGATAGCCCACTTTGATGGGCTCTCAGGACTCCTGGGGATAGGGAGAATGTATTCAACTGTCTAGGCACACAGAACCATATCATCAGGGTGAGTGATAGCCCACTTTGATGGGCTCTCAGGACTACTGGGGATAGGGAGAATGTACAGAACTGTCTTTGCACACACAACCATATCACCAGGGTGAGTGATAGCCCACTTTGTTGGGCTCTCAGGAACCCTGGGGATAGGGAGAATGTATTCAACTGTTTAGATTCACAGAACCATATCACCAGGGTGAGTGATAGCCCACTTTGATGGGCTCTCAGGACTCCTGGGGATAGGGAGAATGTATTCAACTGTCTTTGCACACACAACCATCTCACCAGGGTGAGTGATAGCCCAATTTGATGGGCTCTCAGGAACCCTGGGGATAGGGACAATGTATTCAACTGTTTAGGCACACAGGACCATATCCCAAGGGTGAGTGATAGCCTACTTTGATGGGCTCTCAGGACCCCTGGGGATAGGGAGAATGTATTCAACTGTTTAGGTACACAGAACCATATCACCAGGGTGAGTGATATCCCACTTTGATGGGCTCTCAGGACCCCTGGGGATAGGGAGAATGTATTCAACTGTTTAGGTACACACAACCATATCACCAGGGTGAGTGATAGCCCACTTTGATGGGCTCTCAGGACTCCTGGGGATAGGGAGAATGTATTCAACTGTCTAGGCACACAGAACCATATCACCAGGGTGAGTGATAGCCCACTTTGATGGGTTCTCAGGACCCCTGGAGATAGGGAGAATGGATTCAACTGTTTAGGCACACAGAACCATATCACCAGGGTGAGTGATAGCCCACTTTGATGGGCTCTCAGGACTCCTGGGGATAGGGAGAATGTATTCAACTGTTTAGGCACACAGAACCATATCACCAGGGTGAGTGATAGCCCACTTTGATGGGCTCTCAGGACCCCTGGGGATAGGGAGAATGTATTCAACTGTTTAGGCACACAGAACCATATCACCAGGGTGAGTGATAGCCCACTTTGATGGGCTCTCAGTACTCCTGGGGATAGGGAGAATGTATTCAACTGTCTAGGCACACAGAACCATATCACCAGGGTGAGTGATAGCCCACTTTGATGGGTTCTCAGGACCCCTGGGGATAGGGAGAATGTATTCAACTGTTTAGGTATACACAACCATATCACCAGGGTGAGTGATAGCCCACTTTGATGGGCTCTCAGGACTCCTGGGGATAGGGAGAATGTATAGAACTGTCTTTGCACACACAACCATATCACAAGGGTGAATGATAGCCCACTTTGTTCGGCTCTCAGGACTCCTGGGGATAGGGAGAATGTATAGAAATGTCTTTGCACACACAACCATATCAACAGGGTGCCTGACAACCCACTTTGTGGGCTGTCAGGACTCCTGGGGATAGGGAGAATGTATTCAACTGTCTTTGCACACACAACCATATCACTAGGGTGAGTGACAGCCCACTTTGATGGGCTTTCTGGGCTCCTGGGGGTAGGGTGGATTGGAAAACAGCAACAGCAGCATATTCCATACCAGCAGGGGTGCTGTGGACCCACTTTGTTTGGACTTTCTGGCCAAGTGGGGGTAGGGCAGATGTTTTGGACTGCTGGGTCACACACACGCATATCACCATTGGGACCAACATACCATTTTGGGCATGTTTCACAGCCCCTGGGAGTGGGGCAGATGTTTTACCCTGCAACTGCACACCCCATCATAACAGCAGGATGTTTAGATACACTCCTTAGTCTGATCTATGGGCTACCTGTGTTACAGTGTGCTGTAGCATATCACCAGCAGCAGCTGCCATGAGACTAGGATGGCATCAGGAACTCTGTGAACAGGTCCTTAGCCCCCTGGGTACAGGGCAAACCACTCAGATGTGATATATAGACAATATGGCATGTGGATTTACCTGATACACATCACTGAGATAGACTACCTACACACATCAGCATGCACAGCTACAATGAACACTGGATATATCTATGTGGATCTACTGACCTGTCCCCATACACTTACCTCATGTGGGTAATCAGCCAGACGATTGTAGCGCCGAGTCAGCCGATCCCACGCCCTCTGGACCCTGATCTGGTCCTGACACCTTGATGAACCAAGAAAAGGTTTGTGCTGGCGCACAGCAATCAACTGTGCCTGGCAGCATAGCTCCCTTGGGGTGAAGGCAGGCTTCCTGGATCGGGTTGCCATGTTTGTCACCAATGAGGAATGCACGCACGACGCAACACGCATGCATGCTCAGCACCCCACCTGTGCATGCGCACCCCAAAACGCACATGTGCATGTGCGCCGTGAGCAGTTGCGCCACGCGCATCCTTTTGCCGCACAGGGTATGGTGTTGCCAACAATATTTATACAGATCTATGATGCAGACAGACATTGCACTGATGTGTCTGACATATAAAAAAAATTGTATGTTTTCCTTGTTGTTTTTATACTTGGGTCTCAAACCCACCACCACTGGTTCCTAGGGTACTGTTGAAACCGGTGTGCTATGCATTTTCATATAGCAATGACTGGCTAAACAGTTACACCAAGCAGTCCTGAGAGCCCATCAATGTGGGCTGTCACTCACCCTGGTGATATGGTTCTGTGTGCCTAAATATTTGAATACATTCTCCCTATCCCCATGGCTCCTGAGAGCCCATCAAAGTGGGCTATCACTCACTCTGCTGATATGGTTCTGTGTGCCTAGACAGTTGAATACATTCTCCCTATCCCCAGAGGTCCTGAGAGCCCATCAAAGTGGGCCATCACTCACCCTGGTGATATGGTTCTGTGTGCCTAGACAGTTGAATACATTCTCCCTATCCCCAGGGGTCCTGAGAGCCCATCAAAGTGGGCTATCACTCACCCTTGTGATATGGTTGTGTGTACCTAAACAATTGAATACATTCTCCCTATCCCCAGGGTTCCTGAGAGCCCATCAAAGTGGGCTATCACTCACCCTGGTGATATGGTTGTGTGCGCAAAGACAGTTCTATACATTCTCCCTATCCCCATGGTTCCTGAGAGCCCATCAAAGTGGGCTATCACTCACCCTGGTGAGATGGTTGTGTGTGCAAAGACAGTTCTATACATTCTCCCTATCCCCAGGAGTCCTGAGAGGCCATCAAAGTGGGCTATCACTCACCCTGGTGATATGGTTGTGTGTACCTAAACAGTTGAATACATTCTCCCTATCCCCAGGTGTCCTGAGAGTCCATCAAAGTGGGCTATCACTCACCCTGGTGATATGGTTCTGTGTACCTAAACAGTTGAATACATTCTCCCTATCCCCAGGAGTCCTGAGAGCCCATCAAAGTGGGCTATCACTCACCCTGGTGATATGGTTCTGTGTGCCTAAACAGTTGAATACATTCTCCCTATCCCCAGGAGTCCTGAGAGCCCATCAAAGTGGGCTATCACTCACCCTGGTGATATAGTTGTATGTACCTAAACAGTTGAATACATTCTCCCTATCCCCAGGAGTCCTGAAAACCCATCAAAGTGGGCTATCACTCACCCTGGTGATATGGTTGTATGTACCTAAACAGTTGAATACATTCTCCCTATCCCCATGGGTCCTGAGAGCCCATCAAAGTGGGCTATCACTCACCCTGGTGATATGGTTCTGTGTGCCTAGACAGTTGAATACATTCTCCCTATCCCCAGGTGTCCTGAGAGCCCATCAAAGTGGGCTATCACTCACCCTGGGGATATGGTTGTGTGTACCTAAACAGTTGAATACATTCTCCCTATCCCCAGGGGTCCTGAGAGCCCATCAAAGTGGGCTGTCACTCACCCTGGTGATATGGGGTTGTGTGTACCTATGGGGTATGTTCATTAATCCATCTTAATGTGAAGCCAGCAATGATGTGCAGGATGCCATGAGGGGGGGGGGGGAAGAGGGCCTTCTGGGCTAAACGTTGGACTCACGCAATAGGTTATGTACCGCACATTATGACATGATGGAGGTAGGTGTAGCACATTGGTTGACAAATTGCCTGATGGCACAGGGGTCATGGGTTCAATGCAACATTGCGGTTTTGGCATATGACTGCCTGAGACATTACCCTTTTTTATCAGCAGTGCTTTGTGAGGCATTTGGATTTTTGTATTTAATTCTGATGCCAGCAAACACACCCTCCCATTGGCATAACCTAAGGTGCCACATCATGCACCCTATGAAGCACTCCTGATTGCACATAATATGGTGCACTGTCCAAAACGGCACCTTATAATGTTCCCTTTGGGGCACCTTATAGGGCACTTTGGAGGCACCTTCAGGCTACAGCACTGAGGGTGTTGGTGGTGGCAGCACCAATTTAAATTATAACAAATAATTTCTCAGACAGCCCTATCACATAACCCCACTGTGGGATCAAACCCATGACTTCTGTATCCACAGGCAATGCAGTCACCCGTGGGCTACATCTCCATAGCTGCTAACAAACTCCTGACTGGCTACAGTTGGACTGCAGTCCACCACACAAACTGTCTGCTGTGGTTGGCAGGATAGGGTTAAACCACACATACCCATGATGCACTGCACATGCAAATCAACAGTCTACAGATAACCACAGGATGGGGTATGCACCCCCACACCACCTCAGCCTGGTAGGGAGTACTGAGCATGTGTGTTATTGGCACAGATAGGTAGTGACCATCACATTATATGGGTCCTGTGCTCACCCTGAGGGTGAGGTGGCCTACCCATCACCATGTCCACAGCACGTGGCTTAGTTGAGATAGGCTATGGTGCCAGTCCTCATCAGTGCCAGTGTGTGATGGGTTGGTCTTGCAGCTACACTGTCAAATACACTTGTGTCCATCTTTTATTTCTCAGTCAAGTTTAGCCTATGAGCACCTTGATGCACCCAGAATAGTGCATATCCTGTGTGTGTGCCATGGCCACATGATTTATGTGACCGGGGGGGACATGATAGGGTGACTTGGCGGACAGTTTTACCCCTATGTTTACTAAACTGCGTTAGTGCGATTCGCATTAGGAGCCGCGGTAGAGACAGAAACCCCAAATAAGGACATGGGCGGTACATCGTTACCGAGAACGCGCGTTACAAGGCACCATAAATGAATGAGCGCTACAGGGCACGTTACCGCGCGTTAATCTTAAGAAGGCGTGCAGGCATACAAGCACAGCAACAGAGCTGTAGCACAATGGTTACAACAGTGATTGAGGGTACAGGGGTCATGGGTTTGATTCCCCAGTGGGCCTAATGTATAAGGCTGGCTGAGGCAGCACCCTTTACATTTAAGTAGTGATTGTTGAGGCATGTGATGTGTATTTTAATTAGTGCTGCCAGCAAACACACCCTCACGGTGGCATAACCTAAGGTGCTGCAGAAGGCACCCCATAACGCACTCCATAGGGCACATTATAAAGTGTACTGTCCGCCAAGGCACCCTATAATGTCCCCTATGGGACACCTTATAAGGATGTGAACAAAGCCCTGGCTGGCTGCAGGACTGCACGTCACCACACAAACTGTCTGCTGTGGGTACCAGGATAGGGGTAACCCACCCGTACCCACGATGCACTGCACTTGCAAATCAGCAGTCGAGAGATGGGCACAAGATCGGGTATGCACCCCCACAGCACCTCGGCCTTGTAGTGGGAACAGACCATGTGTGGCACTGCCACAGAGTAGCCACAGACAGTCACATTGTGCGGGTACAATGCCCACCCTGAGGTTGAGGTGGGGCGCCCAGCACCATGTCCACAGCACCTTTCATGGCTGAAATACGCCATGCTGCAGGTCCCCATCAGTGTGTGATAGGTAGTTAAGTTAGACACACCTAGGACACATCTGTGTCCTGCTGTATGTCTCAGTCATGTCTAGTCTCTATGGGCGATGCTGCACCCAGAATAGCGCATATCCTGTGTTGGTGCCATCGTTACCTGCTGTAGGTGAAGGGGGGGGGTGTATGAACCCATAAGCAGATTATGTACCACCACACAACCCACCCTCTGGGGCTCAGAGTGGGAAACAGGATCACCCACCAATAGATCCATAGTCTATCTCCCTGCAATGGCAGCAGTAGAGGGGACCAGCAACCCCCGTCCTGCTGGGGAACAGACAGAGCTGTACACATCCATAACGCAATAGCAGACAGACGGAAGGCCTGGAAATGCTCAGCTTCCCCCCCCCCCCTTGTCTGACATTCTCCAGCAGCAAGCCTCCAGCCACTGCACCCTGCAAGGTGTTCCAGCAAGACACATACTAGCTGCAGACAGTCCGCCAGCTAGTCCATAGTGCATGGTCCTGGAGGAGATGCATGTACCCAGAACGGGGATGTCAGCATACACACCAAGCAGATAAGTCAGTGATTGGGCCCCAAAAGGAAACCCATAAATATCACATGAGAGAAATGCTATATAGTACTATGGGGGAACCTAGCCATGCCATGGTCACTGCTCAGTCAGGGTGAGAGTGACCTCCCAGCAGGACATGCTATGTCCACCCTGTCCATGCAGGTGGAGGCCAGGCACTACAATGTCCGAGCCATTGCCCTATGCCGTGTGCAGATGCATCCAGGCCAGGCCACCCTGTCCGGGCTATTCCCATGGTACCTTGCTCCTCATTATGCACATTGGCAGGCCAATACTGGCAACAGTGCTAGCAGTGTGGGCTGTGGAGGGTGTTGGCAGCCACCACACACTGGATAGACAGACACACACTCCCCACACTATGCCAGCATTGTGCAACTATAGAGGTGTTGGGCAGCCCAGGCCACCACACCAGTCCTGGGCACAGTGCAGGCATGGCTATGGTATGCAATACTGTAGGAGTCACTCCCAAGGTTGGTAAACACTGTCAGACACAAGACCTGTAGCACACTTCACAGACATCAGAAAAGTTGCTATGATGCAGCTCACTCAGAAAAGTGTACTTAACCTAGGAATTGCTATCTGCCAGTACTCATAGCAACCTTTTGATAGATGTGTACCATATTCCCCGGTTTAGGGTGGCATTACTAAGGTATGCAAGTGCTAGTATTGGGAGATGCACGCAAAGCCCAAAGTCCTGCCTCTCCAGGAGGCTTTGGATAATGGGGCCTGTGGGTGCGGTTGTGTCTGCCCCCGTTGGCTGCTGCTTTACGGCAGAGGTTCCCAACTCCGGTCCTGCGGTGCCAAACACTGTTCGGGTTTTCATGCTGTCCCTCATGAATATGCATGAGATACATCTGCATACCATGGGGGTGGCACATAGAAATGCAGAACAGGCATCTTTACCAGAGGCAGCATGGAACCGGGATGGTGTTTGGCCCTTCAGGACTGCAGTTGGGAGGCTCTGCTCTAGGTAATGTGCATGTTTATGGTGTCTGTGCTCTGTAGGGTAAAATGTAGGTGTCTTGGGCATGTTTACATCATCTGCAATAAAGGTGCTGTCTGTATTAGCACGTTGTAGTAGTGGGTAAAATATGGGGACTGGGTTGGCAGGAACCACAGCTGGGACTTAAACTTGTGACCCTCTGCTTCTGAGTACACTGGTTTTGTGCACTGCACCACCTTGTTGTCGCAGAGTCAGTCCATTCCTTGGTGATACCATGACTGTTCGTCAGACAGGGCCCATCTGTTGCAGTACACGGCACCCACCTACACAGGGCTAGGCCACGGTCTGCTCTGGGCAGCTGCGTTATGATGCGCTTACGATCGTTAACGTTACATAACGCGCATTATTTACGATTACCGCAGTTTAGTAAACATACCCCTAAGTGAGTAGGCAGATACATAAAAAGAAGGTGCAAATTCTTGTGGGTACTTTTCAGAAAATAATCAGAGAAAAAGTATCGCTTGATTATGGTGACAAACCCTGCAGGTGAAAACAATGGGCGGGTCGTTTTACAATCTGCTCTTAAGTGAATTTTAAAAGCCTTTCGCTCAGCAAATTTAACAAAGTGAATATTTTTTCCTGACTTGTCTTTATTCTACAGCTTGCTATGAGAAAAAGAAACCTATTATGCTTAAAATCAGTTATTATGTGTATTGAGATGAAAATATTGAGTGCATGTAATAGCGTGTATGTTTTCTACTCTCATTTAAATGCAACTCTTCTCCACAGACTGAAAGAGGGATAGGTGGATTATTCATACACAATGTTTTCTGGATGTAGTCTCTAGGGATCCGTGCGTTCATAGTAAACTGTATGGTATGGCATAAGTACTTTAAGTGTTTATTATTTTTCTCTTTGATTCAACAGCTAACAATTTTCCATCTTTCTAATTAGGTATTCATTGTTATTTTCTTTCACTAAAGAAGAGCTGCAAGGTATACATTTGTGTTGCACCAACCATTTTGCTCAGATTTCATAAACTGGTTTATTGGGCTATAAGGCCTAAATACTGACTGGAAAGTTGCATATGAACTAATGGTAGCTCTCTCCTACATGAGTAAATAACGAAAAACCAATCCAATGCTAATATTGTTTAGTTTACACCTATACAAACGGTTTCTTCTACATCTCAATCATGGATATCTGGCTACATTGTCCGAGATTGTTTTAATATGGTGTTGTGAACCTCACTTTCAGCTTTCACATGAAATTACTTTTATTCCTGGTGTTTCAATAGCCCTTCCACTGTAGTTCTTCTTCTTCCACACTTCCAAGGAAAGGATGCTAGTGTGTCATCTAATGACAAATAGACCCATAAAGATACCAAATTAATGTGGAAACCCAAACAACAGGCGTAGGAAGACAGTGCACAGCATCTAAAAATGTACTAGACAATACTTAAGCTCCATGGTATGCATTTTTTAAACTCCAGTCATATCGTTTAAATAAAATCCAGATATCCAATGCCATTATCCGTTAGCGACCAGAGATAGCTATCTACATAGCAGTTACAAAAGCTTTTTAGCTGCCTAAGTTACTGTATGTGGACAGTTGTGTAGATATCAGCAATGAAAATTGCTGCTGTCTGGCTAATTTCCCTTTCCACCCCAACGTCAACCCTGGACTGCAACAGCACAGTCCAGATAGCGCCAAAGTGGTTCAGTGGATCATCTGGATTGTGCCACTGAAGATCATGGTCCACAGGGGTTTAGCTGTTTAGCAGCTGCTGCTAACCCCATAAGCCCTGTTGAACACTGGACTGCTAACTTTTACAATTTATTTCATTTGGAGAACCTTCTTAGTACCCTTCCATTGAGCTCCATTAACCCTGGTTGTTTTCGGGTATCGATTGGCGAATTTCAGCAGATATTTCACTTTTTCCTAAATAGAGAGTCTTGTTGAAGGAATTATTTCAACGGTGAGTTTTTCAAGGAAGAAAATATATATTTATATTTTGAACCTCAGTAAATCATTGATGAAGCAAGGAAGAAGAGGCTTGGGATTGGTCTCACTGATATAATCAAGTATTTCTGCTCAGCAGTACCTCATTCAGGTACCCATTTGTCATGCTGGAAAGGTTAACGTGTTCTGTTCTGTGCTGATGAGCCTATACACTCAGGCTCTGAGTATAGGGAAAACGTCAAGCAATAAAGAACTTAGGGCATGTCTGCTAAGCTTCATGGAACACTACAGTAGATGCAGAACAGTAGGGGCAGCCATCCCCCTGAATTTAGCATAGCTCACCATGTTAAAACCGCTGTGGGCAACAAGTATTGCTACCCATTGCACTGGCGGAGGCTGCTCTCCACCAAGTGCCAGCAGTGTGGGCTTTCAAGGCCATGCTAGAGGTGCCACATTAGTAACACTCACATCCTGCCTTGGCACCTCCCATATGCACGTCACCCTGGGCAGCATGGGTTTTTTAGCACAGGGCACTATACTACTTTTTAGCATGGTGCCAACACACTCTAACCTCATGATACCTGGGTAGTGCGCTGTAGTAAACATGACCTCTAGTCCCAATTAGCTGAAAACATTTGCAGTTAGCATACAATGTTGTGTTAATGTTGTAACATGAAAATATACATTATTAGTGAATAGGTCACATTTGAAATACATATTGTGTTAAAGAATGAACCTTTTTGAGCATTAACATGTAAGATATCTTTGTGAAAAGCAAGGTTAAATTGTTCATTGGTACTCTAAGTAGAGAATATCTTTTTAGTCAGTAAATACTTTTTTATTTTCATCTGTTCTTTCTGGTTAGCTAGTCTTTGTTTATTCCATAGCTGTGCATTAATTTGTGATAATAGCAATAGCTTTGTTGCTTTTATGGTACCTTTGGAGACAGAGAATTTCCCGTTCATTTATTCTCTTTGGGGAATAGTTACAGGAAACGTGATGCAAGATCTGCAACTCAACTAGGTTGATCTGAGAGTACTCTGATACCCCCATTAAGAGAAACCTTCTGTACAGCCAGATCATGGAGCGTTAATGAAATATTCATAAAAAGGTTTAACACATTAAACTCAGTCAAAGAGCTACAGAATGAAAAAATAAGCATATCCTTGCAAGACCAATGTTTATGTCTGTAGCAACCATGATAAGAGTCTTTACCATGGATGTTAATAAAAGCAAGATAAAATAAGGCAGACACTAGTGTATATTTTCCTTGTGTATGCAGTTTGTTTAAAGTGAGTAGCTCTTTATTATGCTGATGGAGTGCAGGATGGACTTCACAGCTGTCTTGGTGAATGTAATATTTTTAAATCTATACTTGACCGAGCTTATTTTTCTAAAGCATCTTTTGAATTGCTAACTAGAGCCAGATTTAAGTTTCTGGCAAAAGAAGGGGGGAAACATGCACAAACAGCCTGCAAACCAGTTTGTCTGCACAGTTTTGAAATAGCAAATCTTTGGTCCAAGGATTTCATTTCCAGCATATTTAGAAAAAAAATATTTAGAACAACTACACAAAACATTGATATATTGTATTAGGGGATAGATGCCTAAATCTTGACTTTTTAAAAAACTTTTAGTTATCGGATTTTAAATATACATACATTCCGAAAGGAAAACCAGAATAGAATAGAATACAAATTTGAAATCAAGCAACAAAATCACAAAAGATAAAAAAATAAATAAATAAAATAGAAAGCTCAAATAAAATCTGAAATAATAACAAAAGTCCAATATTTAGATAAACTAGGATAAGCAAATAGGATAAATGGAAACTTCCACTAGTACCAAGGAGATTATATAAAATTGAATGCATCTAACAATCAGCAGATCTATCTCACACAGCCCATTTCTTCCAGGATAAAAGTTTCACAGCACATTTTTCCTGTACAGTTCTTATATGTCATTTTTTTCCCTTCCTGAAGCCAAGGTGCAGCAAATTTAAAGTCATGGTGTAAGCAATCTGACTTAGCAGGGGTTTTATACTTTTTTAACACTAGTGGAAGGTAATTTAATAAGAAGGCACCTACTGTAAGCATGAAAGCTGGCTCCTATGTAGGTGCTAGTTTATAAGAGCAAGTAGGCTCATGCTTGTCTTTATAAAATACTAGAGAAAGTTAAGGCATGGGCATTTACTCTGGCCCTGTAGCTGGTGTAAATACCCATAACCTATATTTTTCAAGTATGAAAGTAAATTATAGTATTTTATAATCTATGTGCATACAAAGTGGAAGAATCTGGAACGTCCAGGTCAAAACATCCAAAATACAAGGGGAGTGGAGGCACTTAAGGAAGATATTGTACATGAAAGTGCCTTCTGAAATCTCTCCATCTCCTCCCCAAAAGATACACATCTCTGCATTGAGTTCAAGAAGCGGGCCCGTGCATAGGGCATGGCTGGGTACATGCATGTTTGCAGCCCATTCTAGACATGTGAGCATCCCCAAAATGCATGGCTGCAGACATGGGCACATAGACGTGCCTGCTGAGGTATTTCAGTACAGGGCTGTCTATGCTATGATGCATGCATGTCCCAGTCTGCAATTTTAAAACTTCAGATGTGTAGTGGTGGGTTGGTAAACGGAAAACTCTGTTTATTAATATGCATGTTCCATTAGCCCGGAGAAAGTGTGGCTGTGAGAGCACATTTCTTTCTTTCCCTTACAAGTGCTGCTAGCATGAAATGAGAACTTTTCTGCTACTTACTCATGCTAATGAGCAGGTATAGGCATAAACGTCTCAGCAGCCAAGGCCAGATGTGCATGGGCCTTTCTGAAATCACACAGCAACATGAATCTAACACATTACTGATCCCCCCTCCTCTCCCCCCCTACAGCCAAATTAATGTGCCTAGCATTTAGCCAGTGGCTGTATGCCAGAAGATGTTCCACTGAAATGTGGGTATACTCACCTCTGTAAAGAAATTCTCTTGTACTTATTGTTCATAATTGTAAATACGTTATACTTTTACGTCAAAACCTGTTATATGGAATGTTTAACTAGTTATTTGTAAACTGCTTTGATTTTACTGAAAGGCGATATATAAAATCCTTGAATAAAAAAATCTCCTTAGAAGCATCCAGGCCACACTTCCACCATGCCCCTATGCAACATACACACTAAAAAGCCCTTTGTTTCTAAACTCTATCCCCTCACCAAAAATATTTTTTTGTCGGAACTGTTACTGTGAGGAAACCTCTCGAGGTAACCTGTTCCTTTTTCTTATTTTTACGAGCCAACTACCAGCTCTACCTGTGTACCTTTAAAACAAGCGAAATGCTCAAAGCCAGCCCCCTCAAACATGGACATAGACATGGACTTGTACATGCCCAGCATTCTAAAATTGCTCCAGGGATGTCTTTGTGATTTGCACATCTACATGACTGTTTCCAAGTGAACGAATCACAAATAGCTCTTCTAAAATGACCCCCATTGTGTCCTCTGCCTGAACGTGATCTATGTGTACAACCCTCAGCACAGTACATGCATCAAACCAATACGTGAATGTTTAATGAATGGAGAATAAAACAAAGGATATAAGGAATGGAGAATAAAACCAAGGATAATATAATGCCTCTGTATCATTCCATGGTGAGACTGCACCTTGAATATTGTGTACAACTGTGGTCGTCGTATCTTAAAAAGGATATAGCGTTATTAAAAAAGGTACAGAGAAGAACCACCAAAATGGCAAAGGGGATGGAAGGATACCCCTATGAAGAGAGGATAAAAAGGTTAGGGCTCTTCAACCTTGAAAAGAGACAGCTGAGGGAAGATATGATAGAGGTCTATAAATTAATGGACGGTATGGAAAGGGTAAAAGTAGATCGATTATTTGCACTATCGAAATATAGAAAGACTAAGGGACATGAAATGAAGCTACAGGGTAACCTATTTAAGACTAATATGAGGAAATATTTTTTCACTCAACATGTAATCAAACTCTGAAATTTGCTACCGGAGGATGTAGTAAAAGCTGTTAGTGTAGCCAGGTTTAAAAAAGGTTTGGACAAGTTCCTGGAGGAAAGGTCCATAAACCGTTATTAAAAAGGGACCCAGGATATCCACAGCTTGCCCCAAGACAAGAATTGAGGAACCTGTGTCTTTTGGGGAAACTGTTAGGTACTGTGATAAGGAAGCTTGTAGTGAGCCTATGGAAATAGGAGAAACTGATGATTTTGCTTTTAAGAAAAGTGACATCCCTGTAGTGCACAGGTTTCAGCGTTGGCATAAAGAAAGCAAGCAGAGAGAAACCAAACTTAGGCTGCCACACCCACGCTTTGCTGATGTAGTTGCAGGCTTGTAAGATAATTGCAAGCACATGTCCAGAGAGGGAGAGACATTGCCCGGGAAGCAGGGATATAAATCTTGGCTAGAGAGAGAGCAGAGGGGAGAGCCCAGAGGAGGAGGAGAGCCCGGAGGGAGAGAGCATGGAAGGAGAGAGCAGAGAAGGCTTCAAACCCCAGTTCCTGATCAGAAGGTTCAGAGAGTTCAGAGGTGGGAGCCCAGGACTCAGCACAGGAGTCAAAGGAGCCAAGCCTGGAACAGGGAGCCGTGGCAGAGCTCCAGGAAGGAACTCAGGGAAGTGAACCAGGGACTGTTTCCCAGAAGCTGGAGGGAGACTGGTGAACTCAGCCAGGGAGAACTGACCACAGCTTCAGGTACAATTTATCCTTACCGGGTGGAGCTGTGCTCAAGAGAGACACAGGGATCCTCAGAGAGAGTATACCCTGAGACATATGTTAAAAGCTCAGAGCAGGGCACTATATTACCGGAGCCAGAGGAAATGCAGGTTGAGCCTATTGAGCAGGATTTATTGCCTCCAGAAGTACTCATGGACTGTACGCTATGTCAAGCTGTTAGCATTGAGTCCCTTTGCTAAAGAATAGCTGAAAAGATAAAGTCTCCTGAAAAGTAGAGTATTGAAACCTAGCTTGAACTGAAGGTAGGAACTTGCTCTTTTAATGGGAAGATACCGGTTGCATGTACATTTGAATGCTTAATGAAGACAAAGGTAAAAAGAAGATATATTTTACTTTGTTGAATGAAGAAGCTGTGTTTTCTTTATCCGTTATATTGATAAGCATCTGCATATAATTAATGACTGTGAAACTCATCCAGCCTAAGTTGTAAATAACCTTGAGCAAATGAATGGAGAAGTATCCTGTTACAGTCTACATGGACTTTGTTTGTGTTTGGGGAATAAATTTTGTCATTTGCAATTACTTTCTGTTTCATGACTACACTTCATCTTAGAAGTCTAAAACTACAACTCCCAGCATGCTTCACTAGAAAAAAATAGTTTATTCAACCTTTTATAAGAGAAGTTAATGGAAACCCTACCCCTCTAAGCCTTAGGCAGAGGGCTGAAGCGTGACAGTACTTATGACCTAGATTGGCCACTGTTGGAAACAGGATACTGGGCTTGATGGACCTTGGTCTGACCCAGTATGGCATATCATATGTTCTTATGTTTAGGCTAGGCACTATTTTATAAGAGACCATTTGCATGGGTGTGTGGCAACATTCATACAGAAGTGACTAAAATATCCATATTTAAATTTCTATGTTAATACAGAAAATAGCCACCTAGATTTAGGCAGCAAGAACACATGAAAATGGGGATATTTTGCTCATTTACATGCATGAGTGGTCAGTTGCGCAGATAAATAAACATTGCCTGCACCACGCCACATTATGTAAGTAGGCACTTAAAAACAAGGTCGGCCAATCCACTAGGCAGGCTAGGCAGCCACCTATGGCAGCAGACTTCCATGGATAGCATGGCATAAATGGCCTGACACCTCCTCATGATGAGCAGTGCCATGCCACCGCCCCCACTGCTGCCGATTCCAGTGGCACGGTCGGCTTGGTGGATGTGTCAGGCCATGTGCTTCTGCACACATGGCCTGCCACTTCTGATCCACCAAAGTTGTGTCAGAGGGGTCAGAAGTGGAAGGTCATGTGTGTCAAAGTATATGGCCTGCTGTTGCGGCCAAGCTGTCCCCGACCCCACCACCAGAATCCGCAGCATTGCGATTAAGCACGGGGAGGGGGAAGGGCAGGATGACTTGTCTCGGAGCGCAGGGGGTCGACATGCCAGGACTTCTGCCTAGGGCAGCAGAAACCCTTGGACCAGCCCTGCTTAAATGCAATAGTTTGTTCTTCCATTGTGGCATTCATGGGGCGGAGATTCGATGGAATGGAAAAGGGCACAAAGTTATATATGTAAATTATAAAATATTGTGATTTGTTTGTGTTTTTTAGAAGTCTAGGTGTGGGCATTTACACCAATTCTAGAGCTGGTGTGAGTGATTGTGTCTTAAATTAATGCTATTTTGATCACGTAGAGTAGCATTTTATAAAGAAACATAGGTGCCCACTTTTCTTTAGAAAAACATAGAGGGAAATTTGGTAAATTCCAGCTAGATTTCCATGTTTACATGCGAAAATCATGGTATTTTAGTAGTTTACACATATAAATGACCATTTACACATGGAGTTTAGTTGGTCACTATTCTATAAGTGTGCATGTTAGACCAATGGTTGAATACTTTCACTGTGGATGTGCACAGGAACAGAGTTTGGGTAGAGCATGGGTGGAAGGCAAATTTACACATACTTTCCACAATATAGCCCAACGCATGTAAGATAGTGAGGCCATTTCTAGCTGCTTCGGCCACTTGCATTAGTTTTCATAAAGTCAACTCCATGCAGATTCAACTTTATAGAACTGGCATCATTAATGCGTGTAAATCTAATCACTACTTTTAGAATTATCATTTTCGATATCTATTTTCAGGCATAACATAGGCACTTCCTTCCTACATTACCTTCCACATATACTTTTTTGTTATGTAAACACAAAGTGGAAAAAAACAAACCACTCCTATATTTGATTTATAAAAAGAATTGCTTTACTAGAACATTGCTCAGCTGATAAGTTGCTTCCATTTTCCAACATAAGAGCATTCGTGTTTCTGACAAAACATCATAGTAGTTCACACTAAGTATTAAGGGTGCTGGCAGGGTCCTGGCGCCCGCGCGTAACCGGGTGCCCGGCCTGGCGCAAGACCCTGCTCACGTCTCGGTAAAATGGGGGGGAGAGGGAGGGCGCATGTCTTGGCGCTTGGTGACGTGGTGCGCGTCTTTTAAATGGATTGGCTCCGCTTGTTGATGGGGGCGAGCGGAGCCAATCAAGAAGGTCTGGCCATGTGCTCCAGCATGCGCGCAATCGTGGCTGGAGCACATGCGGCTGGACTGGAGGGCGAGCAGCAGCAGATTTTGTGCGGCGGTAGATTTTGGTGTCGTTGGGGTCGCGATCCCTGAAGGGCCAGCAGAGCAGTGGCTGATCTTCTAGCACGGAGCCCGGCAGCTGGGGCGCGTCCAGTGCTCAGCGTGCAGGCGAGTGTGACGGGGGTTTCCATTGTGGGGAGTTTAGTGTTTTAAAATAGTAAAGGAATCCTAAGCGGGGGGGCTTGGGGCCGAGGGTCGTTTGAAATTAATAATAACTACTGATATTTAATAAAACAACGCCGGGTACTACGGTGGGGGCGGGAGGAGCAGTATATGGGACTAAGTAAAAAAAAAAAAAAAAGACAGGAGGGTTTCTTTTAAGCCCGCTTAGTTGTTCCTGTGCTGTGAGGGGGGGGGGGGTGTGTGTGTGTGTGGAGAAAAGGTAGGTAATGGTGAGTAAACAGGCTGGGAAAGGCCGGGGGGGGGGGGGTGCAGGGCTGCTGTGGGCAGGCAGGTATGGAGACAAAGGGGTCGGGGATTGGACAGGGGGGGGGAGGATTGGGCCGCAGAGTGTGGGGGAAAGTGTGAGTGCAAGCAGGGGGGTGTGGTGTGCAGCGAGGGAGCGTGGTGGGCTCTCAGTTACTGGGAGGAGAGCACGTAGTGGGGGCAATGTGCAGGGCAGGGATGCTATTGGTTCAGAGGTGCAAGGGGCAGGTGGTGCGGGGGGTCAGAGGTGGCTGTGGGGAACAGGTTGGAGGTGGAGCAGAGAGGTATTGTAGGCCCCTGGGGACAGTGGGGGGAATGGGTAAGGCCTGGGTTTGGTGCGGTAGCTGGAGGTGGTAGCGGTTTGGTATCTCCTGGTGGGAGTATGGCTTCACCTAGGGGATATGGTCTGGCGGAGCAGTAGGCAGTTTTGGAACATTGGTTGAGTGGGGGGCAAGGCTCTTCCAGGTCGGATTGTGTGGGGGCGTGGCAACCGGCTTGGTCTCCTGCTTTTTCCCCTTGGGTTTTCCTTTTTTGTCTACGCAGGTTCCTTTTCAGTCTGCGCCTAGATGAGTGTCGTCTACAGTTTTGTCATCTGGTGCAGCGAATGTGGAACTGGGAGCCTCTGCTGTAAGGGGAACGCCGAGGGACGTGGTCCAGACTCAAGGAGCAGCTGTGCAGCAACAGACTGTTGCTCCTCCTGTGGGTTCACTGCTTTCGTCTGATGTGATGGCCACTGAAGACGGGACAGGTGAGTTGCTGTCGGTCGAGGGGGGCGAGCGTGGCAGAAGTGGGTCGCGGGCCGAGCGTTCGGGACAGGCAACTCAAGAAAAGGAAGTACGTGTGTTGACATTGGCGTAGTTCGGATTCGTCCTCTTCCTCGTCTTCAGACTCGGCGGAGTCATCAATGGGCGAGGTCGGTGGTGGTGATGTGGTGTTGGGGCAAGGGTCTTCTGGTATTCAAGCTGGTGCCGGGTCTTCGTCATTGGTTGCCTTATCAGAATTATGGGAAGGTGTCCCGAAAACGTTGAGGCGAAAAATTCGGAAGAGGAAGTACATTGCTATTTTTCGTTTGCTGGAGGGGCGTAAGCGTTTGGGGGATAGTAAGAAGAAGCGTAAGGAGGATTAGAAGGCTGGCCGTATTCAGAAGGTCTCGAGGAATGTTGTCAATTGGGTGAGATCGTTATTGCGGCTGGCGAGTGTGTGGGGACAGCATTTTCTGGGGCAGTATGGTATGATGCTGTCCTATGCTGATTCAATTCTGGAGGCATCTCAGGTACACGAGGGCTGGTCGTGGCTGAATTATGACAAAGGTTTTGTGACAAAATGGAGGAGAACAAGTTTTTAACTTGGGGTGCACAAGACATTAACCTTTGGCTGACTCAGATGTCTGTCAAGGGCAGGGTGGTTGGAGGGGGCGGAGGAAAGGTTGGGCCGGGGGTTGTGGCCGGGGTGGGTCATTCCTTTCGCGGTGGTGTTTCCCCAGTCCAGGCCAGACCGGTCACCAGCAGCGGTGGTGACGTGTGCTGGAGGTTTAATAGATCAGCATGTCCCTTTCCGGACTGTAAATTCCGCCACGTGTGTTTGATCTGCAGTGGTCCCCATTCGGCAGCAAAATGTGTTAAAAAAGGGGCCGTCACTCCGCCTGGGCCAGGTCCCAAGTAGGCGGGCGCTATTTGAGTTGGCTCCTTCTCCGATACGGGTACTGCTATTGCTTAGCTGGCTTCACGGTTATCCGCGGAAACGGGATAAGCTGATTTTGCAGTGGGGTTTTCAGTTCGGTTTTGTTGTTCCGATTCGGGGTGCTGTGGGGTGTTTGATGGCTCGCAATTCCCCTAGTGTACAGAGATGGGCGTTGGTAGCTCGGGAGAAGTTAGCGGTGGAATTACGGTTGGGCAGAATAGCCGGTCCTTTCCGTCATCCTCCTTTTCAGAATTTTGTGGTGTCTCCGTTAGGAATTGTTCCTAAGAAAGAACCAGGGAAGTTTTGATTAATCCACAATTTGTCTTTCCCTGTGGGGGCCTCGGTGAATGATTTCATCCCGCGCGAGTTCTGTACGGTTTGTTATGCCTCTTTCGACAGGGCGGTTGAGTTAGTCAGGAGGGCCAGGCGTGGCTCCTTGGTTGCAAAGGTGGATACTGAGTCTGCGTTTCGCTTGTTGCTGGTGCACCCATCTGCTTTCAAGTTCTTAGGTTTCCAATTTGAGGGAGAGTTTTATTTTGATAACTGTATGCCGATGGGTTGTTCAGTATCTTGCTCTTACTTCGAGAAATTTAGCACTTTCTTGCACTGGATGGTGGCGCGGAGAGTGGGGTCCTCGGAGGTTGTTCATTATCTTGATGATTTTTTGTTTGTCGGCAAAGCAGGTTCTACCTGTTGTAGAGTGCTTCTGAACGGTTTTGTCGGTCTGGCCAGCGAGTTGGGGGTACCTTTAGCTGAGGGTAAGACTGTTTGGCCCGACGACAATCCTCACCTTTTTAGGTGTGGAATTGGACTCAGGACACCTGGTAGCGCGGTTGCCGTTAGAGAAGGTGGAGAAATTGAGGGTACTGGTTGCTAATTCCTTGGCCTCTTCTAAGTTGACCTTGAAGGAATTGCAGGCGCTAATTGGATCGCTTAATTTTGCCTGTAGGGTAATTCCGATGGGGAGGGTGTTCATTCGGTGGTTGGCAGCATCGATGGCTGGAGTGCGCAAGCCACATCACCACTTTTGTGTGTCTAGTGTTATGCGCGAGGATTTGCAGATTTGGGACGTCTTTCTGCGGGACTTTAATGGGATTTCTGTATTGCAAGATGCGGAGATCTCCAGTGAAGAATTGCAGCTGTATACGGACGCGGCCAGCGGCATTGCTTTGGGAATATACTTCGGTGGTGCGCTGACAGATGGCCGCAGGCGTGGGTCAATGTGGGGCTAGTGAGTAATATTACTTTCTTGGAACTCTTTCCCATATTGGTGGCACTAGAGTTATGGCTGAACAAGTTGGCCAACCATAAGGTCGTGTGGTGGTGTGACAATGAGGCTGTGGTAGCGGTCATTAATCGTTATTCTCCGTGCTGCAGTCAGGTAGCGTCCTTAATGTGACTGGTCATACTTGCATGTTTGCATTTGAATGTGGACCTGAGGGCTCGCCATATCCCAGGGCGTACTAACAAAATCGCTGATGCTCTTTCTTGTTTGCAGTGGGAGCGCTTTCGGAGCTTGGCTCCAGAGGCGGACGATGACGGGCTCGCGGTCCCGTGGAATTGTGGAGCTGTGGCCGGCTGAGATGAAGAGCCTTCTCAAGAATTCGGTGGCGGAGCGAACATGGGATGCTTATCAGCGTGGTTGTGAGCGAGTGCTGGAATATCTATACCAGACAGGATGGGAAGGGGGGAGGTGCCGGAGTATTTGCTGGGGGATATGTTGGTTGGGCTAAGGGGCACGGGTTGCCAGATTGGCTGTGAAGATTCATCTGGCTGGGTTTGGGTTTTTTGCCAGGGCAGCGGGTTGGGGATTGTTGGGCTGCGGATTCCTGGTGCGGCAGCTGCTGCAGGGGTGGGAGCATTCTCTGCCTTGGCCGCATGATCACCGGCTGCCAATTACGCACGACTTGTTAAGAAGGCTGTGCCAGGGTCTGACGAGGGTGCCGGTGTCGCCGTATGAGGCCACTCTCTTTCGTGCAGTCTTTTATTTGGCATTCTTTGGTGCCTTTAGGGTTGGCGAGCTGGCAGTCGAATCGGTGAATGCAAGTTTGGGTAATAGCTTGCACCGCCAACACATGTGGAGCGAGCAGGGGCTCGTACACGTGTTGTTAGCAAAATCCAAGATGGACCAGAAAGAAAAAGGGGTGTGGATGATACTTAAAGGGATTGGTGGGCTCACGTGCCCGGTGGTCGCCATTGAGGAATACTTGGGTGTGCACCCTACAGGCGAAGAGGGGTTGTTTGTGCATAGTGATTCCCGTGCGCTGACACGATTTCAGGTGACGGCGGTGTTGCGCATGATGTTGCGCCGGATCGGGGAGGATCCACGGCGTTTCTCTGCACACTCCTTTTGCATTGGGGCGACGACTAGCGCTGCAGCCATGGGATTTTCTGGAGCGCAGAGTCAGAGTATCGGCAGATGGTGGTCGAAAGCTTTTAAGGGGTATATTTGCCTATGAGAAGCCTGCATATTGCTGGGGGGGGGGGATATTAATGATGTTTTTTCTGTTGCAGATGTGGAGCTGAAGGCTTGGGGATGTTGGATCTTGAGGCACTCCTTCGTGTTCTGGGATGGTAAGCAAGCGGCAGTGCGGCCTATCGGGCTGAATCTAGGACTGGATCCAGCGGTGGTGGCGGTTTCATGGCTGGGCGAGCGCGGGCTGCGGTGGCCTCAGCTGATGCCTTTGCTTCGTCATCATCAGTGCATCTGGGACAGGCCATCGATTGTACTGGTGCATTTGGGGGGCAATGATTTGGCCGCTTGGTCTTGCAAGCAGCTGATCAGAGCCGCCAAGAAGGACTTTGCTGTACTGCTGCATATGTTTGGGGGTGTAGTCTTAATCTGGTCCGATATTATTACCAGACCGGCATGCTGCAGGCAGAGGAGATGGTCCCGGGGATTGCCGAAAATAAATAGGCAGATCGGGAGGTGGGTTTGTGAGCAAGGGGGGTATCATGTGCAGCATAATTGGGTTGAAGTGGCCTGTGCTGGTTTGTATCGGGCGGATGGTGTGCACCTATCTCCGGTGGGGACGGATTTGCTTCTCAATGACTGGCAGGAGGTGTTGGAGAGGGTGGTGCAGGATGAGGCACACTGGTCGTAGCTTGGGGGGAGTTGGGGGGGACGGCACAGGTGAGGTTTGGTTCCTGTGCCGGTGGCGGGATCCCGGAGGTTTCTGG
Organism: Ichthyophis bannanicus; assembly: GCA_033557465.1. Lineage (NCBI taxonomy): Eukaryota > Metazoa > Chordata > Amphibia > Gymnophiona > Ichthyophiidae > Ichthyophis > Ichthyophis bannanicus. The sequence continues at coordinate 1,570,263,568 of CM066031.1, read as the reverse complement.
GGTCCGGAGCCTTAGGCGACTTGGGATGGGGGCGGGGTGCCCTCGACCCGGACTACCCCTGGAAGATGTTTGCTAGTAATATGGAGAAGTCGGATAGGGGTGGTTGGAACGTTGCCGGTGGTGTGACCAGGGATGGAGTGGAGGCGAAGTCGCCTTGCTAATTGCGTGGCTGGTGACGCATCACGCCGCTGGGGGGTTTGTTGGATTCCTGTTTATTGTTCAATATGTTGTTTTGGAAATAAAGCTGCAACCAGTTGCTGCCACAAAAGGCGGTCTGTGCAATTTGTGGGAAGGGTGGAAGATGTGTGGAATGGACGGAGGATAAGTTGAAAAGGGGGGAGCGACGGGTCCGGCTACCCGGTTACAGCAAAGACTGATTTAGGAAGTATTGTATGAAGATACATTTCCTAAAACACTTTTAGTTCACAGTAATACTGTACATCAAGTGAGACTCTACATTCATCAAAAAGATGTCTCAACATTCATTAAAAGAATTGTTTTTTTTCCCCAACATAACCCCGGGTTTTCCTGGTTTGCAACTAAAGTTAGATTTACCCTTTGGACATCAAAAGCAGGAAATGTTATAAGGAGGCAGTTACTCTGAGTATGACAGTAAGCACCTACCTAGGAGCTATTTGCATAAAGAAAGGTAGGCATCTACTTTTCTTTATAAAATTCTAGCTTAAGTGGCAGAAATCATATCTTGAGTTAAGGCGGGAATATTTGTACCAGTCCTAGAGCTGGTATAAATGCCTATGCCTAGATATTTACAACAATTCCCTAAATGATAGATTTTATCATTTAAATGCATACTTACACTCTCCCCCATGCCCTATGCAAACTCTGCCCAAGGGCACATGCAAAGGCAAAGTATGCCCCATCAAGCAATGCATGTACTTTTATGCTAGTCTGTATTTCATAAGAGGTTATCAATGTGCGTATGTGGCCACATATGCACATTAATAAATCAAATAACTCCAAGTTAGGACCCACTGGAAATTAATTTGATAGGGCTACAAATCTAAAGGTTCACTCTGCCATTCTACTTAAACTGTTAATGCTAAAAAAATTGGCTAATGGTAAAAGTCTTGCATGCCTATAAGTACAACAGTCTGCAAATTGTTCCACTGCCAAAACTACGTCCCCACGACAGTCTCCACCCCCTAAAACTATGCACTCTAGAAATATCTCATATCTACCTGCTACACCACCACAGAGACAACACATGCACAGCACACACAGAACACACAACAGAGTTAGCATGCGCATATACACACACACACACACATGCACATACAAACAAATGAACACTACATAAACCCAGAGGAATTACAAATAATTCAAATGTAATGTACTGCATTTTAAATTATTGATAAGTATATTTTTCATTTTATTTCTACTATCAAGGGATCTTGTCAAAGACTTTCTGAAAATTCAGATACACTGTATCAACCATCTCACCTTTATCTACAGTACCTGTTTATTCACACCTTTGAAAAATACAACAGATTAGTGAGACAAGATTTTCCTTGGCTAAATCCATGTTGGCTTCCTGCCATTAAACCATGATTTAACCAAGGAAAGTCTTGTCTTACTAATCTGTTATATTTTTTGGAAGGGATAAAGGTGAGAAGGTTGATAGAGTGCATCTCGGTTTTCAGAAAGCCTTTGACAAGATACCTCATGAGAGACTCTTGGCAAAATTAAAAAGTCACGGGATAGGAGGCAGTGTAATGTTGTTGATCAGGAACTGGTTAAAAGATAGAAAGCTGAGAATAGGACGAAATGGCCACTTTTCTCAATGGAGAAAGGTGAATAGTGGAATACCCCAGGGATCTATGCTGGGCCTGCTGCTTTTTAACATACTCATAAATGACCTGGAAATAGGAATATCAAGTGAGGTGATCAAATTTGCAGATGACACAAAATTATTCAAAGTTGTTAAAACCCAAGAGGACTGTGAAAAATTGCAAGAGGACTTTGATAAATTGGAAGCCTGGGCATCCAAATGGCAGATGGAATTTAATGTGAACAAGTGGAAAGTTGTGTAACTAGGAAAGAACAATCCAAACTATGGTAACATTGTAAACCATTTTGACTCATAGAAAAATGGTATAGAAAAGATGTTAAATAAATAAATAAAAATACATTTCAAATTAGTCATTCACCTCAAAACTGAATATTGGACTCATTTATATTTTGGTTATGTACTTCTGGAAAAAGATGAATCAGACCTATGCAATATAGTTTAAAAGCTCTAAAACTAGACTCGTATTAAACAATGTTAGGCTCTTCATATATAGTTGACAGGGACTGATTCTTTCTCTTTGTTGGCTTAAACATTGGAGATCCTCTCTATTGATCCATTTCAGGGGCTTTTTTTCAAGTATAGCCTGACCTTGCAATGAATTACTACTACTACTATCTTTATTTTGAACTTTATATACCACTTTGGCCAAGGCATAAAAGCGGTTTACTATTACTACTATTAATCATTTATATAATACTACAAGGTATACGCAGAGCTGCACACACACCTAAAGAAGACAGTCCCTTCTCATAAAGCTTACAATCAAGTCAGACAGAACAATACAAGAGAAACAAGGGGTTCAAATAGAGAAGAAGATTCAAGAAGAACAAAGGATTAGGATCTAAATGCAGCCTCAAAGAGGAGGGATAAATGAAGTCAAAACATGGATTTGAAGAAGGGGGAGAGAAGAGACTTGACATTAAGATAGAGGAAGTTTGTTCCATTCATAATGAGCAGCAAGGTGAAAAGATTGAAGTCTAGAGTTTGCAGAAGAAGAAAAGGGCATAGAGAAAAGAAAGCCAGAGGAAGTATGGAATTCACAAGGAGGGGTATAGAGAGAATGACAGAAAAGGTTAAAAGTTTACATCAGGTATGGGTGTTGTTCAAAAATACCATGTTAGAAGCCCAGACTAGATGTATTCCACATATTTAAAATTGCAGAAGGAAGGCCAAATATTAGCCACCATGGTTAAAAGATGAGGTGAAAGAAGCTATTATAGCCAAAAGAACCTCTTTCAAAAAATGGAAAAAAGATTCAAATGAAGAAAACAAGAAATAGCATAAGCACTAGAAGGTTAAATTAAAAGCATTGGTAAGTAAGACAAAAGTATTTTTTAATTGTCATAGAGACAAAAACTCATAACAAAAATTTATAGGTATACCATGACCATGGAGTAGACAAAGAACACGGGGGGGGGGGGGGACAATACCATAGTAGAGAAAATAATTGAGTTCTTTGCAGATTACCCATGCCAGAATGTTTTTAATGGTGGTGATTCCTAGAAACTGAAACAAATTTCAGTGAATCGGGAAGATATAATAGGCCAAATGGACAAACTCAAGAGCACCTTATCACCTAGACTGGATGGTAGACACTGAAAAGTGCTGAAAGAACTCAAAACTGAAATTGCAAATATGCTATTAGTAATCTGTGACCTTACATTAAAATTGCCTATGTCACCTGAAACTTTAAGGAAGGTCAACATAAGACCGATTGTTAAAAAAGAATCCAGGGGCAATCTAGGAAACTACAGACTGTAAGTAGGATGTCAGTGCTGGACAAAATAGTAGAAATTATTATGAAGAAAAACATTATTGAACATATATATAGGCATGGTTTAATAGGAAAAAGTCAACATGGATTTAGCCAAGGGAAGTCTTGCCTCATCAGTCTACTATATTTTTTGAAGGCATGAATAAGCATGTGGATAAAAGTGAGTCAGCTGATATAGCTGGAATTTCAGAAAGCTTTTGACCAAGTAGTTCATGAAAGACTCCTGAAGAAATGAAAACAACATGGGATAGGAGAAAAATTCCTATTGTGGATAAGAAACTGGTTAAAAGGAAAAAACAAAGTAGGGTTAAATGGCCAGTTTTTTTCAGTGGAAGAAGGCAAATAGTGGAATGCCCCAGGCATCTGTACTGGGACTGGCACTTTTTAAACATATTTGTAAATGTTCTGGACATGGGAACAATGACCATAACCATTAAACTTGCAGATGACAACAAATTAAAGTATTCTTGAAACATAGAAATATAGAAACATGATGGCAGAAAAAGACCACATGGCCTATCTAGTCTGCCCTTCCATATCAACTACAATAGTCCCTTTTTTACCTTTAGAGATCCTCTGTGTTTATCCCATGCTTTTTTGAATTCAGATACTGTCCTTGTGTCCACCACCTCCACTGAAAGACTATTCCACGCATCGACCACTCCTTCGGTAAAGAACTATTTCCGTAAATTACTCCTGAGTCTATCCCCTTTCACCCTCATCCTATGTCCCCTTGTAGCAGAGCTTACCTTCAATCAAAAGCTATGGAGGTATTTAAATGTCTCTATGATATTGCCCCTAAAGTATACATTCTAAGATCTTTAAGTCTGTCCTCATATGCTTTATAATGAAGACCACTAACGATTTTAGTAGCCACCCTCTGCACAGACTCTAAACTGCCTATATCCTTCTGAAGGTGTGGTCTCCAGAATTGCACAGAATACTCCAAATGAGGTCACACCAGAGACTTATACAGAGGCATTATCACTTCCTTTTTTCTGCTGGTTATTCCTCTTCCTATACACCCAAGCATTCTTCTAGCTTTTGCAGTCACCTTTTCTACCTGTTTAGCTACTTTAAGATCGTCAGACACAATTTCCCCCAGATCCCACTCTTGACAGAATTATATCACCCCCTACACTGTAAAGCTCCTTTAGATTTTTATGGTCCAAATGCATGACCTGCATTTTTTAGCATTAAATTTCAGCTGCCATATTCTAGACCATTTTTCAAGTTTAGCTAGATGCTTCCTCATCTTGTCGACTCCTTCCTCTGTGTCTACTCTATTGCTGATTTTGGTATTGTCTGCAAACAAGCAATCCTTACCCGACAGTCCTTCCACAGTATCAATAACAAAGATGTTAAACAGAATTGGACCAAGGACAGATTCCTGTGGCATACCACTGGTAACCTTCTTCTTCTCAGAGTGAGCTCCATTTACTTGTACCCTTGTCGTCTCACACTCAACCAATTTCTAACCCAATCAGTAACTTTAGGGTCCATCCCTAGGGTGCTCAGTTTGTTTATGTCATCTGTGTAGAATGATGTTAAAGGCTTTACTGAAATCTAAATACAACACATCTAAATAAAACACATCTCCCTCGATCCAACTCCCTGGTCACCCAGTCAAAGAAATCAATCAGATTTATCTGACAAGATCTGCCTCTGGTGAATCCATGCTGCCTCACATGCTGCAATTCATTGGACTCCAGAAATCTCACTACTCTCTCTTTTAGTAGCATTTCCAATAATTTACTAACCACAGAATTCTCAATGTCATTCTTACAGCTGCTTTTGTGTAATGGGACAATATGCCTCATTCCAGTCCTCTGGTACCACTCCTGACTCCAAAGAGGCATTGAAAATGTTAGACAGTAGAGCTGCTAGAATGTCCCCAACTTCCCTCAGTATGGTATCCCATCTGGACCCATGACTTTTAGTTTAGCTAGTCCCTCTCGAACACAGTCTTCTGAAAATCTTTTGAGATTCCCGTTGCTTCTTTTGCTGTTTGTAGGTGTTTTCTGAGGTCTTGCTCCAGGCTCTTCATTTGTGAACACAGAACAGAAATATTTGTTAAGCAATTCTGCTTTATCCTCATTAGTTTCTGCATATTCCTCCCCTGCACCCTTGTGTCTGACAATACCACTTTTGCCCTTTCTCTTCTCACTAACATATCTGAAAAATAACGTATCCTCGCATTTTATTACATAGGCTATTTTTCCTTCTTTTTGTAGCTTTGCTTTCCTGACTACTTTGCTAGCTGCTCTAAGTTTCTCCAAATATAGATGCCTGACTTCCTCTCTCTGTGATCTCTTGTATTTCAAAGAAAGAAGGCCTCTATCTTTTCTTCACCTTCTCAGCTATTTCTTTTGAGAACCACAGCGGCCTCCTTTTCTTTTTACGCTTATCTACTTTTCTAACAAAAACGTTTGTTGCCTTTAAAATATTCCCTTTCAGTTTTGCCCACTGTTTTTCTACATTCCCCAGCTTTTCCCATCCCACTAATGACTCTGAGGTATTGTCCCATCTTTGCAAAGTTAGTTTTTCTAAAGTCTAAGACCCTCATTTTTGAATGGATTTTATCAGCCCTAGTACTAATACTGAGCCATACCATCTGGTGATCACTGGATGGAAGATGATCTCTCACTGTAACATCAGAAACACTTTCCCCCATTGGTAAGCACTAAATCCAGTATGGCTACATGATGTGTGGGTTCTGTTGCCAATTGCCTGAATAGCTCTCCCTGTAGAAAACCCAGGATCTCCTTACTTCTAGATGACACCACAGTAGGGATGTGTCAATTTACATCTGACATACTGAAATCACCTATCAGTGTCATTTATCCTTTCATGGCAATACTGTATATGTTTTGTATTAAATCCTCGCCCACTTCTACACCCTGTGATGGGGATCTGTATATAGCTCCAATGCAATTGGATTTCCCTTTCCCTATTTCTAGTTTAACCCACAGAGCCTCCTCTCTTCCTTTTAAGCCCTGCAATTCTATAGCTTTAATATTATTTTTAACACAGAGTGCCATACCACCTCCCCTTCTTCCCACTCAGTCCTTCCTAAATAAAGTATAGCCCTGTATAACACAGGTCTGCAACTAAAAAGCTGTTTGATTATTTTCAGCTAATTTCCATGTATTTTGGTGTGCTGAAAACAAATAAAATATTGAAAAACTCCTAGACGTCATGATTTGCCACAACATGCAAAATTGTCTTCAAATTTATCTAATTTTTTCAAATTACTATTAATTAATTCAAATTACTATTAATTAATTCACATAAGTGCATTTAAGATATAAAATGCCAAAAAAACTTTAAAGGGGTTGTCCGAGTTATGTAAAAAAAAAATATAGCACTGTAAATCTGATGGCCAGCAATATATACACAAGCTAAGCAAGTTTTAAGTCCGTGCTTCTAATGGTAGAAGGGGTTAATCTTTCCTGAAGAATCCAGTGGGAGGGAGACATAGGGCAGATAGCAGCAGCTCCGGTCAGTGCAGGGGGGCGTAGCCAGCACTGTGACGTCTCGTGTACAGACACAGAGCTGCTCTCTCCTGCATGCCACACTTGCGCACGAATCATCATCAGGTTCTTGGTTCTAGGCTGTTCACACTTTTTCATTGCAATTCGTGTTAGCTCGTCATTCTTCAACCGTTATGTTATGACTCCGCGAAAGTGTATTAATTCGCCAGTTTCTGTTTCATCTGTGGTGAATATACAGTGTTGAAGCAACAGCAGAATATTACAGACTTTGTGAAAAAAGTATACTTTGCATACTTTGGACTAAAAATTGGAGATCAAGATAAAGTCTGGGCGCCTCATAAAGTGTGCAAATGATGTGTTGAGGACCTCCAAAACTGGTTCAAGGGTAAGAAAAAATCTTTCCGTTATGGGATTCCTAAGAACCATAGTGATGACTGTTACTTTTGTTCGTGCGATGTGAAAGGGTTTAATTCCAAATGGAACCATTCCATTTCATACCCCAATCTTCACTCGGCAATTCGTCCCATCCCTCATGGCACAGATATACCAGTACCCAAGCCCCCTGCTACCTTGGAAGAGATACCTAGCTCCGATGAAGGTGAAGTCATACCTGAACCAAATGATGAGTCAAGTTCTGACTTTGAAGATGATACAAGACAAAAATTGTTGTCTCAGTAGGAGATGAATGATTTGGTAAGAGACTTGAATCTTCCCAAAGATGCCGCTGAGTTACTCGGATCAAGGCTGAAAAGCAGGAATTTATTGTTGCCAGGAGTGCCATTTTCATGGTTCAGACATCGTGAAAAGGAGTTTGTTCCTTACTTCACCCAGGAAGACAAGTTGGTTTATTGCATCGATGTTGAAGGTCTGATGGGTCAATTTAAAATCCAATATGATTCAGAGCAATGGCGTCTTTTTATAGATTCTTCAAAAAGAAGTCTCAAAGCAGTTTTACTCCACAACGTTTTTTACGCTTCTATACCTGTAGGTCTTCCCGTACACTTGAGGGAAACCTACGAGAACTTGGAATTGGTTCTTCGTAAACTTAAATATGAAGACCATGGTTGGCAAGTGTGTGGGGACTTGAAGGTCTTGTGCGTGCTGCTCGGGCAACAAGCTGGGTATACCAAATATCCTTGTTTTCTGTGTCTATGGGACAGTCGAGACCGACAAAATCACTGGACCAAGAAGAGTTGGCAGCTGAGGGTGCTAACAGTCGGTTAAAAAAATGTCCTCCGAGAAACTTTGGTACCTTCCCATAAAGTTCTTCTACTACCTTTCCACATAAAATTGGGATTGTTGAAGCAATTCGTAAAATCACTTCCAAGAGATGGAGAATGCTTCAAATACTTGGTCACCAAGTTTCCAGGCCTGTCAGAGGAAAAATTGAAGGAAGGTGTGTTCGTCGGACCAGACATTAGAAGGCTTATAGTTGATTAAGAGTTTGCCAATACCATGACGGATCCTCAAAAAGAAGGGTGGATTGCATTTAAAGAAGTCGTACAGAAATTTTTAGGCAATAACAAAGATCCTCAATACAAAAAGATCGTCGGACGAATGCTGAAAGCATTTCAAGCTTTAGGTTGCCTGATGAGTTTGAAAGTGCATTTCCTCCACTCCCACCTTGACTACTTTCCTGAAAATTTGGGAGCTGTGAGTGAGGAACAAGGTGAACGATTCCATCAAGACATTAAAGAGATGGAAAGTAGATACCAGGGAAAATGGAGCATTACAATGATGGCAGACTACTGTTGGATGCTTCAGAGAGACATTCCAGATGCTACTCACAAGCATAAATGCACCAAGAGGAGCCTCACAAGGAAGAAGAATCGAGTTTAGTGTGTGTAGGTGAGCTAATTTCAGTTCAAAAAAGGATTTTCATGAAAATATTGTAATAAAACTTTAATTTTATAAGTCTATTTCCATTTATTTTGAGGTATTGCCTTATTTAACATAGTTAACTAAATTGTCAGGAAACGTGATGTCCTATGACAAAATGGAGGTCATTTTCAGATTCAGCGCACCAACAAACATAAAGATTACGTTGCATAACCAAAACAGCTCTCGAAAAAAATTTTTTTGCAGACCTGTGTAATTATATCCCAGTCATGGTTTTCTGTGAACCATGTCTCTGTAACTGCCACTAAATCCAAGTCCGCCTCTTCCGTTAAACCCTCAACATCTGGGATCTTATTTTCCATGCTATGGGCATTTATACACACCAGTTTCCAGATGTTGCCCCTATTACCCATTTCTACAGAGGGATGTAATGTTTCACTTACCTGGGGCTCTCTTCATCCATCTCCATTAAATCTAGTTTAAAGTCCTCTTCAGTAGGTTAGCCAGTCTGCTTCTGAAAATGCTTCGACCCTTCTTGGACAGATGGACACCATCTCTGCTTTGAAGCCCTTGGAACATCATCCCATGGTCTAAAAAACCAAAATGTTCCTGATGACTCCATCCGTGCAGCTATGCATTTATCATCAGGATGTGAGCTTCTCTGCCTCGGCCTTTACCCTCAATAGGGAGGATTGAAGAGAACACTGCATGTGCACCTATCTGCTTTACCCTCTGTCCCAGAGCCATGAAGTCACATTTGATATACTGGAAGGGACACCTAGCAGTATCATTTGTGCCAACAAGGATAAGCAACATAGGATAATAGTCAGTAGGCTTGATGAATTTCGGCACACTCTCGGATTTTGGCATCTGGCAAACAGCACACCTCTCTGGACATCAAATCTGGTTGGCAGATAGACACCTTAGTATCCCTCAGGAGAGAGTCACCAATTGCCACTACCCTTCATTTTGTTGTGGTGACTGACTCTTTAGCTTTGGGTACTCGAGCTATAGTTCTTCTCTTTCCTCGGATGCTTCCACTTCCTCCACTTCCAGGGCTACATGTTGGTTCTTCATTTCAAAGGCTGGAGGGGTTGGAGTACTGATACTGCAGAATCTGGTGACTCATGTCCAACCTTCTTCTTTCTGTAACGTCCAATCTTCACCTCTGAATGTTTCAAGAAGCATCTCATCAATGTACTTCTCACCATCTCAAATGCTTCTCAGTCTCACCACCTCTTCCCTGAGCTCCTCTACTTGTTTCCTGAGAGCCTCAGCATGCAGGCTTCCTGCATCCTGCACATGGAATCAGTCCCTCAACTGGCATTGAGATCTCTATCTAGACAAAGGTAGAAGCTGTAATGGGGCAACAGCTTAAGCAAGATGATTTTTTCCAGCCATTGCTTACTGTACTTGGTGGACCTTTGTTACCTGTTGAAGCAAAGGAGAGAGACCTACCGAAATCCCTACCGGTTCCTCAGCTGTCTTTAGGAAAAAAAGCAGATAACCTCTTTGAAGTGTGTTCTAATAGTACTTGTCTATGTCCCTGTGTGTAGATAAATGGGGAATTGCCCTACAAAACAAGAACTCTCACATGGGGTGGGTAGGGAAGGAATTAACACCTGATGAGGTCAGTGGTTTCAAAGAGTTGGCTATGAATGAACTGACAGCCCTACAAGCACATAAAAAAGTTCCCTTTTGCTATTAATTTATCCTTTAAAAATGAACAGCAAACCCCCCTTCAAGAATTAGCTTTAAAAAAATGACAGCAAAACCCCTTTAAGAATTAGCTTTCAAAAAAAGAATACCTTAACTCCTTTGAGAGCTTTCAGGCAGAGTATTACCTTGCTTTGCAATGGAGACCTTCAGGAATGCTAGTACCTGAAAGGTCCTGTAGATTCTTATACAGCACTGTGCAACAGCTTAGTAAGCTACTCACTTAACAATTGATGACTTATAAACAAACTGAGCACCCTAGGGATGGACCCTAAAGTTACTGCTTGGGTTAGAAATTGGTTGAGTGGGAAGCAACAATGGGTACAGGTAAGTGCAGCTCACTCTGAGGAGAAGGAGGTTACCAGTGGTGTGCCCCAAGGATCTTTCCTTGGTCTGATTCTTTTTAACATCTTTGCTAGTGATATAGCAGAAGGACTGTCGGGTAAGGTTTGCCTCTTTGCGGATGATACCAAAATCTGCAATAGAGTAGTTACCCAAGGAGGTGTAGATAACATGAAGAGGGATTTAGCTAAGCTTGAAGAATGATCTAGAATTTGGCAGCTGAGATTTAATGTTAAAAAATGCAAGGTCATGCATATGAGCTGCAGCAATCCAAGGAAGTGATATAGTATAGGGGGTGAAGAACTTTTGTCCTCTAAAGAAGAGCGGGACCTAGGCATGATTGTGTCTGAGGATCTTAAAGTAGCTAAACAGGTAGAAAATGTGATGGCAAAAACTAGAAGGATGCTTGGGTGCATAGAGAGAAGGATGGCCAGCCGAAGAAAGGAGGTGATAGTGCCTCAGTATAAGTCTTTGTTGCGACCCCATTTGGAGTATTATGTGCAATTCTGGAGACCGCACCTTCAAAAGGATATAAACAGGATGGAGTCAGTACAGAGGGTGGCTACTAAAATGGTTTGTGGTTTTCATTATAAAGCATATGAGGGCAGACTTAAGGATTTTAATATGTACACCTTAGAGTTAAGGCGGGATAGAGGTGATATGATTGAGATGTTTAAATACCTCCATGGCATAAATGCACAGGACCAGAGCCTCTTTCAATTGAAAGCCATCTCTGCTATGAGGGGACATGTGATGTGGGTGAAAAGGGATAGATTCAGGAGTAATATGCGGAAATATTACTTTACAGAAAGAGTGGTGGATTCGTGGAATAGTTTCCCAGTGGAGGTGGTAGAGATGAGGATAGTATCTGATTTCAAAAAAGCATGGGACAAACATATAGGATCTCTAAAGGAAAAAAGAGGACTGTTGTAGTAGTTGATATGGAAGGGCAGACTAGATAGGCCATGTGGTCTTTTTCTGTCGTCATGTTTCTGTTTCTATGTTTCTAAGTCAGTGGTTTCAAAGAGGTAGCTGTGAATAAAATGACAACTGCACAAGCACACAAAACATGTTCCCCTTTGTTGTATAGAAAAAAAAATCTTTATTCTTTAAAAATAAACAGCAAAACCCCCTTCAAGAATTAGCTTTTTAAAAAATGATAGCAAAACTCCTTTATGAATTAGCTTTTAAATAAGAGTACCTTAGCTCCTTTTTGAAATTTCAGGCAGAGTATTACCTTGCTTTACAATGGGGATCTTCAGGCATGCCAGTACCTGAAAGGCCATGCATGCACATTGTAAGAAATTGCAGGAGGACCTTTTGAGACAAGTCATCCAAATGGCAGATTTAACGATGACAAATTCAAAATGATGCACATAGGGAAGAATAACTCAAATTATGGTTACAGATTGCATATTAGGAGTTATTCCCTCACTTGGTTTGCAGTTTGTCATGCTGTGAGGGCTTGTGTGCATCAGTGATGCTGATGAGAGATGAATCCTTGAAAAGACTAAAGAATACCAAAAGGATATCTATTTGTGCTTTATCGACTATAGCAAGGCTTTTGACTGTGTAAACCATGAGAAACTCTGGGTATAAGAAACATGGGTATAAGAAGCATGGGTATAACAGAACACCTGATCGTTCTCTTGCACAATCTGTACATTGATCAAGAAGCAACAGTTCGAACGGAGCAAGGAGAAACGGAATGGTTTAAAATAAGCAAAGGTGTAAGACAAGGTTGCATACTTTCTCCCTACCCGTTTAATTTATATGCAGAACAAATCATCAGAGAATCAGGATTGTATAAAGACAACAGAGGTGTGAAGATTAGTGGAAGACTCATCAACAACCTTCGCTTAGCTATACTGATGATACCACATTACTGGCTGAAAGTGAAGATGATCTGAAACATTTGCTTCACACGATCAAAGAACATAGTCTCAAAATGGGCCTGCACCTTAATGTAAAGAAGACAAAGATCATGAAAACTGGCAAAATCAACAAGTTCATCGTTGAAGGAGAAGAAATTGAAATTATGGACAACTTGCACATGTTACCCCTCTTCTTATACAACAACATTGGTTACCAGTATCATTCCGTATTCAGTATAAGATTCTTACCTTCGTTCACAGGGCACTCCACACAGGCATCCCCCTTTATCTTGCAGATCAGGTCCGCTTTCATACTCCTCACCGTTCACTCCGTTCTAGCCATGTCAATCGTATGTCCCTCCCCCTCCCTCGCATGCTCACCTGGAATCCACTCGCTCTTCTGCTTTTTATTTTTTAGGCCCGAGGCTCTGGAATTTGCTTCCCCTTTCCCTCCGATCCGAAACATCATTCCAGCTTTTCAAAACAAAACTCAAGACCCACCTGTTTAGCCTGGCTTTTGCCCTTCCCCCGTAGTCCTCACTTCTTTTCTTCTTTTCCTTGCTGTTGTGTTTTCGTTGTCTTATTTCGTTTAACTGTTCCCTGTCATCTTTTTCTCCTCTTTACTGTTCTTAAATAATGGTGTTCCTTTCTGTTTCTGCAGCTATGTAATTTTATGATTTTATGATAGTAAACCACCCAGATGCCCATGGTGTTGGGTGGTATAACAGATTTTAAATAAACATAAACATAAACTTTAATCTACTTGGATCAACTATCATAAAGAAGCAACAAGCAGTCAAGAAACCCGACGATGCATTGCTCTTGGCAGAATGGCTATGAAAGACCTAGACAAGATTCTCAAGAGCAGAGATGTCTCTCTCCATACAAAGATTTGACTTATTCAAACCCTGGTATTTTCAATAACATCATATGGATGTGAAAGCTGGACAGTGAAAAAGATAGACAGGAAGAAAATTGATGCCTTTGAATTATGGTGCTGGTGGCGAATACTGCGTATACCATGGACTGCCCAAAGAACAAACCAGTCAGTACTAGAGGAGATCAAACCTAAGCTTTCTTTAGAAGCTCAGATGACAAGACTTCGACTTTCATACTTTGGACACATCATGCAAAGAGAGAGATCATTAGAGAAGGACATCATGCTTGGCAAGATAGAAGATCAATGCAAAAGAGGAAGGCCAGCAATGAGATGGATCGATACAATAACAGCAGTTATGGGTACCAGTCTGTCAACAATGAGCTGCTTGACAGAAGACTGAACATAATTTAGGACAACTATCTAGAGGGTCGCCATGAGTCGATACCGACTCGACGGCACTTAACAACAAACAACAACATTAGGAGTTATTACTCTGGAAAAGGATCTAGGTGTCTTTGTGGACAATATATTGAAATCTTCTGCCCAGTGTGCAGTTGTGGCCAATAAAGCAAACAGAGTGCTAGGAATTATTAGGAAAGGAATAGATACAAAAAAATAATATTGTAATGCCTTTGTATCACTCCATGGTGCAATCATACCTTCAGTATTGCATGCAAATCTGGTTGCCGTATTGAAGAGAAAGCTGAGGGGAAATATGATAGGGGTCCATAAAATCTTGTATGGAGTGGAATGAGAAAACATAAACCCATTGTTTACTTTTTCAAAATGTACAAAAACTAGGGGGCACCATTAAGTTACCAAATACTACATATAAAACAAATACGAGGAGATCTTTTTTCTCTGAACACATAATTAAGCTTTGGAACTCATTGCTGGAATATGTGGAAAAACAGTTAGCATGACTAGGTTTAAAAAAGGTTCAGACAAATTCCTGGAGGAAAAGTGCATAAGCCCTTTTAAGGTAGATCTAGAGCAGTGGTTCTGAACCAGTCCTCCTTGAACCCCTAGGCCAGTCGGGTGTTCAGGATAGCCCTAATGAATATGCATGAGATATATATGCATTAGAGATATCCTGCCAACCTGATTGGTTTGTGGCCCTCTAGGGCTGGATTTGGAGACCCCTGCCTTACACCTCTGTCATTTAAGATTGTGAGTGGGCAAGGTGCAGATGTCCTAGACATCAAAAGGGTAGATAGAATGTGTCACATGCCTCCTCAATTCTCACCACCACCAAAAAGTTGTCTAATAGACAATATTTTGGTGGTGGTGAGAAGCAAAGAGGCATGTGACAAATTCTATCTAACCTTTTTGATGTCTTGTAGATCTGCACCTTGCCCACTCACATTCTTAAATGACAGAGATGTAAGGCAGGGGTCTCCGAATCCAGCCCTAGAGGGCCACAAACCAGTCAGGTTGGCAGGATATCTATAATGCGCATATATCTCATGCATATTCATTAGGGCTATCCTGAACACCCGACTGGCCTAGGGGTTCAAGGAGGACTGGTTAAGAACCACTGATCTAGAGGAATAGGTAGTATGGAATCTGGCTACTTTTGGGATGTACCAAATACTTGTGAACTGTATTGGCCACTGTTGGAAACTGGATACTAGTCTTGATGTACCTTTGGTCTGACCCAGTATGGGAATTCTTATGTTTATTTATTTATTTATTTTTTTTATTTAATTCACATTTATATACCGCATCTTCCAAAGTTCAGTTGCGGTTTACAGGTAACAATAATTTACAAATCAAGTTTGTTTTACATGGAACAATTAAATATAACAGAACTTATTTACAAGGAATATCATATGAAATATAGAACAAATAATGTGGTATATGTTCTTAAACAGATTTGAGCCACCTCATTTGCACCAATTCTTCGCAGAAATGAAATTTGTGAAATAATAGGCCTTCTAACCATCAATTAAAAATAAACAGGCTAGCCCTATGTGTATGTTTATATTTATTTTTTGACTTTCTAGACCTCTCTTTACTTAATGAACAACCAAAAGACTCATGAAGGACCAATCAAATACATTTTTGCTGGGCCTTAGTATATATAATCCACCATATGCAATATGGAGGTCATTTCAGGTAATGAGTAGGATGGATGTACATGTGGCTGAAACATGTTCCTGGTGATAATATCCCCAAGCTTATGCAGCACCCATTGCAGACCTGCATGTACATAGCAGTTGTGTGGGCATTGCTGTACATGGGTGAGAGGGGGCAGAACAGGGGTGTGGCCAAGTGCTGGGACATACACAGCATATTTAATTTATTTATTTTATTTATTTACATTCTCTTATATACCACGCTATTCTGCATCAGTGCGGTTTACATTGAACAAACTGAAATTACATTGAACAGGGCATTATAACTTGGAGATAACTATTTTACAGGGAACATGGGCTATGGAGGGTTAAGTGGCTTGCCCAAGACCACAAGGAGCACCTGTGGGACTAGAAACCCCAGTCCTTCCGGCCCAAGGTTGCTGTCCTCTAGCGGGATTTGAACCCACAAACCTTCCGGCCTGAAGTACCTTGCCCCAACCACTAGGCCACTCCTCCACTCCATATTCACAAATGGCCTGTCTACATTCCCTGGCACACTGGTGGACATACAGGTTTTCCTGTCAAAATGTGGTATAAGGGCAGGACTTAGTACTTACCCTGATCCTTCATGCATCCCATTGCAATGACTGACTGTGGCACCTGTTGACAAAAACCTGACCATATGTGACAGCGGCTACGATTGGATGCCAATATTCAGAGGCCTTTATTGAACTTGAAATTTGGTGCCATAATGAAAAGGGGAAAGTAACTATGTTTACAGGACTCTGTGGATGGCACGATTCTGTTATGCAGAAGTCCGCTAATCTAAGGATATGAAATGGCAGCAAGATCTGAAACCATGTCAGTTCTATAATAGGAATAAATATAGATCACATTGTCAATATTCACATACTAAATGTGGACCGGACCACGATTGCAAGGGTCGCCACTTAGAAAACACTCATTACACTCATTAACAACATGTTTTTAATAAACAGGGGAGCCTAGTTTACAATTCCAACAGCGGAAGCGTGGTTGCATGGAGTCGGGCAGAATTGGCTACGTCCAACTTTGTAGAATCCGGTGAGCACATGTCCATTTATCTCAGTGATTCTACCATCGCGGGTTCGTCTAGACTCACAGTTGTGGAATTGGGTCTAAGTTGGCCCTGTCTTTGATTTGGCCATGCTTGCAGACCAGATGTACATGTTCTGGCATTGGACGCCACGTCTACATCATAACCTGTTCCTTTTTCCTTTTTTTAAATTTAGTTCTCATTCATATAATAAAAGGGATATAGTTATGGTCAAACAAATTACATTTGGATGATTATACATAGCAAGGTATGACAAAACTTTATTGGATTAGTTCTTGGTGGGGTCTTTTGATTGTTCTTTTTGGCCTGAGAATTGATCTTGGTTACTATTGTGATGCCCATTTTTTAATGAAGTCAAAGTAGTTTAAAACTGCCAAGTTACAGAAAACAACAAAAAGATTAGATTGAGAAATACTGTAATCAAAGCCAGGAGAAGAAAAAATATATATAGCATACTGTATCTTCTACACTTTCCACCAGCCAACAGCTCTCATCAGCCGAGGAAAAGAAGTAGGTTTTTTGGCATGGTTTGATTTGGGAAGAGTCCCTGCCGAAAGCTGTTGAGGAATAGAATTCCACAGTGAAGGTTCCAAGAAAAAGAAAACCTTATGCTAAGTGTATTCCAGCCACAATCTGGCAGGCAGAGACACAATTAGAAGGTCTTCATTCTAGAAATATGGAGACTTAATTGTAAAATATAGAATCATTACATTTGAGAGATAACTTAGTAAACCAGTGTAAAATGTATTATGAGCCAAAACCAGACTCTTGAACATAATCCTGTTGGTAACCAGTAACTGATCACCAATGGTGCTTGATCAACAATGGAATTGCACAATCAAACTTCCTAGCATGAGATGGAAGCTTAACTGCAGTGTTCTGTACATTTTGTAAGTGCTTTAGAGTGATGAATGTTAAATCATTATAAAGGGAATTAATGTAATCAATATGATTAATAACTAGACCATTAATCAATATTAATAATGCATCAACATCTTATTTTTTTAGTGCTGTCAAGTCAGTGTTGACTCCTTGAGACCCAGCTGCCTCTGGGTTTTCTTGGCAATGTATCAGCAGCAGTAGATTGTCAGGCCTTTTCTTCCAAGGCAATGGAGGGAAAAGTAACTTGCCCAAGATCACAAGGAGTGCCAATGGAAATCTAACCCTTGATCTTCTGGGTACTAGGCAGTTACTCTAACCACCAGACTACTCCTCCACTCAACCTCTAGAAAAGGCTTAATGGCCCAAATGCACCTTAAAGCATAGAAACATGCTTTAACCGCAAAAGAAATTTGGTCTTCAAATGCTAGATGGAGTAAAGATGACAGCCTAAGATTTTCATGGAGAAAGTAGGTGGAACTGGTTGTCCTAGAAAAAGAGGGGCACAATCTAGCATTAAGAATTAGCCAGTAATACACATGATAGATTAAGTTGCAAATGGTTCCTTTCCAACCAGCTGGCAACAGCAGTTAGACAGTTATTGAATGACAAAAGATAAGACATGGTTGAATCAATATATGCTACAATTTGAATATCATCTGCAAAATAGTAACTGCTAAACGCTGAGGATTAAGCAAGCATTGCTTGTGGGTTTAAGAATAAATTAAATAATATATAAGCCATGGGATACCCCACAGTTTTGGGAATAAGATACAGAAGTTAAAAAATTGAATAAGCTGGAACAGGAAATGGAATCAAGAAAGGAGATTTTGCATGATCGCCGATATCGCTGTTGAGTAAACAGATCCCAGAGAGTCGAGAGAGAAAATAAGATTAAGGGTGTGATACCCGGCATGGGTTGGAGAGTGGATATACTGGGTTGTCAACAACAGAGGAACAATTCTCTCACAAAGAACAGATAACTGTACTTGGCTAATCTGATAAATTGAATTAAAGTGGCATGTATATATTTTTTGAATTACAATCAGAATTTTTATGAGAAATATACATGAATTGTTTATTTGAGAAGGCATTATTAGTCTAACTTTGTTAATCTCATCTCTCTAAATTAGAAGATCCATTGCCTGATATGCATTCAAAGGTAGCTTTTTCTTTCATAGCACTTCAGGAAATTAGTTAAATTGACAGAATAGTCGACTATAGTTAGGGATTGATGTAACACTACAAATTGTATTTAATTGGAAAAACATACAAATCTATCAGTAGCAACTGACAGCACCAGAATTATTTCAAACCTAAGTTACTCATCTTTAATATGAACTTTTAATAATGTGAAATTCACACTATAAATTTCAGAGGGTTCATTTTTTCTCTTTCTATTCCATACATCCTCAGGCAGTTGTACTGAACCATCTGTCTTTGATGTTGCTACCTACTGCTTTAAGTTTCTCCTTACATATGGTATGTTCTGTTCTCTGGAGTTCAAATTGTGATAGGCATATATTATCAAATATTTCTTTTATAAAACATAGTATAGCTTTGGGCATGAAGAACTGTCCATGTTATAATTAAATAGCAGCAACTCTGCCCATAATAATTATACCACTACTTGCCTAAGACTTTATTTTTTTAGATTTCTGAATAATTATATTCTGCCTATATAATTAAAAATCGATCAACATGGTAATATATAACAAAATTACAAATATAGATAAGAAACGTAATTACATTAAATCTACCAAGGGGCCCTTTTCGGTTAATGTGGAGAACTAGCGCAGGCCTGCACTGCTATCATGTTTGCATGCCGGGTAGCATGTGCTAAACCCTGCATTAACTACACATTCCATGATGGATCAGTGAATGGGCGGGTTAGGGGAGAAAAGTGGAGGTGGACTGAACATTGCACTTAGTGCAAAGGTACTTACTGTGCACTAATTTTAGTGTTGCAAATAGCATGGGCGCATTTAATGTCACCTCAATGGGTAGTGCTAAGTGCACTCGCATTAATTACAAATGCATTGGTACATGTTAGGGTGCTTTTCAGTGTGGTAACTTCTGAGAACATGCTGGCCATGCTCCCTAACAGTTAGCACTTAGCGAGCATTCATTTTTACCCAAAATGTCTGGCTAGTGTAACAACTTATCTCACTTTAGTAAAAGGGCACCTAAAAGCCATAAGCTAGAAAAAATAAATCAGCCATTTAAAACAAAATTTTGGCCATCTTTACATTTTGTTTTTCATTTTTTGTATGTATTTGCCTTAATTGTACACCAACTGTGCATGCTATGGCTTTTTTGCACATGCAAATTGATTTATGCAAGTTAATACATAGGTATGCACATACACAAGCAATTCATGCATACTTTTACTTTTTATGTACCCAAACCAAAGCCCAAAGGAGCCCAAAATCCACATTCCAACTATACTGTAAGCACTAGACTTGTGCATTAGTTTTCACAGATATGGTAAAATCCATTAAAACCACAATTTTTGATTTGGTCCAATGTTAACTAATCAAACACACGTGCTCAGAAAATGTTCACAAATCACCATTCATGGACTTTGGCTTTGTGATGCAGATGCACGTGCTCAGATGCACTTGAGCCAATCTGAGATGGGGAAGAGGTTGAAAAGAGGTCACCAACAGCTAGCAGGAGACACTTTAGCCAATCCTGCTTCAAATGCTAGACAGGCAGCCAGAAAATCCTATCCATTTCTGACATGTGTAAATCCCATGCCTGATGAAGTCCCAACAAGACTACAACATACACAGTGAACACGAGAACAAACAAGCATTTGGGATCTGATTTTCAGATGGTTAGGAAGGAGTGATAGTTGTGGTTTTAGGATTTTAAAGGAGAGTTAGGAGTTTGGATGTGGCAGGGGTAGAATTGCAAGTTAAAAAACATATATATATATAAACTTTGTTAGTGGTACTGGTACTACTGCCACAGGTCTCGGACTTTCGCAATGAGAGCGGTGATCAAATACTTTTCATAGAAGCTTCATCGGAACTCTGTGAAATGAGAGCAGTGATCAAATATCTTGCATAGAAGCTTCATGGATAAGCTAAGTTAAAGTAACAACATAAGTTATATTTTTGTGGACACAAGAGAGAAGTGATCAACAATTTTCATGATAATTTCATTAATAAGAGCTGAGTTCATAACACGATATCAGTTTTATTTGTGGACACAAGAGAAATAGGGGGGGTGAAATTTGCAAAACAAAGGGTCGTTGATGCTAACAGGCACAGTACTGGGAATAAAAATACCCGGAACATCATGCCAATGTGAAGTCTGAGACCCGAGAAAAGCAAATAACCCCGAGTGAGGTTTTCAACCTGTATTTAAGTTTCCACGATAGAGCGTAGGATTGTAGTGACGTACTAGTGAGGGATCGCTCTGATATATTGACCATACCGCTTGTAGAAAATTTAATTGTCATAAAAGAAAGAAAAGAAGGAAAGTAAGAGCAGTACTGGCACAAGTGTGCAGAAAGAAACAGAGCATTCCTAGGGTATGATAATGGGTTCATCTGCTCTTCTGCCCAAGCTAAATATGTCTTTACAAGGAAAGTAGAAAGAGCTGTGGAAGATCAGGCATCCATGTCCAATGTCATCTCCACAGAGAGACAAGGAGAGCTTGACATTTTGCAGCATAGGGAGACATAAGAGAAGAAGCGGGTGAAAGCAAAGCCTCACAGCAGGCACACCACTGAAAGGTGTGTGGAGATCAAGTCATGGGACAGTATCAGTCCTCCCAACCTCACCACAAATTTAGATACATTAGCATTCACCAACTTCCACAGTCTTTCCACTGCTTTGGGTTTAATGGCATCACACCACACCTTGCTGGGAATCAACTGAGACCAGATGAGAGTGACATATGGAAATAACCATGGATCATAAAGAGATCATGTTTCATTTGTCAGATCAGCTCTACCCCTTTTACCGAACATACAATATAAAAATATATAGTTGCTGAAAAAAATATATATACACACACATTGAACACAGAATGGAGGAGTAACCTAATGGTTAGAGCACTGGCTTGGGCACTAAGACACCAGTGTTTGAGTCCCACTAGCACTCTTTGTGGCCTTGGGCAAGTCACTTAACCCTCCATTGCCTCAGAAAAATCCAAGTTATCAATGTCCCTGTTTAATATACATTACCAAATTCAAGTTACAATGCAAACCACTTTGGCTAAATTAATAAAGTGGTATAAAAACACCTGTTAAATAAATATCATCCCCACCAAGTGGATGGATATACAGTGATCATTGGATGAATGGTGAGCTTCCAACAGAAGAATCAGGAACTGGGCCCATTACATGCTTCACAGGCCAAGTCATCACAGCTGTACTCCTACTGCTTAGGCAAAATATGGACCCCCCATATTGACTTGCTGCTCTCTCATGGGCTCATAAAATATAGGAGCATTCATAGATCCATATAAACAACTCTGCAACTGCAAAACCTACAAGAGACTGAAAGACAAAATATAACAACAGGACCCAAGGATCCTTATTAGTGCACATAATTCTTAAATATGTCTGAGTGCCAGCACCCCAACCATTGAATGGTCTGCACAGAAAGGCAGCAAATGATGCTGCCCCAATCTAAAATGAATACATGCCAAAACAGTATGGTGGGAAAGCCACTATCATTAAGCTACTCTTCAGCACTGCTCCAAACAGAAATCTGGCTAAGGGCATTCCATCTCTGTGACTCAAGCAAAACAAAACCTCTGAGTTTCTCACCTATAGAAAATCCTGAGCACAATGAACAGGACAGGAAATCAGCCTGGGTACACACAGTAAGATGATCCATACACCTTCTCCCCACTGGTCAGTCTTAGATCACACAACATCTGCTCAAAAACCTCACATTGCTAAATAACAGGCCCATATAACTCACAGAGGACTTTGATATTTCAATCATATCATTGATTTGCAAGACTGTGTAAAAAGCAAACACAAATGCTGTCCTACCTCATACAGTGATGAAAACACCTTTGGGAGGACTTCAAAAAGTATGAGCCACATGTCATGTAAAATAAATCATCGTAAGACCCACTTGGAGTCAGGCACTTGCAATCTCCCCAAACCCTACATCAATTTCCAAACTAAAATAGGCAGTAGGATCTTTATAGCCTGGCATCTTGGAGACAAAGGCCACACTTGCTAATGACACAGAGACAACATGGGGATCATCCCAACTCCTCAGCCTGAGCAATAAAACACAGCACTAGTTCTTTTCTAATGTATTCTCCAGATCTGAGACTTCCTTCTGATGCTGTGCTCATAAGCAACACCAGATTGCCTCATAGACCTTCCAAATATTAGTTAAGAGTGATGACTTCACCAATTTCACAAGTGATCCAGAATACAGTAAGTGCCCATAAACCCCATTCCATCAGCATAGGGAACTCGTCTCCTTCGGTAGCCAAGAAACAATTTCTGGTCTACTAAAAAAAACATCTCTAAACTATGCAAAACTCAAGCACTTTGTACAGCAAACTGCAGATAAAGAAAAAAACAGTGTAAAAAAACAACTATACAGTATTTGAAGGCTCCAATAATTGTAACATAGTGGAGAAATGACCTCAATAAAAGATTTCTCCAAGCCGATGTAATGGCCCTTTATGTCCGCGTAGCTAGGTCAACAAAAAGAGCATGTGCTACACGACCATCACATCATAGGTCAAAACCCACCACTGTTTCATAACATATGCAAAATACAAAATCTGTGTTTGCCACAATATAAATAAATATAGCACATAACAAATACAATAAAACTGTCTGCCCCACTTAGTTAAGACATGGTCGTGCTTAGGCACAACAGTGCCCATCCTCTGTCGCCAGGCATTTCGCCACTAGGCTCCCTCAGGGAAAAGGACCTCACATCAGCACATTCCTATGAAGAAAATACAAACAAGAAAACAACAATAAAATCTGCTGCTATTGTCACTGAACAGTCTTTGAATATGTCAAGGGATGGTGGTCATTCAGCATGTGGCCATTGCTCGGTTTGTGCTGTTCTGGTGGTGTCTCGGTTGTTTGTATATAATGACCATGAATTTATGTCACATGGAAAACTGATCATCATGGGTATATGCTTAAATACCCATGTGGGCTAGCTTACATTGGTAAAACTTTGCGGGAACTTCAAATACGGTTGTTGGAACATTGAATTAAGTTGAAACATCTGGTTCCTCACGTGCTGATGGTTGAGCATTGCCAATTAAAATCTCATGCTTTTTCTGACCTAAAATGTTGGGTCATTGATCATGTTCCACAATTGCAGCATGAGTGGAATCAAGATTTGTTGTTGGTTTGGAGGGAACAATCATGTATTTTCCAGCTACATACTATTGTCCCTGCCAGCATGAATAACTGTATTGAGTGGTCTGTTTGCTGATAGGTTGGGGGTGGTGTGGGTGGGGTGTTTTTAAAGTCTATTAGCACAGTATTTGGCGTACAGTATTGTTGTATTGTTTTAAGTGGTTCTGGGAAAGCATGGTCATTAATCCTATCTTTGTGGGTTTGCATCTGTGTAGTCTTGTTGTGGGTTGATAGGTTATGCATTGAGTTGAGGGCAGGAGTTACGGTTTAGGGGTGGTCCCAGCCTTACTTAAAATGCATGCGTGGCATTTTTTAGATGATGATGGATTGTGTTATAGACTGGATGTGATGGTTCCCGTGGAAGTTGGAATTGAGTGAGTACGTTGAAGTAGCTCCAATTTGTTTTTTTTTAAATTTGTTTCTTTTTGGTTTGGGTGAGTCTTTTTGAAGGCATAGCAGATTTTATTGTTGTTGCTGTGTTTGTATTTTCTTTACAGGAATGTGCTGATGTGGTGTCCTTCTCCCTGAGGCAGCCTAGCGGCAAACGCCTGGCATCAGAGGATTGACATTGTTGTGCCTAAGCACGGTCACGTCTTAACTAAGTGGAACAGACAGTTTTATTGTATTTGTTATGGGCTATATTTATTTATATTGTGGCAAACACAGATTTTATAATTTGACCTATGATCTGAACTTGAAAGAAGTTCTATCTTAAAAATGTATTTTGCCAACAAGGCTGTTCCCTTTTGTGGTCAGCCTGTAAGGATTTTTCCTGATGTAGCAAGACCTACTCAGATGCATATGAGGGCCTTTCTGCAATTAAAATCTAAAGTTTTGGCAATTGCCACTATTCATGATCAGGTATGACAGTTTGTTTGTTAGCCTAAATTGTTTTGACTTGTTCTTCAGAATGATGCCCAAAGAGGACACAAACAAATCCTTGTAGGAAGAGTGATTGAAGGGCCCCACTTATGACAAAGCTCTATCTATGTCTTTGTAATTTTTCTACTACTAACTCTTCTAGAAATTGGACAGATGGCAAATTTCTAGTATGTCACAACCATAGACCAGAGAAAGTGATGACAAAACCCTTCAGGGAACCCTCTTACAAAAGTTATTCTGCTGCTTTATCTGGTACCCCTGCAGTCAATATGTCAGTGTCTGCAGCCTAATTGGCAAAGAGGCCACCATTATGTTATCTATGTTTACCCTCATTTTTATTTTGTAAACCAGTCTAATTATATATTCATGGCAGTATATCAAGTTGGAATAAACCATAAACTACTTGTAGCCAAACAACGAAATGCCAGGTGACTACCTCCACATATTATGTTGAAAGTGGCAAGTTGATCACTTGTGCCTGCCTGTGTTGAATTGAAAACATGCATTGAGGGCTTCCATACCTGATTGCCCCAAACCACTCTATTTCCAGAATTCTGATCCAAGATCCCTCCCCATTGCCAGAGGACTCTGTCCTCTTGTAGCCAGTCCCATCGTCCATAGGTCAGTGGGAGCCCTCCCTCCACACACTCCTGCCCTATCCGGGCAGTGGGAGCCCTCCCTCCACACACTCCTGCCCAATCCGGGCAGTGGGAGCCTTCCCTCCACACACTCCTGCCCAATCCGGGCAGTGAGAGCCTTCCCTCCACACACTCCTGCCCAATCCGGGCAGTGGGAGCCTTCCCTCCACACACTCCTGCCCAATCCGGGCAGTGGGAGCCCTCCCTCCACACACTCCTGCCCAATCCGGGCAGTGGGAGCCTTCCCTCCACACACTCCTGCCCAATCCGGGCAGTGAGAGCCTTCCCTCCACACA
This sequence comes from Ichthyophis bannanicus, assembly GCA_033557465.1. Lineage (NCBI taxonomy): Eukaryota > Metazoa > Chordata > Amphibia > Gymnophiona > Ichthyophiidae > Ichthyophis > Ichthyophis bannanicus. Next base: position 1,570,237,600 of record CM066031.1, on the reverse strand, counting down.
CTCCTGCCCAATCCGGGCAGTGGGAGCCCTCCCTCCACACACTCCTGCCCAATCCGGGCAGTGGGAGCCTTCCCTCCACACACTCCTGCCCAATCCGGGCAGTGAGAGCCTTCCCTCCACACACTCCTGCCCAATCCGGGCAGTGGGAGCCCTCCCTCCACACACTCCTGCCCAATCCGGGCAGTGGGAGCCTTCCCTCCACACACTCCTGCCCAATCCGGGCAGTGAGAGCCTTCCCTCCACACACTCCTGCCCAATCCGGGCAGTGGGAGCCCTCCCTCCACACACTCCTGCCCAATCCGGGCAGTGGGAGGCTCACACGCACGCAGACAGAACCGCATAAAAGCGGCGTCCCTACTTCGTGGGAGCTGCTGAGCATCGCTAGCCCTCCAACCGCCTTGGTGAAGCTCCTGCCCTATCCGGGCAGTGGGAGCCTTTCCCCCACACACCCCTGCCCTATCCGGGCAGTGGGAGCCTTTCCCTCCACACACTCCTGCCTTATCCGGGCAGTGGGAGCCCTCCCTCCACACACTCCTGCCCTATTCGGGCAGTGGGAGCCCTCCCTCCACACACTCCTGCCCTATCCGGGCAGTGGGAGCCCTCCCTCCACACACTCCTGCCCAATCCGGGCAGTGGGAGCCCTCCCTCCACACACTCCTGCCCAATCCGGGCAGTGAGAGCCTTCCCTCCACACACTCCTGCCCAATCCGGGCAGTGGGAGCCCTCCCTCCACACACTCCTGCCCAATCCGGGCAGTGGGAGCCTTCCCTCCACACACTCCTGCCAAATCCGGGCAGTGAGAGCCTTCCCTCCACACACTCCTGCCCAATCCGGGCAGTGGGAGCCCTCCCTCCACACACTCCTGCCCAATCCGGGCAGTGGGTGCCTTCCCTCCACACACTCCTGCCCAATCCGGGCAGTGAGAGCCTTCCCTCCACACACTCCTGCCCAATCCGGGCAGTGGGAGCCCTCCCTCCACACACTCCTGCCCAATCCGGGCAGTGGGAGCCTTCCCTCCACACACTCCTGCCCAATCCGGGCAGTGAGAGCCTTCCCTCCACACACTCCTGCCCAATCCGGGCAGTGGGAGCCCTCCCTCCACACACTCCTGCCCAATCCGGGCAGTGGGAGGCTCACACACACGCAGGCAGAACCGCATAAAAGCGGCGTCCCTACAGGGCGCGCCCGCACCTTGTGGGCCCACGCCTGAGGGCCTCGCCAGAGGGCCCTTTGGCGGTGGCCCTTAGGCGGTGGAGATTAGGCGCAGTTGAAACATCATCCACTGAACCGCAACAAGGCTGCAAGTATCAAGAAGCCTGACTCACATGACCAAAACTCCGATAACGGACAGAAAACGAAAGTGCAGCAATCAAATGACTGACGGCTTGAGCTCCCCAGGCCGGGTCTGAGCTCGCCGGTCCCGACCACCACGCTCCACGAGATTCCCATAGCTGGACCAAAATTCGACATCAAGAGCTTTCAACTACAACGATATCACCCAGGTAATCAATTACTGGACTTATCTACCTCCTGATGCAAAAGACCACTGTGCAACCCTGGCCTACCCCCCCCCCCCAAGTAGGAGCCAACATACCTCTGTATATATAATGTGTAAATTCCCCACTGTCACAAGCCCTGTTCTCCTCAAGCCAGCTGTTACATTGTAAACCCCTACCAACTCTAAAGGCTACTACTGTTTATTTAGAGCTAAATGAAACCAAGTATCTCTAACCAGCAAGTTGTTACATTTCAATGCAGTAACCCAATAACCTTCTTGCAATAACCTTAAGACTGTATCGCACAATACTGTATCTGTTTATACTGAGTGATAGGTAACGATAGGACTGTATCGCACAATACTGTATCTGTTTATACTGAGTGATAAGGAACGTTAGGACTGTATCCCTATTTTGTTAAAGTAATAAGAAACGCTGTACCCCAACCCATCTATCCCTGCTAGACTGTTGGTACCCAACAACTATCTTGTCGGCCTACACTAACACATCTCTAGGCCAGCTGCCTTGACTTCACCCCACACTGCGCCACTCGAATCCAAAATCCAAATATTTCTGGCAGACATAAAATGGAGCCTGCTCACACCTTCCTGATTTTGTGCATGTGTATACTAACATCTTCATATAGAACCATCCCACACTCACAATACTGCATTCCTCTACTATATACACCAATCTACCTTCTCCACCCCCCCCTCCATTACCCATCCTGCATCAATACAACTTAAATCCTATCACCACCACACAAACACCAAGTAAATTACCCCAACGACACACCCATATCAAAGGGAACAAATCTCAAAAACACCCTAAAACCAAAGCAAAGAACACTATTGGATCTCAAATACAACTCACACGAACCACACACCAAGAACATCACACATGTAACATTATCCTTATTAATGCTAGGTCAATAAGGAATAAAACGCATATTATCCACAACATTCTAACTGACGAACAACCAGATATCCTATGCATAACAGAAACATGGCTCACTGACTCAGACTCTGCAACAATGAATCAAATACAGAAGCCCGGATACCAACTATACAACTGCCCACGCATCAACAGAAGAGGAGGCGGAGTCCTTATAGCAGCCAAAACCAGCCTTCAACTCACAACCACATCTATGGTCACAAATCCCGATCTTGACCTACTTAAAGTCGAGAGCATGGCATTATCCATCTGCCTAATCTATCGACCTCCCTCACCACAGCACGAAACACTAGCCACAGCACTAGAAACCATCACATCCACACAAAGCAAAAAATTCCAGATCATCCTCGGAGATTTGAACCTAGCATCAATTCCTCCGTCCCACACGGACTCCTTCTATGAAGCCATCGACCAATTGGGTTTCCAACAAATAATAAGCAACCCCACACACGATAGAGAAAACATCCTAGATATGATTTTCATACCCAGAAATCCACAACAAAGCAATGAACCACCTATAATAAACATAACTCAAGTACCATGGTCAGACCACCACCAAATCAACTGTAAACTTAAACTACAGTGCCAACCCAAAAACTCAAAGGAGATGAGAATGACCAACCCCATTAGGAAATTCAGCAAACTCAACGAGGAACACCTCATAAGCACCATTGCATCCCACATAAACCTAGATTCTACAGACCTAGACGAACTAACTAACAGATGGAACACACACATCCAAAATACATCTAACCCAACTTTGAAACACACATCAAACCCACATAAGATCAACTCGGAACCCTGGTACACAGGAACTCTAATAAAATCAAAAAGGGAGCTCCGTAAAATAGAGAGAAAATGGAGACAAACCAAATCCTCCGATCTCAAAACTAAATACATGGCCCATCTTGCAAAATACAAAGACGACGTGAACAATGCAAAAAAATTACATCACACCAACATCCTAAACAAGGCAATCAATCGCCCACGAGAGTTATTTGAACTAGTCAAATCACTAACCAAAACCGACCAAAATGCCAACCTCAACAAATCCATCAAGGTCCAAACACTGGCAAACCACTACGTGACCAAACTGACGGCCCCTGGTCCTCCACCCCCCCACCAACACCACAAATCAGAAGTGAGAACAACACAACGCAAAACCAGTTATGGGAGCACTTCCACAAAATAGGAACCCAGCAAATCACAGCCATTGTCACAAGCCTGAAAAGCACCACCTCCCCACTAGATCCCTGTCCTGCATCCTGGATCAAGGCAGTGAAACAAGACATAGCACCTCACATAGCACACATAGTTAACCTATCCCTACAACAAGGAATCATGCCCTCAGAACTAAAGAAATCAGTCATTAGACCAATCCTAAAAAACACTACACTCAACGGAGAAGACCCAGCCTCCTACCGTCCCATATCAAGTATCTCATTCCTGGCAAAGATCATAGAAAAAACGGTCCTTCTACAACTCCAAGACCATCTGACTGACAGTGCTCCTCTTGATGACCAGCAATATGGCTTCAGGCAACATCATGGAGTTGAAACCCTGTTACTAGTTCTACTTAACAACCTCCTAAAGGGCCTTGAAAACAAAAAGAAAATGTACATTCTTGTATTCATTGACATCTCAGCTGCCTTTGATACAGTTAATCATGGGACCCTCATAAATAGGATAAAATCAATAGGAATAACAGGAACCCCACTAAAATGGTTCTCATCCTACATCTCAAATCGAACACAACAGGTTCAATTCAACGGAGAAAGAGCAGAATCTTTCTCACAAACACAGGGAATCCCCCAAGGCTCTGCTCTCTCAGCACTTCTGTTTAACATATATATGCAGCCACTATGCAAAATTTTCTCACGGCACGAAATTAATTACCACATCTATGCCGATGATATCATGCTATACACACAACTAGACACTAAAAACCCAGACTACAACCCACTGGAGACATGTATCGGAGAGATGCAAGACTGGTTACAACAAAGTAGCATGTCAATTAATCACAAAAAAACCGAAGTAATGTATATCTCCAAAGAACCGAATTTTGACCCTCCCACATCAATAACACTATGTAACAACACTTACCAAACAAAAAAAGAAATAAAGTATCTAGGAGTCACATTTGACTGTGACCTAAAGATGGAAAAACACCTCCGAAAGACCAACAGAGCAGTTTTCCACAAGCTTAGAGTGCTCCAACCCATTCGGAATATTATTGATCCCCAAGACTTCAGAACAGTGGCCCAAGCACTCATCATGCCACATTTTGACTACTGCAACGCCATCATAAGAACATAAGAACATAAGATATGCCATACTGGGTCAGACCAAGGTCCATCAAGCCCAGTATTCTGTTTCCAACAGTGGCCAATCTAGGTCATACGTACCTAGCAGTTTCCCCAAGGGACACAGGTTCCACAATGCTTGTATTGGTTCAAGCATTGATATCCTGGGTCCCTTCTTAATAATGGTTTATGGACCTTTCCTCCAGGAACTTGTCCAAGGTTTACCTAAAAAAACCCTAAACATATTACAAATGGCACAAAATGTAGCTGCCAGGGTCATAATGAAGAAAAATCTAAGTGACCACATCACACCAGTGCTAATTCAATTACACTGGCTACCCATAACAGCTCGCACAAAATACAAAATACTAACAACCACCTTCAAACTCATCCACAACTTAGCACCTTCCTTCCTCAACAACCTAGTAAGATTGCAACCTCCTACCCGAAACAGAAGAACCCACAATTCCAACATCCTTCACACTCCAACAGATATAAGATCTGCCAAAACTAACACCAGCCACAGGGCTTTCTCATATGTGGCGCCAACACTGTGGAACCAACTCCCACCAGAACTACGAGCTAGCAATGACCTTCTAGACTTCAGAAAGAAACTCAAAACGCACATTTTCCAATCACATTTCAACCTGAACTAAACCCACAGATGGAGCAGCCCCTGACCACTGTGTCCAAGAAGATTATCCTGTATATATGTATTTATGTATATCTGTAAATGAACTCCCCCATAGCTAAGAAGTGTTAACTCTGTATGATGTGCTTTTCTGACAATCTGTATGTAAGCAAAATTTGTACCTGCCTTGATTCGACAGTCCAAGAAGATTATCCTGTATATATGTATTTATGTATATATGTAAATGAACTCCCCCATAGCTAAGAAGTGTTAACTCTGTATGATGTGCTTTTCTGACAATCTGTATGTAAACAAAATTTGTACCTGCCTTGATTCGGCAGTTTCACAATAGTAATCCTACCCGCTTCTGATCGCTGGAAGGAGCGAGCTACAAATACTTGCTAAATAAATAAAAATAGGTCAACCACTCTGCCATGCCCAAAATAGACCAGGATCATCCCTACTAGACACATGCCTAATTGTAATTTAACCAAGCCCACCCATCATAAGTTCTGTGGGTCTGTAATATCATGTCCAAATATCTCAATAGGCCAGGGTATAATGTTGGCTTGGCTTCACCAAGCCTTGTCTGCCCCTGCTGCACTTCTGTTCTTCCACTGTCCTGTGGGATGCTCTAGAATGTTTGCTGGCACATCCAGCATTGTCCTGAATTTTGTCACAATCTTCCCTCTACCCCTCCCTCATCAAGGCTCTGCTGTTTTGGGCAAACAGCTCCCATCTTCTTCTACTACCCTAACAGATGTTTTAGAGACCCTCTTGGCCATGCTTCCAGTTGCTCCCCCCCCCCCCCCCCCCGCTCTTTCTGGGTGGCATCACTGACTATAACTGCCCTGCTGTTTCCCAGTCCCTTGCAATGCATCCATCCAGCCTATTTACCTAGCATACGCCTTGCCTGTGCCTCACCTTCCAGGACTAGTTGGGTCCAAGGCTCCCTAAATTGCAAGCTGTGAAATGGGCTGCTATTAGGCTCCCAGTAACCCTTCTCAATTTAATTTTGCAGCCAAAGAACAGTGGTCTTTGGAACTCCATGGAAACTGGCCACTGCTACATTCACATCAGTCTGCCCTAGGGACAATCCAAGGGCTGCTAGCCTTCTCCTTCCACAGTGCAGTTCTGCTCTGCTGTCCCATGCAGCTCTGACATTTGCCAAGTTTCCTGTTCAGACTCCAGCCATGCTCTTATCTGCAGATAAACCTACTTTGGAACTCCCCCCCCCCCCCAAACACATGGAGCATTGCTAGCCTCCCTAGCTGTTTCTGGACTGCTCTCCTCTCTAGCCTTGCAAAACCCCTATAGTAATACTGTTCCTCCATCCACCAGGAAAGACAGTGGCTCTGGAGTGAGAGGAAGCAAGGCACAAGCATCCTTTGAACTCTTGCTCTGTAGCCCACTTTTCAGGACCACAAACTGATGCAAGTATATTCAATCCCACACTATCTTTTCCCACCTAGCTCTTTCCTCCCCCTAGCCCTTTTTCTGACAAAAACTAACCCCCACCCACCCTCTCAATACTCTTTATCTTCCTCCCCACTTCCAGGGCAATCTCTTCATGGGGCTCAGCCATGTTAAGAGTCCCTCTTTCAAAGTTGGAAGGCGAACATTACTTCAAGTCAATGGAAAAAAACATTTTTGCACTCTAACAGTTGGGCTTTCCATCCATTTTTAATCAAACTTCCTTAAACTTTGTTGGTGGGCATCTGCTAGAAAGGCATCAGTACTCCATCATATCAAGTACATAGCAAAAAAAGCAGTTTGTAAACTTCATTATAACATAAGATTAAGAAATATTAAACTTTAGACATCTTTCAGCAAGTTACTCATACATTCATTTTATCACAGTTAGATTATTGCAATATAGTGTAATTAAAGCTGTCAAATAGGCTATTAAATAAATTGCAGGGGCCCCAGAGGGAGGAGTGGCCCAGAGGTTGGGGCACGTTACCTCAGGCCAGAAGGTTAGGGGTTCAAATCCCACTAAAGCACAGTAACCTTAGGCCATGAAGGACTGGGGTTTCTAGTCCCACAGCTGCTCCTTGTGACCTTGGGCAAGCCACTCAACCTTCCATTGCCCACATTCCCTCTAAGTATTGGTGTATGTGTCTCATATCTCCTCATGTTAAATGTATCCCCCAAATGTGTTGTGACCACTTTGATTGAAGGATAAGGTGGCACACAAAACTGTCTAAATAGATACAGCACCAAAACTTATATTATATGCCAAAGGCTTCAACCCAGGAGGTAAAAGTCACTGGGCTTGGAGTAGAGGCAGCATGGCAAGCCACCCATCACACTAAGGGAGGTTTGTTGTGCTGGGTCCACCATGTGGGCCTGGAGAGAGGGGAGAACATGTGCTGTGAGGGGGCACACACATACCACAATGGGGAGGTGCACGTTCTGCGAGAGGGGTGCTTCTCTAGGTACAGAAGTGCCTAGGAACAACACTGGAAACAGGGCCTTCATTTAGGTATTTAAGATGTGGTTTGGACTAGTAAAATGAAGGTTCCTGATCCTAAGAAATTTCATTTTAAGAAAACATTTGATAGAATTTTAAGTTGTCAGTCAGTGTGCAAGCACTAAACATTAGACTGGAATCAGATTACAAGGCTTATTTAAGACACAACTCTCAGAAATATTTGGTTTTAGACTTATCTTTGAGTTCTTAGCAAAAGGCATTGCATTAATGATAATGATTCTAAGAATAATGTATTAAAAGAGGAGGGTTATTTTAGAAGTCTTATTTGCAATTACCACTTGGAAAATCTGGCATTTACATGTCAAAAAGGCATCCATGTGTAAATGGTGATGGTGATTCTATAAATGTGGATTTCCAGAGTACATAGAAAGAAGGTAGGCATTTCTAATTTTTTATGTGTGTGCACAAAAGTCACTGTTGACTCATGGGTTTTCTTGACAAGGGATAATTGGAAGTAGATTGCCAGGCCCTTTCTTCCAAAGCAATGGAGGGTAAAGCAACCTACCCAAGGCATGCCAGTGAGAATCAAACCTTGATCTCTTGGAAAGGAGACCACTTTTCTAATTATTAAGCTACTCCTTAATTAGGCTGCTTGCATAAAATTGTCCATATTGGGATTTAGAGCTGTTTCCTGGCATATATAAGTTGTAAAAAGTGTTCATTTCAGCCAGCCCTTTCCAGGAGTGATTAAGAAGGTTCTTCTTCTTAATCCCCTGTTATTGTCCCCTGCAAAGTCAAGTTAAAGATTGCAGCCTCTGTGGTTAACTGAAGGTATTTACTATATTTGTCTAGGATTGCAAAAATAGCAACTTACAAAAGTAACATACTTGTACATGTCTTGGAACTCTGTCATATAAGCTAGTAACGTGCAAGCTGCAATTTTACCAATTTACACTTATAAGTTGCTGCATTTTCTCCATTCATTTTTCTGACATGTAAATTTGTAAAATGGTTCCTTCAGCGCTATATGTTGGCAAATACATGTGCACTTCTGCATGTCCTTATCAGTATTTTAGAAAAGGCTCCAATTTGGCATGTAAAATACTCGCAAAACTGTACACTCTTCAGCCTACTGCAGCTCTCCCAGGAGGGATCAGAGCTACCGCCGACATCACCGCTCCCCCAGCCGACCAGCTGACACGTGCTGCCCAATCCAGGCAGCCCCGGTTTTTAAAAATCAAATGACTCGGACCGAAGCCTCTTCAGCCTACTGCAGCTCTCCCAGGAGGGATCAGAGCTACCGCCGACATCACTGCTCCCCCAGCCAACCAGCTGACACGTGCTGCCCAATCCAGGCAGACCCCGGGATTCAAGAGGAGGATCTGACTGGCGTACCTGGGCCTTTGCGGTCCCACACCTGAGGGCCTTGCCAGAGGGCCCTTTGGCACGGCCCTTAGGCAGAGGCCCACATCGAGAAGCAAGCAAACCTTCCACAAGTTCCGTCTGCACACTGAGATGCCAGAGAAACCCCCGGAGGACCCATCTGCAGTTTGCAAATATCCCAGCAGCCTGAGCTCCCTCAGGGTTGAACTTACCCTCACACCCACTTCTACAACCACAGCAAAAGCACCATCAGGCGAAGGGAAGCAGAGGACACCAGCGTGTTTTCCATCTCCAACCCTGCCTAAGCTCCCTGAGCAGGAAAGAACTGCAGGGAACCGGCCGAATCCAGCGTCGCCCTACGCAATCTGGGCAGCCACAGCACACATAAAAGAAGCACCATCAGGCACACCCATGCCTGGTGGGCTCGCGCTGCGGAGGCCCAAACCGGAGGCTACACATGGCCGAGGAAACAGAAGCAACCAGAAACCGACCCGGGTACAGATGCAAGTAAGTCTCACACACTGTCCTGACCACATGATTTAAAACACAAACCACCATTTGAACACTGACCCCTGAAAACGGACAAACAGTACCTATCTCGGTTACTGCCAGGAACCTGAAGCCTACCAACTGAAAGTATTGCCTCCAAGGAACTCTTCTCCACCTGCCAAACTTGATACCAGACCACACCGTTGTACTTAGAGCTGACAGTCCGCTATACACAGATTACTTTGTTTACTGCACACAGATTACATTGTTGCTGTTCTAAGAGCTGACTGCCTGCTATACGCAGATTACATTGTTTACTGTACACAGATTACATTGTTGTTATATTTAGCCTACATTGCTGCATGCAGGCCACATTATTTACTTACATTGCTATACTCAGGTTACACTGCCGTTGGTAGTTGCCCCAGTAGTCAGCATCAGACCCCAGTAAACTACCCGGAAACGAACAGCTCACATTCTTACCTGTGACTCCGCGAAGTCGACCACAAGATGCACCCACTACTAGCCTTGGCATGTATACACCTGGCCGCCTGGCTCCCCAATGCATCTCACGCCTTTCATACAAACCCCAACCACATCCCGATACTCTGCAGCAATGGGAAGAGATGGACAGAGAATCACCGATACACCCCAAGGGAATCCAATGACATGCTTCACTCTGACTTATTACACATCCCACTTCAACATATTAAGAAGTCACAAGTGGACAGACAGCAACACCAACATGTCCTGAAGTGTGCACTCATCAACGCCAGGTCAATACGTGCTAAATGGCCAATAATTACCGATTTGGTCATGCTCCATGATCTTGGCATCCTCATGATCACAGAGACATCGCTATCCGAATGTGACAATGCAATCATCAACCAGATGCTACCCTTAGGGTTTTCATTCCATGCTTGCCATAGAACCAATCAGAGAGGAGGTGGAACACTCATCCTTGCCAAAAATGGCCTAAGTTTCCAGATGAGCAATGCAACCAGCACAACCCACCTAGACTCACTTACTATAACAAACGACATCTGCACGATCAACCTACTCTACCAAGCACCAACACCATCTTCAGAGGATCTCGCAACAATAATTGGCCTCGCCTGCAACACAAACAGACCACTATCCCAAAACTGGATTCTAGGCGACTTCAACCTGCCTACTCTGCAAGAATCCCAGTCCTAGAAGCACTACACGAGTTGGGTTACTCACAGCTAGTTGACAGGCCCAAACATGTCAAGGGAAATAAACTGGACCTGATTTTTGCCCCACAAACAGATGCAGAGCCTACCCAACAAGTGATACCAACCATAACTCATGTGCCATGGTCTGACCATAGCCTGCTCAAATTTCACATACCTATTAACACCTACAACCGAAACTCCAACAAGGCCAATGCCGCTCACAGAACATCTTTGAAGTGCTTCCGCCCCTTTGATAAAGAAGAAATTTGAGTGATGGTCCTCCCACTCCTCAACAATACAGCACACGACCTAGATGCTCTGGTATCCAACTGGGACGATAGCCTCAAATTCGTCGCCTGCATACCAGCCACAGACAAAAAAATCAAAGAAACAAGAACATGCACCATGGTATACCAAAGAGCTCCGAGCATCACTCCTGTACCTGCGCAAGCTCAAGAGACGATGGCGTTGAGCACGCTCCACCGAAAATGAAGAAGCGGAAACAATATCATTCAGACATCTTGAAGAGATTGTCAAACAAGCCCCACGACTTGTTCAATATCGTAAAATCTCTTACAAGAGAACCACCTTCAGACCAATCACATATGCCACAGCCACAGGCATACTCTGACTACCTACAATCAAAAATGATCTGGACCGGTGTAACCTCAAGCTCCACAGACAACACCCTACCGCATAATCTGTCTCATCCATCGCCACTATCCAAATTTGACAAAGTATCACGCAGAGAGATTGAAGACAGTATCGCTGCAATCAACCCCACCACCGTGCCCAACGACCCATGCCCAGCTATCTGGATAAAGGAGTTACACTGTGACTTAAGCCAATATCTGAGCAAGTTAGTAAATCAATCTCTTACAACAGGATCATTCCCACAGAGCCTGAAACAAACATCAATCAGACCACTACTGAAGAATAACAGGCTGGACCCAGCAAAAGTGGAGTCATACAGGCCAATTTCAAGTATCCCCATGCTTGCCAAAGTAATTGAAAAGATAGTACAGCATCAAATTCAACAGCATATTGACACTGAAGCCCCACTAGACCCATCCCAACATGGGTTCGGAGAAGCACATGGGGTGGAAACCCTCCTCACCACCCTATTCGACAACCTAGTTTCTGGAACTGACAACATTCACCAAGGATTTGCTCTCATTTTCTTGGACATCGCAGCTGCCTTCAACTCGGTGAGCCACGAGATCCTCATACAACACCTCAACGAGAAAGGAATACAAGGAACTGCTCTAGATTGGTGCAAATCCTACTTGACTAATAGGTGGCAACATGTGAGGTTTGGCACCATGACCTCAGAGCCATTTTTGCAAGACTAGGGGGTGCCACAGGGATCGTCACTATCTGCACTAATGTTTAACATCTATATGCAGCCCATATGCACTCTAATACGCTTGTTCAAGGTCAACTGTCTGGCCTATGCTGTACTATCTTTTCAATTACTTTGGCAAGCATGGGGATACTTGAAATTGGCCTGTATGACTGACAAAAAGGACCCAGCAGCATACCGACCAATCTCCAGCATACCCTTCCTCGCAAAAATAATCGAAAAGACGGTTCAACTACAACTTCAGGAACACATTGACGAACACGGAACTCTCGACGACAACCAACACGGATTTCGTCCCAACCATGGAGTCGAAACTCTCCTGATCTACCTCTTCGACAGCATCATAAGAATAATTGACGACATCAGGAATGGAATTATAATGATCTTCATCGACATCTCCTCAGCGTTCGACACAGTTGATCACAATATACTCCTGGAGAGACTGAAGAACACTGGTATACACGGTACCACTCTAAAATGGTTCCACTCGTACCTAACAGAAAGACAGCTACAGGTCAAGGTGGGACAGGACACCTCCCGGCCCATAAACGTCCAACAAGGAGTACCACAAGGATCCGCACTCTCAGCACTCCTTTTTAACATCTACATCCAACCAATATGCAACATTATGAAAGAGAACAACATCCAATACACAATATACGCAGACGATATAATGGTATACTCCCCGATATCAATCGAAAACCCGGACTTCTCTAAGATAGCAGACTGCCTTACCCAAATGGCGAAGTGGTGCCAAAACAACAATCTAGCTATAAACTACAACAAGACTGAAGCTTTAATCATCACTCGAAACCAAAGCTTCACACACCCACCAAACATAAAGATACAAAGCACCACGATACCGATAAGATCGGAGGTGAGATACCTTGGGGTTACTCTGGACAGTAAACTCAACCTCAAACCACACATAGACAAAACAATCCAAAAAGCATATTACAGGATGCGAATCATCAGGAGACTGAAACCACTCCTCGCTCCAGAACACTTCCGTACAGTCTGTCAAGCACTGATAACCCCAATACTGGACTTCTGCAATCCGATATACCTCGGACTACCAAAACAAGCTCTCAAACCACTACAGCTGGCACAAAACACTGCAGCTCGAATCATATCCGGAGCCGCAAGGCAGGAGCACATCACACCTACACTAAAGGACTTACACTGGCTCCCAATCATTGCTCGCATCAGATACAAGACTATCATAAACCTATTTAAGATAAAAGAACGCACATCAGCCAACAGCCTCCACCTGCTCATACAACCGGAAACCAGCGCACGTCCCAGAAGAAGTCAAACACGCAACCGAGTCAGCACCCCAAATGAGTACAAGCACACACGCAAGGACACAACAGACAGAGCTCTCTCCATGGCTGCTCCAACAATATGGAACAATCTACCGGACGATCTAAGGGCAACTCCAGACCTCAAAGACTTCAGAAAACAACTGAAAACCATGCTGTTCATAGAGCACTATGGTCACATCACATAACCTAAGAGAATGGATAACAGCACTCCAATCCTCCCAAACAACTGAATATATAAAATATGATTCTAGCACCACTGTAAATAGCCCACCCTGTATATAGCTCAAACAAATCAAGCACCCAACACATCCCTCACACAACTAAGTTTTATCCTCACTGCATGTACAACACACACACTTTACCTGATTGCTTGCTGTGATACCACCTTGATTATTAAGATAAGGCGGTTTAGAAATACTGTTAAATAAATAAATAAATAAATAAAATATCTTGCTATACATCCCATTCAGGACCGACCGACCAGACTTCTTCCCTCTAACAAGATGTTTTGAAGCAGTAGCAGACTGACTCATTATGCAAAATCTACGAATCAATTACAGCAAAACAGATGTCCTTTTCATTTCAAGGAACCGGGACTTCACTCCACCACCCTCTTTAAAACTCAGCAATACAGAACTGAAAACCAAGTCTACAATCCGCTACCTTGGTGTTACCCTGGACCAACAGCTAGACTTAAAAACCCATATAAGAAATACCGTGAAAACAATATATCTGAAAATAAGGACCTTAAAACACCTATGACCACTACTCGACCTCAGCGACAATCGATCAATCTATCAAGCCTTAATATTACCACATTTCGACTACGCCAACGTAGTTCTGCATGGTCTCCCTCAGGCAACACTAGCCCCGCTCCAGCTTGCAATGAACACTGCTGCGAGAGTACTAACAGGAGCTTCACGGAGGGATCATATAACTCCAGTCTTGATGAGCCTCCATTGGTTACCTGTTCAAGCAAGAACCCAATACAAAGTACTAACCCTGACCTTCAAAGCCTTGAACAACCAGACCCCCACAGCCATCAGCAAGATGATACACAGCATACCACATAACAGAAACAGAAGACCCACAATGCAAAACACCCTAGAGGTCCCAAAAGCAATGACGAAATGCACAAAAGCAACAATGAATAGGGCCTTCACTATTTACGCACCTAGAGCCTGGAATGCCCTCCCGATATATATCCGAAACATCACCGACCTAACCCATTTCAGGAAGGCATTAAAGCATCATCTGTTTACTAGATACTACCCCGAAACCAGCCTTAGTAAACAAGCATGGAGCACCTTAGCCAATCACCCAACGCACTCGGTTAATCAGACCCAGCATGAAAAAGGATAATCAGCTCAGTCTCCCTAACGGTACACCTTGAAATAGAATTTAGGCATCCAGCGTAAATAAGATGTAGATAGATCCCGTCTGAAAGTAGGTACCAAGGTAAATATGATGTAGTTAGTTTCCCCCAGTTATATCCAAGTTGATCACCCTGTTCATTGTAAATACAACGCAGAGCGCCTGCCTTGTATAGTTGATGTTGAATGTAAACCGCACTGATCTAAATAGCGCGGTATAGAAGAAATGTTAAATAAATAAATACGTCCTGACCTGAACATCTCAATGTTTTGTATAATTCTGTTATAATTATAATTTGCCTTAAACTTGGTAGATATGTATACAATATACAGCATTCAACTCACAAGAGGAGTAAAAATAGAAAAATATTTTTTATTAAAATCTACTCTTAAAAAAAAAACTCTTCAATGCAAAAAATTATACAAAACATTCCACTCATACAGCAACACAAAATACTCCTTTATGCAACATAGTAACTTCACAGTTTCTTCTTCAGCAAGAACCAAAAACAACTTTCTTTTCACTCTTCATTCATCCACTGGCTTAACTCATACAAAATAACTCCAACACTATCTGTGGGACAAAAGCATTTCACTCCTGAATGAGTTTCATTAGGGAACAGCTGTGAAATATAGAGGAGAAAGTCTGAACATTCATGCATCTGCTAAATTTCGGTTGCATGTACCAAATACCCTACAACAAAATCAGACATAAACATAGAAACATAGAAACATAGAAATATGACGACAGAAAAAGACCACATGGCCTATCTAGTCTGTCCTTCCATAACAACTACAACAGTCCACTTTTTGCCTTTAGAGATCCTCTGTGTTGGTCCCATGCTTTCTTGAATTCAGTTACTGTCCTCATCTCTACCACCTCCACTGGGAGACTATTCCACGGATCCACTACTCTTTCCGTAAAGAAATATTTCCGCATATCACTCCTGAATCTATCTCCCTTCACCCTCATCCCATGTCCCCTCGTAGCAGAACTTGCTTTCAATTGAAAGAGGCTCTCTCCCTGAACATTTATGCCATGGAGGTATTTAAACATCTCAATCATATCACCTCTATCCCGCCTTTCCTCTAAGGTGTACATATTAAGATCCTTAAGTCTGTCCTCATATGCTTTATAATGAAGCCCATTAATCATTTTGGTAGCAACCCTCTGCACCGACTCCATCCTGTTCACATCCTTTTGAAGGTGCGGTCTCCAGAATTGCACACCATACTCCAAATGAGGTCGCACCAAAGACTTATACAGAGGCATTATCACCTCCTTTTTTCTGCTAGCCATTCCTCTCCGTATGCACCCAAGCATCCTTCTAGCTTTTGCTGTCGCCTTTTCCACCTGTTTAGCTACTTTAAGATCATCAGACACAACCACGCCTAGGTCCCGCTCTTCTTTAGTGGACAAAAGTACTTCACCTCCTATACTGTATTGCTCCCTTGGATTGCTGCAGCCCAAATGCATGACCTTACATTTTTTAACATTAAATCCCAGCTGCCAAATTCTAGACCATTCTTCAAGCTTAGCTAGATCCCTCCTCATGTTATCTACCCCTTCCTGGGTGTCTACTCTATTGCAGATTTTGGTATCATCCGCAAAGAGGCAAACCTTACCCGACAGCCCTTCCGCTATATCACTAACAAAGATGTTAAAAAGAATCGGACCAAGGACAGATCCCTGGGGCACACCACTGGCAACATCCTTCTCCTCAGAGTGAGCTCCATTTACCTGTACTCTTTGTCGCCTCCCACCCAACCAACTTCTAACCCAAGCAGTAACTTTAGGGTCCATCCCTAGAGTGCTCAGTTTGTTTATAAGTCGCCTGTGAGGAACAGTGTCAAAGGCTTTACGGAAATCTAAATACACCACATCTAGAGCTCTCCCTTGGTCCAACTCCCTGGTCACCCAGTCAAAGAAATCAATCAGATTTGTCTGACAAGACCTGCCTCTGGTGAATCCATGCTGCCTCGGATCCTGTAATCCGCCGGACTCCAGAAACCTCACTATTTTCTCTTTCAGCAGTGTTTCCAATAATTTACTCACCACCGAAGTTAAACTAACCAGCCTGTAGTTTTCAACCACATCCTTACTTCCGCTTTTGTGTAAAGGCACCACATGAGCCTCTCTCCAGTCCTTTGGCACCACTCCCGACTCCAACGAGGCATTGAAAAGGTCAGTCAGTGGAGCTGCTAGAACGTCCCCAAGTTCCCTCAGTATTCTAGGGTGTATCCCATCCGGTCCCATCGCTTTGTCTACTTTAAGTTGAGCTAGTTTCTCACGAACACAGTCTTCTGAAAATAGTTCAAGATGTCCCTCGCTTCTGTTCTTATTTGTGGGTGTTTTCTGAGGTCCTGCTCCTGGTTCTTCATCTGTGAACACAGAACAAAAATATTTGTTAAGCAATTCCGCTTTATCCTTATCAGCTTCTACATATTCCCCCCCTGCACCCTTGAGTCTGACAATACCACTTTTGCTCTTCCTCTTCTCTCTAATATATCTGAAAAATGTCTTATCCCCCCATTTTATTGCATTGGCTATTTCCTCCTCCTTTTGAATCTTTGCCTTCTTGACTACTTTGCTAGCTTCTCTAAGTTTTTCCAAATACAGATGCCTGTCTTCTGCTCTCTGTGATCTCTTGTATTTCATGAAGGCCTCCCTCTTTTTCTTCACTTTTTCAGCTACTTCCTTCGAAAACCATAGCGGTCTCCTGTTCCTTTTGCCTTTATTTACCATTTTAACAAAAAGGTTGGTTGCCCTTAAAATACCCCCTTTCAGTTTTGCCCACTGTTTTTCTACATCCCCCAGCTGTTCCCATCCCACTAACGACTCCCTGAGGTATTGGCCCATCTTCGCAAAGTTAGTCTTCCTAAAGTCTAAGATCCTCACCTTGGAATGGATTCTAACAGCCCTAGTCCTAATACTGAACCACACCATCTGGTGATCACTGGATGCAAAATGATCTCCCACTACAACATCAGAAACACTTTCACCATTGGTAAGCACCAAGTCCAGTATGGCCCCTTCACGTGTGGGGTCTGTTACCAATTGCCTGAATAGTTCTCCCTGTAGAGAATCCAGGATCTCCTTACTTCTAGATGATACTGCAGCAGGAATGTGCCAATCAACATCTGGCATATTGAAATCTCCTATCAGTAGCACTTCCCCTTTCCTAGCAATGCTGCGTATGTCTTCAATTAACTCTCTGTCCACCTCTTCCTCTTGTGAGGGAGGTCTGTATATCACTCCAATGCAAATAGATTTCTCTTTCCCTCTTTCTAGTTTAACCCACAATGCCTCCTCTCTCCCTTTTAAGCTCTGTAATTCCAAAGCTTTAATAGTGGTTTTTACATATAGTGCCACTCCTCCTCCTCTTCTTCCTACCCTGTCCTTCCTGAATAAAGTATAGCCAGGTATAGTTACATCCCAGTCATTGTTTTCTGTGAACCATGTTTCTGTAACTGCCACTAAATCCAAGTCAGCCACTCCCACCAAAGCTTCAACCTCAGGGATCTTATTTCCCATTCTACGGGCATTAATACACACTGCTTTCCATATGTTACCCCTGTTACCCATTTCCATAAAGGTATTTAATGTATCACCTACCTGGGGGCTTTCACTTACCTGGGGGCTTTCTTCACCCATCCCCAAGGAATCTAGTTTAAAGCCCTTTTCAGTAGATTAGCCAGTCTACTACCAAAGATGCGTTGACCTCTCTTGGACAGATGGATGCCATCTCTGCTTTGCAACCCTTGGAAAAGCATCCCATGGTCTAGGAAACCAAAACGCTCTCGATGACACCATCCACGCAGCCATGCATTTGT
The DNA here is from genome assembly GCA_033557465.1 of Ichthyophis bannanicus. Taxonomy (NCBI): domain Eukaryota; kingdom Metazoa; phylum Chordata; class Amphibia; order Gymnophiona; family Ichthyophiidae; genus Ichthyophis; species Ichthyophis bannanicus. The sequence goes on along the minus strand of CM066031.1, from coordinate 1,570,218,816 downwards.
CTCCAGGATGCGAGCCTCTCTGCCTTGGCCTTTACCCTCAACAGGGAGGATTGAAGAGAACACCACCTGTGCACCTAACTGCTTCACCCTCTGTCCCAGAGCCATGAAGTCACTTTTGATATGTTCCGAGGTATACCTGGCAGTATCATTTGTTCCAACATGGATTAGCAACATTGGGTAATAGTCTGTGGGCTTGATGAGTCTCGGCAAACTCTCCGTAACATCTTGGATTTTGGCACCAGGCAGACAGCATACCTCTCTGGACATCAAGTCTGGTCGGCAGATGGACGCCTCAGTACCCCTCAGAAGAGAGTCTCCAACCACCACCAATCTTCGTTTCCTTCTGGTGTCTGATTCCGCAACTTTGGGGTACTTGAACTCTGGTTCTTCCCTTTCCAGGGATGCTTTCACCTCCTCCACTTCCAGGGCTGCATAACGGTTCTTCAATTCAAGGGATGGAGAAGTTGGATTGGTGATTTTGCAGGCCCTGGTGACTTGTGTACAACCATCGACATTCTGTTGGCACCCATCTTCTCCGGAGCTGGAGAGCTTGGTTGCTGCAAGTAGCATCTCATCAATGTACTTCTCACTGTCTTGAATGCTCCTCAGCCTCGCCACCTCCTCTCTGAGTTCCTCCACCTCTTTCCTCAGAGCTTCAGCATGCAGGCACCCTGCACATGGAACCGGTCCTTCAACCGGCATTAGGACCTCTGTCTGGACCGAGGCAGAAGCTGTAACGGGAGGAACAGCTTTAGCAATACGATTTTTCCCAGCCATTGTTCTTTTCGTGGAGCTTAGGTATCTGTTAGAGCAAAAGAGAGAGATCTACCAAGTACCAGCCGGTTTCGCAGCTGTCTTTATAGAGAAAAAGCAGTTAAAACACTTTAATTACATACAAATGTGCTGGTCCAATTCACTGTGATTTGTGAAAGGGGAGGCGCCCTATAAAGCAAGGCTGCGCACTAGGGGTGGGTGGGAGTCGGGGTGGGTAGGGCGGGATCTAACACCTGATTAGGTGTTAGCAGCTTCTAAAGCTGAGGAGGTCACTGGAGTCAGCAACCTACTGTGCTCAATTAAAGTTCCCCTAAAACAGCAAAAATGAAGTAACCTTGCTTTTAAAAATATACACAAAACCCTTTTAAGAGCTCCCAGTCAGAGAGCTAGCAATGTAATAAAAACAAACCAAACAAAGAAACCCTCAAAACCTTACTTACTGTTTGATGTGTGGAGCCCTGGTTAGAAAAGTCTCAAAGGGGCAGGGCACAGGAGCCTATTTATGCAGGCTTCAACTGCACTCAGGAAACAGGCCCACTAACACCTGATTAGGTGTTAGCAGCTTCTAAAGCTGAGGAGGTCACTGGAGTCAGCAACCTACTGTGCTCAATTAAAGTTCCCCTAAAACAGCAAAAATGAAGTAACCTTGCTTTTAAAAATATACACAAAACCCTTTTAAGAGCTCCCAGTCAGAGAGCTAGCAATGTAATAAAAACAAACCAAACAAAGAAACCCTCAAAACCTTACTTACTGTTTGATGTGTGGAGCCCTAAGTATTCTTTCCACTAACAGCAGCCAAACTGTGAAGTTACTATGCTGCCTAATGGAGTACTTTGTGTTGCTGTAAGGCCAATTCCATAATGCACGTCCAGCCTCCTGTATGGCCGGGCAGAATCAGGTGTGCAAAGTTAGACCCGATTCTGATCCCGCTCCCCCATGGGATCAGAATCAGGTCTAGCACCTGGACGTGCAGGTCTGGACCTGATTCTGTCCAGCCATATGTCCCAGCGACTACCCAGCTAACTCAGCCAGTCCCATGAATGGAACCACGTCACCATGGCACCACAGCTCCATTCATGAGCTGTGATCCTAGCCCACTGAACTCAGATACATATTCCCCGCAGCCTGACCCTCAATCTGGCCTTCCAAGGCCTCGGTCGGGCTGTGGGGAACCCCCTGCAACTCTCAACTGTGTCCCTGGGTCCTGCACTGTGATCCCCCCTCTGTCCGGGGGGACTTATTCCATCTAGATTCAAGGCCCCAGATGTCCAGGGCCAACCTCTGAATCGGTCCTGTATGTTCGGCGTCATGATCCGCCCATACCCCACCCTCGCTCTGCCTCCAGAATGCTACCTCCCACTCCCATCTAGGCCTCCCCATACAAACCCACTGTAAATATGGAGAGGACATTTACAGGGCCAGCAGGGTGACAAATAGCGGGGATCAATGTCCTGATGGGATGTCCATCCCCACTATTTGAGGGGCAGAATGACCCCCTGTATGCGAGCAATTTTTTGAAAACGGATTGGAATGTTGTATAATTTTTTGTCATTGAAGAGTTTAAAAAAAAATATATTTTTTTTTTAATAAAAAGGTTTTTCTCTATTTTTATTCCTCTTGTGAGTTGGATAGTATATATTGTATACATATCTTTTTGAACAGCAATCCTTTATAATTTGCATGTTGTGCTGTTTGATTTTAAACTTTGTAGAGGCAGACAAAAATGTTATGAAATTCAAATAATTTCAATCAAGAGCACAACAAAGATCAAAAAAGGGGCAAAGGGCACTCATTTTAAAATCAAGGCTCAAAACCTCCATAAGGTACATAAAGGAGCACCAACATTAGCAAGAAGACCCTAAAGCACCAGGAGGAGGATAAAGCAGTACCAACAGGGCAGGGAAACCCTAAGTCATCTGAATATTAGGCAAAGAACCACCAAAAGGTTGAAGTTAGTGTGGGAGGTTTGTGGGAAGAAAACCCCAGAAAAGGGGATCTCCATATTCAGGTTTGCATGGGAGAATCTGAAAGCAAAATCCTACTTTCTTTCACAATTCTAGAAAGAGCACATGAAAAGATTAGGGCCCCCTATTCTGAAAGAAAAATTGCAGTGCTGTACTGTTCATCTGTCACAAGGAAGCTACTATTGATCAGTCCCATTCAGAGTTTTTCTGACAGTAGGATTGCATCAAATGAAATCAATAAATATGCAGTGGCACAAAGAGCCTGAGACACCAGTAGAGGTATAAAAAGTATGTTACCTTTACCTTTGTTGGTATCAGAAACAGGTCTTCTTTTTTTTTTAAATAAAGGGTTTCATTACATAATAAAAGGCAAAAAAACAAAAAAGAAAATACACTAACACAAAGCAGTATATATAGGGGTATGTTTACTAAACTGTCATAATGTTACTGGCGCTAGTTGCAGCGATAATGTGAAGAATGCTATATAAGGAGTGATCGTTCCAGTCCTAAGGTAGCAAGAATCCGTACCATGCGATAGTGGGTGCCGTGGCACGTTAACGCGCATTAACCCTAAGTACAAGCCAGCGCAGTGCTTGAACCTATAATGATGTAGCCCACTGGATACTGCAATGATTATGAAAACAGAGGTCATGGGTTTGATCCTACAGTGGTGTAATCTAAAAAGGCTGTTTGAGGCATTTCCTTTTGATTTAAATCAGTGCTGCCAGCAAAAACATCCTCACAGTGCCTTAACCTAAGGTGCCTCATAAGGCGCCCTATAAGGCATCCCATAGGTCACATTATAAAGTGCCCTGTCTGCCAAGGCACCCTATAATGTGCCCTATAGGGCGCTGTATAGGGCGACTTATAGCCCACCAAGAAAAACAAGTAGCCACGTGAAGATACAAACCCAGTCACAGAACGTGGTATAAGGGAAGGATAGCTTTATTAAACCTCAAACACCATGCTGCCCGACACAGGCCGTGTTTCAAAATACACTTCTTCAGGGGAATCTCTGGTGTACTTAATCCAGGGATTTCCAGTTTTTAGCAGTTCAGGGGCCAGTCATCTCGGATATGGTGAGCATGAGGGCCAATGCTGTATAGGGTGACTTATAGGGCACTTTGCAGGGTGCCTTATAGGGTGCATATGAGGCACCTTAGGCTACATTACTGTGAGAGTGTTTCTGCTGGCAGCACTGATCGAATTGAAAAGGAAAAGCCTCAGACAGCATTCCTAAATAACAAAATTGTGGGATCAAACCCATTTCCGCTGCCTCCACAGTCATTGAAGTTACTAGTAGCCTACATCTCTATAGCTATTACCACACTGTTGGCTGGCTACAGAAAGACTGCAGGTCACCACACAAACTGTCTGCTGTGCTTACTAGGATAGGGTAAACCCACTCGTACCCATGATGCACTGCACATGCAGATCAGCAGTCTACAACTGATCACATAATGGGGTATGCACCCCCACAGCACCTAGGCCTGGTAGGGGGAACTGACCGTATGTGTTACTGACACAGAGTAGCTACAGACCGTGACATTGTGCGGGTCCTGTGCTCACCCTGAGGGTGAGGTGGGGTACCCAGCACCAGGTCTGCAGCACCTGGTTTAGCTGAGGTAGGCTATGCTGCAGGTCCCCATCAGTGCCAGCGTGTGCTAGGTAGTCCTTACAGACACACCTAGGGTACACCTCTGTTCATCTGTATTTTCCAGTCAGGTCTAGCCCTTGTGGACTATGATGCACCCAGAATAGTGCATATCCTGCGTGAGTGCCATGGTCACATGTTATAAATGAAGGGGGGTGTTTGGACCCAAAAGCGGATTATGTAGCACCACCCAACCTGCCCTCTGTGGCTCAGAGTGGGGGGGGGGACAGAATCTTCCACCAACAGATCCACACTGTACATCTCTGCAGTGGTTCCAACATCAAAAAGTATTCACTCTATAAAAACACAAGCTGTTCTGTTAGAAAAACAAAAATTTGTTCAATGTTTATCAAAAACATAAGAAGCTACATCGAAGGTCTCAGCAAACATGGGCTAAAGGCAGACTTGATGCAAAATCACTGCCACCAAATATATGCCCAATAACATCAACGACCCTCTAGTAGCCCCAGAATGACCACCACAGTAAAAAGCCAATTACTTAGCTTTAGACACAACTCCTGCACTAGGCGGTCATTCTGTTCCACGATGTCTCCATCCAGAGCTCTCAAACATTTCACTAGCACCCTCGCTTTATCAGGGGAAAACAGCCACCACACACTAAGGCTGATTGAAACCTTTCTACCCTACAGGGCAGTCAATGAAACCTTTCGGTTGCCCGTGTTTGCTGAGACCTTCTATGTAGCTTTTTATGTTTTTGATAAACATTGAACAAATCTTTGTTTTTGGAACAGAACAACTTGTGTTTTTATAGAGTGAATACTTTTTGACGTTGGAATTAATAGACTCTGACATTGACCATAGATTCTTTTGGATTTACATCTCTGCAGTGGTGGCAGTAGAGAGGACCATCAACCCCAGTTCTGCTGGGGAACAGGCACCCTACAGGGCAGTCAAGGCAGATCTGTATGCATCACATAAGGCAATGGCAGACAGAACGCTGGAGAAGCTCATCTGCCCCCCACCACTATCTGACATTCACCAGCAGAGGACACAATCAGCCTCCACCCTGCAAGGTGTTCCATGCCAGCTGCAGACAGTCTGCTAGCTAGTACATAGTGCATGAAAGATCTGTGTGCACCCAAAAATGGAATGTGAACACACACACCAAGCAGGTATATCAGTGATTGGGCCCCAGAAAAGAGAACCCATAAATAGCACTATGGGGGAACCTAGCCATGCCATGGTCACTGCTCAGTCAGGGTGAGAGTGACCTCCCAGCATGACATGCTGTGGCCACCCTGTCCATGCAGGTGGTGGTCAGGCATTACAATGTCCGAGCCATTGCCCTATACCCTGTGCAGATGCATCCTGACCAGGACACTGGGGGTACCTGCTGGGTAATATCCCCTGTGACACTGTGGGACACACACTCATGCCCATGTTGTTCCCTCGTCAGTTGCTGTCTTGCTGCTTTACAGTTGCGGCATTCCTATGTGCCACCTAGGCATCTGCCTAGTCCGCACTGTGCCCGAGCTGGACCACAGCATGTGCCGCCTGCAGCACCCTGTATCCCATTTACAGCATCAGTACAGTTGCCCTTTCCTACGTGCCCACTCTGCTGTTGCTGCACATGTGCACGCCTTAACAAACCTGTTGAATAACCTTGATCACCGCTATTTCAATGTGGGATCATTCACTTTGTAGGGGGACAGAGCATAGACCCTTCCAAACATTATATCTTCCTTTTTATCCTTTGTCAGAAGTGTTGCTTTATGTTTATCATCAATATCACTATTGGCCATCTTGGTTATTGGGATTTTAGATGTGGTTCTGGTCATTTTATATGTTTATTTGCCTTTTTGGTTCCTGCACATGTATCACTGCTATCACTTTTTATGGGTTTCCCTGTCTTTGCTGTACATTGCTGACTGAAATGGTTTCTCTCTCCTGCAAATGTGCCTGTAACATGAGGGTTTCACTGGCGTTAGTGTTCAGACCAGGATTTCACAGCGTTAGTGTGCCTGGAGCCTCTCCCCACCTACTCTCCGCCCATTGACCCCTATGTATGCCCTCTGGGAGGCCTTACTCCACCCTTCAGAGACGGATTTCACAGTGTTAGTGTGCCTTAACGCCGCTGCCGACGTTATCGCACGATAATTTATCGTGCGATAACGTTATGTATCGCGCAATAACGTCGCCGCTGCTACATTAAGATGGTTTAGTAAACATACCCCATAGTCAAAAGTCCACAGAAACAGGTCTTCTAATGAAGGTCCACTGCCCATTTTGAGAATACCTAGCTATATAAGAAGCTTATGTGGGCACACCACATTCTATAGTAATGCAAACCAGAGCTCCATGGAGGTGTTACCCTACTTTACCTAGATGTTATGAGTGCCATGGGTGTCTGAGTTACCTCAGGTAAGCCACCAATGGAAACTCCCAACTTGCAGAGAAAATATTTTTTATTTTTTTTTCGATGCACTTTACAACTTCTTGAACATTAAATTAAAATCAGAACTTACCAAAGGATGAGAACTCTCCCACAATGAGTCATTTGAACAAGCTTAACTTTTGTGAAAAATTCTAATTTTAATTTAAAAAAAAAGTGTTGATTCAATTTGTAAAAATAAACATCAATGATATGATAATGGGACAAGCACTGCGGATCCCTTTATAGCAACAGGACAAAAACAAAATAAACGGAACCATCTAACTTCTCAACAAATAGGGGTGTCCTATATGGAGTGGTGGGTCCACCCCTAAACAAAGACATGGGAAGGGTGGCCTGCATGGAGCGACAGGTGCACCTACTCTTGCCGTATATTTGCTGGGTGAACTGGATGGACCATGCTAGTCTTTATCTGCCTTCATTTACTATGTTACTATGTTACTATGACCTTATAGGGTAAAGTCTTTATTTTTACTGAGCCTGAACAATTGTCTGATTTTCTTAGTTCTCATTTACAGGATTCGGAAATGGATGAAGATGAGCGTTTAATTTAGAAGCTTAGTTTTCAGGTATTTATTGTATTTGTAATCTGGATTAATGAACTAGTGGCTTTCTAAGTTATTATTTTTTCTTTATTTCCTTTTTTTGTTTCTTTTTGAATCTTTGTGATATTTGTGATGGGGATCATTCTGAGCAATTTGTGCCTTTCCCCATGTCCGACTAGCTTCCCTGCATGTTGTACGGGGAAGGTAGACGGGGGTGGAAAAGGGGAGGATCAGGAGCAGTGTCAGGGTGGGCAGTAGGCGGTCACCAGCCCCGGATGTACAGGACCGATTCCAATGTCAGCCCTGTACGTCTGGGGCTGGCAACTTGAACGGGGAAATTATTCCACCTCCAAGGTGGAATAACTTCCCTGATGTGGCAGGATGGCAGGCCTGGGGCTGCTGGGAAGGGGTGGCAGGGGGTAGAGGGCATTCCCTGCAGCCTGACCCTGGCCCTGGGAGGCTAGATTGGGGGTTGGGCTGTGGGGAAAGCAATTTGGAGACTGGCAGCCAGGGATTGTGGCTTTTAAAAGGAGCCACGGTGCCATAGCAACTGGATGCCATGGCACTGTGGCTCCATTTAAAAACCCTGACTGAGTTAGTCCCAGCCTGCACATACAGGCCTGTTCGCTATTCTGATCCTGCCGGGCTAGATGTGCCCCATGGGATCAGAATTGTGACTCCCTCTGTGCATTTGGTTCTGACCAGATGCACAGAGGGCCAGCATGTACATTACGAAATTGGGCCCTATATGTTTGATTCTTTATTATGGGTTGTAAAATTGTTTTCCTTGCTACGTGATCAATAAATAACTAGCATAGTGCCTTGCTATGTGATCAATAAATCACTAGCATAGTGCCATGGGCAGTCACCAACTCCAATGAATTTTCCATAAATCCAGTTAAATCCACCTGATTCTGAGGCTGAGTGGGGCTCCTGGGTGCCTCATTAGTAGGAGACAGATAGAATGTCCGGGCTATGGAAGGTAGATTGTTTGGCACCCAGCCCAGGATATCCACCAAATACATCTTTACAATATGAACTGGGTCAAGCATAGGGAACCATGGGAAGCCAAGAAACCTCAAGTTATTCCTTCAGGTTTGGTTTTCAAGATATTCCAGTTTCCTCCATTTGCTGCTCAAGTTGTTTTAATGGAATCCTATAGCACCTTCAGGGTAACCAGAGAGCTATTACACCCACAGTCGAGTGATCCAAGATTCCTTCCTCGGGTAAATGGTTAACCAACTTTTCTCCTCGCTGCTCATTCTTGCCCATTTCACCAAGAGACGACATAACCAGGGGAGACCCCCATTGAATCTCCCAGCACCAATGAAGCCTCTAGGCACTCAGGAGAGCCCTTCTAGGTTGTAGGGGAAGTGCTCTCTGTTTGGGGCTTAGAGATGCCCCTTCAGTGCTCTGTTCCATCCCAACCTTGCCAGCATTGTACAAAGCATTGGGAAACTCCTTAATCAGGCAAACCCCAAGCTGCTCTAAGGTAATCTGGCACTTTTCTTCCAGACCTAGCCCTGGTGACTGAGCTTGCTGCTTTCCTTTCCATTTCAGCATCCCAATGGTATGAAGAAGCATACTTCAGATGTGCGGAACTCACCACACACAGCCTCTATGATCCATCATTTTGACTCATGTTAGAAAAGTTCAACTATAATGCTGTCTTTTAATCTATAACTTTGCAGGTGAATGAGTATTATCATTCAGGTAAAGACAACGTTTGTTTCAAAACATTCAGCTACAAGTGCACTAGTGTTTTACAAAAAAAAAAAAAAAAATAGTCACTGTGGTGTGCCAGTCACTTATCTAACTCTTCTTTTCAGTTCTTGCTGTTTTTTTGATGGTGGGAACCTTAGGATCTTCTCTGCTTGAGCAATGTCCAGCTGCAGTTAGGATGCCTAATACTTGTCTTTAAAAAATCAATAAAAAAAACTACCTCCCTATCTGTGTGTGTAGTAACTAGAAAGTATTCCTCTTTTTCTTCTTTTTTCTATTTATTTTACTTGTCAGACTTGCTTTTCTCAAAAACAAAAGATGATCAGATTTCCTGTCTTTCCCTCCCACAGAACTCTTTGTGCAAAAATCTGTTTTTCTTTAGGTATGCGCCGGAGTCAATCCTTACAGCTGCCAATTTTTTCAGGAAAACTATGCCAATTGCCAATACATTTAATTCTTTAAATAAGGCAATGCTTTTTTCTTTCATTAAAAGCACATTCAGTCCTTCGCTCTTTCATACATTTACACTCTTCCTCACTGAAACTCTTCAGTATGTTTTAAGATTCAATAAATCTTGTGAGCAATACACTGTTTAAGATTTTTCTTTCTACTGCACTGAGAGTTTTATACCTTTTAAGTTTTTTTCTTTTCACTGCACTGAGAGTTTTATACCTTCAGCCTTACTTTTCCTTCACTGATTGAAGGACTCAGTGCTATAGAAAGCAAGTCATGGACTGTTAAGCTTTTAACCAAAACAGTGCTCAAAATTCAACTCAATTTAATATATCAATTAAAATTCTCACTCTCTGATCAATCAATCAAATCCTCATTTGGCTTGTTTTTTTAAAAGTACTTGAATGAGCTTCAGGCCTCCCTCAGCCTGCTTCCAGTCATTAAGGAAAAGAAAGTTCTCACATTTAATTTTAAGTTTTCTCTCCAGATTTCATGTAAGCTCCTTGCATACTTGTCCTGTAAATAATTCTTAGTTACTTACAGTTCTAGTACCAAACAAATTCTTTCATAGCTCTCCCACACAAAGACACTCTGGCAGACCTTTATCCAACAGAAATTTTCTTCTCAAAAAAACTCCAGCTAAAGTTCCTATATGTGGATTCTGTCCTCTCTATAAAAGTGTTCTTACACCCAGCTCTGTCTGGAAACAGTTCCTTACTATCTTCATTTCAACTCACACAGCACACTTTTAGTGCTCTAAAGCTCCAAGCATACCTTTGCACACATAAAAGTATTGTAGGTCATTTTCATTGAGGTTTGCTTAGTATCTGTTTTAGTTACTTAACTGGGTCATGCTTTTTATCTGAGCTTTCCTCTGCTTAACCCAGGCTCAGCTACTTCCTACATCACCCCTGCTTTGCACAATAACTCCTTCAACATGGTATTGAAACTGCATTCTAATTCCACATATATTCATGCACACATATGCCCACACATATTTCTTAAGAATCAGCAAAGATGTATTTATTTGGCACATTTCCTTACTTGACACTTAATTTGAACTAGCCGGCCTTTCATTTTAAATGTTTATTTCCTTATTTGGAACTTTACTGATCCTTTTCATTTATTTTTAATGTGGCAATCAGGAGATACTTTAAATTGTTTTTCTCTGCCGTTACAGTAATCCATAAATTTTGTCCTCTGCCCAGCCCAGTAAGGATGCTGTCATTGTGACACTACAGCGCAGTCACTTCCTTCTGTGTATTGACACAGAGGCCTTGATGCAGTAAGTACTACTATTACTATTGAACATTTCTATAGTACTACAAGACATACGTAGCGCTGCACAGACACATGTAAAAGATGGTCCGTGCTTATCAGATCTTACAATCTAGTCAAGACAGACAACACAGTAGCTGTAGACATGGATACATCTATGAGGAATGGCAAGAAAACATTAAGGAGATCAGGTGAGTCAAAATCCGAAAGTGGCAGTAAGTGTTGTATAACTGTAGAATGCTGTGCTAAGCTTCAGCACAGTGTTCTAATGTACACACTAAAACCATTTTTACTCTCAATGTAGTAAATAAATTACATGCAAATTACCACTCCATTAAAAAGTATATGCTATCAGAAAAGAAATCACTACCATTATAGTAATATGCAGCCATTTTCTGCATCACAAATACAATGTATCTCTTCCTGTCAGTTTTTGAGAGGGCACTAGCTCACATATGGACAAGGAAGAGAGGCATTTTAAAAAAAACAGGACTGCTGCCCCCATCCTGCCCCCATCCCCTATTGCCACCCTGCAAAATTTTCCATGAAACCCTAGCGGGCCTGATCCCAACCCTTTTTGATACCTAGATTCCCTCCCCAAAACCCTTATCCCCCTGGACCCTCCTGATCCCCCTGGACCCTCCGGTCCAAGGCACCCCTGGCCAGTTACCCCAGTCAGTAAAGCTGTTGAGTCACCAGTGTGGTCTGGACCTCCCCCCCACCTGTAAAGATTGGAAGGGGGAGCAGTGCTCACTCACTCCTGCCTCCATTGCCACCATCTTCCAAAATGGCGGCACCCTCTTCTTTTTGATAATCCATTAGAGTCCCTTATGTTGGTAATTTGTCAATTGGGGACTGCTAAAGGGATCAGAGGTAGGTCCTGGCATTATAAACTCTCTGTGTATGCATATGACATTATGGTCTTGTTGACAATTGACTGTATACGTGGAGGCTAATTCCAATTGGGGTATGTCCGGGCCCTCCGGATGTCCAAATTATGGACAGCCCAAATTTGTACCCAATTCTGCACCCTTGTGAGCTAGATATTCATGTGGGTGCAGAATTCCACAGAAACTGGACGTCTATCGACTTCCCTGGCTAGCACTTCCTATGCTACTGCTGGAGCCCTGGTACCATAGCTTCTCATCATCGGGATGCCAAGCAGGAGCGCAGACAGGCCTGACATACCTGAAAGTCTTCCTTCCTTGCTGCCTGACCCCTGGCGGGGTCTGCCAGGGCCAGAATCGGGTGAGGGGCCTCACCTGGCTCGCTGCTTTGGAGGGTCCTTCCTGACTGGATTGCTGCTGTCTATGGGACTTATTCCACCTCCAAGGTGGAATAAGTCCCATGTCCATCTGCCCACAGCCAGAAGTACAGGGCCGTGACCTGTTCCTGCCCCCTCCCACCCCTATCCAGAGCTCCCTGCTCAAAGGCCTTGTATGTGTGGGGAGCTTTAGGGCCAGAATAGGCTCACAGAGAATCACAGAGAATAGTGGTGCTTGTATATTCAAACCAGACATACATCCCCATAATCGCTGTTCAGAATGACCCCCCCCCCCCCAATGTCTTACACATAATTTAGATTTTTGAGGACTTTTCTACTATAAAGTCAACAGGGCAAAGACAGAGGTCCCCTCCTCTAAACAAACATAAGTTTAAAGAGGATTTAACTTATTATCCATTTCAATGGAAAGAGGATTCCTTTAGATATCTGGGGATGATTTTTGGAAGTACACTTGGGAAACCATTCAGAAAATGCCCTTCATTGTATTGTTTTAAGATGGCTTGAATGGCTGACCTAATTATGTGATGCTTGAAGAATGTGGTGGGAGGAGTGGTCTAGTGCTTAGGACAAGGTACTTCAGGCCAGAGGGCCAGGGGTTCAAGTTCCACCTAGAGACAGCAATCTCAGGCTGGAGGGACTGGGATTTCTAGTCCTATAGGCACTCCTTGTGGTCTTGGGCAAGCCACTTAACCCTCCATTGCCCATGTTCTCTGTAAGTATTAGTGTATGTGTCTCATATCCCCTTGTGTTAAATGTATCCCCCAATTGACCACTGAAAAGCAGAATATAAATAATAATAATGCTGCCGCGATTTTTTGTTTTAGGTATGGAGCAGTATGCCGAAGTCAGTCAAACATCATAAAAGTCCTGAAAATTTAAGTTAAGCAATTTTTAATGTTATAAATGAAGCATTTGGATGAATTTTATAAAAAGTTAAGTAATCATATGGAATACTTTTTTGATGAAATTTTTATGAGGTTGGTAAAGATATATATGAAATAGAAGAACAAACATTATTAAGGAGATCATTTTAGAAGCCTTATTCATGAGCTGGACATCTGAAAAAGGGCAGTTGTATCAGGCACTCAGTGTTGGAGCCTTTTTCAATATATACATTTTTGTGGCCTGAGGGGCCTAAGATAAAGTTGTATATCAGTGATTCATTCAATCTTATTATATTATTGGCTAGATAAAACACTCCTCAGAAACGAAATCTTTCAGTTACTAAGGAAATGACATCTCTTTATATGAATATTCCACAGCAAGCAGTGATTGAAACTGTGAGTGCATATTTCAAGGACATTCTCTGATGAAAGTTCAGTTTTTGTGTTCATTAATGAGTATGGTATTCACGTTGAATTGCTTTTGTTTTTAGAAAAATAAAAAGATTTCATCAGATTAAAGGTTTTGTCATAGGGTCTACCAAGGCTGCTTCTATTGCTTGTGTTTCTTTCTAAATTTTAAGCAGAATTTATCTGCAAATATGTTCCATCAAGATTGTAACATAGTAACGTAGTATATGATGGAAGATAAAGACCAGTATAGTTCATCTAGTCTGCCCTGTAAGGTGGCTAGAGTAGGTGTACCTGCCGCTCCATGCAGGTCACCTCCCCCATGCCTTTGTTTAGGGTTGTACCCGCCCCTCTATTTGTTAAAGTATAAAAAGATAGTTAAGTTTATTCCAATTTTATCCTGTTGCTATAAAGGGATCCACTATGTCTGTCCCATGCCATTTTGAATTCCGTCACTGTATTTGCCCCACCACATCCATCAGGAGGGCATTCTAAGCATCCAACATCCTTTCAGTGAAAAAGTATTTTCTGATATTGTTTTTAAGCTTATCTCCTTGCAGCTTTAACTTATGCTCTCTAGTTTTTCAGCTTCTCCTTCATTGAAACAGGTTTGTTTGTTCATTGATATCCTTTAAGTATTTAAAGATCTGTGTCATATCTCCCCTGTCCCTCCTCTCCTCTAGAGTATACATAATTAAGTCTTCAAGTCTCTTCTCATACATCTTCTGGTGCAGGCTCCAAATCATTTTGGTTGCCATCCTCTGAACTGTTTCAAGTCTTTTTATATCCTTTGTGAGATATGATCTCAAAAACTGAACACAATTTTCTAAGTGAGGCCTCACCAGCGACTTGTACAGTGGCATTAGTACCTACTCCTTTCTGCTAATTATTTCTCTCTGTATGCAACCCAGCATTCTTCTGGCTTTGGCTGCTGCTTTGTCACATTATTTCACCACTTTGAGATCCTCAGACACTTTTACTCCGAGGTCCTTCTCCTCATCCATGCACACCTACCTCCCATCCCCTATCGCATATAATTCCTTTGACTTTCTGCATCCCAAGTGCATGACTCTGCGCTACTTTGCATTGAATCTTAACTGCCAGATAAAGATAATTACGACTGGAACCAAGATGGTGGATGCACACTGACCGGATGCACACACCATGCTGCTTTTAAATTGTACCTTCCTTTTCCTTTGCTTATGCCATGGAAATGGTCCATGCATGCACATAGAGGGAGGGAGGTAGCAGGCATAGTCGCACACAGGAACCAACACCTCAACACTTTCCTATGATCATTGGCTGAAACATCCAGCAGTTCATTACCTATTACCTCAAATTAGATTCCAAATGCACCTGTGTGCCTAATTGGGACAGTGCGACACAGATCTCTGAATGGTGTGTGCACACTTCTAGCTGCCAAAATGTGGCACAAGATGTCATTTTGGTCTTTGTGTCATCCAACACTGTATGGGAAGTCAGAGCCTGGAGGTGAATGTTGGGGGGAGGGTAAGGTCGGGAAACAGTACCATACATGTTTAGCAATGGCTTTCATAGGTTGCAATGGTGGCCTAAGCCTATTTTCACATGGCCAGAATCTATGTGAGCCTACTCAGTGTCTGCATGTGCTAGCTACATCAGTGAGCCTGCATGATAGCCACACTGGCTCCCCATGGGCACCAAGTGTGACAGTCACAAGGATGGTGTTAGGGTACAAAGAGGCAGAGTATGGTGGGCTATGTGTCGTCAAAACTGCTCAAACATCCAACCTCATGTCCACCCTGCCATGATTCCATGTGCTCTGTGGGGACAGGGGACGGGGGATGCAAGGCTTCTGCAGCATGGGAGAGTACATGTGCTGCACTGTAAAGTTTTGCTGTGTCCATGGCTAGGAACATGACCTTTTGTGTGAGTACAAATATTGCAATATGTTCAATCCTCACTGCTAACAGCTGCATGGGGGGACACCGTATTGTGGTTGGTGAAGGATGTAGGCCACTGTGGGCAAGCATGCACTCACAGCCTTACTCTGGCCCACTTTCCACTGTGCCTCGTATTGCATAAGCTTTTCCCAAGTTCAGATTAAAAGGGTATGTAATGGGAAGCTGAGGATTGTTGTATTGCATGAAACAGAGCGGTTTGCACAGGATGTTTATGAGTTGTAGGGTCAATGGCTGAGCAATTGTAGAGTCAGTCTGCCACAGCTATGGTCTGGGTGCATTCTTCATGTCATACTGAGAGACCACTCTCACTCTGAGTGAGCTGTGAGCATCTCACAGCTATGTATCCACATTGTGCTATTATAGTGTTGAACTGCAGTGAAATGGTTGTTGTTCTTTTCTTGGTAGTCCAATCTCTGCACCGGCTGCTGTGCGTCTATTCTGTTTGTACCAAGCCAGGGTATAAATGGTTGCTCTGTGCTCATGCAGTGTGTGGTGGCTAGCAGACTGGGTACACTTGACATGTCAATGGCTAATACAGCCCTGTGGTGGCCAAATATATAGACTGACTGTGCTTGCTGTAGTAGATGGCAATTCTCAGATATGAGGCTGGCAGCTGTTCTTAGCCTGATGATGATGGTCTTGGCAGGCCTATTGATTTGGTTTTGTCAATTCATTTTAATGCTATGGAACAGTCCTGGGTCTGCTTTGACTGGTGGACACACATTCTTTTTCTTTTTTTATGTGTTCCACTAGCACATTGGGTCTGCAAACCTGCAATTTGCAATCATGCCCTTCTGACGGTATGACGTTCTTGGCTCTGTGGTAGCCCATTGTAGATTGTCAGACATGTTCACCCTGCAGATGTATGGCACCTGAGTTGCATTTGATTGGACTATTTCATCATAAATGTGACTGTACAGCTTTGGCTCCATCACATCTTTGCACTACATGAAGCCACATCCTACCCCTGGGATGGCCACCTGCATGGATCATCATGCTTCATTACTTGGTCTGTATGGCCAGTATGACTGACTCTTGTCTGGTTGTTGTATGCACGTTTGTCAGGAAGGTTGTCTAGTGGAACAGCTGTGACACCCACATAGCTGGTATTGGGGCTTTCCCGTTGCACTGCTATACATTTTGCACACATATGACAACTGCATTTGTCGGATCACATCAGGTACATTGGGGCTGCATGCCCATACCGCACTCTCATTTAACGTCATCCTTTGCTCAGCCCATCCATAAGCATCTGCCTGTCCTGTCTAGTCATGTATTCTCCTGTCAGCTGCTACACAATGGCCTACACAGGCACTTTTTCATCATCTCGGTGTATCTCTCATGCCTCTCCTGTGAATGATCTGCACATCACCACTCCTGCTCTGTTATCCTTTTGATTCACAAATTGTGGTGCTTCTGGTGCCACTGGGGGACACTTCCTCCCCATCCTAGGCAACATACTGACATTATAGCATATTCCATGGCCACTCCTCACTCAGTCGGTACACCTGCCTCCCACATGCTCATCCCACTTACTGACTGCCACGTAGGATGCCCATGCATCTGTCAGGTGCATCAACTCCTACCTTTCCTTCCATCTATCAGCTTTAACGTGACTTTTGGTGGGGCTTTCTTATCCTGCATTAAGGTGACAGCCGTGTTTTGGCATTAAGGTGCACACTTGTCACCTTAACACCCAATGTCCTGTTAATGTATGATAAGTGGAGCCTAACACACTTACCACCAGAATTCCTACTCCCTGCCCCATCCTTTACTGCACACAAACACCCTTATTGCTGCCGTTAACACTCGATATCTGGGCTCCCTTACCACCCTTTAGTAAGCACACCCCTAGGTGTCATTATGGATAATACCTTGAAACCCACTGCTTAGTGTGCAGTGGCAGCTCAGAAAGCAAATAAAATGCTAGGAATCATAAGGAAAGGAATGGAGATTAAAACTAAGGATATTGTAATGCTTCTGTATCATTCCATGGTACGACTGTACCTTGAATATTTTCTGCAGTTCTGATCACCAGATCTAAAATTGGATATACTGTATTTATTTATTTATATATGCAAGTGTTTATATACCGCCTGATATAACAATCTAGGCAATTTACAGAGAACTAGCAATTACAGAGAACTCGTAATGCTCATACATGGAACATGAATAATGTAAAACTGAACATTAAAATAGAATGAACATAACATATACAATATGAAATAAGAAAAAAAGCAAGTTTCAAAAGTAAATTAGCTATTTATATATTTACAGGCTTATGCCGAATTCTAATGGGGTTGGGGATGGGATTGGCAGGGGGGGAGAAGTAGGAAGGCGAGAGTGGGCTGGGGAGAGCACGATGGAAGAGACCTTAGTCACAGGAGGCTTGGGGGGAGGGTGAAGAGAAAGAGTGGGTTAGTCTTCATTTCCAAGGAGTTTGTTGAAAAGGTGGGTTGTTAGTTTTGTCTTGAAATCCGTGAGGTCAGATAAGGCATTAAGCTCTGTTGGTAGCGAAGTCCACAAGAACAGAGTATACATGGAATAGGCTCTATTGGATTTGGATTTGGATTTGTTATTTTTTGAGATTGTGATGGGTTGTTGTTGTTAAGTGCCTTTGAGTCAGTGTTGACTCATGGCGATCCTCCGGATAGTTGTCCTAAACTGTGTTCGGTCTTCAGTCAGGTGGCTCATTGTTGAGAGTGGCAGACATTGTTACTGTTAAGGTATCGCAAATTTTGGTGGTGTGATCTCCTGGATCTGTTAGCTAGGGTTTCCTGTAGCAGTGATTTGAGTTATATGGAGGAAAGGCCTTGGGTTATTTTGAATGCTGTTAGTATCGCTTTGTATTTTGTCCTTGCTTTTATAGGTAGTCAATTTAGCTGTTGGAGGATAGGAGAAATGTATCTGGATGGAATGGCGTTTAGAAGGACACAAGCAGAGGTGTTCTCAGCCAGTTGTATAAGGTGAAGTATGTAGTTTGGTAGGCACTGCAAGATGATGTTTCAGTAGTCAAAGTAAGGTGTAATGAGGGCTTGAAACACTGATATTGTGGTGTAGGATGCTGTGAGCGGGTCAGGACACAACTCCCCATGGTGCCAGGCAGTGAGTTAAAGGAAATGCTTTATTTACAGGGAGTTCACAGAAGTGGTAGCAGAGAAACAGTTCTCCCCTCCCCCAAACTTCCTTCACTCAGTGCATCTCTACAGTAGCAGAGAAACAGTTCTTTCCTCCCAGAAAGTTCCTTCACACTGGGCTTCACAGCAGTAGCACGACGAGCCTGCTGACCAAAATGTAAAAACCTTGACTCCCACCTTCCTGTAGGATCTCCTTAGATGTAGGTGGTCACTCTGTAAGTGAAATACCTCAGGCTCTTTTCTTCCCTTCTTTGACTTTTCCCTCCTGGTTAAAAGGACCATCCTCAGCCATGCCTTTCCCAGGTATATTCAAGCCGGGTTTCTTAAAGGGGCCCGACTTTTGGTGCTTAAAGGAGCATGTCCTTTGGCTGGAGGTGTATCAGTACGGGGGATGGGGAGCTTCTCATACTCCCCAACACATACCCTCACCCTCAGTGGCACGGTGAGTGTACAGTGGTGCAGGAGCACCCAAGTGGGAGAGAAAGTCCATGTTCAGATTGACTTGCCAGCCCAATGTCAGACCTCATAAAGAAAAGGTTGGATGGTGAGGAACCAGCGCAGGATCCGACCATTGGTGTCCTTATGTTGAGCCAGCCACTTGAGTGGTTGATGTTCTGTAGCTAACGTGAAGGGACAACCCAGTAGATAATATTGGAACGTGTCCAGGGCCCATTTGATCGCCAGGACCTCCTTCTCAATTGCAGCATACGTTTGTTCCCAGGGCTAATAAATGCCACCGGGTGTTCTTCACTCTCCACATCCTGGGCCAAGATGGCCCCAAGACCCATAAGAGTCTGTCTGGATGATGAAATGCCAATGTTAAAATTAATCGGGCTACCCCCAGGTGCTCAGTAAGGTCATCCACCCTGGGTATGGGATAAGCATCGCACTTCGAAACCAATTTACTTTCCGGGAGTCAATGAAAAAACGGATGCTTATGTCCGGCTTAAGCACCAGCAAAATGGGGATGACCAGTCATTTTGGGATTCTTCTATTGTATCCAACTCCAGTATTTGTTCTACCTCTTTCACCGTGCTTCCGGGAGACGGTAGGGCTGTTAGCGTACTGTTACACCGGGATCCATGATGATATCATGGTAGGAGAGCTGAGTATGTCCTGGAACTTGGGAGAATACATCCTTATTCCTCTGCACCAGCTGTTCTAAGTTCCCCTTCTGGATGATTGTCAGGTGTTCTCTGAATCGAAATTGGCCCAGTTCAGAGGACTGCTGCATGACAGACCCAAACTCCGCTTCATGGACTATCATTGTGAGGCCGGAGTCCACTTCTTCAGAAGATTAATGTGGTAGTTTGTCAGCTCTTTCCTTTTATCCAGTTGCACAACCTTATAATTGACGGGCCCCATCTGTTCAATGATTACATACAGGCCCTGCCATTTACAATACAGTTTACTCTCCGAGACCGGGAGTAACAGCAGCAACTGGTCCCCAGGCTGGAAGGTCCGCTGCACTGCCCTCCAATTATAGGCTCGGATTTTTCTCTCCTGGGGTTCCATCAAGTGCTGTTGGCTGATGCTCCCACTTTCTCTATGCATTCCTGCATTTGCAGGATGTAATCTACTAGATTCCGGATGGGGTTGGATTCCTTTTCCCAGGTCTCTTGCAGTATCTGCATGATCCCTCAGGGTTGTTGACTGCATAGGAACTCAAAGGGGGAAAATCCGGTTGAGTAACAGATCCCAATCTTTCCCACTTCATTCACAAACTACTTCAACATCTATTTTTTATTTATTTATTTATTTTATTTATGTAGCTGTATTTATATACCACTTTTCACCGGGTCAAAGCGGTTTTTAATGTTATATTGAAGGGTTCGACCAGGCCATTGGTTTGGGGATGATCTACCGATGTCCACAAGATCTTGACCTTCAATAGGTTGCACAATTGTTTCGTTATGCGAGAGACAAACTGTGTTCCTTGGTCTCTGAGTATTTCAGCTGAGATCCCCAGTTGGGAAGACAACTCCCAAAGAGCATTGGTAAATATAGTGGTCCTTGTATTCTGCATGGCTATCGCTTCCGGGCACCGCGTGGTATAGTCCAGGACCACCAGGATGAATCTATTTCCCCAGGGAGTATGTGCCAACAGTCCCACCAAATCTATTGCAACCCTTTCAAGTGAGGTCTCAACAATGGGCATGGGTGCAAGGGGGACAGGTATAACCCTTACCAAACTATGAAGTTGTCAGGTAGGGCAAGACTGGCAAGAGCTGTACCTGTTTGAAAAGCGCTGGCCAATAAAACTGAGCCAGGATCTGTTCTTGGGTCTTGTCCAACCCCAGGTGCCCCCCTCCCCCCAAGGGCTGACTATGAGCAAACTCCTTTATCTGTCTGCAATAGGCTTGGGTAATCACTAACTGTTCCAGCTCTTCTCCCTCTATTGTTCCCTGGGTAACCTTATAAAGGAGCTCCTGTCTTACTAAGAAGTAGGGAGAAGCCCTCAGGGAAGGTTCCAGACTGTCTACTGGGGTCCCTTCTAACTCATGAACTTGGTCCCAGGCATTGTTAAGGGTGTTATCCTCCCTTTGGGCTCTTTTAAATTGGCCCGGGTTTCCTATACCAGTCCAGCCCGGTGGGCAGTTCTCATCCCCCAGGGCCTCCCATTGGCGTGCTAGGTTCCCCCGAGACTCATCTACAACATCCTTAGGGGTACTCTCCTCCTCCCTGGAGCTATCATTTATAGTCGTCGCTATATTTGCGTTATGGCGGGCCCGTTCCAACCGATGTTGCCTCCAGGACTTAGGGCTCTTTGGGTTCCCCACAAACAAATCTGGGTCTTCTAAGGGGAAAGGTTCTGGGAAGTCCTCCTCAGTTATCTCATCAAGGCTGCCTTTCTTCTAGTTCCAGCCTAAAACCACTGGATAGGCGGGGCATGACCACTGCTTCCAGGGTCTCCATTTCAACAGTTGTTTTTAGGTCCACTTGCATCGTTGGGAAAGCCCACTGATCACCATTGAAGCAACTTAGAATCACAAGGTCTCATAATTAATTTGATGAGTGGCCCTGATGTCCCTGCTGACAAGTGTCCTTACACTTCCCGAATCCATGAGGGCTTTCAGGTGAGCTCCCTCAAGTTCCACCGGTATTACAAACAACCTGTGGATCATTAGGAACGCTTCAGAATATCACACTCATGTGAGGCCATAACATGTGTGTCCATGGGTTCTCCTATTTCTATGGAGTACTAGCGGGCATAGTGACATGTTTCCTTTCACCTGAAGCAGGTCAGATAGCCGGAACCAACTACTCAGGCAGCTGGGGAGCATGCAGCAATGTTCCCTCTAATTTTCTGTAGGCTGTGTGCGCATAAAATATCAGCTGTGCAGCTTTTGAAGGAAGGTTAAATTTTTGTGCGCCACATAATGACACTCGGAGTTATATACTTTAAAATTTGACTACACATCAGAATACAGTATGTACACCACATTGATTGCACTAGAAAATAATGTAGAACTTGTGAAAACCATAAATACACAACAACTTTTCAATTTTAAGAACGTCTGTGTTGTTTTCTATTAGAATCAGAACCGTAATTTGTGTGCGCTCTGTTGTAAAGTATGTGCGCTCACTCGGCGAGGTGTGTGCGTGCGCACACGCGCACAGCTTAGAGGGAACAGTGGCATGGAGTCCTTGGTGCAGTAGTCATCAAGTGTTCTGGTCTTGATGCCCCATCCCCTTGGGACCCGACTGGCCTTATCCCCCTCATCCTGGGTGTCTCAGCTACTGACTGTGCTTCATAAAAGTCTTCCACTATCTCTATGGCACTGTCCAGGATTTTTTTGGCAAACCTGCACACCCACTGTCTCATAGGGGAAGATAAGCCTTCTAAAAATTGTTTGAGCAGGATGACTTTGGCAAGTTACACTCCTGTCTTATCTTTTGTCTGTAGCCACTTCCATGCCACCTCCTTCTATCTGTAGAAGAAACTCCAGGGGCCCCAGAGTTCCCTTCTGGAACCATTGGTGATAGGCTTCTGGCTTCCAGCCTCTCACTTCAGTAAAGTGGTTTTCACTGCCACATAGGGGGCCCTTCCATCCGGGTTAGTCACTTGGTATGCAGCTTGGCAGCTTCCTGTTAACAGGTTCCCTAGGTAAATAGTCCACATCCCTTCTGGCCACCCAGCCAGTCGGGCGGTTCATTCAAAATTTGTTGGGAAGGAATCCGGGTCTTCGCCTTCCACCATTTTCAGCAGGGGTGACACTAGCAGGTGTGGTTGCTGTCCTTGGTGTAATTGTTGCATTTGTGCGAGTGAGTTTTGTTGTAGTTACAAAGACTTTTGCAGTAATTGCTGTTGCTGGGCTCCTTGCACCTGCGAGAACTCTTGTAGCATCTGCAGATGTTGCTGTTGTTGCTGCTGTAGTTACTGTTGTTATTGTTGCTGTCCTTCAACAGGGCCTGGAGTAATTTCTCCATTCTGGTTCTATCAGTTCCCACCTGTCCGGGTAGGAGAAGCAGAAAAAAACCCTTCTTGCCTGTCTGGGACTAACTATACAGAATTTGTGCCCTAACTACGGCGGGGATTACCCCTTTAGCTGTATACCAATAACCCCTCTTTTATGGGGTGAAGGTCTGAGCCCAGGAGGGACTTTGGGTGTTCTTCTGTCCTTCAGTTAAGAAGAAATCCCACCACTGCCACTAGATGTAGGATGCTGTGAGCGGGTCACAAACCCCCATGGAGCCAGGTGGTGGGTTAAAGGAAATGCTTTATTTACAGGGAGTTCACAGCAGTGGTAGTAGAGAAACAGCTCTCCCCTCCCCCAAATTTCCTTCACTCTGGGCTTCACAGCAGTAGTAGAGAAACAGTTCTCCCCTCTCCCAAAGTTCCTTCACTCCGGGCTTCACTGCAGTAGCAGAAAAACAGTTCTCTCCATTCCCAAAGTTCCTTCACTTTAAAAAAGGTTTGGACAAGTTCCTGGAGGAAAGGTCCATAAACCATTATTAAGAAGGGACCCAGGATATCAATTCTTGACCCAGTACAAGCATTGTGGAACCTGTGGCTTTTGGGGAAACTGCTAGGTACATATGACCTAGATTGGCCACTGCTGGAAACAGGATACTGGGCTTGATGGACCTTGGTCTGACCCAGTATGGCATATCTTATGTTCTAATGTAGGGATAAAAGGAGAGAAGAAAGGTGCTGAGGGGCAGTACAGGGGATGCATTTATAGGTTAGCTGAAGATGCCAGATATGGATAGGTAAATCTATGGGGAGTCAGTGAAGCCATAGCAGGAGTGGGCTGATAAGATTGTCTTGGAGCTCTGCACAGATGGATGGGGAGAGAAATGACTCTGAGGGAGACTAGCAAGGAGTAAGGTGCAGTTGCAAGTTGGGAGGTAACTATAGAGTGGACACCAGTTTCAGAGTTCAGAGAGCAAGTTGCTCTATGTGAACGTGGAACCCTTCCAAATTAGTGAACCACTCATCAACAGCCATCAGACACATGTTAATCCACGTCAGTCAAATCCATCTGCAAGATGTGACATCATGGTGTGACCGCACTATAAGCACTGTCACGCCCTTGCTCCTTGCATTCAGCATGGAGGGTCATGGTTATAATAGAAACTTTCCCTTTTCAGCCTTCTCTGACTGGTTCCCCCGCAATGCTTCTTGGGAAATGTAGTTTAACTGCTACACATATGGCTTCAGGTAGAAAAAAAACTTGTAGTTTGGCTCTTTTTGTAAGACAATGACAGAAATTTATTAAACTCAAATGCAAGGTCCATAAATTACCTCTTTCAGGATTATGTCTCCAGGTTTTTACAAAAACACAACAGGACATAAGCAAAACTCAAAACAAAGTATCAGCTTGCAGTATTCTTCAGCTCAAAAGCAAAAACCCTTTAACAGCAAGGCTTCCAGCTTTCTCTAGCCTTGTTGGTTAAAGCATAAATACAAACAGCTTTCTTCAATGGCAGTTTTCTTCCTTTTCAGTTCCAAATATTTCCATGCTGTACTCCTCTTTATAAGCAAAGCAAAACTTCCAACAGGAACAAACTTCCAATAAGCAAACAAAGCTCTACTCAGGCTTTCTTAGGAACATTCAAAAGCAAAACAAAAGCTTTTTTCCTCTCACCGTTAGCTTGGCTTCTTGCCGTCTCACTGCACAAGATAGAAGGTGTTTAACAAGCACAATTATACAGCTTCAGCTTGTTCTCATTTCTCAGCATAAGTTTCCCCTCTTTAACACAGGGAATTCACAAAACATCCTCCTTGCTTTTCAAAGTTACCTTGCTCTGGAGAGTTTTTGCATAAGGTTGGCTTTCCTTCAACCCCTCTGTAGCTAAGGCTTGGCACAAAGAGCAATCCATGAATATATCTTCCTCATTCAAAGCTGCATCGGTCTCTCCTAGTTGCATTGGTTCTATCTCTCTTTCAAGCTCACTGGGCTTAGCTGACAGCATCTCATTAGAGCTGGGAGTGTCTCCTGCAACTCTGCACTGCTCAGTATGGGACAGGCTTCTAAGGCTTGTACCTGTGCCTTGGCTTGTAGCAGCTTCTCCCCTCTCGTGCTCTGTACCTCTCTCCGTCTCTTTCCAGCACTCTCCACTCCTGCTGTTCCTGCTTCTGTTCCCGTTGCTCCTCCAGCTCTCCTTGCTAATCTCTGTATATTCTAACCTAGTCTTAAATCTACAGGGTTCCAGCCCCACCTCTTCTCTTCCCAGGTGATGGAGATCAGCTTGCCCTCTGGCACCTGGGTAATCAGGGAGCTTACTGACGTAAGGGTCTTTTACCTTGGTGCCTTGGGTCTGTATTCACTCTCCCTTACTCCACTAGGAGAACGCTGAAACCTGTTCCAGCTGGGGATTTTCTGGTTTCTAGGTGTGGTGGTGGTTTTATTTCTCTGACCTTGAAAAATAGGTCATTTTATTATGGTGAATTCTTTGTTTTTTCTCTTTCTCCTAACTCAAAATGAGCTTCCTTACCACAGCACCCACCAGGTATGGGTGCCCATGGTCATTCTGCTATTTTTAAAGGTCCAACAAAGAACATAAACACCCGTAGGCAATACAGGATATCAGCAGGAACAGGTGTGCCAAACAGTGGTTGAGAAAAGCAGCTTTATTAAGAGAGACCTCAACATATTTTGACATGTCACCACTCTTGCTCCGTCATCCTTTTGATGCATGCATCATGGCACTTCTGGGTCCACAGTGGGGGCATGTCTTCCCCATCCTGTGGCACACACTGCTATTAGAGCATTTTACATGGGCACCCCTCAGCACATTAGTACAGCTGCCTCCTGCATGCCATCCCACTTACTGACTGCCAGGTAGGATGTCCACAGATCTTTCAGGTCATTAGCTCCCACCTGTTCTTCCATCCATCACCTTTACATTGCCTTTCCCTGTTGCTCCCTTATACAGCATTAGGGTGACCACCATTTTGGGGGGTTAAGGTGCTCGGTGTCTTGATAGCGCATGTTAAGAGACCCATTATGACCTTACCACCAGAATACCTCCTACCCACCCAGAGTCTTTTTCGCACGGGATACCCTTAACACTGTCATTTACGCTCGTTAGCCCCTGCTCCCTAAACACCCTTTAGTAAACATATCCCATAGTCTCTCAATATTAATCTACTTTCAACACAATGAAATCTGGCTTCCCACACAAACTATGAATAGTAACTCCTCTGGGGTGCATAGATTATAAATCTCAGCCTCCCTAAATTGTTACAGACTTTCCCTAGTAGTCCAGTTTAAAACACTCCGGCTTGGAACTCCTTACCGGCTGGAAATCATAGCATAGCTCTTTCAAGCCTAGAAATAGTGTTCCAACAATGAAACATTCACTTTAACAGTAGTACTATTCAGAACACCTGTCCTGGATCCTCTTCCAAGCCAGCAGCTTTTGCCCTGCTCTCCAGAAGCACAAAAAACACGCTTCAGCAGGCAAACATTCACTTTAACTGTAGTGTCATGTAGAACACCTGGTTTTGATCTTTGCAACCCCTCCAGGCCAGCAGCTTTTGCCCACTCTTTGTAAGCACACCTACTATTCTTCAGCAAATAACCTTCAAGCTAACAGTGTCTGCCCTTATCTTTCCAAGCACATCCAACTGGGCTCCAACAAACACTCATTTTAATGGTAGCTCAATTTCAACGCCCAGCCTGAAACCTTTACATATCCCTTAGCAATTGGTGTACAATACACCAGCCCTGAACACCCATCTTGAATCCCCTTATAGGCTGGCAGCACCTGGGCTCT
This sequence comes from Ichthyophis bannanicus, assembly GCA_033557465.1. Classification (NCBI taxonomy): domain Eukaryota; kingdom Metazoa; phylum Chordata; class Amphibia; order Gymnophiona; family Ichthyophiidae; genus Ichthyophis; species Ichthyophis bannanicus. Next base: position 1,570,192,130 of record CM066031.1, on the reverse strand, counting down.
CACTCCTATGTGCCTGCAACACCCACACATTTCTGAGCCTTTGTTCCTGCAGACTAGCAGTTCCTGCAACTCTGAGCTCCTGCTTCTACAGATTGGCAGTTCCAGCAACCTTGAGCCCTTGCTCCACATACTGGCAGCTCCTGCATGCAACACACAAATTGTCAATGGGGTTAAATACAAAGGGGTAGATTCTATCCCACATTTAGCAGGAATATACGTCTGGGTTTAGCGTACATCCCCGCTAAATGGCAGGGGCTGTTTCCCTATCCTGAGCTTCCCACACATGCAGCACAGATGTGTGGGGAATTCAGGATGGGAGTGGGAGGGGGCAGGCCGGAGGAGGATTGTGGGAGGCCAGTGGCATGACCCTACCCCAGACATACAGGGCCTATTCCAATGACAGCCCTGTATGTCCAGCCATGGGGATTTAGACAGGGGATGTATCCCACCTCGGAGGTGGACTAAGTCCCCCATAGGCTGCAGCAGGCAGTGGATATGGACCCCCCAATAAGGTGAGCATGGCAGGGGGTTCCCTGCAGCACAATCCCGGCCTCAGAAGGCCCGATTGGGGGCCGGGTGGCAGGGAACACAGGATTTCAAAGAGGACAGATGATCATGGCTCCTGCATAGGTCTCAGTGCCATGGTGATGGGACGCATGGCACTGCGGCTCCATGCAGAAGCCTGGCTGGACTAGCCGGGGAAATACATGGATGTCTGGTGGGCAGGAATTGGGGCACGTCCAGGACATCCAGGCCATATGTCCCATTTCTGCTCCTGCGGGGCCATCTAGTTCCCGCAGGAACAGTATCAGGTGCATATCCGGGCTGTCCAGATTTTGGGTGTCCAGACAGCCCGGAAGTGCCCCGATCTGAATTGGCCTCAAAAGGTCTATCCTATCTTCATAACAATTTTATTTTATTTATTTATTTAACAGTCTTTTCTATACCGCCCCTTCCAGAGATCAGGGGCGGTTTACATTGAACATTAAACAGAACAATTGTATACTTCTGTATACATTTACAGGGAACATTATGCATTAACTATGTACAGGTGTACCTACAGGGAACATATTTTGAACAAATTTTGAACAACATTTTGAACATATTTTGAACATTAACTATAACAGAGCTTTTCAAACAATGGATCTCTTGACATTCCCTGGAAGTTCTTCCCAAACATTCCTAGTCCCCCCCCCCCCCCCCCTCAGCAAAAGCATGGGACTTTCTGCAGCTGATGCTAGGAGGGCCAAGGAGGCTTCCATATTCTCTTCATGGGGCTTCCCAGTGTTTCTTTTTGTGCGTTTATCTGCCTAGACCACATCTTCTTGGCTAGACGTCTCTGCTCTAACTCTATTAAAGTGACCCAGGACAGGTATGTCCTTAAGGAGAACTAGTATTCTCCTATCCACCATCTTGGAGTCCCACAGCACTGGAGTTCTCAGCAGCTTCCTAGAGCTCCCTCTAGCTTCTGGGGAAGCTAAATATCCTGGCATGCCACATCGCATGCCACACTGTGTTTTCAAATGAATGAGAATGAGATATCCGCAGACTATAAATGCATTTTTCAATAAATACCTACATTTCAGTAATTCATGAGATGACTATTCTTGTAAAATAACAAATAAAAAGTTAAGGATCGGTCTTGGATTCAGCATTTTCATTGGAACCCCAAGCACAGTATTGATATTCACAGAAAAATATGGTTTAGACTACAAATGGTATGTGAGTTACATCTGTTTTTTTCACATCCCAGGATTTTAGAAAGGTTGTACAGATGGTGGTTAAGAAGCATCTAGATTACTGTACTGCAATCTATGTGTCCTTCCAAAGTACAATTGTTAATAAGTTACAGGAAATTCAGAATATCACCGCATAGGTTGTCATCCACAGTGCTAGATAGATAGGTTTACTCCACCCCTGAAACCATTAAATTGGCTACTAATTGGAGTAGAGGAGTGGCCTAGTGGTTGGGGCAAGGTACTTTAGGCCAGAAGGTTGTGGGTTCAAATCCCACTAGAGGACAGCAACCTTGGGCCAGAAGGACTGGGGTTTCTAGTCCCACAGGTGCTCCTTGTGGTCTTGGGCAAGCCACTTAACCCTCCATAGCCTATGTTCCCTGTAAAATAGTTATCTCCATGTTATAATGCCCTGTTCAATGTAAACCACACTGATGCAGAATAGCACAGTATATAAGAGAATATAATTAAACTACATGTTAAGTTTAAGTTATTGTGTTTAATATTCCAAGTATTTGAATGCATGAGCAGATTCTGTCTTGCAAGAAGGCCGTGATCTACCTCTACCTGCAGCTAGAGTCCCTCCTCAAGTTCACAAGGCAGTGGGGACAACCCATGCTAGTAAAAACTGAAGTTCACCAAAGCCATTACCTTTATAGGTGCTAGCATCTCCTTCACCTACAGTGCTGACTATATAGCCTTCCTCAGTTTGTGCTGCAGAAACAGTAAATGATGACTCATTTCTATGAGATGACCTTTTTCCATCAGTATCAGAGGCAATAGATTACACACATAGCCATCATACCTCCTTGAGCAAGTGAGGCTAACTATTGCAATAGAAATGCCTTTTATTCCGGTAACATGCAGCTGGTCACTAATACCCAAGATCTCATCAGTGATGTCTTCTCAGACTTCTCAGATTCTCTCATAATGCCTAAATATTAACTCACTCTGAAAGACATGACACATTTGTCCAGATCACCAAGGGATGGCTGCTAGGTGAGCATTTACCTCCCATACAACACTTACATGACTTCAGTGTTATGATATGCAATGTAGCTTTCTTACTTACCTCTTAACACACTTGACAAAACCCCAAGGAAATATTTGTTCCTTAGGGATGCTTGCCTGTTCTACATTGCCTGATATCTTACTTTTCTTTCCCTTCTCTCAAAGAGGTGATAGAGGCTATCTTCAATAAAAGCTAATGGGACTCTACAGTGAAGCAAAAGTATGGCATAATACAACCCACCATTGAACCTGGACTATCAAAGAAAAGACCTTTGACCTGCTCAAAAGCCACTTTAAGTGTCTGAAAAGATCTGGGGGGAGCTCCTTTTTTACATATCCAAGGTATGTGAAATATGTATGACATGCTGAATGCTCCATAATTTTGCTCTAATCTGATGGCTACACTCTCCAGAGAGGAGGGGTTGTTTTATAGTTGCAAGATGCAGAGGAAAATGCTGAGGTTGCAAATGAAGAGGAATCTGGCAGCAAACATTAATAGTGTTAATGAGTGTGGAGGCAGGTACTGGTGTTGATCTCAGGAAACGGGAAGCTGAAACTGGCAGTGCTGAGAAATTGTTGCGATGATGGCCTTTGTGATGAGGAGAACCCTGCTGAACCGATGGAAATAGGAAAAGATAGTGAATATACCTTTAAGGAAGGAGACATTCCTGAAATTCACAGGTTCCAGACTGCAGTCAAAGAAAGAAAGCACGGAGTTGATAGAGCCAGTTTGCCACACCCAGGCTCTGCTGACCTAAGTACAAGCTTAGGGGGTAATGGCAAACACCTGTGCAGAGTCAGAGAAAGGCTAGCTAAGAAGCAGCCTTATAAACCCTGCTCAGAAGGGGAGAAAGGGGTTCAGGATCAGGTTGCGGTTCAAACTGTTTGTGTTCCAGTTCCAGTCCAGAATCGTGGGCAAGTTTGGAGAGTTCAGCATGTTTCAGCTACTCCAGGAGTTCAGAGAGAGGAACTCAGAGGAGGAAACATCAGGGGAAGGAGAAGGACGTGGAAGGAGCCTGAGAGCCAAGAAACCACGTGTGCTTTGCTTAGAGAAAGAAAGCAGGGAAGTCTTCTACCTCGGGTCTCGGACCGAAGGTTTCAAGCTGCTCAAAGGTGGGTGAACAAGGCTATAGCTAGAAGTAACCAGAACCCAGCCTGGAGCAAGGAAGCATGGCTGAACAGCGGAGAGGAATCAAGGCAACTGAACCAGGGAGATATATCCCATACAAGAGGTATAGACATTCCTTACCGGGGAAACCAGTGCTGGAGGGAGGTCCAGGGATTTCCCCAGAGCATTCACCGAGGAGAAGATTGTGGGAGTTCAGAACCAGACGTATATGCTTTAGAACAAGAGGATATGCAAGTGGACTGTGCAGAGCAAAACTCCATATCAGGTGAATTGCCAATGGATTGTACATTATGCCAGACAGAAGCTATGAAAGTCTGTTGATAAGAAATGCTTGATAAAGAAAGGTCTTGAAAAGCAGTGTGAATGAACCTAGTTTTGTTTTGCTAAGAAATACCTACTAACTCAAGAGAACGTTGCCAGCTTCTACATTTTTGTGTTTAAAGGAGCAGAAGGTAAATGAGGACATTTAACTTTGCTTAAACAGAGAAACTGTATTTTGTTTTGTTGATTACCTTATGAAAACAACTGCACATGTTTTAAAAGCTTATGAAACTTCCTCAGTTCCAGAAGAATATCCTAACATTGTGTGTTTGAACCTTAGTGCTTTTTGGGGAAAAATAAACTTTTGTCTTTGCCTTTAACCCTTGGCTTACACGACTATCCTTGAATGAGGAAAAACTACAAGTCCCAGAATGCCTCCCTGTGGACAAGAATAGTGTTTAATTCCTTTATTAGAGGACTAAAATTGGCAGCCCTATGCCTCTAGGCCCTCGGCCGGGGCTGGGATCATGACACCTTGAATGTCTGCCTTAAGATCTTTCCTTTCTTCTTGCATGTCTTTTACCTCCTGAGAACATAAGAAATGTCATACTGGGTCAGACCAAGGTCCATCAAGCTCAGTATCCTGTTTCCAACAGTGGCCAATCCAGGTCACAAGTACCTGGTAGGTTCCCAAAAGGCACACAGGTTCCACAATGCTTGTCTGGGGGTAAGCAGTGGATTTCCTGGGTCCTCTTTAATAATAGTTTATGGACCTTTCTTCCAGGAACTTGTCCAAACCTTTTTTAAACCCAGCTACACTGACAGGTTTTACTATATCCTCTGGTAATGAATTCCAGAGTTTGATTATGCATTGAGTGAAAAATATTTTTTCTTATTAGTCTTAAATGGGTTGTGTTGCAACTTCATTGCGTGTCCTCTAGTCTTCTCCTTGTTGATGTTATAAATAGCCGATCTACGTTAACCCAGTCCACTCCATTCATTCATTTATAAACCTCTATAATATCTCCCTTTGGCCTTCTCTTTTCCAAGTTGAAGAACCCTACCCATTTAAGCCTTTCTTCATAGGGGTATCCTTCCATCCCCTTTACCATTTTGGTGGTTCTTCTCTGTACTTTTTCTAATTCTGCTATATTCTTTTTAAGATACTGCAACCAGAATTGCACACAATATTCAAGGTATGGCCTCACCATAGAATGATACAAATGAATTATAATATCCTTTGTTTTATTCTTCATTCCATAGAGAAAGGGTCTACATGCCCTGGATCCGCATCTGGGTGAGCTCTAGTTTCCTCTCCTGTAGGGCCATCTTACAATCATGTTGGACTAAATGCTGCTCATTCTCCTCCAGGAATCTGTCCCCACACTGAGCTAGTAGGCCAGTGCTTGTGAAGCTTTATGCTCTGTTTGATGATCTGTACCAGTTGACTCCTTTGCAGCTTCTTCTCATCCATAAAGAGGGAGGCATCAGTAAGTATTCCTCTGCCTCTTCTGCCTCCATATCCTCCACAGGTCTATGTGTCTGTGCTTCAGAAGCAAGATGGGAACTGCCCTCTTCTTCACAAAGAACACTGAGTCCTTCGGTGCTACCCTTAGAGCTTCTTTCTGAAAAGTGGCAGAGAGGTGGTGCTATATATTAAAGAGAACACTGAATCAAATAAAATAAAAGTTTTGTAGGAAATAAAATGCACCACTGAATCCTTATGGATAGACGTTTCATGTGTGAAGGGGAAGAAAATAGTATCAGGAGTTTGTTATTGTGCATCTTGACAGAATGATCAAACGGATGATGAAATGTTTTCAACAATTAGGGAAGTTGTCAAAATTGGCAGTGCTTTAATGGGTGATTTCAATTATCCCAATGTTGATTAGATACAGTAAATATCACATTAAGACATGCAAAGGAGCTGCTGGTTCAGGAACAGACTAGAGATAGAACTATTTTAGACTTAGTTCTGTGTGGAACACAAGACTTGGCACAGCTATCCGTGTTGACCATCATATGATCACATTTGACTCAAGAACTGGCGTGAGTATGCAAATGAAATCTGTTGTGTCCATTCTACTGTCTTTAATTCTCAAAAGGGAGACTGTTAGAAAATGAGGAAAATGGTTAGGAAAACACCTAAAAGGATCAGCTGCAAAGGTTAAGAGTTTACATCAGGCATAAACATTGTTTAAAAATATAGTCTTGGAAGTCCAGAACAGATATATCATGCATTTGGAATGGTGAAATAAATCCAAACAACAGCCAGCAAGGTTAAAAAGTAAAGTAAAAGAGACTTTTAGAACCAAAAATAATATTTTTCAAAAACTGGAAAACGGAACCTAATGAAGATACTAGGAAACAGCTTGAGCCCTAGCAAGTTAAATACAAGTCACTGATAAGGAAGACAAAAATAAAATTTGAAAAGAAGCTTGCCATAGAGACAAAGGGGTATGTTTACTAAACTGCGGTAATGTCACTTGCGTTAGGTTCCGCGGTAAAGGTACAGATGCCCATATAAAGGCATGGGCAGTGCATCATTACAGCAAGACGTATCAGCTAACGCATGTTACAAGGAGCCTCCGACTAACGCGCGTTACAAGGCACCTTACAGGGCACCTTATAAGGCACCTTACAAGGCACATTACAAGGCACCTTGTAAGGCGCCTTATAAGGCACCTTACAAGCATGAAGAGGCACAATGCAGAAAAGGGTAGAAGTGCAGGGCATGGGGTGACAGCCCGCACAGGCAGACAGGACTCTACACAGCTGACAGAGGCAGATAGATGGACCGAGGGAATGTTGGCAATTGTGGCGAGGGTATTATGGGCTGGCAGCACAAATCTGACTGTTACAGGCATGCACACTATTTGAGTAGGACAGGCATGAGAGGAGGGAACAATGAGGAATTGAACCCATGAACACTGCCAAGAATGCTTTGCCTCCATGGTGTATGTCACAGCAATGGCTGGGTACAGAAGAACTGCAGGTCACCGCACAAACTGTCTGCTCTGAGTGCCAGGATAGGGCAACCCCACCAGTACCCATGATGCAATGCACATGCTGAATAGCAGTCTACAGCTGATCAGGAAATGGGGTCTGCATCTCTCCGGTACCTCAGCTTGGAAAGACAAACTGACAGTGTGAGATACTGGCACAGAGTAGCTACAGACCATGCCATTGTGCAGGTTCTGTGTTCTCCCTGAGGAATAGGATGGGTGCCCAGCACTAGGTCTGCAGTACATGTGATGCTAGAGATAGGCCCTGCTGTACATCCCCATCACTGCCAGTGTGTGATAGGTGTTCCTTGCAGTACAGCTGAAGGTAATTTGGTGTCCATCTTTATCCTGCAGTCACATGTGGCCCTCTGGGACCAGACACCACCCAGATTAGTGTGTACCCCGTGTTAAGGTCTGGCTGACATGGGTACCTGTTATCAGGGCAGAGGGGTTTCCAGACTTGCATGAGGTTTGTGTAGCAGTGCCTTTATAAGTCAAAGTGGTATACACTACATAGCCCAAAGGGCTCACATCACCCTTTTTGTAGATAAAGGATAGGTGCCCCAGCCCCTGTGAAGCAACCTCCATCCTGCTGGTATAAGACAGCCCTCCAGGGTTGGTGGGCCAGAGCCATACCTGGGGTTGGGGAAGACCAGCAGCAATGATGGGGTTAGCTCTTAGAAACCCCAACTGCCTCACACCACTATCTACCAGTCACCAGCAAACAGCACAGTCAGACTGCACCTTATAGGTGTTCCAACCATACACAGTCTAGCTGCAGAAGTCCACTAGCCAGTCCATAGTGCATGTTCACAGAGAAACTATGTACACCAAGCAGGCATCTTAGTGGTTGGAGCCCAAGCACTGGGAAAACAAAAATATCACTGGAGACAGATAGTGTAGAGCGCTATGTGGGAACCTAGACATGCCATGGTCACTGCTGGGTCAGAGTGAGTGCCCTCCCAGCATGCCATGCTGTGGCCACCCTGTCCATGCAGGTGGTGGTTGGGCACTACAGTGTCCCAGCCATTGCCCCACACCCTGTGAAGGTGCATCCTGGCCAATCCGCACTGTCCAGGCCATACCCACAACACATTGCTCCTCATTATGCACATATTCAGGCTAATGCTGGTAACAGTGGGGCATTGTGGGCCCGGTGAGGTGTGGGCAGCCATAAAACAATGGATAGACATACAAACACACACACTCCTATTGCAGCATTGTGCAAAGATAGGGGTGGTTGACAACCCTGCCCGCCACACTGGTCCTGATCACAGTGCCGATTCTGCTAAACTGTGCAGGAGGTAGTAGTAGTGCTCTGGTGATAACTGCAGCTCAATTCTGGAGCCAACAGCCTGACTCTCCATGCATCTTTGGATTGTGGAGCCTGTGTGAGTGGGTGTTTGCACCCCTGTTCGCCGCTGCTTTGGGCTTTGCACAAGTTGCTGTTGTATCTGCATTGTAGGGTAAAACATAGGGGCATGCTCTGCAGGACCACAACTGGGGCTTGAACCTTTGACCCTCTGCTTCTGGACACATTGGCTGGGTGTACCGCACCACACGTGTATGGTGGTCCTTGGGGCTACCTGTACTTTTCCTCAGCCAGACCTTTTATGTTAAACTGCACACCATGTACTGGTACAGGGTATGGCCTAGGTCCACTGCAGGCAGGTGCCACTGCCCCCTCCAGCATGGGCACACCCCCCCCCCCACCATGCTGACATGACCATATGCTGTCAGTGCTGGTAGTGCGCAGTCCCAGGCCATCCACTCTGTGGGTAGGTGGTCGCCTAGGGAGCGGGGTCTGGGGCATGGGACATACATGAGCATCCTCACATCTCCCACATCACTGCCTACCAATAGTCTGTCCCTTCCGCTTGGGGGAGAGTTGGCTTGGGGGATGTCAGGTCAGTGCCCTGGCAACTCTTAGCTCGGGTGGACCAGGTAGAGGTAGGTGGATTGTGTTTGGCCTTTGTCAGCTGCTGTCATGCTGATTTCCGGTTTCTATGTTCCTATATGTGACTTAGGCGCCTGCCTAGTCCACCCTGTGCCCCAGCTGCCCCCGCTACATGTCTCACCTGCAGCCCCCTATGCCCCACTTGCACCATCGCCATAGTGGCCTTTCATACTTCGGCACTATGCTGTTGCTGGAAATGGAGCACTACTATCACTTTTCTTGGGCTCCCTGTCTATGCTGTACATTGCTGACACTTAAATGGCTTCTCTCTCCTGCAAATGTGCATCTAACAGCAGGTTTTCATTCGCGGTAGGATTCAGCCCTTCAGTTCAGCGTGAAAGTGTGCAGGGAGCCTCTCCCCGCCCACTCACCGCCCATTGACCCCTTCCTCCCGCCCTCTCTCCACCCTCTGCGGTGTTTACCGCGGCCGGGAACATTAACGATCATTAGGTAACGTTAATGCGCGTTAATGTTACATACCGTGCGTTAACGTTACCTAACAATCGTTAACGTTACCTAACGCACGGTCTGTAGCGTTACTGCAGTTTAGTAAACATGCCCCAAAAACTCAAAATAAAACCTTTTTCAGGTACATACAAAGCAATAAGCCAGGGAAGAAGTCATTTGGACCATTAGATGATCAAGGGATAAAAGGGGCATTCAGGGAGGACAGGCCATGTCTGAGAAACTAAACAAAGTATTTGCTTTGATCTTTACTGAGGAAGATGTGAGGAAACTACCAATGGCAGAGAAGGCATTTCATGCTGATGAGCCAGAGGAGCTGAATAAAATCTCAGCAAACCTGGAAGATGTAGTAGAACAAATTGATAAACTAAAGAGCATCAAATCTGTATGTGATCAGGTTGTTCAATATATCATCATATCATCAGCATACATCATGTGTTGGATCTTATATAGTTTTATGATGTTACAGAGTGGCTGCAAGAGCAGCACTGACAAGGTAGATCCAGCGGGATGCCTTGTGTCTGTGCAAATAATCTAGAATGTTGACTTCCAGATCTGACATGTTGTTTTCTGTGTGTTAGGTATGATACAAACCATTTCAATTTTGTGCCATGTATCCTTATTTTTTGGAGCCTTTTTAGTAGGGTAATGTGATGAACGGAGTCAGACACTGAAGCTATGTCAATGAAGAATAGTATAAAGTCCTGTCATATGTTGTCTGTACCGGTTATTAGGGTGTCAAGGAGTGATGTGAAGAGTGTTTTGACACTATTGTTAGGTTTGAAGCCATGTTGGTGGGGGTCTAGTGGTGTGTGTTCTTCTATATTATCTTGTAGTTGTTGCTAGACGACTTTTTCAATTATTTTGGTTATAAATGGTAGACTTGATATTTGTCTATATGATTTAGGAGCCTTGTTATTGAGGTTTGTGTCTTTCAGGATAGGTCTTATGGAAGTTTGTTTGAGGTAGAGGGGTAAGTAGCCTTGTGTGAGTGATAGCTGTGTGATATTTAGCAGGTAGAGTGTTATCTTTGACCTTGTAAGTTTGATCCATGCAACCGGGCAAGGATTGAGCGAAGAGGTGGAAGCATTAAGGTTTGCTACAATGGCCTCTAGTTTGTCTTCAGTGGGTATATGGAACATCTCCCATAGTTTTACGCTGTTATGGTGTGAATGTGTCACATCTAGATGAGTAGCTTCTGGAGATGATGTGTTCTTTTGTTTGAGCTCTAAATAGTCTGCTATGTCTTGGAGAGCCAGAGTATTTGGTTTATTCGTCTGCATCGGTTATTTAATTAAGGTGTGTATAATGTCAAATAGTTCTCTCAGCTTATTGAGGGAGTTCATTATGAGGTTTGTGTGGTATTGTTTCTTGGTTTGGTTTATCAGATCATGATATTTTTGCTGCATGTCGTTGTATTTTAGAAGATGCTCTTAGTCTTTTTTTTAATTTATCAAGTTTTCCAACCATTATTACTAAGTAATAAAGATTACAAAGCAAAACAATAATTCCGATAAACTACCTTACAAAAAGAAGAAAAATTGTACAAGCACACAATACGGGAAAGTGAGACCAAAGTATAACAATAAGGAAAATACACAAGATACTAGCAGGTTTACCCAAAATTTCTTATCACAATCATATTAAGCTAACTAACCCACAGTGACCCCAAAACACCAAGTATAATCAACTTGACTTCAAAAATTCTTCAAACTGAAAAGGCTCAAGAAACACATATGAATCTTTCCCTGACATAACCAGAAATTTACAGGGAAATTTCAAGAAAAAGGTTGCCCCCACTTCAAGAACCCACGGCTTAAGGGCCAAAAACCCCTTACGTTTAGCCTGTGTTTGGCTCGACATATCAGGGAAGATATTAATCTTATGCCCACAAAATAACTCATTCTTTTTCTGAAAAAAAACTATTTCAAGAGGGAGGAGTGGCCTAGTGGTTGGGGCAAGGTACCACAGGCCAGGTCAGTGGTTCAAATCCCACTAGAGGACAGCAACCTTGGGCCAGAAGGACTGGGGTTTCTAGCCCTCAGGTGCTCCTTGTGGTCTTGGGCAAGACACTTAACCCTCCATTGCCCATGTTCCCTGTAAGTATTAGGGGTATGTTTACTAAACCGTCTTAACGTCACAGCGGTTGTATTATCGCACGATAACGCTGCGGCGGTGTTAAGGCACACTAACGCTGTGAAATCCGGGTCTGAAGGGTGAAGTAAGGCTTCCCAGAGGGTGGAGAGAAGGGGTCAGTGGGTGGAGAGTGGGCGGGGAGAGGCTCCAGGCACACTAATGCTGTGAAATCTGGTTCTGAACACTAATGCCAGTGAAAACCTCGCGTTAGGCACATTTGCAGGAAAGAGAAACCATTTCAGTCAGCAATGTGCAGCAAAGGAAGGGAAACCCAGAAAAGTGATAGTTGTGATACATGTGCAGGAACAAAAAAAGGCAAATAAACATATAAAATGACCAGAACCAGATTTAAAATACCAATAACCATGCTGGCCAATAGTGATATTAATGATAAACATAAAGCAACACTACTGACAAAGCGTAAAAATTAAGATATCATGTTTGGAAGGGTCTATGCTCTGTCCCCCTACAATGTGAATGATCCCACGTTGAAATAGAGCTGATCAGGGTTTTTGTTGTTTAGATTGGGCAGGGTTGTTATGGTGTGCACATGTGCAGCAACAGCAGAGTGGGCACATAGGAAAGGACAACTGTACTGATGCTGTAAATGGGATACAGGGGGCTGCAGGCGGCACATGCTGTGGTCCAGCTGGGGCACAGTGCGGGCTAGGCAGATTCCTAGGTGGCACATAGGAATGCCGAAACTGTAAAGCAGCAAGACAGCAACTGATGAGGGTCCAACATGGGCATGAGTGTGTGTCCCACAGTGTCATAGGGGATATTACCCAGCAGGTACCCCCAAGGGCACATAACATTGGCAGGTGATGCCGGGGGGAAGCACACATGTCCATGTAGGCATCCCTACCCGAGAACCCACACCATAGGCAGCTGCCTACCGGCACACTGGATGGCCTGGGAATGCGCACCACCAGCAGCACCGGCATAATGGCATGGCAGCTTGGTGGAGGAGGGGTGCTGGTGGCGCAGGGGGCAGTAGCATCTGCCCACAGCAGACTATGGCTAAGCCCTGTTTAGGTGGGTGCCATGCACTGCAACAGACAGGGTCTGTCTGACGAACAGTCATGGCATCCCCAGGGAATGATCAGTCCCTATGGCAACAGTGTGGTGCAGTGCACACAGCCAGTGTGTCCAGGAGCAGAAAGTCACAAGTTCAAGTCCCAGCTGTGGCTCCTGCCAACCCAGTCCCCATATTTTACCGGGTAGTAAAGACGGAAGCTTTATTGCAGATAAAATAAACATGCCTGAAATGCCTATATTTTACCCTACAGAGCACAGACACTATAAACATGTGCAATCCCTACAGCAGAGTTTCCCAACTGCAGTCCTGGAGGGCCAAACACCATTCAGGTTTCATGCTGTCCCTAATAAATATGCCTCTGCTGCATTTGTATGCGCCACCCCCATTGTATGCAAATGTATCTCATGCATATTCATTAGGGACAGCATGAAAACCTGAACAGTGTTTGGTCCACCAGGACCGGAGTTGGGAACCTCTGCCCTAGAACAGCGGCCAACAGGGGCATAAACACCCACACCCACAGTCTCCACTATCCAAAGCCTCATGGAGAGTCAGGCTGTTGGGCCCTGCACGGAGCAGCATCTCCTAATACTGGCACCTGCATACCTTAGCAATGCCATCCTAAACTTGGGAACACATTCCACATATATCAAAAGGTTGCTATAATTAATGTCAGCTAAGAAATCCTAAATTAAACACAATTTGTTGATAGAGATGCATCATAGCAACCTTTCTGATATCTGTGGAGTGTGTTTCAGTTATTGATTCTGACAGTGTTTACCACCCCGGGGAGTGACCCTAACAGTATTGAGTTCTATAGCAATGCCCGCACTGTGCCCAGGACTGGTGTCGCGGCCAGGGCTGCCAGAAACCTCTATATTTGCACAATGCTGGCATAGGTGTGGGAGTGTGTGTCTGTCTATCCAGAGTGTTGTGGCTGCCTACACCTTACTAAGCCCACATTGCTTGCACTTTTTCCAGTGTTAGCCTGCCAATGTGCATAATGAGGAGCAAGGTACTGTTGGTATGGCCCGGACAGGGTAGCATGGGCAGGATGCATTTGCACAGGGTATAGGGCAATGGCTGGGACATTGTAGTACCTGACCACCACCTGCACGGACAGGGTGGCCACAGCATGTCATGCTGGTGGGGTCACTCTCACCCTGACTGGGCAGTGACTACGGCATGGCTAGGTTCCCCCATAGTGATATACAGTATTTCCCTCAAGTGATATTTATGGATTATATTTTCTGGGGCCCCATCCCTGACATCCCAGTTTTGGGTGCACACAGTTCCTCCAGGAACATGCACTATGTACTATCTAGAAGACCGTCTGCAGTTAGCATCTGTATGGCTGCACCACCTTGCAGGGTGCAGCAGGTGCACACTGAATGTCAGATCGTAGTAGGGGGCAGCTGAGCTGACTGGACCCACTACCTATCTGCCAGTGGCCCTGTCCCAAGTGCAGATCTTCATCAGCTATCTGTTTGCCACCAGGACTGGGGTTGTTGGTCCCACAGGCTGTCCTCATGTACCTCCACTGCCCCCCTTACAAAGGGTGAGAGTGCGGGTCTGTTAGGGGCAGATCAAATCCCCCACCCTGACCCAGAGAGGCTGGTTTGTTAAGTACATTGTCACCATGTGAGCCCTGACACACCCCTGCTCCCTAAACAGGTGATCATAGCCAGCACAGTGGATATGCACTATGTTGTGTGCATCATGGTCCACAAGTACCAGACATGACTGCTAATTACAAATGGACACAGAGACCTCCTAAAGTTGTCTGCAACAAATACCTGTCACACACTGACACTGATGGAGACATGTAGCACAGTCCATCTCAACCAACCTGGGTACTGCGAACCTGGTGCTGGCCACTCCACCTCACCCTCAGGCTGAGCACCGAACACGCACATTGGCATGAACTGTGGGTACTCTGCCAGTAACATGCACGGTCATTCCGCCTACCAAGCTGACGTGCTGTAGAGGTGCATATCCCATCTGGTGAGCAGATGTAGACTGCTGTTCTGCATGTGAATTGCATTATGGGTACTGTTGGTTCTATCCTATCCTTGTAGCAACAGCAGACAGTTTTATGTTGATGTGCACTCTTTCTGTAGCCAGCCTTTGGCATGATAGCACCCATGGTGATGTAGCACAGTGGTTAATGCAATGACTTCAGTAGCAAAGATCATAGGTTCAATTCCTCTCTGTTTCCCTATTTTTTATGGCTGTCCTACACAACTACGTTTCATTTGTGTAACAGTCATATCTGTGCAGATCTGTGCTGCGGTCACATTATACCCTCATCACTGTTGCCATCCATCCTTCTGTCCATCTATGTGTGTGTGCCAGCTTGTGGCGTCCTGCCCTAATGTGCAGGCTGCTACCCCATGTCCTGCACTGGCACACTTTTCTGCATTGTGGCTCTTCATGCTTGCCTCTCCTGTGTCTGCTCTGCATGGCACTGCTCTCCTCTGTCCTCCTGTCATTGCACTTATCCTGCCACCTCTACCGCCTCTGGTGGACACGTATCCCCATCCTCTACCACACACTGTCATTGTTGCACTGTACATTACCATCACCCTGTACATCGATACAGCTGCTCCCGATATGTTTGTCCACTTTACCTGCTGCCGCATGGGCTGCACGCAGATTTGGCTGGTCCATGAGCTCCGTCATCTACTTCCTTCCATCACTTGTTCATTGCCTTTCCTTGGTGCTCTGTGCAGTGTTATGGTTACATCTGTGTTTGAGCCATACATTTCATGAATGTGACCTTGGGGCACCTTTGTGCCCCTGGGCACCATCTCCTGTGTCACCTTAGCATCCCTGGGGCATCTTTCGCGGCACCTTAGGTTTGGTCAGCTTATGGGGTACCTTATATGCTGCCTTGGAGGGTGCCAACCTTTCCTGCTGCCCTTTGGGGCACATTGTGACCTGCCTTGGATGGCGTGGTGCTTTATGATGTGCCTTATGTTGTGCCCTAAAAGGTGCATTAGTTTGTGGCACTCAGGTGAGGCTTTTTGGGCTGGAAGTGCAGATTGTTGGGATGTGTATGACTGTTACAAGCAGGAAAAGGGATTGCCTCAGACAGCCTTTTAACTGAACCCACTGAGGGATCAAACTCATGACCACTGTATCAGCAGTCAATGTATTAACTGGTGTGCTACACCTCTGTTGCTGTGATTGCAAGTCAGCACGCCTAATTAAGGCTAATGCGCGTTAACATGTCATGGCTCCCTCTATCGCGTGATAATGGACTTTATCGCACGATAACCCGGAATGCTACCTTAAGACCGGAACACTCACTACCTTATATGGCATTCGTCACAGTAAGACTGCAACTAACGCCGGTAGCATTAAGACGGTTTAGTAAACATACCCCTTAGTGTACTTGTCTCATATCCCCTCATGTTAAATGTATCCCCCAACCACTTTGACCTGGTGAAAAGCAGGATATAAATGCAGCCAAATAAATAAAACCACAAATTTTTATCTATTTCAGTATGAAAGGAGACCGATAAGGTCGCTCTAGTGGAAATTTCATCTAAAGAGGACTCAATAAATTTGGAAATGTTCACGGTATCCAAAGACACTAGGGCGTCAACTTCCCCCTCTACAGCACTAATAACTTTCTTAAGACAAGGGAGATAATAGATATTATTAAAAGCGAGAGTAGCAGAATCTTGGTACCCCAAAATCTCCTTCAGATACTTTCAAAAAAGAATATCAGCAGAAAGATAATGCATTTCAGGGAAATTGAGGCACTTAAGATTCTTAGCTCTAAGACCATTTTCCAATAGGTCATGCTGACAATGCAGCGTGAGAGTATCCTTTATAGAGGAAGAGACTCCCCCCTGTATAGTGGAGACCTGAGCCTCTACTTTCAGGCAACGAGAATCAAAAATCGTCAAACATTTATCATGATGAGCGAGCTTATCAATGGCTTCCTGAGTAAATGTAGTAAACTGGGGCACAGTAGACAATAAGGAAGCGTCTATACGCATTAACAAACTCCATATATTCTTTAAAGAAACCTCCTGTTGATCACCCTGAGCAGAAGAGGCCACCAGATTAGAGGAAACATTGAGGGCCTCTCTGACATGAACCACCCGGGGGAGAGGAACATCTCCTGCCAGGGGCCCACATCGGAAGAAGGACCCTGCTCAGATAAAGAAACGGGTCGAGATCTCCCAACCAAAACAGGTGAGGAGGTCAACAGACCCAAAACATCCTTGTTGAATAGCGGGAGAGGGATATTACCCCCTTCCAAATTAGAGGAGCTACTAGGGGAGAATAAACTGTTGGACGAAGGCAATGATAAACTTTCAAAATCTCTAGTAGCCAGTGCAACATTTTTGTCCATAGGACCCACTACTTTCACAGTCTTAGATGGATTCATTGTACTCATACCAGTCCCCTACTTTTTTTTGCCCATGCCACAGTATAATCCAACCTAGAGCTCCTCCATGCTCCAAAGGGGCAGGACCTGCCCCTTCGGACGTGCCCACTGCCGCATCCTGCGGTACAAAACCGCACTTTAAACCCCTCCTGATGACAGGGGGGTGACGCGGCAAGTTGAACAAGCGGCAAACAAGGGTCCACAAAATTGCCTTTCGTGTGAGCACAGATGGTTGGGTAGGTCCTGCAACGCCAGGTAACTCTTTCCAAATAGCACTCAGCAAGGCTGCGCTTTAAACCTCTCCTGATGACGCTGGGGTGATGCAGCAAGTTGAACAAGCGGCAAACAAGGGTCCACAAAATTGCCTTTCGTTTGAGCACAGATGGTCTGGGTAGGTCCTGCAACACCAGGTGACTCTTTCCAAATAGCACTTAGCAGGGTCACGCTTTAAATCCCTCCTGATGATGCAGGGGTGACGCGGCAAGTTAAACAAGCAGCAGACAAGGGTCCACAAAATTGCCTTTCATGCCAGCACAGATGGTCTGGGTAGGTCCTGCAACACCAAGTGAACAAGCGGCAAACAAGGGTCCACAAAATTGCCTTTTGTGTGAGCACAAATGGTCCGGGTAGGTCCTGCAATGCCAGGGAACTTGTTCCCTGCTCTTAGTCTTTTGTTTGATGCCATAGTCTCTCTTCTTTCCGTAGTAGCTTCTTTTGGTCATTTATTTCGCTTGAGAGCCATGATGCATTATGTCTTCTCCTATGGTATACCATCTTCTTTGGGGCTGCTGCAACATTGTGGATTGTTAGGTTCCAATCCTTCATATCTGTGTCAAGGTCTGATGTGTTAGGTTCAAGTTGTGGTAGCACTTGTTTCAGGAATTCTTTCTTATTGCAATGTTTAAACCTTCTCGTCTCTTTCATTACACCTTCTGGGGTATTTCTTGTTATGGGTAATCTTATGTAGAAGTTGATCATATGGTGGTCTGACCAGAGAATGCAGGTAGTACTTTAAGGTATGATGTTTCCTTTAGGCAATAGATACAGGAAATTAAAAATAAAAAAATAAAAACTAGATCGAAACGTCAGACCCAGTCCACAGGCCATGAAGTGTGAGGGAAAGAGGGGAGTGCCTACCACAGCCTGTAAGAGTAGCTTATCACTTGTAGGCCAACATGATAGCTCCAGAGTAATGAGGACAGCTAGAATTTACCATGAAATAACCTCCATGGGATTGAGAGTGAGCTCAGTCAGGGCTGCTACAGCCATACCTCAAGTTTTTGTAGTCATGTCTTAACCTCTGTAACTCCTAAAAAGGTCATAGCTATGTCAGAACAGCTATAAATGACTGTAGGCTGGGCATGCCTCCCTAGTTAGCACTAGGAAATGGGGTACTATCTATTGTGAATGTGGGGAGAGTGGCAGGATACTGAAATGAAAGTAAGACAGAAGAAATAGATACAGAGTTAAAGGGCATAGAGAGGTAGGAGACTGAGGTCCCATGGAGAGACAACAGTTTATAACCTATATTTGCTTCTTGCATCTGTAGGGTGCAAGACAACTAGAAGGCTCTCCATCCCCTCTCAAATTTGGTGGAAAGGTGAGAGAGGGGAGATATGATAGAGACATTTAAATACCTCCATGGCATAAATACAGAGGAGGAGAGTTTCTTTCATTTGAACGAAAGCTCTGCAATGAGGATGAAGGTGAAAGGGGATAGACTCAGGAATAATATGCGGAAATATTTCTTTATAAAGAGTGGTAGATGCATGGAATAGTCTCCCAGTGGAAGTAGTAGAGACGAGTACTGTATCTGAAGTCAAGAAAGCATGAGACAAAACAGAAGATCTCTAGAAGAAAAAAAGGGACTATAGTAGTTGATACGGAAGGACAGACTGGAGCCATATGGTCTTTTTCTGCTGTCATGTTTCTATATTTCGTTCTCCACAAGTTGTGTTTTTTGGAAGATACTGTATGTCCCCATGGAAACTGCAGCAGACATATCTACATTTAAGAAATGGCTTTTATACATGTAAATAGCACTTTTACACATGTACATGTGCCATTGCTTTTTACATGTTTATCCTATTAAAATGGGAGCAAGGTTTAAAACGTTCAGCTATTTACACCTGGACAAGACCATTTAGGGTATTCCTAACTCGTATCTTTCTCAATCCTAGCTATGGGAAGTAAGTTAAGGACACTGTCTACAGTTGTTTGGGGTGCCCCTTAATTGGCTCCCCATCACATTCTGCACAGGATGTAACTGCAGAGGGTAGCATTAAAGTGGGCCAAACTTTGGGTTACTCATAAGCAGAGGACCTCACCTGTTGTGATCTTATCAGAGTGTGAAAGGTATAGGGCCTGTTGGTGCCTTCTATTTAGTGAATGGCTTATATGTACTGCTTTCCTCTCATAGTGGAAGTGCTCCCACCTAGCATGACCCTTACTGGACTGTAATAAAGATGAAAGTTAGACAAGGGGGTCAAAAAAATCTCTCATTAGGAAAAACCTCAAGGAGACATCAAATCAAAGTCGGTCAGAGCTCATATGACTTAAGCTCCATCAGTTACCATAGATTCATTATTTGTCTTCCGGGAAACTTACTTTTTGTTTATATATCCAAAAAGACTCTCCCACAGTTCATATATTACTTTTCATGAACAGTCACCAAAATAGTAGCTTTAAATAGTATCACTTGAAGTAAAAAAAACATCCAGTCAACTGCTCTTCCAAAACAAAAACAGCATTACTTATTTTTAACTTGCTACTAAGCTCCAAATGGCCATGATGTCCACTTAAGCCCAAGTCATCAGCTTTTTAACCCAACTTCTTTTCAAAGCCTGATATCAATGTTTCAGCAAAGAATGCTACAGAGAAACTGTTCAAACAAAAAAATGCTGTCCATTACATACATGACTGAGGCATGATTTGTGAAGTCTACAGCATGACTTGCTGATGTAGTCTGCAATGCCCTGCCTGCACAGAGGCAGACTGGATACTGGCCTTAGCAAATTTCAAGCTCACAGGGGAACAGAGGAGGGGGGATTTAAAATAGGTTCAAATGGTATTTCTGTGTCTAAGGCGTCTTACAATGAACTGTTTATCTATCAGTTTGGAGGAGGAGCAATCTTTAAAAGTTTGGAAGTGGGAGTAAAACATAAATGGTGCTTTTAATGTTTGTATATAAGGGTGTGATCCCTGTAACTTGCAGGATTGGATGTTTTGTACAATGGTGCTATGATTGTCCTAATCCCTGTTATGGTTGAACAGAGGTTTACAAGCCTAACCCATGGTTGTAATATAGCTTCTCTCTATAGCAGGGGATATCAACCTAGTCAGTCGGGTTTTCAAGATAACCACAATGAATATGCATGAGAGAAGTTTGCATGTAGTGTCTCCATTGAATGCAAACCTCTCATACATTTTCATTGTGCTGATCCTGAAAACCTACAATGTAACCGATTTAAGATTAGTAAGAGAAAATATGTTTCCACTCAATGCGTAATCAAACTCTGGAATTTGTAACCAGAAGATGTAGAATAAACTGTTAATGTAGCAGGGTTTAAAAAAGGTTTGGACAAGTTCCTGGAGGAAAGCTCCATAAACCATTACACAGGTACACTACCAAAAAACTGCCTCCAGTTTTGCAACTGATTTCTATAGATTTTGGGGTGCTGAATCCAGGAAAAATAGCCAAAATGTTCCATCACGTCACGTTTTCTTGCAAAATTAGATTTCTTACCCATATAAGGAATGTTCACAGAATTTCTTTTTAGCCGACTGCAGTTTATTTTCTTGGCCCAAAATAGAGGTTGTAATGGTTAACTAACTAGAAACACTCCCTCATGATATTTTAGAGTGTTTTGTATTCATTTTATACATTAACAGGACAAGTGGGAGGTGGGGGGCTAAATCCAGTACTCGCGCTGGCGCATGTTCTTTCCTGTTCGCCTCGCCTCGTTCGCTCGCTCAAACACGGTGGTTGCGACATGAACGTTCCTGTCAAATTTCAGTTTCTTGCAAGTTCATTATTACCTTTTGTTTGCTCAGTCGTAATCCAGCTTTATTCCGAAGTGGTTCACTACAGTTGTAGTTTGCAGTGCTGTGTATTTGTGATGGCTCACAGAGCCAGAGGTTGCGTCAACTCTCCGGACAGTTTTTGTTTTATTTGTGGGGAATATACCGTGAAAAAGCAGCAGAGGAACATTTCTGCATTTATTAAAAAAGTATATTTCGCCTATTTCGGTTTGAAGTTAGGCGATCAAGACAAACCGTGGGCTCCTCACAAAGTGTGCAAGACATGTGAGGAAGATCTACGCTTATGGATGAAAGGTAAAAAACAAGCATTTCGTTTCGGAATACCTATGATGTGGCGTGAACAAAGAGACCACAGCAGTGACTGCTATTTTTGCTCTTGCATAGTGAAGGGATACAACTTAAAAAATAAGAACGTAATAAGTTACCCCAACCTTCCCTCAGCAATTAGGCCTATGCCTCATAGCAACGAAGTACCTGTGCCTGAACCACCAAAATCTTTGGATCATATTTGTGTGGACGGTTCTGATCATGATGAGACTCATCAGATGGCTTTTCCCGATGAGTCCAGTACTTCCGAGTTTGAAACTGAACCAGATCCGAAACCTGAACTTTTCTCTCAAGCTGAATTGAATGATTTAGTCCGGGATTTAGGACTCCCAAAAGATGCTGCCCAACTGCTAGGTTCTCGGCTTAAACAGAAAAATCTATTGTCACCAGGAACAACTTTTTATTGGTACCGCAACCGCGAGACACAATTTTTGAAGTATTTCAGCAAAGAGGAAGATTTGGTATTTTGCAACGATATATACGGAGTGATGGAAAAGTTTAAACTCAAGTATGATCCTGCTGAATGGCGGCTGTTCATTGATTCGTCAAAAGACAGCATAAAAGGTGTTCTTCTTCATAATGGCAACACATTCGCTTCAGTTCCTATTGCTCACTCTGTTATTCTCCAAGAAAAATACGAGAATTTGGCCCTGATTCTTCAGAAGATTCGTTATGATGAGCATAAGTGGATGATTTGTGGAGACTTTAAAATTCTATCCATGCTATTAGAGCAGCAATCCGGTTTCACCAAATATCCCTGCTTCCTTTGCTTGTGGGATAGCCGGGCCCGCGATCTACACTGGGGGAAAAAAGACTGGCCAATTCGGGAGTATTTGAGACCCGGTGAGAAAAATGTTCTTCATGAGAGCTTGGTACCTCGTGATAAAATTCTATTACCACCTCTCCACATTAAGTTGGGTCTCATTAAGCAATTCATCACGTCCCTTCCAAAAGATGGTGAGTGCTTTCGGTACCTTTGCTCAAAGTTCCCCAACTTTCTGAAGCAAAGCTAAAGGAAGGAGTGTTTGTTGGCCCTGATATAAGGAAACTCATTTCAGATGGAGCATTCGCTGAAACGATGTCTGAGAAGGAAAAACAAGCCTGGGATTCCTTCAAGGATGTTGTTCTCAAATTCTTGGGGAACAGGCGGGATGAGAACTATAAGGATATTGTTGCCAGGATGCTCAATGACTTCAAAGAACAAGACTGTAACATTAGCCTGAAAGTCCATTTCTTGCACTCCCATGTGAACTACTTTCCCGAAAACCTGGGGGCGTACAGTGAAGAACAAGGTGAAAGGTTTCACCAGGACATCAAGGACCCAGAGAGAAGGTACCAAGGAAGATGGAACACCACTATGTTGGCTGATTTCTGCTGGTTGCTGCTGCGGGAAACCCCAGATGAAAAATACGCCAAGCAGCGCACCAAGAGAAGCATTCGGGGGAAGAAGAAACAGGCCCACCAGGAGATTGATTGACCCAAGAATGACTTTAAAATCTAAACTGTGTTGACAAATATCGTGTTTTTACTAAACTTTGAAATAAAAATTTGCTAGTTATTACCACAGTGTCGGATCTCATTTATTAGAATTTTATTTTCACACCATCGGGTGTTTGTCTTCATGTATTGCAATGGTGCGGTTTGCATTTTCTATTCTTACATACATACCTGTACAACATTTTTTGCACATTTCTTTGCTTTGCTTTGTGTCTAACCTCGCTCTTATATGCTCAATGTTTGTGCACATGTATGTGGCTGTTTTAAGTGCAGACAATTTTGCTACCATCACAGTGTGTTTTGTTGACATTACTCTATTCTTATGTGCTGCCTTGTTACAATTTTCTTTATTCTTATTTGAATAACTACTAAACAATTAGTATAAAGAATTCATCCAAGAAACTTTTATCTCGATCGCACTCAATCTGAAACGTTCACCTCAAACTGCTAACCCAATGTAGCAAAAAATCTGTACGTGATGGAGCAAATTGGTTACCAGATTTGGATTCAGTGCACCAAAAAACGTAAAAATCAATCGAAACATTAGAGGCAGTTTAAAAAATTTTTTTTTTAGTGTACCTGTGTTATTAAAGAGGACCCGGAAATCCACTGCTTGTCCCAATACAAGCATTCTGGAACCTGTGTGTCTTTTTAGGAACCTACTAGGTACCTGTGACCTGGATTGGCCATGACTGGAAACAGGATACTGGGCTTGATGGACCTTGGTCTGACCCAGTATGGCATCTCTTTTGTTCTTATGTTCTCATGAGGTATGTTTTCCCATTACATAATGCTGTATGATTTGAAGTAATGGGATGAGCTATGCTCCAAGGGATGGGACCCTGTTCTTGGCTAACAGTTATCCAACAGTTAAGAAAAACCTGCCATTTCTTTCTCTACAACATTAACAGAATTCACCCCTCACTTTCTGAACACACTACTAAAACACTTATCCCTTCTTAAGTCACTTCTTGCCTCGACTATTGCAACCTTCTCCTTGCTGGTCTCCCTCTGAGTCATCTTTCTCCCTTTCAGTCTGTTCAAAACTCTGCTCTTCTTCTGTCTTGTTTCTCTCTATGCCCTTCTCTTCAACTGCCAGTTCCAGACTTCGATCCTTTCACCTTGCTGCTCCTTATGCCTGGAACAAACTACCTGAATCTTTACATCAGGTTTCATCTCTCCTCCTTTTCAAATCCATAATAAAGGCTCACCTCTTTCAGGTCGCTTTTGGATTTTAATCCTTTGCTCTCCTTCTGTCTCATTACCGTACCCTATTTTACCCTTGTTCTCATCTACTGTACTGTCTGTCTTGATTAGAATGTAAGTTCTGATGAGCAGGGACTTCTTTTATATGTATCTGTACAGCACTACGTACACCTTGTAGCGCTATACAAAAGATTAATAGTAGTAGTAGTAATCTCTGAATCTGAGTGGAGTTCAGCCTGGCTAGTACTTGGATGGGAGACCACCTTGGAATACCAGGGGCTGTAAACTCACTGCATGGAAGAAAGGCATAGAAATCTACTTCTGATTGCATCTTGCTAAAACAATCCAGGGGCTAGGTCTCTATGAGTCAGCATTGACTCAACGACACACATTGCATTTTTGTATGCATAGTGCTTTATTTGTAAGTGACAGAAAATTGTGCCACCTACATATATAGCATACAGCTATGCCCCCAGTTCATGTCCGTGTGCTATACAAAAAAGCCCCTTGGGCAACAAACACCACCAGCCCAGTAATACATAAATTAGAACTGGTGGGTCCAAAATTGAAGAAAGACTTCCTTGTGTATCCAAATAAATTTATTTTTGTCTGACACTGAACTCCAACCTAAAACAAAATTTAAATCTTGGGCTAGACATCCACGTCCATTTTATTCAGTTTTAGCAGTAAAATGATTGTGGCTAGCATAAACTCCAAAGTCATGCTTAACAATCAGGCAACACTTAACTGCAGCCTCATGGTGAAACAAGTCCAATAAAGGTGGGAAACACGACACAGTCCTGCGTTTCGGGTCATTCCTTTAAAGACCCTGCTTCTGGTAACCACTTGCCAGCACTAAATGTAGATAACGCCATGATTCCAACAAAGACCAAGGAAGTTACTTAAAACTGGCGTCTGATATCAGCTGAAAACATGTTTACCGCTCAACCAATCAGGGGCAGAGAGAAAATGAATGCAAATGCCTCCCAAATGGAAAAGGAATCACAGCAAACTGTGCCAATCAAGCTCCATATTTAACCCCTTTGGTGCGATCGTGTCCAAAGTGAAAATCCGGTGTTGTTCAGCATACTGTAAATGATACAATCTGTTGCCTCCAGTAGTGGTAGGAGGGATACGATCAATCCTCCATGAAAATTGAGCAAAAGGGTGATCATACTCTAAAGAATGTTGCACAAGAGGAGCCAAAAGGGTTTTGGTGCATATCCTAGAGGCATGCTCTGTCAATCTTCTTTTAAAGCGGCGGGAGGTGCGACCTACATATTTCAAGCCACATGGGCAACAAAGCAAATATACCACAAAGGCTGAATTGCAAGTGGTATAAAACGTTGAAGGCCACCTCCGCTGATTAGAAGGATCAGTCAAATCCTGTGCATGAAACTTAAAGTCCAAAAAAGATGAGCTTATGTGCCGAAGTCATAAGAATTGGCCAAATGGAAGACCCCGCTTTAAAGACGGGGGATGAAAACTAGAATATTTAAGTAAATTTTAATGTGAATTTAATATGGGAATCTGCCTGATTCAAAACCTGAACAAACTGCTGCAAAGCAACAGCATCACCCTTCCACAAGATGAAAATATCATCTAGAATTCTTTTCCAAAATAAAACATCAGAATACTAGAAGGATGAATAAACAAATCATTGTTCAAAATCAGCAATGGTTGCTCCCTCCATAGCTACTCTATTCATAGCTGATTTTGAACAACAATTTGTTTATTCATCCTTCTGGTATTCTGATGTTTTATTGTGGGAAAGATTTCTAGATTCCCATATTAAATTCACATTAAAATTTGACCCACACAGGATTGAATTTTTGGATGTTTTGATCTTACAGTCAGATCAAGTTCTGTCTACATCATTATTTTGGAAATCAGTCCAGCAATACCTTACTTAAATATTCTAGCTTTCATCCCCGTCTTTAAAATGGGGTCTTCCATTTGGCCAATTCTTATGACTTCGGTGCATATGCTCATCTTTATTGGAATTTAAGTTTCATGCACAGGATTTGTGTACTCAATTATGAGCTTCTGGCTATCCAAAGCATGTTGTGAATAGAGCATATGAAAGGGCTTGCTTCAACCATAGGGATTGACTTCTTATTCCTTCTACTGTTCCTAAGGATAGATGTTCCTCAAAGGATGTGATTGTGGGAGTTTTGCCCTTCAATGACAGGATCCGGATGGTGCATTCTATTCTTCATAAACATTGACATGTCCTATCTCTTTATGAATGTTTTCAATGAAGATTGTGTATAACTTACACCAGGGGTAAAAATCTCCAGGATTGGCTAGTCCTTACTGCCCCTAGAATTCAGAGCCTAGATGAGCGAGTTGGTCATTTCCCATGTGGGTGATGTTCCTACTGCTCAGGATCTCTGGAGGGGGCTTGTTGGACTGACCCTTCTACTCAGCGGAGGTGGCTTTCAAAATTTTATACCACTTGCGATTCAGCCTTTGTGTTATATTTGCTTTGTTGACCGTGTGGCTTGAAATATGTAGGTCGCACCTCCTGCTCCTTTAAAAGAAGATTGGCGGAGCATGCCTCTAGGATACGCACCAAAACCCTTTTGGCTCCTCTTGTGCAATATGCTTTAGAGTATGATCACTCTTTTGCTCAATTTTCATGGAAGATTATTGATTGTATCCCTCCTACCACTACTGGAGGCAACAGATTGTATTGTTTACAGTATGCTGAACAACATTGGATTTTCACTTTGAACACAATCACACTGAAGTGGTTAAGTCTGGAGCTTGATTGGCACAGTTTGCTGTGATTCCTTTCCAAGTTCATGTCCAGCATAAGCCCTTCATCCCCCATATGCCCTACCCCACATCCAGCATGTGTCCTTCAGCCTCCTATGAATCCAACCCCATGTCCAGCATCTGTCTCATTCCTCTATGACCCCACCCCATGCCCAGCATCTACTTTCTACTTGCCCGCATCATATACATCATCTGTATTCCATCTCCTTATGCCCCACACTCCATGACAGCCTCTGATTTCCATCCCTCCACCCCATCTCCACCATCTGTCTTATGCCCTCTATCCACTTTCCAGCATCTACCCTCCAACTCTCTCACCCCATATCAACCATCTGTATTCCTTCCTCTTATGCCATTCATCCGATGTCCAGCCTCTGCTCTCTACTCTCCACTCCATGTCCAACATCAGCCCTCCACCCCACTTGATTTCAGCATCTGCCCTATGCCTCCTCCCACGCTTAGTGTCCAAAATGTCTCCACTAACACTCAACACATATCCACCATCTTCCTTCCAGCAACTTCCCCCTTCTTCCCCCTCCTGTCACTGCTGCTGCCACTTTTCTTGTTTCTACAGTAGCAGCTGCAGGTTTCCAAGGCTCCAACTTAAAAAAAAAAGCTTGAGTCTCTGTTTCCCTCCAATTCTTGTGTGCATGAGGGCCCGACCGGTCCTGCCCCCCTTGATGTGACATCAGAGAGGGACAGGACCATCCAGGACCTCATATGCACAGGAGACAGAAAGAAGCAAAGTCCTGCATTTTTTTAAAGTCAGTCTCGGCGACCTGCAACTGCCACTGCTACTGTGGACACAGGAAAAGCCGCAGTGGCAGCAGAGAGGAAGTGCATCTGAATCGTTGATCTTCCTTTTTTTTTTTTAGGCAAAGTAAGGTGGCCACCACTGGCATGATTTGTGGGCATTTTTTTCCAACCCCCAAAAATTTGCCACCTGACGTGGCCACCTCAACCTGCCCAATGACAGAGATGCCTCTGGTTTGTGGCAAAGAGCGGGCATGGCAACTGTTAACAGCACACCCAACAGCACTGCAAACACTAGCTGTCATGATTGCTGATAATACAGCTGCACTTTATATCACCTTGAGAGGTGGCATTAAGTGCCGTCACACTACTGGCTGTCCAATAACTTGGTTGCAGCCTCAATGCCCATGCCTTGTAAAAATAACCATGGCAGAAAGTGCCAATGACAGCATTCCCCTCCCCACCTGATCAACAGTTGTATAGCTGGGTGCTTCTCTTTCACCCACCCAATTTGATCCCCTCCTTAGTATAGACCCCCCTTCCGATCTCCCCTCCCATGTGTGTGTCCCTGCCACCAATCACTCCAAACACATCACCCCTATCACAAACATCCTACCCCCCTGGTTGCACCCCCACCCTCTCACAAACCCCCCAATCCCTCCGAGGCACTCACTCGGTATGATTCCAAAAGAATAGTGGATGAGGCAAGAGTGATGCCCCTCGCTACTGCTCCATTGCTTTCTGGGCTCAAAATGGTTCCTCTGACCCCTATCAACAATCTTGCAGTACGTTTTGTCTATATACCCTTAGAGATGACCTGTTGGAGATCTCAGAACTGGCCATGTAAACTTTATCATAGAAGAAGTCAGCCATACTATGGGCAAAGAGTGAAAGGAGAGATTGAGGTGGAGCCAAATTTAAAATGGAGCTGAGTAATATAAAGAGATGGTGAGAGCTGTAGGCAAGAGTTTGTTAGAACAAAACTGGAGTCTTGTTAGCTGTTGGGTAGAAATAAAATAGACAAAAGACAGGTTTGTGAAGTTTTTTCAGTATCTTGCCCATTGATTTTGACCTTAAGTCTCAAATGGGAGTTGGCACTTGTGTATGCCTCGAAGCTGGTGGAAAAGCCAATGAACATATTTTTTCAAACTAGACATTTCTTCCCATTGTAAAATGAGAAGTACCTGTCTATGTTTAGTGAAAGGAGGCCTGTCTGTAAAGGGCTGTCTATACTGTGAAGGTACTCAATAATAGTATATCACTGAAAGCCCTTAGAAAGAGTTAACACCACAGATTCAGTAGCCCAGACATTGCAAAGCTTATTCCAAAGCCTATTGCTAAGGTGATATC
This sequence comes from Ichthyophis bannanicus, assembly GCA_033557465.1. NCBI lineage: Eukaryota > Metazoa > Chordata > Amphibia > Gymnophiona > Ichthyophiidae > Ichthyophis > Ichthyophis bannanicus. Next base: position 1,570,163,031 of record CM066031.1, on the reverse strand, counting down.
CTTGAGGGGGGCTCTGCTGAATACTCTACTCTGCAGAAATTTCAGATATCAGAAAGACTGTGGGCATGTTTACAGTACAGAAAGGTTGCAGGGAAGAACTGTCTCTTCAGTACTGAAACACACTTTGTCAGAAATGCTTGCTTGTAGAATTATTGTTTAATAAGTTATGTCTGGAAATACATGTATGTCTCCTCCTGATGACCTATACTAATAAGATCTGACATATGACATGGAGATGCACATTATAAATATGCATTAGTAAAAGATGTAATGTAATGCTTCACGTAGAAAATAAGGTGGAAATTATACTGTGAAATGGCTCTTTGAACCAATAAAAAGGTGGCCAAAGTAGGCGGAGATTAGAGAGAAATACCAGACTTTGCTGCTCCCTCTCTCCCAAAGCTTTGGTCCAGTGTGTAACACAATTGTGTGTGCAAATTGTTTTATTAATTATTATTGCTTCCTTCTTATTGCTTTGAGTGAAGAGATCCGATCCCAGGAACCCAGGTTCTATTGCTGGTGAGGGTGGACACAGGTACATCCATTTAGGGCATGGCTAAACCACACCCTTACCGTTCCTCCTTCTATACCCATTTAAAATATCTAAATACTGAGTACCAAAAGGCCCATGCATTTCATTCAAAGGACTATTATAACAATAGGTGAGATGAAAGGAAGGGTAATGGCAATGAAAATGAGAAGGGGGGACAGGTATGCGTTAATGAAGGTTCATGGCCTACTATCCAAATTAGGAATTAGGTCAGGTTCCAGTTGAACTATAAATCCAAAAGAATAGATGGAAGCTAGTGAGGTAGATATGCAAACAAAAATACAATAACAGCCATATTCCAAATTTTTTGTTCAACCTTTTACTTCATTAACATTTGATGAGAGTCCATCAATTTGGTTAATGATAGTCTTCCTTCGCTTGACCTATGTATTATACCAATAGACCACATATGTCACACTTCTGAAATAAATACAGTACAAATACACCTGGTTTAAAACCACAGAAAATGCTTCTTCATATCTTACATGGCATGTGTATTTTGAGTCAAAGTAGTTCACTACCTTTTGCTTTGGAGCAGTACAGAGGAAATAACCAACAATGTGACTGTCAAACCTTCACACACACATGCACACACTACTTTGAAGTTTCTCTGAGTGCAGGCTGGTTATTCCACACATCTGTGCAAAGCTCTGGTGAATAATTTAGAGCCAGGCGTGAGGTGACAAGTTAAACACGCCCACTTTGTCTAAAATGCTATGAAGGCTTCAAGATGTAGTGGAGCTGCAGGCGAGTGGAGTCAGTCTGATGGGAATCTGAGCATGTCAAGGAGAGGGGGGATGCCGCTGTAAAGAAAATGAAATGTAATGAGATACTCTGCCATGAATAATTCATAGGCTAAGACATGACTGCATAAAGAGCCACAGATTTTGACAAGGCAGAGCTGCAATCATGCACATTATCTTCCCAGAGGAACTTTCTGTAATATTGGTCAAAAGGATAGGGTTTTGAATGCCAGTGCAAAATAAATCTGGCAGGTTTTCGAAAGCGGTAGATTTTTCTTTAACATGCACTGGTCTTCAAAATAGGAACAATTTATATGTATGTCTGTAAATGCTACAGAGGTTGACTGTTTTAGAAGGCATTTGCTTGCATCATTTATCTTTAAGGAAAGGCAAGAAATGGCTTGATACTGATAAAATATAACCTAGAATGCATGAACTGTTTAAGCTATTTTAATATGCCACTGGAATACAATAAGCTCAGAAATATTGTACCTGAATTTTCAGCTGACACTTTTGACAGGAAGGACTGCCGTGAGCAGGTTTGAGAAAGATAAAATATTAGCTCCGATCACCATAAAATTTAATTTGCTTATATTTGCAAAATGTGTACTGCTGTAATTCAACTTCCAAGCAGTCTGCACATGTCTGTTTGCAATAGTGTTCAATGCTTCTGGTATTTAGTTTTAGAGATTAAGAACTGAAATGTTGATTAAAGCCTGGGATGCCTTAAATTTATCTACAGAAAATCCTAATGACCATCTTTGCTGAAAGGAAGAGGGATTTCAAATATAACTGTATATTTAGGGAGGTCATATTTCACGAAGAAAAAAGCACCATAATAAGTAATATGAAGTCTCCAAAGCCAGACACCAAAGGAGCTCTGCTCAGCTACTTGCATAGCTTATGCCGCTCCATATCAATGCTTGTAAGGAAGGTGAAATGGCTATACTGCATCTCGTTACAGTTTTATAGTCCTGATGGTTAGAAAAAAAGCATTAAGGGTTCAAAATGATTGATGTTTCAAAGTGTTAGCCTCTGATAGGGTTTTCATGGGCTGTTCAGCACAAAGAATAAGGGAAAGTACAAAGAGGAGCAGGTTTGGTTGGAGTGAAAGCTAAACAATCCAACCCGTTTAATCAAATTATATCATTAATCCCCATTTACAGCACCTCCAAACATCTTTTAGATTTCGTTTGAAGTGATTTAATTTCTCACTGTTGACTAAGATTTGACATTGTCGCAGAGGTAGAAAATATGAAGCCTTTTGTACAATATTGTACTACATAGCTTAGTTTTCAAACTGCCAGTTCCATATTCCTTCTTATGAGGCCGTATAAAGATAAATATAAAGGTGGCAATTCCATTACATGCACGTCTTGGCTACAGGCACATCCAAATTGTAAACATGCCCGATGTAAATGGCATTCCACATTAGATGTACACGCGGTTTCAGAATAGGGATATACACATTTTTGGCGCTGCACAAACAAAGCACTATAAAGTACAAAACATGGCTATGTGCAGGAAACGACTTTGCACATCCCCGCACTCACCATAATCTGAAAGGTTAGACTTCGCGAACCCGCCCGTTTCCACTATAGACCCGCAAATAGCCATGCCTCCGTGTAAACCATGCATCTTCTAAGCTGCTCCACTCACTTATAGTGTTGTGCTGATGCAAACCACACTGATGATACAGAAATGATGATGCAAACTAGACTGTCTATACCAGTCTTTTGCATGCCCAGAACACTGCAAAGATAGCTCAGTGCACTCTATGATACTTTAAAAGCAGGTAGAAAGTGATTTGTTTGACATGACAAACCTCGCATCACAACATACATGGCAGTGGAAGACATCCTTAGCTATGCGTTCATTGTTCATTCCTGAAAACAGTCTGTGCAATGCTCAGCATGGCCCAGAAGAAATCAGGTCTCTGTGGAGAAGCATCACAGGAAGTCCCTGTCACTGATGGGGGACTCGCAGGCTCGGACTATTCAACAGTGCAGGCAGAGCTGATTGATGCCCAAAGGCGCCATCATTGCTGTCTACAATTGTGCACATTTCTGTAGACCTATGATGGTGCCCCTGGGCATGTCTTGGTGCTCTTTGCGCTGTTGACTGCTCTTATGCTGGGGGGCCCTTGTTAGTGATGGGGATATGTTGGAGTGTTTTGCTGTGGAGAACCTCTTCTTATTTAACTTCCCCATCACACTGGCACCTGGAGACACTGTAGTCATCCCTATAGTCCAGGTACTGCCCAGACATTCATGCCCCCCCCCCCCCCAAGATTAGCGGATGACCACAGCTAATCCACCTGTGCAAACCTTAAACCACACACACATACACACACACACACACACACACACATACTCTCACTTGCAGTCACAGCTACCCTATCCTGCCAAAACCATGCCCTGCACCCATACACAAATGCTGTGTAGCTGTGATGGTGTGGTATTTCAGAACACCACAGCTGATCATATTTCCCAGGCAAACACAATTCTGCTTCCCTACTACCTCACATACCATCCCTAGTTGTGTTAACTTTATTCTATGTTGTCAGAACTGTATTATCATGTGCAACCTTCAACAGTTCCTCCAGCAAGAGGCCACACACTCAGCTGCCACTTTCAGAAACTTCATCTCCCACCCCTGGATGTCAGAGCAGACTAATAGCACCTCTACACTGAGCAGGCATTGGTAATGGTGGAGCATCAAAGGAGGTCTAAGGGGCAGTTAAGAATGGCAACCTGCTTCACTTTTGGACAGTGGGGTCATGTGTGTGTGTGTGGAGGACTGTATCTGTGTGTGTCTCCAGAGTATTGTGATCTTCAGCAATGCACTGCACATGTATGTGTTGGTTGGGTTTCATGACTGTGCATAGAACATGCTGCAGGTCAGCTACACAGCAATCCAACATACTGTGTGAAACACATTGACAAGCAGAAGGTTAGTTTTCAGTAACTAGTTATGACCTGTGGCTATGAGGCTGTAAAGCATTCCCAGTTATACCATCATCAAGGCCTATCCCCAACATCCCCTGTACTTACCTCCCAACATGACGCTATTGTGTAGCTCCCAAACTGCCTGTTTGTTTGACTGGAGTGAGCAGGGGGTACACATGTGTGTGATGCAACCCTCACCTTTGACTAAGCCTCCAGACCTCAGGACCCACCAGTGTACACAGGTGAGAGGCCTGATTAATGCCAACTGCCATAAAAGCTATAGCCGCGGCAACAGTATCAGCCCACCTGTCACAGCTGCAGCCAATAGGGAACTAGGCTCTAGGGGGAGGGCTGGCCTCTATGAATGTCCAAATCATTCACTCAGTTGATGACACAGGAAGGATTCTGTGATTGACCAGCATGCACCTTGCTCTTGTCCAATGCTGCAGTCACAGAGTGCAATCCGGGGGACTCTTTGCTCTAAATAGTGTATGCACATACAGGCAGGTCCATATCATGCAAATGTGCACACAATAAGCACCATATGAACACTGTCTACTGATCATTGGTCAAAGCATTCAGAAGTATATTACCCATTGCCCTAAATGAGAGTCTAAATGTACCTGTGTGCCTAATTGCGACTGTGGGATACAGACCTCACAATTCCAGCTGCCGGGATATAGCACTGTATCTCATGTTTGTCTTTGTATCGCCTATTACCATATTGGAAGGCAGTGCCTAGAGGTGACGGGGTGGGGGTAGACTTAGGGAGAACTGTAACATATAGATTTTGACTGTGTCCAGTGTAGATGGCATTGCAGGTCAAAGCCTATATCCACATGTCCAGATACTATGTGGGCTGACTCATTATATGCATGTGTTACATCAGAGGGCCTGAGTGATAGCCTCATCGGCTCTCCATGGGCACGAGTCTGATAGTCAGTAGGATTTTGTTTGAGAACAAGGATGCAGGGAATGGTGGTATATGTTTCGCGAGTGACTGATCCAACATCCAACCCCTTGTCCAACCTGTCATGCTACCACATGCGCTTGGGGGGGGGGGGTCAATGCGTCAGCAGCATGGGAGAGTTTATGTGCTGCATTGGCCAGTTTTGCTGTGTCCATGGCTAGAGAAATGACCTTATATGGGAGTAAAGCATAGCACTATGTACAATCCTCACTGACAAAGGCTGTGTGTGTGGGGGGGGGGCACCATATTGGGCTATGTGAATGTCATAGGCCACTGTGGACCAGCATGCACTCGCAGACTGCCTCTGGCCCACTTTCCACTGTGCCTCACATTGCACAAGGTGCATAATGCTTAGCAGAGGATTGTGGGTATTGCCTGATGCAGAGAGGCTTTCACAGGATGTACATGAGTAGGATCAGTGGCTGAGCCCTTCTAGTATGCATCTGTCATGGCCATGACCTGGGTGTGCACATCTGTTCAGGTTGAACGGCCACTCTCACTCCGACCAAGGTGTGACCATGTCACGGTTATGTATCCACATGGTGCTGTATAGTATCATGCTGTAATAATATGGGTGCTGTTGTTTTTTATGGTAGTCCAGTCACTGGACAATCTGCAGGGTGAACATTCTGTTTGTAACCAGCCAATGTGTTAATGATCATTGTGGGCACATGCAGTGTGTGATGTCTAGCAGACTGGGCACAGCTGTTACGTGAGTGCCTGACACTGCCTAGTGTTGCCCAACACATGCAGACTGCCTGTGAATGCTCTAGTTGATTGGAATTTCCGGAAAGTGAGGCTGGCTGCTGTTCTTGGGCAGATAGCTATAGTCTGGGCAGCCAATCTGCTGGGTGGCAGCAACCCTACCCCTACCCCTACCCCTGGCCTCGACAACACTCATGGCATTCAGGTTTGCCATTCACATTTGGCAGCTGTTCTATGCAGGAAGTTCAAGATGGCCCTGCATATTACAGAGCTCATGTGATGGATTGCTGCATTCTCCATATGGTCAGTAGTTGCATAAAGCTGCTCTGATTGTGTGGTGCATCATGGGTAATGGAGCAGCTAACCAATATTGGTACCCAGAGCACCAATTGCAGCCATAGTGGCAACTGTGATTACTGGGGCATTGCCCAGCACCTGCTTGTTGGCTATGATGGTGGGAGACATATGCATGGCCCCCTGGGAAGGCAAAGACTGGTTGTGATGGACCACATGGTTTGCTTTTGGTTTGCTTTTGGTGTATATGCAGGTGTACCCATCTTGCAGTGTAAAGCAGTTCACAAGTGCATATGTGCTGCATCTGGGGTTAGTGCCATACTGCGGTGTGGCAGACCCCTGCGTGTGACAGTTGTTTGCTGTTGCTGGTACAGTGGAGGGACGGGCATCTTGACCTCACATGTGGCTTGGCCTTTGGACACAATATGTATTTTGCAGCTGTTTATCTGTTCTGCAGCTGCAGTACTGTGTGTCCAGTGATTATGTACTGCATGTGTGCCACTGTAGGCAGGACCTAGGTGTGGTGTACCACTGTCTCAGAATGTGCCAGCCATTTTGTTTCATATCCTGGGTTTCACCCATTGCAGGGAGGGACCTGCAGTCTCTTTCAATCTAGACAGTGTGTGAAGGTGCAGCCTCATGCTTAGAGCACTGGCTCTATAATTGACAGACCAGGGTTTGATTCCTATTTGTTTTCTTTGTGGCGGTGGGAAACTCACTTCATTTTACTGCCAGGAACAGTCAGGGGTCTGAATTTGCTGGAGGATATACATTCTTATGCCTTTTTATGTGTTATGATAGCACATTGGATCTGCTAACAGGTACATTGCAATCATGCCCATCTGACAGCATGACCTCATTGGCTCTGCTGTAGTCCATTGCAAAGGGTCAGACACGTTCACCCTGCAGATGTGTAGCACCTGAGTTGCACATGATTGGAATATTTCATCATAACTGTGACTGAACATCTTTGGCTCCATCACATATATGCAGTACATGCAGGCACATCTCATTCTTGTGATGGCCACCTGCCAGGATCACCATACTTCCTTACTTGCTTCATATGGTCAGTATGAGAGACACTTGTCCAGTTGTTGTATACACATGTGTCAGGAGGATTGTATGGTGATTAGAAAGCCGGGACAGCTGTCATTCCAACATAGTTGGTATTGGCCCTTCCCCGTGGCACAGCTAAAATCTTTTCACACACACTATAACTGCATTAGTGCCATCATATCAGGTACATCTTGGCAGCAAGGCCGTACTGCACTCTCATCTACCACCAACCATCAGCATATACCCATTATGTACAGTCATGTATTCTTCTTCCAGCTGCTACACCATGGCCCACATAGGGACATGTTCTTCATTAGGATATATCACTCAAACCTCTCCTGTGCATGATCCACATGTCACCACTCCTGCTCAGTCATCTTTTAGCTGCCCACATTATGGTTCTGCTGGGTCCACCAGGGGACACTTCTTCCCAATCATATGCCACACACAGACATTGCAGCATATTACATGGGCACTCCTCACTGTTACAGTACAGATGCCTCCTACATGCTCAACCGACTTACTGACTAACACGTACGATACATATGGATCTGACATATCCATCAGCTCCTACCTTTCCTTCCATCCATCACCTGCAATATGAGTTTGAGGAGGACTCCCTTATCCTGCATTAAGGTGCCTGCCATTTTCGGGCATTAAGGTGCAGGCTTGGCACCTTAACGCCCGGTATCCTATTATTTATTTATTTAACAATTTTTTTTTGTATACTGCCTTATCATAGAATCAAAGCGGTTTACATTATAACACAAATCATAACAGAGAACTCATATTGTAATCATAGGGAGGGGTGACATTCAGAGGATTCTCGGAAGCATAACTCATTTACAGCAGAACTTATATACAGATAACCAGTGGCATGTAAACAAATGTCAGAAGACAGGAGAGTTGTGTGTCTTTCCTAAAGTGGTCAGTGAAGAGGAAAGTTTTGAGCTGTTTCCTAAAGTTTTTATGTCCGTGATAGTCCTTAGTTTCTCTGAAAGTGAGTTCCAAATGTCAAGTATTAGCACCCGATAAGTGGAGCCAAGTGCCCTTACCGCTGGAATGCCTACTCCCCACATTGGCCTTTAATACATGGAAACACCCTTACCACTGTGTTACTGCAGTCTATTGGTGCACCCATAACACTCTTTAATAAACATACTCCTAAGAGTAATGAAGTAGAGAGCTTTGGAATATAGAACTGTGATAAGGAGTTGTCAGTTGCTACAATGCATGTTTCATTTGATCAATGGCTTGTATCACTGCCAGAAATAACTGCAGTAAAGGGTTTTTTTTTTTTTTTCCATATGGACAAAAAATAGTCCCAAGGTATGGAAACAGAATAGACCCAGGGCATAGAAGAGCTATTGTATATTATTTCCCCCATCCAAGGCCCCATGACAGTGGAAGGAGTTAAAACCTGAAAAATGGTGAACCCCCAAATTATTCCCTGGATAAAGAGGACATGTGGTTGCACATGAAGAATTTCCAATAAGCACATCCCTGAGGCAAACATAGGAACAACTATTTGAAACTATGTAGCAATAATTTAACACTCCTCTCAGATTCCAATATTTTGCACATCTCAATATATAATTTGCTATTTTCAGTTTACTCCACTTTTACTAAAGATATTTCCTATGTCCTTTCAGGAACATATAGATGATACTCAAAAATTCCCCAGTACTAATTCCTTCATGATATTTGAAGACTGAAACCAAAATACACACAAGTGTGGTGAACACTATGGGCCCAATATTCAAAAGGCATTTACACGGTTAACAGCCAGTTAACTGTGTAAATGCCTGTTACCCAGATATTAGACAGCACCTACATGGGCAGGGCTGTCAAATGTCCCCAACTAAGTCTCCTATGCGCCTCGATGCTAGCCGGCTAGCATTGGGATGTTCCTCTGGCATTCCGGCGTGGAACGGAGACGGGTTCCTATGCTAACCGTGCAGTACTGATATTGGAAGTTGCATGGTTAGCGCTTGGTGCCTATAAGATAGGCGAGGAAAACCCTTGCCTACCTTATAGGTGCCAAAACTAACTGTGCTCTTACAAGAAGAAAAGGGTTCTAATTTGTGGAGCAACTATAGCGTATCACTATCAATAAATGATTGCCACTCCAATAGTAACAAGCTACCCAAAAGGAGAGCTCGAGGTTTTTCTTTTAGCCCGCGGAAAGGCCTCAGACTAGTGGGTTACTTAATGAGAGATACTCTGAAACATAGGGGCATGTTTACTAAACATTCCTAACATGCGGGGCCGTGGTAGTGTGCGTGTGCCATATAAGGAGTGGGCGGTTCAGGCAGAAAGAAGAAAAAAACCCTACCGTACGTGTGCGCGTCGCGCTAATTTGCGGGGCCCACATTAGCACGTGGGAAGGCTAAGTGGGGCGCTGCTGAGCACATATCAGAACAGAGCTGTAGCACAACGGTGAACACACTAACCAATGGTGCAGGGGCCACAGGTTCAATCCCCCATTGTGCGCAACGAAAAGGCCAGCTGAGGCAACACCTTGAATGTGTAAAAGTGGTTCAGGAGGCAAAGTACTTTTGGACGGCATAAGGCGGCACACTGTTCGTTTTGTATGGCATAAGGCGGCGCACTGTACTATCTGGACGGCACAAGGCGGCGCACTGTTCATTTTGGGCGGCACAAGGCGGCGCACTAATTGTGGGCAGCAGGAGGTGGCGCGCTGATGGGCATAATGCGGCGCGCTGATGCCAAAGCAAAGGAACACAGCCACAGCACAATGGTTAAGACACTGACCAATGGTGCAGGGACCAGGGGTTCAATCCCTCACAATGCCCAGTGAAAAAGGCTAACTGAGGCAGTATGTTATATGTTGTGGAGTGCTGTAGGAGGCTTTCTAATTTTATTTTGTGATAACTACTAGCAAACGCACTCTCACAGCATATTAATATAAGGCGGCCCATAAGGCACATGTTACAGTGCACCGTCCGCCAAGGCACCCTAGAATGTCCCCTATAGGGCAGCATGTATGTTGCGACACAGGATAATGTATAGTGCACCCTATATGGCTGGCAACCGTAATGTGCCCTATAGGGCGCCCCATAAAGCACCCTCAGAGGCACCTTATGGGTACAGTACGCTGAGGGTGGTATTGCTGGCAGCAACATATGTACAGTAAATTAAAATAAATCTGTGGACACCCCTATCACATAACCCCACTGTGGGTTTGAACCCATGACATCTGGCTACACAGGCAGTGACGTAACCATTGAGCTACAGTTCTATAGCTGTAAGCAGCCCCTGGCTGGCTGCAGATAGCCTGTACGTCACCTCACTGACAGTCTGCTGTTGTGAACCACCCGTACCCATGATGCACTGCACATGCAAATCAGCTGTCCACAATTGAACACAGGATGGGAAATGCACCCCTAAAGCTCCTCGGCCTGGTAGGGGGAAGTGTCCGTGTGCACCCACACAGCACCTCGGCCTGGTAGGGTGTCCTGAGTGGGTGGACAAACGGCAAAGAGTAGCTAAACACCATCACATTGTGTGGTTACTGTGCTCACCCTGAGTGTGAGATGTTGCGCCCAGGACCAGGTCCACAACACCAGGCATGGCCAAATGCGGCCATGTCAGAGCTCCAAAGCAGCAATAACCTGTGGAATAGGTAGGTGCTGCATAAACATTTTGGAGATCTCTGTCTGGCTCAGTTAGTGGGGACCCCCACCCCATGGACCCCCAGGTGGATAAAACAGGGCTTCCCCTCAGCAGATCCCCACCCCGATAGCAGTAGAGTGGACCATCAACCCCAGTCCTGCTAGGGAACAGACACACTACAGGGCAGTCCAAGCAGCTCCAAACACATCCATAACACAATATCAGACAGACATTAGGCCTGGATATTCAAAGATGCACCCCACCACTATCTGATATTCACCTGCAGCAAGCCATCAGCCACTGCACCCTGCAAGGCACTCCATCACAACACATATCAGCTGTGAACAGTCTGCTGGTTGGTCCTGATGGACATGCATGCACCCACAGACAGATAAGTCCATGAAGAATCCCCCACAGGACACCCATACATATTACATGGGAGAATCACAATATAGCACTATGGGGGTGCCTAGCCATGCTGCCGTCACTGCACACTCAGGGTGAGAGTGATCTCCCAGCAGCACATACAGAGGTCACCCTGTCTGTGTAGGTGGTGGCCGGGCACTACCATGCCCCTGCCAGTGCCCTATGCCCTGTGCAGCTGCATCCTGGTCAGTCCACTCTGTCTGAGATATACCCATGGTCCCTTGCTACTCATTATGCACATTGGCAGGCCAATACTGGCAACAGTGTTGGCAGTGTGGGCTGTGGAAGGGGCATGCAGCCAACACCCACTGTATAGACAGACACACAATTCCACACCTATGCCATCATGGTGCTACTATTGAGGAGGTAATTAGCCTTGCCCACCAAACCGGTGCTGGGCACGGCAAGGCATGGATATGCTACGCAGTACTGCTGGGGGTCACTCCCCAGGGTGGTAAACACCGTCAGAGGCAAGGGCTGGAGCACGCACCGCAAACACCAAACAGATTGTTCGGATGGGGTCAACTAGCAGTATGTGCATAACGTATGGATATCTATCTGCCAGTACTCCTAGCAAGCATCTCAGAGCTGTGTACCGTATACCTCAGGTGTAGGGTTCCATTGCTAGGGTATGCAGGTGCTAGTATTGGGAGATGCACGCAGGGTCCAATGTTCTGCCTCTCCAGGAGACATTGGCCAATGGGGCCTGTGGGTGTGGGTGTGTCTGCCCCTGTTGGCTGCTGCTTTACGGCAGAGATTCCCAACTCCAGTCCAGGTGTGCATCACACTGATCGGGTTTACCCGCTGTTCCTCATGAATATGCATGAGCTACATCTACATGCCATGGGGGTGGTGCATAGATATACAGCACAGGCATTTGTATGAGTGGCAGCATGGACCCTGACTGGTGTGTGGCCCACCAGGACTGCATTTGGGAGATTCTGCTCTAGGTACTGCCCCTGTACATGGTGTCTGTGCTCAGTAGGGTAAAAGATAGACGTAGTACCATTGCATATGTCCTCGCCACGAAAGGTTTGTCCTTACTATCACTGTGTAGCTGTGGGAAAAATATGTGGGAAGGATTGGTGGTAGCCCCAGCTGGCCTTTGAACCTGTGACCTTCTGTTCTTGTATGCACTGTCTGTGTGCACTGCACCACCTTGTAGCCACAGATTGGCTGGATTCCCTGGAACGTCCATGCCTGTGGATCCGGCAGGGCCTGTGTGTTGCAGTGGACTGTGCCAGCCTGCACATGGCTTGGCCTCTGTCCTCTGTGGCTAGCTGCCACTGCCCCCTGCACCACATGTACTCGTGCGCCAACATGCTGGCATGAGCTTCTCTCAGAAAAAGCAGATGACCTGATTGCAATGTGGCAGTATGGGACTGCATTTGGGGGACTTGGCTGTAGGTATGCCCATTGTTGTGGTGTTGGGTAACATATGGGTGTTTCCCCCATGCTTATGTTCCCTGCAATACAGGGGTGTCTGCTCTATCTTTGTTTTGTGGTGGGTAAAATATATGGACAGGGCTGGCAAGTGCCCCAGCTGGGATTTGAACCTCTGGCCTTCTACTCCTAGAGGTCATGGCTATGTCCTCTGCACCACACTATGGCCACAGAGACAGTGCAGCCCCTGGAGGTAGTAAACCTGGCAGGATGGAGTCACAAACCCTGCTGTATGCATTTTTACTGTGGGCTCCTTCACCCTGTGTGGTGACAAACGTGCAAATAAAACCCGGGAATGACCACGGAACAAAGGGGGAAAACATATACCCAAGCTGGGCAACAGTGATATTAATGGGCAACCCTAGATAACACTCCCAGGACAGCTCCAGAAAAAGGGAAATGTTTTTTGGACGAGTCTCCGCTCCGTACACCTTTCCATAAATCATTTCCTTTTTTTTGGAGCTTTCCTGGGTGTGTTATCTAGTTTTTCCCATCACTATAACTGTTCCCCAACTGAATTACTATTTTTCATATTTTTGTGGTGGTCATTTTCTATTTATAATTGCACTTTTGTGCTGTGCACATGTATCACACTGCTCACGTTTTTCAGGTTTCCCCGGTTTTGCTGTACATTGCTGACGGAAATGGTTTCTCTTCCCTTTAAATGCATTCTAACGCGAGTGATTCACTCGCGCTATTTTTTTTTGGAAATTCAGCCCCGATAATGTGCGGGGCGCCTCTCCCCTCCCCTTCCCCGCCCATTAACCCCTTCTCTCCACCCCTCCGGGGCCTTCCTCCGCCCTCCGTTAGCCTTTCCACGCCTCTATCGGACATTTGCAGGCACGTACTTGTGCGGCACCCGTTACTGTGACGCACAAGTGTGCGGGGCTTCATCGCACGTTTGCGGGGCATTTAAGCGCTCTTAAGTACCGCTTTTAGTGCGCTATTTTCCGGCGCGCTAATTAGCGGTTTTTAGTAAACATGCCCCATAGTATCTATCAGTACCCGTTTGCATCAATGGCCTGATTTCCGACTTCTGTCATTAATAACACACCTCCCTCTTCCCATAGTGTTTTATGCAGACTTATTACTCTTAGTAAAATATTTGCTTAACTTCCAATAATAATGAAAGAACCACGATGATGGCATTAATCATTCAATATCTCTTCCTCTCTTGGGATATCTTTTAAGTAAATATTTTACTAAGAGTAATAAGTCTGCATAAAACACTACGGGAAGAGGGAGGTGTGTTATTAATGACAGAAGTCGGAAATCAGGCCATTGATGCAAACGGGTACTGATAGATACTATGTTTCAGAGTATCTCTCATTAAGTAACTCACTAGTCTGAGGCCTTTCCGCAGGCTAAAAGAAAAAACTTGAGCTCTCCTTTTGGGTAGCTTGTTACTATTGGAGTGGCAATCATTTATTGATAGTGAAAAACTAGCTGTGCAGCATCCAATATCGATGCTGCATGGTTAGCCTTGGCAGATTCTGGGCTGCGCAGCCAGACCTGGATATTCACTTCTGTTGCCGCGGAAGTGAATATCCGGAGTTTGGGGGTCAGAGCTAAACGACTACGGCGTTTAGCCTTGCCCATTAAATATTGGGCCCTATATTGATATAAATTAATAGGTGCCCTTGTAAAGCAGGGGTCAGGAATGTCTTAATCAAAGTTCTCCTTTAGATCATTTTTTTTTTTAATTTATGCAATTTTAACAATCCAAACCAAGTAAATACTTGTACAGAAACAGCATCTTGTATAAGCAAAATACAACAAGAAAAAGTCAAGAAATAACATAAATACAAATATGCAATTAGCCCACAGTATGGGGAGAAAACCAAAGAAAAATTTATAGGAATAAAGTGGCAATACTTTGGCGGGGGACAGAGATCTATCTTAAATGATGAGAATTCACCGAGGAGAGGAAGTTATAATATGAGAACTTATAAATGAAGATAGATCCTCAGGTCGCAAAAACACATATTTAGCATTCTGATAAGAAATAACACATTTACAAGGAAAACGAAGTACAAAATACGCACCCATCTGGACAACACCTGGTTTTAACAACAGAAAAGCTCTACGCCTTTTCTGAGTTTCCTTAGAAACATCGGGAAACATTGCCACCCTCTTCCCCATAAATGAAACTAAACGTTTCTTAAAGTATAACTTAAGCAACCAATCCCGATCAGAGGACAAAGCCAAGGTCACTAACAAAGTTGACGTTATTAATTCCGACTGTTCAGGAGATTGTAACAAAGCGGAGACATCCAAACTATCCATAACCAATTCACCAACCGCTACCTTACTCTCTATTTTGCCCTTAGGCAAAAAATAGGCTTTCACCACTGGGGGAATTAAATCATTTGGGACCAACAAAGTTTCCTGCAAATACTTTTTAAACAATTCAAGCGGAGAAACATTCGATACCACTGGAAAATTTAACAACCTAATATTTGAGGCACGAGCAATATTTTCTAAATTTTCCAATTTAATCTTCATAGAAATATTGTCCTTAATAAGAGAATCTTGAACTAAAGCAGATTGAGTCAATTTCTGTTCCCCTTCAGCCACTTTCAAACAACAGGTAGCCACATCTGACTGCATCACAGAAGAGGATACTTCCAACTTCTCAAGTCTTGCAACAGTCAAATCCAACTGTTTACTCACGACAGAAGAGAGCTGAGATATAAATTAATAGGTGCCCTGGTAAAGCAGGGGTCAGGAATGTCTTAATCAAAGTTCTCCTTTAGATCATTTTTTAAGGGTTTTCTTAAGCAACACCGTAGGGTACTGACAAAAAAAAATATTTCTGAAAGTTTTGAATTTTTCTTGATTTTTCTCAGTTCATTTTACACATTTGGTTTAATCAAAATGTTTTATGTACATTAAAACATTTCAATGCACATAAATTGTACATTATTTTGTAGGTAAATACTAAAGTGCAGTATGTAGTTAACGTGCAAATTGGCACTCGGGCCCATGGTAACAGTTACTGCAGGGGCATGGCAGTTACCACGTTGATTTTTGTGCTAGCTTCCAATCGTGCATTAGGGCAGAAAAGGTGGAGGTAAGGGCACCTGTAGTAATTGTGGCATGCGTTAGGATAATGCGTTCATGTCGGAAATATATTGGTCTTGCCTGGGACAGTTACCACAGAGGCTTTGCATTTTACCCATGTTAGTTTCAACACTTTTCAATGGAAAGTAAGCTCTGTAATGAGGGGACATAGGATAAGGATGAAAGGGGATAGACTGAGGAATAATATGCGGAAATATTTATTTGTGGAAAGAGTGATAGATGCATGGAATAGTCTCCCTGTGGAGGTAGTAGAGATGAGGACAGTATCAGAATTCAAGAAAGCACGGAACAAACACAGAAGATCTCTAAAGGCAGAAAAGGGACTATAGTAGTTGAAGTGGAAGGACAGACTAGATAGGCCATATGGTCTTTTTCTGCCGTCATGTTTCTATGTTTCTCTGTTTCTACTAAATGTGCAGTAAGTACAAAAACATAATGCACTTTAGTAAAAGGGCCCCTAAATTAATTTTGTATGCACTACATTTTTTACGGTGTGCTAACAAATGAATATTTCTATTAAAGAAATGAGTGGGGGAGTAGCCTAGTAGTTTGCGAAACAGCCTAACATCCAAGAGATCACTCTTTGTGACCTTGGGCAAGTCACTTTATTCTCTAAAAAAAGGTCCAGCAATCTACTTCTGGCCACACCTTGCCAAGAAAACCCAGGGACTGCTGGGTCTCCAGGAGCCAGCATTGACTTGATGGCACTCAAAAAAAAAAAAAGAAAAAAAAAAAACATCGAAGTCCAAACCCTAAATAAGACAATGCATTCAAAAATGTTTGAAAACACTTCACTGTTTCACCACTGGAGAATATATCAGTGGTTAAATAGCTTCTCAGTTTAACAGCAGCATTGATCTCAATCTGTATCTAAAGATGTGTCATGAAAAAAATGTCTGAATTGGCATGGTCCAAGTTTTTTAAAACTCCATCAGAGGTTTCATGTGACACCTATTCTGCACATGTTGCTATATAGTTAGTCAGATAGTTAAACAGAGAATTCCAATTAAAAAAAAAGATCCAGGGTCTGCTTCCGAACTTTCGAAACTTTATTAATAGATGAACTGAACAAACATATTAAAACATATTAAAAGATGATTTGGAATGAAAGACTGTGATACAGAACATGAGTCTAAATGATCACAAGCTTCTTAAATATATGAATAGTAGCATATTGAAATTAATAAACTATAACTAAAATCAAATAAAGTAATATCATAAAAGCAAATCAAGTAAATAAATAAACAGATTGAAAAGCACTATGGTACAAATAAAGGAAAACTATATCTAACGGGGTGATTACTGTACTGAACCTTCAAATATCGAAGCAGCCCTCCTGATTCCATCTGACAGAGAAAGCACTCTGTAAGGAATACTATTCATTATACCATAGATTCAGGACATTGATACATGATTAAAAAGTCAAATTTAAAAATAGTTCTAAACAACTATGGGGTATGTTTACCAAACCGTCTTAATGTTACCGGCGTTAGTTGCAGTCTTACTGTGATGAATGCCATATGAGGTAGTGTGCGTTCCGGTCTTAAGGTAGCATTTCGGGTTATCGGGCGATAAAGTCCGTTATCATGCGATAGAGGGAGCCGTGGCACGTTAACGCGCGTTAGCCTTAATTAGGCGCGCTAACCTGCAAACACAATAATAGGTGTAGCACAATGGTTAATACATTGACTGATGAAACATGGGTCATGAGTTCAATCCCCCAGTGGGCTTAATGAGTAAGGCTGTCTGAGGTATTACCCTTTACTTTAAATCAGTGCTGTCTGAGGCATTTTCTTTTTTAATTTAAATTAATGCTGCCAGCAAACACACCCTCACAGTGCCGTTACCTAAGGTGCCGCATAAGGTGCCCTATAAGGCACTCCAGAGGGCACATATAAGGTACACTGTCCGCCAAGGCACCTTATGAGGCACCTTAAGGTTATAGCATGGTGAGGGTGTTTTTGCTGGCAGCACTAATTTAAATTAAAAAAGGAAATGCTTCAGACAGCCCTACCAAATAACACCACTGTGGGATCAAACCCATGACCTCTGTTTCCACACTCGGTGAAGTAACCAGTGGGCTACATCTCTATAGCTACTAGTGAACCCCTGGCTGGCTACAGAAGGACTGCAGATCACCACACAAACTGCCTGCTGTGGTTACCAGGATAGGGTTAACCCACCCGTACCCATGATGCACTGCACATGCAGATCAGCAGTCTACAGATGATCACAAGATGGGGTATGCACCCCCACAGCACCTCGGCCTAGTAGGGAGAACTGACTGTGTGTGATACTGGCACAGAGTAGCTACAGACCGACACATTGTGGGGGTACTGTGCTCACCCTGAGGGCGAGGGGGGCGCCCAGCACCAGGTCTGCAGCAGCTGGCTTAGCTGAGATAGGCTATGCTGCAGGTCGCCATCTCTGCCAGTGTGTGATTAGGTAGTCCTTGCAGCCACACCTAGGATACACCTGTGTCCATCTGTATTTCCTAGTCATGTATAGCCCTTGTGGACTATGATGCACCCAGAATAGTGCATATCCTGTATGAGTGCCATGGTCACATGATTTAAGAGAAGGGGGGTGTTTGGACCCATAGGCAGATTATGTAGCACCACCCAACATGCCCCCTGGGGCTCAGGGTGGGGGAACAGGATCTCCCACCAACAGATCCACATTCTACATCCCTACAATGGTGGCAGTAGAGAGGACCATCCACCCCAGTCCTGCTGGGGAACAGGCACCCTACAGGGCAGTCAAGGCAGATCTGTACATATCCATAAGGCAATAGCAGACAGACACTAGGCCTGGAAATGCTCATCTGCCCCCCACCACTATATGACAGTCTCCAGCCACTGCACCCTGCAAGTTGTTCCAGCTATACATATACTAACTGCAGACAGTCTGCTAGCTAGTCCATAGTGCATGTTCCTGGTGGAACTGTGTGCACCCAAAACTGGGATGTGAGCACACACACCAAGCAGATAAGCCAGTGATTGGGCCACAGAAAAAAAGAACACATAAAAATCACTTGAGAGAAACACTATACAACACTATGGGGGAACCTAGCCATGCCGTGGTCACTGCTCAGTCAGGGTGAGAGTGACCTCCCAGCAGGACATGCTGTGGCCACCCTGTCCATGCAGGTGGTGGCCGGGCACTACAATGTCCCAGCCATTGCCCTATGCCCTGTGCAGATGCATACTGCCCAGGCCACCCTGTCCGGGCCATACCCACAGGTACCTTGCTCCTCATTATGCACAATGGCAGACTAACACTCGAAACAGTGCAAGCAGTGTGGGCTGAGTAAGGTGCAGGCAGCCACAACACACTGGACAGACAGACACACACTCCCACACCTATGCCAGCATTGTGCAAATATAGAGGCTTTTGGCAGCCCTGGCCACCACACCAGTCCTGGGCACAGTGCAGGCATGGCTATGTTATGCAATACTGTTGTGGTCACTCCCCGGGGTGGTAAACACTGTCAGAAACCAAAACTGAAACACACTCCACAGATATCAGAAAGGTTGCTATGATGCAGCTCTATCAGCAAATTGTGCTTAACTTTGGAATTGTTATCCGCCATTAATCATAGCAACCTTTTGATATATGTGTAATGTATTTCCAAGTTTAGGGCAGCATTGCTAAGGTATGCAAGTGCTAGTATTGGGAGATGCTGCTGCGCGCAGGGCCCAACAGCCTGACTCTCCATGAGGCTTTGGATAGTGGAGCCTGTGGGTGTGGGTGTTTATGCCCCTGTTGGCCGCTGCTCTAGGGCAGAGGTTCCAAACTCCGGTCCTGGTGGGCCAAACACTATTCAGGTTTTCATGCTGTCTCTAATGAATATGCATGAGATACATTTGCATACAATGGGGCTGGCACATACTAATGCAGCACAGGCATATTTATTAGGGACAGCATGAAACCTGAATGGTGTTTGGCCCTCCAGGACTGCAGTTTGGAAAACTCTGCTCTAGGGATTGCACATGTTTATGGTGCCTGTGCTCTGTAGGGTAAAATATAGGCATTTCAGGCATGTTTATTTTATCTGCAATAAAGGTTCCATCTTTATTACCATGGGATTAGTTCTGGGTAAAATATGGGGAAAGGTTTGACAGGAGCCGCAGCTGGGACTTGAACCTGTGACCTTCTGTTCCTAAATAGAAACATAGAAACATAGAAACATAGAAACATGATGACAGAAAAAGACCACATGGCCTATCTAGTCTGTCCTTCCATAACAACAACTACAACAGTCCACTTTTTACCTTTAGAGATCCTCTGTGTTGGTCCCATGCTTTTTTGAATTCAGTTACTGTCCTCATCTCTACCACCTCCACTGGGAGACTATTCCATGGATCCACTACTCTTTCCGTAAAGAAATATTTCCGCATATCACTCCTGAATCTATCTCCCTTCACCCTCAACCCATGTTCCCTCGTAGCAGAACTTGCTTTCAATTGAAAGAGGCTCTCTCCCTGAACATTTATGCCACGGAGGTATTTAAACATCTCAATCATATCACCTCTATCCTGCCTTTCCTCTAAGGTGTACATATTAAGATCCTTAAGTCTGTCCTCATATGCTTTATAATGAAGCCCATTAATCATTTTAGTAGCCACCCTCTGCACCGACTCCATCCTGTTCACATCCTTTTGAAGGTGCGGTCTCCAGAATTGCACACCATACTCCAAATAAGGTCGCACCAAAGACTTATAAAGAGGCATTATCACCTCCTTTTTTCTGCTAGCCATTCCTCTCTGTATGCACCCAAGCATCCTTCTAGCTTTTTCCGTCACCTTTTCTACCTGTTTAGCTACTTTAAGATCATCAGACACAGCCACGCCTAGGTCCCGCTCTTCTTTAGTGGACAAAAGTACTTCACCTCCTATACTGTATTGCTCCCTTGGATTGCTGCAGCCCAAATGCATGACCTTACATTTTTTAACATTAAATCCCAGCTGCCAAATTCTAGAACATTCTTCAAGCTTAACTAGATCCCTCCTCATGTTATCTACACCTTCCTGGGTGTCTAATCTATTGCAGATTTTGGTATCATCTGCAAAGAGGCAAACCTTACCCGACAGCCCTTCCGCTATATCACTAACAAAGATGTTAAAAAGAATCTGACCAAGGACAGATCCCTGGGGCACACCACTGGTAACATCCTTCTCCTTAGAGTGAGCTCCATTTACTTGTAATCTTTGTCGCCTCCCACCCAACCAATTTCTAACCCAAGCAGTAACTTTAGGGTCCATCCCTAGGGTGCTCAGTTTGTTTATAAGTTGCCTGTGAGGAACAGTGTCAAAGGCTTTACTGAAATCTAAATACACCACATCTAGAGCTCTCCCTCGGTCCAACTCCCAGGTCACCCAAGACCTGCCTCTGGTGAATCCATGCTGCCTCGGACCCTGTAATCCACTGGACTCCAGAAACCTCACTATTTTCTCTTTCAGCAGTGTTTCCAATAATTTACTCACCACCGAAGTTAAACTAACAGGCCTGTAGTTTTCAACCACATCCTTACTTCCGCTTTTGTGTAAAGGCACCACATGAGCCTCTCTCCAGTCCTTTGGCACCACTTTTGACTCCAACGAGGCATTGAAAAGGTCAGTCAGTGAAGTTGCTAGAACGTCCCCAAGTTCCCTCAGTATTCTAGGGTGTATCCCATCCGGTCCCATCGCTTTGTCTACTTTAAGTTGAGCTAGTTTCTCACGAACACAGTCTTCTGAAAATTGTTCAAGATGTCCCTCGCTTCTGTTCTTATTTGTGGGTGTTTTCTGAGGTTCTGCTCCTGATTCTTCATCTGTGAACACAGAACAAAAATATTTGTTAAGCAATTCCGCTTTATCCTTATCAGCTTCTACATATTCCCCCCCTGCACCCTTGAGTCTGACAATACCACTTTTGCCCTTCCTCTTCTCACTAATATATCTGAAAAATGTCTTATCCCCCCATTTTATTGCATTGGCTATTTCCTCCTCCTTTTGAATCTTTGCCTTCTTGACTACTTTGCTATCTTCTCTAAGTTTTTCCAAATACAGATGCCTGTCTTCCTCTCTCTGTGGTCTCTTGTATTTCATGAAGGCCTCCCTCTTTTTCTTCACTTTTTCAGCTACTTCCTTCGAAAACCATTGCGGTCTCCTGTTCCTTTTGCCTTTATTTACCATTTTAACAAAAAGGCTGGTTGCCCTTAAAATACCCCCTTTCAGTTTTGCCCACTATTTTTCTACATCCCCCAGCTGTTCCCATCCCACTAACGACTCCCTGAGGTATTGGCCCATCTTCACAAAGTTAGTCTTCCTAAAGTCTAAGATCCTCACCTTGGAATGGATTCTAACAGCCCTATTCCTAATACTGAACCATACCATCTGGTGATCACTGGATGCAAAATGATCTCCCACTACAATATCAGAAACACTTTCACCATTGGTAAGCACCAAGTCCAGTATGGCCCCTTCACGTGTGGGGTCTGTTACCAATTGCCTGAATAGTTTTCCCTGTAGAGTATCCAGGATCTCCTTACTTCTAGATGATACTGCAGCAGGAATGTGCCAATCAACATCTGGCATATTGAAATCTCCTATCAGTAGCACTTCCCCTTTCCTAGCAATGCTGCGTATGTCTTCAATTAACTCTCTGTCCACCTCTTCCTCTTATTTTATTTATTTATTTACATTCTCTTATATACCACGCTATTCTGCATCAGTGCGGTTTACATTGAACAAACTGAAATTACATTGAACAGGGCATTATAACTTGGAGAGAACTATTTTACAGGGAGAATGGGCTATGGAGGGTTACGTGGCTTGCCCAAGACCACAAGGAGCACCTGTGGGACTAGAAACCCCAGTCCTTCCAGCCCAAGGTTGCTGTCCTCTAGTGGGATTTGAACCCCCAACCTTCCGGCCTGAAGTACCTTGCCCCAACCACTAGGCCACTCCTCCACTCCCTCACTCTTGTGAGGGAGGTCTGTATATCACACCAGTGCAAATAGATTTCTCTTTCCCTCTTTCTAATTTAACCCACAATGCCTCCTCTCTCCCTTTTAAGCTCTGTAATTCCAAAGCTTTAATAGTAGTTTTTACATATAGTGCCACTCCTCCTCCCCTTCTTCGTACCCTGTCCTTTCTGAATAAAGTATAGCCATATATAGTTACATCCCAGTCATGGTTTTCTGTGAACCATGTTTCTGTAACTGCCACTAAATCCAAGACAGCCACTCCCACCAAAGCTTCAACTTCAGGGATCTTATTTCCCATGCTACGGGCATTAATACACTGGCTTTGTATAATTAATGCACTGGCTGTGTGTAATGCACCACACTGTTACCACAGGGGTAGCTTATTCCCTGGGGATACCATGACTGTTTGTCAGATAGACCCTGTCTTTTGCACTGCACTGCACCCACCTAAGCGGGGCTAGGCCATGGTCTGCTGTGGGCAGATGCCACTGCCCCTCCGCCACCAGCACCGCTCCGCCACCATGCTGGTGGTGGTGCAGTCCCAGGCCATCCAGTATGCCGGTAGGCAGCTGCCTATGGTATGGGTTCTCGGGTAGGGGTGTCTACATGGACATGTGCGCTTCCCCCCCCCCACACCACCTGTCAATGTTATGTGCCCTTGGGGGTGCCTGCTGGGTAATCTCCCCTGTGACACTGTGGGACACACACTCATGCCCATGTTGGACCCTCGTCAGTTGCTGTCTTGCTGCTTTACAGTTTCGGCATTCCTATGTGCCACCTAGGCATCTGCCTAACCCGCACTGTGCCCCAGCTGGACCACAGCATGTGCCGCCTGCAGCCCCCTGTATGCCATTTACAGCATCAGTACAGTTGTCCTTTCCTACGTGCCCACTCTGCTGTTGCTGCACATGTGCACGCCATAACAAACCTGCCCAATCTAAATGACAGAAACCCTGATCAGCACTATTTCAATGTGGGATCATTCACTTTGTAGGGGGACAGAGCATAGACCCTTCCAAACATGAGATCTTAATTTATACGCTTTTTCAGTGGTGTTCCTTTATGTTTATCATTAATATCACTATTGGCCAGCTTGGTTATTGGGATTTTAGATGTGGTCTGGTCCTTTTATATGTTTATTTGCCTTTTTGTTCCCTGCACATGTATCACAACTATCACTTTTATGGGTTTCCCTACCTTTGCTGCACATTGCTGACTGAAATGGTTTCTCTTTCCTGCAAATGTGCCTTAACGCGAGGGTTTCACTGGCGTTAGTGTTCAGACCCGTATTTGACAGCATTAGTGTGCCTCTCCCCTCCCACTCTCTGCCATTGACCCCTTCTCTCCGCCCTCTGGGAAGCCTTACTCCACCCTTCAGGCCCGGATTTCACAGCGTTAGTGTGTCTTAATGCCGCCGCTGCATTATTGTGCGATAACGTCACTTATCGCACGATAATACCACCGCTGCAATGTTAAGACGGTTTAGTAAACATACCCCTATGTCTTAGGATCAATCTTAAACTGAGAATAAGAAGTTTCTTGGCATAAATCCAGTGGAAGGGAATTCCATAATGTAGGAACCATAGTAACATAGTAAATGATGGCCGATAAAGACCAGCATGGTCCATCTAGTCTGCCCATTAAGGTGACTAGAACTGTAGAGTTGCACCTGCCACTCCTTGCAGGTTTCTCCCCCTCTTTGCCTTTGTTTCAGGAGGTACTTGCTACTCTGGGCACGTTACCCGTTCTATTTATGCAGGTATTTAAGTTTGCTTTGACAACATCCTCTTGCCATATAAGGATCGTTTGTATCTGGCCTATACCTTTTTTAAATTTGTCAGTGGTTTTGCCCCTAGCACCTCCATTGAGAGGGCATTTCAGGCATTTGCCACCCTTTCCTTGAAAGTATTTCCTAATGTTGCTTTTAAGTTAACCTCCTTGCAGCTTCATTTCTTGTCCTCTAGTTCTACAGTTTCCCTGTCTTTAAAAAGGGTTTGTTTGCTCGTTAATACTCTTAAGTATTTAAATGCCTGAAACATATTTCCCCCGTCCCTTCTCTCCTCTAGGGAATGCATATTTAGGTCTTTGAGTCTCTTCTCATACATCTTCTGGTGCAGGCCCCAAATCCATTTTTGTTGCCTTCCTCTGAATTGTCATATGAAAGGCTGTGAGATTTTAGGTTCCAGCCTAATGTATATATAATAAAGATTGATAAGGAGATTACCCTTAGATGATCAAAGTCCATGTGATGGCAAGGAAGGGATAAATAGGCTGGAAAAAATGGGAATTCTGTAATAGAATACATGATGTGTATCAGTATCAGAATAACTGTGATTTTCTCTGGAAGCCTGATTGATTTGAAATTCGGTATGAAAAGGAGATGTGTTCTTAATATCTCATTGAGAGCCCTGCTGCAAAGACAACTCAAGGCCTTGTCTACAATGGAGACTGGAGCTGGGAACAAACATCTTCCCAAGAATGCCCTATTTCCAGGGTGACCAACTGGGAGAGAGCTTATACTGTGATTCAGGAAATATATGTTAAGCACCCCAGTGGGAGAAAGGGACATTCCTGCCCTAGTGAATCAAGGGTTACAGGTTGCAAGCTATCAGGGACAACAAAGGCACGCACATGCTATCAGAACAATGCACATAATATGGGAGCTGTGCTAACAGAATTCTCCCTGCCTGGGATCGGTAGAAATCTCTATTACCAAGCTTTATATAATACTAAAAAGCAAGGGCAGCATAATGAGCAACAGTGGCTGGGCAAAATAAAATGCCTAGCTGCCACCATTTCAACTAAGGAAGCGCTTAAAGTTAGGACAGTCATTCATCTGTCCTAACTCTTACCACTCATGCTATTCAGTTAGTGGCTGAATATCACCACTAATCACTGCCCCCACTCCATCCTCATTAACTGGATGCCTTTTCGGCAGTCTGTGAGGATATTCAGTGGCATTAACTGGTTAGTGCCACTGAATATCATGGTGCTAGCATTTATGCTGGTTAGCAGGTCTGCTAACCAGTAAAAATGTTTTAAATATGACCTCCCAAGGTCAAAGCATGCAATTGTCCAAAGCCTCTCAGTTATCCAGGAAATTTTCTTCATTCAGTGGGGTCTGAAATAAAACACAGATGATAGGCAGCACTGGACAAGATAAAAGGAGGGCATTCCAAGCATCCACCACCCTTTCAGTGAAAAAGTATTTCCTGACATTGCCTTTCAATTTAATCCCTTGCAGCTTCATGCTTCCCTGTCTGTGGAAGAGGTTTGTTTGTTCATTATTTCTCTTTAAGTATTTAAAGGTCTGAATCATATCTCCCCTGTCCCTCCTCTCCTCCAGAGTGTACATATTTAGCTTTTCAAGTCTCTTCTCATAAGGCTTCTGACGCAGGCTTCAAATCATTTTGGTTGCCTTCCTCTGAACAGTTTCCAGTGTTTTTATATCCTTTGCCAGATACGATCTCCAAAACTGAACACAGTATTCCAAGTGAGGCCTCACTAGTGACTTATACAGTGGCATTAGTACCTCTTCCTTTCTGCTGGTATGCAACCCAACATTCTCCTGGCTTTTGCCACCACCTTGTTGCACTGTTTTGCCACCTTGAAATCCTCAGAAATAATCACACCAAGGTCCTTCTCCTGGCCCATGCACACCAACATCTCGCACCCTATAGCGTAAATTTCCCCAGGTTTTCTGATTCCCAAGTGTATGACACAGCACTTCTTCACATTAAATCTTAACTTCCAAGCATTAGACCATTCTTCCAGCTTTTGTAGATCTTTCCTCATGTTATCTACTCCCTCAGGGGAGTCCACTCTTTTGCAAATGTTCATGTCTTCTGCAAAAAGACAGACTTTTCCATGCAGTCCTTCAGCAATATTACTCACAAATACATTGAACAATGCCGGGACCAGGACCGAATCCTGGGGCACCCCGCTAATCACCCTCCTTTCATCTGAGTGAGCTCCATTTACCATCATCTTCTGTTGTCTGTCAGTCACCCAATTTCTGATCCAGTTCACCACCTTGGGACCCATCCCCAAACTACTAAGTTTATTGATAAGCCTCCTATGAGGAACAGTATCAAAGGCTTTGCTGAAATCCAGGTAGATGACATCCATCACATGCCCCTGATCTAGTTCTCTGGTTACCCAGTCAAAGAACTCAATCAGTATTGTTTGGCAAGATCGTCCTTTGGTAAAACCATGTTGCCTCAGATCATGCAACCTGTTGGTTTTGAGAAAGTCCACTATTCACTCTTTCATAAGCGCCTCCATTACTTTTCCCACCACCGAGGTAAGGCTCACAGGCCTGTAGTTTGTCACTTCTTCCCTTCACTTTTGTGAAGAGGTACCACATCCACCCTTCTCCAGTCCTGAGGAACTACTCCTGTTTTAAAGGATCTGTTGAAAACATCCTTTAATGGCCCTGCAAGAACGTCTCTGAGCTCTTTCAGTATCCTGGGATGTATCCCATCTGGTCACATGGCCTTGTTCACTTTCAGTTTTGCAAGTTGTTCTAACACATCATCTTCAGTGAATGGTGTGGTATCTACTTCATTCGCATTTTTATATTTGGGAGTCACAGATGGTCCTTCTCCAATATTTTCTTTAGGAAAAACAGAGCAGAAGTGTTTGTTTAGCAATTTTGCTTTTTCAATGTCACTTTCCACAAATTCGTTCCCAGCACTTCTGAGTCCTGCAATTCCATTTCTGATTTTCCTCCTCTCCTGAATATACCTGAAGAAAGTTTTGTCGCCACACGTCACATCTTTAGCCATCTTTTACTCTACCTTTGATTTTGCTTTCTTTATTTCTCTTTTTGTCTCTTTTAGTTTGCTCCTGTATTCCGTACTGTGTTCCTCTGTTTGCAAGCTTTTGAATTTTGTGAAAGCTGTGTTTTTTGCCTTTATTTGAGCAGCCACTTCTTTGGAAAACCAAACAGGTTTCCTTCTCCTCTTGTTTTTATTTACTTTCCTTACATATTTATCTGTTGCCCCTTTTATTGCCACCTTTAGTTTAGCCCATTGCAATTCCACTTCCCTTATCCCCTCCCACCTTGCCAACTCCTCCTTCAGGTACTTGGCCATTTTACTGAAGTCAGTGTTTTTGAAATTTAGGACTTTGAACTTGCTATGACTGGACTGCACCTTGACTTTTATCTCAAACCACACCATGTGATAATTGCTGCTGCTCACAGAGGCACCCACCCAGACATTCAACATGCTATCACTGTTGGTGAGCATTAAATCCAGCACTGAACTTTCCCTGGTTGGTTCCATCACCATTTGTTTAAGTGACATATCTTGGAAAGCATCCACAATTGTTTTGCTTCTTGCCAGATTCATAGAAGGAGTGTTCCAATCCACATCGGGTAGATTAAAGTCACCCAATATGATCACTTCCCCCTTTGTAGCTATCTTGGCAATATCTATAATCAATTCATTATCTATTTCTTCAATTTGAGTCGGAGGTCTGTAGACTACAGCAGTATGGATGACAGTGCCATTTCCTCTTTCCAACACAATCCAGAGCACTTCTTCTTTTCCCCATGCCCCCTGCATTGCACTAGCTTTAATATTGCTTTTTACATACAAAGCTACTCCTCCTCCTCCTCCTTTTCCACTTTCTCTGTCTCTTCTGAATAGATTATAGCCAGCTATGGCTATATCCCATTCATGCAATTCATTAAACCATGTTTCTGTAATGGCCACAATGTCCAAGTCCATTTCCACCATTAGGGCTTCCAGGTCCGGAACTTTGTTGGCTAAGCTTTGCGCATTTGTGCTCATTGCTTTCCAGCATTTAACTGGCTTGCGTGTATTTTGCATTGATATTGTTCTGCCCACTTCTTCCCACTTGTCGTTGATGTGCGGTTTAAAAGTGTGGCTGTTTCTGATGCTGTTCTGCATTTGCCGGGAGTGACGTCCTGAACTAGTCTTTCTCCATCCATCACCCCCTTTTTCTAGTTTAAATGCATATCCTCATACTGCCTGAAATTTTCACTTAGGATTCTTTTCCCTGCGACAAAGAGATGTAGTCCATCAGCACATTATAGTCTCTTGTTGGTCCATCTGTTTCCCCAGTCGCCAATAAATCTGAATCCTTCTCATTCGCACCAGGTCTGGAACCATGTATTAAAGCTGTTTTTGCGATGCAGCCTTTCTGCCCCTGTACCATGAACAGGTATGAGCCCTGTGCAGCCATAACACTCACACGGCCCTTGGTACAGCCCTGAGGAGCAGGGAAGCCAGGGTTCAAATTCCATTGCTGTTGTTATTGGAACTGTGCTGAGTACTGGAGATGATAGAGTGTTTTCTTCTCTACGTCCTCTGGATGTTGTTCAGCCAAAATGAGCCCTTTTCAGGTGCCTGGAGCAGGTCTCAGCTTAGACGCGACTGGATTTTTCTGAGATCATGCCTCCAATATGTCCCTGTGTAGATTTGTATGTCAACAAACCAAGCTTCTAAAATGGCTCTGGAGATGCCTCTATGTCTGTTTTCTGATGTACAAAGCACAAATAGGGCTTCCAAAATGATCCCCTATTTGTGCATGCTATAGAATAGTTTTCATCAGTTTTGTTGTGCACAAATATGTTATATATGAAAACGTAGACAACAGTAGAGATCATCCGAAATCTATCATACTGTTGGTCTATTGTTGGCCTCTTTTTCATAAAGTCAGAATTATAAGCTGAGGACAATCTCTCTGAGGTCTTTTAACTGAACTGAGATCTATTGTGAATATATTGGGAGCAAAAAACCATTTAGAGATATGTTTACTAATTGGCGGTAGCAGTTCCGATATCGCACGGAAACCGCTACCGCCAATTAATAATTTATCATATCCCTTAGATTCTTACCAAACTACAAGAATTTGAACTTCCTTTAAAGAAAGGTACTGTATACACTATAGTCCATTCATCTAATATATTAGAAAGAGATGAAAAAATAAAGATCACACATTACATTATGCATTGTCTATTATATTCTATTTAATTGACAAAAGTACAAATTAAACAAAATAAAGGGAGGTTCAGATTAATAAACAATGACTTGACAACCAGGTCAGAAAGACAAATGCAAGTTGTAAAATGCAGTATTTCAAAACTGTTGAACTGTGAGAAGACTACATATTCTGCAGTGTTGTTTAGAATTGCCCTCAGGAACTATGAGATGCACTATGAGATGGCTGACAAGCTCAGATCCGCAGTGGCAGCCAACACAAACTGGAAAGTGCCAGTGATTAGGAAGAGAAGGACCAGGGCGATCTTGAAGTGGATGGGAATAGGCTGGCCACTCTGTGTGGTGGAGCTGAGGAGTGGTTCTAACTCCTAGCAGAGATGGTGGATGCTGCCATATCAAAGGTAGAACCTGGTGAGGCACTACTCATTTGTGACATCATGGGCATCTGATAAGGGTGCCTCCTGGTGGCTCTCCTGAGCTCCCTGTGGGCCTTATGCAGCATGGCCAATACAAACCATGTGTTCGTCTCATCCATGATTCCTGGCTCCCACCACCCAGTGACTCCTACCAATGTCCATTGACTCCCACCATGAACACTCAGGGACTCCCACCACACACACAGGTATTAGGAACCCCCACACACAGGTATTAGGGACCCACACAGAGACACAGAGGCTGCAGCAAATACTGGGACACAGAAATACAGTAGACAGCAGAGAACTGAGCAACAGGCAGACAGACACACCAAAAGCCAAGGAGTGGTCACTGGAAGTTTGGAAATGGCACCGCTTGTGGAAGGAGGGGATGAGGGAGTGGGTGTCTCCAAGGAAAGGGAGAGGAAGATACACTACAGAGAAACAAACAGTAGCTCAAGAGGCACCTAAAGTATGTGGACACAGATGACAGTCAAACCAAAAACTCACAAGCCAAGCTCCTCCAGTCACTAACGCCACAAGCAGTCCCAACAGACAACAAAGACGTATCCTTAATCATGATTAATAACAAGCATAGATTGGCATGTTTAAAAAATCTGCCTTGTATGTCTTTGACCTTTGTGAAATATATCATTGATGTTCAGATGCTAGTGTCACCTAGGCTATTTCCAGAAACACTCACCCCCACACACCCCCATGGAGACATTCATGTCCGATACAGAAGCATACATCTCGCAGTCTTTCTAAAATGGCAGAATGGCATTTTATACATGGGTACAGATTCCCATTTTTATGGCATCACATCCACGCTTACAACACAAATAGGACTTCTTAAATAACCCCCATGGAGACTGATTCTGGTAGAGGCACGCCAGGACCATCTGGATGGCCCCAAGCAAGATGGGCCCATTTGGACTCGATTCTGTATCACAGGAACAAAACGTCCCCGCAGTAGCCAGAATTGGGCCTGAGGATGGTCTGGTGTGCCCCTGCTGCCTGTGGGGATGTCCTCCCCACAGACGCCCCTGACTCCGTCATTCTCAGCCGCCCTTTTCCCCCACCGCCCAATCTAAGACTGACCTGCCATGGCCTGGATCGGGTGGCAGGAATCCCCCCGCACCTAGCCCCGGCTTCAGGGGGTGATCCCCAGCCCCGTTTGCAGCAAAGGTGCTGCTTATTCCAGCCCTGTATGTGCTGCCCTGCTGGCCCACCCCCGCTCTGCCCCGATCCCCCCTCCTTCCATCCCCTGCCGGCTCTACCCATCCTGATGCACAGGATGCACAGGGAGAGCTGGTGGCAGATTTGGGCCCCACATTTCTGCATAAGGCCCATAATCTCTGATTTCCGATGTTGGTGAAATGAACTTCTCCCTTAAATGAGAATTAATTTTTCAATTCATATACTTCTGCTAGGAAATATACGTACTGTAGTATGGACAAGATATCAGATCATGGCTAAATGACAGTCACGGGTTCCTGTTTTTTCTGTCTCATACTAACATATTCTGATTTCTCTTTTTCTATTTTCTGATGACCAAATTTTTGACAGGGATCCAAAACTTGAAAAAAATATGAATCTACTGAAAGTGAGATTAGTTAGTAGGCAGCTATAGAAAGAATACAACTGATGATTCTAGCCATAGGCACTATGTTCATGAAAGAACATTGAGACTCTGCATGTCTTATAAAAGTACTGTGTACATTTTAGGGGCCCGTTATGTAAAGGTTAATGTGCATTAATGAAGTTAACACATGTTAAGTGCCATTGTGCCCATAGAAATAAAAGGGCTGAAGGCACTTAAGGAGTGCTAACTTCATTAATTCACATTAAAACCTTTAGTAAAGGTCCCCTTAGAGGCACGTTTCGATGGGACATCCAAGTGCAATTTGGGACATTAAAGCCAGAAGGTCTGAAAAGAAAGGCAGGCACGTGCAAGTTCAGGCACAATTCCAGAAATGTGGAAGTGCCTGATATGCACGTGTATCAAATGTATATATAGACATCCCCAGGAGAGCATTCAGGAACCAAGACATCTAATAGCATGATGGTTAGAGAAGTGACTTAATTACTGGTTGGCCAGGATTCAAATCCTACTGTGGGATTTTGTAATCTAAGACTAGTCGCTTAATTTTCCATCTTCTCTACACTCTTTGGATGTTTGAAGGTGAAAAGAATAACTTTCCTGATATTATTTGTGCCTGGAGCAGGAATAAACATGCATGAGCCTGCAGACAGCTCTGCTGCTTCTGAGATTGAACAAGGACATATAAATCCATTGCTCCTCCCCAGACAGGCCTCTGCCACACCCATGTGCCTACTTGAACCTCCCTATACTGGAGACGTCTAAGAACGGTATTTGCAGCAACAGAGAGAGGTGTCCGTAATTTTGATGTGCATGTCTGCAGATGTCCAAACCATGACCAAACCTTTTAGATTGATCTTCTTAGTGTTTGGAAAATGGGACACACCCCTCCCGACAATGATGTGTGATGTAGCATTAGAGCCTCAGAGATGGCCATGAATAGTTCAATCACAATTCCTTTGAATAAATTAGCAGATAGGAGAAGTACAGCTTCATGGTCACTCAGTGAGAGTTCTAGGGCTAGAGGATGTGGAGATCCTGAGAGACAACTAGGAGCAATGCAATGCAATGCAATGTGTGCCTTCGAGTCAGTCCTGACTCCTGGCAACCTAGAAGCTCCAGGGTTTTCTTGACAGTGTCACCGGAAGTAGATTGCCAGGGCTTTCTTCCGAGGCAATGGAGGGTTAAGTGACTTGCCCAAGGCCACAAGGAGTGCTAGTGGGAATTGAACCCTGGTTGCTTGGTTACCAAGCCAGTGTTCTAACCACTAGGCTACTCCTCCACTAGGAGCAATAGAGGCTGTCATTATGCCACACTGGGGAAAGACAGTTTGCAGCTTGTGACTTGGAGACACAAGGGACTTGAAAATGACGCATTCCTTGGATACTAGTCAAATAATAATCTGGAAGTTTGTAAGGGTCCAAATACCAGGCAGGTGCATGTTCTCTTCTGTTTATTAATTGTTCTCCTGAACTTTTTCTTTTTTGTAAGATGGAATTAGGCATTCATAGATAGGCAAAAACAGTTATTTCATGCCCATGATCCCAGGAGTACACTTCATTCACTCTGCCATAAACACCAAATTGCCTTATTACAGCTCTTGGTTGGTTGTACTATTACATGCAGAACATGGATTATGTTTAACAGTTCTGCAATAGATCATCCATCATAACACAAAACTATAAGGGAACATTTTTTAATAAGAAATCCTAAAACTGTTAAACAAAAGGCCCCTTTATTTTCAAACATGCTATAAAAATATGTAAATGGGCATTGACGACACTGGATAAAATAATATTGAATTTTAATTGGAAGCTGAAGACTTAATTAAACTGGCTACAGCCTAATTATTTCTAAAATCGTGGCTTTTAATTACCCAGCATAATGTATGTCTCAATACTGTATTAAGTCAAAAGCTATAATAGTATTTCTGTTTCCAGTTTTCCTCCCATTGTTAATTTGTTAGTTTAATGGTTACGTAGGAGAACAGCTAGCCCTAGCATAGAAAATGAACAAGGAGCTGGAATGATTTATTATATAGGAAAGGAAATTGCAGTATACCTCTGAGGTGATGAGTTTGGCTTATGTTGGTAGCCTGTATCATGCAGATAGCATCCTCACCTGTCTGACAACGTGTCTTATTTTATGACCTTATTTTATTTTTGTGTTAAATTGAGCTCTCATAGAAGGTGTCAGCTTGACAGCACTAGCAACTGAAATCCTTCATTTACCCATAGGACAACACAAGCAGTAGAAGCTGAAGCTGTATTTACAGAATAAAATGTCTTATGTCTCATTCCCTCAAGTTGCAGACCATGGTTTTCTATAACGTGTATGTTTACTAAAGGGCGGTAAGAAAGCAAGTGTGACATTAACACGCATTATCGGCACCCTTAAATGGGTAATGCTGTAGAAAATGTTGATAACACTGGTTTAATGTTCGGAAGCTTGGCCCTTAACGCTAAGGTGAAAGGAGGTGGAGAGTGGGTGTTAATGGGGTGGAGAGTGGGCAGAGATAGGATGTGCTACTCTAACACCGGGTTGTGGAACCTTGCATTAGAGCCCGCAGTGCTGGGAACCCTAACGCCAACTGAAACCTCACGGAAACGGCTATTTCTGAGGGAAGAGAGCCTATTTAAATGTATGCAATGTGCTTCACCCACCGGAGTTCCCAATGATATTTATTTACTTATTTATTTAACTGAATTTGATATACCGTTATTCTACAAGGCATAATGGTTTACAAAGAACAGAGCAAAATGGTTTACATAGAACAAGCTGATAATGGTACAGATAACTTTATAGAACAGTGCAGTCAACTATGTACAAGGCCAATTCTGGCAAACTATATACAGACAGCTATGCGGAGATAGCTGGTTTAGGTTGATGGAGTTGATATAGTAGATGAAAGTAGTGGAATGTGTCAATGGAATATCTGGGTTTATTTCTAGGAGGGGAAAAGAGAGGGTTATGGTGGGGGGGGAGAGAGGGATCATTTGCTGTGGGCTGGATGCTGGGGATGTAACATAGTATTCTTCAAATAGGAATGTTTTGAGGTGCTTCTTAAAGGTGATGTGAGATTGTATACAGCATAAGGTGTGGGGGGGGGGGGAGTTGTTTCCATAAGGTAGGGGCGTAGAATTCAAATGCTCTGGTGCAAGTGTGTTGTGGTTTCTTGCAGAATTGTGATGATGGAAGGAAAAGATTGGCTGTATTTTATCGACAAAGTCTGTTTTTGATAGCTTGCTTAATTAGGGATTGCTTCTGTTCAGCCGAATTGTTGAAATGAGCTCTGTGGATGATGGCTAGTGTCTTAAATTTAATGTGGGAGGCAACAGGGAGCCAGTGGAGGGATTTCAATGTAGGGGTGATGTGTGATTGTCTTGGAACACTGGCTATGATGCAAGCTATGGTGTTTTGAGCAATCTGGAGAGGATCAATGGTAGATTTAGGGAGCCCACAGAGAACAGAGTTACAGTAGTCAAGGAGTTGAGTAATGGAGACTTGGCAGATTGTCCAGAAGCTGTCTGGTGAAAGGAGTCAAAAGTTTCGGAGGATTCGGAGTTTGAAATATATGTTATTGGTGACATTCTTGACATGATATTGGAAGCTTACATGCTGATCCAGGGTGATGCCAAGGTATTTTGTTTGGGATTTGACATGTATGTCCATCTCCGAGTTTGATGGAGAGGGTTTGAAGTTGTGGTCTTTGGAGATGTGAAGGATCTCTGTTGTGTTGAAGGTTATTGCAAAGTTGTGATGCTATAGCCATAGGATGATTTAATTGAAGCATTTGTTGATGCAAAAGTAGTCAGGGGAATGAAGTGAAGATCATTATATCATCAGCATAGAGTTGGTAGCCAACCTTCAATTTCTGTATGATGAAGCATAATGGTCTGATGTATATATTGAAAAGGATGGAAGAGAGTGGAACCTTGAGGGACTCCTTGAGGAAGGGTGTAAGGCGCAGATGGTTATCTATATTTATTGTTTGGGTTCGATTGGATAGGTAGAAATGGATCCATTTGAGAGGGGTGCCTTGACTCCGATGGTGTTAAGTTGGTTAAGCAGAATTTGATGAGATACAGTGTTAAATGTGGCAGAAATGGCCACAAATAACAGAATGAAGCCAGAAGAGGGTTTTTCCATTCCAATGATGAGTGTATTTAGTAGGAAGGTGAGAAGAGTTTTGGCGCTGTGATAGGGACGAAAACCATGTTGCCTGAGGTCAAGTGGGGGCAGATCTGTCCACCTGCTCCTGAAGTTAGATTTGGACTGCCTTTTCAATAATTTTGGAAAGGTGAGGAACGCTGGCTATACAGTAGGTCTGTAGGATGCAGGAGAGTTGGGATCAAGGTTAGGTTTCTTGAGTAAGGGTCTCACAGAGGCTTGCTTGAGAACAGGAGGGAGATATACTTGGCTGAGTGAAGCTTGGAGGATGGTGGAGATGAATGGTAACATAGTGTTTTTTGTTTGCTTGATCCAGGTTACTGGGCAGGGGTCCAGGGGGGGAGGTGGTAGCATTGATGTGGTTGATGATGTTTAATATTTCTTCAGGGGGAACATCTCTGAACATTGTCCAGGTAGTTCTGTTGCATGGGGGCCAGTGTTTACACTATAAAGCACCATTACAAGGTTTACACTATAAAGCACCATTACAAGGTCGTTGATGCGAAAATAAGCATTTAATACAAACCTTTGAAGCTTGGATAATAGCTTTATTAAAGTCTGAGACCTGGGTGCAGGTGTTAAAAAGAATACATCTGGATAGTAAGTGTTTGATCTCAAAGCTAAGAAATAGAGCTGAAAAACATTTGATTGTTACGTTGCAGTATCTCCAGCTCTGAAAGGTGACTACATACGTTTTGTTTGACATACTCAGGGAGTTGTGTTGGCAGCTGAGGGAGTGGGAAGGGGTACAATGATAAAAGAGGAGCCAGGAGGTTGGTGCTTAGATATCAGGAAATTGGCTATTAGCTGAGGGTGGATGGTGCCGGTGTGATGAGGTTGGGATGGATCATTTGTAAAGGATTTAACAGTATTGAAAAGTTCTCTTGATTTGTTTATAGAATGAAGCAGTATGTTTTCATGATGCTCATGCTTGGCTTTGATGGTGTTATTGAACTATGCTGTTTGGTGTTAGAGATAGATGGCATGAAGTTGTGGATCTTTGGATTTTCTCCGTCTCTCAAACTTTCGGAAGGAGCGTTTTTGATCTCTGAGGTAAGTTGAATACCAGGGTGCATAGGGGCGATGAGGTTTAAGTGGTTTGTTCGGTGGAGCTTTGGTGATTGCATTGATGGTGGTATACCAGGAGTGTACAAGAGTGTCAAGATCAGAGTGGAGAAATGCTTGCTTCAGAGTGGGGGTGATTTTTAGAGTGAAAGATGTCTCATTGAAACTCCTAAATCTTCTCACAGAGGGTGATTTGGGGGAGGGAGATGTTTGGACAGGGTGGTGGGTAGGAAGACTATTATAAGGTGATGGTCGGACTATGGGACCAGAGTAGATTAGGGAGAGATGGGGTGTGGTGAGGCGAGTGGGTTGAAGGTGAAGAGATCTAGGGCACCACCCTTGAGATGAGTTGAGGCGTTGATTAGTTCCGTAAATTGCAAATCATCCATGGCTTGAAGGAAAGCATTGCTTTGGTTGAAATTAGCTGAAGAAAGATTGAAGTCACCAAAAAGGATAAAGTGCTGGTGTTGGGAGATGTGAGAGCATGCATCTTCGAGGAGTATGTCAAGTTGATCTGCATTGTGATGGGGTGCCCTTTATACAAGGCAAATGACAAATTGCTAATTGCTTATTATGATGGTGTCCAGACCATTAGATGATGTTACGCTTGTTGCTGTGAAGTTTAGTTGCTTGTTGTAAAGAATGCAGACTCCCTCACCTCTACTGTCGAATCATGTGCAATTATGGATTTTATGGGTGCTGATGTTGAGTTGATTAAGTAGGACGTTGTCCATTTCAGTAAACCAAGTTTCTGTGATGAAGAGGAGGTCTATTGAATCATCAATGATGTGATCAGAGAGAGTTTGTAGTTTGTTGTGTGCAAAGCAAGCATTTATCAGGCTGCATTTGATTGTGTGGATAGGCTGTGTGGTGGGTGGGGAGGGGGGTTGGATAACTCAGCTTGTGGTGAGGTAGAGATGCACATGAGGCAAGAAGGTCTTTTGTATTGGTGAGTGCATTGTTGCAGTAGGGCGGGGGGTGTGGTAAGTCTTGGAAGGTGGATGATTGGAATGGGAGAGGGGAGGGGGAGGTGATTTGAGATGCCATAGGTGACGAAGGAGGAGAGGTATAGGAGGGATAGCCAGCTGAGAAAGAATGGCATGTTTGAGAGAGATTGTTTGGAGGGGGTTCTGGGGGATACAGATGAACTAGCGTGGGAAGTGGTGTGTTGTTGATAGTTGAACTTGTGTTACAGGTGCAGGTGGTAAATCATTGTGTGAGAAGTAGTAGAATATGGTAGTATTCGGTATATAGCTGTGTGAGAGCTGCAGCAGTTCTTGATCTGCAATGCGTTGCACTGGTGTTTGCAGTAATGTTTGATACCCTGAGAGGATGATAGTTTGTGAGTTGTAACAGATGCAATGAGATTTGCCAGCATAGAGAGGCTTCCATTGGGTTACAGCAAGACTCTAAAGGAAGACTGTAAGGTAACAATTGTTTTAGGATATGACAGAACAGCAAGTTACATTGCATTACTAACAGTAACATAGTGGATAATGAGACAGAGAGAAAAAGGCAAGTATGATGGTTAAAAACTTACATTTGAAAGGTGGAATTAGGTGCCTCTTTTATCTCATTCAGTCCCCGCCTAAGGGCCACGCCAAAGGGCCCTTTG
This sequence comes from Ichthyophis bannanicus, assembly GCA_033557465.1. Taxonomy (NCBI): domain Eukaryota; kingdom Metazoa; phylum Chordata; class Amphibia; order Gymnophiona; family Ichthyophiidae; genus Ichthyophis; species Ichthyophis bannanicus. Next base: position 1,570,124,369 of record CM066031.1, on the reverse strand, counting down.
GCATGGCCCCTAGGTGCGGGCCCACCAGGCACAGGTGCACCTGCAGGGCTTTAAATTTAAAGTTTGTTGGTGGTGTTTTCTTCGGCCTGATTGGCCTTGGCGGTGGGGAGCAGGGAGGAGCTGCTCCCTTCCTCCGATGCTGATCGGGCCGGTGAATGAAGTGGCTGATATGCGATAGTAGTGCTCCATTGGCAGCAACAGCACAAAAAATTGCACAATGTTATAGTTGCAAAATTGGCAAAGGAGGTGTCACGGGGGTGATGAAGTGAGTCTGGCTGGCCCACTAGGCCAACACGGCTGCTACCCAGGGTGTATATCTGTAATGTCTGGTATGACTGTACTGTGACAGTGGCAGTACACATACATGCTGCCACAGTCAAAAAAGAGTGGCACCACCCCCACTGCCACCATGCTGCAATGTCAACAATGTGGAGGTGGCAGTCACAGTTGTTATGGTCTGCTGCAGACAAAACCTGGTCCCGGCCCTATGTGTTCATTGCAATGCTGCAGTTGCCATTGTCGGTTGGATTAGATTAGATTAGATTAGATGTGTTTGGAGTAGAGGACAGAATTTTAAAGAACAGTTGAGTCCCTCACGGCTTCGCCCTTTAGAGGATTCTCAAGAAACCATTACTTCACGAGGACATAAAAGATGTGGCTCTTGTAGTCTTTGTGCGGTGACCCTTGAAGTAAATACTTTTGAATATCATGGAGTTGAATATCAGCTACACAAAGTCACTACCTGCCAATCAGCTTTTGTTGTTTATGGTATTCGTTGCCCATGCGAGTTACTGTATATTGGTAAAACCATCAGACATCTGCGGTTACGAATGGCAGAGCATCGCAGTCGGCTAAACAACAAAGTTTTAGAGGCACCATTAATGTCGCATTGCCTCCAGGAAAATCATAGCTTTGAGCAACTAAGTTGTTTTGCAATAGTTCAAATTACAATGTCGAGGGGAGGACAGTCCAAAGAACACATTTTGCTGAAGGCAGAACAGCGTTGGATTTATATATTAAACACAGTAAAATCGAATGGATTGAATGCTTCTGTTGAGTGGTCTCTCTGCGTTTAATGTGTCCCTTAGGACTTTCGGACCTGTTAGGTATCTTCCCTAGTAATGGGAGGAGTCAGAATAAGGGGCTTTAAAAGCATGTGGGTAGATCTTAAGCCGCATGCACGGCGTTTTTTGGTAACGAGCGAGAAGGAAGGAGAAAGAGTTTACTTCTCACTTTGTTTACAATTAAAGTGATTCCAAAGGTAACCATCAGTACATATCTATAGCAATGAGAGAAGTTTTTATTAGCGACATTTTTATTTAACAATACCGAATGGAATAGGCAAATGGTTTTGAATGTTGGTTATATATTCTTTAGGTCAGTTACCATCGAAGGTGTGCATTCCCCTGAAGAACCTCTTACGGTGAAACGCTTGGGTTCCTTAGAGGAACGGCATTGGGATTTTTTGCTACAGCCGCAAAAGATGGCAGCCTCATCAGCAACGGAAATATCTGCAAGTTGGACTTGGCGTGGAAGTGAACAAAAGCGAGATAAGTGCTTATATTCTAGAGGACTATAATAGTTGGTTGCCGTCCACTTGCAAAATGAGGATTCAGTGAAGTTGATGTGAGATGAGACTGCTGGATGATTTACAGCACACGATATTCAGAATGGGAAATTGTTTTTTAAAAAAAATTCCAGAAACAGTAAAAAAAACTAGCCAAAAAATATAAATATGATAAAAAAATTAATAACGATAAGAGTTCATAGAGATAACTGATTATTCTATAGACAATAAAAGAAAGGGGTAATAAGTTCAGGTCGTTGATGTAAACAGCAGCTAAACTTTGACATGAAGTTCAGAAGTTTGATTATAAGCTGCGATGTTTTTTTACTGAGACCTGAGTACCTGAATACCTAATATTGTATTTTTGTTGGATTCCACGAGTTGTAGTTTGAGCACACAAATGTTTTTTGTTTTTCAGTGATGATAAGCTCATAAAAAGAGACCATAGCAATCAGATTGTCGGTTGGATGGCAAGCATGTCAGCAGTAGATACAGCTGAGCACATGGTCATCCCTCCCTAATGAGGTATAAGGCAGCAGCACGCGTGTCCATATGCCCTGGTGGAGGGAGGCAAGAGCGGCAAGGTATACTTAGCTGCATGTGTACAAGCTCAATAAGGCCGCCTGAAGCGCTGAAGCAGCGACTGTACCACAATGGCAGGGAGGGAGGGAATGGCTGGCATGCTGTCACTTGGCTAATATTCAGAGCGGATGGGCTAGCCCTGGGAGTAGGATGGATATGTGCATGTGGGAAGAAAAGTATGCCAAAGAGGCAGGAAGAGTATGCAACATGATAACATTCCATATCAAAGGACAAATGTCAGCCCTGCCCCTCACCTACCAAGTGACAATCATAATCTGCATGTGAACCTGTGATCCCCCCATAAGTAAGTGCTTAGTCAGTTACAACTATCTAAGCCACATCTGAATCCAAATAAGCTAAGTTGGTCTACCAGTTATGAGATAATTCCATGAGTACCCCACAAGCACACACCAGGAATTGGGTACATTGGTCATTCTGCTAGGACACCCATGGTCTGGAATGTGTGTGTTCATGTGTCATGGCCTGCCCCTTCGACTGGACAGATCCAATATGTAAGATATGAATGTCATTTGAACCAGAAACACAGCAAGGGAGTACAACATACAGACCTAACAAGATGTCCCTCTCCCACACCTGTTGAGCATACCTTGTCAGACAAGTATGGCATAGAACCTGCAAAGATCTAACCTGACATAGGCATACCCCAACTCATACTCGCATGCATCCTGACAATGACTACATATATATACCCATGGAATGATGAACCCACATGGCCAGTGTGTGTATGAGAGAAGGGGCACAGGTTCAAGGCCAGCCACAGGAAATGCATATCCTGGTGTGTTAACTTTATCCTACATTTCTGCATGTGCAACCTTGAACATTTTGTCCAGCAAGAGTCCACAAACTCAGCTGCCACACTGAGAAGCTGCACCAACCATGACTGGATGACAGAGCATGCTAATAGCTCTGACACATTGAGCTGGTGCAGACAGCACCTGAGTATTGCAGAGCGTGTTAATAGTACCTGCACACTGAGCAGGCATAGCCAGTGCACGAGCATTTCAAAGCATGCTAATAGTGCCTGCACACTGAACAGATGTTGACAATGGTGGAGCATAAAAGGAGTCCTAAGTTGCAGGTAAGAATGCCAGCCTGCACCACTTTTGGACAGCGGGGTCATGTGTGGGTATGGGTGTATATGTGTGTGTGTGTGTGTGTGTGTGTGTGTGTGTGTATCTGTGTGTGTCTACAGAGTAGTGTAAGCCTCAGCAATCCATTGTGCATGCATATGGTACCCAGATACTATGGCTGTGCATACAATATGTTGCAGGTCAGCTATACAGCAACACCACATGCTATGTGAGACACCATTTACAAGCGGAAGGTTAGTTTGCAGTACATAGCTGCAACCTGTGGCTGTGATGCTGTAATGCATTCCCAGTTACATTATTTTTTTTTATGTAATAAATTTTATTGAGCAGAGCCAAATAACAAACAATCCAAGACACCAAACCATAACAAGGTAGTGCAATCACAACGTATTGTACAACCATACAAGCTTCAAAGAAAGGACAGGGTAAAATTGTCCACCGCTGTCAAACAAACCTCCCCCTTCCCCAAAAGAAGAAGAACTCAGGAGAGAGAAAAATGCCAGATAACTATTCAGTTCCATGCTAAATCTTCCCCCCCCCCCCCCACCAACAGCAACCCATCTCAGTAGAGAGTGAAAAAGATACCGTATAGGTTCACACAGGTACATAGACTAATATAATTCCCACAGAATAAGATGCAGGGCATGTTCAGGCCATACATTACCAACTATTACAGAACAGAACACATCAAACCCTTAACCCTCCCACAAAAAGACAGCACCGGGACAAGTGCTGGCGAGTCCAAAACAAAACAAGGCAACTACAATTTCTTACATCCCCTATCCAGCATAATAAAACCTCCCCCCCCATCCGCCTAGCTTCTATAAACTGAAAATGAGACAGCACCCACCATCCCTATCATATACAAAGGTATGCAAAAGTAGAGACCCTACTCAATTATCCCCCTCTATCCCCCTAGACGCACCCTATCCTACCCCCCCTGCCCTTTCCCTTCCCCCCATCCCCCCACCCCCCTCCCACCCCCCCTCCCAACCCTACTGACCCATCCACCACCCCACCAGAGAGGAAGAGAGAAGAAGAAGAAGAAGAGACGGGAAGAAGAAAAGGAAATAAAAGAAAAGCACAAACCAGATCCGAGGAGGGAAATAGTCCAGGAAAGAAACCCCTCTATCTAATAAACTGCCCAAGATTCAAGACCCTCAAGGGTCTTCCTGAAACACAAGATTCCACAGCGCCTCATCTCGAAATGATTGGCCCCGAACCCCCACCGTCAGTTTCTCCAACCTATACATTTCCCAACATTTAGAGCACCATTCCATAAGAGACGGAGCTCGACTGCATTTCCAGAAACGAGCAATCACTGATCTAGCTGCCAATAAGAGCAGTTGAACCAACTTCTGTAGAGGACGCTGCTCCGGAAGTTCCGGAAATCCCCCAAATAAACAAGACTCTATATCAAAGGGAATGGTAACCTGCAATCTCCCAGTGATCCATCCCGTCACCATCCTCCAATAATGTTGAATGTGTGGGCACAACCACCACATATGATCAAAAGTACCAGGGTGCCCACACAAGCACCAACAAACCGGATCATCCGCCCTTTTCCAATGAAAAAGATCAAATGGTGTAACGGATAAACGATAAAGTATCCGAAGTTGCTTATGAATTAACCCCAAGGATATGGAACACGAGTGGGAATAGGAATAGACTTCGATCCAGAACTCCAGCTCCTTCCCCGGCAACGTCGCCTCCCATCTCCGTCGAGGAAGATTTAGAGTAGAAAGTACCTAGGAGTCATCCGCTATATGGCGATACAGCCGAGCAATAAACGCAGTGAGTTTCCGAGATACATAAAGATCCTGCTCCCAACCTCTAGGACTCCGACTAAGATCATCGATGGAAAATTGAGTATGTAAACAGTGAGATATCTGCACATATTGAAACGGAGATAGTTGCAAGCCCAACCGCTCCTCTAACCCCAATCTCTGCACTGGGCGAGAATTCTCATACAAAAAGGAAACTCTCGTCAGAAGAAAATCCAAATCCAATCCTTTTGCCATATTTCGGATAAACCCCAAGGCCCCCAAAACTGTAAAGGGAGAGTGGGATATAGATACCCCCGTCCGCTTGCATATCCTCCTCCACGCCAACCAACAAGGGCCCAGAAACACATGCGCCTTTACGAGAGAAACCTCGTGCGGACTAATAATAAAGGGTACAGCTACCAACGGAATCAGCTTTAACCAATCCTTTTCTAGCAAAGCCCATTCTGCCCCAGGATGAATTCTCCATAACAATAAGGACCACAGACAGATACAATAGTAATAAAGCTCTGGATCAGAGACGCCCAACCCCCCAGACCCTTTTGGCAGAGTGAGTATCCACCAGCTAAGCAGAGGACGCCGTCCCAGCCAGAAAAACCTAGTGACAGCCTGACGAAGGGTCGTGAAAAGCTTACCTGGAAGAGCAATAGGCAACTGCATGAACATAAAAAGTAACTTAGGTAGGACTAACATCTTGTAAGTGTTAATACGGCCGAGCCAAGAAACCGAACAAGAACTCCACCATTCCAAATCCCCTTTAATGGATTTCAAAAGGGGCCCGTAATTCAAACTGTACAACCGCGATAAATCACGAGGTATTAAAATACCCAGATACTTAAAGGAATCCACCACCGGAAAGATATCCGTCTGATAGTGATTGACGGCGGAGGAGCGAGACACACAACGAAGGAGAGTGGACTTCTGTTTATTAATAGTAAAGCCAGAAACCAAAGAGAAGCGTTTTAAGATATTAAGCACAATAGGTAAGGATCTAGAGGGTTCATTCAAGTAAATTTATTTATTTATTTAGCTGTATTTATATCCTGCTTTTCACTGGGTCAAAGCGGTCAATTTGGAGATACATTTAACACGAGGGGATATGACACACATATGCTAATACTTACAGGGAACATGGGCAATGGAGGGTTAAGTGGGTCTTGCCCAAGACCACAAGGAGTGCCTATAGGACTAGAAATCCTCTGGCCTGAGATTGCTGTCCCCAGGTGGGATTTTAACCCCTGGCCCTCCGGCCTGAAGTACCTTGCCCTAACCACTAGACCACTCCTCCAGGTATCATCAGCATATAAAGAAATGGAATGCTACTCAGAACCCAGATGTATACCAATGTCTTCCGCCTGTAACCGAATATGAGCTGCCAAGGGTTCCATGGCAAGAGCAAACAGTAGAGGAGAAAGGGGGCACCCCTGCCTCGTGCCTCTACCTAAGTGAAAGGGTGACGAGATAGCAGCATTTACAGACACCCCTGCTCCCAGTTACATTATTGACAAGGCCCATCCCCACAGCATTTCCCTACATTTACCTCTCAACATGACACTGTTGTGCAGCTCCCAAATCATCTGCTTGACTGGAGTGAGCAGGAGGGACACGTGTGTATGTTGCAACCCTCACCTCTAACTCAGTCTCTAGGCCTCAGGATGCACTCATTTGTACAGGTGAGAGGCCAGAGTAATGCAAACTACCATAACAGCTGTATCCGTGGCAACAGTGTGAGCCCACCTGGCACAGCTGCAGCCTATAGGGAACTAGGCTCAGGGGGAGGGATGGTCTCTGAGAATGTGCAATCTATTCACTTAGTTGGTGGCACTGGAAGGGATCTGCGATTTCGCTCATGCAGGTTGCTCTTGTCCCATGCTGCATTTGTATAGTGCAAGCGAAGGGACTCTGTGCTCCCTGCAGTGAATGCACAGAGAGGGAGGTACGTACCAGGCAAATTTGCACACAAGAAACATCGTCTCAACATTGTCTACCGATTATTGGCCAAAGCATCCAGAAGTTTATTACCTATTACCCCAAATAAGAGTCAAAATGCACCTATGTGCCTGATTGGGACAGTGGGACACTGTGTGTATGCACACTTCCAGCTTCCAAAATGTGACACAGGATGTCATGCTGACCTCTGCAGCTCCCCTCATCATATGGGGCGGCAGTGCGTGGAGGGGAATTCTGGGGCTGGGGTGAGGATGGGGGTGGGGGTAGAGGTGCTGGAACAATACCATACATGTTCAGTATGTGCCCTTCATAGGTGGCATTGCCTGCCAAAACCTATGCTCACAGGGCCAGAACCTATGCGGGCCTACTCAGTGTCAGCATGTTTTATATAAGAGGGCCTACATGACAGCCTCACAGGCTTCCCATGGGCACTGAATATGACAGTCACAAGGATGTTGTTAGAGTACAAGGAAGCAGGGTATGGTGGCATATGTGTCATCAGCAACTGTTCCTACATCTAACCTGCCATGATTTCACACATTCTTGGGGGGGGGGGGGCGAGGCAATGAGTCTGCAGCATGGGAGAGTATATGTGCTGCACTGGCCAGGTTTGGAGCAACCATGGCTAGGGACATGACATTTTATGTGAGCACAGGCATGGAACTAGATGCAATGCCCACTACCCAGAGCTTTGTAGGGGACACTGTATTTATGTATGTGCCAAATGTAAACCACTGTGGGCCAGCGTGCACTCTCTGCCTGTCTCTGGCCCACTTTCCACTATCCCTCGCATTACATGAGCTGTCTCCAGGTCCAAGATAAGTGGGTATATAATGAGGAGCAGAGGATTCTGGGTATTGCCTAGAACAGAGTGGTTTGCACAGAATGTATATGTATTGGAGGGTAGCTCTATGGCTGAGCCATCTTAGCATGGGTCTGCCATGGGCATGGCCTGGGTGCTCACATCTGTTCATGCTGAGAGGCCACTCTCACTCTGACTAAGTTGTGACCATGTCACAGCTATGTATGCACATAGTGCTGTATAGGGTCATGCTCTGGTGAAATGTGGGCTGTTTTTTTTTCCATGGTATTCCAGTTGCTACTTGAGATGCTGTTGTCCATTTTGTTTGTACAGAACCAATGCGCTTATGGGGGCCATGTGCATATGCATGTGGTAACAAGCAGATTGGGTACAGATGGTATGTTAGTAGCTGACACAGGCTGGTGTTGCCCACATATGCAGGCTGCCTGAGATTGATGGTGATTGGTGATTTGAATTCCCAGATAGTGATGCTACCAGCTTTTCTTGAGCTGTTGGTAACCTGCAAGTAACTATTCTCTTGATAGGCCCTTCTCTTTAGTATCAGCACCCCTTCCTGTCTCAACAACACTCACAGCTTTTCGGTTCCATGTAAGCAGCTACCATAGCCTTTGGGAAGCAGTATTTGATGCTATAAGGACAGTCACCGACCAACAGAAGCAGGACACAAAGCACATATAAGACAGACCACTCTGGCATGCTGAAATTGTACAGCATACCAAGTGATTAGCAGCTTACACTGCAGACAATACTTGCAGCACACTGGTAGCAATAGAGAACCACTCCAGTACCTGAAGAGTCCATCTATTACAGGACATGCTCTAGGGACAAGGTGATGTGTGCCCTCCCTCGCAATCAGGGTGACTGCTGAAACAGGTCATTTGCACATATGGCAGCTGTCATGTGCATGAAACACACATTGTCCCTGCATAGTACAGTGCTGATATGATGAGTCGCTGAATTCTCCACATGGCCATCAGTTGCATATATGCGCTCAGATTATGCAGTGTGTCTTAGGTAATGGAGGGGCTCTCTGATACTGGTACCCAGGACCCCAATTGCAGCCATAGTGGCAACTGTGATCACTGGAGCATTGCCCAGTACCTGTTTTTCATCTATGATGGTGGAAGGCATGTGCATGGCCCCCCTAGGAGGGTAGGATGGTCAGCGATGGACCCCAGGGGTCATGAATGTGGTTTGTGTTAGGTGTATGTGCAGGTGTACCTATCTTGCAGTGTACAGCAGGTGACAAGGGACTGCAAGCCCTGCACATGTGCTGCCTTAGTAGTTACTGCCACACTGCGGCACAGTGGACCTCTGAGTGTGACTGTTGTTTGACATTGGAGGGACAGTGGGAGAAGAGAATCTTGGCTTCACATGTACCTTAGCCTTTGGACAAGGAATGAATTCTGCAGCTGTGTGTCTGTTATGTAGCTAGTGTGCTGAGTGTGCCGTGCAGCACGAACTGCAAGTGTGCCGCTGTAGGCAAGTCTTAGGTGTGATGTTCCACTGTCTCAGACTGTGCCAGCCACATTGTTGCATGTCCTAGGTTTTGCCCATTGCAGGCAGGCAGATGCAGTTTCCTTGCTTCTAGACAGTGCTATGGCAAGGCATGTGAAGCTGTAGCCTACTGGTTAGAATACTGGTTTGATAAGTGCTAAACCAGGGTTTGCCTCCCACTTGTTCTCTTTGTAGTTGTGGGGCACTCATTTCAGTGTATTGCCAAAAACAGTCCAGGGTCTTCATTGACCAGAGGACACACATTCTTATATTTTTTTATGTGTTAAGATAGCACATTGGGTCTGCAAATGTGCACATTGCGATCATGCCCATCTAACAGCATGACTTTATAGCCTCTGCTGTAATCCATTGCAAAGGATCTGATATTCACTCTGCAGATGTAAGACACATGAGTTGTCCATGACTAGAATATTTCATCTTAACTGTGACTGAACATCTTTGGTTCCATCACATATATGAGGTACCTGCAGGCACATCCCACTCCTGGCATGGTCACCTGCAGGGATCATCACACGTCCCTACTTGCTCTACATGGCCAATATGAGAGAAATTTGTCCAATTTTATATGCACATATGTCAGGAGGATTGTATGGTGGTTAGAAAAGCTGACACAAATGTAGGAACCAGATAGATAGGACTTCCCCATGGCACAGCTACACTTTTTTCACACACACTACAACTGCATTTGTATGGTCACATCAAGTATATCGGGGTAGCAAGATCATGACACACTCTCATCTACCACCATCTATCCTTCAGCCCATTATGTACAGTCATGTATTCTCCAGCCAACCTCTACTCCATGGCCCACACAGGAACGGTTTAGTCATTTGCATGTATCACTCACACCATCACCACTCTTGCTCGGTCATCATTTTGATGCCAAAATTGTGGGGCTGCTGGCTCCTCTAGGGGACACTTCTTCCCAATCCTATGCCAAACACAGACATTATAGTGTATTATGTAGGCACCCCTCACTGATACCACACAGCTGCCTCCCATATGCTCATCCCACTTACTGACACATAGGTTACATATGGGTCTGACGGGTCCATCAGCTTTTACCTTTCCTTCCCTCCATCGCCTAACATGCAACTTTCACAGGGGCTCCCTTATCCTGCATTACTATGACTGCCATTTTTGCGTGTTATGGTGCATGCTTGACACCTTAACACAGGATGTCCTGTAAGCACCTGATAAATAGAGCCAAGCGCCCTTACCACTGGAATGCTTACTGCCCACCCCAGCCTTTACTGCATGATGACACCCTTACTGCTGCCATTACCGCTTGCTAATAAGTACACCCTTAATGCTCTTTATTAAACATACCCATAAATCTTGTATCCATTTTACTAAAAGACTGTGGATAAAGTCATTTTCCCATGCTGACTTTCTTCACCATGGATTTCTTCTCACTTCTTTTACTACTCCTGGCACCATCTAGAAGCTATAGTACCTCCTTGCACTCACCCACACTTCTGGCAAAAGTTATACTTTATTAAAATATCATATAATGAGGCAAATTTTACATATACCTGGAAATCAAGACTGAGACATCAAGATTCAAATGCACACAATTCTCCTGGTATTTTTGAAAAGGTTCTGCAAAACATGGATCCTTTTCTAAAATATCCATAAGGATATACAAGAATGCACATATATTTGCAGACACAAAGAGCTGAAGTAGCCATTTTAGAAATCTACATGTGGGAAAAATCAATGGAGGCAACTCGGCAACCTACAAGTGTAGGGGCCCGATATTCAGTTGTGCAGTGCTATGTGCCATGTCGGCGCATAGCTCGCCTGCCGTCTGTCTAACCTAGATTTTCAATGCACAGGTTATCGCCACACTAACCTGGAAGCTGCAGGAGCTAGCCGGGTAGCACTGATTTTCGATGCTACATGGTTAGCTCCATCACCTTAAAGATAGGCAATGGTTTTCCACACATATCTTTAAGGTGCCAAGGGCTAACCAGGTAGCTTTGAAAATTACTGCTACCCAGTTAGCACTTGCCTACTCCCCTAACCCACTCTGGAACACCCCCAACATGCCACGATGCTAAGCAGATAGCATCTGGGCGTGTTAGAGATTTAACTGGGATTTTCCAAAGACACTACCCATGTAGATGCCTTTGGAAAATACTGGGTAAGTCATTTGAATGGGTAACATGGACTGTTACCCATGTAAACTGCCTTCAAAAATTGAACCCTAGGTTTCTATTTTCTAATTTATACATGTAACTTAACCCCCTTAATCCCTTCCATTAAAAGATAGCTGAAACAAACACTTTTAAAAAACTTATATGTGCCAGGGAGCAGCTCTGAATCCTGATATGGGCAATTTTGGTAATTTCCTATATGCATCTCCTATATGAAATGGGGAATAAAAGTGTAACTTTTTGACCCGCCCAGGTCATGCCATATCCATGTTCATTACACACCCCTTGGAATTTCTTCTTATTGGTGGTCATTTTAGAAGCTCTATTCATGAGATAGGCATCTGAAAATGGGCACATATATGTACAAATCACAGAGATTTTCCAGAGTCATTTTAGAAACCGGTTCTATAGACATCCCCAGCGTGAGAACATCAATGTCACATGGGGCGTAGTGCAACCAGGTCCAGGGGCACTCAAGTAAAGTTAAACGTGTGTGCCCGATTTCAGAAATGGTGACCATGTCTCACCCTCCAGTGGTAACATCCATGTCTTTTCCTTCTCCAAAGCATGACTAGGCAACTGAAAAGCTCTCATTCTCCTATCAAAACACCTGGAGGGTGTAGAGAGGACTGCACTCTGATAGTCTCAATACTTTTATGATGATAATTAAAATTGAGGGAAAATGAGGACATTTATTTTCTGGTCAGCACATTGATGAATGTCTCCACTTGCAAAATAGCAGGCATGGATGTGCATTTAGCATGAGATAGAAGTCATCTTCCTAAATGTTTATTGCCTAAAATAGGGACGAAACTTGTGCACGGATGGCCATTTTACAGACATTGTTACCTGGACATCCCAAATTAAACTGAGGCATCATTTCTAAAATGTGTCCAATTATGGATATCTACGGATATCTATGTATCTAAGTTTAGATGGCAGCAATATTCAGCCACTGTCCAGTTATCCTTAAGTGAGTTAGGCATCTAAAAGGGTGGCCTAACCTTTGCTATATAACAGGCATGTCCAACTTCAAACTGGTCATGATATGCTTTTTCTGGCCAAAAGTGCCAGTGATCTACCACCATGAAAATTAAGTTTCAAATTAGTTTCAAATTAAATTTTAACCCAATAAAGTTGGAGGATCCCCCCCCCCCCATTTTTAATGAACCTTCTTGCATTTACTTGGATGTGATCAGCTGTTAAACAAATTAAGCAAAAGCAAAACAGAGAGACGAAGATCCAGTAAGAACTGCGAGGGGAAATGGAAAGTACATTTTTTCTTAAAGTTTTATTGAGTAATAACTTTCTTTAACTGTCTTAATAATTTTCTTTAACTTTTATTAAGTAATTTGTGTTAAATTTAGGTTGAGTATTGATCCAAGCTGATCTTACACAATTTTTAATATTTCGCTCTTGCTCATTAGTGAGACGTCTGAGCCTGCATTTCATTTACCAGCTTTTTGAAGTTGAGTGAATATTGCGTGAGGGCCAGTCTCAGGGAATCCTAGAGATGTTCATCTGTCATGTTGGAACATTGTGTACTCTTTGTCATTTTCAGATGGGAAAACACAGATTCACACAAATAAGTTGAACCGAAACAGGAGTGTACTGCTTCACTGCATCTTCTCAAGTTGGGAAATTTGTCTCTAGGCACTAGCTTCCAAAACGATTTTTGCTCAGCACGGGTCTTAAGAAAAATGTCATTTTTAAGAGTTAATATTTCATTTTCAAGAGATGGCTTGTTCAATGAGTAATTTTTACTAATAGCAGCTGCAGTTTCTTTAATGTCCACATCTATTTTGAATGGGTATGACAAGCACTCCACAACTGTTCCAATTTTTTGGAAGTCACAGAATCTATTTTTGAATTCCTGGATAACAGAACAGATTTCTGTCACATACTTCTCGTTCTGAAAAACAAAATTTGGATTTTGTCCCAGATGGTCCTGTGTATTAGGAAAATAATCAAAAGTGTTGTTTGCAAGGTCAGTCATCATTAGCTCAAATTTGCTCTTGTAGAATGAAACTGTACTCATCATCTCGCCAATGCATTTGTTTTTACCTTGTAGTTCAAGGTTCATATCACTTAGTTTGCCTGTAAAATCAGCGAGAAATGCCAGATCACATAACCACTCCTCATCTTCCAACTCTGCTTGGTCATCTCCCCTCTCCTTCAAAAAACTTCTTATTTCATTCAGCAAATCACAAAATCTTTGCAGAAATTTGTGCCTACTTAGCCACCTTACATCTGTGTGCAAAATGATTTCCGCTGCCCCCTCATCAAGAGTAAGATTGAAAAGCCATCTTTGAAGTGATCTTCCACGAACTGAATTTACAATTTTGAAAGTGATGTCCATGACAGTCTTTGTATTGAGTCTCTTGCTTGCCAAAACTTGCTGAATGATGCAGTGGTATGAGAGGAAATCTGGGAAGTCATCATGCTGTCTACAGAGGGCTATGAAACCATCAACCTCACCTGTCATTGCTCTAGCTTCATCAGTAGTGATGGAAACAAGTCTATGCAATGGATTAGATTACACTTTGTCACAAAAGAATGGAAAGAACTGAATATTTTCTGACTGGTAGTTCTCTCTTTTAAAGAAATCATTCCAAGTAGTTCTTCTTTAACACTGAAGTCTGTAATCTTCTGGAAAATGTAATCTTTCGCCACCCTCTACTTTTGGTTACGCTCCATTTGGTCCTGGGTTCATTTCACAGAGACAGTAGGGTAAGTAGCACAAATAAGACAACCAAAACTGGTGTGGCTTGGAAAAAGTTTTATATAGAAATAGGCTTATTACATAGGTGCAGAACAGGTTGTTACAGAGCTGCTTCAGTATGCCTCAATGAATCTGTGTGTGTGTGTGCATGTGTGAAGTGTGTGTCAGAGTCTCATCGTAAGAAGAATATATAGAGAAAGAAAAGAACAAGGGGGAGGAGAGAGAAGTGGGTGTCAGAGCCTCATGTCCCTCATGTCCGATGAATAAGAAAGAGCAGAAGGGAGGGTGGGGGATAAGGTGTGTCCGATGAAAATAGGAAGAGAGTGAGATGTTTTTGTCCTCTGTCTTTTATAGCGAAATTCTCCTTCAGCACCTCCCTCTGTCATAATTTGGTTTGTTTGAGGTCTGCTATCACTTGATTAGCAAGGAGGGGCTGCAGACTAATCTCATCAGGCCTGGAGACTGACATCACCAGGGGGTCAGAGCTAATCTCATCTTGTAAACTACACTCATTAAGTTTGGAGACTGACATCACCAGAGTAACAAAGCTGCTTGTAATCCAAGGTCTGGGAAAAAGCCATGACACCTATGCTAGGCATAATGTCATGCTGATGTATGCTGACAAAGTCTTCAAAAACCATCCAAATAAAGACTAGTAATTGGGCTATGTCTCTTATATCTGTAGCTTCATCCAGTTGGAGTGAGAAAGCAATTTGAAACATCCTCCAACAATTGTTCAGTTGTGTTTCCACACATCTTTTCTATTCGCCGCACGATGGTGTTTCTTGACAATTGTACATCTTGAATAGCAGCTATGATCTCTTTCTTATTTTGAAATTCTTCAAAAAGATTGTCAGCTGCTTCAAGAAAACAATCTTTTACAAATTCCCCTTCAGTGAAAGGTTTGCATTTCTTTGTGATCAGGTAGCTTACCTTGAAGGATGCTATGGTTGCATTGACCGAATGTGACCTTGTCTTCGCCATTAACTGTTGCTGAGTAGCCAATTTTGATTTAAGTTCTTTGAACTTCAGTTTACGAATTTCACTTTTGGGTGGAAAATCAGCATCAAACTTACTGCTATGCAAAGCCTTATAATGACGTTCCAGATTACCCTTTTTGGGCAAGGATACTGGGGCGTTACATATTAGACAACAACACTTGTCTTTCACCATGATGAAGAAGTAGTTCATTTCCCATTCATCATGAAAGTGGTAGGTTTTGCTCTTCTTTGGAACACTCATCTTCGTTATAGTGAGGTGGCTGGATGTAAGAAGGCCAAATCTGGTAAGTTAGTATAAACACTGGCTGAATCTAGTCCAAAACTGTCACTGTCCCAAAGTATTAAAGATCAACAGGAACTGAAGACCTCTGGATGATGTGCAATACAAGGACTGGAGATGCCAAAACCACACATGCAGTTCTAAAAGTAAAAATAAGAATTCATCATACTGGCACCAATAATCAAATACTACCAAACAATTATCAAAAAAACTCAAACACCTGTCCAGCAAACCAGATAAAATCAAATACCACCAAATAAGTTCAAATACCACCACACACAATTTAATAAATTCTGCACACATTGTAGAATCAACGCAAAAGCAAGGCAAAATAAAATTGCAGTGTAGAATCAATGCAAAGGCTAGGAAAAATAAAATTGCAGAGGCAAGCAAAGTCACAGTGGTTTGAACCAATTCGAAGGCAAGGCATAAGCAAGTTAGAACAAAATTGGAAAAGCCCACCAAAATCACCAAATTCTTGACACTTTGTTATGTCTGCCCGAAAACGTTTAATGAAAGCGAACTATAAAGCGACCAATGACCAGCACACGACACAACTAATACGGTAAGTGTATTCAGGTAAAGCCCGGGCGAATGGATATTGCCCAGTATATAACACACTTCTAAGGGGTGTTGGGGCGGGGACAGGAATGGGTGATTCTGAGAGGTAGGAGACCAGGTATGATGCCGGGCCTGTGGCGTCTCATCGCGGGGCACGGGCGGCAGCCCCCTGGGGCACCCACAAACTATTGGCACAAAAACAACAAGCACCCCCAATACACCCACAGGCAAGATTCCTGCAGGCAGGGAAAAAGACAGGCAAAGGATCAGCAGCGGCGGCAAGCCCTCGTCAGACAACCTGCCGGCACGAGCTCTTTCCTAGCGACGGGGCGAGCTGCTGGAGAGATGGAGCCAAGTGGGGCTGGCGATCTACCTCTCACCCCTCCGCGATCTACAGGTAGATCGCGATCTACCTGTTGGACATGCCTACTATAGAAGATAACCGAGAAGTGGCTGAATATTGGCACTGCCTGGTTAGCTTCCACACTCTCTAGATACGGCCCCATCGTTGAATATACAGGTCTTAGGTTCGGTGGTGATGGCTAGCCGCTTTACAATGGCCAGCCACCGCTGCTGAATATCAGGCCCAATGTGTAGTAAGTGAAAAGCCTATGTAGTAAATGTCAGAGGCATAGACAGCATCAGCCCATATTTACTCTACAAGATAGTCACCATATAGGCCCACATTACATGAATCTGCAGATAGTGCAGATTCACTCATGCTATTTGCCAAGGAATTTAATATGGTTCGCCTCAGGCTGATTGAGCAAAATATGCTCCCCCAGCACATACCCCCCTATGACAGCGTCCTAGCACATAGGTCTCACAATCAGAGCCCCCACAGCACATAGTCCTCTCAGTGATGGAAGTGGTGGGGGCAAAGGCAGTGACAGAATTCAAAATGGCATGGGACAGACACAGTGGATCCCTTTATAGCAACAGGATAAAATCAAAATAAGCATAACTATCTCTTATATCTGAACAAATAGGGGTGACCTACATGGAGCGGTGAGTACACCCCTAAACAAAGGCATGGGGAGGGGTGACCTGCAAGGGCTAGCAAGTGTACCTACTCTTGCCACCTTGCTGGGCATACTATGTTACTATGATAGCCCTCTGGCAAAAAGCTCAACTGATCCACCTCCAAACAGAACCCACAATTGAGACTGCCTCAAAGATGAGCCCCAGATGAGAACTCCAAGTAGTTCTCCTTGAAGACCAGACCCTAACTCCCCCCCCCCCACCCCATCCTCAGATAATCCCTTGGCACTTATTAGTGTAACCTGGTAATCTAGTAGATGGGCAGGAACAAACTCCTTCCACATTCACCCCATTGCTTCCTGGATTCACAATAGCAGCTGTGACCTCTATAGATATATTTGTATACTACCTCTGGGATTGATTTCGTCTGCAGCATTTGTGTACCACACATGTAAATTATATCTGTGTGGTTTAAATAAGAACATAAATAATAAAATTAAAAACATAAAACATTTAAAAACAGTACAATAAAAGCCAAACATAAAACAAAGTTAAAAACAGGGCATTTTTCTATACTTTGTCTTTATCATATTGGTGAAACAAATGTGTTTTTTAGCATTTTATAAAATGAAAGCATAACTTGATTTATATGTATATAATCCAACAGATTATTTCATTGAAATGGACCAGCATAGAAGTCTGCTCTTTTCCTGGTCATTGTTTTCTCCACCTATGAAATGATGGTAACATCAGTGAACTTAGAAACATCTAGGGGCATTATTACTTAGTTACACTAGCTATTAATGTAAACTTGAGAGCATGCTATTGGACTGCACTAACAGCGCATGTGCTAAACTGACAGTATAGGGTTAATTCTGTACTATCTACTTAGCAGGCAATGGGAAGGGAAATACATAGGAGCAAAATACTAGCATGTCTGCACAGCCTGGTTAGCATGGGGGTTGACAGCACACATTCACCATCAATAATGCAGTCAGAATGAGTTCTTTTAATGCAACCTTAATGGCATTAAGCATGAATGTTGCTGGCACATGTTAGGGTCCAAATCCGTATTGTATCTGCTGGGGCCATGCTGTACATGCCCCTAACAAGTAGTGACTGCTATTGAATGTACCATACAATTATCTTTACTCTAAACACAAAACCCTAGAGCACTTTAGTAAACATGCCCCTTAGAAACAAAAAATGATGACAAAGACCATGTGGCCTATCCATTTTTCCCAACCATAAGAACTATGAAGTTCTAGAATCTTTTCCTCTGCCTCAGAAATCCTCTATATTTGTTCCTATGCTTTCTTGAAGTCAGATACATTTCTCGCTTCCACCATCTCTACTGGGAGGCTGTTCTATGCATCCACCACTCAATTCTTAAATAAATATTTCCCTTGATTACTCCTGAATCTATCCTCTTTCACCTTTATCTTATGATTCTTCATTCCAGAGCTTCCTTTTAACTAGAAGAGGGCCACTTCTTGTGCATTTATTCCATAGAGGTATTCAAATGTCCCTATCATATCACCCCTCTCCCACCTTTCTTCTAAAGTATATATATTGAGATCTTTAAGCCTATCCCCATATAGCTTATGATGAAGATAACTGAGCATTTTAGTAGCCACCCTCTGAGCCAACTCCATCCTGTTTATATCCTTCTGAAGATGTGGTCTCCAGAATTGTACATAGTACTCCAAATGAAGTCTCACTAGAGATATTTTTAAAGGCACTATTACCTCCATTTTTCTACTGGCCATTCCACTCTCCACATGCTTAAGCAGTGGAGGAGTAGCCTAATGGTTAAAGCAGTTGCCTAGTACACAGAGTAGTAGGGGTTTGATTCCCACTAGCACTGCTTGTGACTTTAGACAATTTGCTTTACCTTCCATTTCCTTGGAAGAAAAAGTCTGCTGGGTTGCTAGGAGTCAGAATTGACTTGACAGCACTTAAAAAACAGCAACCCTAAGCATTCTCCTGGGTTTTGCCATCATATTTTCTACCTGTTTGGCCACTTTCATATGATCACTTCCAGGTCCCTCTCTTCTTTTGTGCATTGAAGTACTAAACTTTCTAAACTGTACTGCTTCCTTGGTGTTTTTTTCATTTTTTAGCAATAAATCTTAGCTGCCAAATTCTTGATTATTCTTCAAGCTTTGCTAGATCCCTCGTCATGCTATTCATATCTTCCAGGGTGTCTACCCTGTTACAGATTTTGGTATCATCCACAAAGAGGCATACCTTTCTTGACAGAACTTCTGTAATATCACTTACAAAAATGTCATGAAGAACAGGACCAAGAACCATTCACTAAAGTATGTCACTAGTAATTGCCCTATCTCCAGAGTGAACTCCATTTATCTCCAGTTATCTCCAAGTTATAATGCCCTGTTCAATGTAATTTCAGTTTGTTCAATGTAAACCGCACTGATGCAGAATAGCGCGGTATATAAGAGAATGTAAATAAATAAATAAATAAATAAATTTACTACCACCCTCTGTTGCCTCCCATTCAATCGGTTTCTTACATAGTCAGTCACTTTAGGGTTCATTGCAAGGGCACTCTGCTTATTTATAAATTGCTATTGTAGAATAGTGTCTAAGGCATTGCTAAAATCTAAGTATACTACATCTAACATACTCTGCTGACCCAATTTTGTGGTCACTCAGTCAATCAGATCCCTCTAATAAGACCTATCTCTGGTAAAGCCATGCTGTCTTGAATCCTGTAATCCTTGCATTCCAGAAACCACACCATCTTCTGCTTTAGCAGCACGTCCATTAATTTACTCACCACAGAGATCAGACTAACTGGTCTGTGGTTATCAACAGGGACAGCATGAGAGGGCTGCAGAGGGATGAAGGGCGATTTGCAGAGAATGATTGCGGGGCATGATTTGCATAAGTCAAAAGGGGTTGAAAATTGAGGCTAAAAACAGGGCCATATGCAAAAAACACAGTTGCTCAATAGTAGGACCAGCCCTGGCTGCCAATCTCTTCCTTACTTCCACTTTTGTGGACAGGAATCACATTCGTCCATCTCTAGTCCTCCATTCCCAACTCTAAAGGCGCCTTGAAAAGATCAGCCTGCAGAGCCACCAGTACTTCCTTATGTTTTATCAGTATCCTCAGATGAATCCGCTTTGACCCTATTGCTTTTTCTATATTTAATTTTACTAGCTCCTCATAAATACAGTCTTCTAAGAATTGTGTGATTTCCACATCACTTGTATTATTACTAGCATATAGCTCATGCCTTTCCAATAGTAGCCCAAGGCAAGTTACACTCAGGTATTGTAGGTATTTCCCTGCCCCCAGAGGACTTACAAACTAAGGGGTATTTTACTAAACTGCAATAAAGGAGCAAGTGTGCCGTTAGCACATGTTAACTGTGCATCTGCTCCCTTAGCGCATCCGGAAAGCCACTTTAGCACGCACTAATGGTACCAGCCACTTTAGCGTGCATTAACGGAAAGAAGGTGTGCACGGGATGGAGAGTGGGGGGTCAATGGGTGGGAAGTGGGCAGGAACAAGGCTTGCTCCCATAACGCAAGCACCTTAATGGCAGGAGCCCTAACACAACTCAAAACCTCACAGAAAGGGTATTTTTTTGAGGAGAGAGAGGCTATTTGATGTTTCCAATGTGACACACAGACAGGGGAGCCAAAGTGAATGATAGCAGTGCTCCATTAGCAGCAACAGCATACTGTCCAAGTATGGAAGGGCACTATGTTGATGGTGCAAATAGGGGTAATGGAGGTGACACATGAGTCATTTAGTGGGGGCTGCTGGTGCACAGGGGGGCACCAGCAGCACATAGATGGCACATAGGAACTTACGACTACAAAATATGCCAAACTGTGTCAGACCAAGACCCATCATGTCCAGTGGCCAATCTAGGTCATATGTACCTAGCAGTTTCCCCAAAAGACACACAAGATCCACAATAACTGTAATGGGGCAAGCAGTGCATAGCCCGAATCCTCTCTAGCAATGGTTTATGGACCGTTACCCAGGAACCCATCCAAACATTTTTTAAACCCAGATACACTGAAAGCTTTTACCACATCCTCCGGTAATGGATTGCAGGGTTTGATTATGCGTTGACTGAAAAAATATGTTCACCTAGAAGACCCAAATGGGTTACATTGTCGCTGCATTGCAGGTCCCCTAGTCTGTCCATAGTCTGATGGCATAAAAAAGCGACCTATGTTTACCTGTTCCACTCCGGTCAATAATCTATAGACCTCTATTATATCGCCCCTCAGCTGTCTCTTCCCCAGGTTGATGAGCCCCAACCTTTTTAGCCTCTCCACAAAGGGGTATTCTGCCTTCCTCATGACCATCTGTGATGTCCGTCATGATCCCACAGTGACAGTGGCAGCACACATTCCTGCTACTGCTGTGGAAAGGCAATGTGCCACATGGGGCGTTCCAAGGGTCCTCGCACCCCAGGCAGAGATCAAGGCTGCCCCCACCCCCACTACTGCAAAACCCAGCTGTAGGGGAAGAGGCCAACAGTGCCAGAAGCTGTAGCCCCCTCCCAGACAGCTGCAACATGCAGGTGCCCAGGGGACTACCACAGCAGTGGCTGTCATCCTCCCCCGAGACGTATCATTGGCAGATGATGATGGGGTCCCTGAAAAGGTAGGTAGTTGTGGAGGGGCCATGTGGCTCTCCATATATGCCTCTGCCCCCTCCATCTGGACCGTGTTCCCTAGGCACCCACCAACCCGCATGTTTGATGGGCTGGGACTGCACTCCATCAACACAGACAGCACACGGGGATGTCAACATGGTGTGGGGGTGATGGCGGAGGGTCCAGCTGCACCCACCTGCAGCAGACCAAAGCCATGCCCTGGTCCTGTGTACAGTGCACATTGCAACATGTTCCAAGGTCTGTCAGCCCCAGGGAGTGTTGTGATCATATGGCTCAATGCACACCGTTGCTGTGTGAGTGGAGGGTCAAAGGTTTGGGTCACGGCTGTGGATTGTACATTTCATATCCCTGTGGTTGAAGTTTAGCCCATAGTGCAGGTACAGCAACAACATGTGCACCAATGAATTGGCCAGCAAGGGCATAAAAATCCATCGGTCACACAGACAGGCTCCACTATCCACAGCTGCATGGAGAGTAAGGCTGATAGTACTGGCACTCTAAGTGGGCGTTAACATCAGAGCCTGCAACTAGCTCCTGCACAAGGAGCAAACATTAACAATGCTCAAGCTGATATCAGGACCAAGGTGGCAGACAGGAGTGCCAACCATCCCCATTTTTGCACAGCGTGACATTATGTGTGTGTGTGTCTATCAATTTACTGTATTTTTCTACACCTCACTGAGCCTCGCAGTGCCTATGCTGTTTCCAGTTTTAGTCTGCAAATGTGCATGATGAGGAGCAAAGTATTGTGGATATGGGCTGAAACAGGGAAGATTGCCCAGGATGGGTCTGCATTGGAGGTAGGGTGAATGGCTGAGACATCATAGTGCCCATCTGCCATCTGTGTGGCCAGCCTGGGTGGCTACAGTATGTCATGTCATGCTGGGAGGGCACTCTCACTCTGGCCGAGCAGTGACCATGTTATGGCTATCTATCCACATAGTGTTATACAGTATATGGTGCTAGGGATATGGATGCATCTCCTGTCTTGGGGGGGGGGGGGGCCTGATTGCTGAACCAGCTGCTAGGAATCCATGCTGTATATCCCAAGTCTGGGTGTACATGATTGATCTGTGCACATATAATGTGTACTGACCAGCGGACTATACACAGTTGGTATGTGCATGGCTGGAAAACCCAGTGGTGGGCAGCAGGTCTAGTCTGATTATGTTTGCTGTGGGTGAGTGATAGATCTAGGTGATTGGGATGTGAGGTGTTCCAGACCTACTCCCAGTAGTACTGGTAGGGCCTGCAGGACCCTAGTAACAACCTGGTCCAAGGCTAGACTCCCCCTGACCACCATGGCATCAGTATTGTAACACTGGGTGTTGACATGTACTGTTCTAAGTGGGTCCCTCTCCAACAGATTCAGATGTGACTGGTGCATGCTGCAGGACACAAAGTGTCTAGTATATCACACTACAGACAATACCTGTCACACACTGGGAGCAATGGGGATATACAGCATAGATGGCAGAGGCCATGTCTAGCACTGCAGGTACTGGGGACCTGGTGCCTGTCCTCACTCTCAGGGTGACCACAGAAACTGCTCAGTAGCATGGTTTGCAGCTGTTCTGAGCTTGTATCACACACTGTCAGTGCATCTTACTGAGCTGAGGTGATGGATAAGTGCATTCTCCATTCAATGATCAGCTGTAGACCGCTGTTCTGCATATGCACTGCATCATGGGTACTGGTGGGAGCTACTCTATGCCAGTGCACACAGCAGACATTTTAGGTGGTGACCTGCAGTCTCTTTGTATCCCACCATTGCTATGCAGAAAGGGGTGGAGATGTAGCTTACTGGTTATGCAGAGGGCAGGGGTTTGATTCTTGCTTGTTCTTTTTGTGACTGTGCTACTCAGATCATTTTCATGCATGTAACAGTCAGGGCTCTGCATATAGGTGCTGCCAGCCCATATCACCCTCTCCTCAGCTGCCATCTGTCCTTCTGCCCATCTATCTGTCTCTGCCATCTATGTGCAGTCCTGTCTTCTTGTGCAAGCTGCTACTCCATGACCTACACTGGTACTCTTTTCCGCAATATGTCTCTTCGTGCTCGCCTCTCCTCTGCATGTACCACTACTACTCTGTCATCCTGTCGCTGCAAACATCCTGCTATTTCTGCTTCTGCTGGAGACACGTCTTCCTCATTCTGTGCCACACACTGACATTGCAGCACTTTACATTGGCACCACCCTATGCATCGGTACAGCTGCCTTCCACATGCTTGTCCACTTTACTGGCTGCCACATAGGGTGCCCACTGATATAGCAGGTTCATCAACTCCCACCTGTCCTTCCTTTCATCACCTTTACATTGACATTCCTTGGTGTTCTATCCAGAGATTGAGTTACAGCCATTTTTCTTCCTTAACATGGCAGAAGCAGAGGGAATCTCTCCTGCCCCATACATTAGACTGCCAAGGGGGATGGAGGAGCATTGGTGCTTGGTCTGGGAGGAGTTGAGGAGGGTCTTATTGGTGGTATTTAAGGGGGATGTCTTTGATGGGGGGGATCTTTTTGAGAGCAGTGGTCTGTAAGGGGGAGTTATGTGCTAGGACAGGTGTGGCCAATTCCGGTCCTAGTGCACCATGATCCAGCCTGGTTTTCAGGATGTCCGTAATGAATAGAGGTATATTTGCATCCACTGCCTCCCATTGCAAATGTATTCATGAATATTCATTAAGGCCATCCTGAAAACCAGGCTGGATCATTGCACCCTAGGACCAGAGTTGGCCACCCCTGTGCTAGGGGGAACATATTTTGCCATTGTGAGCCTGAGGTGGGGTTCTTTTTTGACAGTGGAAATGCTATGTCAGTAGTATGGGTGCCCTTAAGACTACCATTTGAGGTGGTGTCAAGGTCACTCATGCTATCATCAGCCCTGAGAGTGTGTAGTAACCTATCATATGCTGTCAGTTTTCTCCATGACCATAACCTGCCCTGTTCCTGCCCTTCCCATAACCTGCCCTGTTCCTGCCACAACATGCACTAACCATTAATCATCAGATCTGTACCAATTTTTAGCACATAGCCTATGATAACTACTTACCATACTTCTGTAAACATTGCTCCAATTTTTTTTAAGCCACACTAATGAATGCACTTGCCTAATGTTCACCTAAAATGTTCTCTCTCCTCTTGGTTAAGTAAAGAACTTTTTTTCTTGCCATCTAATCTCAGGAAATTGGACTATTTTCATGACATTTTTTTCTCCTTTGCATTTCTAGCTAGATTCATTCTCTAATAAAACATTGTCCACTGATATTGCTAAAGAGATGAAAGTAGTTTTATATGAATTTTCAGAGTAATAGAAGTAGTTAGATTTACTTCTTGATATTTCTCTAAAAATGTAATACTTATCTCAATAAGAGTATTACAGAATCAATTAAAATGCACATGGTGTCATTTTTTATAGAGTATTAATTATTCTAAATTTAAAATGACTGATTTTTATCTACTTTTTATATGCACTTCTTATTGCCTTTCCTTCTTTAAAGAACTGCTGCATAAAGGGAAAATTTAATCTGTCCTTGACAGATATAGCTTTGACAACAATCTCTTGTATGGCATGTTAATAATCCTGTGCTGTGTTTTCCTTGCCCTGAGAAAGACCATTTTCAATATTATATATTACATTAAAACTTTCCAGGCAAAATAACTTAAAGTTGCGGTATAGGTCAACAAATTTCAAGCTGGAAAGGTTAAGCCCTTAATTTGACTCGCTTGCACCCTCTAAATACCTATTGAGTTCTCTGACTTTGATATGTAATATCCTCTAGGGAGATCAACTTACTAGAAACATTGGGATTTTTTAAATCAATAACAGGAAAAATTAAAATTAAAAAAGAGCAAATATATATTTTTTAACTGAATAAAAATGAGATGCGAATGTATGGTAGACTTAAAAGCATTTTTTTTCCCCTGAGGGGTCGTTGGCATTTTCTTCTAAGGACTGGATTTATCAGAGAACTATGTGCTGCTATGATACTCAGCTTGATTCTCTAATATTCAAAAATCCAAATTTCATGAGCATGACTATAAATGTTAGAAATTTTTTCTTTGAAAGTCAGTAATGCAGACTCGCATCAACTGTACATTTGCAGCACAAGTTAAAGTAACTATAAACAGGAATGCTCTCAGCTAATAATATCTTGAATAGATTTTTTTTTCTTTCCCTTCGAATAGGTAAGTTCAGATCACCCACATAACCAGAGCGTAATGAAATTGTCAACATTTTCTTCATTTCTTCTGTTCCTGACAAATGGTGTGAACATATCACCTTTTGCTTTTAATGGAAAACCTAACTGGAATACATCAAAATGCTATTAGGTTTTTCATTTTCTACCACAATTTAATGCTGGGGAAGGCATGCAACTTTCATCGGAGCACTACAGTAAAATATTCCCTGTCTCTGATAAAATGACTACAATGGAAAATCAAGCTGAATTGTTCTTTCGTACTGCTCTCCCTTTGTGACAACTTCCTTGGGTGCCAAGAAAAGGAGATTACCTAAGTAGAAGAAATTCTCGCAAGTTACATCAGCCTGAATTTTAGACAAATTTTTAACTAAGTAATTGCACATGTGCAAACAGATTGAATAAGGGGGAAGAAAAAAAAACATCTATGTGCTCAAAATTATTTATTTATACATTGCATTTCTGATATAGAGAAAGCCCTGCCACACCGACTATAAATCTCCAAAGAAGCTTATTGTAATATTATGTGAGAAAAAAATTCAAGTGCACTTGTCCCAGGGGAAATATCTATAACATATTCACAGCTTAATTTATTTTGATCTTGAACTAAAACAAGAACAGGATAAAAAAAAAAAACATACATAAACATGCATACATAAAAATGTAACCATTAATGTCCATATTTGAATGGAGACTTTCCCCATAAATCCTGGTCTATGAATTAGAATCTACTAAAGGAGAAAGCTGACTTAGGTGACTGTGTACCCTGATTAAGATGAGTTAAAACTCAGAAATAAAAACAGAAATCTGCATTTTTTACAGCTGGCATAAACAAACACCAAAGAAAATTAATTTTGATTGTGAAATATTGAGATCATTAGCCTACCTGGTCAAAATTTCAATTTGTTAGGAAAATAAAGTATTCAAAGTGCATGTTTACTAAATTGTGCTAATGGTTGACATCTTCTATTGGCCTTATATAAAACAGGATTGTATCAGGGAACTTTACTGCAAGAAATAATTGTATTGATCCAGGTATAGTAGTGGAGGTTAGAGAAGGAGAAGTCTAGATGACCTTTTCTGCCTTGCAGAGGGACTTTATAGGGATTGCAGGTCAGTGTCATTTTTGTTATGGGACTATAAAGATTAACATCTAAAGACTGACCACTAGTCTGATTGCTAAAAGTATATACCACCAATTGAGTTAGTGCGAGTGTGTTTAACACCACATTGCTAATTGCGAATAAACATAATGCCTGGTAAGGGGATTTCTCAGGGTGGTCACTCTAGGAGACATGTTGGCGACACACCTAACAATTATCGCACAGCTTTTGTACTTATGCATGTTAGGTTTTGCTCCTAAAGCACGGTAAGTGTAAAAATTTACCACACTTCAGTAAAAGGTTCCTACATCTGCTAGACTATAAGATTTCACTATCCTCAGTGCCAGTTTTGCTATTTCTAGCTAACATGGCTATCCCTCTGGAAGACAAATGTCCTGCATCAATCTGAGCTTGACTTCTTCCCACACTGTTACACTGTCTGCCACTTCTGCCCTGGTTGGCATGGACTTTGAGTGTATATGCTAGGGCAGATGATAATTTGTTTTTCTCCAAATGAAAGGATCACTTTCAGTTAGGGTAATTTTGAGAAGCTGGGAGATTGTGAGAGTTGCTCAAAAAAAGAGACAGAACAAATTAGATTTCTTCCTGTTTAAGCTGAGTGACAAAACCTTTTAAAAAACAGAAATATAGGGGCGGATATGATGCTGAAACTAAAACGGGATATTCAGTGCAAGAGCCTACCAGCATTCAGTGCTGAATATCTGGTTTTGCCACCCATGCTTTTGTTATCTGGTTAGAAGCGATATTCAGTCACTAACCCAATAGCAACAACCACATAAAGTTAGGATAGCCTGTCCTCACCTTATGTGGTTTTCCTATCTGGTTAGTGGAGGAATAGCACCACTAACCAGACAGGCACCAGGATTGCCCCAGCTCCACCCACAGACCACCCTCAAATAAACTGCACATGTCTAAGGCAGTCTGCGGTGATATTCAGTGACAGTAACTGGTGCTAAGCAGGTTTCAGCTGGTTTGCAGGCCATGCTAACCCCTTTTGAATATCAACCTCATGGGCTATAAGTACTTCAAATAGGGAAATGAGGTAGCGTGTGTGTATATATCTGTATATTATATATATAAACATTTTTTATTTATTTATTTATTTTTTATTTTATTTTAAGTGCTCTCGAGTTAATGCTGACCCAGCAGCCTCTGGGTTTTTTTTGCAAGGTATGACCCAAAATAGGTTGACAGACTTTTTCTTCTAAGGCAATGGAGGGTAAAGTGACTTGCTCAAGGTCACAAGGAGTGCCAATAGAACTTAGACACAAATCTCTTGGATACTAGGCTCCTCCTCCACTCTGTATATTTATACATAGCATTTTTACTATCATATGCCTAAGAAAAAGTATAATGAAATGACGGGCAGCAAATTCACGAATAAAGGAAAATGAGTTATTTGCTTATAGTGGCAAAATTTAAATCTGATTCACAAAGGGGTATGTTTACTAAACCATCTTAGGGGTATGTTTACTAAAGAGTGCTAACGTCGCAGCGACGATGTTATCACGTGATAAGTGATGTTATCTCGCGATAATGTAACATTACCACACGATAACATCACATCGCGCGATAACGTCTCCGGCGGCGTAAAGGCGCTCAGAGGGTGGAGTGAGTCATTCCAGAGGGCGGAGAGAAGGGGTCAATGGGTGGAGACTGGGCAGGGAGAGGCTGCAGGCACACTAATGCTGTGAAATCAACATCTGAAAATTAACGCCAGTGAAAACCTCGCGTTAGAGGCACATTTGCAGGAGAAACCATTTCAGTCAGCAATGTACAGCAAAGGCAGGGAGACCATGAAAAGTGATAGTAGTGATACATGTGCAGCAACAGCATAGTGCCCAGGTACGAAAGGGCACTACGGTGCGGCTGCAAAAGGGGAACAGGGGGCTTCAGGCACAGGGTGGGGCAGCTGGGGCACAGGATGGACTAGGCAGAAGTCTAGGTGACACATAGGAATGTAGAAATGGAAAACCAGCAAGACAGCAACTGACCAAGGGCAAGCGTGTCCACGAGTGTGTGTCCCACAGTGTCCCAGGGGAAAGTACCTAGCAAGTACCCCAAAGGGCACATAACATTGGCAGGCGGTACTGGGGGGGAAGCTTGGATGTCTATGCAGGCACCTCTACCCAATATCACGCACCATAGGCAGCCACCTACCACCACACTGGATGGCCTGGGACTGCGTACCACCAGCACCACCGGCACAAGGGCATGTCAGCATGGTGGCAAGGGGGGGTGCTGGTGGTGCAGGGGGCAGTGGCATCTGCCCAAAGCAGACCAAGGCCAAACCCTATTTGGGTGGGTGCCATGCACTGCAACAGGCAAGGTATGTCAGACGAACAGTCATGGCATCCCCAGGGACTGATCTGCTTCTGTGACAACAGTTTGGTGCAGTACACACAGCTAGTATATTCAGGGGCAGAAGGTCACAGGTTCAAGTTCCAGCTGTGGCTCCTGCAGACCATGTCCCTATATTTTACCCAGTAATAAAGACGGAACCTTTATTGCAGATAAAATAAACAGACAATAAACACCTATATTTTATCCTACAGAGCACATGCACCATAAACATGTGCAATCCCTAGAGCAGAATTTCCCATCTGCAGTCCTGGAGGGCCAAACACCATTCAGGTTTCATGCTATCCCTAATAAATATGCCTTTGATGCATTTGTATGCACTCTCCCAATTGTATGCAAATGTATCCATTCATATTCATTAGGGATAGCATGAAAACCTGAACTGTGTTTGGCCCACCAGTATCGGAGTTGGGAACCTCTGCCCTAGAGCAGCGGCCAACAGGGGCACAAACACCCACACCCACAGGCTCCACTATCCAACGGCTCATGGAGAGTCAGGCTGCTTGGCCCTGCGCGAAGCAGCATCTACCAATACTAGCACCTGCATACCTTAGCAATGCTGTCTTAAACTTGGAAACACGTTCCACATATATCAAAAGGTTGCTATGATTAATGTCAGATAACAAATCCTAAGTTAAACACAATTTGTTGACAGAGATTCATCATAGCAAACTTTCTGATATCTGTGGAGTGTGTTTCAGTTTTTGTTTCTGACAGCGTTTACCACCCCGGGGACTGACCCTAACAGTATTGAGTACCATAGCCATGCCTGCACTGTGCCCAGGACTGGTGTGGTGGCCAGGGCTGCCAACCAACTCTATATTTGCACAATGTTGAAATAGGTGTGGGAGTGTGTGTATGTCCATCCAGTGTTTTGTGGCTGCTTACACCTTACTGAGCCCACAATGCTTGCACTGTTTCCAGTGTTAGCTTGCCAATGTGCATAATGAGGAGCAAGATACTATGGGTATAGCCTGGACAGGGTGGCCTGGGCAGGATGTATCTGCACAGGGCATTGGACAATGGATGGGACATTGTAGTGCCCAACTGCCACCTGCTGCATGGACAGGGTGGCCAAAGCATGTCATGCTGGGGGGGGGGGGGGGTCCACTCTCACTCTGACTGAGCAGTGATCATGGCATGGCTAGGTTCCCCCATAGTGGTATACTGCATTCCCCCCCATGCTATCTATGAGTTTCCTTTTCTGTGTCTCAATCACTGATGTACCTGCTTGGTGTGTGTGTGCTCACATCCCATTTTTGGGTGCACACAGGTCCTCTAAAAACATGCACTATATTTTAGCTAGCAGACTGTCTGCGGTTAGCATGTGTATGGTAGGGTGGAGACTGACTGTGTCCTTTGCTGGTGAATGTCAGATAGTAGTGAGGTGCAGCTGAGCTTTTCCAGGCTTTCTGCCAGTGCCCTATGTAATGTGTGCATATTGGCCAGCTGGACTGGGGTTGATGGCCCCTTCTACTGCCACCATTGCAAAAATGTAGAATGTGGATCTGTTGGTGGGAGATCCTGTACAACACCCTGACCCACAGAGAGTGGGTTGAGTGGTACTACATAATCCGCTTTTAGGTCTAAACACACCACTTCTGTTATAACATGTGACCATGGCAAACACACAGAATACACACCGTTCTGGGTGCATCATAGTCTACAAGAATTAAACAAGACTGAGAAAATACAGATGGACATCAGTGCATCCTAGATGTGTCTGCAAGGACTATCTATCACACAATAGCACTGATGGGAACCTGCAGCACAGTCTATCTCAATTAAGCCAGGTGCTGCGGACCTGGTGCTGGGCGCCCCACCTCACCCTCAGGGTGACCACAGGAACCACACAATTTCACTGTCTGTAGCTACTCTGTGCCAGTAACACACACGGCCAGTTCACCCTACCAGGCCGGGGTGCTATAGAGGCGCATACCCCATCTTGTGAGCAGATGTAGGCTGCTGATCTGCATATGCAGTGCATCATGGGTATGGCTGGGTTTACCATATCCTGGTAACCACAGCAGACAGTTTGGGTGGTGACCTGCAGTCTTTCTGTAGCCAGTCAGCAGTGTGTTAGATGCTTTAGAGATGTAGCCCACTGGTTACTTCAATGACTGTAAAAGCAGAGGTCATGGGTTTGATCCAACAGTGGTTTTATTTAATAAGGCTGTCTGAGGCTTTTCCTTTTAATTTAAATCAGTGCTGCCAGCAGAAACACACTCACAGTGCCGTAGCCTAAAGTGCCTCATAAGCACACAAACTGTCTGCTGTGGTTACCAGGATAGGGTAAACCCACCCGTACCCATGATGCACTGCACATGCAGATCAGCAGCCTACAACTGATCACAAGATGGGGTATGTGCCTCTATAGCACCCCGGCCTGGTAGGGGGAACTGACTGTGTGTGTTACTGGCACAGAGTAGCTACAAACCATGACATTGTGCGGTTCCTGTGCTCACCCTGAGGGTGAGGTTGGGCTCCCAGCACCAGGTCCGCAGCACCTGGCTTGGCAGTGATAGGCTGTGCTGCAGGTCTCCTTCAGTGCTTGTATGTGATAGGTCATCCTTATAAACACACCTAGGATACACTTGTGTCTATCTATATTTCCCAATCACATCCAGCTCTTGTGGATTATGATGAACCCAGCATAGTGCATATGCTGTATAGTTTCTATGGTCACATGTTATAAGAGAAAGGTGGTGTTTGAACCCAAAAGCAGATTATGTAGCACCACCCGAACCCACTCTCTGTGGGTCAGGGTGGGGGACAGGATCTACTCACCAACAGATCCACATTCTATATTTCTGCAATGGTAGCAGTAGAGGGAACCATCAACCCCAGTCCTGCTGGGGAATAGACACTCTACAAAGCAGTCAATGCAGATCTGTAGGCATCAGATAGGGCACTGGCAGACAGACAGTAGGCATGCAAAAGCTCAGCTGCTCTCCCCCACCACTATCTGACATTCACCAGCAGAGGGCATAGTCACTCTCCACCCTGCAATGTGTTCCAGCCATACACATGCTAACTGCAGACAATCCACTAACTAGTACATGTTCCAGGAGGAACTGTGTACACCCCAAAATGGGATGTGAGCACACACACCCACCCACCCCAAGCAATTAGGTCAGTGATTGGGCCCCAGAAAAGAGAACTCATAGACATCACTTGAGAAAAATAGTGCATAGCACTATGGGGGAACCCAGCCATGCCATGGTCACTGCTCAGTCAGGGTGAGAGTGACCTCCCAGCATGAAATGCTGTGGCCACCCTGTCCATGTAGGTGGTGGTCAGGCATTACAATGTCCCAGCCTTTGCCTTATGCCCTGTGCAGATGCATCCTGCCCAGACTGCTGTGTCCTGGCCATACCCACAATACCTTGCTCCTCATTATGCACATTGGCAGGCTAACACTGGAGACTGCAAATATTGGGGACGCAGTACGGTGTAGGCAGCCACAAAACACTGGATAGAAATGCACACACTCCCACACATATTTCAGCATTGTGCAAAGATAGAGGTGTTTGGTAGCCCTGGTCTCCACACCAGTCCTGGGCACAGTGCAGGCATTGCTAAGGAATGCAGGTGCTTGTATTGGTAGTTGCTGCTCCACGCAGGGCCCAATAGCCTGACTCTCCATGAGGCTTTGGATAGTGGAGCCTATGGGTGTGGGTGTTTGTTTCCCTGTTGTCCGATGCTCTAGGGCAGAGGTTCCCAACTCCGGTCCTGGTGGGCCAAGCATGATTCAGGTTTTCAGGCTGTCCCTAATGAATATGCATGAGGTACATTTGCATACAATGGGGGCACTACATACCAATACATCTCATGCATATTTATTAGGGACAGTATGAAATCCTGAAGGGTGTTTGGCCCTCCAGGACTGCAGTTAGGAATCTCTGCTCTAGGGAGTGCACATGTTTATGGTGTATGTGCTCTGTAGGGTAAAAAATATAGGACCATGGTCTGCAGGAACCACAGCTGGGATGTGAACCTGTGATCATCTGCCCCTGAACACACTGGCTGTGTGTACAGCACCAAACTGCTGCCACAGAGGCAGGCCAATCCCTGGGGATACCATTACTGTTCATCAGATAGCCTTTGTCTGTTGCACTGCACACTA
Source organism: Ichthyophis bannanicus (assembly GCA_033557465.1). Taxonomy (NCBI): domain Eukaryota; kingdom Metazoa; phylum Chordata; class Amphibia; order Gymnophiona; family Ichthyophiidae; genus Ichthyophis; species Ichthyophis bannanicus. The sequence goes on along the minus strand of CM066031.1, from coordinate 1,570,090,848 downwards.
CTCACCTGAACAGGGCTTGGCCTTGGTCTGCTGTGTGCAGATGCCACTGCCCCCTCCACCACCAGCACTCCTCTGCCATCATGCTTACATGCCCTTATGCCAGTGGTGCGCTGTCCCAGGTGATCCAGTTTGCCAGTAGGTGGCTGCCTATGGTGCGTGATATGGCGTAGGGGTGCCTGCATAGACATCCACGCTCCCCCCCCCCCAGCACCGCCTGCCAATGTTATGTGCCCTTTGGGGTACTTGCTGGGTAATTTCCATTGTGGCACTGTGGGACACACACTCATCGACATGTTTGTCCTTGGTCAGTTGCAGTCTTGCTGATTTTCCGTTTCTACATTCCTATGTGTCACCTAGGCTTCTGCCTAGTCCACCCTGTGCCACAGCTGCCCCACTGCATGTCCCGCCTGCAGCCCCCTTTACCCCATTTGCAGTCTCACCATAGTGCCCTTTCGTACTTGGGCACTATGCTGTTGCTGCACATGTATCACTACTATCACTTTTCTTGGTCTCCCTGCCTTTGTTGTACATTGCTGACTAAAATGGTTTCTCTCTCTTGCAAATGTGTCTCTAACGCAAGGTTTTCACTGGCGTTAATTTTCAGACCCTGATTTCACAGCATTAGTGTGCCTGGAACCTCTCCCCGCCCACTCTCTGCCCATTGACCCCTTCTCTCCGCCCTCTGGAATGACTTACTCTGCCCTCTGTGCGCCTTAATGTCGCCGGAGAAGTTATCACGCAATATGGGATGTTATCGCGCGGTAATGTTACATTATCACGCAATAACGTTATTTATCACGCGATAATGTCACCGCTGCAAAGTTAGCACTGTTTAGTAAGCATACCCCTAAATTTCAGAAATTCTTGCTTCAATTTACTAGCATACATCATCAAATCAAGGTCCCTTGCCCTTTGAAATCCTAACCAAGAAAAGGAAATAAAAAATTAATATGGGGCAGCTGGTATCCTGAATACATCATTTTATTTGTATGCGCACAAAATCTTAGGTCTTTCCTTAAAAAAGGAAAGTCGTTTGCACTGTCAGGGCATCAAAATTAAAGACTTCATTTTTATTTTGTATTTCCTTATTTTTACGGATTCCTCTTATGTAATCATACATTAACATTTAAAAACTAATAAAAACTTTAAACACCAGTTCATGCATAACACAATGAATTAAGCTATTTGCTTATATGACCCCTATACCAGTGCATTCATCCTTTCAAGCAAAAACTGAAACTAAAAAATGGAAAGTGGTTGTTTAAAAACATGATTTGAATGCAAAACAGTAAATATAGAAAAATCATTTCTGTTTAATGATTTGCAAATCACAAAACAGGCACTAAAATTCCCCTCCCCCCACCCCTCATCATGCTTCTTTGCAGTACAGTATTAAAATGTGTCCCCAGCAACACTGAAATTCGGTCTGCAGAGAATGAGATGGCAGAGGCAGACAGGTGTTTCAGCCTTGTTGAAGCTCATCAGTGTATTGCAGCTACTGTCTCCATCACAGACAGTGTCAGCCCTCAGAAACACGAGAGATCAAATGCAAAGGCCATTAGCTGGCACCTTTTGGTCTTGCTATAATAACATCCCTATTGCATACATAGCAATTTACATAGCATTATCCATTATGGTTTGTACTGCAATTTTACTTCTGGAGGTCACTCTAACTTGATTAACTCTGTAAAAAATTGCATTTTCTAAGCATCAAAGCTAACAGTTACCATTCTTAAATCTATACCATATTTGTGGTGCCTGTAAAAACAATTTGCTATATCTGATTGAACTGCAACTTTTCAATACATAGCAGTGAAAATATCTTTAAAGAGGAGAATTCAGGACATCAAAACTGCTCAGTTCAAGCTTGCCTTCATAACCACATATTAATCTTTAAATTCATGGCTTATCCTAGGCATTTTTAATCATATTTTTGTTTTGTTATGTCCATTTTATTTTTTTTTAAATTAAATATCTATAGTATCTTCCTGCATGGATTATTTTATCTATCATAAGTCACCATACCAATTCAATCCCTAATCAATGTCGGTACCTTGAACTGAATCCTTATAATCGTAATTTGAATTGTCATCACATTTTAAAATGCATGCGACCTCATCTGAATATTAATTGTGCAGGTGTTGATTTACACAGTATATAGGAGTGGAGGAGTGGCCTAGTGGTTGGGGCAAGGTACTTCAGGCCAGAAGGTAAGGGGTTCAAATCCCATTAGTGGAGAGCAACCTTGGGCCAGAAGGACTGGGGTTTCTAGTCCCACAGGTGTTCCTTGTGGTCTTGGGCAAGCCACTTAACCCTCCATAGCCCATGTTCCCTGTAAAATAGTTATCTCTAAGTTACAATGCCCTGTTCAATGTAATTTCAGTTTGTTCAATGAAAACTGCACTGATGCAGAATAGTGTGGTATATAAGAGAAAATAAATAAATAATAAAATATATAGCGGAGAGACTGAATGAATTCTTTGCTTCGGTCTTTACTGAGGAAGATGTAGGGATGTTACCCATGACTGAAGTGGTATTTAAAGGTGCAGAAGAATTGAAGGAAATATCGATACATCGGGAAGATGTATTACAACTATTAGATAAACTGAAGAGTAGCAAATCACCTGGGCCGGATGGTATACATCCAAGGGTGTTGAAAGAACTGAAAAATGAGATTGCAGACCTGCTATTAGTAATCTGTGAACTATCATTAAAATCATCTGTAATACCTGAAGACTGGAGGATCGCCAATGTAACACAAATTTTTAAAAAGGGTTCCAGGGGTGATCCTGGAAACTACAGACCGGTGAGCCTGACGTCAGTACCGGGAAAAATGGTAGAAACCAGCATAAAGAATAAAATTACTCAGCATGTAGATAGTCATGACTTAATGGGAGACAGCCAACATGGCTTTAGACAAGGAAGATCTTGTCTTACTAATCTGTTATGTTTTTTTGAAGGAGTGAATAATCAGGTGGACAAAGGTGAGTCGGTTGATATTGTATATCTGGACTTTCAGAAAGCCTTTGACAAGGTCCCTCATGAGAGACTTTTGGCAAAACTAAAGAGTCATGGGATAGGAGGCAGTGTACTATTGTGGATCAGGAACTGGTTAAAAGATAGAAAGCAGAGGGTAGGGCTAAATGGCCAATTTTCCCAATGGAGAAAGGTGAATAGTGGTGTATTTATTTATTTATTTATTTACATCTCTTATATACCGTGCTATTGTAATCAGTGCGGTTTACAGTTGAACAAAATATACAGCAATGCAGCAGGTCACATTGAGTTTACATTGAACAGGGGGAGCAAACTTGGATGAACCGGGAAAACTATATACAAATTATGGACATTCTTACAGGACATAAAAGGATCGTAAGCAGATGCATAGGCTCATGTGTAAGGGAGGGAGGGAGGGGAAGGGAGATTATCCATTCTCTAAGGGAGGCTGGTCAATGGGGCGGGCTAGGTAGGAGGGTAAGGTGATGGTTGTGTGTTTTCCAGAGTTATTCTCCGGGTAGTGTAGAAGGAACAAATGGTGTTTGAGAGCTTTTCGGAATAACGGGAGATTGGAAATAGCTCGGATTTCTGCCGTGAGGGCGTTCCAAGCCGTAGGTGCAAACATGGAGAAGGCTCTATTGGCTGTTGTCTTTGTACATTTAGTGACTGACTTAGGGACTTCAAGGTTATTCATCAATGTATGTCTCCTCAATCTATTGGCTGGAGTGCTATGGAGTAGTTTACTGATGGGTGTGAGTGGCTGGGTCTTGAGGGCTTTGAATGTCAAGACTAAAGTCTTATAGTGGATTCTGGCCTGAAGAGGTAGCCAGTGTAGATTCTTCAGGACTGGTGTTATATGGTCTGACCTTGAAAGACCTACCAGAACCCTCGCAGCAGAGTTCATGGCAAGTCGGAGAGGGCTTAGGGTCGACTGTGGGAGTCCCTGAAGGATGATGTTAGCAAAGTCGAGGTGAGGAATGACTAGAGCCTGGAAGATTGATCGGAAATCAGGGAAGTCCAGTAGTGGTCGGAGATGGCGTAGTGATCTGATTTTGTGATAAATCGCTTTTGAGGTGTTTTTGTTATGTGCTGACATGTCTAGCCTCTGGTCAAGGGTAATACCTAGGTAGCGAATTGTGGATTTTGCCTTAAGTTCTGTGTTGTTGACTTGTAGTGAGGATGGTGGAGTGAACTTCTGGTTTCTCGTGATGAAGAGAACATCTGTTTTGGTGTGGTTAATTCGTAGATTCTGAGAGAGAAGCCAGTCTGCCACTGCTTCAAAGCATCTTAATAATTGGGAAAAGTCAGGATGATCAATCTGGAAGGGTGAGTAAATGAGGATGTCGTCTGCATATGCTAGGCATTGGACATTGAATGAACGAATTGATGCACAGATGGGCTGCATGTAGATGTTGAACATCAGTGCAGATAGGGATGAGCCTTGGGGTACGCCTTGTTTCAGTGGAAATGGCTCTGAGGTCGTGGATCCAGTTCTGACTTGTTGCCATCTATTGCATAGGTAAGATTTACACCAGGCTAGTGCTGAACCTAGTATTCCTTTTTCTTCGAGATGATGTAAGAGTGTTTGGTGGTTCACCGAATCAAAAGCGGCTGATATGTCCAAGAAGATGAGGGCATATCCTTGGTGGATGATGTCAAGACCAATGATTAGATTGTTAAAGAGGGTTGTAAGGATGGTATCAACACCGTGTGCTTCTCTAAAGCCATGCTGGGATGAGTCCAAGGGTGCTTCTATGTCGATGTGGTGTTGAATCTGTCGCTGGACTACCTTCTCAAAGATTTTGGCTAGTAGCGTGATGCTCGAAATTGGTCTGAAGGACTCAACTTTAGATGGATCGAGTTTACTATTTTTTAACAGAGGGCAGATGGATGTGTATTTTAAGCTTTGGGGGAAGGACCCTGTTGATAGGGATTGGTAAGGATTCTGCATATTTTTGGACTGAGGTCATGACGCAACTCTCTAATCCAGCTTGTAGGGCATGGATTGTTGGGAGCAGTAGTGAGGTTAATAGTGGAAATAATATCTACAATCTCTTCACAAGATACCTCAGATAATTTTGTTAGGGAGGTTGGTTGTGAGGATATATATGGGGTGGAGAAGGATGAGATGGTTGCAGCCGTATTGGTCTGGATTGACTTTGATTGTAGGTAATTGGCATAGTCTTGTGGCTGGGGTGTAGATGATTGGGCTGAAGCTGGGTCACCTGTCAAAGACTTGACAATAGTGAATAGATCATGAGGTTTGTTCAGAGATCTCTTTAGTAATTCAGAATGGTAATGTTTTCTTTTTTCCATTGTCTTCTCACGGTGTAGCTTTAGTTGAGCAGAGTATATCTCGAGTGCCTGGGAGGTCCGGATGTGTCGCCAGTGTCTCTCAAGCTTGCGTAGGTGGAGAAGAGAGGCTCGCAGGTCCTGGGAGTACCATGGCGCATGTTCCCGTTTTGCAGAGTTCTTGTTGGAAGCTGGGAGACAGGCAGCAGCTCTGATGGCGTTATCCCAGTTGGAGACCAATTCATCTGGGTCGAGGGATTCGTTGGAGAGGAGAGGTAAGATCTTCTCAAGGGCCTTCTCCTTAACAAGAGGCCGAAAGCGTGTTGTAGTAATTCTGGTGGGGTGGCTTCCTTTATTGATGAAGTTGCTGGGGTAGTTGGTGGGTATGTGGAATAGGAGTAGGTTATGGTCAGACCAGGGTACAGGTGTTATGGAGATCATCAGGTTCTGGGCTGAGTTGACAGATGCCTGAGGTCCAAAGATGAGGTCCAGTTTGCCACCCTTGTTATGTGTGGGTGAGTCGTTGAGTTGCTTGTAGCCCAGATCGTTCATTGCATCAAGGAAGGCTGAGGAATGTGTATTTAGTAAGGAGGGTAGATTGAAGTCTCCCATAAGCCAATTCAGAGAGCGTGGGTTGCTGGGGTTACAGGCTAGATCAATTATTGATGAGAGGTCATCGGGTAATGATGTTGGTGCTCGGTATAGTAGATTAATTGAGCAATGTTCATTCAATATGGACAATGTGTCCAGATAGGTTGAGCTAATAGTGTTGTTTAGAGCAAATTGAAGATTGGATCTGGCAAGGATGAGCGTACCTCCTCCCCTCTGGTGGATCCTATGGCAGGCGTAGGTCGAGTAACCAGGTGGTGACATCTGGTTGATTAGGACATTATCACAGTCAGATAGCCAAGTTTCAGTTATCATTAGGACATCGAGGTCATGGCGGGATATCAGGTCCATGGCTATAGGCCATTTTGAGCATATTGATCTAGCATTTATAAGTGCACATTTCAGTAGGCATTGGTGTTTGTAATTCTCAGCTTGGATGGTCTTAAGGTTCTGTAGAGGGATGTGTAAGAGGTGTGAATGGCGTGTTGGAGAGGAATGGCGGGGGTTTTCAAACCCTCTTCTGCCATGATTGTAGAGGACTGGGATTTGGTTGATACCGTGACTAAAGGCACGAGATATGTTGGGTGTCAGGGAGGTGAGGATGAATAGGGTAAAGGATAGGAATGGGTGCATCTTGGGAGCTCTATGTGGGGCAAGCTACGGGCTAGCCAAAATTAAGTCGGCTGATAAGTGCAGGCTGATAGTGTGAAGTACAGGATTAGCAAGGCGCAACACAGTACTGCAGATTCTGGTAAAACAAGTTGAGTGGCAACAGTTGCAGTGAAATATAACAAAGTATCAGCAAAGGTTATGGAAGATTAGTAACATTGATTAACAGCATGGCAGGCTTAAATAAAGGCAATGTAGCTCAAGGTAGCACATAGAGGTCGGGTCACAGGGTCTCTGATAAGTGTCCTTATTATATGGTTTACCTCGTGGTAGTAGATTTTCTTTTGATTAGTAGAGATGAATGGTGAAGGAGAAGGTGGGGACTTCTTTCGGGATGTTGTGGTGAGAGGGCTAGGCTTCTTAGTGGCTGCTCTCAGGAGATTGGTGGATCAGTGAAGGGACCACCGCCTAAGGGCCACGCCAAAGGGCCCTCTGGCGAGGCCCTCAGGTGCGGGCCCGCCAGGCACGGGTGTGCCTGCCATCACTCTCTTTTAAGGTTGGCTGCTCAGCCCCGATTGGGCAGAGCAGGCTGTGGGTGGAACGTTGCTCCGGTGTGCTCTTCCCCGATCGGGAGAGCAGTGGCTGGGCCGGAGGGGGAGCAGGCGATGGAGAGGCCTTTGATCCTACCGGCGCTCTCTTTTAAGGTTGGCTGCTCAGCCCCAATTGGGCAGAGCAGGCTGTGGGTGGAACGTTGCTCCGGCGTGCTCTTCCCCGATCGGGAGAGCAGTGTCTGGGCCGGAGGGGGAGCAGGCGATGGATCTGTGCTGGGTCCACTGCTTTTTGACATATTCATAAATGACCTGGAAAGTGGAATAATGAGTGAGGTTATCAAATTTGCAGATGACACAAAACTATTTAAAGTTGTTAAAACCCAAGAGGATTGTGGAAAATTGCAAGAGGATCTTGATAAATTGGAAGACTGGGCATCAAAATGGCAGATGAAATTTAATGTGGACAAGTGCAAGGTTATGCACCTAGGGAAGAACAACCCAAACTATGGTTACACGATGCAAGGTTCCACATTAGGAACCACCACCCAGGAAAAAGATTTAGGCGTCATTGTGGATACCATGTTAAAACCCTCGGCCCAGTGTGCAGCAGCGGCCAAGAGAGCAAATAGAATGCTAGGTATGATAAGGAAAGGAATGGAAAATAAAACAAAAGATATTATAATGCCTCTATATCGTTCCATGGTGAGACCACACCTTGAATATTGTGTGCAATTCTGGTCGCCGTATCTTAAAAAGGATATAGCGATTTTAGAAAAGGTTCAGAGAAGAGCCACCAAAATGGTAAAGGGGATGGAAGGATACTCCTATGAAGAAAGGCTAAAAAGGTTAGGGTTCTTTAACCTGGAAAAGAGACGGCTGAGGGGAGATATGATAGAAGTCTATAAATTAATGAACGGAGTGGAACGGGTAAACGTAGATCGATTGTTTACCTTATCAGAATATAGAAAGATTAGGGGACATGCAATGAAGCTACAGGGTAAACTATTTAAGACTAATAAAAGAAAATATTTTTTCACTCAACGTGTAATCAAACTCTGGAATTTGTTACCGGAGGATGTAGTAAAGGCTGTTAGTGTAGCTGGGTTTAAAAAAGGTTTGGACAAGTTCCTGGAGGAAAGGTCCATAAACCATTATTAAGAAGGGACCCAGGATATCAATGCTTGAACCAATACAAGCATTGTGGAACCTGTGTCCCTTGGGGAAACTGCTAAGTGCATATGACCTAGATTGGCCACTGTTGGAAACAGAATACTGGGCTTGATGGACCTTGGTCTGACCCAGTATGGCATATCTTATGTTCTTAGTGCTGGCCAATATAGCATACCTGCCATAAGGGATGAACATTATAGGCAATCACTATCTAAATTCAGTACCATGAAAGAAAATCCATCATCAGTCCTTTAGAAAGCTTTCTGATAAAAGGTGCAAAGACAATATACCCAAATGCTATCTGCTACACCCTTCTGATATATTTATAGAAATAATTGTGATGAAATCTCTGATGTTGACCAAATACCAACTACAGTTAGACATTTCATTCTGTTTCAAAGTTGTGGATAATGGCAGTGGTGTGCTTGTGGGCTGTGTTGCTAACTGACTCTTAGTAGTGGTGATGCTGTTTTGGCCCTTTAAATGTTCTTTCTATTGCACTGCTCTTTCAGATATGGAAACATCATTAGCTCCACCCCCTCGGGTTCCTGTATGCTGATGCTGCCTATTTTAACAGCTACCACCAACAGCACAGCCCGAGGCATGTTCCAAAGGTATGTGACCAAAGGCTCAAGCATCCACCCCACCTCTACTCGCCCACCTGCCAATGTCTACAAACCGCACCCTGTCACAAGTATCTTGAACCCGCCTTAGACCTCCTGTATATACAATCCAAATCTAATTATATTTTGTACATATGTTTTTAGTTCCTCTGTTGCTCCAAGTTTATGCTCCTGTTACAATGTATGTTCCAAGTTTAAACTCCTGTTACAATGTAAGCACAGAACAGACCTCTGACTGTGCACCCTTGTTGTATGTAAACCGCACTGATAACAAATAGCGCGGTATATAAAAGTTATAAAATAAAATAAATAAATAAAAATAAAAATAAAAGAGCTTGCTTCTTTGTGCACTCCTACATATATTCTCATTGCATTCTTTGTGCTTTTAAATTTCAGTTTGAATGCTTTGTCATTATGTTAAATTCATTTGCAACTAATGACTTACTGAAGCTGGTATAGGAGGATGATGTGGTAAGGTTTGGAAGCTTTATTCTCAGTGCTATCAGGTTAAATTAGATGTTTTGACTTATTTTCCCATACCTCACAAAAATAATATTGAAGAAATATCATGGAGCATAGTTTATCGTAATTTATTGGTATAGTACAGGGTTAAAGTGAAAAGAAAAAGATTTACCACTGTGGAATCAGGAAAAGTAATACTGAATCCGTTTCAGGGAAGAACATTTATAAATAATATACTTGAGCATTAAAGGTTCGCTTGGGCATTGGTTTGCCTAAAAATTAAATCGATTAAGCACACATTAATTCGATTTCCTTATCGGCCCCACTTATATGGAACTCTCTCCCTCCCGATGTGCGATCCATGGATGATTTAAAGGAGTTCAGAAAACAACTGAAATTTGTACTCTTCACTGAGTACTATGGCACAGACATCTAACAGTCTCTATTATTATAGCCTGCATATAACTTGTTTTACTGTAACGGTTCCTTGATGTTGCGTATCCCAATTTTACCTTCACTCTTTAGTTTAGTCAGTGTATGCCCCCCTGTCTCTGTTCTCCCTTCTTGTGTCTGGTAACCGCTTTGATTTAAGGAAAAGGCGGTATAGAAAACCTGTTAAATAAATAAATAAATAAATAAGTATATGCATGTAGAAGTAATTTGTGCACACAGTAGGTGTGCAAATATAATGAAAAACAAAATGGTTTCTTTTCTATGAAAACAACAAAAATCTTGGGCTTGCACAACCTTAATAAATAATTATTAGCACTGAGAAGAATGGCTTGGGGGTATATTTACTAAAGAGCATTAATGGAGCAAATGTGCCCCTCTCACCACAGGTACACTACCAAAAAACTGCCTCCAGTTTTGCAACTGATTCCTATAGATTTTGGGGTGCTGAATCCAGGAAAAATAGCCAAAATGTTCCATCACGTCACGTTTTCTTGCAAAATTAGATTTCTTACCCATATAAGGAATGTTCACATAATTTCTTTTTAGCCGACTGCAGTTTATTTTCTTGACCCAAAATAGAGGTTGTAATGATTAACTAACTAGAAACACTCCCTCATGATATTTTAGAGTGTTTTGTATTCATTTTATACATTAACAGGACAATTGGGAGGCGGGGGGCTAAATCCAGTACTCGCGCTGGCGCATGTTCTTTCCTATTCGCCTCACCTCGTTCGCTCGCTCGCTCAAACACGGTGGTTGCGACATGAACGTTCCTGTCAAATTTCAGTTTCTTGCAAGTTCATTATTACCTTTTGTTTGCTCAGTCGTAATCCAGCTTTATTCCGAAGTGGTTCACTACAGTTGTAGTTTGCAGTGCTGTGTATTTGTGATGGCTCACAGAGCCAGAGGTTGCGTCAACTCTCCGGACAGTTTTTGTTTTATTTGTGGGGAATATACCGTGAAAAAGCGGCAGAGGAACATTTCTGCATTTATTAAAAAAGTATATTTCCCCTATTTCGGTTTGAAGTTAGGCGATCAAGACAAACCGTGGGCTCCTCACAAAGTGTGCAAGACATGTGAGGAAGATCTACGCTTATGGATGAAAGGTAAAAAACAAGCATTTCGTTTCGGAATACCTATGATGTGGCGTGAACAAAGAGACCACAGCAGTGACTGCTATTTTTGCTCTTGCATTGTGAAGGGATACAACTTAAAAAATAAGAACGTAATAAGTTACCCCAACCTTCCCTCAGCAATTAGGCCTATGCCTCATAGCAACGAAGTACCTGTGCCTGAACCACCAAAATCTTTGGATCATATTTGTGTGGACGGTTCTGATCATGATGAGACTCATCAGATGGCTTTTCCCGATGAGTCCAGTACTTCCGAGTTTGAAACTGAACCAGATCCGAAACCTGAACTTTTCTCTCAAGCTGAATTGAATGATTTAGTCCGGGATTTAGGACTCCCAAAAGATGCTGCCCAACTGCTAGGTTCTCGGCTTAAACAGAAAAATCTATTGTCACCAGGAACAACTTTTTATTGGTACCGCAACCGCGAGACACAATTTTTGAAGTATTTCAGCAAAGAGGAAGATTTGGTATTTTGCAACGATATATATGGAGTGATGGAAAAGTTTAAACTCAAGTATGATCCTGCTGAATGGCGGCTGTTCATTGATTCGTCAAAAGACAGCATAAAAGGTGTTCTTCTTCATAATGGCAACACATTTGCTTCAGTTCCTATTGCTCACTCTGTTATTCTCCAAGAAAAATACGAGAATTTGGCCCTGATTCTTCAGAAGATTCGTTATGATGAGCATAAGTGGATGATTTGTGGAGACTTTAAAATTCTATCCATGCTATTAGGGCAGCAATCCGGTTTCACCAAATATCCCTGCTTCCTTTGCTTGTGGGAGAGCCGGGCCCGCGACCTACACTGGGGGAAAAAAGACTGGCCAATTCGGGAGTATTTGAGACCCGGTGAGAAAAATGTTCTTCATGAGAGCTTGGTACCTCGTGATAAAATTCTATTACCACCTCTCCACATTAAATTGGGTCTCATTAAGCAATTCATCAAGTCCCTTCCAAAAGATGGTGAGTGCTTTCGGTACCTTTGCTCAAAGTTCCCCCGACTTTCTGAAGCAAAGCTAAAGGAAGGAGTGTTTGTTGGCCCTGATATAAGGAAACTTATTTCAGATGGAGCATTTGCTGAAACGATGTCTGAGAAGGAAAAAGAAGCCTGGGATTCCTTCAAGGATGTTGTTCTCAAATTCTTGGGGAACAGGCGGGATGAGAACTATAAGGATATTGTTGCCAGGATGCTCAATGCCTTCAAAGAACAAGGCTGTAACATGAGCCTGAAAGTCCATTTCTTGCACTCCCATGTGAACTACTTTCCCGAAAACTTGGGGGCGTACAGTGAAGAACAAGGTGAAAGGTTTCACTAGGACATCAAGGACGCAGAGAGAAGGTACCAAGGAAGATGGAACACCACTATGATGGCTGATTTCTGCTGGTTGCTGCTGCGGGAAACCCCAGATGAAAAATACGCCAAGCAGCGCACCAAGAGAAGCATTTGGGGGAAGAAGAAACGGGCCCACCAGGAGATTGATTGACCCAAGAATGACTTTAAAATCTAAACTGTGTTGACAAATATCGTGTTTTTACTAAACTTTGAAATAAAAATTTGCTAGTTATTACCACAGTGTCGGATCTCATTTATTAGAATTTTATTTTCACACCATCGGGTGTTTGTCTTCATGTATTGCAATGGTGCGGTTTGTGTTTTCTATTCTTACATACATACCTGTACAACATTTTTTGCACATTTCTTTGCTTTGCTTTGTGTCTAACCTCGCTCTTATATGCTCAATGTTTGTGCACATGTATGTGGCTGTTTTAAGTGCAGACAATTTTGCTACCATCACAGTGTGTTTTGTTGACATTACTCTATTCTTATGTGCTGCCTTGTTACAATTTTCTTATTCTTATTTGAATAACTACTAAACAATTAGTATAAAGAATTCATCCAAGAAACTTTTATCTCGATCACACTCAATCTGAAGCGTTCACCTCAAACTGCTAACCCAATGTAGCAAAACATCTGTACGTGATGGAGCAAATTGGTTACCAGATTTGGATTCAGCGCACCAAAAAACGTAAAAATCAATCGAAACATTAGAGGCAGTTTAAAAAATTTTTTTTTAGTGTACCTGTGTTATCGGCACCCTTGTGCCCTTTATGCTGCAGAAAGGGCTGATAACGCTGCATTACCAACATTAAGGGAAAAGGAGATAGAGAGTAGGTGTTAATAGGGTGGAGAATGGGTGTTGACAATGTATGTTCCTTACCGCCAGCTTGCACAATCACACATTAGAGCCCTCAGCACTGGAAATCCTAATGGCAAACAAAACCTCACAGACAGTGGTATTTTAGAGGTAAGAGAGACTCTTTAAATGTCTGCAATGTGCTGCACAGACAAGTGTTCCAAGTCATGATAATAGTGCTCCATTTGCAGCAACAGCATAGTGCCCTATATGCTGAATGTAGCAAAGGAGGTGTCACGTGGGTGATGCTGTGGGGCTGTGAGGTCCACTAGGCTGATTAGATGTCTGCCTAGGGAGAACATTTGTGATGATTGGTGTGGCACTGCTGTGACAATTGAAGCACACATACATGCTGCTGCAGTCAGAAGGGAGTTCTGCCACCCACATTGCCACCATGCCATGTCAGTGTTGTGCGAGTGTAGGGGTGGTGGCACAGTGGGTGTAGCCTGCAGCTGGAGAGGTCTGTGTTCTGGCACTATGTGACAAGTGCAATATGCCAGTTGCCACTGTCAGTGGGATGCCAAGCATGTCAGCAGCAGGCACAGCTGATCACATCCTCCACCCCCCCTCCTGAGGTCTAAGGCAGCAACACTTGTGCCAACAGCCCCCAGTAGAGGGGATCAGGAGTGGCATGGTGTGACTAGCTGCAGGTGTGCATATAGAACATGCAAATCAACCATGAAATGGATATTTCATCACCACAGAGAATGTAAAGCTTTGGCTCCATTACATGTATGCATTACATGCAGCCACATCCTGCCCCTTGGATTGCCACCTGCAGGGATCATCACACTTCATTAATTGCTCCATCTGGCCAGGATGAGCACCTCTTCTCCAGTTGTCATATGCACACTTATCTGGAGCATTGTCTGGTGGTTGGGAGGCTGGGACAGTTGTGAGAACACCATAACTGGTATTTGGTCTTCCAATTGGCACAGTCACCTTTTTTCCAACACTGCATTGCTTATGTCACATCAGGTACATCGGTGCTACACGCCCATGCCACACTCTCATCTACCACACATCCTTCCTCAGCCCATCCATCTTCCTCTGACGGCTCTGTGCAGTCATGTATTCTCCTGCCAGCTGCTACACCATGCCCTACACAAGGATGTTTTCCTCATTTCAACGTGTCACTCACACCTTTCTTATGACTGATCTGCACATCATCACTCTTGCTCCGGCATGCTTTGGATGCACACATCATGGTGATTCTGGCTCCGAAGGGGGACCACATATTCCCCATCCTATGCCACACACTGACATTACAGCATTTTACGTGGGCATCCCTCACTGAATCAGTACCACTGCCTCCCACATGCTCATCCCACTTACTGACTGCCACGTAGGATGCCTCCGGATCTATCAGGTCCTCAGCTCCCACCTGTCCTTCCATCCATTACATTTACATTGACTTTTGCTGGGGCTCCTCTTATCCAGCATTAAGGTGACTGCCGTTTTCGAGTGTTAAGGTGCACGCTTGGTACCTTAACGCCTGGTGTCCTGTAAGTGCACATTAACTGGCACTTGTGCCCTTACCGCAGTAACATCTACTACCCACCCCAAGCCATTATCACATGCAAACACCCTTAACACTGTCGTTTTCACTCGTTATACCCGGTTTCCTTAGCACTCTTTAGTAAACATACCCCTTGATTTGTTAGAAATACATATTTTTTTCAAACCATCTTGGATTCTAATCACAAAGTTTATACTTCTTCACTTTCACTTGCAGTATTGCTATTTCAGTGTTTGCTCTGTAAATAACAAATTGGTGGTGATTAAAGACTTAGCTGAGAGCATGAGTTTTGATTTAGTCTTCATAATAGATGTCTTTAACTGAGATGCAAGGCTCTGTTAGCATATGTCCCCTTAGGAAAGAACATATTACATCAATCCCTAGGTGGGGAAGAGAAGAAGGGTAGCAATCCTTGTTAGGGACTCTATTCTCGTAGTAACATAGTATATGATGGCAAATAAAGACCAGTATGGTCCATCTAATCTGCCCTGCAAGACGACAAGAGTAGGTATGCCACCACTCTGTGCAGGTCACCGCTCCACATGCCCTTTTTTAGGGGTGTACCCGCCGCTTCATGCAGGTCACCTCTACTTGTTGAGATAACAGAGCCAGTTAAGTTTGTTTTGATTTTATCCTATTGCTATAAAGAGATCCACTGTGTTTGTCCCATGACATTTTGAATTCTGTCACTGTATTTGCCCCCACCACTACCATCGAGAAGGCATTCCAAGCATCCACCATCCTTTCAGTGAAAATGTATATCCTGACATTGCCTTTTAGTTTACCTCCTTGCACCTTCATGTTATGCCCTCTAGTATTACAGCTTCCCTGTCTTTGAAAAAGGTTGGTTGTTCATTAATTCTCTTTAAATATTTAAAGGTCTGTATCATCTCTACCCTGTCCCTCCTCTCCTTTAGAGTATATACATTTTGATCTTGGAGGTTTTTTTCATATGTCTTCAGGCACAGGCTCCAAATCATTTTGGCCACCTTCCTCTGAACCGTTTCCTGTCTTTTTATATCCTTTATGAGATATGTTCTCCAAAACTGAACACAATATTCCAAGTGAGGCCTCACCAGTTATTTGTACAGTGGCATTAGCACCTCCTCCTTTCTGCTGGTAATTCCTCTCTGTATGCAACCCAGTATCCTTCTGGCTTTGGCCACCGCCTTGTCACTCTGTTTCGCCATTTTGAGATCCTCAGAAACAATCACTTTGAGGTCCTTCTCCTGGTCTGTGCACACCAACCTATTGTCCCAAAACTTTGTTCACTTTCAGTTTTGCAAGCTATTCAAACAAATCATCTTCTGTGATTGCTGTTGGTATCTACACCATTCCCATTTGTATATTTCTCAATCACTGGAGGTCCTTCTCCATGAATTTCTTTAGTAAAAACAGAACAGAAGTATTTGTTTAGCATTTTCACTTTTTCAGTGTTACTGTCCACAAATCCGTTCCTGGCACTTTTGAGTCCTGCAATTCCACCTCTGATTTTCCTCCTCTCCCGAATATACCTGAAAAACGTTTTGTCGCCACATTTCACATCTTTAGCCATCTTTTCTTCTGCCTTTGATTTTGCTTTCCTTATTTCTCTTTTTGTCTCTTTTAGTTTGATCTTGTATTCTTTTCTGTGTTCCTCTGTTTGCGAACGTCTGAATTTTGTGAAAACTGTGTTTTTTGCTTTTATTTGTGCATCCACTTCTTTGGAGAGCCGAATAGGTTTCCTTTTCCTTTTGTTTATATTTACTTTCTTTACTTATGTATCTGTTTCCCCTTTTATTGCCTCCTTTAGTTTAGCCCATTGTAATTCCACTTCCCTTATCCCAGGAGCGGCCCAAAGGGGGTGCGGGGCCATGTGCGGAGACTCGGTGCTGGACCTCATTTGCATAAGGGACCTCATTTGCATAAATATTTGCATAATGTTACCATACACTGACTTTTAGTAAACATGCCTCTTCATGAGTGTATGGATAAAGAAAGACTAAAAGATGTCTACATTACTATAATCCAGTGCCAACCGACAGGCACATTAGGAATTACTACAAACACTGCCCATTTAGAACCCATCCAATAAGTTACACCCACGGAAATCAACTCTCATAAACACCAAAATCAATTCTTGATTCCACTACAGCATTTATGGAACTTCTTCATAAATACTTAATTGGAGAAAGTGTTCCCATATACCCCCAACCAATGTCACTTATAGTATTGTTATTTTTTTGTTATTTTTTGTCGGATCGCTCACCTTGAAAAGGAATTATCCTGTTCTCGGAGTGAGCCCTCCATTTTAATCAATTAAATACAGCCTCCCTTAGGCTATTAAAACCTGACCAAGCAACACAAGTCGCCGTCAGCTCACTGCTACTGAAATCTCTAATAGGAGTTTGGAAGCTCTTTCACAATCGAATGAAGATCACTAGTACTCAGTCCAATTCTCTATAATGAATGAAACAATCCAGAGAACAAGTACTTAACTTCTTCGATGAACTGGAAGGAAAAATATCTTCGGCTGGAACTAAGCAACCACTCTACTATGCTCCCAAACAAATGGGTCCAACTCCATCACCGAAACTGGCATTCCTTCGTGATGCCCATCCTCGTAGGGTCCCCGCGACACTAGTAGTGTTTCAAGCCGCGCTTTCCGTCAGCTCTTCCTCAGGCTAATGAACCCCACTGTCCCTAGTTCCAATAAATACGCCCCAATAACATGACATCAGAGGAAACTCAACGCTTCACCCTTCAACAACTTTATTAAAATCAAAACCGCAAACCCCACCAGTCAATCTCTACATTCATGCCATGTGGTATCATAGAGCCCAAACGAAAAATCCAATACTGTTCCCTTAAATGAAGTCGGGCTTGACGATCCCCTCCCCGAGGAGGTAAGGGAACAACCTCCAATACCCGCCACCGTAAATCTACAAAATAATGTCCTTGCTGCTGACAATGAAGTACTCCAGGAGCCCCTTCCTGCCGCCGATTAATCCGAGAGCGGTGTTCCAATAGCCTTTTTCGTACGGGGCGAATAGTGCTCCCAACATAAATGAAATTGCAGGGGCATACCAAAACATAGATTACAAACTCCATGTAACAATCAGAAATACTCTTAGATTGATGTTGCTCCCCCATATTAGGATCCACCCAAACTATACCCTCCATTGTAGTAAGACAAAAATCAGAAAAAGAACAGGATAATTCCTTTTCAAGGTGAGCGATCCGACAAAAAATAACAAAAAAATAACAATACTATAAGTGACATTGGTTAGGGGTATATTAAGTATTTATGAAGAAGTTCTATAAATGCTGTAGTGGAATCAAGAATTGATTTTGGCATTTAGAACCCATAGCAAACCCGCCGTATCCTAACAGCACTACCAGGACTCATAAAGCACCATACCATACCTATCAAAAGGCAACACTGCAAATATTAAACCAATACATTTCAGAGAACAACAATACATGACCTACTGGGAAAAGAGAACAAGTGGCAATGTCAAATAGGAATTACATAAACAGAATACCTCAGCTCAGTTACACATGCAGAACATAGACCATCAACAAACAAGGAATCACAGTTTAAAAACAGGAAGACAATAATTAGACTAGGAACCCTAAAAGCCAAACTTGGAATGTACAACAACAATGTACAAATAAAACTATAAATTAATTTCCTCTTGTACTAAACAAAGAACAGACATTAATGATGCACATTTCCCAGAGCTGACATATTCCAGTTAATAAATTCAAAATAAAGAGATATCTTTGTACCTTTTGTGCATTTTTTTTCAGTTGCAATTGTTCCAGCCACTTTCTTCTGGTTTATTTGTGTCTTCTGCTAACTCTTCATTGTCTTCTATCCATTTGTCCTATCTTCTCTCTTCGTTTTTTTCCATTCTCTCTCAACTTCTGCTTTAACATACTAATCTTTCTCCTTTTGCTCTTTCCTCATTCCTATTTCATCCACTCAAATTTTACCCCTCCATCCTCAATCCCCACTTAGGGGTATGTTTACTAAACCGTCTTAATGTGCGCTCTGTGACGTTATCGCGTGATAAGGTACCTTATCGCGATAATGGTGCTTTATCGGGCGCAGAGATACCTTAGCGCGCGATAACGCGCGCAGCGGCGCAAACGAGCGCTGATGGCAGAGAAAGGCTCCCGGAGGGTGAAGGAAGGATCCCAAGGGGCGGAGAGAAGGGGTCAATGTGTGGAGAGTGGGAGGGGAGAGGCTCCCTGCACACTAACAATGTGAAATCCGAGGCTCAAAACTAACGTCAGTGAAACCCTAGCGTTAGAGATGATTTAAAGGGAAGAGAAACCATTTCTGTCAGCGATGTACAGCAAAACCAGGGAAACCTACAAAAAAGTGATAAGTGTGATACATGTGCACGGAACAAAAGGGCAAAGAAACAGTGAAAATGAACAGAAGAAAATGGAAAAATAAAATAACCAAGCTGGGCAATAGTGATCTCAATGGGAAACATCAAAAAACACTCCCAAGAAAGCACCAAAAAAAGGATATGAATTCTGTAAGGGTCCATGCTCCGTCCCCATACAAGGTCAATGAGCCCACAGTGAAATTGCGCTGTGCAGGGTTTTCCTCTCCATCGGACAGGTTTCCTATGGCATGCACATGTGCAGCAACAGCAGGGCGGGCATGTCGGAATGGCCAACTGGACAGATGCTTGAAAATGGGATACAGAGCGCTGCAGGCGGCACATGCTGTGGTGCAGCTGGGGCACAGTGCGGACTAGGCAGATGCCTAGGTGGCACTTAGGAATGCTGAAACTGTACAGCATCCAGACAGCAACTGATGAGGGCCCAACATGGGCATGAGTGTGTTTATCACAGTGTCACAGGGGATAGTACCCAACAGGTACCTCCAAGGGCACAGAACATTGGCAGGTGGTGTTGGGGGGGAAGCATGGATGTCTATGCAGGCACCCCTACCCCAGACCACGCACCATAGGCAGCCGCCTACCTGCACACTGGATGGCTTGATACTGTGCACCACCAGCAGAAGGGCATGTCAGCATGGTGGCAGAGGGGTACTGGTGGTGGAGGGGGGCAGTGGCAGCTGCCCAGAGCAGACCATGGCCTAGCCCTGTGTAGGTGGGTGTCATGCACTGCAACAGACAGGCTCTGTCTGACAAACAGTCATGGTATCTCCAGGGAATGCACTGTCTCAGTGGCAACACGGTTGTGCAGTGCACACACCCTGAGCCCCAGAGGGTGGGTTGTGTGGTGGTACATAATCCGCCTATGGGTCCAAACACCCCCCTTTACCTCCATCATGTAACCATGGCACCAACACAGGATATGCACTATTCTGGGTGCATCATAGCCCATAAGGGCTACACATGACTGAGAAATACAAAAGGACACAGATGTAACCTACGTGTGTCTGCAGGAACTACCTATCACACACAGTAGCACTGATGGGGACCTGCAGCATGGCGTATTTCAGCCATTAAAAGTGCTGTGGATCTGATGCTGGGCACTCCACCTCACCCTCAGGGTGAGCACAGTACCTGCACAATGTGACGGTCTGTGGCTACTCTGTGCCAGTACCACACACAGTCAGTTCCCTCTACCAGGCCTAGTTGCTTTTGGGGTGCATATCCCATCTTGTGCCCATCTGTCGACTGCTGATTTGCATGTGCAGTGCATCATGGGTACGGGTGGGTTAACCCTATCCTGGTAACCACAGCAGACAGTTTGTGTGGTGACGTGCAGTCCTTCTGCAGCCAGCCAGGGGTTTGCTAGCAGGCAATCTACTTCCAGTGAAACTGCCAAGAAAACCCAGGAGCTTCTGGGTCGCCAGGAGTCAGGACTGACTAACACATTGCATTTTTGTAGCCACTGGATACTTCACTGCCAGAGAAACAAGAGATCATGGGTTTGAACCCATGGTGGGGTTATTTGATAGGGCTGTCTGAGGCATTGTCTATCTTTAATGTACATTAGTGCTGCCAGCAAAAACACCCTCAGAGTACTGTAACCTTAAGGTGCCTCATAAGGCACCTTATAGGGTGCTTTATAAGGTGTCCTATAGGGGACATTATAGGGTGCCTTGGCAGACAGTGCACTTTATAATGTGCCCTATGGAGTGCGTTATGGGGTGCCTTATGCGGCACCTTAGGTTACGCCACCGTGAGGGTGTGTTTGCTGGCAGCACTAATTAAAATAAAAGTAAAATGCCTCAAAAATCACTACCTAAAAGTAAAGAGTGATGCCTCAGCCAGACTTATGCATTAAGCACACTGGGGGATTGAACTCATGACCCCTGTACAATCAGTCAGTGTATTAACCATTGTGCTATACATCTGCTTCTATGCCTGGGCACCTACTTAAGATTACCACATGTTAACGCGCTTAGCGGCGCTTCATACGATAATGTGCGCAGAAGCGCGCGTTATCGCGCAATAATCCCGTTTTGCTACTTTAAGACTGAAATGCCCACTTCTTTTATGGAAGCCTGCACACTATCGCCGGGCGCACGTTAAGACGGTTTAGTAAACATACCCCTTAGTATCCCAATACCCGGCCAATTGTAGATTTTTCTTCCCTCCCACACAAAATATTTTTCCCCTCTCCATTTCACTCTCCCAACCCCATCCCCATCCCATTCTAATCTCCCCCAACATCAGCTCCCTTCTAGTTCCAGCCCCACCCAGTATCCACTCCCTTCTAGTCCCCGCATCAGCCCATTTCCAGTCCTGGCCCCCCATCAGCCCATTTCCAGTCCTAGCTCCCCCATTCATTTCCAGTCCTATCAGAGTCCCTTCATCAGCTCATTTCCAATACCAGCCTCTCATCAGCCCATTTCTAGTCCTTTCCTAGCTCCACCATCAGCCCATGTCAAATCCTAGCTCCCCTCCACTCAGCCCATTTCCAATCCAAGCCCCCCATGAGCCTTCTTCCAGTTCTAGCCCCTCCATGAGCCCATTTCAATCCAAGCCCCCACCACAGCCCATTTCAAATCTTAGCTCCCCAACACCCAATTCCCAGTCCTATCCTAGCACCTCCATTAGCCCATTTCCTGTCCTAGCTCCCTCCCCTAAGAGCCCATTTCCATTCCAAGCCCCCCTTCCCATCAGCTATTTGCAGTTCAAGCCCCCTTTCACTCAGCCCATTTCCATTCCAAGCCCCCCTCCCCATCAGCTATTTTCAGTTCAAGCCCCCTTCCACTCAGCTCATTTCCATTCCAAGCCCCCTCCCCCATCAGCTATTTGCAGTATCCCATTAAAATCACTACTGGCCAGCGTGGTTTTTATTACATTTTCTGCTGGTCATTTTCATTGTTTATTTGCCCTTTTGTTCTGTGCTCAATTATCACACTTATCACTTTTTGTAGGTTTCCCTGGTTTTGCTGTACATTGCTGATGGAAATGTTTTTTTTTCCCTTTAAATCAGCTCTAATGCCAGGGTTTCACTGGCGTTAGTTTTCAGCCTCAAATTTCACATCGTTAGTGTGCAGGGAGCCTCTCCCCTCCCACTCTCCGCCCATTGACCCTCTCTCTCCGCCCCTGGGGAGCCTTCCTCCGCCCTCTGGGAGCCCTTCTCCACCCTCAGCGCTCATTTGCTATAGCTGTAGGGGCACGACATAGAGCCTGGCTCCAAGCTTCAGACTTAGACAAATGGGCACAACAAAGACTGGGTAATACTCCTTGCACTGGAGAAAATCTCTTCAATAAGGAGTCTTTACATCAGGTTACTCAGTGGTCCACTGACTTACCTGTTTCTAAGGGCTGTTCTACGCCTTCTTCTTTCCCAGTAGGTAGGAAATGTCCTACCAAACTTTCTTCCCCTAGGGGGAGAAGGTTTTATCCATCTTCTGCCCATCATACACATGTTCCCAAACTGGGGAAACATCGCCCTGGTCTGAAGAATCCAAACTCTCACCAGGCTCAGCAAACTCAGCAACCGCAGGGTTTCTGATTAATCATCATCATATTTTTTGTGCCTCTTGGGGTTTAGAACCTGCAGTTGGCTTCTTCTCAGTAGAAGCCTTCCACTGCTTTCATTCTAAACTCTAGGCATGGATCTCTTTTCACAAGACATCCATTTTTCTCTGTTATACGAGCTCTTAGGATGTTCATGCCTATAGGTCACAGGTTTCTCCTCTTCTTCCTGCTAGGGAAAGAGGTTTAACAACTATCAAACAATAGTTTTCTGTACCAGCATGATTTTTCCTTTCTACAGACTTACCACATTGTAAGTCTCCATTCAGCTCTATCTTCTCTACCCTCTTACCAAGCATTTCCTCTGTAAGAGTGGTACTATTACACTGGAGGGCTTCTTCTTCAGCCCCTCTAGTTTTGTCACTATTCCAGTGTGGAGTTTTCCTCTCTGAGTTAACTCCCTTCTTCATTTTTGCTTTGGGGCAGCTTATCAGACAGGTCCAGCGTTTCCTTACTCCTGTTCTGCCAGTTCTTTCTGTTTTTAAACAGAAAAACTCTTTCTGCTGTCTTTCTAGCAGCTGCTCATGCAGGAGCCCTAGTGATTGGACCACTGGTTCTTCTCCACAAGCATCCAGAGTTGTCCTCCACTACATTCTTTCTGGCCTTAGTAGTGACTCCAAGACAGTGGATTCATCTTTCTTGGGAAATCTTATCACTACAGGCTTCTCGGATTGTCTTCTATTCTTGCCATCTCCAATTCCCTTGGGTTTGGCAGCATAGTTGACGTAGGTACTGGCAGCCAGTTCTAGCTCCTAATTCTCCTGCATTATGCTCTCTGCAATTCTACAGAGAAGCTTTCCACCATGGGCCCTTGCTAGAGAGCATTAGGATTTTCTCAAACAGCTGTCCTAGATGGTTGGAAAAGGCTCCCTCAGTCATGCCCCTCATGACTGGAAGGGTTCTTCCTACCCTACTATCTCCTTTTTAAAACAAAGGACATAGGCCTTCTCTTATGTGAAAGCTTAAAGAGTTGTTCAATTCCCTGGTTTGGTCCTCAGGTTTCCCACCGGGAATATGTTCTTTTTTTCCTTGCAGCTCGTCCTCATGGTATCCTAATCCTTCATGGACAGCGCATATTTAGCTAAAGAACGCATGATACCCTTTTTGCCCCTCAAGTAGGTCAACATGGTATCTCATTCCTATGTGTCTTCTGTCCATTTAGCATGCTAGAGTTCTGGAAGACTCGGGACTTGCTGCCTGCAGACTGATATTATCCTCTGCTTTTCACGTAACCATCCTGGTTATTTCACTGGCTAGCATTCTTGCAGCAATCTAGTCTGTTCCTTGTCAGGGAGATTTTTCCACTGACTCCCTCCATCATAACCAGGGGAAATAGATTCTCTATATATCTTCTCAAGTAGGTTCCACCTTCTTGTTATTAGATGGATCTTTCCTCTTCACATCTCCTATGTGAATATACTTTCTATAGGCATATCTCTGTCTGCTGAATTGCAGACACCTATATATAGGCCTATATATTCCTATCTCTATATATATATCTGTATACATCTCTATAGATATATATGTCTGTCATTTGTGTGTGTATATGTTATGCCCTTCTATATCTCGCTATAGATATATATTCTTATATGTCTATCTATATATATATATATATGTCTATCTGTCGAGATATTTATTATAGGTAGATATGTATTTACACACTTATCTATCTGACTGTCTATGCTCATATAGATATATATGTCTCTATATGATTCTGACAGTTGGGCTCTACCCATTCCCATGCTGTTCCAGCATGTTGGGATGCTACACACACAACCACTCCCGTGGTAGTTAACAGCTTTTCTACCATAACCTTAAGGTTTAGGTACCCCTGAAGCTCTCCATGTTCCAGTATCTTTCCTAGCTACCACCAGTTAGGAAAGACATTGCGGATCTTCAGTTAATCTGAGGCTCTAACGCCTCAGACACCTGTCCTTTCTTTTTGGGATACAAGGTTTTTCCATACCCCTTCTTCCCACAAGGACTAGGCCGGTTTGCCCAAATCGGTCAGCCTTTCCTCTTTTTGCTCCTAAGAGTGAGCCACTCTGCAGCCAAAAGAGTTTGGGCTTTTTCCATAAAGCCTTCCGCCGAAAGCCTACAGTTTTTGTTCTACCCCAGTTGATCTCTGGGGTTACCTCTCACCTTTCAGGATTCTGACCTCCACTGTTTTATTCCAACAGGTTTCTTACCTCCACTTCACAGTGAGGTCCTCCTTGAGGTTCCTCTACTGGATCCCCAGTAGATCTCATGAACCTCCTTACTTTTCTGCAATCCTGTTAGGGAAGGTCCATACTGCAATATTTCATTTTCAATATATTTGATGATAATTGTCATCCACACAAGGACTTCTTGCCTGCAGTCCTATTCTAGGTTAGCTGTCTTTTACAGCACCTTTCTGTTTCAACTCCTACCCTCCATCCTGAGGATGCCTGGCGATATGAGGTGTAGCATGTTCCAATCTATAACATGCTGGGACTCCAGGCATCTTAGCTTGGGAGTCCCCATATGTGAAGACTCATTCCTGCTTGTTCCTGGAGATAGCACAGTTACTTACCTGTAACAGGTGATCTCTGGGAACAGCAGGAATAAGTCTTCACAACCCACCCACCTCCCCTAGGAGCTGTATTCTCTATCTCTAGCTTTCCCTTCTCTCTCTCTCTCTTTGTCTCAACTTTAAAACTTAACTGAGGAGAGGCAGTTGGGAAAGGTGGGAAGGCAGCACGCAGGCGTGGTGGGATGCTTCCAAAAGCTTTTTGATTGGACGCTGGGAAGCGTTCCCGCGCAGACTCCGTCGGTACCGACGTACCCATATGTGAAGACTTATTCCTGCTGTTCCCAGAGATCACCTGTTACAGGTAAGTAACTGTGCTATACACACTTTCAAACAACCTAAGGATTCCAAGATCATTCAACACACAACTCTCAGAATCTAAAATTCTTATTAATATCCACTCAATTATGAATAAAATCCCTATCATAACAGATCACAGACTATGACCTAGATGTTATAGGCCTGATATTCAAAAGGAATTTGAACAGTTTACAGCCCAATAACTGTGTAAATGACTTAAATGGGGATATTCAACAGCACTTACATGGTTAGTACCATTGAATATCCCCTCCTAACTCCCCTATATGCCCCATTGCTATCCGGTTAGCTTCGGGACATGTCGGGGACATTCTGGGGTGGAGCAGAGGCAGCAACAAGCGCTAACCAGACAGCAGTGATGTTGCATGCTGCCCAGTTATCAATCTGTGCATTAAAGCTAGGCGAGGAGAACCCTTACCTATCTTTAAGGCACAAGAGCTAACCAGACATCATGCAATATCGTTGCTGCCTGATTAGCTATTGCAGCTTCTGTCTTTTGCAGCAATCCCTGGATAGTCAATGCCGGGGCTGTGTATGACCCCATCATTGAATATCTGGGGTTAAGGGTCGGCAGGCAGGGCTATGTGCCATAGGGGCACATAGCCTGCCCAACCCAATATCAGGCCCTATATGTCTAACTGAGACTTGGCTCACTGAAGAGGATAATGTTCTATTGAATATGCTGAAAGTACCAGGATATGAGTTACATAATAGTACCAGAAACAGCCACAGAGGAGGAGGTGTGCTCATCATCACGAAAAGCAAGTTCAACTTCACTACCTCATCATTATTCAGGATGGATGCCCTTGATACAATTTTCATCAAAAACAAGCATATATCATTCTGCCTTGGCTATAGATCACTCAGATTGGATGATACCATAGTGTCTAGCATTCTGGAAACAGTATGCTCAAGCAATTCTAGAAACAAGCAAACCATCATGTTGGGTGACTTCAATCTCTCAACCCTATCTGCTGGACAAGCAAATGCATTCCTAGAATTGTTGGAATCTTTAGACTACAAGCAAGTCATGTATAAGTCTACCCATAAGTGAGGAAACATACCAGACCTCATATTCACCCCAACACATTTACTAGATCCTCAAATGAACCCCATAATACAAATTGTACAGGCACCATGGTCCGACTACTACTTAATATCATTCCGACAACCATACAATTTCCCAATTGCCCATACTAACTTCAATACAAACAAAGGATGCTGATTCATATGTTATGACAGGCAGTCATTCCTCGACAAAATTTCTTCCATACTAGCCAGTGAATCAAACAACCTTGACAAACTCATCTCTAACTGGAATAAGATCATAGATGATTATGCTACTGCACCACAGACCAGACACAACAAGCCTACTGCAATGCAATGCAATGTGTGCCTTCAAGTCAGTCCTGACTCCTGGCGACCCAGAAGCTCCTGGGTTTTCTTGGCAGTGTCACCGGAAGTAGATTGCCAGGACTTTCTTCCGAGGCAATGGAGGGTTAAGTGACTTGCCCAAGGCCACAAGGAGTGCTAGTGGGAATCGAACCCTCCACTCCGACAAGCCTACTGGCAACTCTAATTGGTACTGTCAAGAATTAAGACAACTGAAGAAGAACCTCAGAAGAATGGAGTGCAGATGGGGACACTCACAGAACCACCAAGATAAAAATAGCTATTTAGACAAATTGAACATCTACTGACAGAGAGTCAATGAGAATAAGAAGGAATATCATACAAAGCTAGTCATGTCCTTCATAAATAAACCTTGTGAGCTCTTTGACATTGTCGGATCTCTATTAAAGCACAATGACAATAATAACATCAAGAACATACCAACACTGCAACAGTTAGAAAACGTTTTCAAGCAAATGTGGAGAGAGAGCCTTCGGACCTCATGGTACCTCAGTATGATCAGTAACCCATTACTGCCTTGCTCATGCTCACTCCTTCTTCACCGGAAGAGCTAGAAACCATCATTAGGAACCTCAACACCGCAACATCATCCCTTGATCTATGTCCAGTAAGTTGGATCAAGCTTCCTCATTCTGACCTGGCCCCTTTCATTAATAAGATAGTAAAATGTTCCTTTGTACAAGATTACATACTGTCAGCAACTCTTCCCTGGTGGCCAGTGGACGCCAGGGCAGGTGCAACACAAAAATATAAGGTTAAGATTGGAGAGTCTTCTGAAGGCCCAAATGGGAGTTGGTCCTTGTAGTTTCCTTTGCTCCAATATTCAATGAAACAATCAAGCTGAGTGGTGGGAATTAATAAGGCTTTTATTTCCCTTTTCACAGTGGTTCTAAATAGTGGGTTACAACTTTAAAGCAAATGTCCTTAACTCAGGTGAAAAACAAACTCAGGGTTCAAAGCAAAAACTGTTATACGTCACAGGAATGGAGGTGCTCAAACAAATACAGAATGCTCTGCTGGCAATTCATCCAATCACAAGTCTGGCAGTGACTCTAAACTTTCAGAAATACAAAGCGTACAGTCCATCTCATGGTCAGATAAATCTCCTGCCAGTTCCACTTGCATTGGCTCGCTATCAGAAAGCTCTGATTCTATATCCCTGGTTTCTTGTAAAACACATTCATGGGTTTTGTATATTTTCTGTAGCAGTTCCCAATGTCCTTGGCCTAGCCTAGGGCGTCGGCCACGTGCTGTGTTAGGCTTTAAAGTACCCTCTTTCCTTAGAGGCTTTATAGCAGCTTTATCATAGCTTTTACCATTCACAACTTTCTTATTAGGCATACATTTCTCATACCTTGTATGGCAGCAATCCTCAAGTAACCGGCTTTCTTCCACTGCCTGCCTTTCCCAGGCAGCAGCTTGGTGAAATCCTTTTCTATGCAGGTTAGGCTTACCCTGTAGCCTTTGACTTCCTTCTCCTGGTGAAGGCCTGTCTCTGTACAAGCCCAGCTTCTGGCTTTCTGGCTCAGTGTGGCTTGGCTTCTCCAGCTGATTCTTGTTTGGCTTAGGGTTGCAGTTACACCAGTGCTTTTGCCTCTGAGGGCAAACAGCTCTCGGTTTGGCTTGAGCTGACACCTCCTTAGGTCCTTCCTCAGCTCCTGGGAAATCACCTCTCCCTCCTGGGAATTCTCTAGCACTAGAGTAGTCAGGCTTCCACTTCCACCTCTCTCTCTCAGTGCTGCCAGTGATTCTTCCCTTGCTTCTGCTAGGGCTGCTACTTCTGCCGCGGCTTCGTCTGTTGCCTGTGCTGCCTCTTCTCCTTCTTCTTTTCTAGTCTTCCACACTCCCCTTATGAAGCCCTCCTGCCTTCGAGGATTGGAAGCTGGTTGGCATTTCCTTGTGACCAACTGGGCGTGGCTCTTCAGTCTCCCTGAAGACACTCTTGCTCCCTCTAGCTGGTTCCTGGGAATATTGCAAGTCTTTTTCTCTGTGAAAAACACCTTTTTTTCTCTCAACTGGGCTCTCATCAGCCCTCGCTGCATGACACATCCCCCTTCTTAAAATATTACGGGCTGGGGAAGCCTCTTCCGCGCAGCACGTAATACAAGACATTGCGTCAGCATTAAAATGCAGTTTCCCTGCTCTATGCTTCACTCTAAAATCATACGGTTGTAAAGCCATGTACCACCTGGTTAGGCGGTTATTATCATTCTTCATAGTGCTTAACCATTTTAGAGGGGCATGGTCCGTAATGAGGACAAACTTCCTCCCTGTCAAATAGAACTTTAAGGCTTCGATGGCCCATTTGATTGCGAGACATTCCCTTTCTATAGTTGCATACTTCTTCTCCGCAGGTGACAGCTTCCTACTGAGGAACATAATAGGGTGTTCTGCGCCTTCTTGTACCTGCGAGAGAACAGCACCCAAACCCATCTCCGATGCATCGGTTTGTAATAGAAAGGTTTGTCTGAAATCTACGCCTCGCAATATGGGGGCTCGACATAATTTCTCCTTTAAGTTCTGAAAGGCTTCCTCCGCTTCCGCTGACCATGGTATTGCATTTGGCGCATTTTTTTAACATTTCAGTAAAAATAGCGCTCTTTTCCGCAAAGTGTGGTATGAAGCAGCAATAGTAGCCGATGAGGCCAATACAATTTTAGTCGTTTCTTATTTTGCGGTACGGGAAATTTCTTCACGCTTTCTACCTTGTCCAGTAGCGGGCGCACTGTGCCACGTCCCACAAGGTGACCCAAGTATTTAACTTCCTTGGCAGCGAATGTGCACGTCTTCGGATTCAATGTTAATCCCGCTCTCCTCATGGCTTCCAGGACTGTTCCGACTTGGTGAAGATGCTCTTCCCACGTGGCACTGTGGATCACCACATCATCCATGTAGGCTGTTGCGAAATTCTGATATGGTCGGAGAATAATATCTATCAGGCGCTGGCATGTTGCAGCCGCCCCGTGTAGCCAGAAGGGCATTCTTCGGAAATGGAACAGGCCCAGGGGTGTGCTGAAGGCAGTTTTGGGTTTAGCATCACGTGTTAGAGGCACCTGCCAATATCCCTTGGTCATGTCTAGCATTGTGAGAAATTTTGCCTGTCCGAGCCTGTCTAATAACTCCTCGATACGAGGCATCAGGTACGCGTCGAAAGTAGATACTGCGTTCACTTGGCGGAAGTCTATGCAGAATCGCATAGTACCATCGGGCTTAGGTACTAGTACTACTGGGCTGCACCATGGACTATGCGATTCCTCGATGATGTTCATTTGGAGCATCTCCTGAACTTGGTCAATAACTTCCTGCCTTTTGGCCTCCGGCAATCAGTACGGCCGTTGCCGCACAATTTTTCCAGGCGGGGTGAGTATCTCATGTGCCACCAAGGCTGTCTCTCCTGGTATAGGAATTAGCACGTCCTTAAAGTCCTCCAGGAGTTGGGTCAAATCCTGTTTTTGCTTTAAGGAGAGCTCCTCACTGATCCTTGGTGTAGGGCAATCTTTACACTCGTATAGCCGTGGGCCAAGATCTTCCTCTGGGGGGTCATTCCCCATAGCCATCAAGCCTTCGACTACTCCGGCAGCCACATCAATGCAGTGTTTGGCAGCGAGTCTGGACCGTGGTGCTATATGCCCATAGCACCCTTGGGGCAACTCCACCTGGAGATCAGTACTAATTAGCATACGTCCATGTTTCGGGACAACCTGGTCCTCGGCGCTATACAGGTCATAGCCCGCCGCTTGTTTAGATGCCCGTTGAGGACTGTGAGCTTTTTCTGAAGTTTTGCAAAATTTTAACAGAAACTTCTTTGGTGGGTCTACTTGTCCTTTAAAGGGGGTTTTCTTTGGCATTGCCCAAAGCGGGCTAGGAATTGCAGTATCCTTAGGGTGAATGCAAGTGGAAATTAGTGCTTCATGTGGAGACAAGCCCTATTTTAGACCTCTCCTGAACTGTGGCCAATCACGGCCCAGTACCAGCTCTTGGGGTAACTTAGGTACAACGGCTATTAGCATTTCTTTTTCAATGCCGATACCTTTAACCCACAATTTGTACACGGGATAGCGGGTAGCCGTTCCGTGTATGCATTTTATTTTAACATTACCCTCTGGCTGATCTGGAACTGCCACGCCCTGATCCCTGACCACAGACCATAATTTTTGATCAATGGATCAAAAATCATACTCTCCATTCTCATTCCCCATCCCTATCTTGTCCTCCCCAAAATCAGCTCCCTTATAGTTCTAGACCCACCCAGCATCTGCCCTCGTCTACTCCCAGACTCCCAAGCTTCCATATCAGCCCATTTCCAGTCCTAGCCCCCCATATGCTGTTTTCCAGTTCCATTCCAGCCCCCCAACAGCCCATTTCCACTCCAAGCTCCCCCATCAACCCATTTCTAGCCCTATTCCAACTCCCATCAGTCCACTTCCAATCCTTTTCCAGCCCCCATCAGCCCATTTCCAGTCCTATTCCAGCCCATCACCCATTTGCAGTCCACGTTCCCCCATCAACCCATTTCTAGTCCTATTCCAGCTCCTTATCAGCCCATTTCCAGTCCTAGCCCCCCATATGCTCTTTTTTAATTCCATTCCAGTCCCCCATCAGCCCATTTCCACTCCAAGCTCCCCCATCAGCCAATTTTCAATCCTAGCCCCCTTGTCAGCCCACTTTGTCCTATTCCAGCCCCATCAGCCCATTTCCAGTCCTAATCCAGCTTTTCCTCAGCCCATTTCCAGTCCAAGTTCCCCCCACCATCACAGCCCATTTCATCTGTTCCCTCACCATCACAACCCATTTCCTGTCCATTCCCCCCACCATCATAGCTCATTTCCAGTCTGTTTCCCCCCTCACCATCACAGCCCTCTTGCAGTCCTTCCCCTCCATCACAGCCTAATTGCAGTCCGTTCCCCCCATCACAGCCCATTTCCAGTCTGTTCCCCCCCCCCACCATCACAGCCCACTTGCAGTCCTCCCCCTATCACAGACCAATTGCAGTCCATTCCCCCCCCACACACATCACAGCCCTTTTCCAGTCCGTTTCCCCCATCACAGCCCATTTCCAGTCTGTTTCCCCCACCATCACAGCCCACTTGCAGTCTGTTCCCCCCCCCCCATTTCCAGTCTGTTTCTCCCCATCACAGCCCATTTCCATTACGTTTCCCCCCATCACAGCCCATTTCCAGTCTGTTTCCCCCCCACCATCACAGCGCACTTGCTGTCTGTCCCACCCCCCGTTTCATGTCTGTTTCTTCCCCCCATCACAGCCCATTTCCAGTCGGTTCCCCCCCCCCCACCATCACAGCCCATTTCCAGTCCGTCCCCCACCCACATCACAGCCCATTTCCAGTCTGTTCCCCTCCATCACAGCCAATTTCCAGTTGGTTCCCCCCCATCACAGCCCATCCAGTCCTAGCTTCCCCCCCCCCCCTCGAAGAGCCCCGCGCCATCTAAGGGGCTGCAGAGGGAGCTGGGGAAGCCCATGCGAGGCCCCGTCTCCCTCTGCACAGCCCGCCAGCATGAAGAGCCTTTACCTTCACGCTGGCGGCTGTTTCAATGAAGCCGAGAATGCCGGGAAAGGTTAAAGGCAATGCCCTTTAACCTCTCCCGGCATTCGTGGCTTCATTGAAACAGCTGCCAGCATGAAGTTAAAGGCTCTTCATGCTAGCGGGCTGTGCAGAGGGAGCCGGGGCCTCGCGCGATCTTCCCCGGCTCCGTCTGCAGCCATCCATTGATCAAGAATATGGTTCGTGCGGGGCCCTGTGCGAACAACATTTTCGCTCAATGGACGGGACGGCCCTGACCACAGCACCAACTAAGAATAAACTACAGTAAAACAGAAGTACTTTTTAGACTAGAAACTAAGGGGTATGTTTACTAAACCGTCCTAATGTACGCCCGGTGCTAGTGTGCAGGATGCATATAAGGAGTGGGCGTTTCAGTCTTAACCTAGCAAACCGGGATTATCGTGTGCTCATGTGCGCTGCGCGCTAATGTGCGCCGTGCACATTAGCGCATGAGAAACTCGCTCAGGAAGTATATGCAGGCGCGCTGATGTGCAAACAGAAGAACAGGGCTGCAATACAATGGTGAAGACACTGACAGATGGTGTAGGGGTCATGGGTTCAATCCCCCACTGTGCCCAATGAAATTATTCTGACTGAGGCACTACCTGTTATGTGTAATATTGCATTATGAGGCATTTTAATTTTATTTTAATTACTGCTGCTAGCAAACGCACCCTCAAAGCACTGTAACATAAGGTGCTGCATACGGCACCCCATAAGATACCCCAGAGGGCACATTTTAAAGTGCACTGGCCGCCACGGCACCCTACAATGTTGCTTAAAGGGTGGCCTCTAGGGTGCCATATAGGGTGCCCTATGAGGCACGGCAAGGTCATATCACTGTTTTTGATGGCAGCACTGTGCATTTTAATGCATGAAAATGTTAAGTAGGTGCACCGACAAGCAAAGAGAAACAGCAGTGTAGCACAATGGTTAAGACACTGACTGATGGTGAAGGGGTCATGGGTTCAATCCCCCACTGTGCCCAATGGATAAGGCTGGCTGAGGCACTACCTGTTATGTGTAATATTGCATTATGAGGCAATTTAATATTGTTTTAATTAGTGCTGCTAGCAAACACACTCTCAAAGTGCTGTAACATAAGGTGCCGCAGCAGCCGCCCTATCATTTATTTATTTATTTAACAGTATTTCTAAACCGCCTTATCTTATTAATCAAGGTGGTATCACAGCAAACAATTGGGTAAAGTGAGCGTGTTATACATGCACTCCAGAGGGCATACCATAAAGTGCACTGTGTGCTCAGGCACACTATAATGTCTCCTATAGGGCACCGTATAAGGCGCTCCATAGGACACCTTATAAGGCACCTTATACGGACTGTAACCATAAGGTGCCTCAGAAGGCACTTTATAGGGTGCCCTATAAGGCGCCTTATAGGTCGCCCTCTGAGGCACCTTATGGTTACAGTACCCCGAGTGTGTTATGCTGGCAGCACTAATGTACATTAAAAATAGACAATGCTTCAGACAGCCCTATCAAATAACCCCACTGTGGGTTTGAACCCATGATCTCTGGCTCCACAAGCAGTGAGGTAACCAGTGGGTTACAGCTCCATAGCTGCTAGCAAACCCCTGGCTGGCTGCAGAAGGACTGCACGTCACCACACAGTCTGCTGTGGTCTCCAGGATAGGGTTAACCCACACATACCCATGATGCACTGTACATGCAAATCAGCAGTCTACAGATGATCACAAGATGGGGTATGCACCCCCACAGCACCC
The DNA here is from genome assembly GCA_033557465.1 of Ichthyophis bannanicus. NCBI lineage: Eukaryota > Metazoa > Chordata > Amphibia > Gymnophiona > Ichthyophiidae > Ichthyophis > Ichthyophis bannanicus. The sequence continues at coordinate 1,570,056,681 of CM066031.1, read as the reverse complement.
CGGCCTGGTAGGGGGAACTGACCGTGTGTGGCACTGGCACAGAGTAGCTACACACCATCACATTGTGCAGGTACGGTACTCACCCTGAGGGTGAGGTGCGGCACCCAGCACCAGGTCCACAGCAGAAATGGGACATGCTGCAGGATCCCTGCAGTGCTGATGTCTGAGATATGTAGTGTTTGCAGTTTCACCTTGGATACATCTGTATTTCTTAGTCAAGATTTAGCATTTATGGACCCATAGTTGTATGTACCACCCCCCCCCCCCTCTGGGGCTGAGGGTGGGAAACAGGGTCTTCCACCAACAGATCCACATTCTACTTCCCAGCAATGGTGACAGTAGAGGGGACTATCAACCCCAGTCCTGCTGGGGAACAGACACCCTACAGGGCAGTCAATGCAGCTCTGTACACATCCATAAAGCAATAGCAGACAGACATTAAGCCTGGATATGCTAAGCTACACCCCACCACTATCTGATATTCTCCTGCAGCAAGCCTTCAGCCACTGCACCCTGCAAGGTGTTCCAGCAAGACACATACCAGCTGCAGTGCAAGTATTGGGAGATGCATGCAGGGCCCAATGTCCTGCCTCTCCAGGAGGCATTGGCTAACGGAGCCTGTTGGTACGGGTGTGTCTACCCCTGTTGGCTGCTGCTTTACGGCAGAGGTTCCCAACTCCGGTCCTGGTGTGCCAAACACTGTTTGGGTTTTCATGCTGTCCCTACTGAATATGCATGAGACACATCTGCATACCATGGGGGCGATGCATAGAGATGCGGCACAGCCATATTTAGTGGAGACAGCATGGAACCTGAATGGTGTTTGGCCCTCCAGGACTGCTTTTGGGAGACTCTGCTCTAAGTAATGCTCATGTTTATGGTGTCTGTGCTCTGTAGGGTAAAATGTAGGCGTTTTGGGCATGTTTACGTTATCTGAACTAACAGTTCTGTCTGTAATACTACGTTTTAGTAGTGGGTAAAATATGGGGACTGGGTTGGCAGGAACCACAGCTGGAACTTGAACCTGTGACCTTCTGCTCCTGAACTCACTGGCTGTGTGCACTGCACCACCGTGTTGTCACAGAAATGATGCATTCCCTGGGGATTCCATGAGTGTACATCAGACAGGGCCTGTCTGTTGCAGTGCACGGCACCCACCTACACAGGGCTAGGCCATGGTCTGCTGTGGGCAGCTGCCACTGCCCCCTCCACCACCAGTACCCCTCTGCCACCATGCTGACATGCCATTCTGCTGGTGGTGCTCAGGCCATCCACTGTGCGGGTAGGCGGCTGCCTATGGTGTGGGTTCTGGGGTAGGGGTGCCTGCATAGATGTCCACGCTTCCCCCCCAACACCGCCTGCCAATGTTCTGTGCCCTTGGAGGTATCTGCTGGGTACTATCCCCTGTGACACTGTTATAAACACACTCGTGCCCATGTTGGGCCCTCATCAGTTGCTGTCTGGCTGCTGTACGGTTTCAGCATTCCTAGGTGCCACCTAGGCATCTGCCTAGTCCGCACAGTGCCCAAGCTGCACCACAGCATGTGCCGCCTGCAGCCCTCTGTATCCCATTTCCAAGCATCTGTCCAGTTGGCCGTTCTGACATGCCCACCCTGCTGTTACCACACATGTGCACCCCATAGGAAACCTGTCTGATGGTAAGGAAAACCCTGCACAGCGCAATTTCACTGTGGGCTCATTCACCTTGAATGGGGACGGAGCATGGACCCTTCCAAAATTAATATCCTTTTTTTTGTGCCTTCATGGGAGTGTTTTTTTATGTTTCCCATTGAGATCACTATTGCGCAGCTTGGTTATTTTATTTTTCCATTTTCTGCTGGTCCTTTTCACTGTTTATTTGCCCTTTTGTTCCGTGCACATGTATCACACTTATCACTTTTTGTAGGTTTCCCTGGTTTTGCTGTACATTGCTGACAAAAAATGGTTTCTCTTCCCTTTAAATCAGCTCTAACGCCAGGGTTTCACTGGCGTTAGTTTTGAGCCTCGGATTTCACAGCGTTAGTGTGCAGGGAGCCTCTCCCCTCCCACTCTCCATCCATTGACCCCTTCTCTCCTCCCCTGGGGAGCCTTCCTCAGCCCTCCGGGAGCCTTTGCCCGCCTTCATCGCTCATTTTCACCGGGGCGCGCATTATCCCGCGATAAGGTACCTGTGCACCACAAGATGCGACATTATCACGCGATAAGGTACCTTATCACGTGATAACGTCGCAGAGCGCACTTTAAGACGGTTTAGTAAACATACCTCTAAGACTTCTCACCTCCTACAGTTTTAAAAGTCAATTATGCTGAGCTAAAGGTTAAAATGAGATTTAATACCTAGGGATAAGAATTGATCAGCGGCTTATATTATAAGCTCACATCAAGAGAACCACCGGAATGATATACCAGAAGATTAAGACCATGCAACAATTGTGCCCTTTGAACCAAAGGATTTCAGAATAGTTTTCCAGGCAATGATATTCACACTTGGATTTTGGTAACATCGTTTATCAGGGCATCTCTAAGAATGTCTTACGCCTGCTCCAAATAGCTCAGCATACTGCAGCAATAGTTCTGAAAGTTGCCTGAAGAACAGACCACATCACCCCTATCCTCAAGCAATTGCACTTGCTACCACTTCAGTCCTGCTTTAAATACAAAGTTTTTGCAACCATATTCAAAATTTTACATAACATGCCTGCCGATTACACAGTCAGACAGCCAGTCAACAGAGCCAGAAGAACATGCTCTCAGAACAGACTACTGCTTAACAAGCTGAAATTCAACCAGGCAACTTGCGCATTTGCCTTCTATTTGTACACCTCAGGCCTATGGAACAGCCTTCCTACAGAACTTAGATGCATTGATGACCTCACAGACTTCCATAAAAAATAAAGACTCTACTCTTTAGAGGCTCTTTTGACAAAAAGACATAGCATCAGCGATAACCCTATACTCCAGTATGCCTGTATTCCATTATTCCAACTCTACAGTCACCTTCTCTGTTATTCTTCCTATGCCCCTCTTATTTATAACAGCTCAGCTCAATCTCTAATAAGTTGTACAGAACCCCATCCTCATTACTTAAACCATTCTGCTGTATATAAGCTTCCCAACCTTTTAATTCTGCTCTAAATTATTATTATGTTTATAAGTTAATTACTTAGTGGATGATTCTGATCCTTGAATAGCAGGGATGCACATCAGGTTTGGATATGCAACCCCCGCTATTCACAGGGAGTGTATCCTGTTGTCATGACTCCCTGCATGCACAGAGCCGCTGTGTAGGGTGCGCTGGATGGGGGTGGGAGAGGTCTTGGCAGGGGCTGAGGGTGGGCCGCAGCACCCGGACATACAGGGCCTATTCTGATAAGGGCTTTCTACATCCACTAGGGGCAGGATATGCGTCTGACTTATTCCAGACCTGCTAAACACCCAGATCGCCCTGCCTGCAACAGAGCTCCCTGCATGTACTGCCGGTTTGTACAGGGAGCTCTGTTCATGGGCGGAAGAGGGAGGGCTGTGGGAGGAGCGAGGGCAAGCAGTGGGCGACAACTGACCCCGGACTTACAGGGCCGATGCTAAGGTCAGCCCTGTACATCTGGGGTAGGCCGCTTAGAGATGGGACTTATTCCATTCCTCTGGAATGGAATAAGTCCCTCTGGATGTCGGGTGATGCAGGAGCTGGGGGGCAGCAAAGAAGTGAGGCATGGAAGGCTGGATCAGGAGTCAGGCTGTGGGGAAAGAGGCATGTTGATTGCGGTCGGGAAGTGCGGCCCCTGTATGGAGCCGTGGTGCCATGGCGACAGGACGCCATGGCACTGCGGCTCCATTCAGGGGCCTGGCTGAGTTTGCCAGGTATGTGGCTGGATGTGCAGCTGATCAGAATCGGGGCCCAGCCTACAAGTCTAGGCCATAGATCTTATTCTGATTCCACGGGGACATCTAGCCCCCGCAGGATCAGAATCGGGTCTACCTCTGTACGCCCCAATTCTGTCGGCCAAACAGGGGCTGGATGACCAGTACAGAATCTGCCTCTTACTAACTGAAGTATTTATTTATTTTATTTATTTAACAGTATTTCTATACCGTTTTATCCTACAATCAAGGCGGTGTCACAACAATACAATCAAAAGTAGTGGAGGTGTGATTCATGCAGTGTAAGAAGTGTTATAATTTGCGTGTGGGGAGAGTGTGTTAGATTAGGTTGAGCTATGTACAGTGTGCGCTATGGTACAGCATGGGCTATAATACAAGGTACTATACAATTAGTGATTAAGATATATCCTGTGTCGTTATACATTTCTTGTTAGGGTTGGAGGGGGTGAATACGTGGTTCTTGTTGACTAAGTGACATGTCCATAGTGTTCTATGAACAGTATTGTCTTCAGCTGTTTGCGGAAGTCTTTGAGGTCTGTTGTTGATCTGGGTTCGTCTGGTAGGGAGTTCCAAATTGTTGGGGCAGCCAGGGAGAGAGCTCTCTCTGTGGTATTTTTTCGTGTTTTTCTGAAGTCTCTCGAGGTGTTGACTTTGTTGGAGGTTCCTTTTCTTCTTGGGCGAGTGCTGGTGTCTGGTTGAATGAGGGTGTGCAGGCTGTTGGCTGAGATGTGGTGTTTGATTTTGAATATGTTTATTATTGTTTTGTATTTGATGCGTGCGCTGATTGGGAGCCAGTGTAGGTCTTTGAGAACCGGAGTAATGTGTTCATGTCTTGTTGAGCCAGATATAATGCGGGCTGCAGTGTTTTGGGCTAGTTGTAGAGGTTTGAGAGTTTGTTTGGGTAGGCCGAGGTATATGGGGTTGCAGAAGTCCAGTAATGGAGTGATGAGTGCTTGGCATACTGTACGGAAGTGTTCTGTGGCGAGGAGGGGTTTAAGTCTTCTGATGATTCTCATTCTGTGGTATGCGTTCTTGATTGTTTTGTTTACGTGTGTCTTGAGATTCAGTTCGTTGTCCAGGGTTACTCCGAGGTATTTTACTTCCGATTTCATTGGTATGGTTGTGTCTGCTACTTTGATGTCCGGTGGGTGGGTGAAGTTTGGGTTGCGAGTGATTATTAGGGAAACTCTCGCGGCTCTGAAAGCCCGCGCTTTGGGAGGGATTCGCGAGCTGATGCTCGAGGGAGGTTCTGCCGGGCAGTCGGGTCCCTGCGGCGTAGACGTTTGATTCTGCCACTGCCATGGCGGCAGCAGCAGCAGCCGTTTTTTTTTTTTTTAAATCTATCTGGGCTGGTGAGGGGAGGGGTTAGGATTACTAATGAGCTATGGGGGGAGGACTAAGACTGGAAGTGGGCTGATGGGAGGATGGGGTTAGGACTGGTAATGGGCGATGGGGGGGTTAGGACTACTAATGAGCTATGGGGGGGACTAAGACTGGAAGTGGGCTGATGGGGGGAGGGGGTTAGGACTGGTAATGGGCTATGGGGGTTAGCACTACTAATGGGCTATGGGGGGACTAAGACTGGAAGTGGGCTGATGGGGGTTAGGACAGGTAATGGGCTATGGGGGGGCTAAGACTGGAAATGGGCAATCCTTCACATTTTTTTATTTATTTATTTAGACAGACTAGTATACCACCTTATCCTACAATCAAAGTGGTTACATAACATCACAATTGTGTTACACTCACATCCCCCAACTGTGTGTCCCCTTTAATTTGAAACTCATTTACTGAAGTATTCATTTGAAAAATGGATTTGTTTAACACTGAAATGGCTTCCCATCTATATCTGCTGGGGGGGGGGGGGGAACAGCGAGTTCAGGCCCAACAGGCGCTTGAGGAGCTATTCCAGTTTGACTTACAGATGAAATAATAGTCTAAGGGGTATGTTGACTAAACAGCGCTAACGTCGCAGCGGTGACATTATCGTGCAATAAGTGATGTTATCATGCGATAACCATGCAATAACGTCACTTATCGCTCAATAACATCTCCGGTGGCGTTAAGGCGCACAGAGGGTGGAGTAAGTCTCCCCAGAGGGCAGAGATAAGGGGTCAATGGGCGGAGAGTAAGCAGGGAGAGGCTCCAGGCATACTAACGCTGTGAAATCAGGGTCTGAAAATTAACGCCAGTGAAAACCTTGTGTTAGAGGCACATTTGCAGGAGAGAGAAACCATTTCAGTCAGCAATGTACAGCAAAGGCAGGTAGACCAAGAAAAGTGATAGTAGTGATACATGTGCAGCAACAGCATAGTGCCCAAGTATGAAAGGGCACTATGGAAAGGCTGCAAATAGGGTACAGCGGGCTGCAGGCAGGACATGCAGTGGGGCAGCTGGGGCACAGGGTGGACTAGGCAGATGCCTAGGTGACACATAGGAATGTAGAAATGGAAAACCAGCAAGACAGAACCTGACCAAGGGCAAACGTCCATGAGTGTCTGTCCCACAGTGCCACAATGGACATTACCCAGCAAGTAACCCAAAGGGCACATAATCATGGTTGTCTATGCAGGCACCCCTACCCCATATCACGCACTATAGGCAGCCGCCTACCGGCACACTGGATGGCCTGGGACTGTGCACCACCAGCACCACTGACATAAGGACATGTCAGCATGGTGGCGGAGGGGTGCTGGTGGTGGAGGGGGCAGTGGCATCTGCCCACAGCAGACCAAGGCCAAGCCCTGTTCAGGTGTGTGGAGGGCAGTGAAACAGACAAGGGCTGTCTGATGAACAGTAATGGTATCCCCAGGAAATGACCTGCCTCTGTGGCAACCGTTTGGTGAAGTATACACAGCCAGTGTGTTCAGGGGCAGAAAGTCACAGGTTCAAGTCCCAGCTGTGGCTCCTGTAGACCATGCCCCTATATTTAATCTACAGAACACATATACCATAAACATGTGCATTCCCTAGAGCAGAGGTTCCCAACTACAGTCCTGGAGGGCCAAACACCCTTCAGGATTTCATCCTGTGTCTAATAAATATGCATGAGATGTATTGGTATGCAGTGCCCCCATTGTATGCAAATGTACCTCATGCATATTCATTAGGGACAGCCTGAAAACCTGAATCGCGCTTGGCCCACCAGGACAGGAGTTGGGAACCTCTGTCCTAGAGAATCGGCCAACAGGGGCACAAACACTCACACCCACAGGCTCCACTATCCAAAGCCTCATGGAGAGTCAGGCTGTTGGGCCCTGTGCGGAGCAGCAACTACCAATACTAGCACCTGCATTCCTTAGCAATGCCTGCACTGTGCCCAAGACTGGTGTGGCGGTCAGGGCTGCCAACCACCTCTATCTTTGCACAATGCTGAAATAGGTGTGGGAGTTTGTGTATGTCTAACCAGTGTTTTGTGGCTGCCTACACCGTACTGAGTCCCCAATGCTTTCACTGTCTCCAGTGTTAGCCTACCAATGTGCATAATGAAGAGCAAGGTATTGTGGGTATGGCCCGGACACAGCAGTCTGGGCAGGATGCATCTGCACAGGGCATAGGGTAATGGCTGGGAGATTGTAGTGCTCGGCCACCACTTGCATGGACAGGGTGGTCACAGCATGTCATGCTGGGATGTCATTCTCACCCTGACTGAGCAGTGACCATGGCATGGCTAGGTTCCCCCATAGTGCTATATAGTATTTCAAGCGTGTAGTATCTGTGAGTTTCCTTTTCTGGGGCCTAATCATGGCCATGCTTGTCTGGTGTGTATGCTCACATCCTGTTTTTGGGTGCATGCAGTTCTCCAGGAACATTTGACTAGATAGCAGACTGTCTGCAGTTAGCATGTGGGCATAGTCTACAAGGGCTGGAACACCTTGCAGGGTGCAGCGGGTGGAGACTGCCTGCACCCTCTGCTGGTGAATGTCAGATAGCAGTGGGGAGTAGCTGAGCTTTTTCCAGGCCTACTGCCTGTCTGCCAGTGCCCTATGTGATGCATATAGATCTGCATTGACTGCCCTATAGGGTGCCTGTTCCCCAGAAGGACTGCGGTTGATGGTCCCCTCTACTGCCACCATTGCAGAGATGTAGAATGTGGATCTGTTGGTGGGAGATCCTGTCCCCCACCCTGACCCACAGATGCCAGGTTGGGTGGTGCTACATAATCTGTTTTTGGGTCCAAACACCACCCTTCTCTTATAACATTTGACCATGACAACCACACAAAATGTTCACTATTCCTTGTGCATCATAGTCCACAAGGGCTAGATGTGACCAGGAAATACAGATGGACACAGGTGTATCTGCAAAAACTACCTATCACACACTGGTACTGATGGCAATCTGTAGCACAGTCTGTTTCAGCAAAGCCAGGTGCTGCAGACCTGGTGCTAGGCGCCCAACCTCACACTCAGGGTGAGCACAGGAACCACACAATGTCACGGTCTGTATCTATTCTGTGCCAGTAACACATGCGGTCAGTTCCCCCTACCAGGCCGGGGTGCTAAAGAGGCGCATACCCAATCTTGTGATCAGATGTAGGCTGCTGAGCTGCATGTGCAGCGCATCATGGGTACGGGTGGGTTTATCCTATCCTGCTAACCACAGCAGACAGTTTGTGTGGTGACCTGCAGTCTTTCTGTAGCCAGCCAGTGGTGTGTTATATGCTATAGAGATGTAGCTCACTGGTTATTTCCATGAATGTGGAGGCAGAAGTCATGGGTTTGATTCCACAGTGGTGTTATTTAATAAGGCTGTCTGAAGCTTTTCCTTTTAATTTAAATCAGTGCTGCCAGCAAAAACACCCTCACAGTGCCGTAGTCTAAGGTGCTAATAAGGCGCCCTATAGGGCACATTATAAGGTGCCTTGGTGGACAGGGCACTTTATAATGTGCCCTATGGAGTGCCTTATAGGGCGCCTTAGGTTACGGCACTGTGAGAGTGTTTTTGCTGGCAGCACTAATTTAAATTAAAAGGAAATGCCTCAGACAGCCTTCTTACATAACACCACTGTGGGATCAAACCCATGACCTATGCCTCCATACTTATGGCAGTAACCAGTGGGCTACATCTTTATAGCTTCTAGCACTGCACTGGCATGAACTTAGGGTTAACGCGTGTTAACGTGCCATGGCGCCCACTATCGCACGATACCGATTCCTTGCAACCTTCCTTCCGGAACGCCCACTACCTTATATGGCATTCTTCACATTAACGCTGCAACTAGCGTCAGTAACATTAAGACGGTTTAGTAAACATACTCCTAAGAGTGTTTTGTGTTTTATTGGAATAGATTACTCTTAGGGCAGGGCTTTAATTTTTGTTTTCAGTCCCGTAAACCATGTAAATGCCTTAAGACCAGATATTCAATGGCATTTACACGGTTAGTGCCATTGAATATTCCCATCTCACTCCCATATGTGCCCCGATGCTTACTGGTCAGCATTGAGGTGTATAGGGGGCATTCTGGGGCGAAGTAGACAAGTGCTAACCAGGCAGCAGCAATATTGCATGCTGCCCAATTAGCGCTCTGTGTCTTAAAGATAGGCAAGGAAAAATCCTAGCCTATCTTTATGATGCATGAGCTAACCGGGCAGCATGCAATATCATTACTGTCTGGCTAGCTTTGGGGGACTTCATGTGTCTGCAGCGATCACCAGATATTCAATGCCGACACAATGGAATTTAATATCCAGGTTAGAGTTTGGCAGGGAGGGCAATGCGCCAACTAGGCGCATAGCCCTTCGAAGATGCGCCTATCTCTATATTGGGCCAATGCTTTTTAGCTACCATTATAAGAAGACCAAGATGCCAATCAAGATCAGAGTAAACAACATTAAAATTTAAGATAGAGCACCCCTAGACATTTCCAAACACATCAAACAAGACAACCAAGGAAATAGGGGGATATTCTATCCTATTTACTACTAAGAAAAGTTTCCAACTGGATTAGCTCCACAAAAACACCTTCATGACTAGCAGACATTTGCATGGAAAATGAAGCTGCCAATACTTTGGCTTTAATTGGAGGAAACTCTTCTTAGACCTAGAGATATCTGGGAAAAGTATAACTTTATGACCACAAATTAAACTATCTTTCTGTAAGAAATTAGGCAATCAAGTTAGCTCCAGAGAGGATCTCATCCACAAAAGAGTGAAGAAAATGTGTCATATCCAATTCAGCATCCTCTTCCACCTATGCAAGCTCAGCCTCAATCTGAGATAAAGCCCTAATATGTAAATAATAAATATTGGATATTACCAAAGTCAGCATTTTGCAAAAGCAACACTTCTTTAAAATATTTCCTCTATAGGAACATAGAAGCCAATAATTGGGACTTGGGAAAATTAAAAAATCTTATATTTTTACTCTAATTAGAATTTTCCAAAGATTCACATTGCTTATGAAACACCAAACTATCCGTAATACCAGCAGATTGCAAAAAAACTGTTTGTGCCTCCAACTTTTCAAACTTTTGAGATAAATTAAATATCTTCTCATCTTTGCTCAGAAAACCGCACAGTTTGATCAATGAAACCCTTCAACATAAATTTGTCTGAGATACAGATTTCCAGATGTCTAACAAGAACACCTCCAAAGGGAATTTTCTTGAACCTCAAGAGGTATAGATGTGACAGAGATATGAATAGGAATAGGCATAGAAACATCAAGGATTTTTGGTGGGGTCAGACTCGGGACAAATTTCACATTCCCATCCAAATTCATTAAGGGAATGATAACACTCCCATCTTTCTTGTTCAGAATTCTCACAGGTGGAAGAGGGGGAGTCCTAACTATTGGACATAGAGAGGCACCAGATATGAAAAGAGACAGAGGTAGATAACCCACCATTGACCCCAACTGTCACAATCATCTCAACCTGCACATATCAATCCATAAGGCCTGTTACTACCTTAGGTGTAGACAATGTAAAAACAGGTTTCTTCTTCTTCTCCATAATCTTCCTCTTTGCACCTTCTTTAGGCATCTCCAAGTCCTTCAGGCCCCCCAAATAACCCAGAGAAGGCACCAAAGGGGCACACCTCTTTGGTCACACATGTCTTTGGACATGTGACCATAAGTCACACCACAGCTGGAAACAATCAACATCAAACTTAAAGGCAACAAGGCGCTTCAAGATGATGCCATCAAGGGGGGCAGGACCTCATACCCTATTTGGTTCCCACTCACTGTTCTCAATTGCAGGGATACTTCACAGGCAAACTCACACAGAATGCCATATGCAGCTCTAATCATGGGTGTCTCAGCTTCCTACACCTCACAGCCAGCAACATGGGAGCCTTGAGATGACATTGTTTCTAGGGAAGGAGACTTCACTCCCTACTCGATTCCCACTCACTATTCTGAATCAGGGGAACACTTCATATGCAGCCTTGCACAGAACTCTGTCAGCAACTCCAATCAAAGGAGCTTCAGCTTGCACTGTTAGATGTTCCATATGGTATGACAGTTAGGGAGAGATTGGATATTTTTCATCCTGTTTCTACTTTTCTGATGTTGCTTTACCTAGGTTAATTCATATGTGAGTTATCAGTCTACCTTACCTGGAGAGAAGTGGAGCTATGTTTCTTCAAATTGTTAAGATGTTCTGTTTAACCCTCTGTGTAATGCATGCTATATGTCTGCTTGTAAAGACTGCTGTGCCTAATACTTTCTTTCAAATTTGCTGATGATATAGATTATTATTCCATTTTTTATACCGTATTCTTGAAAGTTGGAGTATTTTCACATTGAATTCTATGTAATTGAGGTAATTGATGTAGAAAGTTGATAAATGAGTTGGCATGAATATAGAGGTATGGCACAACTGCCAAGTTACCCAGTTTCAAGAAGGAGACTTGTTGGTCAGTCCTGGTTTTAAACTTAGGATCCAATGTAGTGTGGTATTTTTAGTTCCTGATTCTATCCATTGAAATCAGAGTTACAGTTCCCATAATTAGGGAAGAGTATTCATTAGTATGCATTCAGTTTGTTAAGACACCTTAAATATTTAGTACATACAACATCAATATAACATACATTAACCTACAAATTAACACATGTATAATTGTTTTGCACATTAACATTTTTGTATTAAAATGAATGTGTGAAATGACCCCCAAAATGCCTATAAATATATTTATTTTTGTAAAAGCATTTCTATACCTCTAATATCTAAATCATTCTAAGTGGCGTAAAACTCACAAAAACAATATAAAACAATACTGCAAAAACAAAAATAATGAACAAAATAATTATAGAACTGTCACATCCCCACCTTATCTGTCCCAAAAACAAAGTGAAATTGTTTTCCTTGTATACATCTCTACTAGGGAAATGCATTTATCAAGATTCATTTGGGGGCCTAAAAATAAAAAATGAACACAAATTTCTTGTGCATGCAAAAGTATGTGCATACAATTGACTGAACACATTCTTAATGTTTCATGCACAACACTGCATGTGCAGAAAAATGAGAAACCCAAACGTACATGAACAAATGCCCACGAACTAAACTTTTTTTGGCCATGCATATGCCTAATACCAATCTATAATGTATCAGGATAAGATTGTCCAATATAACTCTGGCCTTGGAACTGCGTAACTTGACAGCTCCAGGTGTAGTCAGGCTTTTTTAACCTCTTGCCCTTGGATTACATTGGCATTACTAAGTGCGGTTTCCCTACCTTTTCTTTATGGGAAACCAAGGCATCCAAATTACTTTTCATATGTGGAAAGGAACAATGAGGCTCAGTTAATTCATTCCATGCTTTGAAGCAGAAAAGAGCCAAAAAGCCTCATAACATAATAACACGTATATGAGGGCAGATAAAGACCAGTATGGTCCATCTAGTCTGCCCAATAAGGTGGCAAGAGTAGTTGTACCCACCACTCCATGCAGGTCACCACGCTCTATACTTCACTTCTTCCTTTTTTTCATTTTCTGGAAACAAACTGAGTGAATTGAGCCCAAAATACAGGAGGTTTCTGACTCGCACAATCTAATTGGATGTACAGTATTCTATAATATGTGAAATAGCTTTCTTTTTATTCTGGAATTGCAAACACCTAGGGGTATGTTTACTAAACCATCTTAATGTGCGCTCTGTGACGTTATCGCCCAATAAAGTACCTTATCATGCGATAATGGCACTTTTTAAGGCGCACAGGTACCTTATCGTGTGCAGCAGCGCAAACAAGCGGTGAAGGCGGGGAAAGGCTCCCGGAGGGCGGAGGAAGGCTCCCCAGGGGCGGAGAGAAGGGGTCAATGGGTGGAAAGTGGGAGGGGAGAGGCTCTACGCACACTAACGCTGTGAAATCCGAGGCTGAAACTAACGCCAGTGAAACCCTGGTGTTAGAGCTGATTTAAAGGGAAGAGAAACCATTTCTGTCTGCAATGTACAGCAAAATCAAGGAAACCTACAAAAAAGTGATAAGTGTGATACATGTGCACGGAACAAAAGTGCAAATAAACATTGAAAATGACCCCAACAAAATATTTAAAAAACATAACCAAGCTGGGCAATAGTGATATGAATGGGAAACATCGAAAAACACTCCCAAGAAAGCTCCAAAAAAAGGATATGAATTTTGAAGGGTCTACGCTCCATCCCCATACAAGGTGAATGATCCCACAGTGAAATAGCGCTGATCAGGGTTTCCCTCTCCATTGGACAGGTTGCCTATGGCGTGCACATGTTCCACAAGAGCAGGGCAGGTATGTCGGAATGGGCAACTGGACAGATGCTGGGATAGGGGACACAGAGGGCTGCAGACGGCACATGCTGTGCTGCAGCTGGGCCACAGTGCGGACTAGGGTGATGCCTAGGTGGCTCAAAGGAATGCTGAAACAGTAGAGCAGCCAGACAGCAACTGATGATGGCCCAGCATGGGCACGAGTGTGCTTCTCACAGTGTCACAGGGGATAGTACCCAGCAGGTACTGTGGGACCTGACACTGCAGCAACCCCAAGGGCACAGAACATTGGCAGGCGGTGCTGGGGGGAAGCGTGGACAGCTATGCAGGCATCCCTACCCCAGAACCTGCACTATAGGCAGCCGCCTAACCACACAATGGATGGCCTGAGACTGAGCTCCACCAGCAGCACCAGCAGACGGGCATGTCAGCAGGGTGGCAGAGGGGTCCTGGTGGTGGAGGGGGCAGTGGCAGCTGCCCAGAGCAGACCATGGCCTAGCCCTGTGTAGGTGGGTGCCATGCACTGCAACAGACAGGCCCTGTCTGACGAACAGTCATGGTATTCCCAGGGAGTACACTGTCTCTGTGGCAACATGGTGGTGCAGTGCACACAGCCAGTGTGTTCAAGAGCAGAAGGTCACAGGTTCAAGTCCCAGCTGTGGTTCCTGCCAACCCAGCCCCCATATTTTACCCACTACTACAACGTGCTAATACAGACAGAACCTGTAGTGCAGATGACATAGACATGCCCAAAACACCTACATTTTACCCTACAGAGCACAGACACCATAAACATGTGCATTACCTAGAGCAGAATCTCCCAAATGCAGTCCTGGAGGGCCAAACACCATTCAGGTTCCATGCTGCCTCTAATAAATGTGGCTGTGCTGCATTGCTATACACCGCCCCCATGGTATGCAGATGTATGCCATGCATATTCATTAAGGACAGCATGAAAACCCAAACAGTGCTTGGCCCTCCAGGACTGGAGTTGGGAACCTCTGCCCTAGAGCAGCGGCCAATAGGGGCAGACACACCTGCACCCACAAGCTCCATTATCTGAAGCCTCCTGGAGAGGCAGGATGTTGGGCCCTGCGTGCATCTCCCCATACTAGCACTTGCATACCTTAGCAATGCCACCCTAAACATGGGAAAACTGTACACAGCTATCAAAAGGTTGCTATGATAACTGGAAGATAGCAATTCCTACGTTAAGCACAATTGGCTGATTGAGCTGCATCATAGCAACCTTTCTGATGTCTGTGGAATGTGCCTCAGGTCTGGTGTCTGACAGAGTGACCCTAACAGTATTGCGTACCATAGCCATGCCTGCACTGTGCCCAGGACTGGTGTGGTGGCCGGGGCTCCCAAACACCTCTATAGTTGCACAATGCTGGCATAGGTGTGTGGAGTGTGTGTCTGTCTATCCAGTGTGTGGTGGTTGCCAACACCCTCCACAGCCCACACTGCTAGCACTGTTGCCAGTATTGGCCTGCTAATGTGCATAATGAGGAGCAAGGTACTGTGAGAATAGCCTGGATAGGGTGGCCTGGCCTGGCCGCATCTGCACAGGGCATAGGGCAATGGCTCGGATATTGTAGTGCCCGGCCACCACCTGCACGGACAGCATGGCCACAACATGTCCTGCTGGGAGGTCACTCTCACCCTGACTGAGCAGTGACCATCGCATGGCTAAGTTCCCCCATACTGTTATGTAGTGTTTCTCTCATGTGATCTTTATGGGTCCCTTTTGGGGCCCAATCACTGACTTACCTGCTTGGTGTGTATGCTGACATCCCTGTTCTGGGTATATGCATCTTCTCCAGGACCATGCACTATGGACTAGCTAGCAGACTGTCTGCAGCTAGTATGTGTATTGCTGGAGCACCTTGCAGGGTGCAGCGGCTGGAGGCTTGCTGCTGGTGAATGTCAGATAGTGGTGGGGGGCAGCTGAGCATTTCCAGGCCTACTGTCTGTCTGCTGTTTAGCATAAAGCATTTAAAAACAGTGCAATAAAAGCCAAACAAAACAAAGTTAAAAACAGGGCATTTTTCTATACTTCGCCCAATATTGTTTACTAAACCGTCTTAAAGTGTGCAGGCTGCCATAAAGGGAGTGGGCGTTTCAGTCTTAAAGTAGTAAAACGAGAATAGCGTGCGAAAACAGGCACTGCTGCGCACATTATTGGGCGAAGTGCAGCTAAGCGCATTAATGCGTGGTACTCTTAAGTAGGCGCCCAGACATGCAAGCATAGAAGCAGAGGTGTAGCACAATGGTTAATACACTGACTGATGATACAGGGGTCATGAGTTCAATCCCCCAGTGTGCCTAATGCATAAGGCTGGTGGAGGCATCACTCTTTACATTTACGTTTAGGTAGTGATTTTTGAGGCATGTTACTTTTATTTTAATTAGTGCTGCCAGCAAACACACCCTCACGGTGGTGTTACCTAAGGTGCTGCATAAGGCACCTCATAACGCACTCTATAGGGTACATTATAAAGTGCACTGTCCGCCAAGGCACCCTATAATGTCCCCTATAGGACACCTTATAAGACACTGTATAAGGCGCTTGATAGGGTGCCTTATAAGGCACCCTATAAGGCGCCTTATGGGGCGCCCTATAAGGCGCCTTATGGGGCGCCCAATAAGGTGCCTTATGGGGCGCCCAATAAGGTGCCTTATGAGGCACCTTAAGGTTACAGTACTCTGAGAATGTTTTTGCTGGCAGCACTAATGTACATTAAAAATAGACAATGCCTCAGACAGCCCTATCAAATAACCCCACCATGGGTTTGAACCCATGACTTCTGGCATCATAGGCAGTGAAGTAACCAGTGGGCTACAGCTGCTAACAAGCTCCTGGCTGGCTGCAGAAGGACTGCATGTCACCACACAAACTGTCTGCTGTAGCTACCAGGATAGGGTTAACCCACCCGTACCCATGATGCACTGCGCATGCAAATCAGCAGTCGACAGATGGGCACAAGATGGGGTATGCACCCCCACAGCACCTCGGCCTGGTAGGGGACATTGACCGTGTGTGGTACTGGCACAGAGTAGCCACAGACCGTCACATTGTGCTGGTACTGTGCTCACCCTGAGGGTGAGGTGGGGCGCCCAGCACCAGGTCCACAGCACCTTTCATGGCTGAAACATGCCATGCTGCAGGTCCCCATCAGTGCTACTGTGTGTGATAGGTAGTTCTTGCAGACACACCAAGGTTATGTCTGTGTCCTTTTGTATTTCTCAAAGTAGTGCATATCCTGTGTTGGTGTCATGGTTACATGATGTAGGTGAAGGGAAGGAGAGGGTGTTTGGACCCTTAGGCAGCTTATGTAGCATCCCACAACCCAACCTATGGGGCTCAGGGTGGGAAATAGGATCACCCCCCAATAGATCCACATTCTACCTCCCTGCAATGGTAGCAATAGAGGGGACCATCAACCCTAGCCCTGCTGGGGAAAACAGACACCCTACAGGGCAGGCAATGAAGAGCTGTACACATCCATAAAGCCCTGCCCTAAGAGTAAACTATTCCAATAAAACACAAAACACTCTTAGGAGTTTGTTTACTAAACCGTCTTAATGTTACCAGTGCTAGTTGCAGTGTTAATGTGAAGAATGCCATATAAGGTAGTGGGCGTTCCGGAGGGAAGGTTGCAAGGAATCGGTATTGCGTGATAGTGGGCGCAGTGGCATGTTAACGCACATTAACCCTAAGTTCATGCCAGCGCAGCTCTAGAAGATATAAAGATGTAGCCTACTGGTTACTGCAATGACGGCAGATGTCATGGGTTCGATCCTGCAGTGGTGTTATGTAAGAAGGCTGTGTGAGGCATTTCCTTTTAATTTAAATCAGTGCTGCCAGCAAAAACACCCTCACAGTGCCGTAACCTAAGGTGCCGCATAAGGTGCCCTATACGGCACTCTATAGGGCACATTATAAAGTGCCCTGTCTGCCAAGGCACCTTATAATGTGCCCTATAGGGCGCTTTATAGGGCAACTTATAGGGCGCTTTATAGGGCGCCTTATGAGGCACCTTAGGTTATGGCACTGCGAGGGTGTTTCTGCTGGCAGCACTGATTTAAATTAAAAGGAAAAGCCTCAGACAGCCTTATTAAATAACACCACTGTGGGATTAAACCCATGACTTCTGCTTCCACAGTCATTGAAGTAACCAGTGGGCTACATCTCTATAGCTTCTAGCACACCACTGGCTGGCTACAGAAAGACTGCAGTTGAGACCACACAAACTGTCTGCTGTGGTTACCAGAATAGGGTAAACCCACCCTTACCCATGATGCACTGCACATGCAGATCAGCAGTCTACATCTGATCACAAGATGGGGTATGCGCCTCAATAGCACCCCGGCCTGATAGGGGGGAACTGACCATGTGTGTTACTGGCACATAGTAGCTACTGACTTTGACATTGTGCGGTTCCTGTGCTCACCCTAAGTGTGAGGTTGGGCGCCCAGAACCATGTCCACAGCATGGCGTAGCTGAGATAAATTGTACTGCAGGTCCCCATCAGTGCTAGTGTGTGATAGGTAGTCCTTGCAGACACAACTAGGTTACACCTGTGTCCAACTGTATTTACCAGTTATGACTAGCCCTTGTGAATTATGATGCCCCCCAGAATAGTGCATATCCTGTGTTGTTGCCATGGTCACATGTTATAAGAGAAAAGTGGTGTTTGGACCCGACCCGCACTCTGTGGGTTAGGGTTGGGGACAGCATATCCCACCAACAGATACACATTCTACATCTCTGAAATGGTGGCAGTAGAGGGGACCATCAACCCCAGTCCTATTGGGGAATAGGCACGCTACAGGGCAGTCAATGGAGATCTGTACGCATCACGTAGGGGCACTGAAATACAGGCAGTAGGCCTAGAAAAGCTCAGCTGCCCCACACCACTATCTGACATTCACCAGCAGAGGGTACAGTCAGTATCGACCTGCTGCAACCGACAATGTGTTCCAGCCATACATATACTAACTGCAGACAGTATGCTAGCTAGTACATAGTGCATGCTCCTGGAGGAACTGTGTGCACCCAAAAATGGAATGTAAGCACACACACCAAGCAAGTATGTCAGTGATTGGGCGCCAGAAAAAAAAAACCTCATAAATATCAATTGATAGAAATGCTGTATAGCACTATGGGGGAACCCGATTCAATATACCCACCTATACTTCTCACAAGAGCCAAATACCATCTAACACACCTGGAACCCATACAGCCCGCTTTCAACCTCTCAACCGTGACACTGTCCTAGAAAATCTTCAACCACTTATGTCCAATACCTCCCTCAACTTAGACGACCTTATATCCAAATGGGACGAGAACCTCAGAGCCGCCTCATGTCCATTGCACAATGATAAGAAAATAAGAAAACGAGAACACGCGCCATGGTTCTCTATGGACCTTCGTACATCTCTCAACCACCTAGGCAAATTGAGAGACAGTGGCGAAGAACCCACTCACCAGAGGCCCTTGTAGCATATAATTCACACTTAACTACCCACCGTGGGAAAATAACACAGAGTAGGAAACTCTACCACACAAACTTATTGAAACGCTCCATCAATAAACCACATGCACTGTTCAGGTTAGTAAAATCCATAACAGGAGAGCCGGTTTCAGCTCAACCTGCAATGCCTCAGCCACAGGACTACGCAAACTACCTGCAATCAAAAATGATTAAGACCAGCACGAACATAAATATCAGCAACCCCTCTGTATCACCTAAGGCATCCCAAATAACACCATTATGCAATTTCAATACGGTATCAACTAGTGAGATTGAGAACATTATCGCTTCCATCAATCCTAGCATGGCACCTAACGACCCATGCCCAGCCAGCTGGATCAAAGATCTGCGACATGATCTAAGCCAAATCTTGTGCAAGATACTGAACCAGTCCTTCCTAACAGGTTCATTCCCCCAGAGTCTGAAACACACCTCTATCAGGCCCCTACTGAAAAACAGTAAACTTGACCCATCCAAAGTTGATTCATTTAGGCCAATCTCGAGCATCCCCCAGCTCGCAAAAATCATCGAGAAAGCTGCTCAACAACAGATCCAGCATCATATCGACATGGAAGCACCACTAGACCAATCACAACATGGCTTCAGAGAAGCACATGGAGTCGACACAATCCTTACAACCCTATTCAATGATCTGGTCACAGGAATAAACAGCATCCAACAAGGATTTGTCCTCATCTTCCTAGACATCTCCGCCGCCTTCGACTCTGTGAATCATGATATACTTCTGCAACGCCTGATAGAAAAGGGGATTCGAAGCACAGCACTAGAATGGTGTAAATCCTACCTCTCCAATAGGTGGAAACAAGTCAAAACAGGCCATGAATCCTCGGAACCATTCCTACAGTCTCAAGGTGTACCTCAAGGATCTTCCTTATCGGCACTGATGTTCAATATATACATGCAGCCGATATGTGAATTGATCCGATCTTTCAACGTACAATGCCTGGCATACGCAGATGACATCCTCCTATACATGCCGTTCAAAATTGACCAACCAGTGTTTTCCCCAATAATCAATTGTTTCGGAGCAGTAGCTGAATGGCTGCTGACACAAAACCTACGAATCAATCATAGCAAAACTGATGTTCTTTTTGTTACAAGGAATCGTAAGTTCATACCTCCTCCATCACTACTGGTCAACAACATAGAATTGAAGTCCAAACCCACAACCCGATATCTCGGCATCACACTGGACCAGCACCTGGATATGACAATGCATGTGAAGAATGTGACAAAGACTATATGTCATAAGATCAGAACACTACGCCACCTCCGCCCCCTACTTGATTATACTGACTACCGATCAACCTTCCAGGCATTAGTCCTCCCACACCTAGATTTTGCGAACATCATCCTCCACGGGATCTCTCAATCAACTTTAAATCCGCTTTGCCTGGCTATGAATGCAGCTGCAAGAGTCCTCTCTGGGTCACCAAGATCTGCACACATAACGCCTATCATGAAAGATCTGCACTGGCTACCTCTACAAGCCAGACTCCACTATAAGTCACTAGTCCTGACCTTCAAAGCCATGAATAACTACCCACCTACACCAATCAGCAAGCTAATTCACAGCACCCTCGAAAATAGAAACAGGAGGACTACTGCTATGAACACCTTAATAGTTCCTAAGATGATGACATCGTATACTAAGGCTACATCAAACAGAGCTTTCTCAATATTCGCTCCTCTAAACTGGAATACACTTCCCCATGAAATCCGTGGCATCAAAAGCCTAATACTATTCCGAAAAGCTGTGAAACACCATCTATTCACAAAATGTTACCCAGAAGTTATCCCGGACACTCACACATCTTGCAAGCTCCCCACATACCCCAGACGCCTTAGCACCCTAATACAACCAGAAAATGGTTAGCCTACACGATAGCCCACATGATAATCATTTACCTGCACCATCCACATGAATTCACACACAATATCCAAATGAGTTTAGAATATTGTATATAGTTGAAGTATATATAGTATAAAGTTAACCTGTACATAGTTCTCCCGGTTATCCCATGTGTTATTTTTCCCTGTTCTTTGTAAACTCAATGTTGCCTGTATGCATTGCAGTATGTTTTGTTCAATGTACACCGCGCTGATTTTAATAGTGCGGTATAGAAGAAACGTTAAATAAATAAATAAATAAATAACCTAGCCATGCCATGGTCACTGCTCAGTCAGGGTGAGAGTGACCCCACTCCAGCATGACATACTGTGGCCACCCTGTCTGTGCAGGTGGTGGTCAGGCACTACAATGTCCCAGCCATTGCCCTATGTCCTGTGCAGATGCATCCTGCCAAGACTGCTGTGTCCGGGCCATACCCACAATACCGTGCTCCTCATTATGCACATTGGTAGGCTAACACTGGAGACAGTGCAAGCATTGGGGGCTCAGTAAGTTGCAAGCAGACACAAAACACTGGTAGACATACACACACTCCCACATCTAATTCAGCATTGTGCAAAGATAGAGGTATTTGGCAGCCCTGGCCACCACACCAGTCCTGGGCACAGTGCAGGCATTGCAAAGGTATGCAGGTGATAGAATTGGTAGCTGCTGCTCCGTGCAGGGCCCAACAGCCTGACTCTCCATGAGACTTTGGATAGTGGAGTCTGTGGGTGTTTGTGCCCCTGTTGGCCAATGTTCTAGGGCAGAGGTTCCCAACTCTGGTCCTGATGGGCCAAGCACGATTCAGGTTTTCAGGCTGTCTCTAATGAATATGCACGAGATACATTTGCATACAATGGGGGCACTGCATACCAATGCATCTCATGCATATTTATTAGGGACAGCATGAAATCCTGAAGGGTGTTTGCCCCTCCAGGACTGCAGTTGGGAACCTCTGCTCTAGGGAGTGCACATGTTTATGGTGTATGTGCTCAGTAGGGTAAAATATAGGGACATGGTCTGTAGGAGCCACAGCTGTGACTTGAACCTGTGACTTTCTGCCCCTGAACACACTGGCTGTGTGTACTGTACCAAACTGTTGCCACAGAGGCAGGTCATTCCCTGCCCTTATGCCAGTGGTGCCGGTGGTGCGCAGTCCTAGGCCATCCAGTGTGCAGGTAGGCAGCTACCTATGGTGTGGGATCTGGGGTAGGGGTGCCTACATTGATATCCGTGCTTCCCCATGGCACTGCCTGTCACTGTTATGTGCCCTTTGGGGTACCTGCTGTGTGATGTCCCCTGGGACAGTGTGTGACACACACTCGTGGGCATGTTTGACCTTGGTCAGTTGCTGGGTTGCTGATTTGCAGTTTCTGCATTCCTGTGTGCCACCTAGGCATATGCCTAGTCCACCCTGTGCCCCAGCTTCCCCACTGCATGTCCCGACTTCAGCCCTCTGTACCCCATTTGCAGCCTCACCATAGTGTCCTTTTGTACTTGGGCACTATGCTGTTGCTGCGCATGTATCACTACTATCACTTTTCTTGGTTTCCATGCCTTTGCTGTACATTGTTGACTGAAATGGTTTCTCTCTCCTGCAAATGTGCCTCTAATGCGAGGTTTTTGCTGCCGCTATATTTTCAGACCTTCATTCACAGCGTTAGTATGCCTGGAGCCTCTCCCTGCCCACTCTCCGCCTATTGACCCCTTCTCTCCTCCCTCTGGAGAGATTTACTCCGCCCTCTATGCGCCTTAACACCGACAGAGATGTTATCGTGCAATAAGTAATGTTATCGCGCGGTATATAGTGCGATATTGTTACTTATCACGCGATAACATCGCCGCTGCAACGTTAGCGCTGTTTAGTAAACATAACCCTTAGGTTCACAAAGAATTATTGCTTTTATTTATTATTTTAATTTCTTTAAAAAGAGCACTGCTAAAGAGTTCACTTCTTATATCATATTAAACATTTAAAATGGAGACTTACTTACTACAGAGAGGGGTTCCATTTGTTCTTTCAAAATGTTCTAAAAAAAAGGGCAGAGAGATAAAATGAACCTCCCATTTTTGTTTAAAAAATACTATCAGCAAAAGATCAGTTCTCCTTTGTGTAATTAATAGAGCTGAAATGCTTTCGAAGCAGACTGACTTGTCGCAAGAAAACACCCACAAATAAGAACAGAAGCGAGGGACATCTTGAACAATTTTCAGAAGACTGTGTTCGTGAGAAACTAGCTCAACTTAAAGTAGACAAAGCGATGGGACTGGATGGGATACACCCTAGAATACTGAGGGAACTTGGGGACGTTCTAGCAACTCCACTGACTGACCTTTTCAATGCCTCGTTGGAGTCGGGAGTGGTGCCAAAGGACTGGAGAGAGGCTCATGTGGTGCCTTTACACAAAAGCGGAAGTAAGGATGTGGTTGAAAACTACAGGCCGGTTAGTTTAACTTCAGTGGTGAGTAAATTAATGGAAACGCTGTTGAAAGAGAAAATAGTGATGTTTCTGGAGTCCAGCGGATTACAGGATCCGAGGCAGCATGGATTCACCAGAGGCAGGTCTTGTCAGACAAATCTGATTGATTCCTTTGACTGGGTGACCAGGGAGTTGGACCGCGGGAGAGCTCTAGATGTGGTGTATTTAGATTTCAGTAAAGCCTTTGACACTGTTCCTCACAGGCGACTTATAAACAAACTGAGAACCCTAGGGATAGACCCTAAAGTTACTGCTTGGGTTAGAAATTGGTTGGGTGGGAGGCGACAAAGAGTACAAGTAAATGGAGCTCACTCTGAGGAGAAGGATGTTACCAGTGGTGTGCCCCAGGGATCTGTCCTTGGTCCGATTCTTTTTAACATCTTTGTTAGTGATATAGCGGAAGGGCTGTCGGGTAAGGTTTGCCTCTTTGCGGATGATACCAAAATCTGCAATAGAGTAGACACCCAGGAAGGTGCAGATAACATGAGGAGGGATCTAGCTAAGCTTGAAGAATGGTCTAGAATTTGGCAACTGGGATTTAATGTTAAAAAATGTAAGGTCATGCATTTGGGCTGCAGCAATCCAAGGGAGCAATACAGTATAGGAGGTGAAGTACTTTTGTCCACTAAAGAAGAGCGGGACCTAGGCGTAGTTGTGTCCGATGATCTTAAAGTAGCTAAACAGGTAGAAAAGGCGACGGCAAAAGCCAGAAGGATGCTTGGGTGCATACGGAGAGGAATGGCTAGCAGAAAAAAGGAGGTGATAATGCCTCTGTATAAGTCTTTGGTGCGACCTCATTTGGAGTATGGTGTGCAATTCTGGAGACCGCACCTTCAAAAGGATGTGAACAGGATGGAGTCGGTGCAGAGGGTTGCTACTAAGATGATTAGTGGTCTTCATTATAAAGCATATGAGGACAGACTTAAGGATCTTAATATGTACACCTTAGAGGAAAGGCGGATAGAGGTGATATGATTGAGATGTTTAAATACCTCCGTGGCATAAATGTTCAGGGAGAGAGCCTCTTTCAATTGAAAGCAAGTTCTGCGACGAGGGGACATGGGATGAGGGTGAAGGGAGATAGATTCAGGAGTGATATGCGGAAATATTTCTTTACGGAAAGAGTAGTGGATCCGTGGAATAGTCTCCCAGTGGAGGTGGTAGAGATGAGGACAGTAACTGAATTCAAAAAAGCATGGGACCAACACAGAGGATCTCTAAAGGTAAAAAGTGGACTGTTGTAGTTGTTGTTATGGAAGGACAGACTAGATGGGCCTTGTGGTCTTTTTCTGTCATCATGTTTCTAAGTTTCTATTATCTGAAAATTGCCACCACTGCTATGTATGAATCTACAAGAACAGTAACCACAGTGGCAGGCAGTCTCTAAAGAACAAGAGCCTTTCTCTGGCCTATGACCAGTTTTCAAAAGGAGGGGAGAGAAAGAAATGGCTGCACAGTCACTGCCCTTTTAGATTTGGTGCAGTGCTTGGAGTATGGTCAGCATTTCAAAAACAGGGACATAAGGGAGTGGAGGAGTGGCCTAGTTATTAGCACAACAGTCTAATACTGAGGAGATCAGGGTTTAGTTCCAACTGGTACTCCTTGTGACCTTGGGCAAGTCACTTTACTTTCATTGTCTTGGAAGAAAAGGCTTGGCAATCTAATTCTGGTCATACCTTGCCAAGAAAACCCAGGGATTGCTGTGTTGCCAGGAGTCAGCATTGACTTGACAGCACTTAAAAAAAATGGCTTTGGAATATCACTCTACTCCTATAGTATTCAGTAGCTCTAGTCTCTGAAAACACTCTAGCACTTTATTAAAACCACTTTGGTCTCAAATGGATCCGAAATTAACTACCAAATTATCTTTTGAGCAGTAGGGTTTTTCAATACATATAATGCATGCAAAGATTCTCAGGGCTAAGACACTAACCAATGTGTAATGTCGGTCTTCCAGAAAAGTAGGGTTATTAATGTCATGAACTTGTCAAGCCTGTCAGAATCATTGAAAGAGCACAGTTTGGTGAATGGTATGACAAAAGGCCTGCGTAACTAGGAAATCATTTCTTTTTAGATTTTGGAGGGTTGTTGTGGCAATTTCTCTGTTTTAGTGTGGCTATACTGTTGAATCTGAAACTTCATGTGGATGTGTTATACCTGCCCTGGGGAACTATGCTAGATTTGCACAGCTGTACTTTACTTTAGCAAAGCATATAGCCACAGTATAATGAAATGGAACAAAATAATTATCAGACAGGATATTGTTTTATGATCTGCTATTTATATTCTTATTTTCAAGTCAAGTTGATCCATTGCTGATATACTCTAATATAGTCAGGCAAAGACTAAATACAAGGGAGTCAGGCCTCTTTCAGATGAGAGAAATATGGTGTCATTGGATAAGGGGTGAAGGCAGTAGACTCAGCAATAATCTAAGGAAATATTTCTTTACAGAAAAGCCTTCCAGTGGAGGTGATAGAGATAAGGATAGTATCTGAATTCAAGAAAGTATGGGACAAGCATAGAGCGAGATCTCTGAGAGAGAGGAAGGGACTGTAGAGTTTTTTAATTGTTGCAGATGGGCAGACTGGGTAAGCCATATGGTCTTTATATGCTGTCATTTTTCTGTGTTTCTCTGTTTGAGGCACCGATTAATTTTTCTTATAGGAAGTACAATTTTCAGAGGGACTTATCTGAGTAATTAAGTAGTTACCTAACCAGATAGCCTTGATTAAAAATTCACCTTAGAATGATTGGATGGGGTGTACATCCCATCACTACAGCTCCAGAGTTAAGAAAAATAAAAAGACTATGGAGGAAACCACGGCTGCAGAATTAAACCATTAGCATAAGGAAAGAGAAAATATCAGAAGGAGCCCACAATTATAAAATTAAATCCTCAGGTTAAGAAAAAGGGAAAGACTGGGGAGGAAATTTCAACCCAAGAATATCTGCCTTTGTATAGGGAATAAGGTGGGATTGGTTATTATATCATCTACAGAGGGTGGAGCTGGGAAGAAGAGGAGTCTACAGCCCTCAAAGAAAGGGTCTCTCTACTCAGGAGACCAAAGAGAACACAGAAGACTGAATGGAGCAGAGTACTTAAAACCCATTTATGCACAACTTTTATGCCTCAGGTCACATGAAACCATGCATAAAACAATTCAATCACACAATATTCTATTAGGAATAAATGTAGAATTCATGCATTAATGGGTAAAGAACTGCTTCTTCGCTATCAGTTTTTGAAAATGCTGTTGGTTCCAGAGTTTGCCTCCTATGGGGTGGATGTAGCTCTGCATGGAAGACAGATATCAAAGGGTATTTGTGTGGACTCTGAAGGGGCTTGTGCTAGAGGAATTGCATGAAAAATAGGGAAATGTGCTTGTGATCTGGAGAAGGAAAGAAGAAGGCTGGGGAAAAGATTATCTCAGGCACCAAATGTTTTGTGCCTTAGATTGATCTCTTTTAGGTGGACTGACATGTCCTGGGAGCCTGCCAGAGTACAGAGAGAGGCAGAGAAGAGAGGGAGTGAGAGGAGGAGACCTAGAGCACTTTCAACGGAGAACGAGACATCCAGCAACATTGTGACAGCTCGTGGATTGACAAGTAGCCAAAAGCATATGCAGTCTTTCACGATGTATATACAGTAGCTTAGCTTTAGCTGAATTAACCCTGGGAGTACCGATGGGGTCAAAAGTGACCCCATTGCAAGTTTCACAACGTGTATCTCGGAAACTAGTTGTTCAAGAATGCAATATTTTTATGACTTTTCACATGTCAATATTCTCTTTATATTGCACCATGAGAGGAATAATTATCATCTGCTAGGTGACGCTAGTGATGAATTGCAGCACAGAGTACCAGTGGGGTCATTTTTTATTTGGTTTGGATCGTGATACAATTTGCAGTTTTGTGAATTTTTTGATCTGACAAAGGTATTTATCATTAATTATGTATCATTTATTTTGTGTACTCTTATTTTATGAAAATTACACATTTTCTGTAATTGATACCATACGTTCTGTCATTATTTCCAATAAAATCTAAAGGCTTTCAGCTCGTTCATCATGATTATTGTACACCTATAGTAAAACTGCTTTGCATTTTATTCAACTTTATCTTTGTTTATTTATTTTAGGTTATTGTTTATGATGTCAAAACAAAAATATTCAGCTGCCCAAGTAAGAGAAATATTGCAACGAGATGCTGACAGTGACGGCTCTGAGTCGTCTGATGATGCAGCATATTCAGCAATCGAAGAAGCATATCAGCCAAGTTTAGGCGATAAATCTGATAATGACAGTCATGATTCAGATGGTGACAGCAGCTGGTCGCCAAGTGAATGTGAGACTGATGTTGAGCTGGTAACATCGCCTGCAGCAAAAAGTCAAGTTACAGGTCGAGGCAAAGGTTGAGGCTGTGCTGGACTAGGAAGAAGGCAGGAGTCCTCGGTGTCAGTATCATCTGTGATGAATCTTAGTTGTGGTCGTAGAGGAGCTAAGAGGTCATCAACAATAAGCACAAATGTTGCCATTGAAGCCTACGCATCTAAGGATGCCACATCATGGAACAGGAAACCTATAAAGCAAGCTGCTGGAAGATACGCCAGAGCTAATGTCATGCCCGTTCAACAAGGTCCTACAAGGTATGCTGTATGAAATGTTGATGGCCCTCTCGCAGCATTCCACTTGTTCATGAGGAAGAACTTATTGAATGAAATCATGATGTGGACAAGCAAACAAGGAAGACACATTTATGACAACACCTGGAAAGATTTGACAGACAGATTTGACTAAACCGCACAATTGTGTAGGGTGCACTTGAGCGTGCGCTAAGGTACCTTAGCGCATGCTAATAATGCGTTTTTGTGCCCCGCACACGTGCGCGCTGAACTAACGGGCCCGCTCATGTGCGCGTTGCGCAAATGAGCGATAGAGGCGTGGAAAGGCTCCAGGAGGGCGGAGGAAGGCTCCCCAGGGGCGGAGAGAAGGGGTCAATGGGTGGAGAGTGGGAGGGGAGAGGCTCCCCGCACAGGAGCGGGGCTGAAATTCGATGAAAAAAATACCGCGAGTGAAAACCTCGCGTTAGAGCCAATTTAAAGGGAAGAGAAACCATTTCTGTCAGCAATGTACAGCAAAACCAGGGAAACCTACAAAACGTGAGCAGTGTGATACATGTGCACAGAACAAAATAGCAAATAAAAATTGAAAATGACCACAACAAAATTCTAAAAAAATATAATCCAGCTGGGCAACAGAGATAGTCATGGAAAACATCAAAAATCACTCCCAAGAAAGCCCCAAAAAAGAAATATGAATTTTAGAAGGGCCTACGCTCCGTCTCCATACAAGGTGAATGATCCCACAGTGAAATTGTGCAGAGCAGGGTTTATGTCTCCTTTGGGCAGGTTTCCTATCTCCAGGGACTGCACTGTTTCTGTGGCCACAGTGTGGTGCCGTGAACACAGGCAGTGTGTTCAGGAGCCAAAGATCACCAGTTCAAGTCCCAGCTGGGGCTCCTGCAAACCCAATCCCCATATTTTACCCACCACTAAACCATGATAGTAAAGACCAACCTTTTTTGCAGATAACATAAGCATGGTCCAAACACCTCTATTTTACCCTACAGAGCACAGACACCAGAAACGTGCGCATTACCTAGACCACAGTCCCCGCAATGCAGTCCTGGAGGGCCACATATCATTTAGCTGTGATGCTGTCACCAATATAAGGCCATGTCAGTATGGTGGCGGAGGGGTACCGGTGGTGGAGGGGGCAGTGGCCACTGCCCACAGGAGACGGTGGCCTAGCCCCCTTCACGTGGGTGCAGTGCACTCCAACAGACAAGCCCTGTCTGACAAACAGCCATGGACTCCCCAGGGAATGCACTGTTTTTGTGCTAAGACGGTGGTGCAGTGGACACAGTCAGTGCCTTTAGGACCAGAAGGTCACAGGTTCAAATCCCCACTGGGGCTTCTGCCAACCCAGTCCCCTTATTTTACCCATGAAGAAAACATGGTAGTAAAGACTGAACCATTATTGCTAAGACCATTAGCATGGGTCAAAAACCTCTATTTTACCCTACACAGCACAAACACCATATAAATATGCATTACCTACGGCAGAATCCCCCAAATGCAGTCCTGGAGGGCCAAACACCATTCAGGTTCCATGCTGCCTCTAATAAAGATGCCTGTGCTGCATATCTATGCACCACCCCCATGGTATGCAGATGTATCCCATGCATATTCATGAGGGACAGCATGAAAACCCGAACAGTGTTTGGCACACCAGGACTGGAGTTGGGAACCTCTGCCGTAAAGCAGCAGCCAACAGGGCCAGACACACCCACACCCACACCCACAGACCCCATTGGCTAATGCCTCCTGGAGAGGCAGGACATTGGGCCCTGCGTGCATCTCCCAATACTAGCACTTGCATACCGTAGCAATGCCACCCTACACCTGGGTATGCGGTACACACCTATCAAACGTTTCCTATGATTACTGGCAGATAGCAAGTCCTACGTTAAGCACAGTTTGCTCATTGAGCTCCATCATAACAATCTTGCTGATGTCTGTGGTGTGTGCTTTAGGTCTGGTCTCTGACAGTGTTTACCACCCTGGGGAGTGACCCCCAACAGTATTGCGTAGCATATACATGCCTGTACTGTGCCCAGGACTGGTGTAGTGGGCAGGGCTGCTAAACTCCTCTATAGTAGCACAATGCTGGCATAGGTGTGGGAGTGTGTGTCTGTCTATACCAGTGGTTCTGAACCAGTCCTCCTTGAACCCCTAGGCCAGTCGGGTGTTCAGGATAGCCCTAATGAATATGCATGAGATATATATGCATTAGAGATATCCTGCCAACCTGACTGGTTTGTGGCCCTCTAGGGCTGGATTTGAAAACCCCTGCCTTACACCTCTGTCATTTAAGAATGTGAGTGGGCAAGTGCAGATCTCCAAGACATCAAAAGGTTAGATAGAATGTGTCACATACCTCTTTGCTTCTCACCACCACCAAAATATTGTCTATTAGACAACTTTTTGGTGGTGGTGAGAAATGAGGAGGCATGTGGCACATTCTATCTACCCTTTTGATGTCTAGGGCATCTGCACCTTGCCCACTCACAATCTTAAATGACAGAGGTGTAAGGCAGGGGTCTCCAAATCCAGCCCTAGAGGGCAACAAACCAGTCAGGTTGGCAGGATATCTCTAATGCATATATATCTCATTCATATTCATTAGGGCTATCCTGAACACCCGACTGGCCTAGGGGTTCAAGGAGGACTGGTTCAGAACCACTGGTCTATACAGTGTGTGATGGCTGCAAACACCTTCCACAGCCCACACTGCCAGCACTGTTGCCAGTATTGGCCTGCCAATGTGCATAATGAGGAGCAAGGTACCATGGGTATAGCTCGGACAGGGTGACCTGGCCAGGATGCATCTGTACAGGGCATAGGGCACTGGCTGGGACATTGTAGTGCCTGGCCACCACCTACACAGACAGGGTGACCTCAGTATGTCCTGCTGGGGGATCACTCTCACCCTGACTGTTCAGTGATGACAGCATGGCTAGGCACCCCCATAGTGTTTTCTTTTGAGGCTCAGTCACTGATTTATCTGCTTGTTGTGTATGCTGACATCCCAGTTCTGGGTGCATGCCCTTCCACTGGGAACATGCACTATGGACTAGCTAGCAGACTGTTTGCAGCTGGTATGTTTCTTTTTTTTTTTAATTCTTTATTTTCGTTTTATAACAACAAAGGAAAGGAAGACATACAGCTAAAAGACAGATACATACATAGAATGTGATACATACACCAAAGTAAACCCCTGCCACCCCCCTCCCCCCTGCTTCTTCTCTAGAAAACTAATCATTCCCGAAACGGGCGTGTACTGACATTATTGTGTTACAAACCCTAACGGTGATCAGAAACATGATGAGTGTACATTACAGACATGTCGGAGCAATGAGCAGATTGTACATAATCATTGAGCATCTGCCATTTAGACAAGCGAGAGTGAGTTTGGGTATGGGGAATAGCTCTCCGAGATATCTGCTCATATTTACTATATAAGCAGACAAGGTTCCACCATTCATTGACAGTAAGTCGAGAGCTATCCTTCCAATTCCTCGTGATTAAACAGATGGCTATACCCAGCATGAAATCAAGGAGAAAGCGACCCTTCTTAGGAAGAGAGGGGACCTCCGCCACTGAGCGGAGTCCGACAATCTTCCAAGAAAGAGGCTCGTGGAGGTGTAAGATAAATTGAATACGACCCCAGACCCGCCCCCAGTAAACCTGTAGTTGAGGACATTCATAAATAACATGAGCGAGGGATCCCACAGCAGTATGGCAAGACCAACACTGGTCCCTAGCAGTTGTGTTCCATTTGGCTATTTTTTCTGGAGTATAAAAGCATCTATGTGCAAAAAAGAAGAGAGTTTGGGTAACTGAGGCAGATCGGGAAACCCGCACTACTTTGCTCCAGAAAACGCTCCATTGCACAGGGGTTAAAGTGGTTTGCAGTTCGCGCTCCCAGGCTTGTTGGGCTCTACAAGTAGCAGTATCTGTACCCTGACATAATAGTTTATAAAAGTTAGAGGCTACCCCATGTGTACTACTAATAGAGTGAATTAGGTCTAATAGCCCGTCCTCAGTAGGGACAGAGGGCGGCAGGATTCGAGCACTTTTGAGGCAGTGTTGAAGCTGCATCAATTGAAAGTAATGTTTCGCTGGTAACGCAAATTCCTTTTGTAAATCAGAAAAGGTTTTCCAACGAGCTGCAGAGAAGAGCTGTTGGGGTGTCCAGATCCCCCTAGAGTACCAGGGTTTCCATGCTATCGTTCTATTTAGGACTTGAATTCTGGGGTTATTCCACAGCGGGAGTCCGTCCTGAGGACATACGTTTGGGCCCATTGATAGAATGAGAGTGTTAAAGGCCGCAAGAGTATCGACAATCATTGGGGGATGGCGGGTGTCTACTTGATGGGACATACCGGGGAGATGGATCAACGGAATTGGGCTACTAAGCTCCTCTTCTATGTCAAGCCAAACTGGTCTGTTGTCTGTTGAGGCATCTAGCCATCGGGCACCTTGTTTAAGTAGGAAGGCTTGATGATATCTGAGAAAATCAGGAAAGCGGGTACCCCCTAGTTCCTTCGCAGACTGTAGTCTTTGTTTAGCTATCCTTGGTGGTTTGCCCTGCCAGAGATAGCGGACGAGAAGGCCCTCAATATCTTTGTAGGTGTGTAGCGGGAGTAAGCATGGCAGCATTTCTAAAATATAGTTCACTTTGGGGACTATCATCATTTTCACAGTTTCTAGGCGGCCCCACCATGTAAGGGATAAGGGAGACCAACGATTTGTGAGCTCACGGACTTTGGAGACTACCTCTTTGGCATTAAAACGAATAGTGTCTTCTAAAGGAGAACAGTAATGGACCCCAAGATATTTCACCATGCGGGATTGCCAAAGGAAAGGAAAGGCCTGCATGTCAGCCTCATGTACCCAGCGGTTCAGTGGGAATGCTACAGATTTGGTCCAGTTTATTTTATAGCCCGATAATTGCGAGTATCCATCAATCAGATCCAAGACAGCTGGAACCGAATCAAGGGATACGAAGAGCATAAGGTCATCTGCATATGCAGAGAGTTTAATCTCTCTGTGACTGAAGGGGACACCTCGAATACGTGCGGACTGTCTAATAAGGAGGGCGAGGGGTTCAAGAGCTAGATCAAAGAGCATTGGTGATAGGGGGCAACCTTGACGCGTGCCTCTTTGGAGATTAAAAGGCTGAGACTTAATGGCATTTACACAAATACTGGCAACGGGTTGAGTATACATGACTTGGAGGTATCGGAGGAAGCCCTCCCCAAAGCCATACCATCGGAGAACTGCAAATAAGAAGGGCCATTCTAGGCGGTCAAAGGCTTTTTCAGCATCTAGGGAAAGACCCACCCATGGGTGGTCTAAATTGGCAGCACTGGATAGCACATGGCACAAGGTCCGAGCATTGTCAGCGGTGGATCGGCCGGGTATAAAACCGCATTGGTCGGGATGGATTAAGGTGGCCATCCTGTCAGATAGCCGGGTGGCCAAGATCGTTGCGAAGATCTTATAATCGGCATTAAGTAGGGAGATTGGACGGTAGTTGGCGGTTAGCAGCGGGTCTCTGCCTTCTTTCTCAAATACTACCACATTAGCTGCAGAAAAGGATCCCAAAGAGGATGTATCTACCGCAAGGGCAGTAAAATAGAGTTTTAAGTAGGGAACTAAATCTGCACTGAACGTTCTGTAGAATTCGGTCGGGAGACCATCAGGCCCGGCGGCTCGACCCGAGGCTTTTCGTTTTAGGGCAGATTGGATCTCTGAAGTAGAGAAGGGTTCATCCAGCGAATCCCTATCAGCTTCAGAAAGGGTCGGCCGCTGAATACCAGAAAACAATCGCTCGAAGGTCTCTGATGAGAACTCACATTCAGATTGATATAGACGGGTATAGAAATCCCGAAAGAGTTCTACGATATCGGAGTCTGTGGTCAGTATGCCCCCTCCCTGTGGGGCTCGAAGGGCCGCTATGCGTTTGGCTTCTTTTTGTCCTTTCAAGGCGTTGGCTAAAAGTCGACCGGCTCGGTTGCTTTCACGGTAGTATGTCCCTCGTTGAAGCTCAATACTCTTAGAAGCTGCAGTTGAGAGGATTGCATTATATTGAAAACGGAGACGCTGTAAGCGAACTAAGACGCATGGATCAGTACGTGAAGTTAGAACTCGTTCGCCTGCTTTGATTTGTTGGTCTAGTATAAGTAGCTGCTGTTTGCGTTGTTTCCGCAGGCGAATTTGATAACTAGTGATCGTTGCACGAATGGCCGCTTTGAAACCCTCCCACCAAGCCCAATTTGCAGTATCCTGGGGTAAATTAAAATGGAAGTAATCCTGTATGGCTGCTCGAATTTCTAACTGGAACTCTGGCTGAGTTAATAGGGCTCTATCAAAGAACCAGGCCCCCGAATTCCCTTGGGGTGCAGTAGTGTGTAATTGAAAAGAAATAGCAGCATGATCTGAAATATGCTGGGAGTGAATCTTTGCAGTGTCCACCTGAGGAACTAACAGTTTTGATATTAGAAAGAAATCTATGCGAGACTGGGATTTATGAGGGGAAGAGAAGAAGGTAAAGTCAAGCTCATTGGGGTGTAGTAACCTCCATAGATCGACTAAAGCAAGATCTTTGATCACAGAGGTAAGCGTGGTGTGACTCTTGGGGGGACCACTTGTCCTAGGCGGCTGTTTGTCAATCAGGGGATCAAGAACTAAATTGAAATCCCCCCCTATTATCAATGAAGTATTAGCAGAGGCCTGCGCAACCTGAGCAATGGTAGCAAAAAAGGCAGGGTCATCCACATTAGGAGCATAAAGGCATATACATGTAACTTCAAGGTTACCTATCTTGAGGTGAACTCTGGACCATCTACCTGCTGTATCTGAGCTAGTCGCAATAATAGTAGCATGCAGAGATTTCCTAACCAGTATGGCAACCCCACATTTCTTAGAAACGGCTGGGGAATAGGCGGCCACCATGTAAGGTTTAATATTGAGTTTAAGAGTTTCCTTCGAATTTAAATGCGTTTCTTGGAGGAAAATCAGGTCCGCAGCTTCATGACTTAGATAGCTTAGGATTTTCTTCCGTTTTATCGGATTATTGATTCCTTTTACGTTCAATGATAAAATCTTACATGGTGCCATCAATCGGTAATAGACATTTTAGGTAAGGGCGCTTGAAAACACACAACATAATCAGAATCTGTACAACAATAATATAATCACCGAGTCTGCTGGCTAATACACCCCATATTGAAAAGTATGTACCAAAGTAACTTAGAGAAGAAGCAAAACCCCCAATGAAAATGGCGACCATATGTCTGCGGGAGGAGGCCCTAGAGAGGAAGATAGAGACATAAAAAAAAAGAAAAGAAACACCAGAGTCCATAATTAACACTGTCTCTGATACTCATCGAGGCTACGATGGGTAGATGGAGTCGGGTCACAGATATCATCAAAATAAGGCAACAAACCGCCCTCGACAAACTCTTTGCTGAGTCGCGGCAAATCCAATATGGCAGGTACAGCGGATATGAGAATACTGGCAGGAATATTCTGGAAGTCAGCGCATCAAGTCGGCTTCTTTAGCATCCAAAAACTCCGCTAGTAGATCAGGGTCCTCAAATGTTCTTGTCTGATTGTGAAGCGTGACTCGGAGCTTGGCCGGGTACATCAGGCCATAGCGTGCTTGTAGTTGTTGAAGCCTCGGCCGGAATTCCAGAAAGCGCTTTCGGCGGTCGACCGTGGGTTTAGCCAAGTCAGGATAGAAGGAGATCTTGTGGCTCTCAAACTCCATATGGCCCTTTGCCCGAGAGGCACTGAGAATTTGCTCCACATGTTGATATCTCAAAAGTCGAAAGATGATAGGCCGCGGGGTCTTCCTGTTGAGCGTTATGTTTGTGGGTACACGATGAGCGCGATCGATCTCCAATTCTTTGGTAAAGGTGATTTGGAGCAGGGAAGGGAGGATTTTATATAAAAACTCCTTCATGTCTCCCGATTCCGCTCCCTCCGGTATGCCCACGAGTCGTAGGTTGTTGCGGCGCGCTCTATTATTGCCATCTTCCACTTCTTTCTGCAAGGCCCGCACCTGACGTTCAACTTTGTCGAGTTTGGACAGCCGGACCGCGTGGGAGTCTAATATGTTCTCCATTTTGTCCTGACGCGAAGAGAGCCCCTCTAGCCTGCCTTGCAGTACACCAAGATCTTCCCGCAGCGCTCGGAGTGCTTCACCGTTTGACTGCACGAGGTCCTTAACCCCTCTAATCTCTGCGAGGATTTCCTGCTGCATTTCGGGGCCCTCGCGCAAAGCCAGCCCCTTCTGCGGGGACGGGGGTTCAGTTTTGGAGCGTTTGCCGTGAGAAGCCGCTGGAGATCCAAATTCCAGGCGCGTAGGTTTGGTCCCCGCCATCTCACCAATGTGCCCCGGCAAGATCAGAGCAGAAATTCAAGTATGTCCGGTGTTAATTCAGGATTCTGAGTAGGCCTCTCGGGAGCCTCAGCGTTATGCGACCATCCCGCTGGACATCGGGCTCCGCCCCCCAGCTGGTATGTTTCTTGATGGAGCGGCTTGCAGGGTGCAGCGGCTGAAGGCTTGCTGCAGGAGGATATCAGATAGGGGTGAGGTGCAGCTTAGCATATCCAGGCCTAATATCTGTTTGCCTATTGAGTTATGGATGTGTACAGAGCTGCATTGACTGCCCTGTAGGGTGTCTGTTCCTCAGCAGGACTGGGGTTGATGGTCCCCTCTACTGCCCCCAGTGCAGGGAGGTAGAATGTGGATTTGTTGATAAGAGACCCTGTTTGCCACCCTCAGCCCAGGAGAAGAGGTGGTGGTGGTGGTGCATCGCCCGCCTGGGAGTCCATAGGGGCTACACCTGACTGAGACAGACAGGAACAACCAAGGTGTTCCTGCAGAAACTACCTATCACACACATTAACACTGCTGTGGACCTGGTGCTGGGCGCCTCACCGCACCCTCAGGGTGAGCACAGTACCCGCAGAATGTGACGGTGTGTAACTACTCTGTGCCAGTAAAACACACGGTCAGTACCCCCTACCAGGCCGAGGTGCTGTGGGGGTGCACATGGTCACTTCCCCCTACCAGGCCGGTGTGATGTGGGGGTGCATTCCCCATCTTGTGTTTATCTGTGGACAGCTGATTTGCATGTGCAGTGCATCATGGGTACGGGTGGGCTAACCCTATCCTGGTGACCACAGCAGACTGTCTGTGTGGTGACGTGCACTCCCTCTGCAGCCAGCCAGGGGTTTGCCAGCAGCTATAGGACTGTAGCACAATGGTTACTTTACTGCCTCTAGAGCTAGAGGTCATGGGTTCAAACCCACAGTGGGGTTATTTGATGGGGCTGCCCAGAGCATTATCTCTTTTTAATGTACATTATTGCTGCCAGCAAAAACACCCTCATTGTACTGTACCCATAAGGTGCCTCAGAGGGCGCTTTATAGGGCGCCCTATAGGTTACCTTATGGTTACCGTCCATATAAGGTGCACTATACATTATCCTGTGGAGCAACCTATAGGGTATCCTATAGGGGACATTTTAGGGTGCCGTGACGGACAGTTCACTTTATAATGTGCCCTATGGAGTGCCTTATAGGGTGCCTTATTATGGCACGTGAGGGCGTGTTTGCTGGCAGCAATTAATAAAATAAAAATAAAGTGATGCAGGAAACAAAACGTACATTGCAAAGCTGATGCCTCAGCCAGCCTTATGTATTAGGCACACTGGGGAGCAAACTCATGACCCCTGTATCAGCAGTCAGTGCTTTAACCATTGTGCTCCACTGCTGCTCCTCCTTGCATGTTAGCGCATCTACTTATGCTTTTCATTCCTTAAACTGCACAGTGCTGCCATCAAAAACAGTACTCTGACCTTGCGGTACCTCATACGGCACCCTATAAAGCGCCCTATAAGCAACATTCTAGGGTGCCTTTGCGGATAGTGCACTTTAAAATGTGCCTTATGGGGCGCCTTATGTTAACACGCTTTGAGAGTGCGTTTCCTAGTAGTGATAATTAAAATAAAAATAAAATGCCTCCTAAAGCAATCTTCCCCATAATACATAATGCCTCAGCCAGCCTTGTTCATTGGGCACTGTGGGGGATTGAACCCCTGATCCCTGCACCATTGGTCAGCGTTTTAACCATTGTGCTGTGGTTCTGTTCCTGTGCTTGCACATCAGCGCGCAGCCTTATGCCGCCCAATATTAAAATGCCTCCTAAAGCAATAGCACGCCGCCTTATGCAGCCCAATATTAAACTGGCTCCTAAAGTAATGCCTCAGCCAGCTGTGTTCATTGGGTACTGTGGGGGGATTGAACCATTGTGCTGTGGCTCTGCTCTTCTGCTTACACATCAGCACGCCACTTATGCCTCCCGCGCAGCTTTCTCATGCACTAATGTGCGTAGCGCACATGGGCGCTGCGCACCTTAGCGCATATTTAAATCCCGTTTTTCTTTTACAGAAAGAAACGCCCACTCCTTATATGGCACCCGCACACTAGCGCGGCCCGCACATTACCGGGGTTTTAGTAAACATACCCCTAAGTGACGCCTTTGTTCCTGGTGAAAATGTTACCGTTCATGAGCAACTGCTTACATTTTGTGGCTGTGTTCCATTCAGACAATATATTCCCAGCAAACCTGGGAAATATGGCATAAAGCTATGGATGTTGTGTGACAGTGCAATGTCATATGTTCTGCGTCTTCAAGTATATACAGGAAGGGAACTCGGACAAAACAGGGAACAGAATCAGGGTGAAAGGGTTGTGCTGCAACTCACTGAAGGATTGACGCAATCTGGCAGAAATGTTACTGTTGACAATTTCTTCTGCAGTTTATCCCTGTCACAGAAATTGCTAGAAAAACAAATGACACTTCTGGGGACATTTAGAAAGAACAGAAAAGAATTACCTCCAGAATTTGTAACAGCAAAGGGCCGAGAGGTATTCACTTCACTGTTTGCCTTTTGCAATGACACCACTCTGGTTTTCTCTTGCCCGAAGAAAGGAAAAGTGGTTGTTCTTCTGAGAAGTTTGCATGATCAAGTAGAAGTAGATAACACACGTCCAGATAAAAAAACACACATGATCTTGGATTATAATTCTAGTAAAGGTGGAGTAGATACGGCAGATCAAATGTTGCGTACGTATACCACAAAACGAATGACAAGACGCTGGCCAGTGACAATCTTCTACAAAATGTTGGACATCAGTGCTTTGAACGCCTTCATTGTTTGGATGTCACTAAATCCAGACTGGCAGTCCAAGTCAAAGCACAGACGTCACCTATTCCTCTTGGAATTAGGAAAGCAGCTGCTTCAGAGTAATTGCAGCGAGACTTCTTCAAGCATTGAAGAAGCCACTGATGCTGTTTGTAATGTCTGGATCCCAAAGAAAAGGGCAAGGTGTCACTGCTGTTCCAGAGAAAAAGACAAGAAAAGCAACATAGTTTGCACCTCCTGCAAGCGCAATGTTTGCAAAGAACATTCAGAAATTGTCTGTGTCTCATGCAAATGACTGTAGTACTTTACTGTGTTCATCAAGTGCATGCAAAAACTGCTTTCATGGCAACTCTTCTTCATGTAATATTATGATAAAGCATTACATTTCAAAACATTTAACCTTCATATAATAAATAATTAATTCAAAATAATATTTTGTCTGTTTAGTTTAAATTTGCCATGGTTAACAATTAAGGGGCATGTTTACTAAAAACCGCTAATTAGCGCGCCGCAAAATAGCGCACTAAAAGCGGTACTTAAGAGCGCTTAAATGCCCCGCAAATGTGCGATGAAGCCCCGCACACTTGCGCGTCACAGTAACGGGTGCCGCACAAGTACGTGCCCGCAAATGTCCGATAGAGGCGTGGAAAGGCTAACGGAGGGCGGAGGAAGGCCACGGAGGGGCGGAGAGAAGGGGTTAATGGGCGGGGAAGGGGAGGGGAGAGGCGCCCCGCAAATTATCGGGGCTGAATTTCCAAAAAAAAATAGCGCGAGTGAATCACTCGCGTTAGAATGCATTTAAAGGGAAGAGAAACCATTTCCGTCAGCAATGTACAGCAAAACCGGGGAAACCTGAAAACCGTGAGCAGTGTGATACATGTGCACAGCACAAAAGTGCAATTATAAATAGAAAATGACCACCACAAAAATATGAAAAATAGTAATTCAGTTGGGTAACAGTTATAGTGATGGGAAAAACTAGATAACACACTCAGGAAAGCTCCAAAAAAAAGGAAATGATTTATGGAAAGGTGTATGAAGCGGAGACTCGTCCAAAAAACATTTCCCTTTTTCTGGAGCTGTCCTGGGAGTGTTATCTAGGGTTGCCCATTAATATCACTGTTGCCCAGCTTGGGTATATGTTTTCCCCGTTTGTTCCGTGGTCATTCCCGGGTTTTATTTGCACGTTTGTCACCACACAGGGTGAAGGAGCCCACAGTAAAAATGCATACAGCAGGGTTTGTGACTCCATCCTGCCAGGTTTACTACCTCCAGGGGCTGCACTATCTCTGTGGCCATAGTGTGGTGCAGAGGACATAGCCATGAAATCTAGGACTAGAAGGCCAGAGGTTCAAATCCCAGCTGGGGCACTTGCCAGCCCTGTCCATATATTTTACCCACCACTAAACAAAGATAGAGCAGACACCCCTGTATTGCAGGGAACATAAGCATGGGGGAAACACCCATATGTTACCCAACACCGCACACACACCACAACAATGGGCATACCTACAGCCAAGTCCCCCAAATGCAGTCCCGTACTGTCACATTGCAATCATGTCATCTGCTTTTTCTGAGAGAAGCTCATGCCAGCATGTTGGCGCACGAGTACATGTGGTGCATGGGGCAGTGGCAGCTAGCCACAGAGGACAGAGGCCAAGCCATGTGCAGGCTGGCACAGTCCACTGCAACACACAGGCCCTGCCGGATCCACAGGCATGGATGTTCCAGGGAATCCAGCCAATCTGTGGCTACAAGGTGGTGCAGTGCACACAGACAGTGCATACAAGAACAGAAGGTCACAGGTTCAAAGCCCAGCCTGGACTACCACCAATCCTTCCCACATATTTTTCCCACAGCTACACAGTGATAGTAAGGACAAACCTTTCGTGGCGAGGACATATGCAATGGTACTACGTCTATCTTTTACCCCACTGAGCACAAACACCATGTACAGGGGCAGTACCTAGAGCAGAATCTCCCAAATGCAGTCCTGGTGGGCCACACACCAGTCAGGGTCCATGCTGCCACTCATACAAATGCCTGTGCTGTATATATATGCACACCCCCATGGCATGTAGATGTAGCTCATGCATATTCATGAGGAACAGCAGGTAAACCCGATCAGTGTGATGCAAACCTGGATTGGAGTTGGGAATCTCTGCCATAAAGCAGCAGCCAACAGGGGCAGATACACCCACACCCACACCCACAGGCCCCATTGGCCAATGTCTCCTGGAGAGGCAGAACATTGGACCCTGCGTGCATCTCCCAATACTAGCACCTGCATACCCTAGCAATGGAACCCTACACCTGAGGTATACGGTATACAGCTCTGAGACGCTTGCTAGGAGTACTGGCAGATAGATATCCATACGTTACGCACATACTGCTAGTTGACCCCATCCGAACAATCTGTTTGGTGTTTGCGGTGCGTGCTCCAGCCCTTGCCTCTGATGGTGTTTACCACCCTGGGGAGTGACCCCCAGCAGTACTGCGTAGCATATCCATGCCTTGCCGTGCCCAGCACCGGTTTGGTGGGCAAGGCTAATTACCTCCTCAATAGTAGCACCATGATGGCATAGGTGTGGAATTGTGTGTCTGTCTATACAGTGGGTGTTGGCTGCATGCCCCTTCCACAGCCCACACTGCCAACACTGTTGCCAGTATTGGCCTGCCAATGTGCATAATGGGTAGCAAGGGACCATGGGTATATCTCAGACAGAGTGGACTGACCAGGATGCAGCTGCACAGGGCATAGGGCACTGGCAGGGGCATGGTAGTGCCCGGCCACCACCTACACAGACAGGGTGACCTCTGTATGTGCTGCTGGGGGATCACTCTCATCCTGAGTGTGCAGTGACAGCAGCATGGCTAGGCACCCCCATAGTGCTATATTGTGATTCTCCCATGTGATATGTATGGGTGTCCTGTGGGGGCCTCTTCATGGACTTATCAGTCTGTGTGTGCTGCCACCCCCAGTTGTGGGTGCATGCATGTCCATCAGGACCAGCCAGCAGACTGTTCACAGCTGATATGTGTTGTGATGGAGTGCCTTGCAGGGTGCAGTGGCTGATGGCTTGCTGCAGGTGAATATCAGATAGTGGTGGGGTGCATCTTTGAATATCCAGGCCTAATGTATGTCTGATATTGTGTTATGGATGTGTGTGGAGCTGCTTGGACTGCCCTGTAGGATGTCTGTTCCCTAGCAGGACTGGGGTTGATGGTCCACTCTACTGCCATTGGGGTGGGGGATCTGTTGAGGGGAAGCCCTGCTTTATCCACCTGGGGGTCCATGGGGTGGGGGTTGCCACTAACTGAACCAGACAGAGATCTCCAAAATGTTTATGCAGCACCTACCTATTCCACAGGTTATTGCTGCTTTGGAGCTCTGACATTGCCGCATTCAGCCATGCCTGGTGTTGTGGACCTGTTCCTGGGCGCAACATCTCACACTCAGAGTGAGCACAGTAACCGCACAATGTGATGGTGTTTAGCTACTCTTTGCCGTTTGTCCACCCACTCAGGACACCCTACCAGGCCGAGGTGCTGTGTGGGTGCACACGGACACTTCCCCCTACCAGGCCGGGGAGCTTTAGGGGTGCATTTCCCATCCTGTGTTCAATCGTGGACAGCTGATTTGCATGTGCAGTGCATCATGGGTACGGGTGGTTCACAACAGCAGACTGTCAGTGAGGTGACGTACAGGCTATCTGCAGCCAGCCAGGGGCTGCTTACAGCTATAGAGCTGTAGCCCAGTGGTTACATCACTGCCTGTACAGCCAGATATCATGGGTTCAAACCCACAGTGGGGTTATGTGATAGGGGTGTCCACAGATTTATTTTAATTTACTGTACATATGTTGCTGCCAGCAATACCACCCTCAGCGTGCTGTACCCATAAGGTGCCTCTGAGGGTGCTTTATGGGGTGCCCTATAGGGCACGTTACGGTTGCCAGCCATATAGGGTGCACTATACATTATCCTGTGTCGCAACATACATGCTGCCCTATAGGGGACATTCTAGGGTGCCTTGGCGGACGGTGCACTGTAACATGTGCCTTATGGGCCTCCTTATATTAATATGCTGTGAGAGTGCGTTTGCTAGTAGTTATCACAAAATAAAATTAGAAAGCCTCCTACAGCACTCCACAATATATAACATACTGCCTCAGCTAGCCTTTTTCACTGGGCATTGTGAGGGATCAAACCCCTGGTCCCTGCACCATTGGTCAGTGTCTTAACCATTGTGCTGTGGCTGTGTTCCTTTGCTTTGGCATCAGCGCGCCGCCTTATGCCCATCAACGCGCCACCTCCTGCTGCCCACAATTAGTGCGCCGCCTTGTGCCGCCCAAAATGAACAGTGCGCCGCCTTGTGCCGCCCAGATAGTACAGTGCGCCGCCTTATGCCGTATAAAACAAACAGTGTGCCGCCTTATGCCGTCCAAAAGTACTTTGCCTCCTGAACCACTTTTACACATTCAAGGTGTTGCCTCAGCTGGCCTTTTTGTTGCACACAATGGGGGATTGAACCAGTGGCCCCTGCAGCATTGGTTAGTATGTTCACCGTTGTGCTACAGCTCTGTTCTGATATGTGCTCAGCAGTGCCCCACTTAGCCTTCTCACGCGCTAATGTGGGCCCCGCAAATTAGCGCGACGCGCACACGTACGGTAGGGGTTTTTTCTTCTTTCTGCCTGAACTGCCCACTCCTTATATGGCACACGCACACTACCGCGGCCCCGCACGTTAGGAATGTTTAGTAAACATGCCCCTAAAATTTGTTGTGGGGTCATTTATGACCCTAATGGTATTCAGTGTGTGCAAAAAATCTCGGTAATTCTAGGGTT
The DNA here is from genome assembly GCA_033557465.1 of Ichthyophis bannanicus. Classification (NCBI taxonomy): domain Eukaryota; kingdom Metazoa; phylum Chordata; class Amphibia; order Gymnophiona; family Ichthyophiidae; genus Ichthyophis; species Ichthyophis bannanicus. Next base: position 1,570,012,476 of record CM066031.1, on the reverse strand, counting down.
AAGATGAGTGTTCCTTTTTTTGGTCTAATGAATTTTATTGTTTTTATATACCAGTTAACAGGAATAGAATAAAACAATATCACCAGAAAGCCAGCAGCAGTCCATAACAAAATAAACTGCCAAATTACATATTGAAACAAAATTCAAAATGAAGAGCTAAAAATAATAAAAGAACCAAAAAGAAAAAAAAAAGGAAACAGCATTAATTAGTAGAACATGTAAGCATCTAGGTCAAATTGCAAAAAAGAGGACCATGTGGTCTCAAAAGACTACCTTGTTCCTCAACCAAAACAAAACTAACTGGGGCAAACAGACAGATTGACCTCAAATATATCCATAAATAAGCAAAAACCTTCTTCCAAAAACCTGTATAAAGAGACAGACAAAAAAAAAAAAGCAATTGGTTGTTGTCCACAGCTTCACCAACAGGAGTCTGAATATGAAGTGCTCCACTTATTTATTTATTTTATTTATTTAGCTGTATTTATGAATTAGGATAGGTGTAATATACTGTAATATCCTGTGAAGATCTTCAACTGCATACTATGCAAAGTCATGAATCCTCCAATTCCACATTCTGTAGATCAAGTTCAGTCATCTATTTAAGAACCTACCGAGTGAGTATAGAGATTTTTTTTTTTTTTTTTTTTAGTGCCATCAAGTCAGTGTTGACTCATAGGGGTATGTTTACTAAACTGCATTAGTGCAATTCGCGTTAGGAGCCGCGTTAGTGGAAGGAAAGCCAAAAAAGGACATGGGCGGTACATCGTAACCGATAACGCGCAGTTGCGCGTGGTATTGCGTGCCGCACAGCAACGATCGCTACAGTGCGCGCGCTACTGCGCGCAAGCTTAAGACAGCGCGCAGACACCCAAATACAGAAACAGAGCTGTAGCACAATGGTTACTACACAGACTGATGGTATAAGGGTCATGGATTTGATTCCCCAGTGTGCCTAATGAATAAGGCTGGCTGAGGCGTCATGTGTAACCCTTTGAAGGCCTAATCCACATTCTGCAGCCGGGTTAATGTTTGCACATGTCAGGAAAATTGTACCTGTCGTACCCAATATGTTCCAATGGTGATGTTAGCTCTGGCATGGTCATGTATTATATGGTCATGAATTATATACCATTTGATAGGAATATATAGGCAGAAGATGAGATCCCGAAAGTACTGGGATTGGCCTGGAAAGGTTTAAGTAGTGGGCTGTGAGGAAGTTTAGATGTACCTGAATAGTGCTGCCAGCGAACACACCCTCACAGTGGCGTAACCTAAGGTGCCACATAAGGCACCCTAGAGGGCACTCCATAGGGCACATTATAAAGTGCGCTGTCTGCCAAGGCACCCTATAATGTCCCCTATAGGACACCATATAAGGCACCTTATAAGGTGCTTTATAGGGTGCCCTATAAAGCGCCCTATAGGGCGCCCTATGAGCCACCCTAAGGGGACAGTACCCTGAGGGTGGTCCTGCTGGCAGAACTAATATACAATAAAAATAGACAATGCCTAAGACAGCCCTATTGATGAACCCCACTGTGGATTCTGAATCCATGTCCTCCGGCTCCACAGGCAGTGAAGTAACCAGTGGGCTAGAGCTGCTAACAAACAACTGGCTGGCTACAGGAGGACTGCACGGCACCACACCCACATTCTGCTGTGGTTACCATGATAGGGGTAACCCACCCGTACCCATGATGCACTGCACATGCAAATCAGCAGTCGAGAGATGGGCACAAGATCGGGTATGCACCCCCACAGCACCTCGGCCTTGTAGGGGGAACAGACCATGTGTAGCACTGCCACAGAGTAGCCACAGTCACATTGTGCGGGTACAGTTCCCACCCTGAGGTTGAGGTGGGGCGCCCAGCACCAGGTCCACAGCACCTTTCTTGGCTGAAATACGCCATGCTGCAGGACTCCATCAGTGTGTGATAGGTAGGTCTGTTAGACACACCTAGGAAACAGCTGTGTCCTGCTGTATGTCCTGCTCATGTCTAGTCCCTATGGGCGCTGTTGCACCCAGACCAGTGCATATCCTGTGTTGGTGCCATCGTTACCTGCTGTAGGGGACGGGGGGGGGGTGGTGTATGGACCCATAGGCAGATTATGTACCACCACACAACCCACCCTATGGCACTCAGGGGGAAACAGGATCACCCACCAATAGATCCACAATCTACCTCCCTGCAATGGCAGCAGTAGAGGGGACCAGCAACAGCAGTCCTGATGGGGAACAGACAGAGCAGCACACATCCATAACACAATAGCGGACAGATGGGAAGCCTGGAAATGCTCAGCTGCCCCCCACCATTACCTGACATTCTCCAGCAGCAAGCCTCCAGCCGCTGCACCCTGCAAGGTGTTCCAGCAAGACAGCATACTAGCTGCAGACAGTCCGCCAGCTAGTCCATAGTACATGGCCCTGTAAGAGATGCATGTACCCGGAACAGGGATGTCAGCATACACACCAAGCAGATAAGTCAGTGATTGGGCCCAAAAGGAAACCCATATACATCACATGAGAGAAATGCTATATAGCATTTATGTATATATGTAAATGAACTCCCCCATAGCTAAGAAGTGTTAACTCTGTATGATGTGCTTTTCTGACAATCTGTATGTAAACAAAATTTGTACCTGCCTTGATTCGGCAGTTTCACAATAGTAATCATACCCGCTTCTGATCGCTGGAAGGAGCGGGCTACAAATGCTTGCTAAATAAAAATAAATAAATAGCACTATGGGGGAACCTAGCCATGCCTTGGTCACTGCTCAGTCAGGGAGAGTGACCTCCCAGCAGGACATGCTGTGGCCACTCTGTCCGTGCAGGTGGTACCGGGCACTACAATGTCCGAGCTATTGCCCTATGCCCTGCGCAGATGCGGCAAGGCCAGGTCACCCTATCCAGGCTATTCCCACGGTACCTTGCTCCTCATTATGCACATTGGCAGGCCAATACTGGGAACAGTGCTAGCAGTGTGGGCTGTGGCGGGTGTTGGAAGCCACCACACACTGGATAGACAGACACACACTCCCCACACCTATGCCAGCATTGTGCAACTATAGAGGTGTTGGGAAGCCGAGGCCACCACACCAGTCCTGGGCACAGTGCAGGCATGGCTATGGTACGCAATACTGTAGGAGTCACTCCCCAGGTTGGTAAACACTGTCAGACACAGGACCTGTAGCACACTCCACAGACATCAGAGAGGTTGCTATGATGCAGCTCACTCAGGAACTTGTACTTAACCTAGGAATTGCTATCTGCCAGTAATCATAGCAACCTTTAGATAGATGTGTACCATATTCCCAGGTTTAGGGTGGCTTTACTACGGTATGCATGTGCTAGTATTGAGAGATGCACGCAGAGCCCAAAGTCCTGCCTTTCCAGGAGGCTGTGGATAATGGGGCCTGTGGGTGCGGGTGTGTCTGCCCCTGCTGGCTGCTGCTTTACGGCAGAGGTTCCCAACTCCATTCCTGCGGTGCCAAACACTGTTCGGGTTTTCATGCTGTCCCTCATGAATATGCATGAGATACATATGCATACCATGGGGGTGGCGCATAGAAATGCAGCACAGGCATCTTCATCAGAGGCAGCATGGAACCGGAATGGTGTTTGGCCCTCCAGGACTGCATTTGGGAGGCTCTGCTCTAGGTAATGTGCATGTTTATGGTGTCTGTGCTCTGTAGGGTAAAATGTGGGTGTTTTGGGCATGTTTACGTCATCTGCAAGAACGGTTCTGTCTGTATTAGCACGTTATAGTAGTGGGTAAAATATGAGGACTGGGTTGGCAGAAACCACAGCTGGGACTTGAACCTATGACCTTCTGCTTCTGAATACACTGGTTCTGTGCACTGCACCACCATGTTCTCACAGAGATGGTGGTGCAGCATTCCCTGGTGCTACCATGACTGTTGGTCATACAGGGCCTGTCTGCTGCAGTGCACGGCACCCACCTACACAGGGCTAGGCCACGGTCTGCTGTGGACAGCTGCCACTGCCCCCTCCACCACCAGTATCCCTCAGCCACCATGCTGACATGCCCTTCTGCTGGTGGAGCTGGTGGTGCGCAGTCCCAGGCCATCCAGTGTGCAGGTAGGTGGCTGCCTATGGTGCGGGTTCTGGGGTTGGGGTGCCTGCATAGCTGTCCACGCTTTCCCCCAGCACCACTTGCCAATGTTCTGTGCGATTGGGGGTACCTGCTGGGTACTATTCCCTGTGACACTGTGGGAAGCACACTCTTGCCCATGTTTGGCCCTCAGCAGTTGCTGTCTGGCTGCTCTACTGTTTCAGCATTCCTATGGGCCAGCTAGGCATCACCCTAGTCCCCACTGTGGCCTAGCTGCACCACAGCATGTGCCGCCTGCAGCCCTCTGTATCCCCTTTTCCATCATCTGCCCGGTTGCCCGTTCCGACATGCCCGCCCTGATGTTGCGGGACATGTACATGCCATAGGAACCCTGTCCGATGGTGGGGAAATCCCTGAGCAGCGCTATTTCACTGTGGGCCCATGCACCTTGTATGGGGACGTAGTATGGACCCTTCCACAAATTATATCTGTTCTATGGAGCTTACTCGGGGGGGGGGGGGGAGGGTTGATCTTTCTCATTGCTACCACTATTGGCCAGCTTGGTTGTTGTTTTTTTCCAGTTTGTTGGGGTCATTTTCGGTGTTTCTGTGCCCTTTTGTTCTGTGCACATGTATCACACTTATCACCTTTTTTTGGTTTCCATGTCTAGGCTGTACATTGCTGACACATAAATGGTTTCTCCTTCCTTTAAAGTGCTTTTACAGGTAGGTTTTCATTCGCGTTGGAATTCAGCTCTGAAATTCAGCGCGTTGGTGTGAAGGGAGCCTCTCCCCGCCCACTCTCCGCCCATTGACCCCTTCTCTCCGCCCTCTCTCCACCTTCTGCGGTGTTTTACCGCGCCGCGGAGCATTACGCTCGTTAGCGCGTGATAGCACGCGCTATAGCGCGTTTACGATCGTTAATGCGCTATAGCGCGCTAACGATTGTTAACGTTGTACAATGCGCGTTATTCACGTTTACTGCAGTTTAGTAAACAGACCCCATAGTGACCCAGCTATCTCTGGGTTTTCTTGGCAAAGTACCACCAGAAGTAGATTACCAGCCTTTTCTTCTGAGGCAATGGAGGGTAAAGGGACTTGCCCAAAGTCACAAGGCGTGCTAGTGGGAATTGAACCCTTGATCTTCTGGGTACTAGACAGTTGCTTTAACCACTAGGCTACTCCTCCACTCAAAGTAACATAGGATCCAATTTTCAAAGGCATTTACATGGGTAACTTCCCTAGTTACCCTTGTAAATGCCTCATCTGGGATTTTTGAAAGGTACCTACATGGGTAGTGCCTTTCGAAAATCCCAGATAAGTCTCTAATGCGCCCAGATGCTAAGCAGGGATTATTAGGGATGTTCTGCGGTGGAGTGGGGGCAGAGGAAAGGGCTAAACAGGAAGCAGTGATTTTCAATGCTACCTGCTTAGCCCTCTGCGCCTTAAAGATAGGTGAGGTTTTTCCTCGCCTATCTTTAAGGTGCAGGGGCTAAGTGGGTAGCATCGAAAATCACTGCTACCTGTTTAGCCTCGGCGGCTGCCGGCACATCCAGACAAACTCGGATTTTCACTTCCACTGCCGTGGAAGTGAAAATACGGGTTAAGGAGGTCAGTGGGTAAGCTATGTGCTGTGCATGCATAGCCTGCCTTGAAAATTGGGCCCATAGAAATGGCAAAAAAAGACAACATAGTCTGCCCTTCCATAGTAAATACTAAAGTCTCTTCTTTTCCTTTAGAGATCTTATGTCTTTGTCCCATGTTTTTTTTTAATTCAAATATTGTCCTCGTTTCTACTACCTCCACTGGGAGACTATTCCACGCATTTACCACTCTTTCTGTAAAGAATCCCCTTTCACCCTCATCTTATGTCCTCTCATAGCAGAGCTTGCTTTCAATCAAAAGAGGCTCTCCTCTTGTGCATTTATGCCAGGGAGGTATTTAAACATCTCTATCATATCTCCTCTATCCCGCCTTTCCTCTAAGGTATACATATAAAGATCTTTATGTCTGTCCTCATATGCTTTATAACAAAGACCACTGACCATTTTAGTAGTCTCACTTTGTACCGACTCCATCCTATTTATGTCTTTTTGAAGGTATGGTCTCCAGAATTGCACAAAATACTTCAAATGAGGTCGCACCAGAGACTTATACAGAGGCACTATCACCTCCTTTTTCCTGCTGGCCATTCCTCTCCCTATGCACCCAAGCATCTTTCGGGTTTTCGCTATTGCCTCTTCTACCTGTCTAGTCCCCTTAAGATCATTAGAAACAATCACGCCCAGGTCCTGCTCTTCTTTCATGGAGAGAAATACTTCGCCCCCTAGGCTGTACCGTTCCCTTGGATTTTTGTAGCCCAAATGCATAACCCTGAATTTTTTAGCATTAAATCTCAGATGCCAAATTATTGACCATTCTTCAAGCTTACCTGGATCCCTCCTCGTGTTATTTATTCCTTCCTGGGTGTCTACTCTATTGTAGAATTTGGTATCATCCACAAAGAGGCAAGTCTTACCTGACAGCCCTTCAGCAATATTACCAACAAAGATGGTAAAAAGAATCGGACCAAGGACAGATCCCTGTGGCACACCACTGGTAACCTCCTTCTCCTCAGAATGAGCTCCATTTACCTATACCCTTTTTAATCTCCCACTCAACCAATTTCTAACCCAGTCAGTCACTTTAGGGCCCATCCTTAGGGTGTTCAGTCTGTTTATAAGTCGCCGGTGGGAAAGAGTGTCAAAATCTTTACTGAAATCTCAGTACATCACATCTAGGGCTCTCCCTCTGTCCAACTCCCTGGTCACCACATTTACTTATTCCCAAACATGTTATATATTTGGAATTAAAATTCCTCTGCACCTGTCTTTGAAAAAGAAAACCTTCTGAAGGCTCACAATCCATTTCAAAGTGATTTTATACTTACCTGAGAAACAAAACATCTAGGGGTATGTTTACTAAACCTTCTTAACGTGCGCACTGTGCAATTATCGCACGCTAAGGTACCCTAGAGCACGATAATGATGCTTTACGGGGCACAAATGTGCCTTAGTGCACGCTAACGCGCGCAGCGGCGCAAACGAGCGCTGAAGGCGGGGAAAGGCTCCCGGAGGGCGGAGGAAGGCTCCCCAGGGGCGGAGAGAAGGGGGTCAATGGATGGAGAGTGGGAGGGGAGAGGCTCCCCGCACACTAACGATGTGAAATCCGAGGCCAAAACTAACGCAAGTGAAAACCTCGCATTAGAGCTGATTTAGGGGTATGTTTACTAAACCTTCTTAATGTGCGCCCAGCGTTAATGTGCAGGATGCCATATAAGGAGTGGGCGTTTCAGTTTAAAGTAGCAAAACGGGATTAGCGCGTGATAATGCGCGCTGCTGCACACATTATCGGGCAAAGCGCCGCTAAGCGCGTTACCGCGCGGTAATCTTAAGTAGGCACACAGACATCCAAACATAGAAACAGAAGTGTAGCACAATGGTTAATACACTGACTGATGATACAGGGGTCATGAGTTTGATCCCCCAGTGTGCCTAATACATAAGGCTGGCTGAGGCATCAGCTTTGACATGTAAGTATTGTTTCCTGAGGTATTCTAATTATTGCTGCCAGCAAACACACCCTCACGTGCTGTAACCTAAGGTGCCGCATAAGGCACACCATAGGGCACATTATAAAGTGCACGGTCCTCCACGGCACCCTATCATGTCCCCTATAGGGCACCCTATAAGGCACTCCATAGGACACCTTACAAGGCACCTTATGCGGATTGTAACCATAAGGTGCCTCAGAAGGCGCTTTATAGGGTGTCCTATAAGGCGCCTTATAGGGTGCCTTCTGAGGCACCATATGGTTACAGTACCCTGAGGGTGTTTTGCTGGCAGCACTAATGTACATTAAAAAAAGACAACGCTTTGGACAGCCCTATCAAACATCCCCTACTGTGGGTTTGAACCCATGACCTCTGGCTCCACAAGTAGTGAAGTAACCAGTGGGCTACAGCTCCATAGCTGCTATCAAACCCCTGGCTGGCTGCAGAAGGACTGCATGTCACCACACAAACAGTCTGCTGTGGTCACCAGGACAGGGTTAACCCACCCATACCCATGATGCACTGCACATGCAAATCAGCAGTCTACAGATGATCACAAGATGGGGTATGCACCCCCACAGCACCTCGGTCTGGTAGGGGGAACTGACCGTGTGTGGTACTGGCACAGAGTAGCTACACACCGTCACATTGTGCAAGTACTGCACTCACCCTGAGGGTGAGGTGGGGCGCCCAGCACCAGGTCCACAGCAGAGATAGACCATGCTGCAGGTCCCCAGCAGTGTTAATGTTTGAGATCGGTAGTTTCTGCCGACACATCTTGGATATATCTGTATGTCTCAGTCAGGTTTAGCCCCTATGGACCCCTAGGAGGATTATGTACCACCACCACCCTCCTCTTCCTCCTCCTCCTCCTCCTCCTCCTCCTCAAGGGCTGAGAGTGGTAAACAGAGTCTCCCACCAACAGATCCACATTCTACCTCCCTGCAATGGTGACAGTAGAGAGGACCATCAACCCCAGTCCTGCTTGGGAACAGACACCCTAGAGGGCAATCAATGCAGCTCTGTACACATCCATAACACAATAGCCAGCCTTATGTATTAGGCACAGTGGGGGATCGAACTCATGACCCCTGTATCATCAGTCAGTGTATTAATCATTGTGCTATACTTCTGTTTCTATGTTTGGATGTCTGTGCGCCTACTTAAGGTAACGTGCAGCAGTGTGCTTTATCGCACGCTAATCCAGTTTTGCTACTTTAAACTGAAATGCCCACTCTTTATATGGCATCCTGCACACTAACGCTGGACGCACATTAAGAAGGTTTAGTAAACATACCCCCTAATCTGAAAATACTTTAACAGGAATAATGACAGGCCTATTTCAGAATCCAAAGTATCTCTAGTTCAAAACTATCCCCCCTGAAAAAGGTGGAAAAATGTAAGGGGACATGGTTTTCTCAAAAAAGCCACTTTAACCTTCGGACTGTTATCATGGTGACTCAGACAACTGTGGCGGCGTACACAACACATAGGACCAGGGCAGAGTCTTTGTCTCCTGCTGATGGGGGGGCGCAGAACGTGATAACATGGTGTCAGTGGGGGTGGGGTTCAGTACCAGCCCATCCAATGGTCAGGCTAGATGGGCGCCTGTGGAGACAGGTCCAATTGGGGCACCAGCAGCACACAAGCCCGGTTGTGCTGCCCCACACCCAACTGCCACTGCTGCTCTCCCTTACCTAACTACCACCACTTCTGTTTCTGGTGGGGGAGGTGGATGCATGCAACCCTGGTAAATTAAAGGGCAGTTGCTTTTTACAGCCCCCTTTAGATGTACTGCCACTGCCGCTGAAAGACTGTCCCTCCAGAGATGTCTTCAGCATCAGCATGGGTGGGAGCTGGCAGGGGTATCTGTCTAGGGTGTCAGAGCCCCTTGGTCCACCCCACAGTTGTGCATCACCTTTTCAACAACTGCAGCATGTCTGTGTGCTGCCACTGTCAATGTGGGGTCATGCCGGCCATCACAGCTGTGCCCCCTGGGCAGCTGCATGGTCATCCTTGTGCACCAGCAACACCCACTTCATGACCCAAGAGCCACCTCCTTTGACCCATTTGCACCATCAACATAATTCCCTTTCATACTTGGTCAGTATACTGTTGCTGCTAATGGAGCACTACTATCACTCCAAGGGCTCCTCTTTGTATTGATCACATTGAAGACAATTAAATAGTCTCACTCACCTCAAAATACACCCTTTCTGCAAGGTTTTACTTGGAGTTAGGGTTCCCAGCATTAAAGGGTTTTTACACACATTATGCAACAGGCATTAAGGGAACATCTGCTGTTAACGCCTACTCTCTGCTCCATTAGTACCCACTCTCTGCCTACTGAGCTCTTAATGCTGCAGGAGCCCTTAATGCCCATTAATGCAGCGTTTTTGCAGCTTTAAGGGCACAAGGGTGCCAATAAGAGTCAGTAGCGGCACACTTGCTCCTTTAATGCCCTTTAATAAACATACCCCAGTGTCTCATTACTACCTTAGTGGTATACCAATTTTTTTAAAAAATCCACATCTCTTATATTATTTAAATCCATTTATTGGGTCCAACAAGATTATAATCCTTCCAAAAACAATCCTAACACTGTCCAAAAGCTTAAACTAGGAAAAAGAATAGACTCACATGAGCATGATCTGACAATAAAATTCAGCCAATATCATATACTCTCTTGTGAAATATACCAGGTGTCAATTTGTGAATATGAATCATGGACATTTGAAATAAAAATTAAAATCTTTTTCTATCTGATGTGAAACTAGCCAAGTATCTACTAGCACCAAAGAGATGCAAAAAGAGCATTGGATCCCACTCTATCCAGCAATTTGAGTTCTCATCAGTCTTAAGGAGATAATACACAATTAGAATCCCCTGAATCCCCCCTCCGCTCCCATGGTTGCATGTACCGGGCACACCCTGCCCATCCTCCTTCCTACGCCCACCCAGCCACCCTCCAACAACCCAGCCACTCTAGAGGGGTAGGCCCATCTCAAGAGAAGTGTGACTGCAGGAGGTCCAGGCGTGCCGCCACACCCCTCCAGAATGCTGCAACTTGTGCTTGCTGTGGAGACTTGTCATCCGCTTTCTCATTCTCCAGCGCATTTGCTACCACATCGGGCTCTGGCTGCCTCCTGCAAAGGGCATAATTGTGCAGCATGAAGCAGGCCAGGAACATCCTGCACACCTTGTGGGGCTTGTAGAGCAGGTTGCCACCAGACCGGTCTAGGCATCAGAAAGGCTCTTCAGTAGACCAAACGAATGCTCGATGATGGAGCGTGTCTGCCGTTGTGCCATGTTGTACTGCTGTTTCTCTGGCATGAGTGGTCTGATGAATGAGGTCATCAGCTAGTGGCAAAATGGGTAGCCTCCATCACCTGTAGGGTTGGGGGGAGGGTGCAAACAGGGTCAGTTGAACCTGCAACAGGCAGGGATAGCTGCCCAGATGTGACAGTCACCCCTGCTATCTGCCCCCCTGCCTATCCAGGAGGGTGCCAGGTCTACCTCTGCATGTACCAGCTCTGTTTGACTCCCCATGTGCAGGACCTGTACATTGGTATTTGCCCCTATGGGGTCTGTTTGTCATGTGTGGGAATTGGTAGGTACCCATGGACTGGGGTGACCATTATTGGCACGAGGGTACTGGGGCCACCAGTCCATGGTCTGGCCCAGATTGGCAGATTAAATGACCCTATGTTCACTGCTCCCCACCCACCCATCCTGCCCAACATGCATGTGTGCCCTACCCATGCCAGGCTATGCATGCCTATGCAGGATGGTGTGCCCATGCCATGCAATCTACCCTGTGGCATAATACATGTTGTGCTGATGTACTGTCATTGCTGTGCCCATTTGTCAGGTGTGCGGCCCCCCATACAGGTGTGTGCAGATAGTGGTGCGACCAATACCCCTTGCCATTGGTGTGTGCCCCACACTCATGCCCATCAACATGGTGACTATGGATTGCCAACATGCACATGACAGCCCATATCCCTGTGCTGCATGGTGACCCACATGCATGTGGACAGCACAGGGGGCTGCATGTGTTCAGCCCCCTGTGCTGTCCACATTTACCAGCAGCCAGCCTTCTGTAATGATGACACTCTCAAAGGTCTCATGTATCCCTGACTGGGCCAGGGAAGCAGGCCATGACATCAGTGATCAGCATGTCGACATCAAAGATGACCTGCATATTCATTGAATGGTAGGCCTTCCTGTTCCTGCTGGTGTGGGGCATGCAGGAAGGTGATGTACTGTGCAGGTGATGTATGAGTACATCCAGGACCACGGTGATGCAGCGTGACACTGCTGCCTGGCTCAGGCCCACTGCTGTTGCCAGCACTGACTGGAAGGAGCCAGTTGCCAGGTAGGTGAATGCTGTGTGGATGGGGACTATGTCCTATCTGTGTGTGCATGGTGCCAGGTTTGCCTGCAACTCCAGGCACAGGTCATGGACAGCAGCATGATCAAACCTGTAGTGTGCCACACAGAGCTAATCACTCAGGCCCAGGTACTGGCAATGCAGCCAGAGTATGCTGGGATATGGTTTTTTGCCATTTGCCCCTTGGGCATTCTCACTCTGCACATGCAAGCAGGACTGCAGCAAGCCATGTGCATGTCTCCTCCCGTGGCATTATGTGTCTGGCTGCACTGGCATCTCACACCTGTTGGGGAAGACAACAGGTCAGGATATTTGTAGTATAGGTGTGGGGCCACAGCCCACAGTGTATGTCCGGCACATCTGGGTGCTGACATGTCTGAGCAGGCTGGTGGCATACCCACCCCAGCTCTGGCATGTATTTGGTGATCCTGCACCCAAATGCTGTCCACATGCCCTGCCCCACAGGGTCTGTGAGGCCCAGAGTCAGGCTAGGGTGATGACCTCACCTACCCAGCCTGCCCTGGCTATCCACCATCCACCATCTAGGGGGACATGGTCCACCTCCATGGTGGGATACATCCCCCATGCAGATCACCAACCCAGATTCACAGGACTGCCTTAGGGTCTACCCTGTACATTCTTGTGGCACAACAATCACATGCCTGCCCCACCTGAAGTCCATGCACATCCACACACATTCTGTGCTCACCACACAGGAAGCTCTACCTACAGGGGACCCCATTTCACCACTGCTGGCCACACACATTGCATGTCTAGCCAACATGTTTGCTTGCCCTGGGTCAATATTCTCTGAGCAGGGTAAGCTCCTTGGCTCCCACATCAGCTACCCAAGGATGGTGGCTGTGTGGGGCCATCTTTCAAGGGTGTAGTGATGGGTGGACAGGCCATATCTGCAGGGCAGCATGAGACAGGCACTGCTGCACATCCAAGGGGGTTAGTGGGACCATGGTACCTGACATTTGTGAGTGGGTCAGTTGGCCATATGGCCTTACACTGCCCATGATGCAGTGTCCTTTCTGTGGGGCAGCAGGTGTGGGACAGTGGCTCCATTGGCCTACATCTCCCATTCCCATTCCCATCAGCTGTGTGCGGCTTATGTCTCCCGCCCCCTCTCACCATCCCTCCACAGTATACCCTACAGTTTCTCCCCTCTCCTGCAGCCCACCCTCCTTCAGTGCTGCCACAGCCCCTGTTGGGTGCTATGTACCTGTCACCTCACAGATCCCTGTTCACATCTACACAGGGGACACTGTCACACCATATTGGCATGCCCCGGCAGACATTGTACAACAAGCACACATGGCACCTACCTGTGTGTGGTCGCAGGGTTGTGGGCTACGCAGAGGTTCATCTTCAGGTCAGAATATCACCTTGGTAATTTCCTGCAGGGTTGCCAATGGATACATCTGTTGTGAGGGCAAAACCCAGCCATGTACTTTGTACCTGCTGGGCATGACTGGATGTCCCTGCACATAGGTATGTTGAAGTCTGTACATCTATATGTGATTGCACACACAAACGTGGACCGTATTCTGTGCTCCAGTAAAGTCTACACCGCTGCATGTCTACCCGCCATAGAATATATATCACGTCTTTGGTCATGTCCCCATGGCTTATACATCTTCCCGGCCTACTGTACCAGTTTGGATGTGTTCCTGGGCAGCTACATTTGTGTTTAGGGGCTTCCATGTGTATCTGGGCATTTGGCAATGATCCCCAGAGTCTCAACAAGGAAGCACAACTTCAGTGATGGTGAATTGACCCTCCTCATAGAGGCAGTTCTTGCTGACTTTGCTGCCCTGATGGGCAAAGAGGAGTGCAAGCTGAGTGCCTATGAACATCAGCAGTGGTGGTTGGCCATCCGTCACTGACTTAATACCATATACCACAACAACCATGAGATTGATGACCTTCAGTGGAATTGGAGGCAGTTGCATCAGGACACATGTGCAAAGGCACACAGTGAAAGTCAGGATGGTCAGGGGCCACAGCTTGAGAGGCAGGTCCTGGCAATGGTTGACACTGCTACATTGGAGGGTGTCAGTGACCTGGACACTACAAAGCTGGCAAAGGACAGGAGTATGTGCATGATCGTTCTTCCACCTCCTATATGGCCTCTCTCTCTGCTCCCTGCATCTCTGGTTTTGGGCTACCACCTCACCTCCCTGTGCACCTTTCACATGTCCCCCCTCAGGGTGTTCATTGGCCACTCATGGCCATGTCACACATCCACCTTTCCCTCTGATACCTCTGTGGGGGGCTCTGTGGTTTCAGTCTGTACTATGGTACATGTTTCGGTCTTTGCTGTGCCCACACATCTGCACTGCTGTGTCTCTGGGTCCTTTTCCCTATACTTCTGCATGTGTGTGTGTGCATGCACACTGGCTTCGTGCATCCATAATGGTTTGCTCGGTCTTGCTTCTCCCAACAGGTATCAATGCCATTGCAGGTCCCAGCACTGCTCTCTTGCCAGCTATGCCACCAGCCGCTCCACCACCACCCAAGTCACCTGCACGGACTGCAACCTCTGTGGTTCCAGCAGACGCGGATGGATCACACCCGGGCAGCCCAAGTGACTTGGTAACCGAGCCTGCTGAAACATATGGGGAGGGGGATACCACATCAAAGGATGGAGAGGGCCAGGCCCCACTGTCACCAGAGCCACCAGGGCAACAGGGAGGAGAGGTGCGCAGAAAGAAGCTATGGCAACATGCATCTGTATTGCTGGTGCAGTGAGCCCAGCACCTGCTCGCCCACAATGTGGCACATTCACAGCACATGCACATGAAGCTGGAGCTTCTTTGCCAGGGTATCTTGCTCCAGGAGCAGCAGCTGTCTGCAAACAGCTCAGCTTGATGCCTCCATAGGCCACCTTGGGGCAAACATTGTGGCCCTTGTCAACCAACTGGGCAGGCCGCAGGGTGCTCCTGACCCCACCCAACCCCTAGGCTACCATCGGCTACCACCGGGCCTGTCTCACCACCTCCACCACTGTCACTGCTGCTGTGGCACCTGCCCGGGATCTTGTGTCTGCAGCCATGCCTTCTTCCAGCAGGGTGGCCACACGTGCCACTGCACAGGTGTCATCAGCTTGGGGGTGCATTGCCAGGGGGCAGTCCAACATCCTGGGTCTCATGTCTCAGGGTGCAAATTCATCTATGGTATTCCCCCCTTTCGATAGGGCTCAGGGGGCACAGTAGGGACACCACCAGCAGTGGCTCATCTTCTGGGGACATAGCTCCCTCCCCTCCAGAAGATATCCCAGCACTTGGGGCTAGCAGGGGGGCCTCATGGCAGGGGAGGGCAACGATATATGAGGGACAGTGTAGTCCTGGCCATTGCCCCAATGGGTGTGCTTGAGGTGTGCTTTCAATGGGTTTTTGTGGGCAGGGTTTATGGGGGGGTGGGTGGGGATGCTGTGTCTTGGGCTGTGGTGGGTCACATGGGTGGTGGTTCATGTGGTGTGGGCAGTATTTTGCTGGGGGTGTCACATGGGTGGGGGGGGTCAGGTGCAGGGTGGATGGTTTGTGCAGGCCCCTGCAAGTGATGTATGCTCTGTATATTTGTATCTCTGCTATGCACACTTCAATACACACTTTGGTTCATCATCTGCCTGTGTCCATGTCTCCTTTGGCAGTATTCCCAAGGGACATGCTCATGTGTCTGATGCCATGGTGACTGCTCCTTGCCTGTACACTGGTCTTCTTTTGTCTATATCCTGGCCTTATTCCATGTTTCTGTTTGTCAAAATTTCACATCTAGCCTCTGGCTGGCACATGTACATGGCCACACATAGAATATGACTTGGACATCAATGTCATCAGGTACGCCCCATCCCACCCCTTTTCTAAATGTCCAGGTTTCCACATCCATCTGGCCTGTGCATGTGCATTGTTCCCATTTGGAATACGGTTTTCGATGTCGACATTGTGTGGATGTCTACATGACACATCTATGTGCCTTATTTGTGGTTCAGAATGGACCCCTTAGTGTATCTGGATTTTCAGAAAGCCTTTGACAAGGTCCCCCATGAGAGACTCTTGGTGAAATTAAAAAGTCATGGGACAGAAGGAAGTGTACTATTATGGATCAGGAACTGGATAAAAGATATAAAACAGAAGGTAGGGCTAAATGGCCAATTTTTCCAATGGAGAAAAGTGAATAATGGTGTACCCCAGGGGTCTCTACTGGGTCTGCTGCTTTTTAACATATTCGTAAAAGACCTGGAAATGGGAATAACGAGTGAGGTGAACACATTTGAAGATGACACAAAATTATTCAAAATTGTTAAAACACAAGAGGATTGTGAAAAATTGCAGTAAGACCTTGATAAATGGGAAGACTGGACATCCAAATGGCAGATCAAATTTAATGAGGACAAGTACAAAATTATGCACCTAGGAAAGAAAAACTCAAACTACAGTTACACGATGCAAGGTTCCACATTAGGAACCACCACCCAGGATAAAGATCTAGGTGTCATATAGATAATACATTGAAACCCTCCGCCCAGTGTGCAGTGGCAGCCAAGAAAGCAAATAGAATGCTAGGAACCACAAGGAAAGGAATGGAGAATAAAACCAAGGATATTACAATGCCCCTGTATCATTCCATGGTACAATCTCACCTTGAATATTGTATGCAATTCTGGTTACCATATCTTAAAAAGGATATAGTGGAATTAGAAAAGGTACAGAGAAGAGCCACCAAAATGGTAAAAGGGATGGAAAGATACCTCTGTGAGGAAAGGCTTAAAAGGTCGGGGCTCTTCAGCTTGGAAAAGAGCTGGCTGAGGGGAGATACTGTATGGTAGAGGTCTCTAAATTAATGAATGGAGTAGAATGGATAAACATAGATAAGTTGTTTACTCCATCAAAAGGTAGAATGACTAGGAGAAAAGCAATGAAGCTACAATGTAACCTATTTAAGAGTAATGAGAGAAAATATTGGTTTGAGCAAGTTCCTGAAGGAAAGGTCCATAAACCATTATTAAAGAGATCTCAGGAAATCCACTGCTTGCCCTGGGACAAGCATTGTGGGACCTAAGTATCTTTTTGGGAACCTGCCAGGTACTTGTGACCTCAATTGACCGCTGCTGGAAAAAGAATACTGGGCTTGATGGACCTTGATCTGACCCAGTATGGAATTTCTTATGTTCCTATGTTCTTTCATCATGGATCTTTTTCAGCTTCTACTCCACTTCAGTCCTCTGCCCAGCATCAAGCTATCACTATTCTTCTCCTGCCTCCCCTTTTAATCTCCTCTATTTGTGGCCAGAAAAATTCTTCCCATTCCTCCTGCATAGCCGCAGTGTGGGCTGCTCTCTCCTGCCAGGGTTTTAATAGATTCCCAAGATAAAGTTGGGTATCTCCCCTATTATTCTGTACTACATAATCTACAGGGCCTACATTCCTGTGGATAATCAGGGGGTCTTTCAGCTGGCAGTGCATTTTTGAGGGAAACAGGATACCAACACTAGGACCTGCTGACCTCCTTTGAACTCCCTCGTCCAAGTGCCCCTATCATAATACCACTTTTGCTGACACTGACTTCACTTAAGGGACTTCTGAGTCACTTCTAAGATTCTCTTCATTTGCTCCTTAAGGCCCGCTAAATAAGATATGATGTTTAGAGGGACCTTCTCATCTGCTGCCCAATATTCTTTAAGAACATCTAATAATCCTCTGGGATGCCTCCAATACCATAATTTGAAAGGACTAACTTCCAAAGAAGATTGAATGTTCTCCCAAGAGACATACAGGCAGAAGAACAACAACTGCCTCCAATTGCCTGAATCCTTGTTTAACCCCTTCCTCAACATGTTATTCAGATATGCTCGACCAGACCATTAGCTTGGGGATGATAGGCAGCCATACTAATGTAATGAATTCCAAAGAAGTCCCAAACCTGCTTCAAAGTAGCTGATAAAATGGGAACCTCTATCTGTCAGTACCTCCTTTGGGAAACCTATTTGGCAAAAGAGTTTCAATAATTCCCACGTGATAGCCCATGCTGAGATCGAGCATAGGGCAAAAGCCCAAATGAATCATGTAGCATGATTCCCCCGCCTTCTCTTTTCCAAAGGTCCAATGATAACCATGGCCACTCTGGCTAGGACTGTCCTATGGAAGGCAGCAGAATCAAAGGAGTCCTAGGGGAAAAACCCCAGTTATCTTCTGGCAAGGGACACAGCTACTGCAAAAATCTTGCACCTCATGATACATCCCAGGCCAAAAAAACCTCTAGAATTTGAGCAAGAGTATTGCCTGCCCCTTTATGGATGCCAATGGGTTATGCTAAGCATTGCTTTACAAAAGGTCATGGACACCACCAATTGGGTTCTAGAATTCAATGAACACCACCAATTGGGTTCTAGAATTCTCTACCCCCTGAACTGCAACCTCCCAGTACAGCAGACCTTTCTTGATCACAAACTAGGGAAACTCAATTTGTGCCTCTTCTTGGGCCATCTCCATGGTGTACTTTAAGGTTGGGTCATTGCTCTGTTCTTGACTGAAGGTGGGGAATTCCTTTAGAACCTTCTCCGGCACTCAGGCATTTGTTCCCCTTGCTTGGCCTCCACTATCCACCTTGCTCTTACCTGTCTTTCCTCCTTTCTTTGTCCCCTCCCTTTCTGGGGGTGTCCTGGGGTAGCTATAACCTCCCCCTCCTCAAAAGGGAAACTTTTCCCCCAACTTGGGATCTGGAGTCTGGCCTCCCTCCTGATGCTGGAACTGGTCATGAGTAGACACAAAATCTTCCATTTTTGCAGAATGCTCCTTCAATTCCCTCCAATGCCACTCCAATATCATATCATAGGAAACCTGGGTGACCACTGCTGCATTCAACCAATAGGTCTTACACTGGCAGTGAATAGGGCATGGCAGCACCCTGAATACACCTTATCTGAATACACCTGACCTCTGTTTTCCCCCAATGTTGCCATATCTTTGTCCATGGACTGGTTGGACCTAGAGCCCAGTAAATCCTTGACTAGGATTCCTTTTATACTGAGCTCCTGCGAGTACTCTGGGAAGAGACCCTCAGTGGATTTAGCCTCCCTTAGCATATTAAGCTTGTTTATACAATTCCTTTTAAGGTGACACATCTGCCCACAAGTGAAACATTTCTCCCCCCCCCCCCCCCCGGATCTGCTTGGGCTGGCCTCTCTCCTCCTAAACCCTCCTTCCTGGTTCCTCCTGGGATGACCTTACCCATTCCTAGGGCATCTACCCTCTCCTTCCCATTTACTAAACTGAGCATTTCTCAGGGTGCCTCCAGTTTCTGAGAATAAGCACCTACTCTCAGGCTGAGCTTCCAAGTAACTTTCAAAGTGACTTGCCAGTGCTTATGTTGTTTCCATTTTTATCATTTGGTTCCTTTTTCCATTTCCTGAAATATACTGTTCTGACTACAACAGCCTTTATGACCTCACTTTTAAACCACGCTGGCAGGTTTTTGGCCTTCCTTCCACTTTTCTTAAAGTGTGGAATACATTTGGTCTGGGCTTCCAAGATAGTAGTTTTAAACAACGCCCATGCTTGATGTAAATCTTTAACCTTTGCAGCTGCTCCTTTTATTTTTTTTCTTAACTATTTTTCTGAATTTATCATAGTTTCCATTTTAAAAGTTAAAAGGCAGTGCTGTGGATTTCCTGTCCATACTTCCTCGTTTTATTAGTATTAATATATTTATTAAGTTTATTCCAAAAAGTTAACAAAAAACCCTCAAAGCATAGAACTTCAATCTCTGAAGCAACTAAACAATGAGGGGACAACAAATAAACAATAATACAGTACAGTAAAGTACAATAAAATAAGCAGCATTCACCTCTCTAACTTTATACAGATGGAAGGAGAGATGTTCCAGTGAAAAAGAAACAGAATATATATATATATATATATACATAAACAGGCTAAAAGGCCAGGGTACCTACAACACATTATGGATTACCTGAATAACCTCCCTCAGTAAGTTCTCATTAGACAGGTGGATCACTCACATCCCTAACATTGGCTCTTAATTGGGTAACAATTAGCGCCAGCAATTGAGAAGGATCCATAACAACATAATCTTTACCCAATATTTAATACAACATTTACAAGGATGCTTCAAAAGAAAGAACATTCCTAAAGCCATAGCATGAGGCTTAAACTGAAGGTAGGCCTCATTTTATTAAATCAAATGCAATCATGCTATGATCACTATTGTCAAGTAGCCACAATACCCTTATCTCTTTCACCAGATCCTGTGTTCCACTAAGGACTAGGTCCAAAATAGCTTCCCCTCTTGTCGGTTTATGAACCAGTCACTCCAAGAAGCAGTCATTTATTTCATCTAGAAACTTTATCTCTCTAGCATGTCCTACTCTGACACTGACCCAGTCAATAGCAGAGTAATTGAAATCACCCATTATTATTGTGTTGTAACGTTTGCTAGCTTCCATGATTTCTTTTAGCATTTCATCATCCATCTGTTCATTCTGGTCAGGCAGTCAGTAGTACACCCTCACTGTCATTGTCTTTCCCTTTTTACATGGAATTTCTATTCCTAGAGATTCTACAGTGTATTTTTCCTGCAAAATTTTAATCCTGTGTGATTTAATGCCCCCTCTAACATAGAGAACAACCCCTCAACCAATTTGATCTACCCTATCATTGCGATATAGTTTTTTACCCAGGTACTTGTCCAACAGGTACAGTGTCCAACATACCAGAAAAGACCCAAATTATGGAGCATGATATTCTAGTTTATCTGCACTGCTATTTAACATCTTCCTTAACCTGTTTGCAAGATTTTCCAAAGCTATGGAATTCAGTACCAATTATATGCGGATGACATTATGTGCTTCACCCCATTCAACCTAGCAAACCCTAATTTCACTAAGCTAAGTGAATGCCTCATAAGCCTAAAATCATGGCTCACACAGCACAACCTCCTAATTAACCAATACAAAACTGAAGCCCTTCAAGTATTTTCCAATATTTCATATACCCCACCTCCAATCCTTACTATTGGAGATCTCTCACTCACCATAAAAAAAACCAAGTGAAATACCTTGGTATTATCCTTGACCAGAACCTCACCTTCTCAGATAAGATAAAGAGAACACGTAACACAATATACACAAAATTACGTACTCCAGAACCTCCAACCTCTCTTAAACCCTGATTCCTTCCACACTGTCTGCCAGGCCCTTACAATCCCTTCTCTTGACTACTGTAACCTTATCTACCATGGTCTTCCCAAGAACAGCATACAACCTATTCAAATGGCCCAGAACACAATAGCTCGTCTCATAACTAACAACCCTAGACGATCCCACATCACACCAATCCTCCATGATCTCCACTGGATCCCCATTCAATCCAGAGTTAAATTCAAAGTACTTACACTCTCACATAAAATCATCTCCAATGAGTTAGCTCCTTGCCACTCCTCACTCATATCTATCAACAACAACAGAACACACCGCTCCATTACCAAAAACCTCCTTACCATCCCAACAAATAGAAGACATTGAAATCAAGCTACATGTAACCGTACCCTCTCCCTCTATGCCCCTTCGTTATGGAATGCTCTACCTCATGGTCTACGAAACTGCTATGACCACTCTGAGTTCCGGAAGAAACTAAAAACTCATCTCTTCCTGGAACATTTTTCCCTACCTCCATAGTCCTCAGTCCTTTATCTTCTCCCCTCTCCCTTGCCCTCTAAAACTCACTCCTACAACCTCAATGTAACTGTATATCCCTATGTAAATAGTTGATTACTGTAAAAGTTTCACACTTATACCTATTTATCCTTGTTATGTTTGTTACATTGTAAACAGCTGAAATATACTGCCTTGTGTTCTATGTAAACCGTCTTGATTTGCAGAAGGATGGTATATAAAAACTGTTAAATAAATAAATAAATAAATTCAGATTACAGCCATAAAGGTGATCCAGTTATGACCCTATAGATTGCCTGTGGCTAGAAAGGTATAAATCATCAGATGCATAGAAGAGACAGAGGCCACAGGGATTATTGAGGAGTCTAGCAGTCCTTGGTAGAGCCCCATAGTGATGGTCCCATAGAAAGATGTCACCCAGGGATTTTGCATTGATTTTCAGCAGGTAAATGCCATATCAGAATTCAATGCATACCCTCATGAGAGACTCTTGGCAAAATTAAAACGTTATGGATGTACTATTGTGGATCAAACATTGGTTAAAAGATAAAAAGCAGAGGGTAGGGCTAGATGGCCAATTTTCTCAGTGGAGAAAGGTGAATAGTGGAGTACCCTAGGGATATGTGCTGGGTCTGCTGCTTTTTAACATATTCAAAAATAACTTGGAAATGGGAATAACGAGTGAGGTAATCAAAATTGCAGATGACACAAAATTATTCAAAGTTGTTAAAACCCAAGGGGATTGTGAAAAATTGCAAGAGGACCTTAATAAATTGGAAAACTGGACGTTCAAATGGCAGATGAAATTTAATGTGGACAAGTGCAAAGTTATGCACCTAGGAAAGAACAATCCAAACTATGGTTACATGATACAAGGTTCCACATTAGGAACCACCATCCAGGAAAAAGATTTAGGAGTCGTTGTGGATAACACATTGGAACCCTCTGCCTAGTGTGCAGTGGCGGTCAAGAAAACAAATAGAATGCTAGGAATCATAAGGAAAGGAATGGAGACTAGAACAAGGGATATTATAATGTCTCTATATCGTTCCATGGTGCGACTGCATCTTGAATATTGTGTGCAATTCTGGTGACCATATCTTAAAAAGGATATAGCATTATTAGAAAAGGTACAGAGAAAAGCCACCAAAATAGTAAAGAAGATGGAAGGATACTCCTATGTTGTTGTTGTTAAGTGCCGTCGAGTCAGTGTTGACTCATGGTGACCCTCTGGATAGTTGCCCTAAATTGTGTTCACTCTTCAGTCAGGCACTCATTGTTGACAGAGTGGCACCCATAGCTTCTGTTATTGTATCGATCCATCTCATTGCTGGCGTTCATCTTTTGCATTGACCTTCTACCTTGCCAAGCATGATGTCTTTCTCTAATGATCTCTCTCTTCGCATGTTGTGTCCAAAGTATGATAGTCGAAGTCTTGTCATCTGAGCTTCTAAAGAAAGCTTAGTTTTGATCTCCTTTAATCTCCTTTGTTCTTCGGGCAGTCCATTCGAGTCAAATCTTTGTATGGAAAGAAACATCTCTGCTCTTGAGAATCTTGTCTAGGTCCTTCATAGCCATTCTGCCAAGACAATATATCACCGGATTTCTTGAGTGCTTGTTGTTTCTTTATTGATAGTTTATCCAAGTAGGTAAAAGTTGTCCGCTATTTAGATTTCTTCTCCATCAACGATGAAATTATTGATTTTGACAGTTGTCAGGATTTGTCTTCTTTACATTAAAGTGCAGGCCAATTTTAAGACAATAACCTATATAATGATGCATTGTCCCCACTACGCGACTCGCACCTAGATTGAATATAATCATGTTGTTGCTTAACCGATAAATAATGCCGGCTGCAATTACAATCTTGGCCGATGATTGTATATAGTGCGCATGTTATCCCTGTTATCCCTGTTAAATGCCCCGTTTACTGTAAGCTCATTGTAGACCTCCAACACTGAGCGATTTTGTTACTTGTGAACCGCACTGATGACAAATAGCGCGGTATAGAAAAAGCATTATATAAATAAATAAATAAATAAAATAAGACTATGTTCTTTGATCTTGAGAAGCAAATGTTTCAGATCGTCTTCACTTTCAGCCAGTAATGTGGTATCATCAGCATAGCAAACGTTGTTGATGAGTTTTTCACCAAACTTCACACCTCGGTTATCTTCATACAGTCCTGTTTCTCTGATGTTTTGTTCTGCATACAAATTAAACAGGTAGGGAGAAAGTATGCAGCCTTGTCATACACCTTTACTGATTTTAAACCATTCTGTTTCTCCTTGTTTTGTTTGAAATGTTGTTTCTTGATCAATGTAAAGGATGTGCAAGAAACTATCAGGTTTTCTGGTATACCCTTGCTTCTTAATGGGCCCAGAATTTGTCATGGTTTAGGCAGTCTAAAGCCTTGCTATGGTCAATAAAACACATATAAATATCCTTTTGATATTCTTTAGTCTTTTCAAGGATCCGTCTTATAGCGACGATGATGTCTCTCATTGCTTGCCCTTTCTTGCACCCTACTTGCACTTCAGGCAGCTCTTGTTCCAGGTATGGTTGCAGTTTCTGCTGAATAATGTTGAGTAGAAACTTGCTGACACGGGATCAGAGCGATTGTGCGATAATTTCCACAGTCAGCTGAATCACCTTTCCTTAGTATTGGTATAAACACAGATCTTTTTCTGTCAGTTGGCCATGATGTTGTCTTCCAAATTTCCTGGCAGAGCCTTGTAAGTATGATTACAGCTGCATACGATTGCTGTAATACTTCAATGGGAATGCCATCAATGCCAGGTGCTTTGTTCTTTGATAAGGCTTTACATGCTGCTCGACTTCTTCTTTCATCACCAATGATTCCTGATCATGAGGTACAGATTGAAACGGTTGTTGGTCCACTTGATCTTTATCATATAATGACTCTGTTTATTCTTTCCACCTTTTCTTGATTTTCCCAGCATCATTCAACATGGATCCTTGAGCAACTTGTAGCATTCCAATTTGAGGCTGGAATTTTTTCTTTAACTCTCGTAGCTTTAGGAAAGCCAATCTTGTTCTTCCTCTAATAGTTTCTGCTTCTATTTCCTTGAATGCATCATTGTAGTACTTCTCCTTGTCTTGTCTTGCTGCACATTGGAAACCTTTTTGAGTTCTGTGATTGCCTTTCTTTCTCCTCTGGCTTTAGCTACTCTGCATTTCTGGGCAATTTTCAGAGTTTCTTCAGTCATCCATTTTGTCATTTTTTACTTTTTTACCTTTTGTAGAGACTTCTCATTTTCTTTCAACACAACCTTCTTGATGTCATCCCGGAACTCTTCTGGAGCTCTGACATTTGTAAGTAAAACAGCAAATCAATTTTCCAGGCAGTCTTTAAATTCTGGTGCCATATTCTCAAGGTCATATTTTGCTACATTCATGAGTGGTTTACTGTTTTTCAACTTTAGTTTGAGTTTGCATACTAGTAGTTGGTGATCTGTACCACAGTCAGCTCCAGATTTTTTCTTTGTTGATGTTATAGAGCTTTTCCATGATTGGCTTCCACAGATATAATCAATATGATTTCTGTACAATCCATTGGGTGAAGTCCATGTGTTCAGTCACCCTTTGTGTTGCTGGAAGAAGATGTTTGAGATGAAAAGATCATCTCCAGCTTCATCTTTTTTGCCAAGTCCATAT
The DNA here is from genome assembly GCA_033557465.1 of Ichthyophis bannanicus. Classification (NCBI taxonomy): domain Eukaryota; kingdom Metazoa; phylum Chordata; class Amphibia; order Gymnophiona; family Ichthyophiidae; genus Ichthyophis; species Ichthyophis bannanicus. The sequence goes on along the minus strand of CM066031.1, from coordinate 1,569,987,044 downwards.
TTTACAATCACTTTGCCTTCTTCTTTGTTGCCAACTTATGCATTCCAGTCACCCATGACTATCAGGATATCCTGTTTGCATGTTCTGTCAATTTCAGCTTGTACTTGTTCGTAGAACTCATCAACTTCATCCTCTTCTGCAGCTGTTGTTGGGACATATACTTGAATTATAATTGTGTTGATAGGCATTCCCCATAGACGAATAGAAATTAAGTGTTCACTGATTGCATTGTATTTCATTACAGTTCTTGCAAGTTTCTTCTTAAATATAAATGCAACACCATTTCTTCTTTGTCTTTCATTTCCAGCATAGTAGACCATGTGATCATCAGATGTAAAGTGCCCAATGCCGGTCCATTTCAGTTCGCTGACACCCAACAAATCAAGCTGTACACATTCCATTTCATTCTTGACCACCTCCAACTTCCCTTGGTTCATGATTCGTATGTTTAATGTCCCAATATGTAAGACATCCTTGCAGCTTCTGACTCTCATTTCATGTGCAGCAACATCAGCAGTCAGACGTCCCAAGGGCTTTGATCCAACCACATAATAAATGTTACCTTTACTCTGAAAAGTCTTCAGCTCCTCCCCAGTTGAATACCTGGGGGGTCTCATCTTCCAGCATTATAGTGCAATTTATTTTGTTGTGACTATCCATTGGATTTTCATAACAAGAAATGGAAGAAGATTGCCAGGCCTTTCTTCTGCACAGTTTAATTCTAGTGTTGTTGCCATTGTCACAGAACTGTGATCCTCCACCGCCAACACTCCCATTCTGCTGCTGCTGAGATGGGTGGTTTATCTTGGTCTGGCACCTCAGCTGAGACCTGTCCATCTTGGGAGACCCTGCCAGTAGTTAAGGTATCGATAGCTTAGCCCTCAGCATCACTGATTCACACAAGCCCTCACAGCATGACAAGCTGCAAACCAAGTGAGGGATACCCCTATGAGGTTAGGGCTCTTCAACCTGTAAAAGAGACAGCTGGTGGGAGATATGATAGAGGTCTATAAATTAATGAATGGAGTGGAATGGGTAAACGTAGATTGATTGTTTACACCATTAAAATGTACAAACACTAGGGGGCATGCAGTGAAGCTACAGTGTAACCCATATAAGAATAATAAGAGAAAATATTTTTTCACTCAATGCGTAATCAAACTTTGGAATTCATTACCGGAGGATGTAGTAAAAACTGTTAGTGTAGCTGGGTTTAAAAAAGATTTGAATATGTTCCTGGAGAAAAGTTCCATAAACCATTATTAAAGGGACCTGGGAAATCCACAGCTTGTCCCAATACAAGCATTGTAGAACCTGTGTCTTCTAGGGAAACTGCTAAGAACTTCTGATCTAGATTGGCCACTGCTGGAAACAGGATACTGGTCTTGATGGATCTTGATCTGACTCAGTAAGGAATATCTTATGTTCTTATGCATAGACGAGCTATTAGATCAGTTAGGTATGGCCTGCTATTTAACCACCCTGGATTTTGCTACTCGTAAAGGCTATTGGCAGGTACTTCTGAACCCATCATCGCAGGTGAAGACTGCATTCAGTAGCCAAAGGGCCTATATTAGTTTGAGCAGGTGCTCTTCAGGCTCCATGGGGCCACAGCTACCTGCCGTATTGATGATGCTGATGGATGCCATATTGAAAGGGCACCATCAATAAACTGCAGCCTATATGGATGACATGGTCATATTCTTCCCTAATTAGGATATTCATATTCCATGGGAAGTCCAGGGTTATTGTGAACCCTAAAAAATGAGTATTGGCCCAGCGTGAGGTGAAGTACCTGGGATACCTATGGGGAGGAGGTGAAGTACATACCTTACTAGATAAAGTCCAAAGTGTAAAAAAAATACTCCATCCCATGAGTGAAAAAACAGTTAAGGAGATTCAAGGATCTCATAGGATATTAAAGACAATTCATCTCTAATTTCACCCAGAGGGCAGCTCTACTTACAGACATGCACAAAAAGAGTGATCCCAATCAGCTTCAATGGCAACACAGGGAATACTAAGCCTTCACAGATCTACAGAACAGTCTATGCCAAGAACCAATATTGAAAGGGATAGATTTAAACAGAGAATTCTTTTTACAGACAGATGCCTCAGCTTGGGCGGTTGGGCACAGTTTTATCTCAGCTGTATCTGCAGGAGGAAAACCTTATGCTATATTTAAGCTAGAAGTTTTATAAGCATGAAGGGGATTACTCCACAGAAGAGATGGAGTATCTGGTCATTAAGTGGGCAATTGAGACCCTGAATTACCACTTGTTGGGTTAGAACTTCACCTTGATCAATGATTATGCACCTTTGAAGTGGTTACATCACATAAAAAAATGTTAATGCCTGTTTAACACTGTGGTACCTGGCCTTGCAGACTTACAAGTTTAGTGAGAGATATCGAGCGGGGCATTAACATGTTAATGCAGATGCCCTATCCAGAGTTCATGAGGGAGGTGGTGATAGTGGTGTGTAGCCCAGGGCTAGCATGATCTTAAGGTGTATGTGGCACATAAGGCACCCTTATGGAGCAAGAGAGCTAGGATTGGATAAAGAATTCCCCTCCATGGTGAGACCTTCCCTCTGCCCATGGCAAAAAGGGGATGGGGCCCTTACCTGCTGCCAGAGGGATCCTCAGGTTGAAGGAAAGCATGAACCAGCATCCCCTTGTAGGTAGGGAAAGTCCTCTGCAAAGAACCAAGGACAGGAGAGTTCCTTTAGCCCAGGAGATGAGATGAGGGGAAGAGGACCTGCAATTTCCTTGGGAGCACTATTAGTATGTGTTCCTTCTCAGGGTCCAATCACTACTTAAAAAGGAGTCATCTCAGGAAACCAGAGGAGAGGTTAGAGACAGGGAGTCTCCCTGGGATGATGAGCTCCCTGGCTTGGAGCCTAATTGGGAGGGATTTAAACATCCTGAAGGTTCCCTGGCTGGCAGTCAGCCTCTCCCTGAAGGATTCTGTGACTAGATGGAAGTGAAAGCCTCAGATGGGTTGCCACTTTACTTACCTGCATCAGAAGAGAAAATAGAGGTGGAATGAGCCAGTAGGCTGTGGAGTGCGGAAATAAGTTTTTTTTTTATTGATTAAGGGCTGATACAGGTGGGAGGCATGACCAAGGTTTGGTCACAGTGGTGTGGGTACCTCCCTTTTTTATGTCCATAGTGGCTTTCTTTAGAAGCTCATATAACAAGACTTTGACTTTCATATTTTGGACATATCGGGCCCAATTTTCAAAGGCTGTTACACAGGTAACTTCCCTAGTTACCCATGTAAAGGCCTTATTGGGGATTTTCGAAGGGCATCTACACAGGTAGTGCCCTTCGAAAATCCTACACAAGTCCTGGAGTGGCCTAGTGGTTGGGGCAAGGTACTTCAGGCCAGACGGTGAGGGGTTCAAATCCCACTAGAGAACAGCAACCTTGGGCTGGAATAACTGGGGTTTCTAGTCCCACAGGTGTTCCTTGTGGTCTTGGGCAAGCCACTTAACCTTCCATAGCCCATGTTCCCTGTAAAATAGTTATCTCCAAGTTATAATGCCCTGTTCAATGTAATTTCAGTTTGTTCAATGTAAACCAATGCAGAATAGTGAGGTATATAAGAGAATGTAAATAAATAAAATAAGTCCCTAACATGCCCAGATGCTATGCAAGTATCATCAGGGCATGTTAGGGACATTCTGGGGAAGAGCAGGGGGTGGAGGAAAAGGGTACATAGATAGCAGCAATTTTCGATGCTACCCACATAGCCCTCTGCACCTCTGTGGCTGCCGGTGCATCCAGGCTAACCCGGATTTTCACTTCTGCTGCCGTGTAAAAGAGGAAGGCTGGAAATGAGATGGATCAATATGGATACCACTCTATCAACAATGCACTGCTTGGCTAAAGACCGAACAAAGTTTAGGTCAACTATCCAGAGGATCACCAGGAGTCGACACTGACTCGATGGCACTTAACAACAACAAGTGGCCATTTAAAATGGGATTGAGAAAATAATCATATTTTTTTCTCTTTTTGCCTTTTGGATTGGACTTGAATGAAGTGTGCTATTGCTGCAGATGGAGAAAGGGTATAAGCCCCTAAATTGAACTTTGTTTTCTTTTGGATAAACTGGAGCTGTGTGACAGGTGGTATAAGTAGCAATATTTTTCCTTTCCCCTGTGAGCCTTGTCAGTCTGGAGTGGGACTGCAGTTGGGGCCTCAGGCTGCATGCTAAGAAAGAGAAGAGCTGCAAAATGAGGGAAAGGTTACTACTGAAGTGGCTGGGACTGTACATATCCAAGGGAGCCACAAATGTAAGGACTTTCTTTGTAGGACTAAGGCTCTTCAGGAGCAGGACAAGGCATATGCCAAGGCCCGACTGGGACTTCAAAGGATTTGTTTTTGTTAGTTTTTTTTTCCTTTTCTCTTTCTCTCTTGACCCTCTTGGAGTTTTGTTTCCTGTGTTTGCTTGAGGTTTTACCAATGGAACAAGTTGGATAACAAAGGAATTCCTCACTATTTGCCTCTCCAAATTGGACACCGGCACTGGGTGCCGCTTTTCCTGCATTACCGTGTGAGGCCAGCATGTGGACTGCCCTTGAGGAGCCAGCACAGCAGCGGATGGACTAGCGCCTGGTTACACTACCTGGAATGTATCAACACAGTTTCTTTGCAAGATACTTAGGTTCTTTACCTTTCAGTACCTTGAACATGAAGCATTTGTATTCTGTGCCAGCTCAAAATAGCATAAAAGTGCCTTGCCAAACCTACATAACAGTAATCTAATCCCATCACAGTAATCTAATACTTGGAGCACCAATGTTGTACTACCACTTGGAACTTTTACTTCTCCACAAGGTCTTCAACATTCCATATTCTGATCTCATTATTTGTAACATCTATCCCTCTATTGATCATATTTTATTGAAAAACACCCCAAATCTCTCAACTTTTCCTCCACCAAGAAGTCTCTCCCTACAGCACCATTTGTGTTGCCACATCCTTCTTATCCTTCCTTCCTTCTGATAGGATCTCAATTTTTTGAAATTCAAAACAAACTTATCAGCCAACCACTGTCCCTTCAACTTTACTAGGGCCTGCACATGGTTCCTCCCTAACAGATAAACCAAATGTCCATCATCTCCATACAGGAATCTTAGACAATCTATCAGTTCCCTTAAAGGTCATAAAAAGATACTAAGTAGCAATGACAGTAAACATGACCCCTGGAGAACTTAATGGGAGCTGACAGTTGGTTATTCACTGCCACCCAAGGAAAAAGGTGTTAAATCATTCCAAGGCTGCCCAGCTATTCCTGTAATCACACACTACTGGAGTAACAGCTCATGTTTCAATAAACCAAACATTATTGCCAGGTCTAAAAAATAATCAGTAATACTGGCTCACCCTTGTCCACATGTTGTACAATTTCTTTCTGCACTATCAACAACACTGCTTCAGCACTGTGACCATGGCAGAATCTAGGAGTATGTTTACTAAACTGCGGTAAACGTGAATAACGCGCGTTGTACGACGTTAACGATCGTTAGCGTGCTATAGCGCATTAACGATTGTAAACGCGCTATAGCGTGCGTTATCACGCGCTAACGCGCGTGATGCTCCGCAGCGCGGTAGAAGAATGCAGAAGGCGGAGAAAGGGCGGAGAGAAGGGGTCAATGGGTGGAGAGTGGGCGGGGAGAGGCTCCCATTACACTAATGTGCTGAAATTCAGAGCTGAATTCCAACGCGAATGAAAACCTGCCGTTAAATGCACCTTAAAGGGGAGAGAAACCATTTGACTGTCAGCAATGTACAGCCTAGGCAGAGAAACCAAAAGAAGGTGATAAGTGTGATACATGTGCACAGAACAAAAGGGCACAGAAACACTGAAAATGACCCCAACAAACTGGAAAAAAACAACAACCAAGCTGGCCAATAGTGGTAGCAATGAGAAACATCAACCTCCCCCCCCCCCCGAGTAAGCTTCATAGAACAGAGATAATTCGTGGAAGGGTGCATACTCCGTCCCCATACAAGGTGCATGGGCCCACAGTGAAATAGCGCTGCTCAGGGATTTCCCCACCATCGGACAGGGTTCCTATGGCATGCACATGTCCCGCAACATCAGGGCGGGCATGTCGGAACGGGCAACCGAGCAGATGCTGCAAAAGGGGATACAGAGGGCCGCAGGCGGCACATGCAGTGGCGCAGCTGGGCCACAGTGGGGACCAGGGTGATGCTCAGTTGGCCCATAGGAATGCGTAACCAGTAGAGCCAGACAGAAACTGATGAGGGCCCAACATGGGCACGAGTGTGTTTCCCAAAGCGTCACAGAGGAGAGTACCCAACAGCAACCCCCAAGGGCACGGAACACTGGCAGGCGGGGCTGGGGGGGAGCGTGAAGGTCTATGCAGGCACCCCTACCCCAGAAGATGCACCATAGGCAGCCGCCTACCTGCACACTGGATGGCCTGAGACCTCGCACCACCAGCTCCACCAGCAGAAGGGCATGTCAGCATGGTGGCTGAGGGATACTGGTGGTGGAGGGGGCAGCGGCAACTGCCCGGAGCAGACCGTGGCCTAACACTGTGTAGGTGGGTGGCATGCACTGCAACAGACAGGCCCTGTCTGACCAACAGTCATGGTATCACCAGGGAATGCACCATCTCTGTGAGAACATGGTGGTGCAGTGCACAGAACCACTGTATTCAGAAGCAGAAGATCACAGGTTCAAGTCCCAGCTGTGGTATCCGCCAACCCAGTCCTCATATTTTACCCACTATTATAACGTGTTAATACAGGCAGAACCGTTCTTGCAGATGACGTTAACATGCCCAAAACACGAACATTTTACCCTACAGAGCACAGACACCATAAACATGCACATTACCTAGAGCAGAGCCTCCCAAATGCAGTCCTGGAGGGCCAAACACCATTCAGGTTCCATGCTGCCTCTGATAAAGATGCCTGTGCTGCATTTCTATGCGCCACCCCCATAGTATGCAGATGTATCTCATGCATATTCATGAGGGACAGCATGAAAACCCGAACAGTGTTTGGCACCGCAGGACTGGAGTTGGGAACCTCTGCCATAAAGCAGCAGCCAGCAGGGGCAGACACACCCGCACCCACAGGCCCTATTATCCCAAGCCTCCTGGAGAGGCAGGACTTTGGGCTCTGCGTGCATCTCCCAATACTAGCACTTGCATACCTTAGTAATGCCACCCTAAACCTGGGAATATGGTACACAGCTATCAAAAGGTTGCTATGAGTACTGGAAGATAGCAATTCCTAGGGTAAGTACAATGTTCGGAGTGAGCTGCATCATAGCAACCCTTCTGATGTCTGTGGTGTGTGCTTCAGGTCTGGTCTCTGACAGTGTTTACCACCCTCGGGAGTGACCCCCACCAGTATTGCGTACCATATCCATGCCTGCACTGTGCCCAGGACTGGTGTGGTGGCTAGGGCTGCTAAACACCTCTATAGTAGCACAATGCCGGCCTAGGTGTGGGAGTGTGTGTCTGTCTATCCAGTGTGTGGTGGCTGCAAACACCCTCCACAGCCCACACTGCTAGCACTGTTGCCAGTATTGGCCTGCCAATGTGCATAATGAGGAGCAAGGTACCGTGGGAATAGCATGGATAGGGTGTCCTGGCCTGGCCACATCTTCACAGGGCATAGGGCAATGGCTGGACATTGTAGTGCCCGGTACCACCTGCACGGACAGGGTGGCCATAGCATGTCCTGCTGGGAGGTCACTCTCACCCTGACTGAGCAGTGACCATGGCATGGCTAGGTTCCCCCATAGTGCTATATAGTATTTCTCTTATTTGATATTTATGGGTTTCCTTTTGGGGCCCAATCACTGACTTATCTGCTTGGTGTGTATGCTGATATCCCTGTTCTGGGTACATGCATCTCCTCCAGGACCATGCACTATGGACTAGCTGGCAGACTGTCTGCAGCTAGTATGTGTCTTGCTGGAACACCGTGCAGCGGCTGGAGGCTTGCTGCTGGAGAATGTCAGACAATGGTGGGGGGCAGCTGCACATTTCCAGACCTGCCGTCTGTCTTCTCTTGCCCTATGGATGTGTAGTGCTCTGCATTGCCTGCCCTGTAGGGTGTTTGAGCCCGAGTAGGACTGGGGTGATGGTCCCCTCTACTGCCACCATTGCAGGGGGTTGAAAGTAGATCTGTGGGTGGGAGATCCTGTCCCCCACCCTGAGCCCTAGAGGGTGCGTTGGGTGGTGGTATGTAATCTCCCTGGTAACCACAGCAGAATGTGGGTGTGGTACCATGCAGTCCTCCTGTAGCCAGCCATGTGTTTATTAGCAGCTCTAGCCCACTGGTTACTTCACTGCCCATGGTGCCAGAGGTCATAGGTTCACAACCCACAGTGGGGTTCATTGATAGGACTGTCTTAGGCATTGTCTATTTTTACTGTATATTAGTGCTGCCAGCAGAACCACCCTCAGGGTACTGTCACCTTAGGGTAGCTCAAAAGGCGCCCTATAGGGCGCGCCTTACGCGGTGCCCTATAGGGTGTGCCTTCCACTTCTCCCTATAGAGAGCGCCTAAATATTCCTAGCAAATGGTATATAATACATGACCATGTCAGAGAGAACATCCCTTTTGGAACATATTGTATAAGACGGGTACAATTTTCCTGACATATGCAAACTGTAACCCACCTGCAGACTGTGGATTACAATATTATAGTCAGCTTTCAAAGGGTTACACAGGACGCCTCAGCCAGCCTTTTTCATTAGGCACACTGGGGAATCAAACCCATGACTCTTGTACCATCAGTCTGTGTAGTAACCATTGTGCTACAGCTCTGTTTCTGTCTTTGGGTGTCAGCGCGCTGTCTTAGGCATGCGCGCAGTGGCGTGCGCTGTAGCGATCGTTGCTGCGTGGCGTGTAATAACGCGCACAACTGCGCGTTATCGGTTACGATGTCCCGCCCATGTCCTTTTTTGGCTTTCCTTCCACTAACGCGGCTCCTAACGCGAATTGCACTAACGCAGTTTAGTAAACATACCCGCTAGTCTTTATTTCAGCTAGGCAACCTGATAAATTCATTCGGCTCATCCCAAACACTATTTTTTCTAAGAATTTAGCCAACAATTGCAAACTTATTAACAATCTATAACTTCTGCAATCTTGAGGGTCTAATTAATTTTTTTTAAAAGTGGCAAAATAATTGACGGATACAATTTATTGGGAACCACATCCGCCTGTAAAGACATTCCCTCCATGTCAACTATCCATGACAAACCTTCCCCAGGAAGAGACTTCAATAACCCTATATGGTAGGGATCCAGCTGACAGAATGTGGGTTTTATCCCTCTAATGATCTTAAGTAAATCCTCTACTAATGGACATACAAACCATATCAACACCCTTTCCCTTCTTCAGCCCTTACTCTCTCACTCTCTTTCCTCTTCTCCTTCTGATCTTACTTTACGAAATCCACAGACTTTTTTAACTCCTCTATTTTTTCTCCAAAACATATGCCAAAACCTCTCCTTCCAGCAGACACATGAACCAATTCACTGAAGAAAACAGCTCTTTGTTTTCATTAGCTGATTTAATGAGAGTGGAAAATTAATTTCTCCATAGATAGGGAGGATAATGCATCCACATTATCCAGTTGAAAGAATGTCTTAAAGATTGCCTCTGTGCCTATACCTGTGCCAGCTACTCACAATCATTCCTTGTCAGCTAATCCCCCTTCAGTCTGTATTTTTAAGTCAACAGGGTAGACTCACCTTCCTCTTCCTTCCCACCTTGATTGCCTCTAAAAACCAAAGAGAACTACAGAAGAAGAAAAGCACCAACAGCTCTTCTTCAGTGCTGGTACTGCCAGATACCATGACAATAGCAGCATGGACAACAATTGTTTACATAATGCCACACAGACCCCTCTGGCACCAGTCTTGGCTCTCAGAAAATCACCACTGCACCAGCAGGAGCAGTTACCGTCCTGTTGGCATAACAAACCCTAAATAACAGCAATGGCAGTCTCAGTTCTAGCAGATGAGCAACTGCACAACCCATAGTCACCAAAACAGAAGCCGGAAGGTGAAACTCTGCAAATATACTGTAGTTAATCAGAACACACAGAGAGCAGAGGTAGACTAAGGACCTTAATTACTAATCTTTATTAGAAAAAAAAGCCTGATTTGGCCAAGTTTCAGCTGTAAAATCTTCTTCAGGGATCTAAAATCAACATAAACATATATATAAAACAAAGACATGGGGAGGGGTGGCCTGCATGGAGCGACAGGTGCATCTACTCTTGCCATCTTACTGGGCAGACTAGATGGACCACACTGGTCTTTATCTGCCGTCATTTACTATGTTGCTATATAAAAGACATAAATAGAAATATAACCAGATAAAAAAACTACTGAAAAACAATGTGCATAAAATGTATATATGACTTCATATGTGTGAGGAATATACTGGACTCTCAATGTAGGGTTCAAAAACACATATATAGTTGTCAAAAAAACTCATCTTTCTTTAAGGAGCAACGGGCTATGCAGGTAGCATCGAAAATCGCTGCTACCCATGTAGCCCCTTCCTCTGCCTTCCCTCCACCCTGGAATGCCTCTAACATACCCTGATGCTATGCAGATAGCATCTGGGCTCATTAGGGACTAAGCTGGGATTTTCAAAGGGCTCTACCCATGTAGGTACCCTTCAAAAATCCTGGATAAGGCCTTTGACACGGGTAGCTAAGGAAGATGCCCATGTAAAGGTCTTCGAATATTGGGTCCAATGAGTATTAAAAATAAAGCAATCAATACTGAAAAAAAAAATTTCTTCACAATTACAATTACAATTGATTTACAATTAAAAAAAAAATGGGGAGAGATAATAATACATAATACATGTGCACCTATTCATAAAATCTTGAAAACCAAGAGTCAGTAAAAACAGACGAGTTCTGTCATATGGAGCTATAAAGGACACAGGAAACCTAGAAAAGGCTCAAAACAGTATAATACCAAGTATACATAATAAATATGAAGTGTAGCTTTCCATATAAACCTCATAGCAACAGCATCTACACCTCTGCAATAATTATACTGTATGCATCTCATTTATCAATCATTATACTAATTAATTCAAAATTACCTTGTTTATGATAAATAAATTAATAAAAAAGAGTTGGGTTTTTTTTAAACCATCAAGTTGAAAATATATCAGGAAAAATTGTAAACATAGAAACATGATGACAGAAAAAGACCTCATGGCTTATCTAGTCTGTCCTTCCATATCAACCACTACAACAGTTTCCTTTTTTCCTTTAGAGATCCTCATCTCTAACACCTCCACTTGGAGACCCTTCCACGGATCCATGGAAACATGGGCTCCATACCAAAAAAATATTCAATCATGCCGGTATTATATCTTTCATTGCAATCACTGAAAAATGAATAGCATGTAAGCATACTATAAATTCAAACATATATTTAAGTTTAGGCTACATTGCTCCAAACATTATGCAATCGTGCCCTTGTCCGATTTCAATCATTAAATATGCTGCCAAAAACAATACCGCATAAGAGAAATGAAAGAAAAAAAACAAAACAAAACCCGACAGAGCATTAACAATTAAAGAATCATTATTTTTTATTTCAAAGAACCCTCTTAGACACACTTACATGCGTGAGACAGACAGCAGAGTGTCCTGCACAGTGATTAAAAAAAAACACTTTGCATGAGGGTTAAGCTATAATTAAGCATCACAAATCAAGCCGTGCCTCCAGCAACAACTTACTTTCCTTGAAAGATCAGCAGCACTAAAAATACTTACTTCTCAAAATTCTATAAAAAGAAACTGTTGGAAAAGGTCCAAGATGGCGGCGGAGTACAACGCCGGGGAAGTTGGTTCTGAGCCGGCTCCTGCACTTACCGCTAATGGGGAAGAAGAGGAAACAGAATGCCCAAAAACCCTCCGGTACCTCATCTCCGGCAGATCGGTTGGTACAGTCTTCAACTGCCGTTTTTTGTACCTCCTCGGATCGTATGGCTTTGAGAGATCTGAAGAGTGGGAATTTTGGATCTGAGCGTGGAAGGGGTTTCTCTTAGCCCCGTTCAAGCGTTCCCACCTCAGCCCGGAAGCCGCTTCGGGAAGAGGCAGCAGAGCGTCGAGTCTCCAGTTCGGGAGGTCATTGCAGCTGTGGAGGGTGCTCCCGTGAAGATCTAGATGGTGGTTTCTGCTGCTGGAGGTTGAGTGGGAATGCCTCCCTCCAATAACAGCTCTGGAGTGGAGCAGATTGTGAGTAGCTCCCTGGCGTTCCGGCGATTAGACCTCCTGGGTGTGTGATTAAACCTGCGCTTGTAACATTAGATAGCTTGTGGGAAGCTATCTCTGCCCTTTAGCAGTCCCTTCTTCCTTTTGTGGGGGTTGTTACACAGGAGATATCAGATGTTAAGGATGAGTGCTCTTCAACGGCTTCAGAGGTGGCAGCAAAGGCGGACAGAGTCTCACAACTTGAATTAAAGGTGGAGGATTTGCAATCCATTGGTGCTGTTAATGTGAAGATCGGTTAATACAGGCAAGGAAAATAGAATATTTGGATAATCAATTACAAAGAAATAACTTGAGGTTCCTGAATTTTCCTCGGTCTCCCCTGATGGCTCCTTTGGACCTGATCCGTAAATATTTTCTTGATGTTCTTCAGATGCTCCCTGACTCACTGCCTCCAGTGGTAAGGGCTCAATATGTGACAATCTCTTCGATGGAGGTTGTTGGGCAACAGGGTCAGGTTGTAGAGCCTGTGCCTCCTCATATGGAACTTTCAGATTTTTTGGAGAGTTCTTTAGAGGTGGTGACCAGTAGGGCTACTTTGTTGGTTAGTTTTGCCTTTGAATCGGATAGGAACACTGTACTTAAATTGTATTTCTGTAAAATGTCGGTATCTCAGTTTATGGGCTCAAAAATTTAAGTTTTTCCAGATTTGACTAGAGACACCCAGGAAAGGCGTAGGGCATTTCTGGAATTGCGTCAGAAAACAATCGCCTTGGGAGCACAATTTAAGTTAAGATATCCTTGTAAATGTGTGGTTAATTTTCGGTCAAAACAATTTATGTTTTTTGAGTCCCAACAACTATTGCAATTTTTACTAGCTAGGGAAGCTGGTGAGGCAGGGTTGAGTCCCATATCGGCTGCCATATCAGAATAACTATGCTCCAATGATATAATTTGTTACTGTATGATGGTGTAACATGCCAGATTATTGTTATTGCTTTTTTCTTGGACCATATTGAGGTGTCTTTCTTTGTGGTCTGTTCCAGTAAATTGTTTATTTACCTGTTATCCTCTTTGAGGTTGCTTTATTGGTTTTCATGTAATTCTGATGCTTGGTCAGAGTATTTTCTGATGTTTAATGAACAAATTTAATAAAGTTTAAATCATAAAAAAATGAACTGTTTACTTCTGAATACCAAGTAATAAAACATGATTATACTGTAAAACATTAAAGGGAAAGGCCATCATTAAAAATTATATATCCTAAACAGATGCCTATAAACCCATGTTAAAAGTGAGACTTTTAAAAGGGCAGTTATCTAGAAAGGATATTAACAGAAAAACATACACATAAGACCACATCATACCAACAAACTTATTAAAATGGCATCTATTAAACATATCCAATTTCTTTCTCTATATTACTCCCTCCAAGAGCCAAAAAGGGTGAGGTAAGGAAGGGGAAAGGAGAGAAAAGGGGATGGAAATAATAAAAAACAGAGAAAAAAACAATAAAGCATTGAAAAGATGAGGAAGGGTACAGGGAAAAAATAGAGGAGGGAGGAGGAGAGAGGGCCTATGGAACAGTCCCATGATCCAGCCATTCCTTGTTCATGAACCACTGAAAGCTTGTTCAAAGAAATATGTTTTGAGGGATTTCTTTTACGATTTCAATGATGAATTTTGTCTGATATACAAAGGAATGGAATTCCACAGCACGGAGGCCAAGAAAAAGAAGGTGGTTTGATGAGTGGATTTGTGATGAGCGCAGCTGTTGGAGGAATAACAAGTTTATTGTAAGGCTGTAAGCAAAGAATTCTAGCTGGAATATAAAGAATGACAGTGTTAGAGATAGTGTGGAAAGCCTTATGAGCTAATAGGAGAATTGTGAATTTAATATGGTAAGTCACAGTAAGCCAATGGTAAGATTTCAGAAGAGACGTAACATGATCCAAAACTTTAGATTATGTGATTAGTTTAATAGTAGTACTTTGAATTAATTGGAGACTTTTTATCAATGGCTGAAACAAATCTTTATGCAGAGAATGTCTGTAATCCAAGGGATTTATTACTAGAGCTATCATCAAAGAGGTTAGAGCAGCTTCATTGAGAATGAGTCGGATAGCTCTATTTGATCGCAGGGCATAGAAGCAGGAATTGGCCATTGTAGAAATCTGAGTAATATTAAATAGGGATGAGATGATGGAACATCTCAAAATTTTCAAAAAGTGAACCAAAGGATCCCAGAAAGAGTAGGACTCAGAGTAGGAAAAGGTGTATGATCTGAGATCCACATGGCCTTGCATTTTGCAGTGTTAAGTTTTATAAAGTTAGATTCAAGCCAATAGTGTAAGTTACAATGAGGGACCCCCAAGAAAAATTTGCTGAGGGTTCCCCATTGTCATGGCAGTGGTGTGCCTCCCCGTGCAGCCTCCCTTTGTGTGGCGGGCTCCCCATGTGATGGCAGCGGCAGCAATGGCAGAAGCGTGGTAAACTTACTTTATCATGTTTGCCGCGCTGCTCTGCTCTTGTAAGTTCACAGCGTGGAACATGGGCCCAGCAGCTGTTCCCCACTGGTCCAAACTCTTGTCAGACAAGAGCCTTACAGGGAATAGCCACCGGGTCTACGTTCCCCTCCACAAACTTAAAAGAGCTAATGTAAGTTTGCCACACTGCTGCCGCCACTGCTGTGTGGGCCCCTTTTTGCCTGCCTCCCCTCACATTGCAGGGGCTGCATGGGTGGAATTTACGCCAGTGATCAAGCCATTGGGTTATTGTTGCAAGACAAGAAATAATTGAATAAAAGTCTGAAGCATGAGGATTGATATAAGTAACTAGTTGGATGTCATCAGCAAAAATATGTGCGAAAATGGCTAGATATTGGTTAAGAAGAACCAGGAGAGGAAGAAAGATATTAAACAGGATAGGGGAAACAACTGACCCCCTGAGAACCTCACAAGAAAGGGTTGCATAAAAGAGTTAATTGATTGCAGGGACACTGAGAATGGGGTAACAGAAGCATGTTTTCATGATTTAGTGAGAATACCAAAGGACAATGACAAGTTAGCCATAGAAAGAATGAATTGGTGAAGGGAATTAAGGCGAGTTTTAAAACAAATTGGATGGAAGGGGATCCGAATGTGAAGTAGAACAATGAAGCTATGCAAGAATGTTTTGCAGATAGAGCAGGTAACTGGCGGAAAAGAAGACCAAGAGCCTAAATGAAGGATAGTCTGAGAAGGGGACAGAGACATTTGAGGTGGAGGTGAGCTACATAAAAGCTTTGGTGGAGGAATGGCTGATGTGGAGATGGAGAGGCAAATGATATACATCTTAGACCTAAAGTGTGCAGCAAAGTCCTCGAAATGAAGGGACACAGAAGGGGACTGTGCAAGCTTGCTATACCTCCAGGATCTTAACACTAGAAGCCCCAAAAGGCATTTTACCTAGAAACCCCAAAGTGTGTCAATTGACGCATTATCACGACGACTGCGTTTAGCATGAAATGCAGATGTGAATTAATTTGAAGTTACTTATTTGTTTAATACGTGCAGTATGTGACATCATTACATGATGTCATCGTGTGTTTATTGTTTTGTAATTTCGGAGTAAAACTGTAAACAGTGATTGATTTAAAACCAAAATTTACTCTGTTACACAGGTATGTACAATGTCGTGACTTTCGAATATGCCCTAGAACAGGCCGACACTCCAGAACTTTTAGCATATTGCTTCCTCCCTGAAATTGTATTCATTTTTTTTCTACGATTCTATTTACAGAATGCCGAGACCTCATAAGAAGACAACAATGCCTAGATTTTCTGGTGCAAAATCAGTTGATCTGTTGCCAGCTGCAGCTACCGTTTTGATGCAGAAAATGAGAGAAACGCGTCCGCAGCGCATGACAGCAGCACAAGCACTTGCCAAGCTGCAAGATATTTTGGAAATTGACAGTGGCTCTGATTTGACTGAATCAGATTCAAACGTTGACCTACATGTTGCAGGTTGTGCAGGCGTAGAGGATTTGACTGGTTCAGACTACAGCAGAAACACTGATGAAAGTGATGATGATGCTCATTATCCAATAATTTATGAAAACAAGAGCAGGATGACAGGGTCAACAGTGGTAGCAAAATATGGGACTGAATGGAAGATCATGTCACAAGGTGAAAGCAGTGGCAGATTGCAGGCCCAAAATGTATTCACTGCTAAAAGTGGGGTTACTGCATATTGTTGTAATGTTGAAACACCAGTGGATGCATTTAGATTGATCGTTGACCCCGGTGTTCTGAGTCACATCAGGAGCTGCACTGTGGAGTATGCCCGTTTATCAGACCCATTATGGGATGTAGCCGAAGATGAAATAGAAGCATTTCTGGGACTGGCATATCTAAGAGGTTTCATTAATGCCCAAAACTTTCCAATTGATTTGATGTGGTCTGAAACTTATGGCTGTGCAGCATTTAGGCAAACAATGTCATGAAACAGAAACGAAGAAGTAAAGAAATTCATGCAGGAAAGAGTGAAGTGTGACAAATTCGGCCTAATGTACTTCGGCCTTCAAAGTACTTATAAACATATTCAAAATAATACACAACCTCTCAGCTAACAGCCTACAACCACTCATAAAAACTAACGACAGCAAAAGACCAAGAAGAAAAGGAACCACAGACACCAACAGCACACCAAAGGAATTTGCCAAAACAAATCAGGCCACATCAAGAAGGGCACTCTCCCTGGCAGCGCCCGCTCTATGGAACTCCTTCCCAGATCACCTAAGATCAACCAAAGACCTCAAGGACTTCAGAAAACTTCTTAAAACAGCTCTATTTACAGAACACTTCAAGGACATCACCTGAACTGACTCCTATTTGCAGCACAACCAAGGCAATATAGATCATGACCCTAGCTCACCATTTTTACATGGCTCTATTCTTGTATATATGTATATTGCTCACTATGTATATAGCTCACCGATAAATCTAGCACACTGCACCACACATCACTCTTCTTAAACCTCCCACTGCATGCTACAGACCACACAATAATATCGATTGTTTGATGTGCTAAACCACTTTGATTTAATGATAAAGCGGTATACTAAATCTGTCTAAATAAATACATAAATAAATAAATAAATAAAATAAATAATGACAGGGTGTTATCCAGATTTGTTGATAACAGTCAAAAGTGTTACGTGCCAGAAGAATCACTTGCTGTAGATGAACAACTATTCCTAATGAAAAGCAGATGCAAATTCACGCAGTACATGCCAAATAAGCCAGATACATTTGGAATAAAGTTCTGGATCTTGGTAGAATTGCAGTCCAAATACTGTTTTAATGAGAAACCATATACTGGGAAAGATGATGAAAGAGTTAGCAGTTTAGGAACGCATATGGTCATGACTGTAATGCAGCCATATTATCAGCGAGGATACAACTTTATGGTCGATAATTTTTTTACGAGCCGTGACCTCGCTGAGAAACTATTGGAGAAGCACACTTCGTTGGTTGGGACCATTCGTCTGAATCGCAGAGAACTACCATCACTTACAAAACTCAAATTGTACCAATCCAAGTTCTACACCAATGTATCAATGACCGTAGTACAGTACCAGATGAAACAGAAGAAGACTTGCTGTTTTGTTGACTTTGCACAAAGGTGCGATATGTGAAACTAGCGGCAAGCTGAAGCCTGAAAGTGTGTTGTACTACAACAAGAATAAATGCGGTGTCGACACACTGGACTCAATGTGCCATCAAATGTCCACCAAATCTGCATGTTGTAGATGGACACTAGCCATTTTCTTCAATATTCATGACCTGGCGGCCATCAATGCCTGGATTATTTTCTGCAAGCAAACCAGTGTCACCATGGTAAGGAGACAGTTTCAACACACACTATCGGAGCAGCTGCGACAAACGTGTGCTGCTCGACGTTTGTACTATGAGTCAATGCCAGCCACGGTTGCGACAAACAAACTGGCAAAGCGAGTAACATGTGCAGTCAAGGCCAACTACAAAAGAAATTGCACTGTCACGCTGTGCGCTAAATGCAAGCGTCAAGTTTGCGGACAATGTCTGTCGATAATCTGCGCCAGTTGCACATAGACTCTAAATGTACAATAGCAAACCATACATGCTTATCCTGTTCATTCGTTAACTGACATGGACTTTGCAGTTACTTTTGAATTTGCAGTTACTTTTAAATTTAGTTAACACTGTTCTTATGTTAGTCGTTGTAAAAAAAACTGGTGAAAACCACTCAATTTTTTTGGTTGCGTCAATTGACATGCTTTGGAGCTTCTAGGTATAAATTCATTTTCCCGCTAGGTGGCACATCTGTCATTAACTTTTGATGCGCATATTTGAACATCTTGACCTCGCTAACAATGTCATGGAACATAACTGACATGGTTCTAGCAGTGGCGCTGGTATACAACTTCAAAGATGCATTTGCGTCAATTGACATATTTGGGGCTTCTAGTGTTAAAGAGTTATCTAGAAGGATTGGAGCTGCTTTGAATGTAACAGGAATAGTATTCCTTTTTAGCTTTAGAAATGCTTGCATGCAAAGATTCCCTGAATTTCTTCAACAAAGAATATGACTTTACTTTCCTCCAGGCCCTTTCTGCATGTTGAAATTGCCTTTTGAGGTATGAATGCTCTCATGATATGTATCATAGGCCTGTCTAAGGGTGGTATTGCAAAAGGAAACCTAGTCATTTATTGAGAGAGCGCCAAAATCAGAAAGGAAGGAACAACTACAAGCAAGGACATCAAAGTCAATATTCTTAGTGTTAGAAGTGAAAATAGCAGCTGTATTATCCAAATATTGTAGATGTGGAAGCCAATTCCATAACATGCATGCCATGTCCAAATCGAAAACAGGCCCGATTTTGCTCTGATTCCGCAGCTGTGGGTATAGGGTCTTTGGATTCTGCCTTTCCGGAATCAGGGACATAGCTGTTTCCACCGTAGCATGAGCAAACCACTATGGAGAAACATGGGTCCTGCTGTTATGATGATACACGGGTATACGCAGCTAATGGTGTGGATGTCCTCATCCTCATCATATTCTGAAAAGATGGACGTTTCCGATCCTGCCCATCTCCGCCACACACCTGTGGACATCTCAGATGGCCAAGCCTCCGCTGTTAAAATGCATATCTCCTAAGCTGCTCCTCTCACTGACAGTGTGGTACTGATGCAAACTACACATGCTGTAAATACTGAGGATATATAAATGTTCATGCAAACTACACTGGATATACTAGTCTGCTGCATGCCCAGAAAAGTGCAAGGTGATCTCAGTACGCTCAAAAATATAAAAACAGCAAGTAGAAGGTGATACATTTGTCATGACATACCTTGCATCAAAATATACATGGCAGTAGAAGAAATTCTTATTATTTCACTGGTCATCTCTAAAAACTGTCTTTACAATGCTAAGTATGGATCCTTACTAACCTCACACAATATGGTACTTTTGGGCATGTTTCAGTGCTGCTTGCACTGTTGAATGCTCTTATTCTGAAGGTCTCTTGTTATTGAAAGGGATATGTTTTCACATTTAGCTACAGAGAGCCTTTTGTGATTTTTCTGCCCTATCACACTGGCACCTGGTGATGCTGTGGTTATCCGTACAGTCCAGATACTGGCCAGGCATTCATGTCCCCCCTGAATTGCAGATGAGCACACCAAATCAGGGTAGTTATTAATGCCTCTTTAGCTTACACACCTCTGATTTCTATTCTTTATAACTGCATCTTGTGGTGTTTTTCCATACTGCAGTCCACCAATTTAGAACAGACTAGTCACCACCTTTATCCAAACACAGCAGAATATTTTCTAATAAGTGGCCTTATTCCATGTCTCTGACAGGTATAATGGACATGTCAGCACGGATCTCCCATTAACATACTTGGGCCTTTCCTGAATGCGCTTTATACGTCTCCACAGCAAACCATGCCCTTGTTCTGCCCCTTCTGGACATGTTCTGAGATTCCCATGTTAGCGAGATAAACATCTGTGGGGGATATGCACCAGAATATGCTCATAGACCTTTTCAGGAGATAAATGTCCCCAGTGCACGTACAAAGCCTTATTTTCTTTGTGGAATGACATCCAAACTGTATGAAGTGTACAGGAGACAAGATAATGGAATGACCAGAGCAAAAGACAAATATGAGCTGGTTAAAAAGGTAACTAGAGCGTCCTTAAAGGAGCAGTAAATTTGAGAGATTAAGATCATATTCCACATACCCTGGCTTAGAAGTGAGGTTCATGACCGCCATAGTATGCGCAAAACTAACCCATTAGGAGAAACTACTCCGAGAAAACAGAATGTCAAGATTATGACCTGCAGCATGCATAGGGATTTGAACATTCTGAATCATTCCTAAATCAGCCATGTGAACAAGGAGCCCTAGTTGAACGAGGAGTCTCAGCATAAATGTTACTATCTCCTAATATTTGCTACATTTTTGAATCACATGGAAACATCTGAAATGAGCTCCAACAGAAGATCCAAATTAAGATTTATAAGATAGAGAGGACAATAAAGTAGTAGAAGATAGAGTGGGTTGTGAATCTACACAGAAAAGCATAAATTCCTTGTAGGATGAAGGAAAATATAGTTCCAGGCATGAGACCTTAGACTGATTGTAGATCATGGCTACATCCCCTCCCATTCTGTGGAGGCAATGCTTCTAAAGGTAAGAGACTCCAAGGGGAACTACAGGAGGGGAGAGGCGAATCACTCTCCTGAAGGCAGGTCTCAGATACAAAAGATGCAAGGGAGTGTTAAAGAATGAGGGCATTGATAAGAGCTGTCATCTTTCTAATAGAACCACGAGGCCGCGGGCAGGGTCCCGGTGGCCGACTTTAACCGGACGTGCGGCCCGGCGCGGGGACCCTGCGCGCGGCCGAGTCGGGCGCGCGGGTGCGTCTTTTGAAATGATTGGCTCCCGTCATTCGCGGCCGTATGGGAGCCAATCATGGAGGCCATTTTTGCGAGGTGGGGGGGGGGGTGATTACCGGCCGGCAGCCTCCGCGTGTCAGTTCTTGTGGAGGCTGCGTGCTGGGTGCCGGCGTGGTCTTGCTGTGAGCTGCGGCGTTCGGTGCGGAGGCCTGAGAAGCTGTGGGGTTTGCCGGAGGGCTGAGGAGCTGCAGCTTTTTCTGTGGTTGTGCAGCTGCGGATCCCCGGAGGTGGTCAATTTTGTGTGGCTCGAGGCAAGTCCGGGCAGCTTTTAGGGGGGATTCGGGTGAGGAGCGTGGTAGTGTGTCTCTTGGGGGGTGGCCCATTTTCTCCGGGTGTGTTTTGGCAGCAGGCTGCGGTCAATTATCAAGGGGTTAGTTTTGCAGCTGTTTGCTTCAAAAAAATAAAATAAAATAAAATAAAATAAAATTTAATCCCAAATAAGATACAAGCCACATTCACAGCTTCTTTAAGCTGGGTGGTGTTTTTTCCCAGGGGTTTGAGTTTCTGGTCCTGGTAGGGAATGCCTGGGCCGCGCGGTCGGGCAAAATCTGGGGGCTTGGCCCCTGCAGGTGCTTCTGGGTCTGGGGTGCGGGGGAGGGGCGGGTCACGGTCTCGGGGGGAGGCTGGGTTGCCTGGCACTGGGGGTGGTAGGGGGAGGAAGGGTCGGGGGGTGCTGTGCGGGGGCAGAAGGGGGCAAAGGGGGTTCGTCTGCTTGGCAGGGGTGGGGGAGGTGCTCAGCCCCCCCGCAGAACGCTGGGGGTGAGTGGGGGGCTTCAGGGGGCGGAGGGAGCAGTGCGGGGCATCAATATGGGGGGTTGGGGAAGTGATGCGGGTCCGTCGGGGGGTGGGGGTGAGGCGGGGGCTGTTTTGGGGGTACAGGGGCCAGGGGGAGGGTTGCGGCCGGATGGGGCCCAGTGGGGCGCTGGCTATGGTGTGCCCGCTGGTTGGCTCTCAGGTACCGGTGGTTATGGTGCCTCCAGGGGGCCGTCCCCTTGGGAACGGTGGCTGAGTGGGGGGCAGGGTTCGTCTCGGGCCGACTGGGGTGGTCCTTGGCCTCCGGCTTGGCCCCTGGCTGTTCCCCCCCCCCCTGTTTTTCCTTTCATGTCTCCACAGGGGCAAGTCAGCCGACATGGACATCGAATCCAGGAAGCGAGAGCTGGTTGGGTCCAGTATCAGGAGCGGTGTCGTAGCAGGGAGTGGCGGCGGAGTCAGCGCGGGGGCGTCCCCTGGAGGTTGAGAGTGCTGGCGTCGAGGACATTCCTGTGGCAGCTGGGACGGATGCGGCATCGGCACCGGTTAGCGGTGAGCCTGGTGAGTTGCTTGGGGATATGGAGGATGGGGGGGTCTGGTCGCCCGAAGGCAAGGCGGGTAGGGGTTCGCGTAAAAAGCGTAGGCGGTCTTGTCGGCGGCGGCATAGCTCGGGTTCGTCCTTGTCCTCTTCCTCTTCGAGTGGTTCGTCTTTGGAGTCTGGCAGGGAGCTGGGTCGACACAACGGGGATGGTGGGGGAGGGCTGGCTCCCGGTGGGGGTGGGGGGGCCGCATCGGTGGTGGTTTTTCCGGAGCTGTGGGAGGGTGTGCCGCGTAAATTGCGGCGCAAGATCAGGAAGCGGCGCTATATCAATATCTTCCGCTTACTTGAAGGGAGGAAGCGCTCGGGTGAGAGTCGGAAGAAGAGGAAGGAGGATGAAAAAGCCGGTAGGGTTAAGAAGGTGGCGCGTAATGTGGCGAATTGGATGCATTCCTTTTTGAGGTTGGCCAGCGTGTGGGGTCGCCATGAGCCGGGGCAGTATGGTATGTTGCTTGCCTATGCCGATTCCATCCTGGAGGCGTCTCAGATGCATGATGGATGGGCTTGGCTGAACTACGATGAAAAGTTCAGGGATAAAATGGAGGAGAGTAGATCGCTTTTGTGGGGCACGCAGGACATTAACCTGTGGCTGACTCAGATGTCGGCTAGGTCTGGGGTCAGTGGGGGGGTGGAGGGAAGGGTAGTGGCGGGGTTGTGGGGGGGGGGCTGTGCGTTCCTTTCACACGGGGGCGATTGGGGTGCCGCAAAAGGCGGGCGCGGTGGGGAGCAGTGACCTGTGTTGGCGGTTCAACCGGTCCACTTGCCCTTTTCCCGACTGTAAATTTCGGCACTCCTGCTCCTTGTGTGGAGGTCCTCACTCCGCCACCAAGTGCGTTAAACAAGGCGCCACTGGCGCCGCCGGTCCTGCTCCTAAAGGGCAATGAGTGGCTTGGGCAGGCACCTTCTCCAATTCGTCTGAAGGCTTTGTTGGGATGGCTAAGTCGCTATCCTCGACGGCGAGAGGCGGTGATTCTGTCCTTTGGTTTTCGTTTTGGTTTTGTTATCCCGGCACTGGGTGTGGTGTCAGCGCCAAGTGCGCGGAACTCCCCGTCAGTGCGCCGATGGGCCCCGATCGTACAGGACAAATTTTTGGGGGAATTGCGGTTAGGGAGTGTGGCGGGTCCATTCGCGGAGCCCCCTTTTCCTGGCATGGTGATTTCTCCGTTGGGTATAGCACCCAAGAAGGAACCAGGGAAGTTCCGGTTAATTCATAATTTGTCCTGTCCGATAGGTGCTTCCGTTAATGATAGCATTCCACGTGAGTTTTGTACGGTCCGTTATGCGTCCTTTGATAAGGCGGCGCTGCTGGTGAGGGGGGCTGGTCGGTCGGCCCTCATGGCGAAAGTGGACATCGAATCGGCGTTTCGCTTGTTACCGGTCCATCCATCCTCCTTCCATTTATTGGGTTTTTGTTTTCAAGGGGGGTATTATTTTGACAAGTGTATGCCGATGGGCTGTTCGGTCTCTTGTGCTTATTTTGAGATGTTCAGTACCTTCCTGCAGTGGGTGCTAGTTCGGGTGTCCGGATTGTCAAGTGTGGTGCATTACCTTGACGATTTTCTGTTTGTGGGTTTGGCGCAGTCGGGGGAATGCCCGGAGATGTTAGCCGAGTTTGTGCGGCTGGCGCGAGAGTTCGAGGTACCGTTGGCAGACGGGAAGACTGAGGGTCCATCCACGCGGTTGACCTTTCTGGGAGTGGAGTTGGATTCGGTGGAGATGGTCGCACATTTGCCGCAGGACAAGGTTGATCGTTTGCGGATTTCGGTGGCTAACATGTTGTCGGCCCACAAGATTTCCTTGAGGGAGTTGCAGGCGCTGTTGGGGTCTTTAAATTTCGCGTGTCGGGTGATTACAATGGGGAGTGTGTTTTCGCGTAGGCTGGCATGCGTTATGGCCGGGGTGCGGAAGCCGCACCACCGGATTAGGGTCACTGGGGCAATGCGGGCGGACCTGATGGTGTGGAGTCGTTTCTTGGTAGACTTCAATGGGACTTCTGTTTTGATGGAGTCCGAGGTGTCTAGTGAGGCCTTACAGTTTTACACTGATGCGGTGGGGGGAGCGGGATTGGGCGTTTATTTCCGTGGGGCTTGGTGCGCGGATCGTTGGCCGGCATCCTGGCACGCTGTAGGACTGACCAGGAACATCACATTCTTAGAGCTCTTTCCGATTCGTGTGGTTTTAGAGCTATGGCCGGAGCGGCTTCGGAACCGAAGGGTGCTCTGGTGGTGTGATAATGAGGCGGTGGTCAGTGTGGTTAATCGCTACTCCCCTAGGTGCTTGAAGGTGGCGGGCTTGATGGTGAAGTCGTCCTGGCCTGTTTGCGCTTGAATGTGTCGGTAAGAGCGCAGCACATCCCGGGATGCACTAACGAAATCGCTGATGCTCTTTCTCGTTTTCAGTGGGAACGGTTCCGGGCTCTGGCCCCAGAAGCGGACAAGGACGGATCGGTGGTCCCAGAGAGCTTGTGGAACATTGGCCTCGCGAGATGCTAGAATTGCTGAAGAACTCGGTGTCTGCGGGGACTTGGTCTGCGTATAAGCGGGGCTGTGACCGGGTGGTCGCCTTTTTGGTGGCTCAGGGGTGGCAGATGGGTGGGGTTCCAGAGGGTTTGATTGGTCTCTATATTGTGGATGCCAAGCGCGCCGGTTTCTCTCGCTCAGCGGTGCGTGCACACTTGGCAGGATTTAACTTTTTTGCAAGCGCGGTGGGTTGGGGTTTGCCTGCGGGGGGGGGGGGGTTGGCCGTGGTGGCTTTTGCATGGGTGGGAGCGCGTTCAGCCTACACCGTGGGACTCGAGATTGCCCATTACGCATGAGCTCCTGGTGAGGGTCTGCGGGGCCTTAACGCAGGTAGCCTCGTCTGCGTACGAAGCTTCTTTGTTCCAGGTGGTGTTTTGCATCGCCTTTTTTGTTGCTTTTCGAATCGATGAGTTGGTCGCGGACTCTGGGCGGGGGGGAGGGGTTGGGGGGCTGCAGGCGCGGCATGTTCGGGTAGAGGGCGGGCAGTTGCGGATCCTTTTGGTGCGCTCTAAGACGGATCCACGGGGTAAAGGTTTGTGGGTTTTGCTGGGCAAGGTTGGGGACCCGCGGGCTTGCCCGGTGCAGGCGGTGCGGCGGTATTTGTCGGTGCGTCCGGGGTTAGCGGATAGTTTTTTCGTGCATTCGGACGCGCGGGTTTTGACCCGTTTTCAGGTATCGGCGGTACTGCGCCTGGCGTTGCGTGCGGTGGGGGAGGACCCTGTGCGGTTTTCGCCACACTCCTTTTGTATTGGGGCTGCTACCACCGCGGCGGCGGCGGGATTGCCTAGTCAGGTGATTCAGGACATAGGTCGGTGGCGCTCTCAGGCTTTTAAAGGCTATGTGCGGCTGTAGGAACTCGGGTAGGGGGTCCGGTCTTTAACTGTTTATTTCTTTTGCAGATGGGGGTATCGGGCCTGGTGACTGTTGGGTTGCTGGCCATTCTTTTGTCCACTGGGCGGGTCAGCGTGCGGCTGCCCGGCCTATTGGAGTTAATTTGGGACTGGACCCGGCGGTGGTGGCTGTGACATGGCTGGGCGTTCGAGGACTTCGCTGGTTGCAGTTGCTGCCTTTGCTACAGCGCCATGGGAGGACGTCTCAGTGGCAGGCTGCCCTGATTGTGCACCTGGGGGGCAATGACCTGGTGTCCTGGTCTTGCCGGCAGCTGATCCGGGCTGTGCAGGATGATTTGGGGGTGGTTCTTTGGATGTTTTCAGGTGTTATATTGCTGTGGTCGGACATTATTCCAAGGCCGGCCTGCTGGGACCAGCGTCGCTGGTCACGGGGCTTGACCAAGATCAATCGCCAGATTGGTCACTGGGTTTGTGAGAGGGGGGTTACCAGATCTTGCATGACTGGGTGGACGTTGGGTGTGCAGGGCTCTATCGGGCTGATGGGGTCCACTTGTCCCCAGTTGGTACGGACTTGCTCCTTAATGACTGGCAGGAGGCCTTGGAATATATGTCTGTCCAAGATGTGCGCTGTTCGCAGCTTCGGGTGGGGGTGTGGGCGGCACATAAACGGAGTTATGTGCCGGTGGCGGGATCCCGGAGGTTTCCGGGGTCCGGAGCAGCAGTTTATATTTGGGCGGGGGCGGGGTGCCCCTGACCCGGTCAAACCTCGAACGACTTTTGCTAAGGGCATGGCGAAGTCAGGAAAGGGGCATGGCAACTTGCCGGGTGGCAAGTATGGCATTAGCAGTGGCAGGCACTTTGCTAAGGTATGGCTGGTGCAGCCGGGTGCCGCTAATGGGGGATAGGAAGTTTAATGTTATCTTGTTCTAATTGCTGTTGGGTAATAAAGTTGCGACCAGTTTGTGTTCCATGAAATTATAGTGCTGTGTCTTTTGTCGGGGTTGGGTGGGGTGGGGGTAGGGCCGTTGGGGGGGGGGATTGGAAGGGTGGGGCCCGGAGTGCCGGGTCCGCCTGCCCCGGTTACCACGAGGCCGTGGGCAGGGTCCCGGCGGCCGACTTTAACCGGGCGCGCGGCCTGGCACGGGGACCCTGCGCACGGCCGATTCGGGCGCGCGGGTGCGTCTTTTGAAATGATTGGCTCCCATCGGTCACGGCCGTACGGGAGCCAATCATGGAGGCCATTCTTGCGAGGTGGGGGGGGGGGTGATTACCGGCCAGCAGCCTCCGCGTGTCAGTTCTTGTGGAGGCTGCGTGCTGGGTGCCGGCGTCCCTCCCTCCCTCCCTGCCTTGGGGCGGCGGGGGGGCTATGGGGTGTTGCAGCTTGGGGGTGTGGGATCCCGGAGGTTTCCGGGGTCCAGAGCAGCAGTTTATATTTGGGCGGGGCGGGGTGCCCCTGACCCGGTCAAACCTCGAATGACTTTTGCTAAGGGCATGGCGAAGTCGGGAGAGGGGCATGGCATCTTGCCGGGTGGCAAGTATGGTATTAGCGGTGGCAGGCACTTTGCTAAGGTATGGCTGGTGCAGCCGGGTGCCGCTAATGGGGGATAGGAAGTTTAATGTTATCTTGTTCTAATTGCTGTTGGGTAATAAAGCTGCGACCAGTTTGTGTTCCATAAAATTATAGTGCTGTGTCTTTTGTCGGGGTTGGGTGGGGTGGGGGTAGGGCCGGTGGGGGGGGGGGTTGGAAGGGTGGGGCCCGGAGTGCCGGGTCCGCCTGCCCCGGTTACAGGGTTTAAATAAAACTAAATTAACTGAAGAAGAAACTCTAGGATAAGGGTGAGTGGATGTGGTGATAGGGCAATAAGTCAAATGCCTTACTTGAGGTTGCTGATGGCGAATGGTTAGAAATGGAGGTCTGCAGCCATAGAGTGCCAAAATAAATACTGAATACATATCCTGTGAAGCAAGACAAAGAGGAAAGATGTACAAGTATAGGAAGGAGATAGCCAAGAAGGCAATCATAGTCATTATCAACGAGAAGCCTAGGGGAATAGTAAGATGCTTCACAGCAATGCCCCAAGGAGCACTATCTGCACTTTTTTGCCACATTAGCTGCACGTTAGTCTAACGCACTTTAGTAAACAGACCTCGGCATGTAGTTTATTTCTCCTAGAGAACTTTAAAGGTATGTATTAATGAAATATAGTAAGAAAGAATTTTAACCAAAATAAACTATTGGACTAATTTGGGTTAGTTGCTCCTCTAACTATGCTCTGTAATGACATGACAACGGAATATGACTGAACCCTCCTTAAATCGATTAAGGTTGACCCCCTTCAGGTCAGAAAAAAGGTCTGTGGCGAGGGCTCTGCAGAGAGGATATAAATGTCTTTTTTCCAGCAAAAGTTAAATCCTCACAAAGAATGAAAGTAATAAAACTAAAGGTAAAAGCAAAAGCTTTAACATGTGGATGAAATGTGTCTCTTAGACATTCGTATTCATAGCCGGTTGTAGGAAATATTCATGACTAATATTAAACTAAGCCCAGAATTAGGAGAAAGGCAACAGACATATATTGAAGTGAGCATTTTATTATGTGCCACGTCAGTCAGATTAAAGAAAAGAGTGCATGACACCAGCAGGATATTGCATGTATATCTAGCAATCTATTTATATGTGACAGGGAGTGTTTCATTTCTGAAAACAGTGACAAACCAGTGAAATAACTCCTCTCTTTTTAAATTTCTATTGTTTGAATGTATATGTTTTAAAATATCATTTAAAAATGCAATTAACAGAATGCAGATAAATGTGCTTTTAAATTAATCATGACATTGAAAAGAGGAAGGAGGAGGAGAAATTTAACCATGGAAAAGGTTGTCAAGTGTAATCAGACTATGCTCTAAGGTTGGGGAAATTCATATCAGAACATTTTCAAAACTGATTTATTTGGTAGTAAAATGGCTTTAAAGACAGGGGAAACTAAAATCACAGTGAATGTTTTTAGTATCCATCAGGACTGATTACTTATGCTAATGAAATTGCATTAACAATAATTGATAAAGTAAGCATATTTTAAATTAGGAATAATATCATCAGAATTATTAAATGTTATTGTTTGTATTATAAGACTACATTAGTACCTACTTGCAATTGTCCATTCTACTAGACATCTGAGATTTAACCTGCTAAAACTAAGTAGAGAAAAACATCTTATGCTTGCATTACTCATGAGCATATACTGCCTTGATGTTGGTTTCAAAAGGCAATTTATTAAATCAAATAAACATTTAACAATACAAATGATATCCTATGTATAGATAAATAACCAGGTAGAGTGCATATATATTATTTTCCTGTATACATATTTGTTGGTTTTAAAAAAAAGACTGTCGCTGAACTCAATGACTTCATTACCTGCAAAGATAAAATGCAAGGAAATGATTTTCAGTTCTCAGTTAATGCACCTGAAAGACCAGAACTGGTATTGCAGCAAGACAAAATACTAATCGATGGTCAATTGACTTTATTTCCTTTTCTCATACTGTAATATGTATGAATCTTACTTGTTTTCAAGTGAGAATAGCAAAGACAGTGTCTGACCATTAGTGCATAACGCGTGAGAAATGAGAATCACCATGATTCCAGATGAACCACATCAAGCTGAAGTCTCCAAGTGGTAACGGCTATTACCATTGTCAGATCTCTCAGTTTATTTCATGAGACCAGTAATATCTGAATAGCACATTTGGGGGAGCTAGAAGATAGATGCAATCAGAGTAAGCCTTATATATCAGTAATGTCAAATTTCATTTTTTTCACAATCTTGCCTTCTTTGTTCAAAAAGAGACTTCCATTTTAAACTGTAATATCTGAGTTTTGAAACAGATGTTAAGGCATCTTGTTGGCAAATTCCGTTGGTTAAGTTTCTTATTTAACTACTTCTCATATCCATTAAGGTGAACATTAGTTAAGAAACAATTAACTCCTTCCCTCACATCTTTCTAGAATTTGCTGGTAAAGATTACATAGTTTTGAGATGCTACCCAAAGAAACACACTAATGTCAATATTTGGCAGTGTGTATACAGAGATAAAACGTATAGCAAAATTTTATTTCTATCCTTATGTCTATCTCAATGGTTCTGAACCCAGTCAGCAGTAATTAGACAACTAGGATCTGGATTAGACTTGGTAAATGTTTCTGATAATATTCTTAGATATGGTTTCACAGAATTTCTGGCACAAGAACATGGTAAAATAAAAATATTTAGAGTACATTTCTACCACAGAAGTCAAGAGATTCATAAGGCAAAAAAATCCAGTAAGCATTTTCCATAGAGTTCCAGACCAGACAACATTTGGGCCATTAGGAAACAGGAATGAAGATCACCAGAAAAACAAGAATTAAGAGCAGGCTAGCTGTTTTGCAAGATATCTGTCTTCTAACCCAAAGGTCACTGTTTAGAGGCCTGCCTCTGTCTGTGAGGAAAAAAAAAAGCTAGTTGAGTTTTTGCCTAAAAACCTCCTTTCAGCTATGTTTTTCGTTTGGGCAGCAGCCACAGTTATCTCTTTAATTAACAAAATTGTCCTGAAATTAAAGGGGCATGTTTACTAAACTGCGGCAACGTTACAGACCGCACGTTAGGTAACATTAACAATCGTTAGGTAACGTTAACGCGTGGTATGTAGCATTAACGCGCATTAACATTACCTAATGATCATTAACGTTCCCGGCCGCAGTAAACACCGCAGAGGGTGGAGAGAGGGTGGGGGAAGGGGTCAATGGACAGGGAGTGGGCGGGGAGAGGCTCCCTGCACACTAACGTGCTGAACTGAAGGGCTGAATCCTACCGCGAATGAAAACCTGCCGTTAGATGCACATTTGCAGGAGAGAGAAACTATTTAAGTGTCAGCAATGTACAGCATAGACAGGGAGCCCAAGAGACGTGATAATAGTGGTCCATTTCCGGAAACAGCATAGTGCCCAAGTATGAAAGGCCACTATGGCGATGGTGCAAGTGGGGCATAGGGGGCTGCAGGCGGGACATGTAGCGGGGGAAGCTGGGGCACAGGGTGGACTAGGCGGGCGCCTAGGTGGCACATAGGAACATAGAAACTGGAAATCAGCATGACAGCAGATGATAAAGGCCAAACACAATCCACCTACATCTACCTGGTCCACCCGAGCTAAAAGTTGCCAGGGTACTGACCTGACATCCCCCCAGCCAAACCTCCCCCAAGCGGAAGGGACAAACTATTGGTAGGCGGTGATGGGGGGGATGTGAGGATGCTCATGTATGCCCCATGCCCCAGACCCCGCTCCCTAGGCGACCACCTACCCACACAGTGGATGCCCTGGGACTGCGCACTACCAGCACCGACAGCATATGGTCATGTCAGCATGGCAGGGGGGGTGCCCGTGCTGGAGGGGGCAGTGGCACCTGCCTGCAGTGGACCTATGCCATGCCCTGTACCAATACGTGGTGTGCAGTGCAAATAAAAGGTCTGGCTGAGGAAAAGTACAGGTAGCCCCAGGGACCATCATGCATCTGTGGCAACAGTGTGGTACAGTACACCCAGCCAGTGTGTCCAGAAGCAGAGGGTCACAGGTTCAAGCCCCAGCTGTAGATCCTGCAGAGCATGTCCCTATATCTTACCCTATAAAGCAGATACAATAGCAACATGTGCAAAGACCAAAGCAGCAGCAAACAGTGGTACAAACACCCACACACACAGGCTCCACAATCCAAAGATGCATGGAGAGTCAGGCTGTTGGCCACAGCATTGAGCTGCAGTTATCACCAGAGCACCACTACTACCTCCTGCACAGTTTAGCAATGTCAGCACTGTGATCAGGACCAGTGTGGCGGGCAGGGTTGCCAACCACCCCTATCTTTGCACAATGCTGCAATAGGAGTGTGTGTGTGTGTATGTCTTTCCATTGTTTTATGGCTGCCCACACCTCACCGGGCCCACAGTGCTCCACTGTTACCAGCGTTAAGCTGAATATGTGCATAATGAGGAGCAAGGTGTTGTGGGTATGGCCCAGACAGGGCGGATTGGCCAGGATGCATCTTCACAGGGTGTGGGGCAATGGCTGGGACACTGTAGTGCCCGACCATTGCCTGCATGGCAGGGTGGCCACAGCATGGCATGCTGGGAGGCCACTCACTCTGACCGAGCAGTGACCATGGCATGTCTAGGTTCTCACATAGCGCTCTACACTATCGATCCCCAGTGATTTTTTTGTGTTCCCAGTGCTTGGAAGTTAATTACTGAAATGCCTATTTGGTGCACATACTTCTTTTGTGAGTATACACTATGGACTGGCTAGTAGACTGTCTGCAGTTAAACAATGCATTGTTGGAACATCTATAAGGTGCAGTCTGACTGTGCTGTTTGCTGGTGACTAACAGACAGTGGTGCAAGGCAGTTGGGGTTTTCTAGAGCTAACCCCATCATTGCTGCTGGTCTTCCACTGCCCCAGCCACAGGTATGGTGCTGGCCCACCAACGCTGGACGGCTGTCTTATACCAGCAGGATGGAGCTGGGGCTCCTGTCCCTTATCTGCAAAAGGGTGATGTGAGCCCTTTGGGGTATGTACTGTATACCACTTTGACCTATAAAGGCACTGCTACACAAACCTTATGCAAGTCTGGAAACCACTCTGCCCTGATAACAGGTGCCTATGTCAGCCAGACCCTAACATGGGGTACACACTAATCTGTGTGGTGTCTGGTCCCAGAGAGCCACATGTGACTGCAGGATAAAGATGGACACCAAATTACCTTCAACTGCACTGCAAGGAACACCTGTCACCCACTTGTAGGGTCCATCTCTAGCACCACATGTACTGCGGACCTAGTGCTGGGCACCCATCCTATCCCACAGGGAGAACACAGAACCTGCACAATGGTGTGGTCTGTAGCTACTCTGTGCCAGTATCGTGCACTGTCAGTTCGTCTTTCCAAGATGAGGTACCGGAGAGGTGCAGACCCCATTTGCTGATCAGCTGTAGACAGCTATTCAGCATGTGCATTGCATCATGGGTACTGGTGGGGTTACCCTATCCCGGCACTCAGAGCAGACAGTTTGTGCGGTGACCTTCAGTCCTTCTGTACCCAGCCATTGTTGTGATATACACCACAGAGGTATAGCCTACTGGTTAATACAATGCCATTCTTGGCAGTGTTCATAGGCTCAATTTCTCATTGTTCTCTCCTCTCATGCCTGTAACAAATAGCGTGCATGCCTGTAACAGTCATATTTTTGCAGATCTGTGCTGCCAGCCCATAATACCCTCGCCACAATTGCCAACATTCCCTCGGTCCGTCTATCTGTGTCTGTCAGCTGTGTAGAGTCCTGTCTGCCTGTGCAGGCTGCCACCCCATGTCCTGCACTGCTACCCTTTCCTGCATTGCGCCTCATCGTGCTTGCCTCACCTGCGCCTGATCTGCATGACACCACCACTCCTCTGTCCACCCATCATTGTAACTATCCTGCCACCTCCTCCTCCACTGGGGGACACGTATTCCAATCATCTGCCATCAACTGTCTTTCTAGTACTTTACTTTGCCAAAACCCTGTGCTGTGGTACAGTTGCCCCCACCATGTTTGTTATCAGTACTGGCAGCCACATGGGCTGCCCACAGATATGGCGGGTCCTGCGGCTCCCAGCTCTCCCTCCTTCACTCACCTGTTCATTGCCTTTCCTGAGTGCTTTATCTAGTATTGGGGCTACATCTGTCTCTGTTCCTCAGAGGTCATGGATGTCATCCTGCAGCACCTTGAAGCCCCTAGGAGACACTAACCTAGGGCACCGTACCCTTGTTAGGCCACCTTAACCTATGGTTCCATAGCCCAGGGTGCCTTCTAGAGTGCCCTGTCCAGGGGTGCCTACTATGGTGCTTAGCCTAAGGAGCCCTATAGGGTACCTTATGAGGAACCTTACAAGGCACCTTACAAGGCGCCTTTCAGGGCGCCTTACAAGGCACCTTACCGCGCCTTACAGGGAACCTTACAAGGCGCCTTGTAATATGCCTTGTAAGGTGCCTTATGAGGCACCTTGTAACGTGCGTTAGTTTGTAACATGCATTAGCTGATACAGCTTGCTGTAACGATGCACAGCCCACGCCTTTATATGGGCATCTGTACCTTTACCACGGAACCTAACATGAGTGACATTACCACAGTTTAGTAAACATACCCCAAAATGTATAAAAATAAATCAAAAAGAAAAAAACCCGCAAACAGCACAGGAAGCTAAACAAAATTCATTTTTTTTTGTCTGCACATCCCTATCCTGTAGAATTGACTACTCAGCTTCCTGGGAACTCAGATATGGAGAGCCCCAAGGCTTTAGCATCTACAATTCTCCTTAATTTGGGTAATATGATAATAATTTGTTTTCATTTATACATTGTCTTTTCTTCTCCTGCCTTCCAGTGCCTTTTTGAAACAAGGCTTACTTTAATTAGTGGTTTGCGATGGTGAGTCACTTCTTCTTCCTTTCTTTCCCCTTTGTTTTTTAGTTGTAATGTGAACCAGTGGTAAATGTTGTGCTATTCTTTCCCTTCCTATTTATGTATCCTATTTTTGTTATTTATTTCTGTCTGAGTCATTGTTCTGCTACATCCTAATATTGTAAACTGTGATGAAGATAAATTACTTAGGCATGTAGATAGCTGGGTGGCTGGTGGAGGTGAAGGTCATCTGGTAACATGCCTGCTTGGTGCGAAGGTAGCAGACCTCACACACCACCTAGACAAGGTCTTAGATAGTGCTGGGGAGGAGTCTGCTGTCTTGGTACATATTGGGACCAATGATATAGGAAAGTGTAGTAGGGAGGTTCTAGAGGCCAAATTTAGGCTTTTAGGTAGAAAGTTGAAATCCAAAACTTCCAGGGTAGCATTTTCTGAAATGCTTCCTGTCAACACACAAGACCCAAAAAGTGGGCAGAGCTCTGGAGTCTCAATGCGTGGATGAGATGATGGTGCAAGGAAGAGGGGTTTGGATTTGTTAGGAAATGGGCTAACTCTGGGGAAGGGAGAGGCTTTTTTAAAAGGATGGACCCCACCTTAACTAGGATGGAAGCAGGCTGCCTTCATTAACCTTCAAAAAGGAGAGAGAACAGCTTTTAAACTGAATAATCGGGGAAAACCAACAGTCACCCAAGAGCACATGGTTTAGAAGAATGCATCCTTGAAGGATACTAGCAAAAGAGGAAAGTTGGGACATCTTGACTGAAGGGTTCCAATAAAGATAAAAGTTGCTCAGATCCCCTTAAATACAGAGCAGACAGAGATGAAAGATTCCATTTACCCCTATCAACTGATAACCAGATTAATATGAATAAAATACATCCTCTAAAATGCCTGTATGCAAATGCTAAAAGTCTAAAAAATAAGATGGGAGAGCTAGAATATGAAGCACTAAATGAAAGGTTAGATATGCTTGGCATCTCAGAGACCTGGTTGAAGGAGGACAACCAATGGGACAC
The DNA here is from genome assembly GCA_033557465.1 of Ichthyophis bannanicus. NCBI lineage: Eukaryota > Metazoa > Chordata > Amphibia > Gymnophiona > Ichthyophiidae > Ichthyophis > Ichthyophis bannanicus. The sequence goes on along the minus strand of CM066031.1, from coordinate 1,569,951,586 downwards.
TGTGATATCTGGGTACAAACTATATTGCAACGATAAGGTAGATCAAATTGGTGGAGGGGCTGCACTCTATGTTAGTGAGGACATTGAGTCACACAGGATAAAAGTTTTGCAGGAAACAAAATATACTATAGAAGCTCTATGGATAGAAATCCCATGTAAAAAGGGGAAAGCGATGGCAGTGGGGGTATACTACTGACCACCTGGTCAGAATGAACAGATGGATGATGAAATGCTAAAAGAAATCAGGGAAGCTAACAAAATTTCAACAATGTAATAATGGCTGATTTCAATTACCCCGGTATTGACTGGGTCAGTGTCAAAGCAGGACATGCTAGGGAGATAAATTTTCTAAAAGAAATAAATGACTGCTTATTGGAACAGCTAGTTAATGAACCAACAAGAGGGGAAGCTATTTTGGACCTAGTCCTTACTGGAATACAGGATCTGGTGCAAGTGATAAGGGTGTTGGGGCCACTTGGCAATAGTGATCATAGCACAATCACATTTTGATTTAATAAATGGAAGAAGGATGGCAAGTAAATCTACAGTACTACCTTTAAACTTTCAAAAGGGAGACTATGATAAAATGAGGAAAATAGTTAAGAAAAAACTAAAAAGAGCAGCTGCAAAGATTAAAGATTTACATCAAGCATAGGCTTTTTTAAAAAATACTATATTGGAAGCCCAGACCATATGTATTCAATGCTTTAAGAAAAGTAGAAGGCTAGCCAAAAAACTGCCAGTATGGTTAAAGGCAAGGTCAGAGAGGCTGTTGTAGTTAAAAAAGCATCTTTCTGGAAATGGAAAAAGGAGCCAAATGATGAAAACGGGAAACAACATAAGCACTGGCAAGTTAGATGCAAGACATTGATAAGGCAGGCATAGAAAAAAAAATTAAACAAGCTTACCGTGGAAGCAAAAAAGCATAATAAAAATGTTTTCAAGTATATTAGGAGTGGAGGAGTGGCCTAGTGGTTGGGACAAGGTACTTCAGGCCGGAAGGTTGGGGGTTCAAATCCCACTAAAGGACAGCAACCTTGGGCCGGAAGGACTGGGGTTTCTAGTCCCACAGGTGCTCCTTGTGGTCTTGGGCAAGCCACTTAACCCTCCATAGCCCATGTTCCCTGTAAAATAGTTATCTCCAAGTTATAATGCCCTGTTCAATGCAATTTCAGTTTGCTCAATGTAAACCGCACTGATGCAGAATAGCGTGGTATATAAGAGAATGTAAATAAATAAATATTCATAGCATAAAACCTGTGAGAGAATCAGTTGGACCATTAGGGGTAGATTCTGACCTGTGTTTAGTGGGGATATACATCCGGGTTGGACATATATCCCTGCTAACTGCCAGGATGTGAATTCCATCCACACAGCTCCCCACATGTACAACAGAGATGTGCGGGGAACTCTGTATGGGGGTAGGCCAAGGAAGAAGTGAGGGCTGGCTGGAGGCGTGACTCCTAACTGGATGTACAGGGATGATTTTGGGGTTGACCCTGTATGTTTGGGGTCAGCCATTTGGATAAGGGAGATATTACACCTTGGAGATGAAATAAGCCCCCCTAGACAACAGCCAATGCTCACTCCGGGCAGGAAAAAAGAGGTAAGGGGATATAGGGGTTTCTGCGCAGCCCAACCCTGGTCGCAACAGGCCTAATCAGGGGTTGGGTGAGGGGAAAGTGTCATTTCAGGGTCTACCAGGGATTGTGACTCCTGCATGGAGCAGCGGTGGCATGACAACATGAAGCCATGCCACCAGGGCTCCATGCAGGGGCCTGGATGGGCAGCAAGATAAGTGGCTGAATGTCTAGGGGCACAGAATTTGGGCAAAGTTGGACAATCTGGGCCGGGTGCACCTGATTCAGATCCTGCAGGAACATGTAGCCCCCATGGGATCAGAATCACATGCAATTCCGGCCCATCCAGATACCATGCGTCCAGACGGGCTGGAAGCACCCAGATCTGAATTAGCCTCTTAGAGGATAGTTCAGTCTTTACTGAAGAAGATGTAGCCTGAAATGGTATTTAAAGGTGAGGCTTCGGACAAATTGAAAGAAATATCAATAAACCGGGAAATGTATTACAATTATATGATAAACTGAAGAGTAGCAAATCACCTGAACTGGATGGCATACATCCAAAGGTATTCAAAGAACTGAAATATGAGATTGCAGACCTACTATCTGTGAGCTATCATTAAAAACATCTGTAGTACCAGAAGACTGGAGAATGGCCAATGTAATACCAAATTTTAAAAAGGGTTCCAGGAGTGATCCAGGGAACTATAGACTGATGAGCTTGACGTAAGTACAGGGAAAAATGGTAAAAACTATTATAAAGAATAAAATTACTGAACATGTAGATAGTCATGGTTTAATGGGAGAAAGCCAACATGGATTTGGCCAAGGAAAGTCTTGTCTTACCAATCTCTTGAATACTGTATTTTTTGAAGGTATGAATAAACAGGTAGATAAAGGTGAGCTAGTTGATATAGTGTTTCTTGATTTTCAGAAAGCCTTTGACAAGGTCCCTCATTAGAGATCGTTGGCAAAATTAAAAAGGCATGGGATAGGAGGCAGTGTATTATTGTGGATCAGGAACTGGTTAAAAGATAGAAAGCAGAGAGTAGGGCTAAATGGCCAATTTTCTCAATGGAGAAAGATAAACAGTGAAGTACCCCAATGAAATGTGATTGGCCTGTGCTTTTTAACATATTCATAAATGACCTCGAAATGAGAACGAGTGAGGCGATCAAATTTGCAGACACAAAATTATTCAAAGTTATTAAAACCCAAGAGGATTGTGAAAAATTGCAAGAGGACCTTGATAAATTTGAAGACTGATGTCCAAATGGCTGATGAAATTGAATGTGGACAAGTGCAGAGTTATGCACCTAGGGAAGAACAACCCAAACTATCTTCACACAATACAAGGTTCCACATTAGGAACCACCACCCAGGAAAAAGATTTTGGAGCCATTATGGATAATATGTTGAAACCTTTCGCCCAGTGTGTGGCAGAGGACAAGAAAGCAAAGAGAATGCTAGGAATCATCAGGAAAGGAATCCAGAATAAAACCAAGGATATTATAATGTCTCTGTATCATTTCATGGCGCGATCTCACCTTGAATACTGTGTGCAATTCTGATCGCCATATCTTATAAAGGATATTGCAGAATTAGAGGTACAGAGAAGAGCCACCAAAATGGTAAAGGGATGGAAGGATACCCCTATGAGGAAAGACTTAAAAGATTAGGGCTTTTAAGCTTGGAAAAGAGGGCTTAGAGGAAATATAATAGAGGTCTATAAAATAATGAGTGGAGTGGAATGGATAAAAGTAAATTGATTGTTTATGCCATCAAAATATAGAAAGACTAGGGGACATGCAATGAAGCTACAGTGTGACTTATGTAAGACTAATAAGAGGGCTTTTCAACTTGGAAAAGAGATGGCTGAGGGGGGATATGATAGAGACCTATAAATTAATAAATGTAGTGGAAGGGGTAAATATAGATCGGTTGTTTATGCCATCAAAAATCAGAAAGACTAGGGGACGCGCAATGAAGCTACAATGTATCCCATTTAAGATTAGTACTCAAACTCTGGAATTTATTGCCGGAGGATGTGGTAAAGGCTATTAGTGTAGTTGGGATTAAGCAAGGTTTAGACAACTTCTTGAAGGAAAGGTGTATAAACAATTATTAAAGAGCACCCAGGAAATCCACTGCTTACCCTGGGACAATTGTGGAACCTGTGCACCCTTTTGTAATCCTACGAGGTACTTGTGACTTGGATTAGACACTGCTGGAAGCAGGATACTGGACTTGACGGACCTTGATCTGACTCAGTATGGTATTTCTTATGTTCCTTTTGTCAAATAACGGTATATCAAATTGCAGAAAGTAAATAAATGACATTCAAAAAGAGGTGATTTCTAGGCTTGTTAAGACATTGAAAATAAGCCCAGGTAAGTCAGACCTTCTTTGGGTTAAGAAACTATTGATTAAATCAATTAGTCCAGTAATAGAATTGGATGGTAAACTATTGCCTAACAAGGATGAAGCATGATTTTAAACACAGTGGTACATGCAGAGCTGGTAATGAAGCCCCATGTTGGGAAAGTGTCTAGGATCTGTCTTTTTTATTTAGTGCCAGCTGTGGATGATCAGTTCTTAAAAAACAAGAGTCTGATTGCTCTGTGTCTCTTTTCAACAGTAGATTGGATTATTTTAATACAGAGGTGACTGATTTACCTAAGTCTTCTTTTGGTAAGCAGCAAAGTATTCAGAATCTAGTGATATGCCCTTTGATGTCACATTTTGACCAAGACTCACCATCCCTGCATCCTTACTCAGGCTTCCCATGAAATATAGCATAATATTTTAAATGCTAGCGTTTGCATTTAAATGTTTTCATGGATTGTTACAGTCTTACCTTAGTAACAAGCCGATGCAGAAAGTCAGCACTAGACCCATGCTGAAGCAATTTTTTTACATTCCTGACAATGCACACATTTTAGCGTGCAATGCAAGAAAGATGGGTATGCAAATGAACACAGCGTTAACTGTGCACATGCAAATGAGCCACCGCAGCATTAAACTACGAGAGCAACCCAAACACATGTGCACAAGAAGCCTGCGCTAGTTTGGCTTGCTGTCCGGGCACCATGTGGCTAATTTGCATATCAGTCCCGACAGTATTTTGATGACATCAGAGATGTTTGTGGCATTGGGAAAAGCCCTCAATGCCATCAAAATACTGTCTGAGGCTGGTGTCCGACAAAACCGAATCCCTGGCGGCCCAGTGGCCCCATCCCCTGTCTTCCTTGATGGCATTGGCAAAAGCCCCAAATGCCATCAAGCACTGTCGGGGGCCTGTGCCCCAACAGAAAGTAAGTACCTGGTAGACTAGCGGCCCCTGTACCCCTACCCCCAAGTGAAATAAACTAAAAATCACCTGGTGGTCTAACAGGGTTGGATTTAGGGGCTGCTATATCACCAGGTGATTTTTATTTTATTTTACTTGGGGGTGGGGGGTACAGGGGCTGCTAGACCTCCAGGTGATTTTTAGTTAATTTTACGTGGGGGTGGGGGTTCAGAGGCCACTAAACCACCAGATGATTTTTAGTTTATTTTACATGGAGGTGGGGGTACAGGGGCCACTAGACCACCAGGTGATTTTTATTTTATTTTATTTGGGGATGGGGATACAGGGGCCACTAGACCACCAGTTACTTACTTTCTGTCAGGGCACTGACCCTCAACACTGTTTTGATGGCATCTGGGGCTTCTCCCAATGCCGCAGTCATCCCCAATGCCATCAAAATACTGTCTTGGGGGGGGGGGGGGGGCGGGTCGGGAACGGGGAAGCTTGGCCACCAGGGGTTCTTTTTTGTCGGGCATGGCCACAACAGTGCTTTGATGGCATCAGGGGCTTTTCTCAATGCCGCAATCATCTCAGGAGAAGATGATCAAAGGCATCAGGGAAAGCACCCGGTGCCATCAGAATACTGTCAGGGGCATGTGTTCGAGGTTTAAGTTACCTCAGATATTGCATTAAGCATTTTGGCGTAATGGCTGCTTGCAAAATCCTCTATTCCTGTCTCTGCATCGGGCATAGCCATGATTTGCATATCAGACCATTATGTGCAGATGATTAAAATACATTAAAATACATTTAGATACGCATAGCGTTAATTGGGCACTAGTTTTTCCATCGGTGTTTATGTCTGTTTTCTGCATTCAAAAGGACCGTAAATTGTGCTTAAACATAGCATTATGGGTTCATAAAGACCGTGCTAGCTTTCTGCATTGGCCCGCAAGTGTTTTGGGCCCCTTATGCCAGATAAGCTACTTCACTTGACATAGGAGCTTTTGCTGCAACTTCTAGCCCCTGTGGAAGTGACCAGTAAAAGAGCTTTTTCTAGTATAGTCCCTTCTTTGAGGAATCTTCCACCTGGAAGTATGTGGGAGATGGATGCTTTCAAAGCTGGTAAGGTTTTATTTTTATTTTTGCCTTTATGAATGGAATATTTTCTTTGAATTTCATTCTGACTTTGTGGGTATTTGTGTAATTTATCTGTTCTGGACAGTGTGGGTCATATTTATTAAATGTGCTAATAGTTAACATGAACTTTGGCTCATGCTAAGCAGCCAGCACAGGCTCATGGTAGCTGCTACTGTGTGCTAAAACAGCCAGTGCATTAAAACTCCCACACTAACTACTTAGCACAGGACGGGGTGTGGACTGGGCACGTTAAAGTTGGAGAATGGGCATTGATGCATATTGCAGTTAGCACAGAGGGCAATTAATGCATGCTATTTTCAATGTTGCAGCTCAATGGGAGGCATTAAGTGCACCCGTGTTAACTGTATTTGAAGTTTTAGGAATCTAGTTACTAAGTTGTGTTCCCAATGTTAACACATGTTAATTCAGTATTAATGCATTTATTATAACACAGGTTGCTAATAACATGTGCATATTGTGTATTAATATGCGCTAGCTAAAACCTTTAGCAGAGTGAGGTAACTGCCAGAAGACATACTGGGCATGCCCTCAGCAGTTAGCATGGGGCCATTGCACGTCCTATGCTAATTTTTGACTCCCACCACACGTTAAAGTGTGAACCTTTAGCACATTTTAGTGAACCTTCCTACTTTGGTTTTATATTGATTTAATTTATATTATTGTTATGTGATTGTTTCTGAACTTGTAACTTGTGAGCTAATAAATATATATACTATAAAGGCATTGCAGAATGCTTTACTCAACCATTGTGTTGTTGGATCTTTAAAGGGCTTAAAGTTCAAAGAGAATTTTGTTTTGCAATGGTCAGATAACTGATGAAATAGTACACAATAAGGGTCATTTTTATTGACATTTGTGATTTTAAGTAATTCTAAAAACATGTAATATCATTGTTTTTATTGGTCCCACCACCAATAACATTTAAAGCCCCTTTTACTAACAGCTCAAGCTATCTGCCACATAGCCCATAGGAATAAAATGGCCATGCAGCAGATAGCTCGTACTGTCTGCAAGAGGGCCCTTTAAGTATTATCTAGAGCAATGAGTGGAAAATGCCGTTATATAATTAATTCTCTTTTTGGAGCTTTCCTTTATAAAAAAAATTGCAGAAATGCTTAAATGGGACTTTATTGTCTTAACAGCTGTAACACCATTCTTTCAAGAGTCATATTTAAACCACTAGAGCAGAAGTAAACACAGGACTCTCAACTTCTCCTTTGACTTTGTGACTCCTAACTGGCAGCATGTGTCTCTTAATTACAACAAAACCCAACCAAACCTCATACCAAATGTGCATCTTCCCATAAGAATGATTTATGGGTGGGAGAGGGAAAACTGATCAATTAGGTCACTTCCAACTATTCAACCAGTCTGATCTCTTTCACAAAAGCCATATTGTTCTTGCTGTACAAGTGGAAACATTGTAAATTGTCAGAGATTTTGAATAAGGTACTATAATTATTGTGCCTGATAGTCAAAGGCATTTATACAGTTTACAGACCTGTCAACAGTGTGTAAACAGAGCTGATTTTTTTTTTTTTTGAAGAGCGCGGTATAGAAAAGACTCCAAATAAATGCCGCACAGAGAAATATTTAGGGGTTAGTGCCACTGAATAGCCCCAATTCTCTCTGCTACATGCCCCAATGCAAACCACTTAGCGTCGGGGCATGTTGTGGGCATTCCGGGGTGTTCCAGGAGTAGCACTTGTCACTAACTGGGCGGCAGCGATATTGCCCGCTGCCTGCTTAACACCTGCGGGTGAAAGATAGGCACAGTATTGCCGCTGCCCGGTTAGCTTCTGCGGGACTGTGGGTTATGCGGTGACCCCGGATATTCAATGCCAGGGCCACATATGACCTTGGTACTGAATATCCAGGGTTAAAGGCTGGCTGTGATGGCTATGCACCGTAGCAGCGCATAGACATTCCAGAAGAATATCAGGCTCATTGTGTTTTAGCTGTGGATATTTGTTTTTTTGTATATTATCATAAGCGGTCAATACTGTCTGAACATGTTTCAGTAATGGGTTTTAAGGAGGCACTATTTTTGAAATAATAATTGCTAAATAAAGCTAGTTGGTGGATCTGTAAGTTTGCATGTATGAACCATTGAGAGTATCTTGTGAGTTTCTGAACATTCCCGTCACCATTTTGCACAAAGACAAGGTGGATAAGGCAGTATTGTGTTTTGGCTGGGGATATTGTTTCTGAGCTTATTTTAAAATAGCAATGAGAATAATATATATTTTTGATGTTCTATGTACTGTGGTGATGCGGGTGCAGCACAGCCCTGGGAAAGAGAAAAAAAAGAAGTTTTTTTTCATAAATGGGGGATGGGCTCACCTAAGCATAGGTCCCAAAGTGAAACTAATACTGAAACACACACTTGCAAAGCTAGTCTGAAGCCACGCCCACTCTCCAGGGCAGCTGCAGGGAGAGAGAGGGTGGGGCCAGAGAAGGAAGCAGGCTACCAGGCATTTAAACTGCGTCACTCAGCAAGTGAAGGCAGGCAGAGAATTCAAGGAGGGCAGAGAATTCAAGGAGTTCTGGGAGTCCAGAGAAGCCAGGAGAGGAAACAGCACTGCAGGGCTGAAAGACCTGGGGATTCCAAAAGGACCAGCCAGAACTGCCAAGGCGAGTGGCAGGGCCAGAGGAGAGAAGGGAGCTGGGGAGAGTTCCAGAACTACAGTTCTGACTCGGAGGCCAGCAGCACAAACTCTGAGCAAGTATCCAAACATTTCAGAAAGCCTAGTAAAGGGAGGACGTCTGCAAGCAAGGTAAACCAAACATTACCTCTGTATGATTCAGTAAGGGGAAGAAGGGCAAGTGTTTCTGACATAGTTCCAAAGGGAAGAAGGAATCTCCAGTGGGAGAAACTTTTTAAGCTTTTAAAGAAAGTGAAGCTAGAAATCCCTGAACGTGTCCCAGACCCCGAGCCTTGCAGCACAGAGGAGGAAATGGAAGTTGAATTTTACCAAGGGAATTCAGAGTCCTCTGATGAGTCCATGGAATGTGCTTTTTGTATGAGCAATGTTTAGAAGTTTTATTGATTGCTGAGAAGGAAAATATAAGAGGTATTTCTGCCAAGTACATGCCATTGAGAAGGGCAGATAAGAAGGAAGAAACCTCATGTTTTAAAACAGCCATTCTACTAATACTGGAAATGTGTTAAACTGCTGTTTAGTTTCCAGGCTAAGTGGCAGCATGTAATTACAAGCTGGTTTGTAGCAGCTGAGAGAAACTGAGAATAGCTGGACTGTGCATGTAACAGTGAGTTTAAACTGTTTTGCTTTAGTGGCAAAGAATTTAACTAACAAGGCAGAGTGAAGAAACTGCTTTGCCAAAGCAGTTACGTGTCACTTTTGGAAAGCTTTTTGTTTTGGAGAAAATATCCTTTTTCTGTTGGTGTTTTGGGAACCTTTACCAAGGCCTGTTGCCAACTTGATGATGCAAAGAAAATAAAAATTTATAACAAATTTTCCTGTGTCGGCCTAATCCACTTGGACTGCTTTCATAAGCCCCACAACTACACTATAAGGGCCTCAGCTACTACGCTGAAGCATGGACACAAGTATGATGGCCCGTCGCCCCCACTAGGCAGCCGCCTAGTAGGGCAAGGCGGCGTCACAGTACACAGGGCTTATTTATTTTGGAGAGAGATAATTATCATGATCTCACAGGTAAAGTGCATTATTCTTACCAAAATAACATGAAAATGTGCCAAAGCTATGTTTTACAAGCCACGGCATCATGTCTCAAGTCGAATAAGTAGGGTCATCAACAGGTTTTGTAATTTCAAAGATAGGGTGATCAATTGAATCCATGAATTTGTACTTCTGTTTTCTTGAGGAAAAGAGAACTACAGCTTTATATGTGCAATGTAATAAAGTAAGGACTGAATCAGTTTGCCATGAAAAAATAGAGCCAGATGGTAACCTTATGGCCAAGTTAGTGAGGTTTTGACCTTAAAGATCACAATGCACTTAAGGCAAAATTAATCCAAATGCAGGACATAGAAAAAAATTCCAACATAAAGATATTCAGTGACTTTGGCATTAATACATAGAAACAGAGAACATGATAGCAGATAAAGACCATCAAGCCAATATTCAGCAGGAGTTATTCATTCACTGGTAGAAGGCTAACATATAACTCTCCTATCCATATATTTTCAAAACCTATATGGATAATATCAGGCCATTTAAATTGCTAAACATCCAGTATTGTTAGTGCTGGGCTAGAGGAGGGGCAGAGGTGGTACCACACATTATCCATTTAGTGGTGATATTTGCTGTTAAATTGATAGTGCCGGTGTGGTCACCACTCAATTAGTACAGTATATTCAGCACTGCTACTTATTAACATATTAAGTTAAGACTCAGGGCTGGCACCTGGCTTAATATGATGACCGCACTGGCTGAAATTTGCTTGCACATAATCCATCCATCCATCCATATTTCCCATCCACACTGACTTCTCATCTCTGCGATCCCTTCCTCTCCCTTAGAGATCCTTTCTCTTGTCTCCATCATCTCTACTGCAGAGTTGTTCTATGTGTTCAGTATCCTTTCTGAAAAGAATTATTTCCTTAGCTGAGTGCAGAGTCTACCCCCTCTCCCCCTCATCTTTTGACTCCTTGTTCCACTGACTCCTTTCCATTGAAAGAGGTCTACCTCTTATGCATTTACACCTTGGAAGTATTTAAATGCCTCTATCATATATCCTTATCCCTCCTTTCCTGTACTGTATGCAAGTTAAGAACTTTGCCTCTATATGCTTTATGACATTTTCCTCATTTTATTATATTCTCCATTTTGAAAGATAAATACTAGCGCAGTCAATTTTCTTGCTATTCTCCATTTATTAAATCAAATATGATCATGTTATGATTGCTTTTGCTAAGCAGCTCCAAAATAGCTACTTCTCACACTAGATCCTGCATTCCACTGAGGACTAGGTCTAAAATAGCATCCCCTCATGTTGGTTCCTATACCTTCTTCTCCATGAAGAAATCATTTACTTAATCTAGAAACTGTATGTTTACTAAACAGTGGTAGCGGCTTCCATGCAATATCAGAACCACGGCAGCAATGGATGTCTCATTGTCATTTAAAATCCTTTTGAAAGGTTAATGCCAACAGCCTAGTTCCACCCTGGTTGAGGTAGAGCCCATCCTTTTGGAAAAGCCTCCCTTCCCCAGAATGTTACCCAGTTCCTAACAAATCCAAAATCCTCTTCCTTGCACCATCATCTCATCCATGCATTGAGACTTGAGACTCCAGAGCTCCACTTGCCTCTTGGGTCCTATGTAACGGGAATCATTTCTGAGAACACTATCCTGGAAGTACTGGATTTCAACTTTCTACCTAAAAGCCTAAATTTGGCTTCCAGAACCTCCCTCCTATATTTTACTATGTCATTGGTAACAAAATGTACCAAGACAGCAGGTATTTGATGTGTTGGGTAAACACTGCAACCATGGGCTTTCTGTAAAATTTTGTAGCTACCAGGGATTATTGGGACCTCCTAGCTTTTGCATGTTTAAGTGATGGAATGGGCTGGCGGAGGACTTACCTAGCATCCATCCACTGTTGATTCATCCACTCTGAAATCTCTCATAAATGCCAGAGTGGGTCAGGATCTATGAGTCATGGCAGGAATCTGGGAACCTCAAAAAAACCCAGCAGTTATTTTCCCTATGCATTCCAGACCACTTGCCTGATCAATGAATGGCATGCCTTTTTATTGTGGTAGGAGGCCTCCCTCATGGGGGCCTAATGAACATATGTGCATATGGAAATCCATTCACCTACATATTCTGTAGTGTGGATTTGAAAGTCCCTCAGGAACTGTGAGAACTATGAGATGGCTTACTGACTGAGATGCATTGTGACAACCAACATAGACTGGAAACTGCAAGAGGTTAGGAAGGCGAAGGCCATAGTGGTCTCATCATAGATGGGTCTAGGCTGACCCCTCTGTGTGGTAGAGTGGAGGAGCAGCTCTAGCTTCTGGTAGATGATCAGCACGGAGATCAATCTTGTCACAGTGGAACCTGGTGAGATACTGCTTATCTGTGAGGTCTAGGTATTTAGTCCTGGGCCTGTAGATGCACTGATATGGATGACTCCTGATCATTCTCCTGTGCTCTCTTTTGGCCTCTCATAACATGATCTGTGCATACCATGTGTTCAGGTTATTCATGTCTTATTCCTGCCTCCACCAACACCTGATGACTCCCTCTAGCAACATTCAATGATGTACCTACAGCACTGCACATGGATCTGCACACTATACGGCCCTGTTTCGTACAAAATGGACCACAACCTAATTATTACCTATTACTAATTACCTGCAATGATCAGATCCAAAAAGTCAGTACAGGTGCAATCAGAGTCTCTGTTTATTAGATAACTGATGACCAAATACAGGCAGAATGTGGGGAAGAGAGTTCTATTGAGCACTTGGCATCTCAAGAAGACAACTCTCTCCCCTGAATATAAAAAGCATGTTACATTTATACCTTTTTTTCTTCCGTTTTTCTGCATACAGTCCCCAGAGCTATTCCTTTGTGTTCTCTCCCCCTCCCCCCTTATTTCCTATTATTGCCTTTTTTGTTCTCCTTAGTTCCTGTTGCAAAATCCCTCCTGCCCCCCCCCCCCTCCCATACTTACCAACCATGATCCAGCTATCTGCTTTCTTCAGAGCCAGGCCTAGCATATATGTTGGCAGCTTGTGGTTTCCTGTGTATGTGTTTCTTTGCACATAGACCTTGCAGGCCGATATCTGATAGCCTCTTGTAGGCCCAAGTCTAGACTCTCTAGCCCAAACTGGCACCTTGCAAGGCTCATGATATTTCCTTATATGGTTCCTTCCGGTGCTGGATCTCTTCTTGCAAAGGCCTGAATGCTGGCTCACATGGTATAGCAGCGTGGCTGTTGTTCTTTAGCAATTTTTTGAGATGTGGGGCAGCCATTAAGTGATTATGAACCAGGAACATTATTAACCCTTAGCACTTAAAAATTAAAAGCAAATCTGTCATACTTAACCTCTACCAGTACTTAATCCCTACAACTCCCCCATTTTTTTTTTTTTCGGCTGGGGAAGGGGAGAAATCTAAGTCGGAATAGTCTGACATGGGGACTGCTGCATAAGAAACATTGACAAGAGTAGGGCTAGTTTGAACAGGCAGAAAAGAAGTGGATACTTTGGTGCAATGTCTCTTACAGCAGGATATAACAACGGAAACAACACAACAGAAGATTAAAGCAAGGAATAAAAGTATGCCAGCAGAAATCAATAAGCCTTTTAAGCCAGATCCAAGAGAGTGGAACCAGGAGGAGTGAGATGAAAACCAATCTCCAATCTGGAGACCACCCTTAAAATCATCAATATGTAGTTCAGATAAATGCTTAATCTTATTCATAGCATCTAATACAAATACCGTATGGTTCGCGATCACCGTGCAGCAATTAGTAGCATTGATGAACGAACATGTCCCGCCCTCTGCAGCGATCAATACATCTAAAGCCTGTCTGTTTTGCAAAGTCATTTGATTATTTTGTTCAAGCGATTCAGCTAAGCGAGAAATAGATTCAGTAACAGCTTTCATTTGTATATGTAGCAAACATTGTAAGCGGCGGATAGATATGCCAAGCTCTGCTGTAAAGGCGGGGGTAGCCCAAGGAATCCAAGAAGTAGTGCTAAGAGCTATGAGGCGAGCTTTGGTCATGGGGTAAGTGGAGTTAACATATTCATAGGAAGCTTGTATTGCAGCATCTTCAGCAGTGGAGGAATCCCAGGGGCTAGCATAGCTGCGCTTATGGTGCAGAGGAGTAGAGGGAGAGGGCGGGGGATTATATGAGACATTCAGGGGAATAAGGACCGAATAGGGGGACACTTTAACTAGGGCACAGGGTAAGTTGGACAGAGAAACCTTCTGGTACAAAACATCACCACAAAGCCAGTAATGGCCCACAATAGCAGATAGAGAAAAAGAAGGTGTCCAAGTAAAATAGGTTTTTGTGGGATATGCAATAGACGTATGTGGATCACATGATATCAGCTTACCCGTGACAGCGGAGTGAGTACATGGGGTCCTACAGAGATAATGATCATCACGGGACTTACAAGGTTTCCATTGGATGCGGCCAGTAAGTTGGTGGCCATGGTATGTGGCAGTAGCATTGATGCCCCCACATGCCTTATAATTACAGTGTTGAGAAAGGGTAGGTGCATAGCAAGAAGAAAAAGGCGAGCCTGTAAAGAAACTATCCCGGAAAAGAAGGGAATGGTTAGCAAAAACAGGGCCGACAGTAAAAGCGTCAGTCCAAAAGTCAGAACCCCATACTTTGGAATGGCTTTTAACACGGGGGCCCCAAAAAGTGACATTAATTAGGTTTTTGTGGACTTGGTTGCGATACCACCGCTCCCAAGTTTTATTTTTTCCAAACCAGAAAGGGCGCATGGTACCTTGTGAAAAATGAAACTTATTAGATTGGACATTCCAGGAGACATTACAGGTTTTTGCAAAGGAGATGGAAGAATTAGTGATAAGACAGTAATAAAAAAGCATAGAGGGGACAGACACCCGAACAGGGAAGGAAGCCGCCTTGTGGGCTTCCCAGGTATCATTACAGCGAATGGGTCCCCGCTCTATACAACCCCTAATAAACTTAGGGTTATCCCAGCAAGGGATAGCACCTATAAATTCCTCAAATGGGACAGGGAGCACACGAACAGAGGCATAATTACCTCCTTGGGGCAACGGGGTACATATAATGCAGTCACTAATATTCAGAAGATCAACCACTTCAAGGACGGTTGTTTTCCAAGTATTAGTGAGGGGAAGAACAGACCTACGGGAGCGGTTAGGAGAAGGAGAGGGTAGGGGCGAGGACAAAGGTGAAGGGGGAGTAGAGTGAAAAGGGTGGGGGCGGAAAGAGATAAAGTAAAGAAACCACCCTATAAAAATTGTCAATAACATAGCAAAATATAAAAAACCAAACTTATAAGCAATATGAGGCATGATGAGGAAAAGTCACTTAAATGTCCAACAATTAGAAACTCAGGGTACCCAGAGATGGGCTATATGTGTCCAAGTTTGACTAGCGTCCAACAAAACAGCAAATGGAGTGGATGCAGAAATGATATGGGGTCCTGAATATGTTGGATCTTGCCAGGAACTCCGATGAGGATTTCTGCGATAAACAGTGGTTCCAATTGGAATCAAGGTATCCTTTGGGGACTGTGGATGTTGATCACAAATGGCACAGCATCGGGAAATCTCTGCCAATGCCAGGCGCAGACAAAGAATCTGGTAAAGAAATAGCAGTGTAAGAGAGATTGTATAGCAACAATCGCCTACCAGTACATATTTCATGTGGTGTCAGAGCAATATTTTTCAGAGGGCGATTTCTCAATTGAAACAGTGCCAGGGGCAGGGCCTGCAGCCAGGAGATATTTTTATCTGATTGTATTAGACGCAGGGCTGTCTTGAGCAAGCCATTGGTTCGTTTGACGAGGCCATTGGAGGTGGGGCGATAGACGGAAACATACTTCCACTTCAAGCTCACAGCTGTGGAGAAAAGATGTATAAGATGATTCCGGAAATGAGAACCATTATCAGAATAAACAGTTCGTGGTATGCCAAAGCGAGGGAACAAATGCTTAGAAAAGCAATCGAATACCTCGGAGGCCCTTTCCTGTCTGCACGGGAAAGCCTCAACCCACTTGGAGAATGGACACACGCAGACCAGAAGGAATCTGTATCCATCCACACGAACCTGCATATCTGTGAAATCAACATACCAGGAAATGAAAGGACCCTGAACTGTCAGAAGATGACCTTGGAGAGTATGTTTGCCCTTCACTGGAGAATTTTCTAAACACTGGGGACACTTTTGGCACCATTCCTGCACTCTGAGCTTGAGACGCGGATGCCAAAAAAGCTCAGAAATCTGCGCAAACATGCTGGAAGCCGGTGCATGGCCAACAGAATGCAGCAGAGAGCACAATTGCTGCAAAGACCAAAAGGAAATACAAATTTTTCCAGAAGGGTGGACCCATAACTTCTTATGCTCAGTGCACCCCAACAACTTCCATTTCTGAACCTCATCCTGTGCAAGATTCTGTTGGTAATCCCAGAGTGAAGGTAAGGGATAAGTCTTTGCTCGTGTAATAACTAAAATAGGGACAGTATCTGTGACTTGTTTAGCTGCTTCATCTGCTAGGGCATTGCCAAACTGCAGGAAACCATAATGGCGGGAATGGCCAGGGACCCAGTTACAGGAAGTTAGAACATTTCTCTCACAGCGTTGTAATAATAAATCATAGAGGTACAAAATCAGGGATTTGTGTACTAGCTGACTACTAGCTGAATTGACAAACCCTCGCTGTAACCAAATCTGAAGGTATTCCCCACACAACTTTTGAACATACTGTGAGTCAGTGTAGAAAATCAGGGGCGTTGCCGGACGTTCTTCTAAGACTGCCAATATGGCGCACAGTTCAGCTGCCTGCGCTGAATATCCCTGATCTGAGTCCAGAGCATACTGTAAGCGATGCTCAGACACTCCATCAGGGGTCAGTAGCACTGCAGCAAAACCTACTGTACCTTTCTGTGCTGAACCATCTGTAAACCAAATTTCACTGTCTGGTGGCATATCAGAGGGGGATACCATAAATGATAAAACTTCCTCATAAGATAAATCAGGAACTGGGGTATAAACATCTACTGCTGTCTGTAGCCAACTGAGTGGACAGGTGGAGGCAGTGAGAGGACGAAAAATCACTCCACTATTCAGGATAGAGGCACAAGCTTGCTGCCGCTTAATTTTATGTGGGGCTCCTCTGTTCCCAGCGTCACCTGCATATTATAGATGCCTAGTCATTGTCCATCTCCCCTATTGCCATAACCTGCCCTGTTTGGGGGCTGCCAGGTAGGATACTGCCGTGGCCTAGCAGGTGGCGGTGGGCCTTGGTTATACTCTCTCCGCCCTCGTGGCGGAGGGGCACGGCAGGTCCGTTGAAAGTGTCCCTTTTCACCGCACTGCCAGCAACAAAAATCCCTCTCTCTGTCCTGTTTTTGTCTGGGGAAGGGCCGTGGTCCCTGACCCGAGAGCTGACCACGTCCTTGAACATTCAGAGCACGTGTCACAGGTTTGTGTGCGTCTTCCGAGTCACTGTCGGTGCAGCTATCACCGGAGGATTCGTATAAACGTTCCACACATTCCTCAAATAGTTTTCGTGCAGTTTGTGCTTGCTGTTTTGCTTCCTTAACCTCTTGCTGTAGGGCCTTTATCAGTTTCTTGTCAGCAGAAGATACACTGACTAATCCTTCCTTTTTTCCTTGATCTATCTCTTTCAATTGTAAGTTAAACAGACGGGCTTGGGAAGCCTTCCTGTCTCTTTCCGGTTTGGCTAACTCCTCCTCTGCCTGTCTGATAAAATGAAAAATATGTGCCTGTTGTTTTTGCCATGGCTCTGACTCCAGCGCGACTATGGGGCATGTTTACTAAACATTCCTAACGTGCGGGGCCATGCTAGTGTGCCTGTGCCATATAAGGAGTGGGCGGTTCAGGCAGAAAATAGAAAAAAAACGGTAGTAAGCAACCGGACGTGTGTGCGTCGCGCTAATGTGCGGGGGTCGACATTAGCGCGTGGAAAGGCAAAGTGGCGCGCTGCTGAGTATACAAAACAACAGAGCCGTGGTACAACGGTGAAGACACTGACCAATGGTGCAGGGGCCATGGGTTCAATCCCCCAGTGTGCGCAACGACAAAGGTCAGCTGAGGCAGTAACTGTAATGATTAACATTGTTTTAGGAGGCAAATTAATTTGGAACGGCATAAGGCGGCGCACAGTTATTTTTGGGCGGCAGAAGGCGGCGCACAGTGCTTTTTGGGCGGCATAAGGCGGCGCACAGTTAGTTTTGGGCGGCAGAAGGCGGCGCACAGTGCTTTTTGGGCGGCATAAGGCGGCGCACAGTTATTTTTGGGCAGCAGAAGGCGGCGCACTGGTCCCCTTGGGCGGCAGAAGGCGGCTCGCTGATAGGCACAAGGCGGCGCGCTGATGCACAAGCACAGGAACAGAGCCACAGCACAATGGTTAAAACACTGACCAATGGTGCAGGGATCAGGGGTTCAACTCCTCACAATGCCCAGTGAAAAATGCCTGCTGAGGCAGTATGTATTATGTTGTGGAGTGCTGTAGGAGGCTGTATAATTTTATTTTGTTATCACTACTAGCAAACGCACTCTCCCAGCAT
Source organism: Ichthyophis bannanicus (assembly GCA_033557465.1). Classification (NCBI taxonomy): domain Eukaryota; kingdom Metazoa; phylum Chordata; class Amphibia; order Gymnophiona; family Ichthyophiidae; genus Ichthyophis; species Ichthyophis bannanicus. The sequence continues at coordinate 1,569,933,288 of CM066031.1, read as the reverse complement.
GTTAACATACGGCGGCCCATAAGGCACATGTTACAGTGCACTGTTCGCCAAGGCACCCTTGAATGACCCCTATAGGGCAGCATGTATGTTGCGACACAGGATAATGTATAGTGCACCCTATAGGGATGGCAACCATAAGGTGGCCTACAGGGCGCCCTATGAAGCACCCTCAGAGGCACCTAATGGGTATAGTAAGCTGAGGGTGGTCTTGCCGGCATAGACATATGTACAGTAAATAAAAATAAAGCTGTGGACAGCCCTACCAAAGGGCCCCACTGTGGGTTTGAACCCATGATCTCTGGCTGCACAGGCAGTGATGTAACCATTGCACTACAGCTCCATAGCTGTAAGCAGGCCCCTGGCTGGCTGCAGATAGCCTACACGTCACCTCACAGACAGTCTGCTGGTGTCAACAGGATAGGGTTAGGCCACCCGTACCCATGATGCACTGCACATGCAAATTAGCTGTCCGCAGATGGACACAAGATGGGGAATGCACCCCCACAGCACCTCGGCCCTGTTGGGGGAAGTGACCGGGTGCACCCACACAGCACCTTGGCCTAGTAGGGGGCACTGACCGGGTGTTTTACTGGCACAGAGTAGCCACACACCGTTACATCGTGCGGGTACTGTGCTCACCCTGAGTGTGCAATGAGGTGGCCAGGACCAGGTCAACAACACCTGCTATGGCTGATGGAGGCCAAGCGGGCGTTCCAAAGCAGTGTTAATGTATAAGATAGCTAGTTTCTGCACAAACACCATGGATATCCCTGTCTGCCACCATCAGGCACCCCCCCCCCCCCCCCGTGGCAAACATGGTCCCCATCAAGGGATCCACACTCTACCTCCCTGCAAAGGTGGCAGTAGAGGGCAACATCAACCCCAGTCCTGCTGAGGAACACCACCCCCCCAGGCAGGCAGCTCCATACACAGCCATAACACAATAGCAGACAAACATAAGCCCAGGGTATGGTAAGCTGCACTCCACCACCAGATATTCCCCTGCAGCAAGCCAACAGCCACTGCACCCTGCAAGCCATTATAGCAAGACATTTACCAGCTACAAACAGTCTGCTGGTTAGTCCATAGTGCATGTTCCCAATGGAGATGCATGCACCCAGAACTGGGCTGTCTGCATACACAGCAAGCAGATAGATCAGTGACTGGGCCCCAAAGAGAAACCCATATCTATCACATGAGAGAACTACTATACAGCACTATGGGGGGGGCCTAGCCATGCTGTGGTCACTGCACAGTCAGGGTGAGCGTGATCCCCCAGAAGGACATGCTTTGGCCACCCTGTCTGTGTAGGTGGTGGCCGGACACTACAATATCCCAGCCAATGTCCCTGCCAGGGCCCTATGCCCAGTGCAGATGCATCCTGGCCACGCCACCCTGCCCTGGCTATACCCATGGTACCTTGCACCTCATTATGCACATTGACTGGCCAATACTGGCAACAGTGCTGGCAGTGCGGGCTGTTGAAGGGGCTTGCAGCCAACACCCACTGTATAGACAGACACACACTTCCACACCTCTGCCATCATGGTGCTACGATTGAGGGGGTAAGTAGCCTTGCCCACCAAACCGGTCCTGAGCACGGCAAGGCATGGATATGGTACGCATTACAGCTGGTGGTCACTCCCCAGGGTGGTAAGCACCGTCAGAGGCCAGGCCTGGAGCATGCCCCGCAAACACCTAACAGATTGTTTGGATGGGGTCAACTAGCAGTATGTACGTAACGTATGGATAACTGCCTGCCTGTGCTCCTAGCAAACGTCTCTGAGCTGTGTACCGTATACCTCAGATGTAGGGTGACATTGGTAAGTTATGCAAGTGCTCGTTTTGGGTGCTGCATGCACGGTCCAATGTTCTGCCTTTCCAGGAGACATTGGCCAATGGGGCCTGTGGGTGTGGGTGTGTCTGCCCTTGATGGCTGCTGCTTTACGGCACAGATTCCCAACTCCAGTCCAGGTTTGCATCACACTGTTCGGGTTTTCCTGCTATCCCTCATGAATATGCATGGGCTACATCTACATGCCATGGGGGTGGTGCATAGATATACAGCACAGGCATTTGTATGAGTGTCAGCATGGAACCTGACTGGTGTGTGGCCCACCAGGACTGCAATTGGGTGATTCTGCTCTAGGTACTGCCCCTGTTCATGGTGTCTGTGCTCAGTGGGGTAAAAGATAGATGTCTTACCATTGCATATGTCCCCGCCATGAAAGGTGTGTCCTTACTATCACTGTTTAGTTGTGGGAAAAATATGTGGGCAGGATTGGCAGTAGCTCCAGCTGGGCTTTGAACCTGTGACCTTCTGTTCTTGTATGCACTGTCTGTGTGCACTGCACCACTGTGTAGCCACAGATTGGTTAGATTCCCTGGACTGTCCATGACTGTGGATCCGGCAGGACCTGTCTGTTGCAGTGGACTGTGCCAGCCTGCACATGGCTAGGCCTCTGTCTTCTGTGGTTAGCAGCCACTGCCCCCTGCACCACATGTACTTGTCCGCCAACATGCTGGCATGAACTTCTCTCAGAAAAAGCAGTTGACCTGATTGCAATGTGGCAATATGGGACTGCATTTGGGGGACTTGGCTGTAGGTAATGCCCATTGTTGTGGTGTGTGTGCGGTGTTGGGTAAAATATGGGTGTTTTCCCCATGCATACAGGGGTGTCTGCGCTATCTTTATTTAGTGGTGGGTAAAATATAGGGACTGGGCTGGGTTTTGAACCTCTGCCCTCTGGTCCTAGAGGTAATGACTCTGTCCGCTGTACCACACTTTGGCCACAGAGACAGTGCAGCCCCTGGAGGCAGTAAGCCTGGCAGGATGGAGTCACAAACCCTGCTCTACGCAATTCTACTGTGGGCATATGCACCCTGTCTGGTGACAAACGTGCACATAAACCCCGGAAATGACCACGGGAAATGTGGGACAAAATATCACCACGCTGGGCAACAGTGATATTAATGGGCAACCATAGCAAACACTCCCAGGAAAGCTCCAAAACGTGGAAATGTTTTTTGGAAGAGTCTCCTCTCAGTAGACCCTTCCAAAATTCATTTCTTTTTTCTGGAGCTTTGCTGGGTGTGATTTCTGTATTTGCCCATCACTATAACTGTTCCCCAGCTGAATTACTATTTTTAATAGTTCTGTTGTGGTCATTTTCTATTTATATTTTCACTTTTGTGCTGTGCACATATATCACACTGCTCACGTTTTGCTGGTTTCCCCGGTTTTCCTGTACATTGCTGACGGAAATGGTTTCTCTTCCCTTTAAATGCTTTCTACCGCGAGTGTTTCACTCGCGGTAGTTTTACATGCAAATTCGGGCCCGATACTGTGCGGGGAGCCTCTCCCCTCCCACTCTCCACCCATTGACCCCGTCCCTCCGCCCCTCCGGAGCCTTCCTCCGCCCTCCTTTCGCCGTTCCACTCCTCTATCGGACATTTGCGGGCCCGCACTTGTACGGGGCCCGTTAGTGAGCCGCGTACCTGTGCGGGGGTGACACGCACGTGTGCGGGGCGTTTAAACGCATTTCTGCGCGTTTCAGTGCCGCGTTGCCGTGCGCTATTTTGCGACGCGCTATTTTGCGGATTTTAGTAAACATGCCCCTATGTTTTTCAGTTTCAGCTTAATGGGCAGGGGTAGAGTATTACACAGAGTCTGAAAAAACATAAGAGCCATATGAGGAGCATTATGAGGTACACCCATTTGTGCTTCCCATAGATCTTGGAACTTAGCCAAATAAGCACTAATATCTTCCCCTACCTTAAACTGCATCGATGTAAGGGGTCCCATACTTCTTTGGGTAGGATATATATCTCTTAGTGACTCCCAAATTAAATTACGATAAGGGTTAAATAAAGCCCCATCGTATTGTGGTTCATGGACCAATACCCCATTTATATGTGCATTATTAAACACTTGATTGGCAGCATTATTGCCCAAAATCTGGGCCAACAGTGCTTTCACATCACCAATTGCCAAAGTATACCCTGCCGTCAATCGTTCAAACTTCTGTATCCATGCCCCTGCACCTTGATTTAGGGGAGGGAGTTGTTCTGACAGGTTGGTCATGTCAGTGAAACTCCAGGGAACATATATTTCTGCCCTCTCCTGCCCTTGGTTAACATGTCGCACAGGAAACACCATATAACCCGGTAACTTTGGGTTATTGGGATCTTGCCCCTCATACTTTTCCCACACTCTTAATCCTGCTTCCATGTATTTGTAGTCCCATTGTGGGTCCCCTTCTCCTCCACGAATACACCTACGGGCTAAGTTTAAATCTCTAGTTTCCAGTGATCCTTGTTCTGGCCAAATTCTCATTTGTGGGGCACATGCTGAGGTCCATCCATGTAGGTTGGAACTCCAATGATATACATAAAATCCTTCACCTCCTTCTTCATTAAAAACAAACTCTACAGGAGTTTTCTTAGGCTGAACTGGTTCTTTAGTGCTCTGTACAGGGCAAATGCGATAGTCATGTGTGCGGGTTGTTCGAATCCCCATATCACACAGACTTTCGGGTCGTCGGCTAGAGTAAGGGAACCATTGACCCGCTGTCCTATTGGTGGATTTATCGTAATCAACGGGTCCAAGACCAGAAGGGGTCCCAGACTTAGTTGATAAGTGAACCGGGGTGGTATTACTCAGAATTTCCGTCGGTTTCTTGGGAAAATAGTCATGCCCCGACTGGCCCGCCCCAAACTTGGAGGGATTATCATCTGTTGTGGCCTGACAACTGTCATTAGGGGTAAGATTAGGAGCAGAGGGAATGGAACGCAGGCGGGAAGTGTTACCTCCTGTGGCCCCTAAAACTGATTGTTCATATGGTCCTGGGGTCTGAGAACTTATGTCAGGGGTCAAATGTAATTTACCTGTTACCTGGACCCATCCCCTATGTGGTTCCCGGTGGGGGGATGCAGATCGGGATCTCCTAAATGGCTGGGAGTCCTTATGGTAAATTATATCTTCCATTTCCCTATACAGTGGCTTATATGAGGAGGTGTCAATATCAGGTGCAGAAGGCTCAGCTTGTTTTGTCTTTCCCAGATTCTATTTTTGTTTTTCTGTCACCTGTTTATCATTAGGGGTTTTCTCAGATTGTTCCCTTTTGGGGTCTGTGTTTATCTGCGGGTCTGAATACCCTATTGCTGCCATGGTACGGTTCTCTGTCCTACAATAAGGTGTGTGGGGGGGGGCATCACTACTGAGGGTACCTGGATTTGCCCGTTTCATCCACATAGAAATGTATTGCAGATGTTTTAACTGACTAGCATTGGTCTTATGGGACAAAACATAATCCCTAATCCTTGCTAAACAACTACCATCAAAAGACCCCTCCGGTGGCCAGCCAAGAGGTGTCCCAGGAGCTGCGCTCCATTTTGCCCATTTAAGACAAACTTTCAAAATATCCTTTCCTAATATGGGATTATCTCTCATCATCCGTTCGACCGGAGTCATTGGGGAAACCTGATTTACCCTTATGTCCTGATTGCCATCTTTCTTTCTTCTAAACAGAGACATGATTCCTACGTGCAACCTTTGTTTAAGGATCTTATCCACCTCTTTATTTGCAGAGGAAGGTCAGTGCACGAAATGTCCAGGACACCTTTCAGACAAAGATTCGCTTCATTCAGACCCTGCCAATCTCCTCGCGGAGGTATGGAACCGTGAGTAAGAACACACACGCTTCGTATCTGCCGATACGTATCTCAAGCACACCTCATTCAGTCCTGGCTTATAGCAGCAAAATATCTTTTACACTTTATCAACACAATAGAACAAAAATTAAACAACACTTACCAAGCTTGGTCAAAAATAAGTATACTCACGGCTTTGTCGTCACAAGAGTCGTATTCCTAGGGAAATCAGTCACTTATTTTCTTCTCCTCCGGTCTCCACTCTGCACCGGGAACACACCTCCCTCTTCCTTTCTTGAGGGGAATTCAAATCTTTAAATTTGTATCTTGGTCATAAAGACCCACCAGTACCCCAATCCCGGGTGTTCGGCACAAATTTGTATGGCCCTGTTTCGTACAAAATGGACCACAACCTAATTATTACCTATTACTAATTACCTGCAATGATCAGATCCAAAAAGTCAGTACAGGTGCAATCAGAGTCTCTGTTTATTAGATAACTGATGACCAAATACAGGCAGAATGTGGGGAAGAGAGTTCTATCGAGCACTTGGCATCTCAAGAAGACAACTCTCCCCCCTGAATATAAAAAGCATGTTACATTTATACCTTTTTTTCTTCCGTTTTTCTGCATACAGTCCCCATAGCTATTCCTTTGTGTTCTCTCCCCCTCCCTCCTTATTTCCTATTATTGCCTTTTTTGTTCCCCTTAGTTCCTGTTGCAAAATCCCTCCTGGCCACCCCCCTCCCATACTTACCAACCATGATCCAGCTATCTGCTTTCTTCAGAGCCAGGCCTAGCATATATGTTGGCAGCTTGTGGTTTCCTGTGTATGTGTTTCTTTGCACATAGACCTTGCAGGCCGATATCTGATAGCCTCTTGTAGGCCCAAGTCTAGACTCTCCAGCCCAAACTGGCACCTTGCAAGGCTCATGATATTTCCTTATATGGTTCCTTCCGGTGCTGGATCTCTTCTTGCAAAGGCCTGAATGCTGGCTCACATGGTATAGCAGCGTGGCTGTTGTTCTTTAGCAATTTTTTGAGATGTGGGGCAGCCATTAAGTGATTATGAACCAGGAACATTATTAACCCTTAGCACTTAAAAATTAAAAGCAAATCTGTCATACTTAACCTCTACCAGTACTTAACCCCTACAACACACACAAGGTTGAAAACACACATATATATAAACACACACACACAGGCAGCTTGGGACATTAAGGCACACACAGAGACACAGAGGATGCAGGAAACACTGATGTAAATACAGACAGGCAGCAGGGATAGGCACAGAGACACAGATGCAGCTGGCACACAGAGGTACACACAGATAGTAGACACCAAGTAGCTGGGAATCGGGAAGACTGACATACCAAAGGCCAGGGAGAGGAACAATAAGGAATATGTTTACTAAGGAGTGTTAAGGTAGCAAAGGTGTCGTTAACAGGTGTTATCAGTGCCCGTGAGTGGTTAATGCCATGGAAAGCCCTGATAATGATGTATTAATGTGTGGAAGCTGAGTCTATAGCGTTAAGATAAAAGAAAGTGGAAAACAGACATTAATGGAGCAAAGACTGGGCAAGGATAGCGTATGTCCCTTTAACGCCGGTTAGTGTTACTGTGCATGAGAGCTCCCGGCACCGGGAACCATGTGAAAGTTCATGGTAAGGGCTATTTCTGAGGGGGGAGAGCCTATTTAAAAGTATGCAATGTGTTTGTCCCATTGTAGCTCAAATTAATGATTATAGTGCTCAATTGGTAGTAACAGCATAGTGCCCTATTAATAAAGGGGACTATGTTGTTTATGCCAAATTCAGAAAAACAAAAACCTGTCAGAATCACATAAATAACTGTATATCACAAATTCCAACATGACTATCACCCCTAAAAGAATACTGTTTTTGTCGGAGCCAGTCGTCAAAGTGGATGGAAAACGTATCAAACACCACTGCGACCCCTCCTTTTTTTAAATTTTAGAAAAACCGTGGAATAAAACTGCACACTTAGCTTTGTCGATTTTGAGCAAACAAGTACTGAAAACTTGAATGAAAACGCCAGAAAAACCAAGTTGATTGACGACGTGCCACACGTTTTGGGTTAGTCTCAAGAAATCCTCCAACCCTGCTTCAGGTCCATCTTGTACTGGCTAATTGTGTTTAATTGTGTGTGTGTGTGGCAACTAGCAGATGGTATGTTATTAGCTGATGCAGTCCACTGTTGATCAACCTATACAAACTGCCTGTGATTGATCTGGATGATTTGAGTTCTCAGTAAGAGAGGCTAGCAAGTATTTTTGGGCTGTTGGTAACCTGCTGATAGCAACATCTTGGCAGGCCCTACTGCTTGGTGTCAATACCCCCTCTTCCTGCCTAGACAACACTCACTGCAATCAGGTTCCTTGGAAATGACATGGATAGACATACACACACAACACTCATATCGACACACTGTGCAAAATGGGGATAACTGGCATTCCTGCCTGCCACTCTGGTCCCAATCTCAGCTCAGACATTGCTGAGGTGTACTCATTGTGCATGGGCTAGTAGTGCACTCTAATGTTAATGGCTGCTCAGTGTGCTGGTGCTGTCAGCCTGACTCTCCATCCAACTGAAGATAGTGGAGTCTGTCTGTGTGGGTGTTTGTACCCTTGTTTGCCGATTCATTGGGGGTTGCACATGTTGGTGTTGTAGCTGCACTGTGGGATATAATGTAGCCACAAGGACATGCACTGCATGATCCACAGCCAGGACCTGAACCTGAACCTGTGACCCTCTGTTTCTATACACATAACCTGTGTGTACTACACCAATGTTACAACAGTCCCTGGGTGGGCTGACATGCTTCCCATCAGACGGACCTTGGCACATGTTGCACTGCATATGGCGCACTGGATCAGGGCATTGCTTTGGCCTGTTGCAGGTGGGTGCCGCTGCCCCCTCTGCCAACACCCCCCATGCCATGCTGAAATGCCCATGTGCTGTCAGTGTTGGTGGTGTGCAGCCTCAGGCCAGCCAACATGGGGGTAGGCGGGTGCCTAGTGCACAGGGTCTGGACAGGGGGGGGGGGGGAGGTATACATGGACGGCCACTCATCCCCCCCGCCAATCATCTGCCTCTCCAGGGACTCCATCACTGCTTGCCAATGTTATGTCTCCTCAACCTGGGGAAGAGAAGGCTGAGGGGTGTTATGTTAGAGGTCTAGAAAATATTGCCTGGAGTGGAATGGGTAAATGTAGGTTGATTGTTTATGCTGTCAGAATGTCAAAAGACTAGGGGACATGACATGTGGCTACAGTGTAACTTATTTAGGACTACTAGGTGAAGATATTTTTTCAGTCAAAGTGTTATCAAACCCTGCAATTCATTACTGGAGGATGTAGTGAAGGCTGTTAGTGTAGCTGCATTTAAAAAATGTTTGGACAGGTTCCTGGGGAGGGTCCATATATCATTGTTAAGGAGGACCCAGGATATGCACTGCTTGCCCCATTACAAGCATTGCAGATCTTTTGTGTCTTTTGGGGAAACTGCTAGGTACCTGTGACCTAGAGTGGCCACTGTTGGACACAGGATACTGTGCATGATGGACCTTGGTCTGACACAGTCTGGCACATTTTCAGGTCCTATGTGCTTATGTGCCACTTAGACAACTTCCTGGTCCACCTTATGTCCAGCAGCCACCACTGCAAGATCCATTTGCACCCTCCTTTGCCCATTTGCACCATCAACATAGTGCCCTTTCATACTTGGTCACTATGCTGTTGCTGCTAATGGTGCACTACTATCACTTTCTTTGGCTGACCGGTCTGTGCAGCACATTGCAGACATTTAGATAGGCTCTCTCTCCTCAAAATGCACCCTTACCTACAGGTTTTGATATGCAGTAAGGTTCCTGGTGTTAAGGTGCCATCATTAAGAGAGCCGGGCCTTGTTCCCACCCACTCCCCAACCATTGACCCCCTACTCTCCGCCCATAGGGTACTTTACACTGCTGATCCCGTTAGCGCACACTAAAGTGGCATTAACACGTGCTAACAGCACATTAGCATGTGTTAACGGTGCAAATACTCCATTAATGAGCGTTAATAGGCTCCTTTAACGTGGCTTAGTAAACATACCCCCTAGTCTGACTAGTGGATGGGCTACTCCTGGATAGACAATAAGAATCAGACTTGTTTCAAATGGCTTTACTATTATCCTCTTGCATAAAAATAATTTTAAATGTGGTCATATTCAGCTGAATGACAAGCAGCAAAGAGATTTTTTTTTAGTTATACTTATTAAACATTTCTAATTACATATAACATGCAATGCAAACTTGTACTAAAAATTATCATATATAAAGAAATTAAAACCCAGAGGAAGAATAAAGCAAGATGTTAACCATTACACTTTGCAAAACAAGTCCGCAATTGCTAAAGGGAATCCAAACCAGATTATAAGCAAGCAACCTTGGTGTTAATTCAGTAGAACTCATCCATTTAGCCAGATGCTTCTCAGTGAAAGGGATATTTATTTATTTATTTTATTTATTTAACAGTATTTCTAAACCGCCTTATCTTAATAATCAAGGTGGTATCACAGCAAACAATCAGGTGAAGTGAGAGTGTTATACATGCAGTGGGGGGAAATTGAATGTGTGTCGTGTTGTGTGTTAGTTTGGTATGATCTATTTACAGAGTGGGCTATATACAGTGGTGCAAAAACAAATTCCATGCATACGTTGGTTAGGCGGGATCATGTGCTGTTGTTCATTCTCTGAAGTCATGTAATGTGTCCATAGTGTTCTATGAACAGTATGGTTTTCAGCTGTTTTCTGAAGTCTTTTAGGTCTGTGGTGGCCCTCAAGTCGTCTGGGAGTTTGTTCCATATTGTTGGAGCGGCCATTGAGAGTGCTCTGTCTGTTGTGTCCTTGCGTGTGTGTTTGTATTCACTGGGGGTGCTGACTCTGTTGTGGGTTTGTTTTCTTCTGGGACGCGTACTGGTGTCTGATTGTATGAGGGTGTGTAGGCTGTTGGCTGATGTGTGGTGTTTGATCTTGAATATGTTTATGATAGTTTTGTATTTGATGCGTGCACCGATTGGAAGCCAGTGTAAGTCTTTTAAGGTGGGTGTGATGTGCTCCTGTCTTGCCGTTCCTGTTATGATTCATGCAGCAGTGTTTTGTGCTAGTTGTAGAGGTTTGAGGGCTTGTTTCGGTAGGCCAAGGTATATCGGATTGCAGAAGTCCAGAAGTGGGGTTATCAGTGCTTGACAGACGGTACGGAAGTGTTCCGGGGCCAGGAGCGGCTTTAGTCTCCTGATGATTCGCATCTTGTAGTAGGCTTTTTGGATTGTTTTGTCTATGTGTGGTTTGAGATTGAGTTTATTGTCCAGAGTAACTCCGAGGTATCTCACTTCTGATCTTATTGGTATAGTGGTGCTTTGTATTTTTAAATTTGGTGGGTGTTTGAAGCCTTGGTTCCGGGTGATGATTAGGGCTTCGGTCTTGTTGTAGTTTATTGCTAGGTTGTTGTTTTGACACCAACTCTCCATTTGGATGAGGCAGTCTGTTATCTTAGAGAAGTCCGGGTTGTTGATTGAAATCGGGGTGTATATCATTATGTCGTCTGCATATATTGTGTATTGAATGTTGTTCTTCTTCATGATGTTGCAAATTGGTTGTATGTAGATGTTAAACAGGAGAGCTGAGAGTGCGGATCCTTGAGGTACTCCTTGTTGGACGTTTATGGGTCGGGAGGTGTTGTGTCCTGACTTGACCTGTAGCTGTCTTTCGGTTAGGTACGAGTGGAACCACTTCAATGTGATACTGTGTATACCAGTGTTCTTTAGTCTTTCTAGGAGGGTGTTGTGGTCCACTGTGTCGAAGGCTGATGAGATGTCGATGAATATCATTATGATTCCATTCATGGTGTTGTCGATTATTCTTAGGATGCTGTCGAAGAGGTAGATCAGTAGTGTTTCGACTCCATGGTTGGGACGAAATCCGTGTTGGTTGTCATCGAGTGTTTCCTGTTTGTCGATGTGTTCCTGAAGTTGTAGTTGGACTGTTTTTTCGATGATTTTTGCAAGGAAGGGTATGCTGGAGATCGGTCGATATGCTGCTGGATCTTTTTTGTCGAGATTTGTTTTCTTTATGATTGGTCTTACTGAAGCAAACTTTAGTTGCTTTGGCATGAGTCCTTGAGTGAGTGAGTTATGTATTATTTTATGTATGGTGGGGATGAAGCAGGATTTGGTGGCTTTCACCCATGACACTGGGCACGGGTCTGTTGGGGCAGTGCTTGTATTGATTGTAGAGATGATGTGGGATATCTGTTCAGTTGAGGGAGAGTAGAATGTGCCCCAGGTTTTGGGGTGTACGTCCGACCTGGTGGTCCCACTATATGTTGTTCGCTCTGTGGAGTGAAATTTGTCTTTGATGTGATCTGCGAAATCCTGTGGGTCAACTTGTACTTCGCCTTCTGTTGTTTGTTCTTTTGTGAGGATCTTTACTATTTCGAAAAGCTCTCTGGGTTTGTTGATAGAAGTATTTATCATGTTTGTGTGGAATTCCCTCTTTGATTGGTTGATGAGTTCATTGTATTGTTTTTGCTTTGTTAGGTAGAGATGCTGGTCGGCGGTTGCTTTGTTTTTTCTCCATCTCCGTTCAATCTTCCTGAGCTCTCTCTTTTCCTTTCGTATTTTTTCTGAGTACCATGGTTTGTTTTGTCTCTTGTTGTGGAGTTGTTTCTTGATCCCACCACCAGATGGTTTGGCGGCGTTCGCTAGGATGCTGTTCCAGCTGGAGACTTGTTCTTCTAGGTCGTCTGTGGTAATGTTTAAGTGTTGTGTTGTGTCCTGTTACCAATGGCTCTCTACAGATAACCCTGCTGAATATTTCATCTGACCACCTTGGTACTGTTTAGGTAAAACCATGATGATCCAGGGGCAGGGCCAGTACTTGTCCAGATAGCAGCGATTTTCAGCATGCTATATAGTTGACAATCCACATAACTTAGGACAGGGGAAAAAAGGTGGATTTCCTCTTTAGAGAGTGGCTAAACATTGATGCTATCCAGATAGTGCTGATGCTGACTACTAAATATGGGTAGTGAGTGTTGGCTGGGATCCTGACACTGGTGCTGATTATTTATATTTTTTACTTGTAGTGGCTGGCGATCTTTTAAAAAATGCTCACTGCCACGAGTTGAGTATAACCTCCTCTATTGCTAATCATAAGGATCAAACAAGAAACACCTAATGGGCTCTACAAGAAACAAATATCAAATCTTAAAATGACAGAAAATTCAACCATAAAGATGACAGATGTCTGTTTCCCCCCTCAGAAAGGCAAACACTTGAGAAGGTTCATAAAAAGTATATATATGTCTATGTTTAGATTTACTATTATTTGATATGCCAAAATAGAAAAAAAAGGGGACTATTGTAGTTGATATGGAAGGGCAGACTAGATAGGCCATGTGGTCTTTTTCTGCAGTCATGTTTCTATGTTTCTATCTTTTGTAACAACATCAAGACAGTTTACAGTACATAAACTGAGAAATAATTTTGATATGATTGAAATTTAATAACACACATATAAGGACATTTTAGGATGAAAAAAGCCTCTAATTGGAGCAGCCCACACCTTAATAATAGAGGCTGTCTCCTCTTCCAAGTATTATTAGAAATGGCAGCAAACATTTTCATCTTGCAATATAGAAAATAAACTTCACACTACTTAAAATCTCAGCAGCCAATCTCAATCTGAGTATCAAATTGACATCACCAGTGTAGCAGGTACTGATTCCATATCTGCAGACTTTTCTAGAACATCAGCAAAGCCTAGGACCGGAAAGGGCTGAAGGCACTTTAAGAACTTTTATTAACTGAAGATTGCAACTTTTGATTTAATTTTTCAGCATTTCCATCTTATTCCACGAATTGCATTGTCTTTAAGAGAGGTTTCCACATTTTAAGGCTTGAATATAGATTTCTTTTGACCTTCCAGCCATATCTTAATGCATGGAATGTCTTCCGATTTCGGACCTGTGCAGATGCATATGAAAATCTATCAGAAATTCCTTGTGTTTTTCCAGATAGTAGTCAGCCCATCTCTGCAATTATACACCACAGCATCTCTAAAGTTAAAACCTTAGGCTTCTCCAGAGGGAATTCACCAGAGGTAGCAGCTTTCTAGGGCACCCCTGGGGCTCAAATAGCAAAAAAACGTTCAAGTAGCTTGAGGCCGCAGATGAAAAGACATCCCAGTCTTCTTGCAGAATCAATGGTTCTTGTTCCTCTTGGCTATACGCAAGGGCATCTTTCAGAAGGTTAGATTCCATAGACCCTGCATCAATTATTCCTCTGTGATTTATCACCATTCGTGAACATCATCCTCCAGCACTAGGTAGGATAAGCTGCTCCCTGCCGCCTGCATTTATTTCATTTTATTTATTTAGCTAGTTAGCTTGCTGAATTTATAAACCGTCTATCATTGCATTCTAAGAAGTGTACAATTAAACCATATGAAATAATAAAAACACTGAAAATCACATAAAAATATAAACACTAAAACAAGAATAAAGGCATCATGTAAGACTCAAAAGCATAGCTGTGTTACAGCAGTGACCAAAAGCTTGAGCTAATAACACTGCTTTTAGCTGCTTACAGAATCTCAAATAGTCTTGCTCCATCTGTACACTCAATGGAAGATGGTTGCACTGAATTGGAGCAGATCAGGAAAAGGCACTAGACCATTTTTTAACTTTGCAGGCACAACCTTAATGATGACACTTCTAGGAGATTCTGATTTTCATTAATGGCAGCGATGGAGCAATTTTAATCTTCTTTGTTGGATTAGGACGCTATGGGGCATGTTTAATAAAGTGTGATGCTACCATGCATTCTACCCCCAAAATAAGTGTGGGGTGGCACTCAACCCAGACTACAAAATGGAAGAGTGCTTGGCATGTCTCCATGGAGCTAGTGTGGGTTTTGCGCCATCCCTTGTGTTCATTCTGTTTGGCACAATCATCAACGGTGTACTTAACATCACCCATTGAGGTGGCAGTAAGTGTATGCACCCACTACCAGTAAACACAATCCAAAAATGCCTGTGCTACCTGCAACATGCCAACTCCTCCCTTGAATTGTCCAGTCTCCGTCCCAACCTGCACTATTCGGATAGTGCAGGATTTTCATCGCAGCCACAAATTTGGTACGTGGTAAATTTCATTGCAGCATACCTGGCACATGCTGAATCCTGCACTGCCTGGTAGTGTGGTTTAGTAAACATTTCCTATATTTATTATTCACCTAGAAACATAGAAGCAGGACTGCAGAAAAAGACTACATGGCCTATCTAGTCTGCCCTTCCATATCAATCACTACAACAGTCCTCTTTTTCCCTTTAGAGATCCTCTGTGTTTGTCGCATGTTTTTTTTAATTCAGATACTGTCCTCGTCTCTACGATCTCCAGTGGGAGACTATTCCATGCATCTACCACTCTTTCCATAAAGAAATATTTCAGCATATTATTCCTGAGTCTATCCCCTTTCACCCTCTTCTTATGTCCCCTCATAACAGAGCTTGCTTTCAATCTAAAGAGGCTCTCCTCCTGTGCATTTATGCCACGGAGGTATTTATAGTTCTCAATCATATCACCTCTATCCCGTATTTCCTCTAAAGTATACATATTAAGATCCTTAAGTCTGTCCTTATATGCTTTATAACAAAGACCACTAACCATTTTAATAGCCATCTTCTGTACCAAGTCCAACCGGTTTATATCCTTTTGAAAGTGCAGTCTCCAGAATTGCACACAATACTCCAAATGAGGTCGCACCAAAGACCTATACAGAGGCACTATCACCTCCTTTCTTCTGCTAGCCATTCCTGTCCCAAGCAGCCAAGCATCCTTCTAGCTTTTGCCATTGCCTTTTCTACCTGTTTAGCTACTTTAAGATCATCAGACACAATCACGCCTAGGTCACACTCTTCTTTTGTGGACAGAAGTACTTCACTCCCTATACTATATCACTCCCTTGGATTGCTGCAGCCCAAATGCATGACTGCATTTTTTAACATTAAATCTCAGCTGCCAAATTCTAGACTAGAGGTACTCAAATCCAGTCCTGGAGGGCCGCAAACCAGTCAGGTTTTCGGGATATCCCTAATGAATATGCATGAGATAGATTCAAATTCAATGGAGGCAATGCATGCAAATATATCTCATATATATTCATTAGGGATATCCTGAAAACCTGACTGGTTTGCGGCCCTCCAGGACTGGATTTGAGTACCTCTGTTCTAGACCACTCTTCAAGCTTAGCTAGCTCCCTCCTCATGTTATCTACACCTTCTTGGGTGTCTACTCCATTGCAGATTTTAGGGTCATCCACAAGGAGGCAAACCTTTCCTGTCAGCCCTTCTGTATTATAACTAACAAAGATGCTAAAAAGAATTGGACCAATTACAGATCCCTGGGGCACATCACTGGTAACCTCCTCCTCAGAGTGAGTTCCATTCACCTGTACCCTTTGTCACCTCCCACTCAACCAATTTCTAACCCAAGCAGTAACTTTAGGGTCCATCCCTAAGGTATTCAGTTTATCTTTATCTTTATTTACATTTGATATACCGCCCACGCCAGGGCATCAGAGCGGTTCACAATAAGATATTCAAACAGTGCTGCAGAAAAAGAAAAAGAAAGGAACACCATATTGAGACAGGACAGAAGGAGAGAGAACAGCAGAACATAGACAAACTAAGGGGTCATTCTTAAATATCAAAAGCTTGTTGAAATAAGTGAGTTTTTAAGAGTTTCTTAAAAGTTTCATAGACAGATTCTAAATGAAGAGAAGGTGGTAGGGCATTCCAGAGTGATGGACTGAGAAAGAAGAATGCAACATGTTCCAGATGTGCTTGAGAGGGGGATGGAAGGGTGAGGCGATTTGCATGGAGTTTGTTTATAAGTCGCCTGTGCGGAACGGTGTCAAAGGCTTTACTAAAATCTGAATAGACCACATCTTGGATTCTCTCTTGGTCCAATTCCCTGGTCACCCAGTCAAAGAAATCAATCAGATTTGTCTAACAAGACTTGCCTCTGGTGAATCCATGCTGCCTTGGATCTAGTAATCCGTTGGACTTCAGAATACTCGCTATTTGCTCTTTCAGCAGCACTTCCAATAATTTACTCACCACCAAGGTTTAACTAACTGGCCTGTAGTTTTCAACCACATCCTTACTTCCGTTTTTGTGTAAAGGGACCACATGAGCCTCTCTCCAGTTCTCTGGCACCACTCCCGACTCCAATGAGACATTGAAAAGATCAGTCAGTGAAGCTGCTAGGACGTCCCCAAGTCCCCTCAGTATTCTCGGGTGTATCCCATTTGGTTCTGTGTTCACAGATGAAAAACCAGGAGCAGGACCTCAGAAAATACCCACAAACAGGAACAGAAGCGAGGGACATCTTGAACAATTTTCAGAAGACTGTGTTCGTGAGAAACTAGCTCAACTTAAAGTAGACAAAGCGATGGGACCGGATGGGATACACCCTAGAATACTGAGGGAACTTGAGGACATTCTAGCAGCTCCACTGACTGACCTTTTCAATGCCTCGTTGGAGTCAGGAGTTGTGCCAAAGGACTGGAGAGAGGCTCATGTGGTGCATTTACACAAAAGCGGAAGTAAGGATGAGGTTGAAAACTACAGGTGAGTTAGTTTAACTTTGGTGGTGAGTAAATTATTGGAAACACTGCTGAAAGAGAAAATAGTGAGGTTTCTGGAGTCCAGCGGATTACAGGATCTGAGGCAGCATGCATTCACCAGAGGCAGGTCTTGTCAGACAAATCTGATTGAATTCTTGATTTCTTTGACTGGGTGACCAGGAAGTTTGACCGAGGGAGAGCCCTAGATGTGGTGTATTTGGATTTCAGTAAAGCCTTTGACACTGTTCCTCACGGGTGACTTATAAACAAACTGAGAACCCTAGGGATGGACCCTAAAGTTACTGCTTGTGTTATAAATTGTTTGGGTGGGAGGTGACAAAGAGTACAGGTAAATGGAGCTCTCTCTGAGGAGAAGGATGTTACCAGTGGTGTGCCCCAGGGATCTGTCCTTGGTCTGATTCTTTTTAACATCTTTGTTAGTGATATAGCGGAAGGGCTGTCAGGTAAGGTTTGCCTCTTTGCAGATGATACCAAAATCTGCAATAGAGTAGACACCCAGGAAGGTGTAGATAACATGAGGAGGGATCTAGCTAAGCTTGAAGAATGGTCTAGAATTTGGCAGCTGGGATTTAATGTTAAAAACGTAAGGCCATGCATTTGGGCTGCAGCAATCCAAGGGAGCAATATAGTATAGGGGATGAAGTACTTTTGTCCACCATAGAAGAGCGGGATCTAGGCGTGGTTGTGTCTGATGATCTTAAGGTAGCTTAACAGGTAGAAAAGGCGACGGCAAAAGCTAGAAGGATGCTTGGGTGCATACGGAGAGGAATGGCTAGCAGAAAAAAGGAGGTGATAATGCCTCTGTATAAGTCTTTGGTGCGACCTCATTTGGAGTATAGTGTGCAATTCTGGAGACCGCACCTTCAAAAGGATGTGAACAGGATGGAGTCGGTGCAGAGGGTGGCTACTAAAATGATTAGTGGTCTTCATTATAAAGCATATGAGGACAGACTTAAGGATCTTAATATGTACACCTTAGAGGAAAGGCGGGATAGAGGCAAAATGATTGAGATGTTCAAATACCTCCATGGCACACATCTTCAGGGAGAGAGCCTCTTTCAATTGAAAGCAAGTTCTGCTACAAGGGGACAAGGGATGAGGGTGAAGGGAGATATATTCAGGAGTGATATGTGGAAATATTTCTTTACGGATAGAGTAGTGGATCCGTGGAATAGTCTCCCACTGGAGGTGATAGAGACGAGGACAGTAACTGAATTCAAAAAAGCATGGGACAAACACAGAGGATCTCTAAAGGTAAAAAGGGGACTGTTGTAGTTGTTTATATGGAAGGACAGACTAGATAGGCCATGTGGTCTTTTTCTGTCGTCATATCTCTTTGTTTCTATCACCTTCACTGGGCATGTGCTGTTTCTCTGATCTTAAGGTGTTTTTGATGTATCATGACACTCTAAGTGGGACTGTATTCCTGATTCTCTGACTTTTAGGGTACTGGTTATACCTCTGGACTACTCCCACACTCTGACTAGCAGTTTTTCCTCTTACATGGCGGATGCTGTGTCCTTCACTGTCCCCCAAGAGGTTGCCCTGCCATTTACTGCCATTTCTATTGCACCTCCAAGCCTCATAACATTCATATATACACAATTACTGGCTGCTACTCCTGCCAACAGATTGCCTTGAGAAGATAGAGGGCCATGGTGGGACATGGCATTGCGGCAGACCCTGCTAACAATTTCATTACTTGTGATGGCACAACTGTGTATGCGACATCTGCATGGGATGTGATAGGATCTGTGGTCTACTGTGTTCTTCTTCGTTTCTAACTAGAGGTCATCCAGGATCCATGGCTAGTGCGATCATGTACTGCAACCACAGCACACTTCATTAGATGACAGCCATTCATGATGCCATGTGTTGGTGGGGTGTCCAGTATGGTGATTTGTTTTGCCCCAGCAATCCACTTTGTATTTCCTCAGCCCATCGCTATGAGATGCACTGCACACTGACCTCACCTCTCATCTGCCATTCCGATGATAGCATCCCTGCTCAGAACCTACCACTTGCCATTAGCATTACCACCCTCATGCCCCTTACAATCGTGACACTTAGCTCCTCCCACTCTGCCATCCCTTACTCGGACTGCAATTCATCTCATATCGAGCTATGGCATTCATTTTTCTGGGTTCCTTCCCCCATTCCAGCTTGTAATTGAACGCCATCCAGCTGCAAGTGCTGGAAGCAGGTCTATGACCTGTCATGAGCACTGTTCCCTCTAAGCTGTGCGCGTGTGCGTGCGCACACACCTCGCCGAGTGAGCGCACATACTTTACAACAGAGCGCACAAAAATTACGGTTCTGATTCTAATAGAAAACAACACAGACGTTCTTAAAATTGAAAAGATGTTGTGTATTTATGGTTTTCACAAGTTCTACAATATTTTCTAGTGCAATCAATGTGGTGTACATACTGTATTCTGACGTGTAGTCAAATTTTAAAGTATATAACTCTGAGTGTCGTTATGTGGCGCACAAAAATTTAACCTTCCTTCAAAAGCTGCACAGCTGATATTTTATGCGCACACAGCCTACAGAAAATTAGAGGGAACATTGGTCATGAGCTGTCACTCATGATTAGTGAGACCCTCCTCCCCCTAACTCTGTTCTCCTCCCCTGGGCTGGGGGTCTGTGGACTTCTTTGACAGGGCACTGGTACATTGTGGGACTGATGTGCCAGCTCTGGCACATGGCATGTTTTCAGGGCTGGCTGGATCCCAGGACCGCACGTGATGTGAACACTGCAGTACTCCAGCAGATCATACAACATATGACCCTCTCTGGGGCCAAACTTGCAGATCATCTGCATGGGAATGGATTGTGTGGCAGGGCTGGATTGCATTCAGACTTGATTGATCATGTGTTCGATCTGTGTATTGCACCACAGTGGGCAGGTTAAGGTGAGAGGGTGCTTGGGACTGGCTGGGGAGGGAAAGGCAGGGCTTTCATGGCATGTTTGGTGTTGCATATTTCATGCATTTCTCTGTGTCATGATCATAATTCCATTATCACATGTGCCCATTGGAACATTAATTCCTATGCAGACACATCTCAGATACCACTGGCAGAGCTGGCAATTGCTACTTGCAACCTTTACATGGTCACACTGCAGTGTTGGCATCCCTCTGTCAGGGATCAGATTGGAAGGGATCCTCATAGCCCTCATATGGGCTGCCTTTTCCTCGCATCCCAATGTGTCTTGCCCTAGCATCGCGGCCAGGGTCAACAGAACAATGTCACCCCTGGATCATCTCCATGTCTGCTTTATACATCTCACCTTTCTGCATGCAACTGGCTCTTTCTCCATCCCCTCGATAAGCAGCATGAGCAGGTCACCCCCCTCTGCATGTATCTAATGATGCAGTGATACACCTGTGCAGAGACCAGCTGGCCTACAGGGACTGTATGGGCAGTTGCCTAGGGCAGACGATTCTGCGGAGGTGGCAGTGAAAGGGGATTCAAGCTAGCTGGAATATTGGGCCCCCCTTGAGGGGTTGGACAGATAGCAGTTTGCTCAACTCTGCTCCTGTGAAGTCCCTTCTCCATTCACATCAGTGGCTCCCTATCATCCCCTGGTTCCTGTTACCAATTATTCTACAGAGCAATCATTGCCTTCATTATGTTGCTCATCAGTGCCTTTACTCTCACACCTCCATGTACTCCCCTCCTTGGGGACACCATGCTTGGGGCTGACCTCTTTTCTCTGTGCCCTTCTCTGCTACTGCCACCTGCAGACCTTAGTCCTCCCAGCTTGCTGCCCCATGTCCTGGGACACCCTACCTTTATCAATGTGTCACACTGCTTCTCTGCTTACTCATCCACTGCTGCATAGCTGCTCTTGAATGCTGATGCTTCTCTCTTTCTGGTGCAGTACTTATTGTCTACTTACGTGGCTTGGAGGAGTAGTCTAATGGTTAAAGCACTGGCCAGGGAAACCAGAGACCAGCAACTGATTCCCACTAGCACTCCTGTAGCCTTCAGCAAGTCACTTGACCCCCCCTTGTCACAAAAAAAATCCAAGTTATCAATGTCCTTCTTTAATGTATGAGCTGATATAGCAGTATTGGAACACCTGTTAAATACATAGATAAATGTGTCTGTTCCTATACTGGAGGCCCAGCTTTAGCAATGTTGTTACTCTGGGGTAGATTGTCAGCTCAGCTAAACAGGAACTGTGTTTGACATTTAAGTGTATAGCACTGCATATGCCTTGTGGCCCTATATAGAGTGTTGGCAGTAGTAGTCATGGTAGTGTTCCTCTGTGGAGGATGATTTATGGCCTCTCATATGGCCTTAGTCAAATAATGAACACTCACCTTGCTCCCACTGCATCTGGTGGCGTATGCACAGTAGAAGCCAGGGCCTGCTGCGGCAAAGTGCCTGGAAATGGACCCTGTACACCTCGGGGTCCTGCATGATATAGAAGCATCTGTAGAAAGGAGAAAGACATGGCTATTCATAGGAAGATATGAAATGGCATGCAGAGTCAGACCAAGCTACTTCAATCTAGTATCCTAATCCAAAAGGTGACCAGCCCAGGTCACAGGTACTGTTGTGATCATCATTATTAGCATCCTTGCAGTTCTACCCCTTAATATCACATATCTCCAAAGGGAGGGTCGACAGTGAACAGGCTTTGGACTATATATGCACACATATTTGATACATGAGACATTCCCAGGAAATGATTGTTGGCACTCCTATTAACAAATGAAATAATTTTGAACAGAACAACATTCCCATTGCAGTGACCTGGACACACTGTGAGAAATAGTACTCACATGATTTGATTGAACCAATGACTGATGACTCAGATGTTTAAGGTGGTCACATTCACTCCCTGTTCCATTTCGACAATGGTGAGGACAGGAGATGGTCAGAAAAGCCATTATCAGTTAAAATCTAAATTCATAAGGGGGCATGACCATCTCCTAGGACCATGGGATTCCTATGTCTACAGTTCACAATGCTTTTAGGATGTTTTCTGCTCATAGAACTGTCAGGAACCTCCCAGGATATGGTGGAGACAGGAGAGTTAATCCAAGATGTCTTTGACAGTTATTGCAAGCTGTTGGAAAACTAATATAGATAACATCAAACGGAAATAAGACTGCTGTGGAGCAATCTGCTGTGGTGATTGCAACCTGCAAAATACACTGCACAGTACACTGGGAGGGACTTCATGGGCAAGGGCCAAGGAGGACCCCATTGCTCAAAAACAGACATAGGAAGACACAGCTGATGTTTGCTCAAACCCAACTAGAGAAACCATCTACATTCTGGGAAAATGTTCTGTGGACAGGTAACACCAACCATGGGCTCACTGACAATGCAGAGCAGCAATATATTTACAGACAGAACAGAAGCTTATATGGAACAAAACACGCTTCCTACAGTGAACTGTGGTGGGTGTACATAATGTTGTGGGGCTGTTTTGCTATTTCAAGGTCTGGAAGCCTGAAACAAATTAAAGGACTCATGAGATCAGAGGACTACCAACATATTTAGGAGCACAATGTGTAACATAGTGTCAGACAGCAAGATTTATTTTTATTTATTTATTTATTTAACAATTTTTCTATACCGCCTTCTCATTTAATCAAGACGGCTTACATTGAAACTCTAAAACTATTACATAGAACTAGCAAATAAAAGAACATGAATCAAACATTACAAGCAGAACAAAGGGGAGGGGAAACAAGCGGGAGTTGTGGAATCACACAACATATATACAGTGGAACAGATTATTGATTCTTGATTGATTGAGTCTTGAAAGACTAGAAAAGGGGACTGTTACTTCTGGAGAGAGATTTGCAACTGTGAGTATATACTTCTGGGATTTTTCTGAAAGGAATTCTTTTATTAAAGCTAATTAATCTGTGAACCCACTATTTTTTGTTAAATCAGTCAGGGCCTAGTAGCAGCAGTTTAAGTTTACATTTAAAACATAGAAGAGAGCTTTCTGGTTAAATTTCATACCCAGCAGAGAGCTTGTAGTTTAAATTTAATAGTCATTCAGGGCCTAGCATCAGCAAAGTACTTTTAGTTTAAATTTAAAACACAGAAGAGAGCTTTCTGGTTAAATTTAGAACCCAGCAGAGAGCTTGTAATTTAAATTTCATAATAAGTTAGAGCCTAGCAGCAGCAAAGAGCTATAATTTAAATCAAATAAGAATATAGCTTACCTCAGCAGCACAGGACAGGGTACTGTGTAGCAGCCCTCTTTTAATAAGGTGTTATTTCCCTCCCTCCCTCCCCACACCCACCCACCCCTGGGATAATCGTAGTTTTAAAGGTACTTACACATTTTAACAGACAGGAGGTGCTCTCAGGTGAAGCTCATTACCGAAATCAGTCATACACTAAGGACCTGAGATTAATTAAGCTTCAGGTGAACAAGGTATATTAAACGTATTAGGTACAGTTTTATTGGCAACCCTTAGTAAGTAAAGAACTTAAAGATCTAAACAAAAACTTAAAACTAAGATGCAGACAGCAGTCCAGCAGCGAGATGGGGGCTTTCCAGTCTTTTTCATTGAGTGTCACATGTATGATTTTCTCCCAGTTGGTGAGAGGTCTTACGTGTGCACTAGGTGCAAGGAGCTCTTTGCTCTCAGTGAACGAGTCCGTTCTCTAGAGGCTAGAGTAGCAGACTTGGAAAACATAAGACAGACACAGAGGTACATAGAGGAGACCTACAGGGATATAGTCCTAAAGTCCCACCTCCAGTCTGGCAGCATCCCTGTTGCTATGGAGGAGAGAGGTCAGGTGACAGGAGAGCATCACCCTGGTGTGGCAGGAAGTGATCCTATAACTAGGACCTGTCCTACAGGTGATGTAAAACCCTCTCGCACCGAGGAAGTTTCTCCAGGGCCATGTGCCCATGAGGGAAGGGTTAGGACAGCCGTTATAGTTGGTGATTCGATCATTAGGCATGTAGATAGTTGGGTGGCTGGTGGAGGTGAGGATCGCCTGGTAACATGCCTACCTGGTGCAAAGGTAGCAGACCTCACGCGCCACCTAGATAAGGTCTTAGATAGTGCTGGGGAGGAGTCTGCTGTCTTGGTATATGTCGGTACCAATGACATAGGAAAATGTGGTAGGGAGGTTCTGGAGGCTAAATTTAGGCTTTTAGGTAGGAAGTTGAAATCCAGAACTTCCAGGGTAGCATTCTCCGAAATGCTTCCCGTTCCACGTGCAGGACCCAAAAGGAAGGCAGAGCTCCAAAGTCTCAATGCGTGGATGAGACAAAGGTGCAGATATGAGGGTTTTGGATTTGTTAGGAACTGGGGAACATTCGGGGGAAAGGAGGGGCTCTTCCAAAGGGATGGGCTTCACCTTAAACGGGATGGAACCAGGCTGCTGGCATTAACCTTTAAAAAGGAGATAGAGCAGCTTTTAAACTAGATAATAGGGGAAAGCCGACAGTCGCCCAAGAGCGGATGGTTCGGAAGAATGTATCCTTGAAGGATACTACCAAAAGCAGAGAGGTTCCAAAAAAGAGTAAAGTAGCCCAAATGCCCTCGAGTATGGAGCAGACAGAGCTTAAAGATCCCAAATTACCCATGTCTACCAATAGCCAAATTAATATGAATAAAATACAGTCTCTAAAATGCTTGTATGCAAATGCTAGAAGTCTAAAAAATAAGATGGGAGAGTTAGAATATATAGCAGTAAATGAGAGGTTAGATATGATTGGAATATCAGAGACATGGTGGAAGGAGGACAACCAGTGAGGCTCTGTGATACCTGGGTACAAACTATATCATAATGATAGAGCTGATCAAATTGGTGGAGGGGTTGCACTCTATTTTAGAGAGGACATTGAGTCAGAAAGGAATAAAGTTTTGCAGGAAACAAAATTTGCTGTAGAATCTCTATGGATTGAAATTCCATGTAAAAAGGGGAAGGCGATGGCAGTGGGGGTGTACTATCGACCGCCGGGCCAGAATGAACAAATAAATGAGGAAATGCTCAAAGAAATCAAGGAACCTAACAAACGTTACAGTGCAGTAATAATAATGGGTGATTTCAATTATCCCGGTATCAACTGGGTCAGTGTCACGGCAGGACATGCTAGGGAGATGAAGTTCCTAGATGACATAAATGACTGCTTCTTGGAGCAGCTGGTTCATGAACCGACCAGAGGGGAAGCCATATTAGACCTGGTCCTTAGTGGAACACCAGATCTAGTGCAAGAGATAAGGGTGTTGGGGCCACTTGGCAATAGTGATCATAGTTGGGAGGAGTGGCCTAGTGGTTAGGACAAGGTACTTCAGGCCAGAGGGCCGGGGGTTCAAGTGCCACCTGGGGACAGCAATCTCAGGCCAGAGGGACTGGGATTTTTAGTCCTATAGGCACTCCTTGTGGTCTTGGGCAAGCCACTTAACCCGCCATTGCCCATGTTCCCTGTAAGTATTAGCGTATGTGTGTCATATCCCCTCGTGTTAAATGTATCTCCCAATTGACCGCTTTGACCCGGTGAAAAGTGGGATATAAATACAGCTAAATAAATAAATAAATAAAATAGCATGATCGTCTTTGATTTAATTAGTGGAGGAGGGATAGTACGGAAATCCACAGTATTACCTTTTAACTTTTGAAAGGGAGACTATGATAAAATGAGGAAAATAGTTAAGAAAAAACTAAAAGGAGCAGTTGCAAAGGTTAAAGACTTACATCAAGCTTGGGTGTTGTTGAAAAATACTATCTTGGCAGCCCAGACCAGCTGTATTTCACACTTTAAGAAAAGTGGAAGGAAGTCCAAAAAACTGCCAGCATGGTTTAAAGGTGAGGTCAGAGAGGCTGTTGTTGCCAAAAAAGCATCTTTCAGGAAATGGAAAAAAGAGCCAAATGACGAAACCTGGAAACAGCACAAGCACTGGCAAATCAAATGCAAGGCATTGATAAAGCAGTTAAAGGGAGAATTTGAGAAGAAGCTTGCTGCGGAAGCAAAAATGCGAAATAAAGATTTTTTCAAGTACATTCGTAGCAAAAAGCCTGTGAGAGAGTCAGTTGGTCCATTAGATGATAGAGGAGTTAAAGGGGCACTAAGAGGCGACATGGCGATAGCGGAGAGAATGAATGAATTCTTTGCTTCGGTCTTTACTGAGGAAGATGTAGGGATGTTACCCATGACTGAAGTGGTATTTAAAGGTGCGGAAGAATTGAAGGAAATATCGATACATCGGGACGATGTATTACAACTATTAGATAAACTGAAGAGTAGCAAATCACCTGGGCTGGATGGTATACATCCAAGGGTGTTGAAAGAACTGAAATATGAGATTGCAGACCTGCTATTAGTAATCTGTGAACTATCATTAAAATCATCTGTAATACCTGAAGATTGGAGGATTGCCAATGTAACACCAATTTTTAAAAAAGGGTTCGAGGGGTGATCCTGGAAACTACAGACCGGTGAGCCTCACGTCAGTACTGGCAAAAATGGTAGAAACCATCATAAAGAATAAAATTACTCAGCCTGTAGATAGTCATGGCCTAATGGAAGACAGCCAACATGGCTTTAGACAAGGAAGATCTTGTCTTACTAATCTGTTATGTTTTTTTGAAAGTGTGAATAAACAGGTGGACAAAGGTGAGTCGGTTGATATAGTGTATCTGGACTTTCAGAAAGCCTTTGACAAGGTCCCTCATCAGAGACTTTTGGCAAAACTAAAGAGTCATGGGATAGGAGGCAGTGTACTACTGTGGATCAAGAACTAGTTAAAAGATAGAAAGCAGAGGGTTGGGCTAAATGGCCAATTTTCCTAATGGAGAAAGGTGAATAGTGGTATACCCCAGGGATCTGTGCTGGGTCTGCTGCTTTTTGACATATTCATAAATTACCTGGAAAGTGGAATAACGAGTGAGGTTATCAAATTTGCAGATGACACAAAACTATTTAAAGTTTTTAAAACCCAAGAGGATTGTGGAAAATTGCAAGAGGATCTTGATAAATTGGAAGACTGGGCATCAAAATGGCAGATGAAATTTAATGTGGACAAGTGCAAAGTTATGCACCTAGGGAAGAACAACCCAAACTATGGTTACACAATGCAAGGTTCCACATTAGGAACCACCACCCAGGAAAAGATTTAGACGTCATTGTGGATAACATGTTAAAACCCTCAGCCCAGTGTGCAGCGGCAGCCAAGAGAGCAAATAGAATGCTAGGTATCATAAGGAAAGGAATGGAAAATAAAACTAAAGATATTATAATGCCTCTATATCGTTCCATGGTGAGACCGCACCTTGAATATTGTGTGCAATTCTGGTCGCTGTATCTTAAAAAGGATATAGAGTTATTAGAAAAGGTTCAGAGAAGAACCATCAAAATGGTAAAGGGATGGAAGGATACTCCTATGAAGAAAGGCTAAAAAGGTTGGGGCTCTTTAACCTGGAAAAGATTCAGCTGAGGGGAGATATGATAGATGTCTATAAATTAATGAACGGAGTGGAAAGGATAAATGTAGATCGATTGTTTAAGTTATCAGAATATAGAAAGACTAGGGGACATGCAATGAAGCTACAGGGTAAACTATTTAAGACTAATAAAAGAAAATATTTTTTCACTCAACATGTAATCAAACTCTGGAATTTGTTACCGGAGGATGTAGTAAAGGCTGTTAGTATAGCTGGGTTTAAAAAAGGTTTGTGAACTCACAGAAATTTTCAATTGTGGTCTATTTTGTTGAACGTAGAATATCAAATTATGCAGTTGTCAAACGTTCAAAAGAACCAAAAAACTGTAGTAGTTTCTTTTTATATTTTATTTTATTTTGCTTTTCTCTGTATTCAAAGTATGAGATACATAAACCCGGATTCCTCCTTCATTCTTGTAAGGTATCAAAAATTTCTTTGTAAAGATACATTTGGAAGAGAAGAACCGCTACTAAACTCTTTCAAGACTACTTTTAAACAAAAGACCTGTTTTAAAAGTAGTCTTGAAAGAGTTTAGTAGCGGTTCTTCTCTTCCAAATGTATCTTTACAAAGAAATTTTTGATACCTTACAAGAATGAAGGAGGAATCCGGGTTTATGTATCTCATACTTTGAATACAGAGAAAAGCAAAATAAAATAAAATATAAAAAGAAGCTACTACAGTTTTTTGGTTCTTTTGAACGTTTGGCAACTGCATAATTTAAAAAAGGTTTGGACAAGTTCCTGGAGGAAAGGTCCATAAGCCATTATTAAGAAGGGACCCAGGATATCAATGCTTGACCCAGTACAAGTATTGCGGAACCTGTGTCTTTTGGGGAAACTGCTAGGTACTGTCATGAAGTGGGTATCAATAAAGATGCAAACCTGAAAAGAAACCCTGTTTCTCAGAGAAATCTAGATGTGCAGTTACCTCAACGCACAGCTAGAGGGGGCAGGAGTGATCATACAGGAGCTAATGAGCCTAAGAGAGCTAATGACTTGCACCTGGGAATGAGCCTGGGAGTTTCAAAGGAAAGATTCCTTTATAAGCAGAAGCTGAAAGCTAGCAAAGGAGGAACACCTCATGGAAGAGGAACACCTCTATTGAGAGAGACAACACCTTTATTGAGAGGAACAGCTCCAGAGGAAGGGCAGAACTGGAACTGGATCCAGAAAGGAGGAACATCTCTACTGAGAGGAACACCTCAAAGGAGAGGACAGAGAGAAGGAACAGCTCTGAGGGAAGGAGCAGCTCTAAGAGAAGGAGAAGGACTTGGAGAAAGAATCCTACCTGAGCAAGCCCAAAGGAACAGAGTTCACAAAGGTGGAGTTTAGAAGGGCCAGGCTAAGCGAGCAGCTGTTCAGAGGGAGTCTGCTGGAGAAAGCACTAAGGCTAGAGAGTGTGCCACTCCCTGTTCCAACAACGTTCCTGATTCAAAGGCAGAGAGACATATCCACAGAACCAGAGAGATAGGTTTGGAGGAAAGCCTGCAGTCTCTGGGTAATACTAGTCAAGTTTTACCAGGCACCAAAGGAAAAGCAGTTTCTGGCAAAGCTAAGTTCTTACCGAAGCACAAAGTTGAATCCACACCAGGTTTTACCAAGCTGCCTGAAAGCATAGCCCTGCCTAGAGCCTGTCGGCAGAGAACCTGTTGCAGGAGAAACGTTTCTGGGAGAAACGTTTCTGGGAGAGAAGGTTTCACGGATTCAAACCACAGAGGCTCCAGTTATGAAAGCTTTATTCATGATACTGAATGCTTAACTCCTAGAGGCACTGCTAAAACAAATACTCAGTTTGTAAGGAAGAAGAAACCAGGGTGGTTTCAGAAAATTCCCAGAGAACTTAAAACACAGTCTTATTGGAGGCAAGAGCCTAGAGACACTTCACGTAGACTTGTAGCAGACAGGGACAGTGACTACTCTGATGATGAATGTAGTGGAGCAGAATCCATGGAAATTGAATATATAAATGCTGTTCCCATTCCTCCACCAGAAGAAATGGATTGTGGTTTGTGCATGGCCACGAGCCTAGAATCTGTAGCCACTGTATAACTGAGAAGAAGTTTGTTTAATTCTTATTGTGTTGGAATGAAGTGAATACCTCTGATTAACCCTTGCACTAATTGTGGAGTTTAACAATTAGTCAGCTTGTTAATACTGGTACCTTTTGAAACAAAGGACATTCTTTTGATTTCTCAATGTCTTATTTGAACCCTTGCACAGACGGGGAATAAAGCCTTGTTTTCCCTACACTTGGTTTGATTATTGAGCTCTCATAGGAAGCTGGAAATAAGTAAGACCATTCGCCATTTGTGAACCTTACATTTCATCACGCTCCCTAAATATTTTCTATCGTGGAGCATGCCCATACTTCGAATGGTCACCAGGGGATGCCCTCACGACAGTACGTATGACCTAGATTGGTCACTGTTGGAAACAGGATACTGGGCTTGATGGACCTTGGTCTGACCCAGTATGGCATATCTTATGTTCTTATGTTCTTATTAGATTTGCTTGTGAGGTGAGAACATGAGTCCTGAGGTTACTGGGGAAGTCTGGAGTCTCCACCGTATTATTCAATGATGAGGAATGTCTTGAGCTGCTTCCTGAAGTCTTTAATGTCTGAGGTGGCTCTCAGATTGTCAGGAAGGAAGTTCCAGATAGCTGGGGCTGCAAATGAAGGAGCCCTTTTTGCAGTGGAGTTGTTGACCTCAGTGAATAAGCTAGGTGTAGGTATGGTATTTATGGTGCTGTGTCTTGTTGGTCTCTTAATGGTCTTGATACCTATCAGGGCTTGTAGAATATTGGCTGATAAGCTGTTTTTAATTTTAAAGATAGTGAGAGCAAATTTGTATTTGGTATGGGAAGTGATTGGAAGCCAGTGGAGCCGATTCAGGAGAGGGGTTATGTGGTCGTATTGGGATAATCCAGTGATGATTCAGGCAGCGGTATTTTGAACTAGTTGCAGAGGACGGATGGTTTGCTTTGGGAGACCTTGGAAAAGGACATTACAGAAGTCAACAGTGGGTGTTATGATGGCCTGGCATACTGTCCGGAAATGATCTTGGTTGAGGAGGGGTTTGAGTCTCCTAATAGTATTTATTTTATTTATTTATCTGCATTTATATCCCGCTTTTCACCGGGTCAAAGCGGTTGGGGGATACATTTAACACGAGGGGATATGACACACATACACTAATACTTACAGGGAACATGGGCAATGAAGGGTTAAGTGGCTTGCCCAAGACCACAAGGAGCACCTGTGGGACTAGAAACCCCAGTCCTTCCGGCCCAAGGTTGCTGTCCTCTAGTGGGATTTGAACCACCTACCTTCCGGCCTGTGGTACCTTGCCCCAACCACTAGGCTACGCGAGTAGCGAGTAGCAAGGCTAGGCTACGCTAGTAGCGAGCTTTTGGAAGGCTGTCTTAGCTGTCTTGTTTATATGGGCTTGGAGATTAAGGTGGTTGTCAAGGATGACCCCAAGGTATCGTACTTCATTTTTTATCAGAATTGGGTTTTCAGCAAAAAGATGATTGAGGTTGGTGGGGTGAATGAAGTCTCTCTTGTGATAATAATCGCTTCAGTTTTTTTGACGTTTATGTTGAGGTTGTTGTTAGTTAACCAGTTTATCGTTTCTTGAAGACATTCTGACATTGTTGTAAAGTCCGTGGAATCCAACTGTATTGGAGTGTATGCCATAATATTGTCTGCATATATGGCATATTGTATCTTGAATTTTTTGAATATGTTGCATATGGGTTGTATATATATGTTGAAGAGGAGGGTGAACAGCGAAGATCCTCGAGGAACTCCTTGTACTATGTGGAAAGTGTCTGAGGTGAGGGGACCAACTTTGATTCTCTGCTTTCTGTTGCTGAGATAGGCCTGGAACCATTTTAGTGTGGTGCTTTGAAGACCAATAGTCTTTAGTCATTTCAGAAGGGTGTTGTGCGATACAGTGTCAAAGGCAGAGGAGATGTCTATAAAGATAAGCAGAAATCCTTTCCTTATGTCATCTATTCCTCTGAGCAGATTGTCAAATAGGTGAGTGAGAAGAGATTCAACACTATGATTAGGGCAGGAGCCATGCTGATGGAGATCCAGGAGGGTATATGTGTCAATGTGGTCTTGGAGTTGAATTTGAACGACTCTCTCAATGATTTTGGAAAGGAATGGAAGGCTGAAAATTGGTCTGTAAGCTGATGGGTCCAGGCTGTGGGAGATTGTATTCTTCGGAATTTGGTGGATTGTAGCTTGTTTGAGTGCAGGGAGCAAATAACCATGAGTCAGTGAAGAGCTTATAATCCTTTGGATGAAGGTGGTCAGGCCCTCCTTTGCTGACTTAATCCATGTCACTGGGCAAGGGTCTGAGGGAGATGTGCTTGAGTTTAATGTGGTTATTGTGTGGGCTACTTGTTTGGTCGTAGGGTTTGCTGATAGTTTCTTCATGTAAGGTTAATGTGTCGGTGGTGGATGTATCTGGGAGTGGAAGCTTTGGGAGGGGTTTGTTCTTGGTTATGAGGTAGTCAGCAAACATTTGAGGGTTTAATGTGTCTTCTTCTTTCTGAGTTGGGTTCTTTGTGAGTTTACGGACAATGTCAAAGAGTTCTCTGGGCTTATTGCAGGCTTATAAAATGAGGCTTGTATGGTATTGTTGTTTGTGATTGTTCATTAATTTGTTGTACAGTGTTCCCTCGCCACTTCGCGCTTCATGTTTTGCGGCTTCAGTGCTTCGCGGGTCAGCAGCCACATTGTGGAAAGGAGTGTTGTTTCATGTTGATGCGCGAGAGAGAAGGATCCCTGCATGTCAACCAAAGAGATGAGTTGACTCAGAGTACTGTACATACCACGGGCTTTCATAAAGGCGCGTGATTGGTTTCCGGTGTGACATCGACCAATAAGAGTACGAGTGGATTTATCCCTGTGAGTTGATTGTCTGCGCATCATTGCAGCCTCACCTAGCATCTTCTCTTGTTGTATCTCGCCAGTCTTGTCCATGATGTTGAGGGGCAAATACTACTTTGCGGTTTTTCAGCTTTCGCGGAAGGTTCTGGTCCCCATTAACCGCGAAAAACTAGGGATCACTGTATTCCTTTTGTGCTTTTTGATATTGCTTTAATGTAGCATCAGACTTGTCATGTCGCCACCGATGTTCATGCTGACGTAGTTCTCTCTTGGTCTTTCTTATTGTTACGGAGTACCATGGGGCTGATTTTGGTCTAGTATCTTTGTGATCTACATTTGTTCATTTTGGTGGTCTAGCTGCAGTTCTGATAGTGATGTTCCAAGTGTTTATTGCTGCATCTAGATCCGTAAGGTCTTGGGGCAGGTGTTGCATGATGTGAGTAAGGAATTAGTCTTTGTCAAATGCCTTGAAGCGTCGTCCAGGGTAAGGTGCTTTCTGAGGATTTTTTGGGGGTGGGAGGAGGATTTTGAAGAGAATGGCATGGTGATCTGACCATGGTATGGGAGATATTTGGGAGATGTTATGAAGTCCTGATCTGTTATGCTTGTCGGAGCAAATATTAGGTCCGGGGTAGAGCCCGAGCAGTGAGTTGGTTCTGTGAGTATTTAATTAAATAGAAGGGACTCCATTGCATTGTAGAAAGCTGTTTCCTCCTTGCTGGATGCTGAGGTGAGATTCAGATCACTTAGCACTATGAGAGGTTTGTGATGGGCGTTAGCAGAGCATTTTGATTCCAGAATGTTGGAAGTGTCCTCTGCACTTGGGGCTCTGTAGATTAGACAAAAGGCAATTTGTTTGTTTTCTATGCTGATAATGTCACTTCGTTCAGAGCTTATGGAACTGGAGGTTTTAAGCTTAAGATTTGAATGAGCTAGGATTAGAAACCCCCCACCTCTTTTGTGAGTACGGGACAGTTGAAAGCTGAGTATGTGGAGGGTGTTACCTGGTTTAGGGTGACTTGATCAGTGCTCTTTAGCCATGATTCAGTGATGCATAGAATATCAATGTGGTTAGCTTGAATGTGATTGATAATGTGTTTGTCTTATTACGTATTGATCTGGCATTAATGAGACCTATAGTCATGGGAGGACAATGAGGGGTATGTAAATGATGAGGGGTTACTGAGATAGATGGATGCATGCAAATGAGCCTAGTAGGTCTCCTGTAGGGGTGCTTGTGCATATTAGTCCATATTGTAGGTTGATAAATTAAGTAGGTTGGAGGAACCTGAAGGGCTGTAGTTAGGGAGGGATAGTAGCAGTGCAAGGATGATGGTATATAAACGGTGTGGAGAGAGCCAGATGAGGTGTTGCTGCTTCAGGAGACATTTGTGAGTCTTAAATGAGTGTTGTACAGATAAAGAGAGGTTATTGAATTCTCTCTGCTCCATGTCTGAGGAAAGGTACTCACAGTTTGTAGATTTCTTAATCTTATGGTTGAAGGAGATGTCAGACCTTGCCACTGAACCGCATGTCATCATCCCACTCCTGCAGTTGGTTCCTCTTGCTCCACTCTCTCTCAGGATATTTTATGTATCTGGTTCTTCATATAATATTCTCTGCCTGTGTTCCCCGCCTAAGGGCCATGCCAAAGGGCCCTCAGGCATGGGCCTGCCAGGCACGGGCAAGCCCGATGGCGCTCCGGAGATTTGGAAGGCCCTGATTGGCCTCGGGCTGGTGAGCGGGGAGGGGGTCCCCTTCCTGCTCCCTTGTTTGATGCCGATTGGGGGGGGAGGTGTTTCCTGTGGCACTGGTCCTGTAGCTTTCTTCATGCCCGATGGCGCTCTGGCGATTTAAAGTTGTTGGATGGCCCTGATTGACCTCGGGCTGGTGAGTGGGGAGGGGGTCTCCTTCCATCTCCCTTTCTTGATGCTGATCGGGGGGAGGTGTTTCCCGCAGCGCTGGTCCTGCAGCTTTCTTCACGCCCGGTGGTGCTCTGGCGATTTAAAGTTGTTGGATGGCCCTGATTGACCTCGGGCTGGTGAGCAGGGAGGGGGGTCCCCTTCCCACTCCCTCGCTTGATGCCGATCGGGGGGAGGTGTTTCCCGCAGCGCTGGTCCTGCAGCTTTCAGATCATAGTCGAGGGTCATGGGTCCTCCAGCAGGACAGTGACCCAGCCAAAATTTCAAAGGAATGGGTAACAGGGAGTGAATGGACTGTTGTAAACCGGCCAACATTGAGTCCTGCTCTCAGAACCTTTAGAATGAGCTGACATCTGTCATTCCTAAAAGGATTCCTAGAAGCATTCATGATCTGGGACACATTGCAGTTGTGAAGTGAGGGAAACTACCAGCAAACAGGTGTGAGAAAGTTATAGATGGCTACAAGAAAGAATTGGAGGCTGTCATCACTGCAAAGGGTTGTGTTACCAAATATTTGTGAATGGTACCATTAATCCTGTCCAGGTCATGTTTTGCTTTTGCATCAGATATTACAATGTCTTATTTGCATAGACGCCTTTTATTGTTGTATACATTTGGACATACTATGAAAATATTATGACATACAGTAGCAATATTTCCAAATATTTCTCAGAAATTTGTACATAACATACCTAAAATGCAAGGTTGCCAATAATGTTGGCCAACACTGTACTATGCAGACTCCAATTCTTGTCATGGTGTGGACAGTGGATTTCCAGGGTGCTTTTAATTAATGACTTCTGGACTCTTCTTCCAAGTAGTTGT
This sequence comes from Ichthyophis bannanicus, assembly GCA_033557465.1. Taxonomy (NCBI): domain Eukaryota; kingdom Metazoa; phylum Chordata; class Amphibia; order Gymnophiona; family Ichthyophiidae; genus Ichthyophis; species Ichthyophis bannanicus. Next base: position 1,569,897,834 of record CM066031.1, on the reverse strand, counting down.
CTAAAACTTTTTTCTGTGTTGCTACAATGTTAGCTTTTCCTACATCAGCCTGTAACTGATTCCAGCATAGAATTACACATTGGCTGCAACTGTTTTCTCTCAGATTTGTCTCCCATGGGTAAAAATTTGGCTTCCTTGCATTTCCCCTGGCCTGTCTACTTCTGGATTGTATAAGCAAGCACAGTGGAAGGTTGGCCTAGTGGTTGTAGCAACAGCCTTGTACCCAGGAGATCTATGTTCAAATTCCCACATGTGCTTCTTGGACAGGTTACTTCACCCTCCACTGCCTGGGTGGATAGGGAATGGCAATCTACCTCTAGTCATACCTTTCCATGACAACACTAGGTCACCAGGGGTCCACATTGCCTTCAGAAACATTTTGGATTAACAACATTGATGTGCATTTACCCGTGGTTCTGTATTCATGGCTTTTGCTACCTCTATCATATCCGCCCCTCAGGTGTATGATTTCCATGTTGTTGGCTTAGCCATTTTGCGGGCCCTTCTCCATAACTTCTCTGATTGCACCCTATCTGCCTGATGATATGGCGACCAGAACTGCTACACCATGTGGACATCGCAGAGCATAGGAGTAGCCTGAAGATTAGGGCACCCGCTCCATGCCCAGGAGAACAAGAATCAATTCCCACTGATGCTCCTATTTTATTTTCCTTTACCAGGTCACTTTACATTGCATTAGATGGCAGTTCATGCATGATTGCTGCTATCAAGGTTCCTGTTACAGTGACTTCATGAAATCTGAGGTACATTTTACACCACTGAGATGACATGATGATGTTATATGGCCACTTTGCTAAATATATCAGTACTCACATTCATGGTTATATTCTCCATTCCTTTCCTACTGATGCCTTACATTCCAACTGCTCTCTTGGCAACCACTGCACACTGAGTGGCAGGTTTCAAAAGATTATCCACAATGTGTTCTGCACATCACAGATCCTTCCCTTTTCTGCCCTTTCTCCCTCACTTTGTGCTTGCCTGTTTCTATCTATCCATGTGTCAGAATTTCACCCTATAACCAAAACATCATTAAAAAATATCATACTCAACCTAAACACCACTACCTCTTACCTAGATCCTTGCCCAGTAATCTGGATAAAAAACACTCTCCCAATCCTTCTTTCATTCATACTCCCCATTGTCAATCTCTCACTACTCCAAGGTTACCTCCCACCCACACTTAAACACGTACAAATAAGACCAATTCTCAAGAACAGCACCCTTGATAAAACCTCACCAAAATCATATAGACCCATCTCAAGTATACCATTCTTAGCAAAAGTAATAGAAAAAACAGTACAAATACAGACGCAGGAGCACCTAGACTCATCTTACCCACTCGACGAACAGCAATATGGTTTTCGCCCAAAGCATGGAGTGGAAACACTCCTCACAGCTCTAACAGATACGCTATTAAGAGGAATCGGCAATCACAAACAAGCATTCATTCTATTATTTATTGATATTTCAGCTGCTTTTGATAGCGTCCACCATACCATAATGCTCAATAGTCTGAGTCAAATAGGAATAAATGCCACAGCTCATAAATGGTTCTCCTCTTATCTAGATAATAGGACACAAAATGTACGAATAGGTAATCAAACCTCTGATTCATACAAACTGGAAACCGGTTTACCTCAAGGATCAGCGTTATCAGCACTCCTATTTAACATATACATAAAACCTGTTTGCAATATCTTTAAAAAATTTGGTGTACTCTATCATCTATACGCAGATGATATCATGATGTACATTCCGTTCACGATTCCCAACTTACCGATGCAAACTCTGTCAGATTGCTTCAATGAAGTCACATCCTGGCTGAATACCCACAATCTCCAAATAAATCACTCCAAAACTGAAGTGCTAATCGTCACCAAAAACCAATCCTATACTCCACCTACACACATAACACTTCAAAACCAAGAAATTAAAATAAAAAATGAAGTAAGATATCTAGGTGTTATTCTAGATAAACACCTTACATTAGACACCCACATTAGAAACACCACAAAGAAAATCTATTTCAAACTCAAAATCCTTAAACAACTAAGACCCCTTCTTTACATATTGTAAGCCTGTTGGCTGACTGTGTCACCCTAGGCAGCTGCCTAGATGGAGACCCAGTTTGAGTTGTGGAAGAATAATGACTCAAGAGTCGTGTCCAAAGTGGATTTAAGGATGGGATTTATTCCCTGTCCCATACGGATGGCTTTCAGATAAGGATAACACAAATTAAGCTGTTACATCACAGGCAAAAGAACACTTTAACAAAACCAAGCTTCTTCTTTGTTTTCCCCAACACAAAAGTATTATCTTCCTCCAAAGAAATCAAAACACACTTCCTTTTCTTCTCTTTAACGCAGAGATTCTAAATCATCTGTTACTCCCAGACTGCAATCCATTGGCTCCTGAATATTCTCTGGGATAGTGCTTTCCCACTGCATCCCCTCCTGGGCTTGACCTGCGTGGGATCTCTGAGTTTTTGCAAACCTGTACTCAGACCTCTGCTCTGGGGCAAACTCTGTTCTTGGGAGATACAAGTGCTGCTGCTGGGGGTCAGAGGCAACAGGAGTTGGGCTGGGGAATTCTTCCCAGTCCCTAAGCCATTGAGGGAACTCTTGCTTCCTGTGTGCTTTGCTTCTCCTCCCCGAATCTACTCCACTCCCTTTATAATACAGAGGGTACTTATCTTTCCCACGAGAGAATATGGCTTCTAGTCCTTCTTCCTCTAGCCAGGGTTTTCTATCAGAGCTGCAGACTGCTTTGCTCCGGCAGTATCTGTTGCTGGGTCTAGCAGGGTAGCACTTGCTTCCTGCTTCCTGTGAGACTCTCAGAGTGTGACCTTTGCTCTCTGGTGCTCTGACTGCTTGCCTGGGTGTGAGGACCCCTCTGGTTGGGAAGACCTTAGCTCTATCTCTCCTGATCCACTCAGGTTCGTCAGACTGCTTCTGCTCAAACCTGGATCTCCAAGACAGCGGGTCTCTTACTGTTTGGTCTGGAGTTCCCAACTCAGCCTCTCTGAGGATCTCTCTGCTACTTGTCTGTTTCTCCAGGCTAGGTTCCAGACTCTCCTCCACACTCTGGCTGTGCTCTAGGCTTGTTTCCCTTGCTTGGGGAAAGCTTGTTCCGTCTCTGAATCTGAAACTGCATCTGGGTCTCAGTCTGACTCTGCCTGTGAGTTCACCCTCCTCGTCACTTGATTTTCCCCTAGTTTTATTGAGCTGCCTATTGGACGTGGAACGTGACTGTTCCCACAGGTGAGCCTGATTAGAGCTCTGAATTCTCTCTGCGTCACTGCAGCCCTGAGGAATGTTTGTTTCTTCACTCCCTGCCCCCTCGCACTGTGAATGTCTCCACTGACCCTGTGACTGTGAGGTAAGCTCTTCATTTCTAAACCCTTTTAATACTTTAGACTCTGCGCTGTCTACCTCATGACAATACATGATTTCATCAGCATAATTCAAGCCATCATAACCCCCCACTTTGACTTCGCTAACCTAATTTTATTGGGTATAACAAAACAAAACATTAAAAGAATTCAACTTGCCCAGAATGCAGCAGCTCGGATAATAACGAAAGTACACGCACATCAACATATAACACCAATACTAGAATCCCTTCACTGGCTGCCTATACAAAGTAGGATAGTATACAAAACATTGATAACCACATTTAAAACTCTAAACGACATGGCCCCAGTCACCTTAAGTAACCTAATCAGCAAAGAGCACTCAAAATCTACTCAAAGAAAAGGACAAACAAATAAACTAAAAACTCCCAAAGACTTCATAAAAGCAAATAAACTCACAAACAATAGAGCTTTTTCTCATGCAGCTCCAACAATCTGGAATTCCCTCCCAGATGATCTAAGATTGCAAACCGAGATCATCGAATTCCGCAAAAAAGTGAAAACCTATCTCTTTTCTAAACATTACAACAACTCAGATCATCCCTCAATAGACTTAGATAATGGCTAACCAGTTTTTATCTAACAAATCCCAAATGACCTACACATACAATTCTTCATAGCTGATACTGTACTTTGAATAACGCTTAAGCTCCACATAATGTGTATTTGTACATAATGTATATAGTTTACACTGTTCTATACTGTTCTGTATTAACACTAGTTGTTTATCTTATTGTTATTTGGTCATATGATGTTTTATGTAAAACAAATTCCGATTTGTTAACTGTTGTTTATTGTGAACCGCAACTGAACTATGGAAGATGCGGTATATAAATCATTGTTAAATAAATAAATAAATAAATGTGTGCTAGTGTTGGCTGGCTGATGCTACCTTTCCCTATTTGTGTCTTTCTACGAATGTACGTACTTTACCAGGGTGATGCAAATCCTTTCCCATCTCCTTCTGGCTGCAGCTAGGGCTGGCCTGTGGTGCTAAATTGGCAGGAGCAACTCCTCCTTCAGGAAGACCAGGTGACACCGCAGCCTGATCTCCTCCTCTGAAAAGTTGGGCTGATGTGTAGCCATTTTCACAGGGGTGTGACAGGGATTTCTCACGTTGAGAGGGAGGAGTACTCCATCCTGCTTCCTGTTGCACCTGAACCACACAATGATGGTGAGGATGTCTTTGGCATTACTCCAATGGTGTCAGATTCATGGTCTGTATGTATTAAAGGTCTCAGGATCGACGTGCAATCTAGATGACATCTTCATCCCGAATCCGGACCTGCGTATACATCTAAACTCGTGGGACCAGAATTGGCCTGGGGGCGTGGACGTTCTTGGGGTGGACGTCTCCACAGCCCAGATGTCCATATTATAGAATCATCCTCCATGCTTAGAAAGGTTGAAGGTCAATGCAAAAGAGGAAGACCAACAATGCAATGGATTGCTACAATAACAACAGCTATGGATGCTACTCTATCAACAATTAGATACTTGATTGAAGACCAAAAACAATTTAGGACAACTATCCATATGGTATTCCATCAGGCACTGATGGCATCTCCATTGATGCAGCTGTTATAATACAAAGCTCTGCCAGGAAATTTGGCATTCAACTTCATGGCTGATTGACTGGAAAAGATCTGTGTATATACCTGAACAGACATGATCCAACTGACTATGGAAATTATCACAAAATCTTTCTGATCTCAGAAGTTGGTTGTGAATAATATATAAATCTGATCTTGTTTTTATCTTTAATCAATTTTAGCCTACATCAGATTCCCCTTATGAGGTATTACTATTGTTCATGTCATTGGGGTTGTTTATTATCCTGCTGGTTTGCTATCTATAAATTTTACCCCATTCATGGAAATTCTGTTTGCTAGTTTAACCTGACTGTAACTCTCCTTGAACATCTGAGAAAAGTCATGAACTAAATACTTAGGGGCATGTTTACTTAACTGCGTTAACGTTACATAACGCACGTTATGTAACATTAATGATCGTTACATGACATTAACACGTGTTCTGAGACGTTAACGATCGTTAACGACTCAGAACACGCGTTAACTGCACGTAACGATCGTAAAGCTCTGCGGCGCAGTAAAACACCACAGAAGGTGGAGAGAGGGAGGAGAGAAGGGGTCAATGGGTGGAGAGTGGGCGTGGAGAGGCTCCAGGCACACCAACGTGCTGAACTCAAGGGCTGAATCCTACCGCGAATGAAAACCTGCCGTTAGATGCACATTTGCAGGGGAGGGAAACCATTTCAGTGTCAGCAATGTACATCATAGGCAGGGAAACCCACAAAACGTGATAAGTGTGATACATGTGCACGGAACAAAAGGGCAAATAAGCAGTGAAAATGACCAGAATAAACGAGGAAAAAAACATAACCAAGCTAGCCAATAGTGATATCAATGGGAAACATCAATAAATACCACTGATAAAGCTTCAGAAAAAGATATCAACTGTGAAAGGGTGCATGCTCTGTCCCCATAGAAGGTGAATGATGCCACAGTGAAATAGCGCAGATCCGGGCTTCCCCTTGTTAGTGGACAGGTCCCCCATGGCATGCACATGTTCCACAACAGCAGGGTGGGCATGTCGGAATGGGCAACTGGGCAGATGCTGGAAAAGGGGATACAAAGGAACGCAGGCGGCACATGCTGTGGTGCAGCTGGGCCACAGTGGGGACTAGGGTGATGCTCAGTTGGCCCATAGGAATGCATAAACAGTATAGCCAGACTGCAACTGATGAGGGCCCAACATGGGCATGAGTGTGTCCCCCGCAGTGTCACAGGGGACAGTACCCAGCAGCTACCCCTAAGGGCACAAAACAGTGGCAGGCGGTGCTGGGGGGAAGCGTGGACGTCCATCCAGGCACCCCTACTCCATCACCCACACCATAGGCTGCTGCCTACCTTCACAATGGATGGCCCGAGACTGCACACCACCAGCACCACCAGCAGAAGGGCATGGCAGCATGGCGGCGGAGGGGTACCGGTGGCGGAGGGGGCAGTGACATCTGACCATAGCAGGCCACGGCCCAGACCCATGTAGGTGGGTGCTGTGCACTGCAACAGACAGGCTCCATATGACAAACAGTCATGGGACCTCCAGGGAATGATCTGTCCCTGTGGCATCAGTGTGGAGCAGTGTGGCACATCCCTGCCTATGATGTACATTGCTGACACTGAAATGGTTTCCCTCCCCTGCAAATGTGCATCTAACGGCAGGTTTTCATTTGCGGTAGGATTCAGCCCTTGAGTTCAGGAGCAGAAGGTCACAGGTTCAAACCCTAGCTGTGGTCCCTCCCAACTCTGTCCCCATACTTTTTATCAATAATAAACCGTGGTAAGAAAGATGAAACTTCCAATTGCTGATAGAATAAACATCAAAACATCAAAACATCAACAGATACCACAAACCCAGTACTAAAGAAGCCCAAAAATCAAAACCAGGTCAAAAACACCATCCATCCAAAGAAAACTTTTTTGTTGGAACAACCAGCCCAGTGAAGAGGACAAAACCTCCCACCGCTGTGGCCTTTCCTTTTTATTATTCAATATATTAAAACCAGCATCCACTTAGCTGAAGTTGTAGTTGTAGAGCAGAAGCCGTTACTTCCAGTCAGCAATGCCAAGAACACACGGGGATTGTAATTACTGCTTTAATACCATTTCGGGTGCATCGTGGTTTGATGTTCATACCCAAACTACATACCAAACCCGTTGGAGAACCAACTGTATTTCATCTTTTGTGGTATATTTAATCCTTTGTCCTTGCACCTTATACTATGTGGGACATACATCCAGACCGTTTAAAATCCGGCTGGGAGAACATGCTTCCAGGTTACATACAAAATCAACTTCAGCCCCGATGGTGGAACATTACCTCACAAAGTCCCATACTTTTGAGATGCTTTCTTGGCGCATTTTGGACTTTGTACCATTCAACCCTCGGGGAGGCAATCGATTACAAGCTTTACAATATCTGGAACAGAGATGGATTTATTGTCTTAACACGGTGCACCCGCGAGGTCTAAATCAACAGCTGGACTGGTACACAATTATATGACTTGTTACATTGTCAGACTAGGGGGGCGGTCTCTGTCTAGTGATTCTTCCCCCTTTTAGCTCTGATTGGCCGTCCAAGATGTCATCTTCATCAGCTGACTGAGATCAGCTGTGCTTACGTTATGGATGCCGTGATATATGAAGACCGTTCCTTTCAGAGAATAGTTTTGAAGCAATTTGGCTGCTGAGCAATGTTCTGACCTGATGCAGGGGTAGTATGTGAATTACCCCGAAACGTGCCACGTCGTGTGTTCTTGGCATTGCTGATTGGAAGTAACGGCTTCTGCTCTACAACTACAACTTCAGCTAAGTGGATGCTGGTTTTAATATATTGAATAATAAAAAGGAAAGGCCACAGCGTTGGGAGGTTTTGTCCTCTTCACTGGGCTGGTTGTTCCAACAAAAAAAGTTTTCTTTGGATGGATGGTGTTTTTGACCTGGTTTTGATTTTTGGGATAGATTAAACATGCCTAGAACACCTATATTTTACCCTACAGAGCACAGACACCACAAACAGGTGCATTACCAAGAGCAGAGTCTCCCAAAAGCAGTCCCGGAGGTCCAAACAACATTCAGGTTCCATGCTGTCTGCAATAAAGATGCCTGTGCTGTATGTCAAAGCGCCGCCCCCATGGTATGCAGATGTATCTCATGCATATTCATCAGGGACAGCATGAAAACCCGAACATGGTGCGGCCCACCAGGACCGGAGTTGGGAACCCCTGTCCAAGAGCAGTGACCCACAGGGGCGGAAACACCCGCACCCACAGGCCCCATTAGCCACAGCGTCCTGGAGAGGCAGGATGTTGGGCCCTGTGTGCATCTCCCAATACTAGCACTTGCATACCCTAGCAATGCCACCCAATACCCGGGAATACGGTACACAGATAGCAAAAGGTTGCTATGATAACTGGCACATAGCAATCCCTAAGGTTAGCACAAGCTGCCCAGTGGGCTGTAGCATACCAACCTCTGTGATGTCTGTGGAGTGTGTGTCACGTCTGTAACCTGACAGTGTCCACCACCTTGGGGAGAGACACCAACAGTATGGCATACCATAGCCATGCCTGCACTGTGCCCAGGACTGGTGCGGTGTCCTGGGCTGCCAAAAGCCTATATAGGTGCACAATGCTGGCATAGGTGTGGGGGTGTGCGTCAGTCTATCCAGTGTGTGGCGTTTGCCAACACCCTCTGCAGCCCACACCGCTAGCACTGTTGCCAGTATTGGCCTGCCAATGTGCATAATGAGGAGCAGGGTACTGTGGGTATAGCTGGACAGGGCGGCCTGGGCAGGATGCACCTGCACAGGGCCCAGGGCAATGGCTGGGACATTGTAGGGCCTGCCCACCACCTACACGGACAGGGTGGCCACGGCATGTCCTGCTGGGTGGTCATGCTCACCCTGACTGTGCAGTGACCACGGAATGGCTGGGTTCCCCCATAGTGCTACATAGTGTCCCTCTGAAGTGAGATATATGGGTTCTGTTCTCTGGAACCCAATCACTGACCCATCTGCTTGGTGGGTGTGTGCATATCCCAGGTGTGGGTGCACATGTCACCTCCAGGAACATGCACTATGGACTAGCAAGCAGACTGTCTGCAGTTAGTATGTGTGTGGCTGAAACACTTTGCAGAGTGCAGCGGCTGGTGACTCACTTTGCTTGCTGCTGGAGGATGTCAGATAGTGGTGTGGGGCAGCTGCCCAGTACCAGGTCTACTGTCTGTCTGTCACTGCCCAATGTATGGAGGCATAGAGATCTGCATAGACTGCCCTGTAGGGGTGTCCATTCCCTGGCAGGATGGGGGTGAATGGTCCCCTCTACTGTCCCAGTGTAGGGGGGTAAAATGTTGATCCGTTATTTGGAAACCCTGTTTCCCATCCTGAGCCACAGAGGGTGGGTTGGGTGTTGGTACGTAAACTGCCTATGGGCCCAACCCCCCCCCCCCCCGACTTGAAATCATGTGACCATGGCACCCACACAGTGTATGCACTATTCCGGGTGCATCATAGTCTACACGGGCAAGATGTGATATACAGATGGACACAGGCAAATGATAAGGGTATATGCAGGGACCACCTATCACACAGTGGCACCGATGGGGACCTCTAGCATAGCCCATCGCAGCAAGGCCAGGTGCTGCGGAAATGGTGCTGGGCACCCCAACTCACCCTCAGGGTGAGCACAGGACCCGTCCACTGTGATGGACGGTAGCCACTCTGTGGCAGTAACACACATGGTCAGTACCCCCACAAGGCTGAGGTGCTGTGGGGTTGCACATGGTCAGGACACCCCACCAGGCCAAGGTGCTGGGGGGGGTGCATACCGCAACATGTGACCATCTATAGACTGCTGATTTGCATGTGCAGTGCGCCATGGGTATGAGTGGGTTAACCCAAATCCTGGCCACCACAGCAGACAGTTTGTGTGGTGACCTGACGTCCTTCAGCTGCCAGCCAGGGATTTGTTAGTGCTGGGGGAACAAGCATCTGGCTAGTCTGTATCCACGTATTCATAGTAAGTTGAGTGTTTCCTTGGATTTTGCCAGTAGCTTTCAGTGTTTGACAAGGTCGGTGATGTTATTGGTTTTTTTGTTTTTGGTAATGATCTTGACCTTGGTCTTGATCGTGTTTGCCATATGCCCTTGTTTGCTGAGACCTTGGATTGTTTGATTGGCAAGCATTCTGTGTTTGTATGTAGAGAAACTGTTGTTGATCTGGAGTGCGACTTTTAAACATTTAACAGTTATACTCCATAGGTTGACCGCATCGTTATTAGGGATTTGTTAGTCACACTAGCGATATAGCCCACTAGTTACTTCACTGCCGGTGGAGCCAGGGGTCATGGGTTTGATCCCACAGTGGGGTTATTTGGTAGGACTGTCTGAGGCATTTTCTTTTTTTAATTTAAATTGGTGCTGCCAGCAACAAACCCTCACAGTGCTGTCTCCTTACGGTGCCTCATCAGGCACCCTTTCACATGCCCTGTGAGGCACCCTTTGATGTGCCCTGTGGGGTGCCCCATAAGGGACATTCTAGGGTGCCTTGGTGGACAGTGCACTTTATAATGTGCCCTCTGGGGTGCCTTATGCTGCACCTTAGGTTACGGCCCTGTGAGGTGTGTTTGCTGGCAGCACTAATTAAAGTTAACAAACAAAATGCTTCTGACAGCTCTGATTTAAAGTAAAAGGTGATGTCTCTGCCAGCTTTACTCATTAGACCCACAGGGGGATTGAACTCACATCCCCTGCACCATTAGTCCAGAGCTACTCAATTCCAGTCCTGGTGGCCCGCAACCCTGCAGGTTTTTGGGATATCCCTAATGATATGCATGAGATATATATGCATTAGAGATAGCCTGCCAACCTGACTGGTTTGTGGCCCTCCAGGGCTGGATTTGGAGACTCCTGCCTTACACCTCTGTCATTTAAGATTGTGAGTGGGCAAGGTACAGATGTTCTAGACATCAAAAGGGTAGATAGAATGTGTCACATTCCTCCTAGATTCTCAACACCACCAAAAGGTTGTCTAATAGACAATATTTTGGTGGTGGTGAGAAGCAAGGAGGAATGTGACAAATTCTAACCTTTTTGATGTCTTGGACATCTGCACCTTGCCCACTTACAATCTTAAATGACAGAGGTGTAAGGCAGGGGTCTCCAAATCCAGCCCTGGAGGGCCAAACAACAGTCAGGTTGGCAGGCTATCTCTAATGCATATATATCTCATGCATATCATTAGGGATATCCCAAAAACCTGCAGGGTTGCGGGCCACCAGGACTGGAATTGAGTAGCTCTGCATTAGTCAGTGTATTAACCATTGTGCTACAGTTCTCAATGCCTTGCTAGACACCTTATCAGACGCCTTATGGGCGCCGTACAGGGCGCGTTGAGTGGCGCTCTACACAATGTTTTTTTAACGCTCGTTAGGCTATGGTGCCTGGTAACGCGCGTTATCTGTAACGATGTACCGCCCATGTCCTTATTTGGGATTTCTGCCTGTACCGCTGATCCTAACGCGAATCACACTAACGCAGTTTAGTAAACATGTCCCTTAGTCTTTTTTTAAAGGGGAGAGTGACTCTGGGATAGGGAAAAATGTTTAATGTGTGATAAAGCTCTGAGGCTTTCCTAACCAGGGCTCTACAGATCAACAAACAGTAAGGATTTGAGGGGGACCTGTACTTGAGCTCAATAGGTTGCTGAACTCTAGTAACCTCCTCAAGTTTAGAAACTGCTAACACGTAATCAAGAGTTAGTGGGCTTGATTTCCTGAGTGCAGCTGAGGCCTGCATAAAAGGCTCCAGTGCCTTGCCCTGTTGAGGCTTTCCTAACCAGGGCTCTACAGATCAACAAACAATACCTAAGCTCCACGAACAAAACAATGGCTGGGAAAAATCGTATTGCTAAAGCTGTTGCCCCCATTACAGCTTCTGCCTCAGTCCAGACAGAGGTCCTAATGCCAGTTGAAGGACCAGTTCCATGTGCAGGGTGCTTGCATGCTGAAGCTCTGAGGAAACAAGTGGAGGAACTCAGAGAGGAGGTGGCGAGGCTGAGGAGCATTCAAGACAGTGAGAAGTACATTGATGAGATGCTTCTTGCAGCAACCAAGCTCTCCAGCACAGGAGAAGATGGGTGCCAACAGAATGTTGATGGTTGGACACAAGTCACCAGGGACTGCAAAATCACCAATCCAACTTCTCCAGCCCTTGAATTGAAGAACCATTATGCAGCCCTGGAAGTGGAGGAGGTGAAAGCATCCCTGGAAAGGGAAGAACCAGAGTTCAAGTACCCCAAAGTTGCAGAATCAGTGACCAGAAGGAAACGAAGGGTAGTGGTGGTTGGAGACTCTCTTCTGAGGGGTACTGAGGCATCCATCTGCCAACCAGACTTGATGTCCAGAGAGGTATGCTGTCTGCCTGGTGCAAAAATCCAAGATGTTACGGAGAGTTTGCCGAGACTCATCAAGCCCACTGACTATTACCCAATGTTGCTAATCCATGTTGGAACAAATGATACTGCCAGGTATACCTCGGAACGTATCAAAAGTGACTTCATGGCTCTGGGACAGAGGGTGAAGCAGTTAGGTGCACAGGTGGTATTCTCTTCAATCCTCCCTGTTGAGGGTAAAGGCCAAGGCAGAGAGGCTCGCATCCTGGAGATGAATGCATGGCTGCGTGGATGGTGTCATCGAGAGCGTTTTGGTTTCCTAGACCATGGGATGCTGTTCCAAGGGTTGCAGAGCAGAGATGGCATCCATCTGTCCAAGAAAGGTCAACGCATCTTCGGTAGTAGACTGGCTAATCTACTGAAGAGGGCTTTAAACTAGATTCGTTGGGGATAGGTGAAGAAAGCCCCCAGGTAAGTGAAAGCCCCCAGGTAGGTGATACATTAAATACCTTTATGGAAATGGGTAACAGGGGTAACATATGGAAAGCAGTGTGTATAAATGCCCGTAGCATGGGAAATAAGATCCCTGATGTTGAAGCTTTGGTGGGAGTGGCTGACTTGGATTTAGTGGCAGTTACAGAAACATGGTTCACAGAAAACCATGACTGGGATGTAACTATACCTGGCTATACTTTATTCAGAAAGGACAGGGTAGGAAGAAGGGGAGGAGGAGTGGCGCTATATGTAAAAACTACTATTAAAGCTTTGGAATTACAGAGCTTAAAAGGGAGAGAGGAGGCATTGTGGGTTAAACTAGAAAGAGGGAAAGAGAAATCTATTTGCATTGGTGTCATATACAGACCTCCCTCACAAGAGGAAGAGGTGGACAGAGAGTTAATTGATGACATACGCAGCATTGCTAGGAAAGGGGACGTGCTACTGATAGGAGATTTCAATATGCCAGATGTTGATTGGCACATTCCTGCTGCAGTATCATCTAGAAGTAAGGAGATCCTGGATTCTCTACAGGGAGAAATATTCAGGCAATTGGTAACTGACCCCACACGTGAAGGGACCATACTGGACTTGGTGCTTACCAATGGTGAAAGTGTTTCTGATGTTGTAGTGGGAGATCATTTTGCATCCAGTGATCACCAGATGGTGTGGTTCAGTATTAGGACTAGGGATGTTAGAATCCATTCCAAGGTGAGGATCTTAGACTTTAGGAAGACTAACTTTGCGAAGATGGGCCAGTACCTCAGGGAGTCGTTAGTGGGATGGGAACAGCTGGGGGATGTAGAAAAACAGTGGGCAAAACTGAAAGGGGATATTTTAAGGGCAACCGATCTTTTTGTTAAAATGGTAAATAAAGGCAAAAGGAAAAGGAGACCGCTATGGTTTTCTAAAGAAGTAGCTGAAAAAGTGAGGAAAAAGAGGGAGGCCTTCATGAAGAGATCACAGAGAGAGGAAGACAGGTATCTGTATTTGGAAAAACTTAGAGAAGCTAGCAAAGTAGTCAAGAAGGCAAAGATTCAAAAGGAGGAGGAAATAGCCAATGCAATAAAATGGGGGGATAAGACATTTTTCAGATATATTAGTGAGAAGAGGAAGGGCAAGAGTGGTATTGTCAGATTCAAGGGTGCAGGGGGGGAATATGTAGAAGCTGATAAGGATAAAGCGGAATTGCTTAACAAATATTTTTGTTCTGTGTTCACAGATGAAGAACCAGGAGCAGGACCTCAGAAAACACCCACAAATAGGAACAGAAGCGAGGGACATCTTGAACAATTTTCAGAAGACTGTGTTCGTGAGAAACTAGCTCAACTTAAAGTAGACAAAGCGATGGGACCGGATGGGATACACCCTAGAATAAGAACATAATAACATAAGAACATAAGAAATGCCATACTGGGTCAGACCGAGGTCCATCAAGCCCAGTATCCTGTTTCCAACAGTGGCCAATCTAGGTCATACGTACCTAGCAGTTTCCCCAAAAGACACAGGTTCTGCAGTGCTTGTACTAGGCCAAGCATTGATATCCTGGGTCCCTTTTTAATAGTGGTTTATGGACCTTTCCTCCAGGAACTTGTCCAAACCTTTTTTAAACCCAGCTATACTAACAGCCCTTACTACATCCTCCGGTAACAGATTCCAGAGTTTGATTACACGTTGAGTGAAGAAATATTTTCTCCTATTTGTCTTAAATAGTTTACCCTGTAGCTTCATTACATGTCCCGTAGTCCTTCTATATTCTGATAGCGTAAACAATTGATCCACGTTTATCCGTTCCACTCCATTCATTAATTTATACACCTCTATCATATCTCCCCTCAGCTGTCTCTTTTCTAGGTTAAAGAGCCCTAACCTTTTTAGCCTCTCTTCATAGGAGTAGCCTTCCATCCCCTTCACCAATTTGGTGGCTCTTCTCTGTACTTTTTCTAATAACTCTATGTCCTTTTTAAGATACGGTGACCAGAATTGCACACAATATTCAAGATGCGGTCGTACCATGGAGCGATACAGAGGCATTATAATATCCTTTGTTTTATTCTCCATCCCTTTCCTTATGATACCTAGCATTCTATTTGCTTTCTTGGCCGCCGCTGCACACTGGGCGGAGGGTTTTAACATGTTATCCACAATGACTCCTAAATCTTTTTCCTGGGTGGTGGTTTCTAATGTGGAGCCTTGCATCGTGTAACTATAGTGTGGGTTGTTCTTTCCTAGGTGCATAACTTTGCACTTGTCCACATTAAATTTCATCTGCCATTTGGATGCCCAGTCTTCCAATTTATCCAGATCCTCCTGCAGTTTTCCACAATCCTCTTGGGTTTTAACAACTTTAAACAGTTTTGTGTCATCTGCAAATTTGATAACCTCACTAGTTATTCCCTTTTCCAGGTCATTTATGAATATGTCAAAAAGTAGCGGACCCAGTACAGATCCCTGGGGTACTCCACTATTCACCTTTTTCCATTGGGAATATTGGCCATTTAGCCCTACCCTCTGCTTTCTATCTTTTAACCAGTTCCCGATCCACAATAGTACACTGCCTCCTATCCCATGACTTTTTAGCTTCGCCAAAAGTCTCTGATGGGGGACCTTGTCAAAAGCTTTCTGAAAGTCCAGATACACTATATCAACCGACTCACCTTTGTCTACCTGTTTATGCACACCTTCAAAAAAACAGATCAGATTAGTAAGACAAGATCTTCCTTGTCTAAAGCCATGTTGGCTGTCTCCCATTAGGCCATGACTATCTACATGCTGTGTAATTTTGTTCTTTATGATGGTTTCTACCATTTTCCCTGGTACTGACGTCAGGCTCACCGGTCTGTAATTTCCCGGGTCACCCCTGGAACCCTTTTTAAAAATTGGTGTTACGTTGGCGACCCTCCAATCTTCAGGTATTACAGATGATTTAAATGAAAGTTCACAGATTACCAATAACAGGTCTGCAATCTCATATTTCAGTTCTTTCAACACTCTGGGATGTATACCATCCGGTCCAGGTGATTTGCTACTATTCAGTTTATCAAATAGTTGTAATATATCTTCCCGGTGTAGCGATATTTCTCTCAATTCCTCTGCAGTATCACCTTTAAATACCACTTCAGTCTTGGGTAACATCCCTACATCTTCCTCAGTAAAGACCGAAGCAAAGAATTCATTCAGTCTCTCTGCTATAGCCTTGTCTCCTCTTACTGCCCCTTTTACCCCTCTATCATCTAATGGTCCAATTGACTCTCTCACAGGCCTTTTGCTATGAATGTACTTGAAAAAGTCTTTATTTCGTGTTTTTGCTTCCGTAGCAAGTTTCTTCTCAAATTCCCGCTTTGCCTGCCTTATCAATGCTTTGCATTTAACTTGCCAGTGCTTGTGCTGTTTCCAGTTTTCATCATTTGGCTCTTTTTTCCATTTCCTGAATACTGAGGGAACTTGGGGACATTCTAGCAGCTCCACTGACCGACCTTTTCAATGCCTCGTTGGAGTCGGGAGGTGGTGCCAAAGGACTGGAGAGAGGCTCATGTGGTGCCTTTACACAAAAGCGGAATTAAGGATGCGGTTGAAAACTACAGGCCGGTTAGTTTAACTTCGGTGGTGAGTAAATTATTGGAAATGCTGCTGAAAGAGAAAATAGTGAGGTTTCTGGAGTCCAGCGGATTACAGGATCCGAGGCAGCATGGATTCACCAGAGGCAGGTCTTGTCAGAAAAATCTGATTGATGTCTTTGACTGGGTGACCAGGGAGTTGGACCGAGGGAGAGCTCTAGATGTGGTGTATTTAGATTTCAGTAAAGCCTTTGACACTGTTCCTCACAAGCGACTTATAAACAAACTGAACACCCTAGGGATGGACCCTAAAGTTACTGCTTGGGTTAGAAATTGGTTGGGTGGGAGGCGATAAACAGTACAAGTAAATGGAGCTCACTCTGAGGAGAAGGATGTTACCAGTGGTGTGCCCCAGAGATCTGTCCTTGGTCCGATTCTTTTTAACATCTTTGTTAGTGATATAGCGGAAGGGCTGTCGGGTAAGGTTTGCCTCTTTGTGGATGATACCAAAATCTGCAATAGAGTAGACACCCAGGAAGGTGTAGATAACATGAGGAGGGATCTAGCTAAGCTTGAAGAATGGTCTAGAATTTGGCAGCTGGGATTTAATGTTAAAAAATGTAAGGTCATGCATTTGGGCTGCAACAATCCAAGGGAGCAATACAGTATAGGAGGTGAAGTACTTTTGTCCACTAAAGAAGAGCAGGACCTAGGCGTGGTTGTGTCTGATGATCTTAAAGTAGCTAAACAGGTAGAAAAGGCGACGGCAAAAGCTAGAAGGATGCTTGGGTGCATACGGAGAGGAATGGCTAGCAGAAAAAAGGAGGTGATAATGCCTCTGTATAAGTCTTTGGTGCGACCTCATTTGGAGTATAGTGTGCAATTCTGGAGACCGCACCTTCAAAAGGATGTGAACAGGATGGAGTCGGTGCAGAGGGTGGCTACTAAAATGATTAGTGGGCTTCATTATAAAGCATATGAGGACAGACTTAAGGATCTTAATATGTACACCTTAGAGGAAAGGCGGAATAGAGGTGATATGATTGAGATGTTTAAATACCTCCATGGCATAAATGTTCAGGGAGAGAGCCTCTTTCAATTGAAAGCAAGTTCTGCTACGAGGGGACATGCGATGAGGGTTAAGGGAGATAGATTCAGGAGTGATATGCGGCAATATTTCTTTACGGAAAGAGTAGTGGATCCATGGAATAGTCTCCCAGTGGAGGTGGTAGAGATGAGGACAGTAACTGAATTCAAAAAAGCATGGGACCAACACAGAGGATCTCTAAAGGTAAAAAGTGGACTGTTGTAGTTGTTGATATGGAAGGACAGACTAGATAGGCCATGTGGTCTTTTTCTGTCATCATGTTTCTATGTTTCTTAATTCTGGCAGGAGGGAAGGAGGTCATCCCAAATCCTCTCACAGACATAGCACCTGAGCTTTTTTGACCTAGATGGCCTATCTTAAGTGATCTTCTTACCTTCTAATAAAGTTTCACTCCTTTTTCTGGTTTCTATAACAGTATGTTTTCTTTTCTTTGATTTACGTATAGATTGTGCATCTAATTCTGAAAAATATCGCACCTTGGTATTTTTGCTATTTTTTGCATAAGTTTGTTGAAGCAACATGTAAATCGAATTTATACGCTATACATAGCATTATAAACCAAAAACTTTATGACATGCGTTAGAAATGACTACTAGCAGCCATTTTCTGTGTTCTCTGACAGATTCAGCAAATCTGTCAGAGAACACAGAAAATGGCAGCAAATGAGCAGCAGCTGTGCTTCACACGCCAAACTCCCTTTCCTGGATGCACCCTGACTTAATGTTGTGTGCAACCTATGTGGTACATAACTGAGGGATGAAACAACCACTTACAAAAGACTGATATTAATGAAGGAGGGAAGCAAATGGATCACAACACTGCCGAGTTTACAATGTGTGGTAGAAATGTGAAAAATTTGCCATCTCCGTGTTAAGTAGTTCAAGATGGCTGGAATTTAAGGTCTCCAAAACAACTCTATTTAAAGATCTATATTCCATAGTAGCCATTAGTTAACCACATATGACATAATAATTTACATCAGAAATTATTTATGCTAAAGTGTCACTCATCTGTTTTCAAGATCTGTGCTTGCTTAACTTCATAGCTCTATGGTATCTCCTTGGGTGGGCTCTAGAAGAGATGTTCCATTCAGCCAACCAGCTAAAGCAGACTGTGGTCCAAAATCCCTTATTGCTATTTTTTCCTGTGTTCCTATACCCTCTTATTCGCTCTTTATTGGTGCCCAATGCATGATATAGGAAGACTGGTACCAGGACCTTCATTAAAAGGAGCAGTATTCCTCTCTTTGAGTGAAACTAGAACCTCTTTCATATGTTCAACTCCAGCTATACAGTAGTTAGAATGCAGCCTGGAACTCTAGTGGATCCACTAGATTTTAACCCCCTCCTTCCTTTCATGGTTCCTCCGGGCATCTGTGTTTTTAGTTTTGTAACCCAGGCATCTGATACTAACTATTCCCTTCTGTTTGGTCTATTGTGTGGTCAGCAGACCATGACATATATTCTTTTATGTAGTATGACATGATCTCAGTCAAGAAGTTTTATTATTGCAACCTATCCATGTTATAAAAACAAATTATGACTTATGCATTAGAAAAGTAAATAATAAACAAATGAAAAAAAAATGGTTCCAGCTGCGTGACTTATGTTAATCCTTTGTACTTCTACCTTGTGTCCAGCTGGGTATGTAGACTTGAATATTAGATCGGATAGAAATAAGGTTGTTGGAGGTGGAGACAATTTCAGTTTCCAGCAGAGTGTGGACCTTGTTCCCGGTATCTTGTTTAGTACTTCTGAATGCAATCCTGGTAAGAAAGTAATAAGAAACTCCAGTGTGAATGACTTACTGCAGCTGTGTCAAAGGGTAGACAGTCTAGGGAAGGGAACATCAAATAGACACAACGTTCATATCCCAAATCTGTTCTGCAGCTCCACAGGACAGAAACATGTGAAAAACTAGCCAACACTTTAAAAACTGGTTATTAAAAATAGAAAGTAAGGAAGATATTTTATAGGAACTTTGCCATACTTCGTGATACAACATAAATTAATTGTTTTTACTATACAGTACATACATGAACCTTGAAAAATGATAGTATTAGTCATTAAGCAAATGTTCTATAATCATTGCAAAGTTCATAAGCAGTGATCAATTCCTGCAGTTAAGGGGGCAATTTTCTGACTGCTCGCTTTGGCACAAAGTCTGTGGGTACTTTTTACACATATACAGTACTTTACATTATTTCAAAGAAAGAGCACATGCGTACGTGTCTTTTTAAAACTTACTGTTAGGGGTATGTTTACTAAACGGCGATAGCGTTCCCAACGTTATGTGCAGCGATAACGTGAGGAATGCCATATAAGGAAGTGGGCGTACTAGCGGTAAGGAGGCAATGGCCAACTAACATGCATTAGAGGGCACCTTGGCCAGTTAGTGCACGGTAACGTCAATTTGATGTGGTGACCTGCAGTTCATCTGTAGTCAGCCAGAGCTATGACAAACACCATAGAGGTATAGCCCACTGGTTACTACAATGGCTGCCAAGGCAGAGGTCATGAGTTCAATCCCTCAGTGGTCCTATTTAATAAGGCTGTCCAAGGTAATTACTTTTCAGTCCTGTAACAGTGAGACACATCACCGCAATCTGTGCTGCCAGCCAAAAACACCCTCACCTCGGTGCCGTAACCTAAGGCGCCCGATAGGGCACATCATCAAGCACGGTGCCAGCCAAGGCTGATCATAATGTTTCCTGTACGACGCTTTATAGGGCGCCCAAAGGGCACCTTATGAGGCGCCATAGGATAAGGCAGTAAGGTGAGGGTGTTTTTGGCTGGCAGACACAGATATGCGGACAGAAGGATGGTTGGCAACTATGATGAGGGAGTAGCTGTGTAGGATAGGCATAAAAAAAAGGAGAACAGAGAGGAAGTGAACCCATGACCACTAGCACAAAAATCAGTGCACAAACCAGTAGGCTACACCACCAATGCGAGTTACACAGCAATGGCTGCATACAAGAACATTGCATGTCACCACACAAAATGTCTGCTGTGCTTACCGGGATAGCGTAAACCATGAGCTAGGGCACTTTAGAGGGCACCTTAGGTTAGGGCACTGAGGTGACACTTTATTTGGGTGGCAGCACAGATTGCAGAGATGTGTCTGAATGTTACAGTCATGAAAAGGACTTGCCTCGGACAGGCTTAATAACATCACACAAAATAAATACCTATCCCTAAAGAAACCAAAATATCTAATAGCGATTGGTCCCTTTTTTGGCATCAGCTGACTTCCTATGATTTGGCGAGTTAGCGGAAGTCGTCAAGATTGGTCCCTTTAAATGAATGCTGGTTGCTGTCTTTGCGGTTTTACAGGGCTGATTTTACTTTCTACGGCGGTTTTGACCTGAAGCAGGGGAAATAAGATTTTTGATTCCCCGAAACGTGTCACGTCGTCTTTTGCTGACTTAATACACAGCCTTTTCACCAATTCAGCTAAGTATTGCATTTTATTGCTTCATTTTTCTAACACGAGTTTAGTGTTTTAATTAAGTAAAATGGACGGGTCACAATGGCACAAGGTGTGCTTCCTTCTGCTTGGTTGGCCTCTCCGACAAAAATAGTAGATTTTCGCTATAAATTTATTCAGCAACACGGGCTTTTTGGATCCCTATTTTTTGTGGTGTGATATTTAGGCTTAATAACATGGCAGGATTGAATGCATGACCTCTGTTTAGGAGGTCATTGTATTAACCAGTGTACTACACCTCTATGGCTTTTATTACAGCAGTGGCTGGAAAGACTGCGGGTCAACGCACAAAATGTCTGCTGTGGTTACCAGCATAGGGTAAACCCACCAATACCCATGATGCAATTCACATGCAGAACAGCAGTCTCCATCTGATTACCAGATGGGGTATGCCCTCTACAGCACCTCAGGTTGGTGGGGGGAACTGACCGTGTGTGTTACTGGCACAGAGTAGCTACAGACAGTGACATTGTGCGGGTTCTGTGCTCACCCTGAGGGTGAGGTGGGGCACACAGCAACAGGTCCACAGTACCCGTCTTGGTTCTGATAGGCTTTGCTGCAGCTCTCCTTGTGTGCTAGTGTGTGATAGGTATTCCTTGTAAACACAGCTGGGATAATCCTGTGTGTCTCTCTCTGTATTCCCCAGTCATGTTTAGCCCTTGTGGACAATGATACACCCAGAATAGTACATATCCAGTGTGGTTGCCATGGTGACTTGTTTTAGGTGCAGGGGGGTGTCTGGACTCACATGCAGATTATGTGGCACCACCTACCAAAGCGCCCTCTCTGTGTCACCATGGCTGACTGGATCTGCCCCAACAAACCCACACTCTACATGTTTGCAATGGGGGGGCAGTAGAAGGACCTGCTGAGGAGCTGTGTGACCACAACCCATGTCCTCTCGCGAAAGGTCACTGTCCATGGCAGGTGATGCAGATATGTACATGTTACAAGGGTAGTGACAGACAAAGTCTATTACAGCTCTGCTGCCCCTCCCCCCATCTCACATTCAACGGCAGAGGGCACAGTCAGTCTGCACCTACTGCACCCTGCAAGGTATCCCAGCCATACATATGCTAACTGCAGACAGTCCACTAACCAATCCATAGTGCATGTTCCCAGAAAAACTATGTGCACCCAGAAATGGGATATTAGCAAAGACACCAAGCAAGTGTCTCAGTGATTAGGCCACAGAACAGAGAAAACAGATATCAAGTGTGAGAAACACTGTGCAGCACTATGTAGTAACCTAGACATGCCATGGTCACTGCTCAGTCAGAGTGAGAGTGACCTCCCAGCATGACATGCTGTGGCCACCCTGTCCATGCAGGTGGTGGTCAGCCACTACAATGTCCCAGCCATTGCCCCACTCCCTGTGCAGCTGCATCCTTCCCAGTTCGCCCTGTCCGGGCCATACCCACAATACCTTTCTCCTCATTATGCACATTGGCAGGCTAATGCTGGAAACAGTGTAAGCAATGTGGCCTCAGTGAGGAGTTGGCAGACACAAAACAATGGATAGACATACACACACTTCCAGTCCTATTTCAGCATTGTGCAAAGATAGAGGTGGTTGGCAGACCTGCCTGCCACACCAGTCCTGAGCACAGTGCAGGCATTGCTATGGTATTCACTACTGTTAGGGTCACTTTCCGGTGAGGACAACACTGTCAGAGAAAGGACACACACTCCACATATATCAAAAGGTTGCTATGATGATTCTTTGTTAACAAATTGTATCCTATTTTAAAATTTGTTATCAGAGATTCATCATAGCAACTGTCTGATATATGTGGAGTGTGTTTCCAAGTTTATAATGGCATTGCTAAGGTATGCAGGTGCTAGTAGTGGTGCTTTGGTGGTAACTGCTGCTCCGCACCGGGCACAACAGCCTGCCTCTCCATGAGGCTTTGGATAGTGGAGCCTATGGGTGTGGGTGTTTGTGCACCTGTTAGCGAATGCTCTAGGGCAGGGGTCTCCAACTCCAGTCCTGGAGGGCCGCAAACCAGTCAGGTTTTCAGGGTATTCCTAATGAATATGCATGAGATATATATGCATTAGAAATAGCCTGTCAAACTGACTGGTTTGTTGCCCTCCAGTGCTGGATTTGGGGACCCCTGCCGTACACCTCTGTCATGTATGATTGTGAGTGGGCAAGGTACAGATCTTGACATCAAAAGGGTAGATAGAATGTGGCACATCCCTCCTCATTTCTCACCACCACCAAAAAGTTGTCTAATAGACAATATTTTGGTGGTGGTGAGCAGCGAGGAGGTATGTGACACATTCTATCTACTCTTTTGATGTCGAGGACATCTGTACCTTGCCCACTCACAATCTTAAATGACAGAGGTGTAAGGTGGGGGTCCCCAAATCCAGCACTGGAGGGCCACAAACCAGTCAGTTTGACAGGCTATTTCTAATGCATATATATCTCATGCATATTCATTAGGGATACCCTGAAAACCTGACTGGTTTGCGGCCCACCAGGACTGGAGTTGGAGACCCCTGCTCTAGGGCAGTGTTTCCCAACCCAGTCCTATGGGGCACACCGGCCAGTCAGGTTTTCGGGATATCCCTAATGACTATGCATGAGATATATATGCATTAGAGATATCCTGCCAACCTGACTGGTTTGTGGCCCTCCAGGGCTGGATTTGGAGACCCCTGCCTAACACCTCTGTCATCTAAGATTGTGAGTGGGCAAGGTGCAGATGTCCAAGACATCAAAGAGGTATATAGAATGTGTCACATTCCTCCTCACTTCTCACCACCACCAAAATATTGTCTATTAGACAACTTTTTGGTGGTGATGAGAATCGAGGAGGACTGTGTCACATTCTATATAACCTTTCGATGTCTAGGACATCTGCACCTTGCCCACTCACAATCTTAAATGACAGAGGTGTAAGGCAGGGGTCTCCAAATCCAGCCCTGGAGGGCCACAAACCAGTCAGGTTGGCAGGATATCTCTAATGCATATATATCTCATGCATAGTCATTAGGGATATCCCGAAAACCTGACTGGCCGGTGTGCCCCATAGGACTGGGTTGGGAAACACTGCTCTAGGGCAGTGTTTCCCAACCCAGTCCTACGGGGCACACCGACCAGTCAGGTTTTCGGGATATCCCTAATGACTATGCATGAGATATATATGCATTAGAGATATCCTGCCAACCTGACTGGTTTGTGGCCCTCCAGGGCTGGATTTGGAGACCCCTGCCTTACACCTCTGTCATTTAAGATTGTGAGTGGGCAAGGTGCAGATGTCCTAGACATCGAAAGGGTATATAGAATGTGACACATTCCTCCTCGATTCTCACCACCACCAAAAAGTTGTCTAATAGACAATATTTTGGTGGTGGTGAGAATCGAGGAGGAATGTGTCACATTCTATATACCCTTTCGATGTCTAGGACATCTGCACCTTGCCCACTCACAATCTTAAATGACAGAGGTGTAAGGCAGGGGTCTCCAAATCCAGCCCTGGAGGGCCACAAACCAGTCAGGTTGGCAGGATATCTCTAATGCATATATATCTCATGCATAGTCATTAGGGATATCCCGAAAACCTGACTGGTCGGTGTGCCCCGTAGGACTGGGTTGGGAAACACTGCTCTAGGGCATAGGTTTTCAACCCAGTCCTCGGGGAACCCCAGGCCAGTCAGGTTTTCAGGATTCTCACAATGAATATGCATAAGATAGATTTGCATACACTGAAGGCAGAACATGCAAATCTTTCTCATGCATATTCATTCTGGGAATCCTGAAAACCTGACTGGCCTGGGGTTCCCTGAGGGCTGGGTTGAAAACCCCTGCTCTAGGGAGTGCACCTGTTTATGTTGTATGTGCTCTGTAGGGACATGGTCTGCAGGAGCCACAGCTGGGACTTGAAATTGTGACCTTCTGCCCCTGAACACATTGGCTGTGTGTACTGCACCATACTGTTGTCACAGAAGAGGCTCAGTCCCTGGAGATACCATGACTGTGCATCAGACCAACTGTGTCTGTTGCACTGCACACCACACACCTGGACAGGGCTTGGCCTTGACCTACTGTGGGTGGATGTCACTGCCCCCTCCACCACCAGCACCCCTCCCCAACCATGCTGACATGCCCATATGCTGCTGGTGCTGGTCGGTGCACAGTCCCGGGCCATCCAGGGTATAGTTAGGCGACTGCCTGGGTGGGGGTTCTGGGGTGGGGGTGCCTACATAGGGACCCACTCTTCCCCCCGGCACCGCCTGCCAATGTTATGTGGCCTTTGGGGTAACTGCTGGGTAATTTCACCTGGATGTGACACTGTGGGACACGGACTGGTAGGCATGTTTGACATTGGTCAGTTGCTGTCTTGCTGGTTTCCAGTTGCCATGTTCATATGTGCCTCCTAGGCATTTGCCTAGTCAACCCTGTGCCCCAGGTGCCCCACTGCATATCCCTCCTTCAGCCCCCTATGCCCCATTTGCAGCATCTCCATAGTGCCCTTTCATACCTGGGCACTATGCTGTTGCTGCACATGTACCACTACTATCACTGTTTCGGGCTCCCTGCCTATGCTGTACATTGCTCACACTTAAATGGTTTCTCTCGCCTTCATATATGCTTCTAACGGCAGGTTTTCACTCGCGGTAATTTTTGGCCCTTCAGTTCACAGCAATACTGCCACGGTAGCATCTCCACACACACTCCCCGCCCATTGACCCCTTCTCTCCGCCCTCTCTCCACCCTCTGCGGGACAACATTACTTATCGCGCGATAACATAGCCGCTGCTATGTTATCGCTGTTTAGTAAATATACCCCTTAGTGTCAGTTACCCATAAACCTTTGCACCTGCCTTTTGTGCAGATAGACTATCAAAAATAACACAAATCGACATGAAATTGAAATCTATGGGTGTTATTGTCTAATCCTGCCCAAAATATATGCCTGGAAATGTCTCTAAATGTGGTAATAAATGCTCAGCTCGTTCACCCATGTCAGTGGTTGCTTCCTCAAATAAATGGCTCTGAAAATTGCTCTCTATATTTTAAAATTAACCTTTTTCGTGCCTCTCTGTTTCAGCGATGTCTGCAATTCTGTCTTTTCTAGATATATGTAATTCTGTGGAAAATTTGGGATAATAATTGTGCAGAGATTTGAGAAAGAGGATTATCCTCTAATTGCAGGCACAGAGGGTTATATTTACTAAAGGATTTAATGCATGTTGATGAAATTAACGCATGTCAAGTACCCAGAGCCCTTTTACTTCTATGGGCGCAGTGGCACCTAAGTTGCATTAACTTCATTAACATGTATTAACCTTTAGTAATCATGCCCCAGAGTGAAATTAAAATATAGTGTGGATAAAATGAATTATTTCATTTTAGACTTAGGGGTATGTTTACTAAAGCGTCTTAACGTGCGCCCGGCGATAGTGTGCAGGATGCCATAAAAGGAGTGGGCGTGTCAGTCTTAGGGGTATGTTTACTAAACCATCTTAATGTGCACCCTGTGATGTTATTGCGCGATAAGGTACCTTATCGCGCGATAATGGTGCTTTATCAGGTGCACAGGTACCTTATTCGCGCGATAACGCGCGCAGTGGCGCAAACAAGCACTGAAGGCGGGGAAAGGCTCCCGGAGGGCGGAGGAAGGCTCCCCAGGGGCGGAGAGAAGGGGTAAATGGGTGAAGAGTGGGAGGGCAGAGGCTCCCCGCACACTAACGCTGTCAAATACGAGGCTGAAAACTAACGCCAGTGAAACCCTGG
The DNA here is from genome assembly GCA_033557465.1 of Ichthyophis bannanicus. Taxonomy (NCBI): domain Eukaryota; kingdom Metazoa; phylum Chordata; class Amphibia; order Gymnophiona; family Ichthyophiidae; genus Ichthyophis; species Ichthyophis bannanicus. Next base: position 1,569,871,027 of record CM066031.1, on the reverse strand, counting down.
CTTTAGAGCTGATTTAAAGGGAAGAGAAACCATTTATGTCAGCAATGTACAGCAAAACCAGGGAAACCTACAAAAAAGTGATAAGTGTGATACATGTGCACGGAACAAAAGTGCAAATAAACATTGAAAATGACCCCAACAAAATATTTAAAAAAAACATAACCAAGCTGGGCAATAGTGATATTAATGGGAAACATCAAAAAACACTCCCAAGAAAGCTCCAAAAAAAAGATATGAATTTTGGAAGGGTCTACGCTCCGTCCCCATATAAGGTGAATGATCCCACAGTGAAATAGCGCTGATCAGGGTTTCCCTCTCCATTGGGCAGGTTTCCTATGGCATGCACATGTTCCACAACAGCAGGGCAGGCATGTCAGAATGGGCAACTGGACAGATGCTGGGACAGGGGACACAGAGGGCTGCAGACGGCACATGCTGTACTGCAGCTGGGCCACAGTACGGACTAGGGTGATGCCTAGGTGGCCCATAGGAATGCTGAAACAGTAGAACAGCCAGACAGCAACTGATGAGGGCCCAGCATGGGCACGAGTGTGCTTCCCACAGTGTCACAGGGGACAGTACCCAGCAGGTACCCCCAAGGGCACAGAACATTGGCAGGCGGTGCTGGGGGAAGCATGGACATCTATGCAGGCACCCCTACCCCAGAACCCGCACCATAGGCAGCCGCCTACCCGCACACTGGATGGCCTGAGACTGCGCTCCACCAGCACCACCAGAAGAAGGGCATGTCAGCAGGGTGGCAGAGGGGTACTGGTGGTGGAGGGGGCAGTGGCAGCTGCCCAGAGCAGACCGTGGCCTACCACCCACATCAATGGGTCCGCTATGCAGCTATGATAGACACTGCACTTGACAGGCTGTGTGGCAGCTCCTCTGTGATCCTTGCTACATGCAGTATGTGTCTGAGGACATTTTCAGCAACTATGGGAATATCTGATATCTGCATCCTGGTATCCCAGACTAGTGTGTACTTCATGGGCCTGATCAGGTATGGGACCATGGTAAGCAAGTTATGCCTATTAGTGGCCTAACAATGAAGTGATGTGTCATTTGAAATGGCAGATTTATGTTGCCAAACACCATCCATGTGGCTACAGGTATGCACAGTGCTTGTTCCATTGCACAGATAAATTGGTGTGTTATACCTCAGTTGACTTAAATGGTGATGTGGTCACCTCACCACTGGGGGATGTGTATCAACCAATATGTGATATAAGGGTCTCAATGATAACTTTCTCTAGTTCACTTTCCCTAGCTCGGTAGTCCCAGCTCATGTGCTCCAATGCTGAACCCATAGGGCCAGAAACAGTATGTGTCCAACCAGCAATGTCTGGTCTCATTATGAACTACATGGATCCTCTGTTGGGAATGTGATGTGTTTCCCAAAGGTGCCTGACATGTGCCTATTGTTGCAGAGTATAATGCCCATGTGAGGGCCTTAATGTCTCATACCCAATTGATTCTCTGTGGTAATAACTTGTCACCCAAACTATCTGTTGTGGATCTTGCTGTCTATTGTGTGGCCTTAGAATTGAAACACCACATATCCCAATGGGTTTGTTTAGGGCTATGGTGTGGTCATTTGGAAATAATGCACAGGGATCAGCCAATACAGATGTGCTTTTGTATCCCCCTCATATCACCATAGCTAGCCTATCACATCAATCCAAACAATATCTGATAATCATTGGTGGATTCACGATGAAATGTATCTTCCCAAACACTGTCTGGTACAGTGAAACACATGCAATCTGAGCCATCACCGACAGGGATATACAGGGGTCAGTCAATCATGATGTGCAGGCCAGGGATGCACATTCACCACCAGCTATGTTTACTTTGATCATATCCGATCTCATATCTAATCCTTCTGTGTGCATTCAGCTTAAAGCAAACCCCAGCCCTACAATGCAGAACAAATCACACTATCAGGATGATCCCATGCAATGTCTCCACAAGGCCACATCTATCAGGAGGTGTAGTCCAAGGGCTGGGATACTCTACTACATTTCCCCATGTGCAGATACCATGTGGTGATGTGTTTCAGGAGTCTCGCCACCATCATTTCGTCAAACGTGCTTTCTGCTTAGGCCAACCTTGTCTGACCTTATGTTTCCTCTGACATTTCCCCAGTTACAAGATCTGATGAATATGCAAGACTGAATATCTGACATCGGGACCTTGCTCAGAGCTGCATTTGAGGAGATGTCCACCTCCTTGACAAGTGCCATCGACTGACTTAATGCCATAATTGGACAGTTGGTGCCACAACATCAACTCCACCACCAACGGGGAGCAGCTCTAGTGGGACTGCAGGGGTTGCAGGCATAGCAGCAATGAGGGGACACAGACATCCTCTAAAATGATGATGGATGTTTTCAGAGGGACCTGATATGCATATCGCTCACTGTCCATACAGCAATGTGTGTCATTCAATGAGTATGTTATAAATATGGTTGTCTCACTACATTTGTGCATGGTTATTTATTTATTTAAATCAAAGCGGTTAGCACATCAAACAATCAAGAGGAAGTGTAGAGTGAGAAAACATGCAGTGGATACATCAACATGAGTGGTGTGGGATGCGGTGTGAGAGATTTGCGGGTGAGCTATATACATAGTGAGCTATATTCATACCAGGCTGGTGAGCTATATACATAGTGAGCTATGAACATGGTCTATATACAATTAGTAGGAGCTGCGTGTGTTGGAGAAGGCTGGAATCTGGTTCAAGTGAAATCCTTGTAGTGTTCTGTGAAGAGTGTTGTTTTAAGCAGTTTTCTGAAGTCCTTGAGGTCCGTGGTTGATCTCAGATCATCGGGGAGAGAGTTCCATAGCGCAGGAACTGCCAGGGATAGTGCTCTTCTTGAGGTGTCCTGTCTTGTTTTGGCAAATTCTTTGGGGGTGCTGATGGTGTCAGAGGTTCCCTTTCTTCTGGGTCTGGTACTTTGGTCGGCTTTGATGAGAGGTAGCAGACTGTTAGCTGAGAGGTTCTGTTTTATTTTGAATATATTTAGTAGAACTTTGTATCGGATTCGGGAGCTGATTGGGAGCCAGTGGAGGTGGTACAGGATGGGTGTAATGTGGTTGTGTCCCAAGCAGCCTGTTTTTATGTGGGTGGTGGTGTTCTGTGCTAGCTATAGAGGTCAGAGGGCTTGTTTTGAGAGCCCAAGGTAGATGGGGTTGCAGTAGTCTAGTGTGGGAGTGATGAGAGCTTGACAGACCATTCAAAAGTGCGAGAATGAGTTTGAGACGCCTGATGGTTCTCATTTTGAGGTAAGCATTCCTTGTGGTTCTGGCAATGTGGGATTGTAGGTTCAGGTCCTTGTCGAGAGTCACTCGGAGGTAGTTCACTTCAGGTTTTACTGGTATTGTGATGTCATTCAGTTTTATGGTAGGTGTAGGTGAGAAGGTGGGGTTTCTTGAGAGGAATAGTGCTTCTATTTTGTTATAGTTTATGGAAAGATTGTTTTCTAGGAGCCAAGTTGTCATTTGCTGAAGACAGTTGGCTAGGTTGGAGTAGTCTGGGCTGCCCAAGTTGATTGGGGTGAATATCCTGATGTCATCTGCGTATATGGTGTATTGAATCTTGTGGTTCTTAATGATGGAGCAGATGGGTTGTATGTATAGGTTGAATAGCAGGGTGGAGAGGGATTAGCCTTGTGGGACACCCTGGGTGGCTCTCAAAGGCTGGGAGGTATCTGAGCCGCATTTGACTTGTAGCTGTCTGTCAGTGAGGTAGGATGTAAACCAGTTCAAGGTAGTGCCATGTAGGCCAGCTTCCTGTAGTCTGCCTAGAAATATTGTGTGATTAACAATGTCAAATGCTGAGGACATGTCTATGAAGATCATGAGGACACCCATTCTGATGTTGTCAATAGTCTGGATCAGCTTGTCAAAGAGTTGGATTAGTAGAGTTTCTACACTGTGGTTTGGTCGGAAGCCATGTTGATCGGGGTCCATGGGGGCATGGATGTCGACGTGGTGCTGAAGTTGATGTTGGACCACTTTTTCGATGATCTTGGATATGAGGGGGAGGCCTGAGATGGGTCTGTAGGTGGCAGGGTCAGTTTTAGCTAGTGTGGATTTCTTGGGGATAGGGCATATTGTAGCTAGCTTCAGGGCGCTTGGCATTATTCCTGTGGTAAGAGAACTGTGAATTATTTTGTGGATGAATTGGATCAGATCTTATTTTGCTGCTTTAATCCAGGTTATGGGGCATGGATCTGTAGGGGCGGTGCTGGTGTTAAGGGCAGTGATGATGTTTGAGATCTGCTCCGTGGACAGGATGTTGAATTTACCCCATCTTTGGTTGGGAGGAGGGGGCTTGTTGCTGATGATCTCCCTGTTATCCTTGGGGGGTGCAGTGAATTTATTCTTGAGGTGGTCTGTGAAGCTCTGTGGATCTATTTGCTGCTCATTCCTGTTGTAGGGTTCGTTGGTGAGGGTCTTTACTAGTTCAAAGAGTTCTCAGTGTTTGTTAGTGGATTTCAGGATCATATTTGTGTGGTATTCCTTCTTCTGTTGGTTGATGAGGTTGTTATATTCCTTTTGTTTAAACTGATATAATTCCAGTATGGAGGCTGACTTGGTACATCTCCAGCGATATTCTAGCTGTCTTAGAGCTCTCTTTGCTTTGCGTATGTCCTTGGAATACCAAGGGGTGGAGCTGGATCTGGTGCTGTGGGATTTTCGTGTTTTGGGACCATGGGTTTAGCGGCGGTAGTGATGGCATTGTTCCAGTTTTTGATTTGCTCATTTATGTCCTCTGTGTTGGTGTTGAGGAGAGGTAGAATGTCCTTTATGAATTGGTCCTTGTTGAAGCTTTTGAATCTCCTAGTTGTGGGTGGTTTATCTTGATGGTCATTGATGTTTATCGATTGTAGCTGGACATTTAGTAGGTGGTGGTCCGACCAGGGTACTGGTGTGATTGAGGGTCTTGAGATGAAGTTTCTTTCTATTAGGTTGTTGGGGGCGAAGATGAGGTAGATCTAAGGTTGAAATCTCCGAGTACGAGCAGTGGTTTGTGGAGGTTGTTGACTGCACATATCGCTTCCAATACTGAGGAGAGTTCATCTGTTGGGGCATTTGGTGCTCTGTAGGTGAGGCATAGGGCTAGGTTCCTGTTTTCTATGATGATTGTGTTGTAGTGACTTATAGTTGTGGTGGCTTTGACTTTGAGATTTAGGTTGTTCCTTGCGATGATCAGGACTCCTCCTCCACTTCTTTGTGTACGTGGGCAGTTGTAAGCTGTGTGGGTATGGGGAACTAGTTGGTTGAGTAGCATGTTGTCCATGGGGGTGAGACATGTTTCGGTGATGCAGAGGATGTCTGTTTGCTGATCTTCTATGTGGTCAGCGATAATATTAATCTTGTTCTGTACTGACCTGTCATTGATGAGTTCAATTGATATATTCAGTGGATGGTCTGGTGCTTTAAGTGTTGTGTTTGGATTTTTTTTGCTTGCTCAGTTTGGGGCTCTTGTGATGGGGTTGAGTGGGGTCATGGTAGGGGATGTAGGGGATGTGCCATGGAGGGGGTATCCACAGGGTGTTGGTAGCGCTAATTAGTAGAATTAATAAAATTAGTAAAAATTAGTAAAATTAGTAAAATTGGTAGCGCTAATTAGTAAAATTAGTAAAATTAGTAAATATTAGTAAAATCCTTAACCAAGGAACCATCACCACAACAAGAACCAATACAACCACAGTTATACGCCAACTACCTTCAATCCAAATCTATCAAAACATCCTCATTAGCAAATCCCAAACCTTCCCTTATTCCCCACCATCAGCTCCCACTCATGGAACTCATACCTCCATCTGCAAGAAGCATTGAAGATATTATTGCCACCATTAACACCACCATCGCACCAATTGACCCTTTCCCAGCATACTGGATCAGAACAATGCGATCTGAACTCAGCCCAATCATAGCCGAGATCACAAGGCAATCCTTCACAACAGGAACATTCCCAACTGCTCTTAAACAGACATCCATATGACCACTGCTAAAGAACAACCAGCTGGACCCGCAGAAGGTCGAATCTTACCGTCCAATCTTGAGCATTCCACTACTAGCTAAAATACTTGAGAAGGTTGCTCAGAGACAGATCCAACAGCATATTGACGCCTCAGCCCCCCTTGATCCCTGCCAGCATGGATTTAGGGAAGCTCACGGAGTGGAGACACTTCTGACCTCCCTAACCAACACCCTAATCAGTGGAATAGATAACTTCAACAAGGGCTTTGCACTAATCTTCCTTGACATCACCGCCACATTTGATTCAGTAGACCATGAGCAACTTCTAACTCGTCTCCATGAGAAGGGAATCCAGGGCCTCACATGGGATTGGTGTAAATCCTACCTAGAAGACCGATGGCAACAAGTTCGTGTGAACTCCTCCACATCTGAACCATTTCAACAAAACCAAGGGATATCCCAAGGATCCTCCTTATCCGCGCTGCTCTTTAACATTTACATGCAGCCGATCTGTGAAATCATCCGCGCCTTTGGAATCTCATGCCTGATCTATGCAGATGACGTGCTGTTGTTTACACCTATCAATGTTATGCTTCCCGACTACACAGCCATAGTGGATTGTTTCAATGCAATCACAGACTGGCTTCATGATCAGAACCTTTGAATAAACTTAAAAAAAAACTGAGGTCTTATTCATCAAGAAGAACAAAAGCTTCTCACCCCCTCGTCCCTAAAAGTAAGGGACGCAGATCTTCCAAGCAAGCACACCATTCGCTACCTGGGAGTGACTCTGGATCAAAAGCTAGACTTTATAGCGCATATAAGCAACACAGTCAAGACTATATACTACAAAATCAAGACACTACGACACCTAATACCCATGCTGGATCCAGAGTACTTCCGTATAATATTCCAAGCGCTAGTAACACCCCATTTTGATTATGCAAACATTATACTCCATGGACTACCCAAGAGTACCCTAAACCCGCTACAATTAGCCATTTAATGCCACTGCCCGCATCCTCTGCGGAGCATCCAGAAAAGACCACATAACCCCCATCCTAAGGGACCTACACTGGCTTCCGATAAACTACAGGATCTCATACAAGGCCATCCTTATTACTTTCAAATCCATTAACAAAATATCCCCCCCCTCCATCTCGGACCTCCTCACTCACACACTCAACAACAGATCAAGGAGGACATTAGCCTCCAATACACTTATTATCCCAAGAGAATCTACAAAATGTGCACAATCAACTAGTAATAGAGCCTTCGCACTCTATGCCCCTAAATGCTGGAATAACCTTCCTCCCAGCATCAGATCGATCAAAGACCTCAGGCAGTTCAGGAAAGCTCTTAAGCATCATTTGTTCCTCCTACATTTCTCTCCACCCAACAGCACCTCTCCTCCTCCCACCCACACCCCAAACTGAAAATAGCCTACCCATCCTCACCCCTAATTGCTTAAAATGTACATAGTTTCCCCAATTATAATTTCAATTCTATGTTACTTTCCCTGTTATATGTAAACACAGGACAGTTCTGTATTGCCCTGGAGTCAAATTGTTAATTTGTAAACCGCACTGATAAAAAAGAGTGCGGTATAGAAAAGCTTTTAAATAAATAAATGAAGAGGGTGGGGGAGTGGTGTGGGATGAGTTGGGTGAGGAGGAGAAGGATGGGTAGGTACAGTGCCGTAGCCATGGTGGTTTTACCTTTCATGGCCATTTTTCAGTCTCTTCAGTTGGTTTGGTTTTGGTGCACACTGGCTGGGGTCGGTTAACTGTTGCTCCTGGTGTGCCCGCCTTCGGGCTGTGCTGAAGGGCCATGCCAAAGGGCCCTCTGGCACGGGCCCACCAGGCATGGGCGTGTCCATCGGCGCTGCTGCTTTTAAATGTCCTCCCACTGTCCCGATTGGGCAGGAGCTTCTGAGCAGGAGGTTTCCCGCTCAGGCGCTCTACCCCGATCGGGGGAGCTGAGCCTGCTGGGAAGATGTGGGCATGTCTTCTTCCATGGCCTTTTGGGGTATGAAATGTCACCTTTGCCCAGGGCCTGTACATTATTTGCAACCTATGTGTGAACATATGATGTGTGTAAAACAGCTGTACCCTTGCCCTCAATATGTCAGGATCTGCTACTCATTCTCACTTGGGACATAGTTGTTCCATCCCACACACAGGACAGTTCCCTTATACAATCACCTTTGTGGGATATGAGATGTCCTTGTTAGTTCAAAATGTGATGGCACCTTTTGTCAGCATGATGGGCCCGATATCCAGGAGATATTTTCATAGGTTACAGCCTATTAAACCATATAAATGCATTCCATTGGGATAATCCACAGCACGTACATGGTTAGTGTCATTGAATATTCTCTTCTAACCCCACTATTTATTTATTTATTGAATGGTTTTATATACCGCTTTTCAGCAAAATCAAAGCAGTTTACATAGAACAAAACTTGAAATATTACATTATAACATATTCTAAACAGTTAACATTACAGTGAACAAAGTGAAGCGTTATAGAATTTTACATAATAGATTAAGTAGTTTTGAATTACAAAGTTGAGTAAATGCTGATTAGAGAGTTAAATAGTTTTAAACATAAACATATTTACAATATGTACAAAATTTATACATGTCTTTTCATCCTATCTGGTTCAGGTAATAATAATCGTATCTCGCTAGAGTTGTCAATGTGGAGGTTAATTGGAATAACTATCTTAAACCACGAGAAGAAATGGGAATTGTGTAGATTGGAGAGGGAGAAAGGAAAAAGTAAATTGAGTTTTGATGAGTATGAGTATACATGTGTTTAAGTGGGAAATGTTTCATCATTAGGTATTAAGTTGCCAAAGTACTCATAAAAAGGTGGGTTTTAAGATCTTTTCTAAAGGTTGGAAGATCTGTGATATTTCTGAGCTTGTCTGGAAGAGCATTCCATATTAATGGGGCATTGAAGCTGAATGTTCTATTTGTTGTAGTTTTATTGAGTTTTGTGAAGCTGCTCGGAATAAGTAGAGTGTTCAGGTTCCTTTGTCTCGCTGTTTTGTTACTTGAATGAATTGTTAGTAGGTCAGTTAGATAAGATGGAGCTATATCTCTTATCAGTTTAAAAGTTGTCATGATAATCTTATATTTTATCCTGCTTTGGATGGGTAACCAGTGAAGTTTGAACAATATTGGGGTAATGTGTTCAGTTGGACTTGCATTTACAAGCTTTCTTGCAGCAACATGTTGTGCTATTTTTAGTTGTTGAAGAGCATGTTTTGGAATACCTTGGAGGATAATGTTACTGAAGTCTAAGTGAGGCAGGATTAATGCTTGTAGGACTGATCTGAAGTCCTGGTGTGATAATAAAGGTTTTAGATTTTTAAGATATCATAGTTTATTGTATATTGTGTTTGTTGTGTTCCTAATGTGCGTTGATAGGCTTAATGTTCTGTCTATAATAACTCCAAGATAACTTATTTCTTCTTTTATGCAAATACTTGTGTTATCAATTTTTATTTCTGTTGGGGGAGTAAATTTTTGATTTCTAGAAATAAATAATGCTTCTGTTTTCTTAATGTTAATATTTAGATTGTGGTCATTTAGCCATTGTGTCATTTTAATGAAGCATGATTTAATATTAGAGAAGTCCAGAGAGTCAATGTCCATAGGAAGGTAAATCATAACGTCATCAGCATAAATTGCATATTTTATTTTGAACTGTTGAATGATGTGGCAAATAGGTTGTAAATATATGTTAAATAGTAGTGCTGATAAAGTTTAACCTTGTGGGATTCCCTGCTTTTGAGTGTAAGGGGCATGTTTACTAAACTGCGTTAGTGTGATACGCGTTAGGATCCGCGGTACAGGCAGAAATCCCAAATAAGGACATGGGCGGTACATCATTATCGATAACGCGCGTTACCAGGTGCCATAGCCTAACGAGTGTTAGAAAACATCGTGTAGAGTGCCACGCAACGCGTGCCCATAAGGCGTCTGATAAGGTGTCTAGCAATGCGTTTAGAACTGTAGCACAATGGTTAATACACTGACCAATGGTGCAAGGGAAGTGAGTTCCATCCCCCTGTGGGTCTAATGAGTAAAGCTGGCTGAGACATCACCTTTTACTCAAAATCAGTGATGTATGAAGCAGTTTGTTTGTTAATTTTAATTAGTGCTGCCAGCAAACACACCCTCACAGGGCCGTAACCTAAGGTGCTGCATAAGGCACCCTACAAGGCACCCCAGAGGGCACATCATAAAGTGCACTGCCCACTAAGGCACCCTAGAATGTCCCCTATGGGCCACCCCACAGGGCGCAGTATAGAGTCCCGCATTGGGCAATGTATAGGGCGCCTGATGAGGCACCGTAAGGAGACAGCACTGTGAGGGTGTATTGCTGGCAGCACCAATTTAAATTCAAAAAAGAAAATGCCTCAGACAGCGCTAACAAACAACCCTACCGTGGCATTAAACCCATGACCCCTGGCTCCACAGGCAGTGAAGTAACAAGTGGGCCACATTGCTAGTGCTACTAACAAATCCCTGGCTGACAGCTGAAGGATGTCAGGTCACCACACAAACTGTCTGCTGTGGTGGCCAGGATTTGGGTTAACCCACTCATACCCATGGTGCACTGCACATGCAGATCTGCAGTCCATAGATGAACACAAGATGGGGTATGCACCCCCACAGCACCTCGGCCTGGTAGGGGGAACTGACCGTGTGCCTCACTGGCACAGAGTAACCCAGACAGTAACCCAACAGGGCCGTAACCTAAGGTGTCGCATAAGGCACCCAATAAGGCACCCCAGAGGGCACATTATAAAGTGCACTGCCCGCCAAGGCACCCTAGAATGCCCCCTATGGGCCACCCCACAGGGCGCATCAAAGGGTGCCTCACAGAGCACGTGAAAGGGTGCCTGATGAGGTACCGTAAGGAGACAGCACTGTGAGGGTGATGTAGCTGGCAGCACCATGTCAAATAACAAAAAGAATATGCCTCACACAGCCCCACCAAATAACCTTACTGTGGGATCAAAACCATGACATCTGGCTCCACAGGCAGTGAAGTAACGAGTGGGCTATATCACTAGTGTGACTAACAAATCCTTAATAAAGATGCGGTCAACCTATGGAGTATAACTGTCAAATGGTCAAAAGTCCCACTCCAGATCAACAACAGTTTCTCTACGTACAAACACAGAATGCTTGCCAATCAAACAAACCAAGGTCTCAGCAAACAAGGGCATATGGCAAACACGATCAAGACCAAGATCAAGATCATTACCAAAAACAAAAAGCCCAATAATATCACCGACCTTGTCAAACACTGAAAGCTACTGGCAAAATCCAAGGAAACACTCAACTTACTATGAATACATGGAGACAGACTAGCCAGATGCCTGTTCCCCCAGCACTAACAAATCCCTGGCTGGCAGCTGAAGGACGTCAGGTCACCACACAAACTGTCTGCTGTGGTGGCCAGGATTTGGGTTAACCCACTCATACCCATGGTGCACTGCACATGCAGATATGTAGTCCACAGATGAACACAAGATGGGGTATGCACCCCCACAGCACCTCGGCATGGTAGGGGGAACTGACCGTGTGTCTCACTGGCACAGAGTACCTACAGACAGTAACCCAACAGGGTGCCCTATACGGTGCATGAAAAGGTGCCTAGCAAGGCATCCGGAGCTACAGCCCAATGGTTAATACACCAACTAATGGTGCAGGGGTCGTGAGTTCAATCCCCCTATGGGTCTAATGAATAAAGCTGGCGGAGACATCATCTTTTACTGAATTCAGTGCTGTCAGAGGCATTTGGTTTGTTAATGTTAATTAGTGCTGCAAGCAAACACACCCTCACAGGGCCATAACCCAAGGTGCCGCATAAGGCATTGCAGAGGGCACATTATAAAGTGCACTGTCTGCCAAGGCACCCCATAATGTCCCCTATGGGGGACCCCATAATGTCCCCTATGGGGGACCCCATAGGGCGCTTGGTAGGGTGACTCATAGGGCACGTTATAGGGCGCCTGAGGAGGCACCGTAAGGAGACAGCACCATCGCCAACACACATCCAAGCCATGTTGCAAGGCCACCTACCTGGTGCTGCCAGTGGACCCCAACCACCCTGCCTCCCACACCACCGTTGTCTCCCCAATCCCTGGCCCCCATTCCGCCACCCGTCCAAACCAGACTGTAAGATGCAATGAGGAGGGTGGCAGCACGACACGTCCCTACAGCACCCACCCCCACCGTATGCACATCAGTCACCATCCCCATCACCCCACAGACCCAGGTTGAAGCATGCAAAGTCAACAGAGACCATGCAACGTCCCCAGTGATGTGTCAATGTTCCACAACAATGCAAAGGTGATCCCCCCAGCTGCAACCAACGAAACACCCAGATACTTCATGGCAGCGACGGTGTGTCAGTTCTCCCAGTGACAGTCAACATAGCAGGCCAACAATAAGGTCCAAAAAAGGCCTGTGTCCAACTCGCAGAGGTCCATCTCCCAGTGGTAACAACACCCAGGGACAGTTTCACAGAGGTGCTGTGTCCAAACAAATGTGGCAGATGGGGCTCCAGATGAAGTGTGGTAGATGTGCCATGTTTGTTGGCTGTGTCCTGTGTGAAAGGGATAGAAATAAGGTAAGGGAAGGGCACACCCACACCCACCATCAGGTCAGAAAGGACACAGTGACATCAGAATATGTGCATCATGAATGCTTAAACACTACAACATGACACGACCACAACACATAGCATAGTGCACATGGACCACAGCAGGAGATGGCCCTGCAGACCAGGACACAATCCCAACATGGTCATGTAAATGCCCATGTCACACAGGCATCCCAGAGGTCCACAGCATGTCCAGCAGTGGTGGTGCACAGAGATACCACAGAAATGCACGTTGTTACTAACAGGCCAAATGCAGCATCTGCACATGGCTTATGTCCCAGAGGAGGGAAGGTGAAACCTACCTGAAAGATATAGCATTGGACTGATGGGGAAAGCCAGAGTCAGGCAAGGGCACAATGGGCCCCAGTAGAGGCTGCAGACGTCAATGAACTGCGTCCATCACCACAACCTCACGATCAGCTGTTAGTGGAGCATGTCTGAGGAATGCTTTGTTGTATGGAAACAAAATGGTGACGTGCAGTGTCCTGCCAGCAAACATGAGACACGTCAGGGAACAATATATGACACATGCACACAATGTACAGAAGGGCATAAGCAGAAGGCATAGAGAGACAGGTGAACATCACTGGACAGGTGGCCAGACACATCCCTGAGACAGACAAAGGCAGAGGGGAGGAGAAGGTACCGTCAGGTAGACACATCCCAAAGACACAGAGACACACACCGTGAGACAAGGTAAGCATGCCGCAAGCTGCAGTTAGCTGGACTGCCGACAATCAGGGACAAGTGGAGACATGGGTGCACCAAGGTTGTCAAATGCCACAATGGCAGTGAGGTCTTTACGTGCTCCCAAACATTGCAATGCCCTGTGTCCGGAGACACACACAGCCTGGTAACATGTGCACAGGTACAGTATGTAGACCCCCAATATGTGCACAGGCAATGGTCACATGTGTGTCAAACGGAGCATATGGTGGATGGAGTGTTAGGCCAAAGACATGTACAACACCAGAGGAGCAGTGGATAGGGAAACACATATATGTGTCATGTGGTGCTGCCACCACAGCACACCTACCTGTATTTATTTATTTATTTATTTAATTTTATTTATTTAACATCTCTTCTATACCACGCTATTAAAATCAGCGCGGTTTACATTAAACAAAATATACTGCAATGCATACAGGCAACATTGAGTTTACAGAGAACGGGGCATATATAACATGGAATAACAGGGATAACTATGTACAATCAACATTATATTATATATATACTTAACTATATACCAGTCACCTTCATGTTGCTGTGACATACACACAGTCCCAACATGCACAACAGCATTGGGCAGTATCGGGAGCCTATCCCTGGGAGGCAAGAACACAGCAGCCTATCCTGGGGATCCCAAAACACAAGAGACATATAGAGACATGTCATGACAGTGCCGTGAAACACACAGACCAGCTCACACATGGTGACCCATAAGCACATGCCCACACATGCAGAACTTACAGGAGAAGAGCTCCTCAATCAGATGTTGCCTGGCCGCCATCCCCTCATGTGTGTCACCACGGCCATGTTCAGGAGGGCACACAGGATCCTCCCCGAGATCCTCATTAATATCGACTGGGACATTGTGCCTGAGAGCAATGTTGTGGAGGATGCAACAGGCCAGAATGATCTTTGCCATAGTCAGGGGTCCGTACTGTAAGGCACCGCCGGTCCTATCCAGACACCTGAAGCGACTCTTTATAACACCAAAGGTGCGCTCAATGACTGAGCGGCTGGAGGCATGGGCCTCATTGTACCGCATCTCTGCACCTGGCTGAGGGAGATGCACAGGGGTCAGCAACCAGGCACGACACCCATATCCTGCATCACCTGCAAACATAAACGACATAAAGTCACACGTAATCTCCTCCTGGCCAGCATCCTTGAACACTATGACCTGCTGTTTTGACACCTCAGCTCAACCACGACAATTGCCACATGCACCAGGGCATGGGCTGAGGTGCAGGCAGCGGTGACAACTGCAGATGGACCCCATCGGGACATGAAGAGTTTACGGAAGTGCTATTGAGATATAAAGCGCAACTTCCGCAATGAGCTCGCCAGGGAGCATCATGGGGCACAGGGCACTGGAGGGGGCCCAGCACAGGTGGCCACCTTAACCGATCTAGAGCGGCACCTGGTGGACCGACTGGGGCAGATGTATATCCATGGCCTGCCCCCTGCGTTGGACATAGAGCACCCACGTGCCAGTATGTGTGAGTGAGCTGCACCAGTGGGAGACACCACATGCACATGTGTAGGGGCGGACCAATGGTGGGGTGGGGGCGGAATGACATGGCTGATCGGGAACCGGGGGGCGACACAGGCATAGAGGCAGCTGCTGGTTCATGACCCATGGGGGGTGATGTGTCTACGGTGGGCAGGGGGTGGCACAGCGTAGTGGATGGGTGTGGGGGCAAGGGGGACAGGCCCACAGTAGCAGCAGAGGCTGTCAATGTGTTGCAGGGGATATGGTGCAGGGCTGGTGGGGGCAGCAGGGCCACATGGGTAGTGACGTGGGCAACGGGGAGGCACTGCACCTGTGCCTACCATGGTCAGTGGTTGCAGGGATGAAGGCGGTGATGGGGTTGCATGGGGTGTGTGGCAGCATGCAAGGGGGGAGGGGGCCATGGTAGTGCAGGGAACAGGGCCCACCAGTATGGTTAGAGCACTAACATTGAGGGGGGGCACAGGGGCCCTGGCCCAGACCCATGCGGCTCACCCACACACATGTGCCTGTAGGGGGGTAGGACGGGGGTAGACAGGCAGTCATGCCTCATCTGACCTATGTAACATTGTGCCCTACAGGTGACATTTGCTCCATTGATGCGCCGGAAGAGGTGCCAGAGGACACCGACCCTGGGCCGTGCATCCAGATGGACCCTGTGCCAGAGGTGGCCCAGGTGGGAGCAGGGGGTCGATCCCCACCCCCGGGAGAGGACAGCAGGCAGGGCACACAGCCTGCATGGGACAGCGCACCACCCACCAATGCAGCCACGGGGGAGGTGGCTGTGGATGAAGAACAGCGGACCAGGCAAGATGTGCTGACTGCAGTGTCAGAGGTGATTGGGGGATGCAGGTGCACTCAGCGGCGGCACAGAGGGATGCAGAGGGTGAGTGTCCAACTGTGTTAGGATGGCGATGCCTCTGTACAGGTGGTGGATGGTTCCCTGTCTCACAGTGCACAACCTGCTTTCCCCACAGGTATACGGCATGTACTGCGGGCAGTGGTTAGGGAACAGTGCCGCCAACACCATGCGGCACGCCACCTGCAGTGCACCATGTCGGGAGTCCTGGCGGGGGTGCAGGACCTGGCCTCATCGGCCCAGCGCATGGCTGCCAGCCTGGAGCTGCTGGCGGCAGGCAGAGGGCCACCCACTGGATAGCAGTGGCCACCGCCACCACCATCACCATCAGCGGCAGCAGCAGTGGCAGCAGCAGCAGCAGCATCAGGCATGCCACCAGCAACATGGGGTGGGAGGGGCCGCACAAGGCATGGCAGGGGGAGGGGGAAATAAATTGCTGCACAAGTGGCTGTAGCTGATGCCATGTGTCCTGTGTTGCTTTTGTGGGGCCACTATACTCATAGCCCCCCCCCATGTCCACTCCATGTCACGACCCCGTGCCACTGATGCAACCGGCCTGTGTCCCCCCCTTCCCCAGCTGTGTCCACCATGGGTAGACATCAGACCGTGTACCTTGTCACGCTGGCACCCCTCACCCCTGGCTAAGGGTGGCGTGGGTCACCATAGAGCCGCTCCGTGGTCTGTGTATCACCAGCCTCTCTCACCTATCGGTAGTCATTGCTTGGCGGTATGTGTGCATCTCACAGGGGACATGTAGTCAGGCTGCCAAGGGGTGAGACACATGACAGATATGTATGTTACACTATGGTGCGGTATCACCACCTACAGGATAGGTGTCCAGGTTTCAGGGACACGGAGAATTCCCCAGAAACACACAAAACCCAGCAATGTGTGCTTCTGGGGCCACCATAGTGCAGGATACACCGGTCCGTAGCAGCGGGGAAAGCTTGTTCCCCTCTAGCCCTGCTGCCTGTGGCTGGTGACCACAGGTACCATCATTGCGCACGATTGCATAGCCTCATACCAGCAACAGGTACCTGTAACCTACTAATATGATGAGGGGTAGGTTAAAGCTCTGTTAGAGAGGCCACGTTCATACCCCAGTGCCCTCGCCCCTGCAGCAGGGGCTTTGCAGCCTCATCTCCGTCTCTAGCTGTGAATCCGTAGCCACGATGACTGTCCCCCCAACATCAGGGGTGATCAGGGCCACCCAGCCTGGGCACTGTGGGTATCCCTCCCTGGTGCACCCGCTCACAGGACAGGCATGTCTCATCCATGTTCTGCAGGCTCTGGAGCATCGCACAGAGCACAGTCCATGATAGTGCCCCCCACTATTAGGCGTTCAGCAGCCTCCCCAAGCTGCATAGGCCCCGGTTCTTTGTCCTTTGCACTGTCCCCAGCTACCAGCGTCCCAGGTGAGCATGGTATCCCTCCTGTGTGTGGCTGCCAACCCTCCTGTGGACATGCTATGTTCCACTTAGCGGTCCCTGCTCCTGGGGGGCTCCGTGGCCTTGCCCTGCTCTGCAGTGGTCCGACCCCCCAGCCTGTGGCTGTGCTACGGCCTGTGGCAGTCTGGCGCCCTGCTCCCCCTTCCCCTCTGCTGCTGCCGCTGCCTTCGACCCTGTTCCTGCCCTGGCTCTCCCTATCATATTCTGGCCCCGGCTGCTGTTTCCAGGGCTCTGGCTTTGGCCGCCCCCCTCCAGGTGGTGACAATCGGCCTGCCCTCCTGCACCTGCATACGTGCAGCATGCCCTGCCTATGGGGCTCCATGCTCTGTGCACCTCCCCCATCCATCCAACACAGGGAACCTGTGGTGTTGGCCCGGTGGAGGCCCTTGCCTTCCCGGGGGTGTATGTGTCATCCCCACCCTGCTGCATATATGAGGGGACCCTGTACAAGGGTGACCCCCCTGTCACCTGGCCCCCCCATACCGTTGTTGGGCCCCCTTGCCACAACATCTGCTGACCCGTGCATGCTGCCTGGCCTGTCCCCATGCCCAATCCTGGTAGCACACTGGTAGGGCACTGCTGGTACTATGTACACCCCCATACCTGGGTTATTGTGCTGTGTGCCATGGGGGTGCCCTGACCCCGTAGGCCAATCCCCTGGGATGCTCTGACACCCCTGATGTACATGGGCAAGGATAGGTGCACTGTGTGTTCCGCATGGGTATACACATGGCACGCTGCCACCACACTGAGCCGAAACAAACTGTTAACTGCACATGTCACAGCCTTCGGTTCACCAGGTGGCCTGATCCCCTCCCCCATCTCATCCCCACTAACAACCGCCCACTATGGGCCCCCGGCGACCCCTTGGTGCGCCCCCCTCCACAGGTTGCCACCCCTTCCCACCACCCTGTACACCCGTAGCCACCCCATCCTCCCACACCTCTATGCCCCCCGTTAAGCCCCCCCCGGTACCATGGTAAGCCCCATAGGGTATACCCACCAACCCACCTGTCAACAGTCAC
This sequence comes from Ichthyophis bannanicus, assembly GCA_033557465.1. Taxonomy (NCBI): domain Eukaryota; kingdom Metazoa; phylum Chordata; class Amphibia; order Gymnophiona; family Ichthyophiidae; genus Ichthyophis; species Ichthyophis bannanicus. The sequence goes on along the minus strand of CM066031.1, from coordinate 1,569,852,769 downwards.
ACCATCCATGCTCCATTCCACCGCATCAACACCCCCGGTACCCTGTGGCGCTCCCAATAACTCCCTCCACCCATTCTCCCCCCTCCCCTCCTCCTGACAGACCAAACCCCCCTACCCCCCACCCCTCCTGTCCCAAGATGGGTACCACTCCAAACCCCCGTTTCCCCCCCTCCTTGAGTATCCCCCTACCTCATCATCCATAGCTGGCCACCCCCCTCCCACCAGTTTGCATACCCCCCAGGTCTCCTCATGTTGCACCATCTTGGCTCGACCACGTGCACCCACATTACTGATTACCCACAGAAACACCAACCTTTCCAATAGTTTCCCTCATGCTCTGTATGTCCGCACTCGTCCATTTTCCTAACATGGCCGGTATAGCCGCTGACACACAATAGTTACGGGACAGAGCAACTCCCCAGGTCCCATCCCCCTCCCCCTTCAGCAATTCCACATGGGCTGTGGCCACTTCCATCCGTATCCCTTTGGTCCCTCTATAAAACCATCTAGCTCCCTCCACAATTGTTGCACCTTATGGCATCCCCACACTATCTGCCAAAGGTCACCCCTCTCCCCATACCCCCTCCAACAGGTATCCGCTTGCTCCAGATAGATACGGTGCAGCCTAGCAGGGGTCCATATCATCCTGAGCCGGTATTTAGGGGGGCTTTCTACCCAAGCCTTTCCCCATGCAAGCCTCCATTCCCCTACAGAGATGGGCTGCCACCGCTCAACCTCCCAGGTACCCCCCAATTCCCCCTCCCACTGTTCCCTGCCATCAGGCCTTACCCTCTGCCCTTGCATTCGGTAAGTGCTATGGTTTGGACACCAGACCCCTCATTTAACCTTGCTGGTCCATCATTTACACATACATCGTTGTCCAGCCCTGTCGATCCCTCTTTACCCCCTGCCTTTGCAGGTAATAGCACAGCTGCATATACGTATGTAGGTCGTTATCCCTCACCCCAAACTCTTTTCCGAGCTCTACATAGGGCCGTAACCCCACTATCGCATCCACCACCTGCCCCACACTCACCCACCCCCTTCTCGGCCCAACGTTGTCAACCCCCTCCCCCACCACTCCGTGGCGAAGGCAACCATGTTCTGTACGTATGTGTCCCGGGGCAGGCACCTCCCTTGAAGTTCTTAACCCTTCCAGTTCCCCCACATCTGCAAGGTTAACCTCCAGTACAGGTTCACGGTCCCCTACCCGACCCTTCCCCTCCACACCCCATACCACTGCCTCCACACACACTCCCTATGCCGACTCCATTGCGGGTTTTCCCCCCTCTCTCTCCACACAAACAATGCCCTATGCTGTGCGGCATCGTAGTGGTTGTCCAAATTGGGAGCTCCAAGCCCCCCTCCCTCCTGAAGTCGACGCATGGCAAGCCTATCTACCCTTGCCCTCTTGCCCACCCGAATACACCTCATTATCGGATCATGCAGCCCCCTAAGGTACCTCATTGTCACGTTAGATGGTAGGGCCATAGGGACAGACAAACCCCGTGATAGCACATTCATCCTTATTGTAGCTATTCTCCCCATCCACGTCAGGGGGAGCCCCCTCCATCTTTCTACGTCCCTCCCTATCGCCACCATCAGGGGTTTATAATTCCACTCCTGTACACAGTCTGGAGCTGCTCCGAACTGTATCCCCACATACCAGGATCCTCCACGCACCCATTGAAAGGGACATGTGCCCCCCCCCCACCTCTCCTCCAACCCCCTATCCATATTAGACCTCAATATTTCCGACTTATCTACGTTCAACTAATAGCCCGACCCCTCACCATACTGCCCTACTGCCTTTAGCATCTTTGGCAGGCTAACCAAAGGGTGCCCCAAAGTATGGATAACATTATCCGCAAAAAGTACTACCTTACTGAGCTGATCCTGCACCTCAGTTCCACCAATATCTACCTGCCCTCGGATGTAGGCTGCCAATGGTCCAATAACAAAGGGATACAATAGGGGCGACAGAGGGCACCCCTGCCCTGGTCCTCTGCCCAGCCCACTGCTCTCAGGTTATCCCCCCTAACCCGTATTTGCACCCGTGGACAGGCATACAGCGCTCTCACCCTCCATAGGAATGACTCTCCCACCCCTACCTTGTCTAACACCTGCAACATAAATCTCCACTCTGCCCTGTCATAATACCTGTCATTGTCAACCGACAGATATACTGCCTCCCTCCCTGTTGTTTGCAAAGACCAGATAACATCTAGCAGCTTCCAAATGTTATCGCCCCCATGCCTCCCTGTAATGAGCCCGTCTGATCCGTATGCACAGGTTCCTGCAGTACTTTCTGCAACCTACCCACCACAATCCTAGCCAACACCTTAGCATCCACATGAATAAGCCAGATGGGCCGGTACGCTCCACAGACAGTATGATTGATACCCTCCTTAGGGAGAACTGTTACACCCGCCCCCTCCATAGACCGGGGAGGGTCCGCACCCTGCAGCACCCCATTGCGGTCCTCCATTGCAACCCCCCTCTCTCACCCTGCATGACCTTATACAGGTTTGCCATGTAGCCATCCAGGCCCGGAGCCTTCCCATCCGTATAGGTCTTCACTGCTCCCTTTACCTCCTCATAGGTCACCAGCTTCCCCAATTCTTCCGCCGCACCATCCGTGAGCTTACTCAGACTACACCTTGCCACAAACCCCTCCCCCGTCATCCCTTCCCCTCGCAACTCACCACTGTGGAGTGTTGTATGATACACTACAAAGGCCTTCCGACTGTCCTCTTCCGTATACACCATTGTCCCCTCTGTGTTGCGCATCCCTCCTATCGTGGATAGCTGCCGTCGCGCTTTCATCCTGCAGGCCATTCTCCCCCCTGCTAGGTTCCCCCCTTCATTCCACCCCTGCTGCAATTTAGTCTGGGAAAATGCTGTCTCCGCTGCCCTTACCTGATTCAATTGCACTCTCACCTTTTGGAGTGCACACAGACACACCTGTCACTCGCAAAACACTGACACATAGCAATGTGAGACATCTGGCCACTGTAGGAATGTTCAAAATATTTACAACTTTATTTACAGTGCCCACTATGGACATGGATGCCCATGGCGACATTTGAGGGGCCCAGTCATTCCTGTCGATGGTGGTTGTGGCAGGCCATGGCACGGGCCGTCACAGGGCGGGTGTGCCATGTGTATCCCCACACTACACACCCCTGGGACCCCCGTCACATGGTGGCTGGCCAGGTGCGCCACGGCAACGCGCTCTTCCAGCACACACAGCCCGTCAGCCACCATGGTCAGGGTCACCAGTACCTGCCCCATGATGACGGCGTGCTGCCTCTGGGCATGCGCCTGGGCATGCACAGCCGCAGCCAGGCGAAGCCCGCACATGCAGCTGCACAGACACACATCTCCCCTTGTCTGTGTGACTGCATGCATGGTGCGCCTGTCAGCATCTATGTGTGGCAGCCACACGTCCAGGAGGGGTGCATCGGTGGCATCATAGGGCAGGTAGCTGGTGCCCCTGTTGCCCTGTGGTGGCCCGTGCTGATGGGGACTTGCCACAGCCACCACCCCCATCCCCGCCCACAGCCCCATCCCCTTCCCCCCCGCCCCCACCTGCTCCACCCCACCCCACCCACCTTGTCCCCCTCTGGCCCCTGGCTCCCAACCACAGAACCCCCCTCCTCCCCCTCCCCCTCCGCCCCCACCAGCCCCTCCTCCCCCTGCCCCTACGCCTCCTCCCCCGCCTCCCCCACTCCCACCTCCCCCTCCTCCCCCACTCCCCCCTCTACCTCCATCTCCCCAGCTCCCACCTCCCCCTCCTCCTCCCCGTCCCCATCCTCCCCCTCGGTGTGGGCTGCGGCACCCTCCACGTCGGCCCCCCCACCGTTGTTATCCGACATGGGCTCCGGGGCATTGTCCTCCTCCTGGCCAACATCACCGTGTGCAGCCTCCATCCCTGCTGCGGCATCCGGCTCCTCCGGCCCCGCTGGCTCCACGGCAGCACGTGCATCCACTGTGGGAGAGGGGAACATGTATCATATCCATTGTCACACATCAGCCACGGCACTCACATGCATCCTGTGGATCTGCCAGCCATTGCCCCACAGGGCCATGTCACATCACTCACCGTCCCGTTGGGCCATCCGCTTCTGCTGGACATGCGCTACGAAGCGCGGGTACCTCGCCCTTATCTCCCGTGCCTTCTTCCGGAGGTCCTCCACCTGTCGAGTTGACAACACACATTGACATTAGCGGACACAAACCCTTTAGGGGCCCCCGACACAACACATATATATCTGTGTGCAGCAGGTGCCCGCTCCTATTGTGTGGTACATTCATGCCCCATGATTTTGCCAGGGCCTCCCCTATGTGTGCACCGCGCCAGGCCATGTCTGGCTTGGACCCTATGTGCCCTGTGTGTGAGCCCCTGCGACCCAGACACAGCACACCTCTGTGGGCCACCTCCACACATCTGCCAGTGCCCATCAGTCAATGCCGGGATGGGAGGTGGGCCTCTGCAGTGCTCACTGCTGCATCCTGGGGATGTAGTGGAGCCTTGTACTCCTACCCAGGGGCAGTCACCATAGCACTAGGATGGGGAATAGAACCCTGAAGTGAGGCCTGCTGCATCCTGGGGATATAGTTGAGCCTTGTACTCCTACACAGGGGCAGTCACCATATCACCAGAATAGGGGATAGAACCCTGAAGCGAGGCCTGCTGCATCCTGGGGATATAGTTGAGCCTCGTGATCACAAACAGGGGCAGTCACCATAGCACCAGGATGGTGGATAGAACCCTGATGTGAGGCCTGCTGCACCCTGGGGATATAGTTGAGCCTTGTGATCACAAACAGGGGCAGTCACCATAGCACCAGGATGAGGGAAAGAACCCTGAAGTGAGGCTTCTGCATCCTGGGGATATAGTTGAGCCTTGTGATCACAAACAGGGGCAGGGACATACCCCTGTGTGTCTCTTGGCCTCTGTGATGGACCTGTGGTGTTGTGTGGATAGGGCACATCACTGAGGCTGCAACAGCACCATATACCTTTACATTGTACTGGGTACTCCATCTCTGTGGTGGTCACAGCTACCCCATGGGGGCAGGGTGGTTCTATTTTTATTTGGGGGGGGGGTTGATGTTACTCCCAGCTGGACACACCAATACATGACATTCCCTGGCAGTGTGTGGCTGATAGGTGGTTTGGTTACCAGGTGTTCTCCTTCACATCTTAGGTTGGGGTGCCTGTCCCCATGCACTTACCTCATGTGGGTAGTCAGAACCTCTATTATACCTCCTGGTGAGGCGCTCCCAGGGCCTCCTCATTATGGCCAGATTCTGCCTCCGGGATGAGCCAGGGAAGAGGCGATCCTGGCGGAGGCAGAATAACTCAGTAAGCAGGTAGAGATCTGCCTTGGTGAAGGCAGGCTTCCTGGACATGGCAGCCATCTCCTCCAGAATTGTTTGTGCTGCGTAGGTGCATCCGTAGGTGCGTGCGTACCCACGTGCGTAGGTATGTGCATAGCCACGCGCGTAGCCGCGCGCGTGGGCATTTGTGATTATAACAGCTTGAGGGTGTTTTACAGTTTTGATTGATGCTACCAACTAAACTTGTGATAGGCTATGGCCTCTACGAGCCTCTATGTTAGACCTTGATTTTAAACCCCCTACCCTTTAGTATTGCTGCTAAGACTCAGAATTTCCTGTTAGAGATGTCTGCTTATTGCAGAGTCTGCATGATTCCATACAAAACAGTCTGCATCAGACATTTCTCATTAGGATACGTTCACATTCCTTTGCCCAGAGATGTCCTCGATGTGGAGATGTATCCATGTGCCTTTTGATCAGCTGGCTTGAGAGGGGGAAATAGAGAGAGAGGCCCAGAGGGAGACTCTGATTGGGTAAGGGGGGGGGGGGAATTGGCACCAATGGAGAGCTTGTGTGTATTTGACTGTTAGCAGATGTATATAAGGTATTTGCTCCTGTTCAAGCTTGCTCAGTCACTTTTGAACTCGTTTCTGTCTGGGCCTTGTGCACATTCCATTGGCTTGGATTCTGTAAGTGACTCCTGGTATTAGTTGTTTGCATACACTCCACTGCTACAACGGAAATAGCCTCAGACAGCCCTACCACATATCACCACAGTAGTTACAAACCCCTAACCTCTGTCTGCACAGCCAGTGCATTTGCCAGTGGCCTACATCTCTATAGCTCCTGCTACATGCCTGGCTAGCTACAGAGGGGCTGCAGGTCACCACTCCAACTGTCTGCTGTGGTTGCCAGGGTTGGATTGGACCAGCCATACCCATGATGCACTGCACATGCAGATCAGCAGTCTACATAGGGTCCCGTATTGCGGGATGCACCCCCCCCCCCCCCCAGCACCTCGGCCTGGTTGTGTGTCCTGACCATGTGCAACCCCACAGCACCTCAGCCTGGTAGGGGTTCTGACCGTGTGTGTTACTGCCACAGAGTGGCTACCGTCCATCACAGTGGACGGGTCCTGTGTTCACCCTGAGGGTGAGATGGGGTGCCCAGCACCATTTCCGCTGCACCTGGCATTTCTGCAATGGGCTATGCTACAAGTCCCCATCAGTGCCTCTGTGTGATAAGTGGCCCCTGCAGATACCCTTAGCATTTGCCTGTGTCCATCTGTACATCGCGTCTTGCCCGTGTGGACTATGACGCACCCTGAAGAGTTCATACACTGTGTGGGTGCCATGGTCACATGATTTCAGGTCCAAGGGGGGCAGGGGGGCAGGGGGGGGTTGGGCCCATAGGCGGTTTACGTACCAACACCCAACCCACCTTCTGTGGCTCAGGGTGGGAAACATGGTTTCCAACTAACGGGTCAACATTTTACTCCCCTACACTGGTGACAGTAGAGGGTACCATTCACCCCAGTCCTGCCGGGGAATGGACACCCCACCAGGGCAGTCAATGCAGATCTGTACGCCTCGCTACATTGGGCAGTGACAGTCAGACAGTAGACCTGGTACTGCACATCTGCCCCACACCACTACATTACATCCTCCAGCAGCAAGCAAAGTGAGTCATCAGCCGCTGCACCCTGCAAGGTGTTCCAGCCACACACATACAAACTGCAATCAGCCTGCCTGCTAGTCCATGTTCCTGGAGGTGATGTGTGAAACCACACCTGGGATGTGCACACACCCACCAAGCAGATGGGTCAGTGATAGGTCTCCAGAGGACGGAGCCCATATATCTCACTTCATAAGGACACTATGTAGCACTATGGGGGAACCCAGCTATGCCGTGGTCACTGCACAGTCAGGGTGTGCATGACCACACAGCAGAACATGCCGTGGCCACCCTGTCCGTGTAGGTGGTGGGCAAGCCCTACAATGTCCCAGCCATTGCCCTTGGCACTGTGCAGGTGCATCCTGCCCAGGCCGCCCTCTCTGGCTATACCCACAGTACCTTGCTCCTCATTATGCACATTGCCAAGCCAATACTAGTAGCAGTGTTAGTGGTGCGTGCTGCAGAGGGTGTTGGCAAATGCAACACACTGGATAGACTGACGCACACCCCCACACCTATGCCAGTATAGTGCACCAATATAGGCTTTTGGCAGCCCAGGGCACTGCACCAGTCCTGGGCACAGTGCAGGCTTGGCTATGGTATGCTGTACTGTAGGGGTCTCTCCACAAGGTGGTGGACACTGTCAGGTTCCAGACGTGACACACACTCCACAGACATCTCAGAGGTTGGTATGTTACAGCACACTGGGCCGCTTGTGCTAACATTAGGGATTGCTATGTGCCAGTTATCATGGCAAACATTTGCTATCTGTGTACCATATTCCCTGGTTTTGGGTGTCATTGCTAGGGTATGCATGTGCTAGTATTGGGGGATGCACACAGGGACCAACATCCTGCCTCTCCAGGACACAGTGGCTAATGGGGCCTGTGGGTGCGGGTGTTTCCGCCCCTGTGGATCAATGCTCTTGGACAGGGGTTCCCAACCCCAGTCCTGGTGGGCCACACCATGTTTGGGTTTTCAGCCTGTTCCTGATGAATATGCATAAGATACATCTGCATACCATGGGTGCGGCGCATCGACATACAGCACAGGCATCTTTATTGCAGACAGCATGGAACCTGAATGTTGTTTGGACCTCCATGACTGCCTTTGGGAGACTCTGCTCTCGGTAATGCGCCTGTTTGTGGTGTCTGTGCTCTGTGCAATAAAATGTAGGTGTTGGATGCATGTTTATTCTATCAGCAATACAAGGTTCCATCTTAGCAGTTTCTTACTAGTAAAAGGTATGGGGACAGAGTTGGCAGGGACCACAGCTCGGGATTGAACCTGTGACCTTTAGCTGTGCTTACTGCGCCACAAGGACAGATCATTTCCTGGAGGTACCGTGACTGTTTGTCCCACTGAGCCTGTCTGTTGCAGTGCACGGCACCCACCTGGACCGGGCTGGGCCATGGTCTGCTGCAGCCAGGTGCCACTGCCCCCTCCACCATCTTTACGGCCTCCGCCACCATGCTAACATGTCCTTCTATTGGAAACAGAATGACACCTGCATGATTTGTAGCCCTCCCGGGCTGCATTTGGCAGACTCTGCTCTCGTTAATGCGCCTGTTTGTGGTGTCTGTGCTCTGTGCGATAAAATGTAGGTGTTGGAAGCATGTTTATTCTATCAGCAATACAAGGTTCCATCTTACCCGTTTCTTACTGGTAAAAGGTATGGGGACAGAGTTGGCAGGGACCACAGCTTGGGATTGAACCTGTGACCTTCATCTCCTGAGCACACTGGCTGTGCTTACTGCACCATAGGGGCAGATCATTCCCTGGAGGTAAAATGACTGTTTGTCCTACTGAGCCTGTCTGTGGCAGTGCATGGCACCCACCTGGACCGGGCTAGGCCATGGTGGCTATGGTCAGATGTCACTGCCCCCTCCGCCACCGGTACCCCTCCGCCACCATGCTGCCAAGCCCTTCTGCTGGTGGTGCCGGTGGTGGGAAGTCTCGGGCCATCCAGTGTGCATGTAGGCAGCTGCCTATGGTATGGGTGGTGGGGTAGGGGTGCCTAGATGGACGCCCACACTTCCCCCCAGCACTGCCTGCCACTGTTCTGTGCCCTTAGGGGTGGCTGCTGGGTACTCTCCCCTGTGACACTGCGGGGGATACACTCATGCCCATTTTTGGCCCTCAACAGTTGCAGTCTGGCTCTACTGTTTATGCATTCCTATGGGCCAAACTGAGCATCACCCTAGTCCCCACTGTGGCCCGGCTGCACCACAGCATGTGCCGCCTGCAGCCCTCTGTATCCCCTTTTCCAGCATCTGTCCAGTTGCCCGTTCTGACATGCCCACCCTTCTGTTGCAGGACATGTGCATGCCATGGGGAACCTGTTCAGTAACAAGGGGATGCCCTGATCTGCGCTATTTCACTGTGGCATCATTCACCTTCTATGGGGACAGGGCATACAACCTTCCACAGTTAATATCTTTTTCTGAGGCTTTCTCAGTGGTATTTTTGGCTGTTTCCCATTGATATCACTATTGGCTAGCTTGGTTATGTTATTTTCCTCTTTTCTTATGGTCATTTTCACTGCTTATTTGCCCTTTTGTTCCGTGCACATGTATCACACTTATCCCGTTTTGTGGGTTTCCCTGCCTATGCTGTACATTGCTGACGCTGAAATGGTTTCCCTCCCCTGCAAATATGCATCTACTGGCAGGTTTTCAATCGCGGTAGGATTCAGCCCTTGAGTTCACCGCGTTGGGGTGCCTGTAGCCACTCCCCGCCCATACTCCGCCCATTGACCCCTTCTCTCCGCCCTCTCTCCACCCTCTGCGGTGTTTTACCGCACCGTGGAACCTTACGATCGTTAACGCGCGTTAACGTGCGTTATGAGATGTTAACGATCGTTAACGCATCATAACACGCGTTAACGTTAGTTAACGATCGTTAACGTTACATTACGCGCGTTATGTACCGTTACCGCAGTTTAATAAACATGTTCCTAAGTTTTGGATGTATGATTTCCTATTTTGACTTGTTGTGAACGATCAGTTAGATATGATTGGGAACCATGCAAGTACAGTACCAAGTATTCCAATCTGTTTGAGTCTTTCAATGAGGATGTGGTGATTAATCGAATCAAAAGCAGCAGATATATCTAGAAATATAAGTAGTACTATGTGCCCTGGTGCTATGCAGTTAGCATCGGGGCATGTTGAGAGCGTTCTTGGGTGGCGCAGAGGCAGAGACTGTCGCTAACTGGCTAGCAGAGATATTGCATGCTGCCCCATTAGAAATCTGTGCCTAAAAGATGGGCGATGTAAACCCTTGCTTAAGATTTCAGTGCAGGAGCTAACCAGGCAGCATGCAATATTGATGCAGCATGATTAGCTACTGAAGCCTCCAGCATGTGTGTCTCTCTCCAGATATTCAGTTCCAGGGCCATATATGACCCTGGTATTGAATTTCTGGGGTTAAGGGTCAGCAGGCTATGTGATGTAGTGGTGCATAGCCTGCCCATATGAATATCAGGCCCAACATTTGCAAGGGTTGTATGGTTGTGCAGGAACTAGTCAACCTGTGTGCTATAGGGTACAATCTGTGTATTCTGCTGACATGGAGGTATGTGTGTGGATCTGTGCCTGTGCTATGAGCTGCCAATGTGTGCCATGGTCACACATCTGTAACAGGCAATGTTCAGCCCATGCAACCATGTGCAGCTGTGCTTAGCTCCTACCATTGCAAGTTGCCCATTGAACAAGTGTGGGCCCTCCATATGTAATCCTCATGGAAAAGAATGGGGCCCTGAGAAATGCTTAGCTACAGCTTTAGACATAGGATTGTTCTGTGTCAAGAATCCAAGTATGAGGCCGACATACAGATATATGTATGAACAACTGAAGTATGCCACATTGTTCTGCATTAGTATACATGTGACTTCACATGTCCATGAATAGCACATATCCAAGCTATCTAATGCAATAGGCTGTTTACCGAGGAGGGACAGGTACCAGTAATGAGGTCCTGACTGTTGGGTAATGGTGATAAATGTGCTCTTCCTTGGATTGTTATAAAGAATGCTTCCCAGTGTGTGAGCCCTGTATTCAATGACCACATTTAACTGAGAGGTTTGACAACATGTAATGGCATATATTTATTTATTTAACAGCTTTTGTATACCGACTTTCTACAATTCAAGACGGTTTACAAGGAATATAACAGACTGTATATTTCAACTGAATGCATTATAACAATAAGGATCACAGTATAAATGATTAACAAGAAACTTACTCCTTGCACATATATACAATGTATATATGTGAGGTATACATTACTCCGCAGTTAGCTAGTGGCAGTTGAAATGTCACATTATCTTATCAATATTAGGGACAGATGTAGGAGGCCTCTCTGTTAAATGAAGATGTATGGCCCCTGTTCAGAGGGAAAGTATGAACTGAATGTATCTGAGAACATCTTCCACACTGGGAACTGTTCATATGACCTCTTCAGGCCTGCCTTCAGAGCCAAGGTAGGCTGTGTTCGTGTGACATGTATCAACTGTGTCAATGTGAGATGATGATGTCAGGGCTCTACAATGATTGTGCAATTGTACAGGTGTCAGATCTCAGGTACCATGCTGATGAGACCAGAAGTCATCTGATCTCACTATGTAGCACTGGTTCTGAGAGGTCATGCCACCTGTGGTGGTAAATGATGATGTGCATCATAGTGTGGCCCTGTATTGCAGACCTAAGTGTAAACCCATGCTCTCCCAGATAATGTCTGTGCATATGACAATGTGTTTGGATAATAAATAATGGCACTGCTTATGACTGAACTGTTGTGCTTGGGGAAAGTGAGATATAAACATGTTCTGGGGAACATCATCAAACATAACAGGTAAGGGAGCACACTTTGGGTGTGCTTTGTGTCCCTCACTATTGGGGCTGCTGCCAAGCAGGTGTGCTGCTATGATGTAAGGAGGGATTGCATTGTTAGGCCAGCATGATAACATGTGACTGTTAACTGCACAGATGATTGGAACATCCACAAAAAGCAGGGTTAGTCCTGTGCTTGCATACTACAAATGTCATGTGATTCATGACTTCACATGGCTCCTGATGACACACATGCTGTGCAATATGCAGCCAAGGGCAATTTGCCTAGCTGTACTCTCTAATACCTATGTGCCCTAGCAGTTGGGAAAACATGAAACCTAGCCACACACTCATGGTGCCTTACCCTACATGCAGGCCTCAGTCTCCCTGATGGTCGACAAATAATAATCTGGTATGTTCATAGACCCCTTAAGGTGCCTCATGAAAAAGGCCCATCATGACATTGAGCCTATCATGCTATATGCAGTACTGTTCGTTCCTAGACCTATCCCTGATATAGTAATGACAGGCTGCCTGTCATTAGCACATCCCCACAGTAACCATATATGTTATGGTTATGGTTATGGGAATTCCTCTCTGTGTGCAACCCAGAAAACGTCTGGCTTTGGCCATCGCCTTGTCACACTGTTTTGCTACTTTGAGATCCTCAGAAACAATCACTTCAAGGTCTTTCTCCTGATCCGTGTACACCAACCTATTGCAGGAATGTAGGCAATCTAAATATTCCTAAACTTATAGCCAATAGTTAGGCTGTTTGCCATTAGACTGTAGATGAATGTAGCTGTGAACAGATAGAAATGGAATGGAGACAAAATGATAGGTAGAGAGAGGTCTTTTTTGTGTTTTTTTTTCTTTTTGGTGTTTGTCCCAGTCTCTTGTTGCAGTTATCCTAACACACCACAGTGCCTAAGTAGTCTTCTAAGAGAATAAAACAGGTAATAAATTGGCAAGGAAAATGTATAATAAACAAAACAGGCAATTGTAAAGTCTGAAAGCTTACCTTTGTGTAGAGTCTCTTGGAGCTGTGATCAGGGCCGGCCCGTCCATTGAGCAAGAAGGTTTTTTGCACAGGGCCCCGCGTTTCAGGGGGGCCCGCGCAAAGAACATTCTGCTATTTTTCAAAATTAAATAAAAAAAAAAAAAAGCTGGCTGCTACCGCTGCCACTGTGGCAGCGGCAGAATGGAGTGTCCCGTGGGGCCCCCTCTGCCCGGCTGAGTCCCTCCCTCCCTCCCTCTGTGACGGCTAAGCACCTCTGTGCTAGCTTTCAGATTCGCGAAGGGAGAGTGTCTCCCTCGCATCTCTGTTAAGCCTGCAGGGGCAGATGGGAAATTTCCCATCAGCCCCTGCGGGCTTAACAGAGACGTGAGGGAGACACTCTCCCTTCGCGAATCTGAAAGCCGGCACAGAGGGGCTCAGCCATCGCAGAGGGAGGGACTCAGCCGGGCAGAGGGGGCCCCGCAGGACACTCCATTCTGCTGCTGCCGCGGCGGCAGCGGCAGCGGTAGCAGCCAGCTTTTTAAAAAAAAAAAATAATTTCCTTGAGCCGATGGGGGGAGGTTAGGACTGGTAATGGGCTATGGGGTGGGGGTTAGGACTGGTAATGGTCTATGGAGGGGGTTAGGACTTGACTTGAGGTGGGCTGTGGATTGATGGGGGGGTAGGAATGGTAATGGGCTATGGGGTGTGTCAGGCGGATGCCTGGGTGAGAATGTTCACAGTCTTGGCAAAGGCATATATCAATATGATTTGCAAGGGATTGTGGGAAATGCAGTCCATTCACACCAGACACAGCCGCTCACAATAATTAGTTGTGCTTGAGTGTAAAGCCAATAAGATATTTATTTATGGGGTTATTTCTCCCAACACAGATATGCTTGGTAGCACATAAAACAGGATACTTGCTTTCAGTGTTAAACTTAGAAAAACAAAATCAGGAAAACAACAGCTGAACTTGTCAGGCAATTAAATCAAAAGAATAAAGACCAGGATGGTAACAGAATGGTCTTTTCTGTAGGCTCTAGCTAATATTTTCTTAGCAGTGCTTTAATCAACAAACAAAACCCACAAAGTAGGGAAAACTGTTCTTTTCAGGTTAACTTCTTATATCTTCACACATAGACTCAGAAGTGATTCCCTCAGAGCTCACAAGCAATTAGGTAAGGCTCAATTGCTAGTAGTTATCCAGCTGAAACCCCTTAGCTGGCTTTCTTTCTACTGCGTGGCTCAAATCCTACTCAGGAGCTTTTCTGAGTAGATTTAAAGAACAAGTTTGTATTTCTTTGTGATGGTTGTTGTACTTTGTAACAGTAAATTACCAAAGGAGTTTAGACAAAGAGCAATCCATGTATTCACAGCCTGCATCTGCAACCCCTCCCCCTTCTTCAACAATCATGGGTTCAATATCATGGATTGGTACAGAGGAATTTCTCAATGGAGCACTCTCAGGAGAATACTTGTTTCCCTGCTGTCTTTCAAGGGTATAGCTAGGGCATAGATCAGTGTTCATACCTGAGCTTCCATTGCTGTTAGAGTTCCTCTCTAAATAGCCTGACCAGTATGTAGTCCAGTTCTTATGTCCAGCCTTCCAATCCAGATCCCTGGACACTGGGTCTCTCTTCACATACCTTCTGGCACGGGTCCTAGGGTCCCTTCCAAGTGCAGCCGTCTCCCTCACAGGTACCGTCTGGAGGTTCCTAGCTCTGCAGCACCATTCCTCTGGCTTTCCCCAGTCCAATGGTGTAAGCTTGCCTTTGGAATGCCTTCCAGTATACGTACTGCTCTGGACTCCTTTAGTCCTCCCAAATGCTTTTCTCTTCTTTCTTCCAAAGGGTTTCTTGCCCTCTCTGTCCGTTCGCTCTGGCTTCTGCTTCTGATGATCCTCCAGATGATGAAGCTGTCCAAGATCATGAAGATATCCAAGCTGATTCTGAGGATAATTCTCTGTAGAATAAACTCTACCTTTATTCTGCTTAGATGAGTGCTCCACCCTAGCACAGCGCAGCTGTGCTGAATCAGGCCCTGCCCTTTGAGATGAGTGCTTAGGGATTACCTCATAGCCCTCCTGATTGAACACACGTTTCCCCACTTCAGCTCCTCTAATGGCTGTTGGAAACCTGGTGAATTCTGGGACTGGTAGTCTTTTATGGTAAAATTCTGTTTTCTTATTTCTACCAGAACTGACAGGTTGCTTGTTCAGAGTCACTTCACCTTTTCTATAGCTCCTTCCTGAGCTATGATAAGCTTCCTTATCACATACCCCCCTGCTTAAGTTATTACGGACTGGTGTAACTGGTGAAACTTCTTCTCTACAATCTGTAATACGGGAAAGGGCATCCGCATTCTTGTGTAACTTCCCAGCACAATGTTCCACTTGAAAATCAAATGCCTGTAAGGCCATGTACCAGCGTGTCAACCTGGCATTGTGGTTCTTCATTTGCTGCAACCACTTAAGTGGGGCATGGTCTGTGACCAACTGGAACTTTCTTCCTGTAAGGTAAAACCTTAACGCCTCCACTGACCACTTTATAGCTAAACATTCTTTTTCTATTGTGGAATACCTTTGTTCAGCCGGTGACAACTTCCTGCTCAGGTACATCACAGGATGCTCCTCCCCTTCACGACACTGGGATAGAACCGCTCCTAGCCCTACATCCGATGCATCTGTTTGAACCAGAAAGGGTTTCCTGAAGTCCACCCCTTTCAGTACCGGTCCTGTACACAATTTTCCTTTTAGGACTGAAAATGCTTTTTCAGCTTCAGGTGTCCACTTTAGCTGGTTTGGACAATTTTTCCGCAGCATATCCGTGAAAATTGCACTTTTCTCTGCAAATTGCGGTATAAATCTGCGGTAGTATCCAATAAGTCCCAAGAAACTTCTTAGTTGTTTCTTTGTTGTTGGAGGGGGAAAATTCCTGATGCTATCTACCTTACTCATTAGAGGTTTAATTTTTCCTCTTCCCACTAGGTGGCCCAGGTATTTTACCTCCCTATTTGCAAAGGCACACTTCTTCGGGTTTAAAGTGATTCCCGCTTGCTTCATGGAGCACAAGACTGCCCTGATCCTCTTTAGATGCTCCGCCCAGGTGTTACTATGGATTATGACATCATCCATATATGCAAAAGCATAATTTTGGTGGGGTCGAAGTACCTGATCCACTAACCTTTGGCAGGTAGCCGCTGCTCCATGCAGTCCGAAAGGCATCCTCTTGAACTGGAAAAGGCCAACGGGGGTGCTGAACGCAGTCTTCAGCTTCGACTCCCTGGTTAGAGGGATTTGCCAATATCCTTTTGTCATATCAAGGGTGGTTAAGTATTGAGCCTGTCCAAGCTGGTCCAACAGCTTTTCAATTCTTGGCATTGGATATGCATCAAAAACTGATATTGCGTTTACCTGCCGGAAGTCAATACAAAATCTTAAAGATCCATCAGGCTTCGGCACCAGGACTATGGGGCTATTCCAGGGACTCTTTGACTCCTCTATTACACCCATGTCCAACATCTCCTGGACTTGTGCCACTACTTCCTGTCTCTTGGCTTCCGGCAAGCGATATGGCCTTTGACGAATTAATTTCCCAGATGGAGTTATTATTTCATGGGCAACCAAATGTGTCTCCCCAGGTATGGGTGTCAACACATCTGGGAATTCTTTAAGCAATTTCCTAATTTCTTCCTGTTGTACCACTGTCAGGTCCTCACCTATTTGGGGCTCTGATTTTTCTTTACAATCAGATACCTGGGGTCCCAAATCTTCCTCTTCATTCACCTCCCTCTCTCGGGCACAGGTGGCAGCTAGGCTTTTAACCCCTTTGACGTCAGTAGAACCAAAGCCTTTGGTTCCACGCGCAGAATTTTCCAGAGATGTGACCTCCTCCACAGGTGGAAAACCCAGTCTCTCACAGATCAATTGGGCAATTCTGTCTCCTGTCTTCACGTGATAATCATTCTGTCCAAAATTAAATAACAGAACTTTAATATTGCCCCTGTAATTGGGATCAATTATTCCCGCACCCACATCGATGAAATATTTAAGGGCTAATCCGGACCTTGGGGCTACTCTCCCATAGCAACCAATAGGTATTTCCACTTGGAGACCAGTGTCAACCAGGGCTCTCCCTTGGCTAGGTACAGTCACATTTTCTATGCTGCACAGGTCAAACCCAGCAGCTTGAGGGGTTGCCCGCTTAGGAGCTTGGGCCTTCTCTGTGACCCTATGGTACTTTAAGACAAATGTCTGCTTCGGGGTAGTTTGGTCTTCTGGACGCTTAACCATCTTTTTAGCTGGGGTCTGAGGACTTCCAAATAAAGGCCCGGGAGCTATTACCATTAAACCTTCTCCCTCCTTCTTTCCTAGTCCTTCCACTAGACCCTGTTTAAATCTTGGCCAGTCTCTTCCTAGAACCAAATCAAAGGGTAGCCTAGGCACCACTGCTAACAGGACTTCCTCTTGTTTCCCCAGGCACTTAACCTTTAGCCTATAGGTGGGATATGATGTTGCAGCACCATGAATGCATCTGATGTGAACTTGGCTTTCAGGGGTTCTAGGCACAAATCCTTCTTGGGCCTCTATTCTCTTCCAAAGCCTTTTTGACATCATACTCTGGTCTGCCCCAGAGTCTAACAAAGCATTTGTGGTAATTCCTTGCACATCAACCATCAAAAGAAATCCTTCTTTGGGCTGTTTTAAATCCACACCCATTAAGCTAGTGTGTGCCTGGCATCCCTTTTCTAAATGTCCCCATTTTCCACACTTGAAACATTTCTTTCTACTCCACTGTGTCATCTGGTTTGGCACAGTACATTTATTTTCAGAAACATTTTTAACTATTTTCTTTTCTGATACAGCACAGCTTGCCTCAGCACCCATCTTCAGAGGGCCACCCATTCTATGGCAAGCCTGCGTGGCTTCCAAGAATCTCTCTGCTAGCATGGTTGCCTCTCCAAGATTTTGGCAATTTTGCTGTATAAGGAAAGTGTGCAAATCTTTAGGCACAGCAGACATAAATTGTTCAAGCATAATGATATCTAATAACACTTCTACCGTCTTTTGCTCAGGCTCCAACCATTTTACAGCTAATCCTCTGATTCTCTGACTCAGAGCCCTGGGTGTTTCACCCACTCTTAATGTAGTAGCTCTAAACATTTGCCTATACTCTGAAATAGACAACCCTAGGCGATCTCTAATAGCAGCCTTTACATCCTTATAATTCAAAGCCTGGGCTGCTGGAATTGCTCTATAAGCTGCAAGCGCCTCTCCAGTTAATGAGGCTGCCAGCCTTACTGCCCACTGGGTCTCTGGCCATGCTAATGCTTGTGCCACTCTCTCAAAAGACTCTAGAAAATCATCAACATTATCATCTGGAGTTAGCTTCCCAAAACTAAATGCCCCAATTCCCTGATTTAGTCCCACACTGTCCACATGTGGTGTACCAGTATTTATTGCTGGTCTTGCATCTGGTCCATTTTGGTTCTGCAGTTTAACTAGGGCTTGCACCAGATCAAGCACTGGCTTCTGTTGGTCCATTAAGGCTTTCATAGCAGTGTCCTGAGCCTGCTGTGCTAGCACTGGATTATAGTAATGTAGAAATCTTTTAGTCTTTTTTTATCCATACACTCATTAAGAGGCATGTTTACTAAAAGTTAGTGTATGGTAACATTATGCAAATATTTATGCAAATGAGGCATCTTATGCAAATGAGACCCCTCACCGAGTCTCCGCAATAGCCCCGCACTCCCCTTGGGCCGCCCCTGGCTGTGATGACCAGTGGATATTCATACAGGAATGTGAAATGTCTTTCAATGAACTAAACATTCAAATTGAGAACTGTTGTTACAATTGAGACAAAAGTTCAGGGCCTTATTAAGAAATATGGGCATATCAGAATACCTGATAGTTCTCATGCACAACATTTACATTAATCTAGAAGCAACAGAACAGAATAAGGAGAAACAGAATGGCTTAAAACATCAAAGGTGTATGACAAGACTTCATACCTTCCTCATGCCTTTTTAATTCATATGCAGAACAAATCATCAGAGGAGCAGAACTATATGAACACAACTGAGGTGTCAAAACTAGTAGAAGACTTATCAACAAACTTTGATATGCTGATGATACCACATTACTGGTTGAAAGTGAAGATGATCTGAAACATTTGCTTATCAAGATTAAGGAACATAGCCTCAAAATAGGCCTGCACTTTAACATGAAGAAGAAAAAGATCCTGACCACTGACAAAATCAATCATTTCATCCTTGATGGAGAAAAAAAAATTGTAGACAATTTTAATCTGATTGGATCAATAATCAATAAACAACATGCAGTCAAAAAATCCCTTGATGCATTGTTCTTGGCAGACTGGCTATGAAGAACCTATACAGGATTCTCAAATGCAGAAATTCAACTTGTCTAAGCCATGGTATTTTCAATAATATTATATGTATACAAAAGTTGGACAGAGAAGAAAGAAAGGAAGAAAATAGATGCCTTTGAATTATGGTACAGGTAAAAAATAGAGTCGATACCATGGACTGCCTGAAGAACAAATCAGTCAGTATTAGAGATCAAACCTGCTTTCTTTAGAAGCTCAATTGACAAGACTTTCACTTTCATACTTTGGACAAATCATGTGAAGAGAAAGATCATTACAGAAAGACATCATGCTTGACAAGGTTGAAGGTCAGCGCAAAAAAGAAAGGCCGGCATTGTGTTGGATCAATACAGTAATAGTAGTCATGGATGCCCTCTATTAACAATTAGCTGCCTGAGTGAAGACCAAACACACTTTAAAATTACTATCCAGAGGGTCACCATAAGTTGATATTGACTCAATGGCATTTAACAACAACAACAGCAAAGTAAATTATCAACCTATTTTTCAAGAACAACCTTCATTTGTTTTTCAATGAGAAGAAATTTTTTTTTAAATATATTTATTTACATTTTCAAAACACAAAAAGCAAGGACAGTCAAATGTCCAAAGAGCAACAAACCCCCCTCCCTCCTCAACTCTCTGGTAGCAAGTTACAGTATAGCGTCCAAACATCACCATATAAACAGGAACACTCCATCACTCAGAATGAGTAGAGAACAATAGACAAGTATATCATTAAGCATCATGATCCAGGCATCCGTGGCTGCCCAAAACCTAGGCAAGCACCAGCAGCAAAGTCCTCCAAAGGTTTCCATTTATCAACGCTGTATCGGCATGGGTGGATTAAAGTCGCATGGGCCCGTTCATACTTACAGTAGAGACATATCAAATTCCACCACATATGCCAGTCCATCGACAAATGGGATTTCCAATGTGAGATTACAAGCTTCAAGGCCACCCCAATCATAAAATGCAAAAGGAAAAATCCTTCTTTGGCTAACGAGGGAATCTGAGACAAAGGCTTCAGCATTAAAATATGCCAAGACAGGGGACCTTACAGTGAAGAACATGTTGTATTCTCTCCCACACAGGGCAACAAAAAATCTGAATGTTAGGGCATTCAAACATCAACTGTTCCAAAGTACCAAGTGTGGTATGACATGACCAATATCTGTTCCCTGAACTTGAGTCCCACTTGGTCAGATGAATCTCATTTGACCTATATGCTCCATCCACATATTCACATGGAACTCACTCCCAGACACCGTAAGAAACATCGCAGACCTGCTCACCTTCTGTAAACTCCCAAAGACCTACCTATTCATCAAATACTTTGGCACCTCACCTAATCCCCTCCTACCAGAATAAGGACGCTCCATCACACCTGACCTACCAACAAAACAGGTTCCACTGTATGTATTGTACATATATTTTGCACATGAGGGAACTCAACAACTATTGTATATAAGTTTAAAGTTCTATGTACATTAGTTAACATTGTTCTAATGTAACAATATCTAATTTGTTCAATGTAAATCGTTTTGACCCAGTGAAAAGCAATATATAAACAATGCTAAATAAATAAATACAATAAAATAAATAAATAAATGTAGGCTTGGTGAGCTAGAAAAAATAATGATTGAGTGAGGGCAGTGGACCTAGAGTCTCCAATTAGAGGACCCCAGAAACAGGGCTAGTCTTGTGGCGAAGGAGGGGCAGGCAGCTCACTCGCCCACATCTGCTCCAAGCTTTGCGGAATCCGCAAAGAGGGATTATGAAATATAGCATAAAATGCTGAGGCCACACCTCTAGTGCATATGACAGAACTAACCAGTCACCTAAGCCCTCATTCCCGAGAGAGTATAAGCAAGACCAGCTTAGAATGATTAATACAATGCTTCCATTGTACCCACTGGAAATGACAGGCAATTGGGAGGCCAAACTCCAACTGTAATGCAGAAAAAGTCTTCCAAGAAGAGCCTTCAAGCAGTTGCCCTATGGAGCAGATCCTGCAAGATTGTCCCCTCTGCCACGCAAATGATTTATTTTGGATTTTAAACAGTAGGTTATACCATAGAGGCATAAGAGATGAGACTGGATTATCTGAAATTAAAAGTGGCACAAGAGATTGAAAGGCATTTTGAGTAGATGTAATACTGCGGCCAACCTTTGAGTTAGTAAAATCTTCATACCTAAGAGCATCTGTAGCGTCACAGGGGCTGCCAAATTATCTTTCAAAATCAGCTGGACCGCCCATCCTGTTGTCGAGTCATGGTCTGTCCACTTAGCACCCAGTTTTAAGAGGAACACAAGATCGTACCAACAAAAATCCAGGAAGAGGACCCCACCACAGGCTTCGCTAGCTTTCAGCTTTTTTGTAGCAGTTCTAGGAGGCTTACTACATCAAAGGAAAGTAATGAGCAATCTTTCAATGTCCTTATAAAAACACATTGGAAAAAAGAAAGGAAGTATTTCTAGAAAATAATTAACTTTAGGTGTGAGCACCATTTTTATAGACTCCAGCCTACCCCATCAGGAGAGATGGAGGGGTGACCACTTCAAAGTAAAAGTGCATACCTTTTCTATTATATCTGTGGTGTTAAGTTGAAGAATGTCCTCCAATGAGGCACAATATCACACCCCCAGATATTTGAAAGCTGATGATTCCAACATGAAAGGAAAAGAAGCTATCACTGCCTTATGTGTCAAGGAGTTGAGGGGGAAGGCAACAGATTTAGATCAATTAATTTTGTAACCCGAGAGCCTAGAGTATTCCCTAATCAAGTCCAGAATGAGTGGAATAGACAAAGGCTGAAGAAAAAGCAAGAGGTCCTCCATGAGAGTTTAATATACATGTCTGCCACCACAATACCGTGAACACCAGATGACTGCCGAAACATTATAGCCAGAGGTTCCAAAGCAAGATTAAAAAGTAGGGGGACAGGGGACAGCCTTGCCAGGTGCCACGATGAAGCAAAAAGGGTTGAGGCAGCATGGAGTTTGCCGAAATCCTAGCAGTGAGATTAGTATATAAGACCATGATCATATGAATGAATCTCTCTTCAAAGCCAAACCAATGTAGGAACAAGAAAAGAAAATATCAATCATCTATCGAAAGCCTTTTCAGCATCTAATGATAGGCCGACATAAGCTGAATCAAGGTGGTCCGACAGTTCCAATATATGACAAAACAAACTAGCATTGTCCGCTGTGGAACGTTCTGCAATAAAACTGCATTGATCAGGGTGAATCAACCTAGCAATGACAATTGCGAACCTGCATATTAGAATAGATGAATGAAGTTTATAATCTGCATTCAGCAGAGATATAGGTCAATAATTGACAACCCTCTGAGGGTCTCTCCTAGCTTTTTCCAAGACAATAACTACATTCCTCACCTTCTAGCAACCCCCCAGTAACCGGTACAAACCGTTGTAAATAGTTGTCATTGCAAAAGTGCAAATCTATGTAAATACTTGATTATTGAAAAAAGTTCTGTTATATATACCCATGTAAATACTTGATCATTGTAAAAAGTTCTGTTATTATACACATGTTCAATGTGAGTAGTCGAAACACACTGCATTGTTATGTTTACTGTAAACCGTCTTGATTTTCAGAAAGACGGTATATAAGAACTGTTACATAAATAAATAAAATAAATAGTGTCCGCAAAGGACCCTATATGTGGTGTCTGCTGTTGAAAAAATGTCAAAATGTTGGAGAAGACAGCCACAAAAGTATGACAAAATTCTGCAGGCATCCTGTCTAGGCCTGCAGCCTTCCCTGATTGCATCAATGATAAAGCAGAGTGCAATTCTTCACTATTGAAAGGATTTTCTAGACCAACTGCCAACTCCTCAGAAAGTGTGGGACGAGACAGATGTTTATGGTTTATGGTTTATTATATTTCATATGCCACATATCAAATTAGCTAGGTGGTTTACAATATACAAAACAAAAAAATAACACAACAGAAAGGAACTCCAGAGTAAAAATAGGAAAGGTACATAAAAACAGTTAAAAACAAAAATAATACTGAGGTAAAAAGAACATAATGACTGTAACTATCCGCAAACAGAGTCCCTCAGTCACCACCAAATGCAATCTTAAAAAGATAGGTCTTCAAAGAACCACCAAAGTCTATTACAAAATGAAGTTTCTGCAAACCTTTCGACCATTAATTGATCAGAACCACATCCGAACCGTATGTCAGGCGCTAATCACACCGCACCTCAATTATTGCAATCTAATTCTACACGGCTTACCCAAATGTGCAACCCAGGCCTTACAACTGGCTGAAAATGCAGCAGCCTGACTAATCACAAGATCTAATAAACATGCCCATATCACCCCCATACTCAATCCCTTCATTGGCTCCCCATCAGTTCACGAATAAAATATAAGGCTATCATGATGGCATCCAAAATACTACACAACCAATCTGCTGGCTGCTTAGAAAACCTTATCAGAAGAGTCCCAGACAACAGATCAAGGAGGACACAGCACCAAAACTCCTTTGCAAGCACTATGATACCTACAGGCATCTCCCAGAATGCACTTCACAGAGTGTTCGAACTCTACATCCCTTCACTATGGAACTCTCTTCCACACCACCAGAGAGCAACCACAGATATTACCAACTTCAGAAAACTCTTGAAGACCCATCTATTTACTGAACACTTCAATATCATACCAGTCAAGTAACTGTATCGACTATCACATCAGATGGATCTTTGACAATCCCCAAGCATCTGCAGAGCTCAAACACCATGTAAATAGTTAAATTGTTAATTGTAAACACTGTTAACAGCTTTTGTAAATAGTTCTGAAAAAAAGTTTTATGTTAACAAAGTTATATTCTCTGTAAACAGCTTTGAGAATCCGAAAGGCGGTATATAAAAAATGTTAAATAAATAAATAAAGTTATTGATGTTCCTGTTTAATATACATTACCAAATTTAAGTTACAATGTAAACTGCTTTGACTAAATGATAAAGGGGTATAAAAAACTGTTAAATAAATAAGACTCCCCTGTGTTGTATGAGCCTTACAATCATATTCATCACAATTACAAGTCATTATAAACATCATAATTGATGTTCCTTGGGTCACCAGATGTCGGGCAGAATATATTGCCAGTCTACAGTCTATCAGTCAGTACTGAAAAGCACCAGACTCTGGACCCCTGCCATAGCATCAATGTATCTGGCAACCCCAGCAGCATGCTCACACACCAACTCCCAGACATAGCCCACTCACAAGCAGTCAAAAAAAGAAAGCAACATCTCCTTGGTTAGCATCACCCACACACTTAAAACTATACAGCTGTCCAAAGTAGTGTTGATTCAGCATAACCCCAGTCACTGGTGAGGTCGCAAATGTGAAAAGAAAACACTATACAGAAGCGTAGCTCCTTTCCTGTGTAAAAACTTGGTGAATGTGAAAAGGTAACTGACAACAGTTTGCATATCCACAATTATGCCAAGATGAAAAGAGTCAGCTGCAGCTACTGCATCGCTGCTGCTTCTTTTTCTTCGAGGAGCACTTGTCCTTGAAGGTTCTAGTCTGATTGTGCAATGTGACTCTTAGACACGCAGGAAAGTACAGGCTGTAGCGGGTCTGGAACTGCTGGAGACACAGCCGCAACACCAATAGTTGTTTGCATCTGTCAACGGTTGCCTTGTTGAAGTCCGGGTAGAAAAAAAGCTTATGCCCCTCAAAAAGCACCGCTGGAATAGTTTTGACTGCATTCATGATCTGCATTACCTGTTGATAGTGCAGTACCCAGAAGATCAGAGAGTGTGGCTGTCTATTTTGTTGTGAGATATGCATGGAACTCTGTGGGCCTGTTCAATCTCTAATGGTCAAGCAAAGTCAATTTGCAGCAACTTTGGTAGCAATGCCTCCAGGAACTGTACTACGTCTGTGCCTACATCACCCTCCGACACACCGAGGAGATGCATATTATTTTTCCTCGATTGATTATTTAAATCTTCGCTCTAATTGTGAAATGCATTTAGCGTTTCAATGAACCTATTTTAGTTTCTCTTCATGCACTTCCATGATGGTGTCCATTTTATTGATTTGGGTAGTAAGAGAGGCCATTTGTACCTTTAAGTCTGCTATGTCAGACTGGATGGAGGTGAGCGAGTCACTGTTAACCATAACTAACACATGTACAGCTCTGATCTCTTGCAGTAGTTCTTGTATGCCCTCTGTTGCATCTCAGTTAGTCGCCATCTTGATTGGAGATGGAGGTTCTGCTTTTACTCTTTTCACGCCTGAATTAGACCCAGAAGCGTAATCTAATTGGGTAGTTTACTACTGGCCATACTGCTCTCTTGCACAGCACAGATGGTGACTTAAATATTGCCCCGGGCAGGGTAGGAAAATAGGATTCGTGACTAGGTTCGCAGGAGCTAGGCTTTTATGTGGCCATCTTCTTCAACAACCGACTCCGCCCCTCCAACAAGGAGCGAATTTAAAATATCTTTTGGTTCATTCAGCTTTTCATGAGATGACTCCAGAACCAATGATACCTGATTATCCATCCACGTGCATGTTGTGTGCTATGCCCACAAGTTTTGAAAGAAAAATCAATGCAATGCCTAATAGAAAACCTATATATATATATATTTGTTTTCAGTGCACATGTCTCACAGCAGGGGTTATATATATGGTTTTGTCCATATCAGCTGATTTATGTTAAAAGAAAATCCATATGTTCTGTCTACGTATGAATGAACACAAGAGCCAAATTGTCAACCAGACAAGGATGCATATAGTGACAGCACTCTTTTACAAATTTGAGGTTTTCAATTTTAGATTGAATCACTGAGTCCATTTGGATAGTGATCTAAATTTAAAATTGTGGTATCTTGAAAAGTGGTGGATTTTTTTATATAAATACTGTTTCTCCATTTGGATTAAATGTATGCTTATATGTTTACTGATGAAGTGCTTGAGGCATTAGATCACTTCATAGGTGTAACTTGGAGGAGACATGGGGGCTGGCAGTGCCTGCCCCCCAAATGTTGGAGGCACTAATGGTGAACTGGTTCGCCTGTCCCCACTGCCAGTATGACTTCCTTACCCTTGCCCCTCAAAGTAAGAAGGCAAAATTCACTGATGATCACTTCTCTTTAGAAATGGCAACCAAGAGTGCCAAAGGATGCTGCAAGAGTGATCAGGTCTGAGGATGCTGCATAGAACTGAAAATAGTCTCATAAGTCGGGGAAGCAGGCAGGCGAAGGACTATAAGAAAGTGAGAATTTGAAGCCGATAGTTAAGATAAGTAAAAATGGAAGTATCGTAATTAGCAGCAACATTCTTCTGAAAATGATGTATGATATAGATATATAGATATATATAAGAGAGAGAGAGATCCTTTGTTTCTTCCATCACCAATCTCACTCATCTCAAATCTATACAATACTGAATATATTTGATCAGAGTCATCTTTTAAAAAGTTCAAAATGATCCTGAAAACTTTTATTTTTTAGAAAGCTTTCCCGAGATATGAGGATCAGGAGTAGTTTTTGTCCTCTGGTGTACAGATCTCTTTTTTTTTTTCCTCTGACTGTTCTGTCCTTTACTTTTAAATAATGGAGTTCTTTTCTTTCGTATGAATATCCAAATCAATTTATAATTTTATCTCATATATATATATGTATATAATTAAAAATAAAATTATAAATTGATTGTGGTGTTTGAGAGGTGTTTCCATTTGATATATTAGAGTTGGTATTAATTATACAGGAACACAGGACATAAGTCCCGGTTCACCAGCCATACATTTTACCTGCATTGTGTGTGGCATTCCTGGGGCCAAGTTAGGGTGGGGATTGCAACTACACTTATACTCTGTAATTTCAAAAGGATGCAAGTTATTTTAGTCAGAGAAAGTACCTAGATGGGGAGTAATTTGAAGGCAGAATGTCCAAACCAGGGATTAATGACTCAAGCAGTAAATTTACATTTGTGTTTCTGTAGCAAATTGCATTTCTAGTTGCAAGAATGCAGTTAGCTCGTCCCAAGTCAAGCTCGCTATTAATTATAAGGGCCAGCAATCTTCCAGTGACCATGTCCAGTGCCTCTCCCCCAAACAAATATGCCTTGGTTTCAACCCTCCCCCCCCCTTACTGCCTCCCTCTTGAAGAGAATGGACCAGTTGATTCAAGCCCCCCCATTCCAAATATGACCCCGTCCAAAACAGATCTTTACATCTTGAAATAGACCTCCCACTACCCCAAACATTACTGGGATCTACCAGGTCTATCCTTGCTATATTACAGAGGGGTACAAAAGTGATCCTTGGTCATTCTTGCCCCTTAGGCTGCTGCCATCAAAATAGCTTTGTTCAACCCCTAACAATACTATGCACACCTAATTTGATAGCTTTACCCATAGCTGTAATAATGACAGACTACTCTTGAAGTTTAATAGGGATAAGAGTAACTAGTGATTGTCTCTATGACTTACTGCAAAAGCCCCAGTAGGTCCCAGAAGGGTAGGGATATGTTTGAGGTGGGGGGGGGGGGCGGGGGGCTTGGATGTATGGATCCATTCCCTGCAGGGAGTAGGGCATGGGGTGTTTGTTGGGGGAGCTGTGACCAGATTATCATGTTTGTTGGGAGGATCTTGGGGTGGGTGTGATTCAAAGAGCTTCAGGTTGCTCACTTTGACTATCTTACCAGAGAAAGTGCAAACAAGTGGATATCAATAAAAAACCAACTAATTATCTTTATATAAATCAGGTTTTATATGTAGAAAAAGCTTGATGAACTTACTCCCATAAAAAGGAGATGCAAGTGTCTGTAGATAATTTTCAAAATACGAATTATTCAGTTGCACTCTGCAAATTGATGCAACATGTCTGGTTAAAAATTCACCTAACTTTGTAGCTATGTGGGCAGTATGAAAATGGGATAGCAGGAAAATTCCCTCAGTATGTCATAACTTATGGCAGTAGAATTCATTAACAGATCTTGAGGACTGCATAAGGGTTGGATTTTTATTATACCCCCAAATGAATATGCATGAAATTTGAATACACACATCCACATTTCTATGCAAATTTATCTCCTGCACATTTATTAGAGATAGCCTGAAAATGTGATCTGTTTATCTCAAGTGATGGAAGCGTATTATTTTGATAATATTTATTTATTTATTTATTTAACAGGTTTTTTATACCGCCTTTTCCTTAAATCAAAGCGGTTACAAAGACATACAAAAGCTAAACATAGGCATGGGAAGTGAAAGGTGGGATACATAACATGGTGAACTATTACAAAAAACACAATGTAGAGAGGTTACAATTAATATGAGTTGGTTAAGTGTCATAGCCGTAGTGCTCAATGAAAAGAACGAACTTTAGTTGTTTTCTGAATTCCTTCAGTTCCTCAATAGATCGTAGGTCGGGGGGGAGAGAGTTCCATATTCGAGGGGCCGATAAGGAAAGAGCTCTTTGTGAGGTGAGTTTACAGACTTTAGTATAGCTACTTGGGGTGCCGAGGGTGTCAGCTGTGGTTTTCCTTCTAGGTCTTTTGCTGGTGTTAGGGAATAAGAGGGCTTGGAGACTGATTGCTGAAGTCTTATGTCTGATTTTGAATATATTGATGACCAACTTGTATCTGATACGGAGGCTTATTGGGAGCCAGTGGAGTTCTTTAAGGATTGGGGTGATGTGGGCTTGAGTTGAAGAGCCGGCGATTATTCTGGCAGCTGTGTTCTGAGCCATCTGAAGTGGCTTGAGGGAGTGTTTCGGGATTCCGTTGTAAATAGGGTTACAGAAGTCAAGAATTGGAGTTATTAGAGCTTGACAGACTGAGCGGAAATGTTGTTGGGAGAGAAGGGGCTTCAGGCGTCTAATAATTTTCATTCTATAGTAAGCGCTTTTAACAGTTCTTCTGATATGAGATTGAAGGTTGAGTTGCTTATCAAGGGTTACTCCGAGGTATCTTACTTCGTCCTTTAACGGTATTGTTGTATTTTTAAATTTAATAAAAGGTGGGGGGCTGAAGTCAGTGTTTCGAGTAATGATGAGAGCTTCTGTTTTGTTATGGTTCATGGCCAGGTTGTTGAGAGTAAGCCAGGCAGACATATTGTCGAGGCAGTTCGTAATCTTATTATAATCGGGGCTGTTCAGGTTGACTGTCGTGTAAATCATTATGTCATCAGCATAAATAGTATAATCTATTTGATGGGCAACCATGATGTTGCATATTGGTTGGATAAAAATGTTGAATAGAAGAGACGAAAGCGCAGAACCTTGGGGAACACCTTGTTTAATCTTAGTGGGTAGAGAGGTGACATTATTAATTTTTACCTTGAACTGCCTATCAGTTAAGTAAGATTTAAACCAATTTAGGACAGTGCCAGTAATGCCAATGCTTTGGAGTCTGGTTAGTAGGATACTGTGGTCCACTGTGTCGAAGGCCGCTGATATATCTATAAAAATCAATAATGTTCCTTGATTGTAATTGTCTATGGTGTGGATGATATCATTGAACAGATAGAGCAGTAAGGTTTCAACTCCATGATTAGGGCGGAAGCCATGTTGGTGAATGTCGAGCGGGGCATGTTCGTCAATGTGGTCCTGGAGTTGTAGTTGTTCGATGATTTTAGCAAGGAGAGGTATGCTGGAGATTGGCCTGTATGCAGCTGGATTGCTCTTTTCTAGGTTAGTTTTTTTGGGGATAGGCCTTATTGTAGCTAATTTTAGTTGTTCCGGCATTATTCCTTGAGTTAGGGAGTTGATAACAAGGTTGTGTAAAAAATTGATGAAGTTTTGCTTGGTTGCTTTGATCCATGGGACTGGGCAAGGATCGGTGGGTGCAGTACTTGTGTTGAGAGAAGAGATGATTTCTGAAACCTGCTTGGTTGAAGGAATATGGAACCTATCCCAACTTGTGACGGGTATGGTAAGAATAATGGTTCCTGTGAGTTTTTGAGGGGGTGTAAGGCCTATTTTTTCTTGAAGAAAATTTGCATATATTTGAGGGTTGACTTGTATGTCTATGTCAGAGCTGGGTTCATTGGTAAGTTTTTTTACTATATCGAATAGTTCTCTGGGTTTGTTAAAAGATCTCATGATTGTATTAGTGTGATATTCACGTTTTGCTTCGTTGATAAGATTGTTGTATTTAATTTGCTGTGTAGAATATGAGTTCTGTGAGGTGGGCGATTTGGAACGTCTCCAATGGCGTTCTAACTTTCTTAATTCTCTTTTAGCGTGGCGTATGCTATTGGAGTACCAAGGTGCGTGAAGTCTTTTGTTATTCGAATTTCTGACTAAGTTAGTTTTCGCTGCTGTGTTGATGGTATTGTACCAATTGTTTACTTGCTTGTTTAGATCGAGTTCGTTTAAATTAAGGTAAGGTATTGTTTCTTTTAGGAACTGTTCTTTTTTGAAAGCTTTGAATCTTCTTAACCTAAATAAAGAAGATTGTGTATTTTTAAGCTTATCCATTTTATTTAAGAATTCTATTTTGATTCTGTGGTGGTCAGACCAAGGAACAGGAGTAATTACAGGTGATGATATGAAGCCTCTGTCCATGATGTGTTTTGGTGCGAAAATGAGATCTGGGGTGGATCCGTATCTATGCGTGGGAGTGTTTATAAGTTGGGTGTATTGTAAAGAGTCCATTGCTTGTAGGAAGGTTACCTTGTCATTATTTGAGGCAGAGCTGAGGTTATGGATATGGTGTGCCCCCGGAATAAAATGATGGCACACTAACATGAGCAAGCCCTTCCAAGTAGGGGCAGGCAAGCATAGTTAGAGTGGAAAGGGAAGGAAAGGGATGGGGAGGGTCAGTGGGAGTAGCTGATCGGGAGATAAGTGGTCAGATAGAATAGGAGCATGGGTGACATAGAGAAGAGTAGGCCATTATGAGGCAGTGAATTTAGGTAGGCAGGATAGTGGTGATGGGAGGCAGTGAAAGTTGCTCTTCCTGCCCTCCCTACCCTTGGTTTTATTTGGGGTGAATGGGAGCACAGGTAACTGTGAGGGGGGCTGCAGTTACAGCTTGTGCTTGAAGAAATTGGTCTGTTAAGACCAGGACTGGCCAGAGATAAAGGTATGGGGAAATATGGAAGAATGAGATGGAGGCTAGTGTGATCATCACAGATTATCCGTGGAGAGAGGTGTGAAAGGGTGGGAGCAGTTTGCATTGCTCTTTAGAACCTCTCAGCAGCTAGATCAGCTCCTACTAGTGAGGTAGCCAAGGGTGGTTGTGGAACCATACTCATGGGATGGTGCTGAATAAAATTTTCATAATAAAGTAAAGAAGGCCAGTCTTGGAAGGTTTGGCTATGTTGCTGTTGTTAAGTGTTGATAACGTTGAAATAAAGCTACAGTCATATATTCTACCATCAGATGTATTTATTGGGTTTTTGTTTGTCAGATTGTTGTGAGGAAGATATGTAAGTGAATATTTTAGGTTTTATCTAAGTTTCTTTAAATATTTATAACTTTCATATTGCCCTTTGGATTTAGGCAGTAACTCTTAAACTGAATTGTGAATTTCAAACCCTTTGACTTTATAGTGCCTTAAGATCAGTCTTTGAGAGATGCCTGAATAGAAGCAAAAACTATTTTTTATCACTATAAGAAGCTACATGTACTGTATTACAGCATTTCTTCAGAGGCAGTTAGGCATGCCATTAAACATGCAACATAACTGCTATTGCTACTGATCATTTGTATAATGCTATAAGGCATACACAATGCTCTACAGAGACATGTATGAGATGGTCCCTGCTCATCAGAGCTTACAATGTAGTCAAGACATACAACACAACATCTGGGCACTAGGATATGTCTAGGAGAATGGTGAGGAAACATATAGTTGGAGAGTAGGAGACTACGTAGATCAGGATCCAAAAGCAGCCTTGAAGAGGTGAGTTTTTAGCCTGAATTTGAAAAGGGCCAGAGATGAAGCCTGACATATCGACTCAGACAGTATGTTCAAGGCATAAGGAGCAGCAAGGTGTAAAGATTGAAGTCTGGAATTAGCAGTGGAAGAGAAGGGCACAGACAGAAGCAATCTGCCAGAAGAGCGGAGTTCCTGGGCAGGAGCATAGAGAGAGATAAATGAGGAAAGGTAGTGAGGAGCTGCAGAATGAATGCATTTATAGGTCAGTAGAACTGTGAACTAGATATGTAAATGGATAGGGAGCCAATGAAGCAACTTGAGAAGAGGGTTTATATGAACATAGTGAGTCTAGCTGAAGATTAGCACCGCAGCTGAATTTAGAACAGATTGAAGGAGAGAGAGATGATTCAGAGGGAGACCAGCAAGGAGAAGGTTGCAATAGTCTAGACAGGAGGTGACTAAAGAGTGGATAAGTGTCTTAGTAATGTGTTCATAAAGGAAGGGGTGAATTTTGCTGAAGTTATAGAGAAATAAATGACAGGTTTTAACCATCAGTGTGAAGAAGGAGAGAGAGGAGTCAAAGATGACCCTGATATTGCAAGCCGAGGAAACAGGAGTAGTACAGCATTATCTACAGAGATTGAGAAAGGAGAAAGGGGGAAGTGGGTTTGGGGGAAAAATAAGAATCTCAGTTTTGGCCATGTTCAATTTCAAACCTCAGTGAGACATCCAGGTGACAATGTCAGATAGGCAGGCAGAGACCCTGGCTTGGGTTGCCAGAGAGATTTCAGGTGTAGAGAGGTAGATCTGAGAGTCATCAGCATAAAGATGGTACTGAAAACCATGGGAGGAGATGAGTGCACCAAGAGACTGGGTATATAGAGAGAAAAGAAGTGGGTCCAAGACAGACCCTTGGGGTACACCAACTGAGAATGGGACAGCAGTAGAGGAGGATCCACCAGAACAAACACTAAAAGTGCAGTAGGAAAGATAAGAGAACCAGGATAGAACAGAGCTCTTAAAACTAAGCAAGGACAAGATAGCAAGGAGAAGGTGGTGGTCAACATGTTAAAATTAGCAGAAAGGTCAAGATGGATGAGGATCAAGTAAAGGCCCTTGGATTTGATCAGGAACAAGTCACTGGAGACCTTGGTAAGGGCTGTTTCAGTAGAATATAGAGGAAGAAAGCCAGATTGCAATGGACCCAGAAAGGCTAGAGAGGAAAAAAGTCAACAGCAGTGAACCACACATTTAAGTAGTTTAGAAATAAAGGGGAGGAGGGATATGAGTTAATAATTAGAAGGACAGATAGGGTCTAGTGAGGGCTTCTTGAGGAGAGATGTAACCACAGCATGTTTGAAGGCTGCAGGAAGAGTTGCAATGGAAAGCAATAGGTTGAGGATATGACAATGGAAAAGATGACAGCAGAGGATCTGGAGCATAGGAGATAGGTGGGAATAGTGTCAGAGGAGAAGGAGGTGAGTTTGGAGGAGGAAAAAAGATGTGTGGTTTCTTCCGCAGAGATCTTAGAAAAAGAAGAAAGGGTGGCAGAGGTTGAGGGGAGGAGTTGGGAGTGAAGAGGGGGAAGAGGATATGGAGATGACATTGTGGGGAATTCAAGTGTAATCTTGTGGACTTTGTTATGGAAATAGACAGCCAAAGCCTGGGTAGAAAGGGAAGGAAGAGTCAGAGGCAAAGGCACCTTGAGGAGAGAGTTGAGAGTTGTAAAGAGATGGTGAAGGTCAGAGGCAAGAGAGTTAGGATGGTGGACATAGTAGTCTTGTTTGGCATGTGCTATGGCTGACTGGAAAGAGGTTAGCATGAATTTTAAGTGTAGAAGTCTGCAAGGGTGTAGGATTTGAGCCAAATGTACTCAGCTGAGCTGGCACAGGAGCGTAGGTAGAGGGTTGTCGAGGATAGCCAGGGCTGACGTAAAGTGTGCCTCACAGGACATGGCATGGAAGGAGCATGAGCATCTAGGGCAGAGGAGAGAGTGGTGTTATAGGAAGATATTGGTTCATCAACAGACTCAGATGACATTGTGGAGGAAAGAGATGATGAGACAATAGTGGAGAGAGCCAATGGGTTGATAGCATGAAGATTCCTAAACAGATTGGCAGAGATTTGACAAGACTGAGGTGGGGATGGTGAAGAGTGAAGTTTAGCAGGTGATGGTCAGATAATGGAAGAGCTGAGGTAGAGATGTCTGAGGGTAAGCAGTTCGAGAAGACAAGGTCAAGGAAGTGGCCATGATGTTGAGTAGGGGCTGTAGAGCACAGCTAGAGGTTGAATGAGGATGTAAGAGCATAAAGCTTTAAAATATAAGGATCAGAGGGGTTATCAACATGAATGTCAAAATCCCCAAGAATAAGGGAGGGGGATGATAAATCCAGAAAGAAGGAAAGCCATGAGTCAAAGTTAGTGAGAAATGTAAAGGTGGACTTGTCAGGAGTTTGATAAATGGCAGCTATCTGGAGAGGTAGTGGAGTAAAAAGGTGGATGGAGTGGACTTCAAAGGAGAGAAATGAGTGATACTGAGGCAGAAGGAGGGGTTGAAATTGGCAGAAATGAGAGAGTAGAAACCCAGCACCACCACCACAGCTAATGGGACAAGGTGTACAGGAGAATTGGTAGTCACCATGACTGAGGGCAGCAACTGAAGCTGAGTCTTCGAGGAGGAGCCAGGATTCAATTAGAGAAAGAAGATGGAGAATATTAGAGAAAGAGATCATGAAAAAAGGCAAGCTTATTTGAGATGGAGTGTGCATTCCATAAAGCATTTTGAAAGAAGCCGGGAAAGGTTTCCCATGCGGAGTGAGTCTTATCCTGCTGTTCACAGAGAAAACCTGCTACATGCGAGTAACTTTGTTTTCGCTTCCTGTGATCCTCTGATTTTGGACTGCTGGTGTCCATCCTGCTCCCACTGCTCTTCTGCTCCTTTGATTTAGTGCCCTGCTGTACTGATCTCATTCTTCTTGCTGCCTTGCTCTGCACTCAGTGGCTTGCGGCATAGGTACCTGTCTTCTTGCTGCTTTAGGGAAGGGCAGGTCTATTTGGGAAAGAAGAGAAGTGGGGGAAATGAGACGGATGTGAATACGATTTTAGGAGCTGCATGTGGATCTGCCCTGGGAGTGTGAAACAAATCTAGGGGGGCTAGGGTTGGGAGGCAGCACGGTGTAAGCATGACATATGCACATTGCCTATGGAGAATTCATACCAGTTCTAATGTGCATTTTTATATTGACATTTAAATGGAAGATGTGATAATCCACAACCCCCCCCCCACCCTTTTCTAATCTCTCCTCTATTTGCACCTGATGCTTTTCTTTTACTTATTTTAATTGGTGTTCCTTTCTTATTTCTGAACAGTTTTTACTGTAAACTGCTTTGATACATTGTTGAAGGGCAATATATCAAATTTTAAATAAACCATAAACTATAAGATTAACTACTGCATCTGTAATAATCAATGCTAATAAGTGAATTTGTAATTTGTAGGTTATGAAAGGTACTTCACTTGTTCTCCTCTTAAAGACGTCCATGGAAGATTTCTCCATCTTATGGTTCCATTTAGATGTATCCTCTTTCGACATCCTGAACTGTTTTTACAGAAGGCATGTTACTAATGTGCCCTTGTAATATGATATGGAAGGAAAGCTGAGAAAATATAATATTACTACTATACTGCAAAATGGAACGTACATCAAGAAAGACATAAAAAAGATTGCTCTTCTAACTTTCTATCCGTTTCACTAGGAAATAGAAGCAGTGGTGCAGAAGATTACTAATCTTAGCATCATGTTATATGACCAAGAAGCAGAAAGGGAGTTGCCTAAAAATACTCGATAAAGCATGATGTGCAAGGGCAGAAGTAACAACATTAATACTTCAAGTACAACAGATTAACAAAGAGATGCATTGAGAATCTGTAGGTTCCTCAGACATAAAAGAATAGTGCCTTTTATTTATATAAGGTATTCTCTATTGCAGTCGCTGGCCAAATAAATGGCAAGGGTCATGCTGCTAATTTCTGATAGTTCAATGAAAACAGTTCAGTTAGTACCACTTTGCAGTTTTATGAACAGCAATTCTAACAGTAAATGGGGTATGCTCATTGTGCATAATTAACCCAAATTGGAGAATTAGGAATGTTTCTAGAGGAATGTTATTGCCAATTTTGCCTAATAAAAGTCATCACATCCTATGTAAAAAAAAAAACATTACCTACAGGACCTATATCTCAACAGTCTAATAAACCAATTTTATGTGTGTTTTTAGGTCAGACCCCATGCTAAATCACATTATTACAATGTTTATGAGTCTCATTATCCCTTATATAGACTCATTTTTCTGACAGCAACAACATCTGGAAATTAGTGGTGGGAGTACATTGAGAATGGTCGTCACTGTCAGCTCAATTTAAAGACAGAGCACAAAAATTGATTATCTGTACTACTCTTCACATAGTGGAGGAGTAGCCTAGTGGTAGAGCAACTGCCTAGTACCCAGAAGCTCAAGGGTTCAATTCCCTCTGGCACTCCTTGGGCAAGTCACTTTACCCTTCACTGCCTCAGAAGAAAAGGCTGGCAATCTACTTCTGGTGATACATTGCCAAGAAAACCCAGAGGTAGCTGGGTCACTATGAGTCAACACTGACTTGATGGCACTAGAAAAAAAAATTACTCTTCACTCACTACACCCACCTTGAGCAATCACAGTCCTTTGGGAAAATGTTTTGTGGACAGATGAAACTAAACTTGAGCAGTTTGGCAGGTGAAGAAATGCTTACAAGGAAAAAAAGAAAAACACCCTTCCTACAGTTAAACATGGTGGAGGTTCCATAATGTTGTGGGGCTGTTTTGCTGCCTCAGGAACTGGAGGCCTGGAACATATTAAAGGAATCATGAAGTCAGGAGACTACCAAGGTATTTTGGAGTGAAATGTGCTACCTGGTGACAGAAAGCTAGGTCTGGGTCGAGGGTCATGGGTCTTTCAGCAGGACAATGACCCAAAACATACATCCAAAAGTACAAAAGAATGGTTAAAAAGGAACAAATGAACTGTTTTAAACTGGCCAGCAATGAGTCCTGATCTCAATCCAATGAAGAACCTTTGGAAAGAGCTGAAATCTTCCATTGGTAAAAGGAATCCTGGAAACCTTAATGAGTTGGAACAAATCGCAGTTGAAGAGTGGGAGAAACTACCAGCAGACAGATTTATGAAACTTATAGATGGCTATAAGAAATGCTTGGAGGTTGTCATCACTGCCAAGGGTTGTGCAACCAAATATTAGTGAAGGGTGCCATTAATTCTGTTCAGGTCATATTTTGTTTTGTTTTTTCTCAGAAATTACTATATCTAATTTGCACAGACATCTTTTTTGTTGTTGTATACCTTTGAACATACTATTGAAATATTATGATGACATACAGTTGGAATATTTTCAATTATTTCTCAAGATATTGTACACAATTTAAATAAAATGCAAGGATACCAATAATGTTGACTGCAACTGTAAGTCTGCTTTAATGTCTGCTAGAGATGTTCCAAAAGTATTTGCTTGAGGTATTTGGAATTCCTCCCTTGACTCGAGTTAATTACTTACCTTCGGGGAAAAAAGTAGCCACAGAGTAATTCACAGAATATGGAAGTTCTGAATTTTACCCACATCCAGAGATTATGATTTCTTTTACTCTTTTGTCAACTTTTTCCTTAACTCTTGAAAAGGTCTTGCTTTTTTGGTTTTTCTTTAAAAAGAGGATTTTTTTTTTTATGAAGAGGAGGCAATTTCTATTGGGAGCTCTTTTTTTTCTAAAATTTCTTTCTAAACGTTTTATTCAGTTCACGTGGAGCCCAATTCCATAAAGGCCATCTAGCAGAGAAGGAAATTACTAAATCAGAAATGGGCGTGAATCATACCCGATTCTGAAATCATGGTGGTAGACGCGGCTGCTTGTCCAGAATACAGTTCCTATACACATCTGGCATGGAATGTCCAACCAGCCATCCCACAGGGCCAAGCATGTAGCCAGTAAGACACATGCACAAGGTTTAAGGATGGGCCAAGGAGTAACACAGTTAAATATATCCCAGTCAATGTTGCGTGATTTGGGTGAACAGCAAACAGTTGTTTGGACAGTTCCCTGCTTGCCATATTCCATAAGATTATGTCTCATATTGTTCTCACCTCTGGGCTAGCCATGCTCCCATGGTTAAGACATACATCATCTCTACCCTCACAATGTAAACGGGCAGCTCAGCTGGCAAGCATACCAATGAGGTCTGCTTGGGTATGCATACTAGACCATCCTCTAGTCCCCTACATGGCCAGGACATTCCTAGGTGGTCCCAGTGCACTCCATGACCGCACAAGTAAATGCATATATGGTCATGCATGACAGCAGAGAAGCCAGAAAAGCATGGAGTGGCAGGCCTACATCACTGCTCCCCCAGTCTCACTCAGCCAAATTCCAGTTGCAAACACACTCATGTTCTGGCATCAACAGTCCCACTTAGCAGATCTTCGGCATTGTCAAGTTACTCCAGTATGGATCTTTTAGCCCAGACTGCATCTGATGCATAGACAGCATACTCACTATTGTTCTGGTAGATTCATGCTTTGGGGTGGAAAATAATGCCACTGAGCATAAAGTTATCTCCCATCCCTGCAATATTTACATGAGAATTGTGTCTCCATGAGTTTTACAACCTGCAGTCACACCGGCTGGAGGCATTCTACTCACAAGCACCATGCAAACACTGCAGAGATATTTCTAAATACTGGCTTTATTCTTTGTTTTGTGCATCAGTGGGGGACAGCATGAACGTACACAGGTGCATCTGGAATACGCTGTATATGTCTTACTGACAAACCACGCCCCTGTTTCGCCCTTCTTGGCTATGTGCTGAAATCCCCATGTCTGCGCCTTGTTCGTGCATGAGAGACAGGTTGCAAAATGTGGTCTGGAGGTTTTCAGCCAAATTCTGTCTCCCATGCACATACATACTTCCTATTTGTGGTTCGGAATGATCTCCTAAGTGTTCTATTTGCCTTTTTAGCTTCCAATAGAACATCTGGCTCTGTATCTATTTATTTGGCAATGCTTATATACCACTTTTCACTGGGTCAAAGTGGTGTACATTCAGGTACAGTACATATTTCCCATGTCCCCAAAGGGCTCACAATCTTTTTTTTTTGTACCTGAGACAAGGGAGGGTTAAGTGACTTGCCCAAGGCCATGACGGGTGGTTGTGGGATGAGAGGCCCTGGTCCCTCCAGCCCAAGGTTGCTGTCCTCCAGCAAGATTTGAACCCCTGGCCTTTGGCAACTTGCCCCAACCACTAGGCCACTCCTCCCTAGACCATGCTAAGGATCTTCTTGAGCCACAGTAAACTGAAATTCAGGTTCTGATGCAAAAGGTTATCACAACAAATAGAGGGGGTGACCTGCATGGAGCAGTAAGTACAACCACTCTAGCCACCTTTCTGAGCAGACTAGATGGACCATACAGGTCTTTACCTGCCGTCATATACTATGTTACTATTTCTTTTATATTTGTAATCTGGTTTAGTTCTTATGTTTCCTTCTTGTTTTAAGAGCTAGAGAGACATGGGTTAAAAGATATTTGCCTTGTTTAATGTTTCCTTATTTATAGGTATTGTATTTTGTTTTCATTATCTATTCTGTACAAGTAGATGCTTGGTAATTAGGTAAACATTCTACAAATACATTTTAAAAAAATATGACAGTCTCCAGGGTTATTTGACCACCATTGGCCTGCTTAATATTGGAAATAGATGAATTTGGTTTCCTTATGCAATTTATCACCTTTTATCTGGTTTACCATTGCATCTAATTATCCCATAAATAAATCTCTAAATTCCAGATGATAAACCCTATGATCAGAAGCCCTATAAATAACAGAAATGCCATCAGAAAGGGATAAAACTTATCAGCATTTTCAAAACAAAGGATCTAACTGACTCATGGCAGGTCAATGCTGCCGTGCTATCCAATACTTTTTTATGTAATTCTTCAGTTTGCACTAGCTAGTGCCAAAAGCAGAGCTTCTGTCACAA
Source organism: Ichthyophis bannanicus (assembly GCA_033557465.1). Classification (NCBI taxonomy): domain Eukaryota; kingdom Metazoa; phylum Chordata; class Amphibia; order Gymnophiona; family Ichthyophiidae; genus Ichthyophis; species Ichthyophis bannanicus. The sequence goes on along the minus strand of CM066031.1, from coordinate 1,569,812,566 downwards.
TCTAGGGTCATACCATAGCAGAGTCCGGATCTACCTCATCCTCCAACCTCCTAAAGTCGTGATGCGCATTAATCAGCACACATTCGGTTCATTACCGTACCTTAAAAAATTTAGTGCATGTGAGGTTAAATTAACGTGCCAACCTACAAATTAACGCAAGTTAAGTTGATTAGCTTGTGTTAAAATGAACCACCACCACCCACCACCTCTCTAAAAAAAAATCTTGAATAAATTGAATAAAGTACAGACAAACTGAACGAAAAGCTTTTGCCCTGCACACATTCCTACTTAAAGCTCCTATGACATTAATCACTTTTATGTCTCCACTTGTAGCCTTCTGAATGTTGAACTCACAGTTATCTGGACAGATCTGTTGTCTCCAGGCCAGCTCAAATAATTGAGGTCTTACTGTTTTTGCAAAACATACCATGGGGTTTTGTTTTGTTTTGGCTTTTTTTTTTTTTACTCTTCCAAGATGTTTCCCTCTTCTCCAAGCAATCTCCTTTTTCATATAGGAAGGATATTTCAAAGCAGGAATCAACAACAGTGCATCAGGAAATGAGAAGACAATCAAAGCCATCTTTCTTTCATGCTTGAAATCGTTCTGTATAGTCAAATTTCTTATAAAAAATAAGTGAAGGAGGTGGAAAAAGGAAGGTCACTGTCAATTTCTGCAGCAAAGATGGACAGTTAAGGCTTCATGTAATGACATATGATTTAGCACAGCTGTGTGAAGCTGCTACTTTAAGAAAACCAAGTTATGCAAAAGATCTTTCTCTTATTGTCTGCATTCTATTAGTGTCTGTCTTATTAAGTCAACACTGGTGCAGACTGGAATCAGACTGGTAATTTTTTACTGAAATAATAAAACGACCCAACACAGCTTGAGTGACAGAACTGAATTAAGTTGAACTAATGTATCCTTTTGCCAGCTTGCAGTATTTTAAGACAATGTTGCAACGGGATGGTATAAAGTCCACTTCCTATCTTTATTACTGACTGAAATTGCTCAAGATAGATTCAGCATTCAAGGAATTTCCTGTGACATGAACACGACTGGAGAAATAATTTTCTGCATTAAATTTGGTGACCTTTTGAACTTAGCTAATATTTTCGCAAGGTTCCGTTTTTTATTTAATAAATTGCACAGCACGGGAACTAGAAAGGTGTCCAAAGTCGTAAAACTGAACATTTATGGAGGCCAGAGAAAAAAAAAAGAAATTGACTTGGGATAGCAAACCTGTTAAAATTCTACAAAGAAAAACATTAGGCTGTTACAATATTATTTTCTTTTAAACAGTTTTATCTTTGATCAGCTAGTTGAAGAGAAGGAAAGTGACAAACAGGACATTAGAAAGAATAACTATTTTGACTGCAGTGGAAAGGGCAACTTAGGTAGCTACAGTTCAGAAGATTATTTTCCTGGAATTTAAAGGTAGCATAACCAGATGTCCAAACATTTTACTCAGTACTGCTTTTATTTCAGATTTGGCAGGCCTTCAGAACGCTGGCAGACAAGTTTAGCTGAAAGACTTTTTCCAGTATATTTACATAATTTCATACATATTTTATGCTTCTGTATTATATCTTTCTGTAGTGGTTGTATTTAAATTGAGTAGTCACTTGAAAACATTATATTTGTATGAATTATTCCATTTCTCCACATTAAGATCCTTTGCATAGTAAGCAAATATTTAGAACTACAATTAGCTAATGTGCATTTGTGGAAAACACTGACAGGGTGAACTGGTGACTGACTCCCCCAAGTAGTCAATATCCCATGCTCATGTGATGTTCTTTTCACATATCGATGCATCTCATTACTGGCCTTCCTCTTTTGCGTTGTCCTTCTACCTTGCCAAGCTCGATGTCTTTCTCTAATGATCTCTCTCTTCCCATGATTTGTCCAAAGTATGAAAGTCAAAGTCTTGTCTTGTCTGGACTGCCAAAAAATAAACAGCATCCACATAACCACAGCTTGACCCTATATAACACCATGTGGATACATAGCCATAATATGGTCAGAGTGAGAGTGGCCTCTCAGAATGAACATATATTTGCACCCAGGCCATGCCTTTGGAAGACCCATGCTAAGATGGCTCAGCCATTTACCTTACCTCCGACCCATATACATCCTGTGCAAACTGCTCTGTTTTAGGCAATTCCCAGAATTCTCTGCTCCTCATTACATACCCTTTTATTTTGAGCTTGAGGACAGCTTATGCAATGTGAGGCACAGTGGAAAGTGGGCCAGAGACAGGCTGTGAGTGCATGCTGACCCACAGTGATCTACGTCTATCTCATACCCAAATGTGTTGTTCCCCTACACAGTTTTTGGCAGTAAGCATGCTGGTACTCCCATATAATGGCATGTCCCTAGCCATGGACACTGCAAAACTGGCCAGTGGAGGACATGCACTCTCTCATGCTGCAGACACAGTGCCCCCCCCCCCCCCAAGAATGCGTGGAAGCATGGCAGGTTGGACATAGGTTGGATGTTGGAACAATTGCTGGCGACATATATGCCACCATTTCCTGCCTCTTTGTACTCTAACAACATCTTTGTGATTGTCACACTCGGTGCCCATGGGGAGCAAGATGAGGTTATCATGCAGACCCTCTGATGTAACACATGCAGACAATGAGTAGGCCCACATATCTTCTGGACATGCGAAGATAGGCTGTTTTCCAGCAATGCCACCTATGAAAGGCACATTCTAAACATGTATTGTACTGTTCCCTCCACCCATACCCTCACCCCAACATTCACCTCCAGACCAACATGGCATCCTGTGCCACGTTTCGGCAGCTGGAATTGTGCATGAACCATTCAGAGGTCAGTGTTTTACAGTCACAATCAGGCATACAGGTGCATTTGGACTCTCGTTTGGGGTAATAGGTAATGTGCTGCTGAATACTTTGGACAATGATTAGTAGGCAATGTTGAGATGGTTTTTATTGTGTCCAAATTTGCCTGATACAGGCTTGCCATTATGTGCATATACTACATGGAACAAAGAGTCTCCTGAATTGCACTCTGTGACTGCAGCATAGGGCAAGAGCAACATGCATGCAGGTAAATTGCAGTATCTTTCCAGTGTTACCAACTAAGTGAATGAATTGGACATTCACAGAGGTTATCCCTGCACTTGAGCCTAGTTCCCTATAGGCTGCAGCTGCACCAAGTGGGTTGATGTGTTGCCACAGATACAGCTGTTATGGCAGTTGGAATTAATCAGGCCTTTCACCTGTGCAAATTGGGGTGTCCTGAGGCCTGGAAGCTCAGTCAGAGATGAGGTTTGCAACACACACATGTGTCCCCCTGCTCACTCCAGTCAAACCAGCAGGTGATTTGGGATCTGCACAACAGTGTCATGTTGGGAGGTGAGTGTAGGGAAATACTGTGGGGATGGGTCTTGATAATGGTGTAACTGGGAATGCATTACAGCGTCACAGCCACAGCTTGCAACTACTTAATAAAAACTAACCTTCTGCTTATAAATGGTGTCTCACACAGTATTTGGGGTTGCTGTATATTGCATGCACAGCCATAAAGCCTGGGCACCACATGCATGTAAAGTACATTTCTGCAGCTCACACTTCTCTGGAGACATACACACACACATATATGACCCCGCTGTCCAAAGGTGGTATAGGTTGGCATTCTTACTTGCCCCTTAGGCCTCCTTTAATGTTCTACCCATGGGCAAGACACAGTGGATCCCTTAATAGCAACAGGATAAAATCAAAATAAACATAACTATCTCTTACATCTCAGCAAATAGTGGTAACCTAAATGGAACAGTGGTACACCCCTCAACAAAGGGATGGGAAAGGGTGACCTGCACAGAGCAGCAGGTGCACCTACTCTTGCCACCTTGCTGGGCAGATTAGATGGACTATACTGTTCTTTATCTGCCGTCATATACTATGTTACAATGTAATCATTGGAAATGCCTATTCAGTGTACAGGCGCTATTAGCATACTCTGCAATGCTTGGGTACTGTCAACGCAAGCTCAGTGTGTTGCTGTTATTAGCATGCTCTGCCATCCAGCCGTGAATGGTGCAGCTTCTCTGTGTGGCAGCTGAGTACGTATGTGGACTCATGCTGGATGAAATGTTGAAGGTTGCACATGATGATACAGTTCTGGAAACGTATGATAAAGTTAATACACCTGGACATACCATTCCTTGATACTGTGATCCTTCTCTTGTACATACACTGGCCCTGTTTGGAGCCACAGAGCTGCCAGGTGGGTTCATCAATCCATGGGCATATATGTGGCCATTGTCAGGATGCATGAGGGCATGAGTTGGGGTATGCCTTTGTCTGCTTAGATCTCTGCAGGCTCTGTGCCATACTTGTCTGACAAGGTATATTCGGCAGGTGTGGGAGAAGGACATCTTAGGTCTGTATGTTGCACTGCCTTGCTATGCTGCTAGTTCAATTGACGTTCATGCCTTACATGTGGTATCTCTCCAGTCAAAGGGGCAGGCCATGATACATGAACACACACATTCCAGATCATGGATGTCCTAACAGAATGACCAACGTACACATTTCCTGGTGTGTGCTTGTGGAGCAGTCATGGAATAATCTCATATTTTGCAGAACACAACAGCTAACTTAGATTCAGATGTGAATCAGATGGTTGTAATGAACTGAGCACTTACGTATGGAGGAGTCATTGGATCATGCACAGATCATGGTCATCATTTGACATGTGAAGGGGCAGGGTGGTCATTTTTCCTCTGATAAGGGCTGTTTTCATATTGCATAGTATTCCTGCCCTAGTGGCATATTTTTCCCCCACATGTACATATCCACTCAATATGTGCAAGTGAGGGGCATCTTGATCCCAGGGACAGTCCATCCACTCAACAAATTAGCCGGGTGCCGGGGTCCACCAATCATGGTGAACAGCATGCCAGCCTATCCCTTCCTCCCTTCCATCATGGTATATCCACCACTTCAGTGCTGTAGACGGCCTTATTGAAGTTGCACACATTTTGGTAGTCACATTATGCCACTCCTGCCCCCTTCATAGAGGATGTGGGCATGCGTGCTGCTGCCTTAGACCTCAGAAGGAAGAGTTCACCATGTGCTCTGCTGTACTTTTTGCAGACATGCTTACCATCCTACTGACAGTGACAACTGCAATGTTGCACCTGACACAGATGACTAAGACACAGATTTCATCTGCAGCTGGCCACAGCCACTGTGACTGCCACCCCCCACCCTCAAACAATGTTGACATGGCAGCTTGGTGGTAGTGGGGGTGGCACAACTACTTTTTGACTGAAGCAGCATGCATGTGTACTGCCACTGGACCTGTGAAGTCATACCAGACATCACAGATGCACACTCTATGCAGCAGCCTTGTCAGTCTAGTGGACCAATCAGCCCCACTGAATCACCCATGTGACACCTCCTTTGTCAATTTGGCACCAACAACATAGTGTCCTTTATTAAAGGGCACCATGCTGTTGCTGCCAAAGGGACACTACTCTTACTAATTTGAGAACTACGGTGGGTGGAACACTTTGAATATGTTGAAAAAGACTCTCTTCCCTCAGTAATATCCCTTACCATGAGTTTTCAGATGGCGTTAAGGTTCCCAGCACCTGGAGTTCTAATGCACGGTAACACAAACCGGCATTAAAGGAGCACACGCTATCCCCACCCAGTCTCTGCCCCATTAACTCCCACTCTCCACCTCCTTTAACTTAACACTACAGGCCCAACTTCTGCATTTTAATCCTGCGTTATTGGTGCTTTCTGTGACATTAACTGCTCACAGGCACCAATAATACCTTTGCTCCCTTACTGCTCTTTAGTAAACATACCCCAAGTCTTCTTTTCCCCATGCTGAACAACCCTAACCTGTCAAGACTTTCTTCATATGGAAGGCATTCCTTTCTCTCTTTGGGTTTCCTTTCCCTTCTCTGTACCTTTTCTATCTCTACAGTATCTTTTTTTGAGACAACTTAACCAAAACTGCACATAACACTTAACTATGTAGTTACAGGATGAATTTATACAGCTGTATTATGATATTCGGTTTTAGTGTTTCTCTATTATAACAACTTCTGTATCTCAATTTAAATTCAAAACTTCTTATAGTACAGAAGCATATGTTTACTTTACTCCAGGCCCTATATGGACCATGGCATGATTTTTCAAGGGTTGCAGAGCAGAAATGGTGTCCACCTATCTAGGAAGGATCAAAGTGTCTTCCACAGCACACTGGCTGACCTGCTAAAGAAGGCATTAAGCTTGATTTGTTGAGGATGGGTGAAGAAAGCCCTCAGGTAAGCAAAACATTAAGGGCCCAGTATTCAAAAGAGATTAAACACAGTTTATAACCCTATAAATCATGCAAATGCCTTAAGTCCGGATATTCAACGGCACTTACATGGTTAGTGCCATTAAATATCCCTCCTAACTCCCCTACATGCCCCAATGCTATTCAGTTAGCATCCAGGCATGTTGGGGGCTTTCCGGGTGGATTAGAGGTGGGGACAAGTGCTAACCAGGCAGCAGAGATATTGCACGTGGCCCGGTTAGCAATCTGCACCTTACAGGTAGGCAAGGGAAACCCTCGCCTATATTTAAGTGACAGAAGCTAACCGGGCAGCATGCAATATCACTGCTGCCCGGTTACAGACTGCAGCTTCTGTCTTTTGTGATGATGCCTGGATATTCTATGCCAGGGCCGCATATGATCCCAGCATTGAATATCTGGGATTAAAGGTCGGCAAGCAGGGCTATGCGCCATAGGGGCGCGTGGAGGCTGATTCATGCAGGGGGGCATCCAGGAAGTCCAGACATCCCCAATGAAGATGGAGCTGTATGGACCTGATTCTGGTCGTGGGAACAAAACGTTCCTGCAGTAGCCAGAATCGGGCTTGGGGTGTCCATTCCACCTGTGGGGATGTCCTCCCCATAGGCAGACCCGACATCTGCATCTCCGGCTCCCCAGTTTCCTGCCACCCAAACCATGGCTGGCCTGCCGAGGCCTGGATTGGGCGACAGGGGGGATCTTCGGGCCCAATTGGGCCAAAAGTGCTATTTATACCACCTTTGAGGTGGTATAAGCAGCACGTCCCCACCGGCCCTGCAGCACATACAGGGCCATGACCTGAATCGGCCCTGTATGTGCTGCTGGGATGGCCTGCCCCTGTTCTGCCCTGTTCCCACTGGCTCTCTCCATCCTGATGCACAGGATGTACAGGGAGAGCCGGAGGGGGAATCAGGCATGGACGGCTTGCTGGTACATGCAGCCCCACAACCAGCATTCATGAATGACCAAATCAATATTAGGCCTTAAATACCTCTGTAGAAATGGGTAAAAGGGGTAAAATCTGGAAAGCAGTGTGCATAAATGCCTGTAGCATGGGAAATAAGATCCCAAATCTTGAGGCTTTAATGGAAGAGGCTGACTTGGATTTAGTAGCAGTTACAGAGACATAGTTCATGACAACTATGACTGGGATGTAATTATAACAGGCTATACTTTATTCAGGAAAGACAGGGTAGGAAGAAGGGGAGGAGAAGTGGCACTATATGTAAAAAATAATATTAAAGCTATAGAATAACAGGACTTAAAAGGGAGCAAGGAGGCACTGTGGGCTAAACTAGAAAGAGGGAAAAGGAAATCCATTTGCTTTGGTGTGATACAGATCTCTTTCACAGGGAGAAGAAGTAGATGGAGATTTAATAGAACACTTACACAATATTGCCATGAAAGGAGACGTTCTACTAATAAATATAATAGTAAAATAAAGTCAAGTCAAGTCAGACTCCTGGTGACCCAGCAGTTCTTGAGTTTTCTTGGCAAGGTATGACTGGAAGTAGATTGCCAGGCCTTTTTTTCCAAGGCAAAGGAGGGTAAAGTGACTTGCCCAAGGTCACAAGGAATGCCAGAGGGAATCAAAGCCATATCTATTGGGTGCTAGGCTGTTGCTCTAACCACTAGGCTACTTCTCCACTTTGTTTTATTAATAAGTGATTTCAATATACCAGATGTTGATTGGCACATCCCTGCTATGGAGACATCTAGAAGTAAGGAGATCCTAGATTCTCTACAGGGAAGACTATTCCAGCAACTGGTAACAGAACCCACTGATGAAGGGGCCATTCTGGACTTGGTGTTTATCAATGAGGAAAGTGTTTCTGATATAATAGTGGGAAATCATCTTGCACCCAGTGATCACCAGATGGCGTGGCTCAGTATTAGGACTAGGGCTGATAAAATCCATTCAAAAGTGAGGGTCCTGGAATTTAGGGAAACCAATTTTGCCAAGATGGGACAGTACCTCAAGGAGTTGTTAGCGTAATGGAAAAAGCAGGGGGGATGTAGAAAAGCAATATGCAAAACTGTAAGGGGATATTTTAAGGGCAACAAACCTTTTTGTTAGAAAGGTAAATGAATGTAAATGGAAAAGGAGGTCACTATCTTTCTCAAAAGAAGTAGCTGAAAAGGTGAAGAAAAAGAGGGTGGTCTTCATAAAATGCAAGAGATCACAGAGAGAGGAAAACAAGCATCAATATTGGGAAAAACTTAGAGAAGTTAGAAAAGTAGTCAAGAAAGCAAAGATACAAAAAGAAGAAGAAATAGCCAATGCAAGAAAATGGGGGGAAAATACATTTTTCAGATATGTTAGTGAGAGGAGGAAGTCCAAAAGTGATATTGCCAGACTTAAGGGTGAAGAGGAGGAATTTGTAGAAGCTGAAGAGAATAAAGAGGAATTGCTTAACAAATATTTTGGTTGTGTTCACAGATGAAAGGCCAGGAGCAGGACCTCAGAAAACATCCACAAATAGGAGCAGAAATGAAAGGGATCTTGAATGATTTTCAGAAAACTGTGTCTGTGAGGAACTAGCTAAACTAAAAGTAGACAAAACAATAGGATCAGATGGGATACATCCAAGAATATTGAAGGAACTTGGGGACTTTCTAACAGCTCCACTGACTGACCTTTTCAATGTATCTTTAGAGTCGGGAGTGATCCCAGAGGACTGGAGAAAGGCACTTGTGGTCCCTTTACACAAAAGCAGAAGTAAGGATGAGGTTGAGACCTACAGGTCTTTTAGTCTGACCGCTTGGTGAGTAAATTATTGGAAATGCTGCTAAAACAGAGGATAGTGTGGTTTCTGAAGTCCAATGGATTGCAGGATCCAAAGCAACATGGGTTTACCAGAGGCAGGTTTTGACATACTAATCTGATTGATTTGACTGAGTGACCAGAGAGTTGGATCGAGGGAGAGCCCTAGATGTGGTGTACTTAGATTTCATTAAAACCTTTGACACTATTCTGCAGAAGCGACTTAGAAATAAATTGAGCACCCTAGGTATGGACCCTAAAGTGACTGACTGGGTTAGAAATTGGTTGAATGGAAGGCTACAAACTGTACAGGTAAATGATTACCAGTGGTGTAACGCAAGGATCTGTTTTTGGTCTGATCTGAGTATCCAGATAACAAAGGTTTTAATCTGTTGGAGAAGGCTTGCTTTTTCTGGGAGGGGTAGGAGAAAGTATTTGCTCTCAGTTTCTGCTCACAGGCAGGGGCTAATTTGAGCCCATCTTACACCTGGCCAGTGGCCACACCTGTGGGTCTCTGAGGCTGGCTGCAGGAGCTGTGGATATTTCACAAAGCTAAGACTCTGATGCTTTCTAGTTACCAATATAGAGTCTGTCTGTTTTGTGGGAATAGTTAATATAAAGTTTAACTGTGGTTATAAATTAAGCTTGGGGATAATCTGACTGACTGTCTCCTTTTCTGGGTAGCCTTGGAGCAGATATCTGTTGGTGCCCCCAGTTCAGGAACAGCCTACTGGCCAGAGACACTTAGGTTCCCGCCCATCCTACCCCTCGCTCCACCCACCCCAGGGGCTGTATTACCTATATAGTACTCACATACATTGCCATCTATCCTTTTAACTTGGGTTATAGCCCACATCGTCTTCCTCCTTCCTTCTTCTTCTTCTTCTCCTTCTCCTCTAGGACTGCTTATTCAGCATGTCATGTATTCGGTGCAATAACTGCAGTACTTTTATTCTAAGACGAATCATAAGGAACCTCAGAGCTTGTCCTATGTGCCTCAGGTCAACTACCATGCATAAAGAGCTGACTCTACTAAGGGAAGACCTAGCTGCCATGCATAAAGATGTGACCCTACTCAGGGAGGAACTGGCTGCAATGAAGTGCATCTCTTCTAGGATACAAACTGAACAATGTCCACCACCGCTCCCACAAAGCATCAAACATCCCAGGGACAAGGGGATCACAGTGGGTTATGGTAGATTGCGACCTGCAATGCACAGACATCCTATGCATCAAAAGATATCCCTGCATAATACCTTCTTTGCCTTGGCTAATGAGGATGAGGAACTGAGGGAGGAACTGGCTGCAATGACGCGCACCTCTTCTAAGATACAAACTGAACAAAGTCCACCATCATTCCCACAAAGAATGAAACACCCAGGAACAAATGGATCACAGTGGGTTCTGGGAGATTGCGACCTGTGACACGGAGGTATCCTATGCATCAGGAGATATCCTTGCATAATGCCTTCTCTGCCTTGGCGAATGAGGATGCCCAATCCAAAGAAACTGAAGAGCCCTTAAATGAGACAGACAATGTCCAATCTCCTGCTAAAGGACCAAATATAAAGAAAACATGACCAAACAGCAAAACTACTACTACTTGGTGATTCCATCATCAGTGGCACCAACTTGGGAATACAGTTCAAAGGAGAGAAGATAGTCAAGTTCCTCCCAGGCTCTTCAGCCAGCAGGAATACAAACCACGTTGTTGAAATACTTAGCACAGAAAGTGAACACTCCAAACTTGATGTGGTTATCCACTTGGGCACAAATGACCAGGCTAGAAACGGTACCTCCATAGTCCAAAAGAACTTCCATTCTCTGGGAGAGAAACTCAAGCCCATTGTTAACACTGTTGCATTCTCAGAGGTTCTGCTTGTGCTTGGTAAGGAGGCAAAAAGGCTGCATCGCATCAACAGCTTTAATACATGGCTGCAGACCTGGTGCACACAAGAAGGATTCAGATTTATTGGCGACTGGGGTAATAGATGGAACAACAAGAGACTATACTGTGCTGATGGACTACATCTCTCTGTTGCAGGGAAAAGAATCCTAAGTGAAAAATACAAGCAATATGTGGGTATGCATTTAAACTAGAACAAGGGGGTGACGGATGTGGAAGGTCAAGATCTGGACGTCACCCCCTGCAAAAGCAGATTAAAATCAGAAACAGCCACACATTTAAAACACACATCAAAAACAAGTGGGAAGATGTAGGCAGAACAAAATCAATGCTAAATACACGCAAGCCAGTTAAATGCTGGAAAGCAATGAGCACAAATGCTCGAAGCTTAGCCAACAAAGTTCCAGACCTAGAAGCCCTAATGGTGGAAATGGATTTGGACATTGTGGCCAGTACAGAAACATGGCTAAATGAATTGCATGATTGAGATATAGCCATACCTGGCTATAATCTATTCAGAAGAGACAGAGAAAACGGAAGAGGAGGAGGAGTAGCCTTGTATGTCAAAAGCAATATTAAAGCTACTGAAATGCAGGGGGCATGGGGAAAAGAAGAAGCGCTCTGGAAAGCGTATTGGAAAGAGAAGATGGCACTGTCATCCATACTGCTGTAGTCTACAGACCTCTGACACAAATTGAAGAGATAGATAACGAATTGATTATAGATATTGCCAAGATAGCCACAAAGGGGGAAACAATCATATTGGGTGCATTTAATCTACGTGATATGGATTGGATTGCTCCTTCTGCAAATCTGGAAAGAAGCAAAAAAAATTGTGGATGCTCTCCAAGATGTGTTACTTAGACAAATGGTGATGGAACCAACCAGGGAAAGCTCAACACTGGATTTAGTGCTCACCAACGGCGATAGCATGTCAAAGGTCTGCGTGAGTGCCCCTGTGAGCAGCAGCGACCATCACACGGTGTGGTTTGAGATAAAAGCCATGGCACAGGCCAAACATAGCAAGCTCAAAGTCCTAAACTTCAAAAACACCGACTTCAATAAAATGGCTGAGTACCTAAAGGAGGAGCTGACAGGGTGGAAGGAGATAAGGGAAGTGGAATTGCAATGGGCTAAACTAAAGGTGGCAATAAAAGGGGCAAAGAGATAAATATGTAACAAAAGTAAACAAAAACAAGAGGAGAAGAAAACCTATTTGGTTTTCCAAAGAAGTGGCTGCTCAAATAAATGCAAAAAACACAGCTTTCGCAAAATTCAAAAGCTCGCAAACAGAGGAAAACAGAAATGAATACAGGATCAAACTCAAAGAGACAAAGAGAGAAATAAGGATAGCAAAATCAAAGGCAGAGGAAAAGATGACTAAAGACATGAAGTGTGGTGACTAAACCTTCTTCAGGTATATTCGGGAAAGGAAGAACATCAGAGGTGGAATTGCAGGACTCAGAAGTGCTGCAAACGGACTCGTGGAAAGTGACATTGAAAAAGCGAAATTGCTAAACAAATACTTCTGCTCTGTTTTTACTAAAGAAAGTCCTGGAGAAGGACCACCTGTGACTCCCAAATATAAAAATGGGAAAGAAGTAGTTACCACACCATTCACAGAAGATGAGGTGTTAGAACAACTTGCAAAACTGAAAGTGGACAAGGCCTTGGGACCGGATGGTATACATCCCAGGATACTGAAAGAGCTCAGAGAGGTTCTTGCAAGGCCGTTAAAGGATGTTTTCAACAGATCCTTGGAAACAGGAGTAGTTCCTCAGGACTGGAGAATGGCTGATGTCGTACCTCTACACAAAATTGGTGACAGGGAAGAAGTGTCAAACTACAGGCCTGTGAGCCTTACCTCGGTGGCGGAAAAAGTCATGGAGGCGCTCCTGAAAGAGCAAATAGTGAACTTTCTCAATACCAACAGGTTGCAAGACCCGAGGCAACATGGTTTTACCAAAGGACGATCTTGCCAAACAAATCTGATTGAGTTCTTTGACTGGGTGACCAGGGAGCTTGATGGATGTCATCTACCTGGATTTCAGCAAAGCCTTCAATATTGTTCCTCATAGGAGATTTATCAATAAACTCGGTAGCTTGGAGATAGATCCTAAGATGGTAAATTGGATCAGAAATTGGTTGACTGACAGACGACAGAGGGTGATGGTAAATGGAGCTCAATTGGATGAAGGGAAGGTGATTAGCGGGGTGCCCCAGGGGTCGGGCCCTGCACTGTTCAATGTATTTGTGAGTGATATTGCTGAAGGACTGAATGGTAAAGTCTGTCTTTTTGCAGATGACACGAAAATTTGCAACAGAGTGGACTCCCTCGAGGGAGTGGTTAACATGAGGAAAGATCTACAAAAGCTGGAAGAATGGTCTAATGCTTGGCAATTAAGATTTAATGCAAAGAAGTGCAGAGTCATGCACTTGGGTAGCATAAATCCAAGGGAATTGTACGCGAGAGGATGTACGCGAGAGGTTGGTGTGCACGGATCAGGAGAAAGACCTTGGTGTGATTATGTCAGAGGATCTCAAGGTGGCAAAACAGTGCGACAAGGCGGTGGCAAAAGCCAGGAGGATGTTGGGCTGCATACAAAGAGGAATCACCAGCAGAAAGGAAGAGGTATTTATGCCACTGTACAAGTCACTGGTGAGGCCTCACTTGGAATACTGTGTTCAGTTTTGCAGACCGTATCTTGCAAAGGATGTAAAAAGACTGGAAACTGTTCAGAGGAAGGCGACCAAAATGATTTGGAGCCTGCATCAGAAGCCTTATGAGAAGAGACTTGAAGACCTAAACATGTACACTTTGGAGGAGAGGAGGGACAGGGGAGATATGATGCAGACCTTTAAATACTTAAAGGGAAATAATGAACAAACAAACCTCTTCCAAAGACGGGGAAGCTGTAAAACTAGAGGGCATAACAGGAAGCTGCAAGGTAGTAAATTGAAAGGCAATGTCAGGAAATACTTTTTCACAGAAAGGGTGGTGGATGCTTGGAATGCCCTCCTAATGGAAGTGGTGGGGGCAAACATGGTGACGGAATTCAAAATGGCATGGGACACAGTGGATCCCTTTACAGCAAAAGGATAAAATCAAAATAAACTGAACCATCTAATTTCTCAACAAATAGGGGTGCCCTGAATGGAGTGGTGGGTTCACCCCTAAACGGGGACGTGGGGAGGGGTGGCCTGCATGGAGCGACAGGTGCACCTACTCTTGCCATCGTGCTGGGAAGACTAGATGGACCATGCTGGTCTTTATCTGCCGTCATTTACTATGTTACTATGTATGTAAGAGCTTTGTTAGTGATGTTGTAGAAAGGCTGCTGGGTAAGGATTGCCTCTTTGCAGATGATACCAAAATCTGCAATCGAGTAGACACCCAGAAAGGAGTAGATAAGATGAGGAGGGATCTAGCTAAGCTTGAAGAATGGTCAAGAATTCTGCAGCTGAAATTTAGTGCTAAAAAATGCATTTGGGCTTCAAAAATCCAAGGGAGTGATACATTGTAGGGGGCGAAGTACTTCTGTCCACGAAGGAAGAGTGGGACCTAGGCGTGATTTTTTCTGATGATTTTAAAATAGCTAAACAGGTAGAAAAGGTGATGGTGAAAGCCACAAGGATACTTGGGTGCATAGGGAGAGGAATGGCCAGCAGAAAAAGAATGTGATAGTGCCTCTGTATAAGTCTCTGGTATGATCTCATTTGGAGTATTATGTGCAATTATGGAGACCACACCTTTAAAATGATATAAACGGGATGGAATCGGTGCAGAGGATGGATTAAAATGGTTACTAGTCTTTGTAAATAGCATACAGGAACAGACTTAAAGATCTTAATATGTATACATTAGAGGAAAGGTAGTATAGAGGAGATATGATAGAGACGTTTAAATACCTTTATGGCATAAGTGCACAAGAGGAGAGTCTCTTTCGATTGAAAGCAGGTTCTGCAAGAAGGGGGCATAGGATGATGGTGAAAGGGCATAGACTCAGGAATAATATGCAGAAATATTTCTTTATGGAAAGAGTGGTAGATGCAAGGAATAGTCTACTAGTGGAGGTTGTAGAGACAAGGACAGTATCTGAATTCAAGAAAGCATGGGACAAACACAAAAAATCTCTAAAGGAAAAAAGGAGACTATAATAGTTGATAAGGAAGAGGAGACTAGATAGGCCATATAGTCTTTTTCTACCGTCATGTTTCTATGTTTATTGATAAAGGCAAACTGTATTTTGATAGCATTTGATATTTTAGGTACTTTTGACTTAGTGGATCTTGATGTGCTGCTTAATAAGCTAGGTGAGTTGGGTATTACTAGAAATGCTTTCAGCTAGTTTAAAGGTTTTCTTACTAACCGTACTTGGAAGGTTAAATTCAGTCACGTAGTTTCTAAGCCTCAGAGGCTAGAAAATGGAATGCCAGAAGGCTCTCCTCATTCTTCTATTTTGTTTAACATCTTTGTTAGTTTTTTGGGGGAGAGAGTTAGAGAAGATCAACTTTCTACTCTTATGCCAATGGTATTGTGCTTTTCATCCCATGTTACAATACATGGGAGCAAAAGTTTAGTCTATTGAATGAGTCATATGCCATGATTAAAGAATGGATAGATTGAAATTTTCTATGGCTTAATACTAGTAAAACTAAGTTGTATGTTTACTAAGGACCGTTAAGGTAGCAAACGTGGCGATAACAGATGTTATCGGTGCCCGTGAGCAGCTAACACTGTGGAAAGCATTGATAATGCTGAAATAATGTGTGTTAGCTGCTCCCCTAGTGTTAAGATGAAAAGGGATGGAGAGTGGATGTTAATGGGGTGGACACTGGGTGGGGATAGGGTGTGCTCCATTACCACCAGTTGTTATTACTGTGTATTAGAAGCGCAGCTGGCAGGAACTCCAACGCCAGCTCAGAACTCACATTAAGGGATACCTCTGAAGGGAGAGAGCTGTTTATGTTATGTAAGCCAAACAAAACAAAAAGCTGATCAACCGCAAGACATACAACAAAAAAGAAGAAAGAGTTTTTTGTAGGAATGTCCGTCAGGTCAGGGGACAGAGAAACCCCGTCGAGTGAAGCGGACTTCTCCCTTTAATATTTTTAATCCAGCAACACTCCCAAAAATAGAGGAGAGACCAGAAACACGGACCCCAAAAGCCACTATGCTAAGAATAATAAACCAAACAAAGGTTAGGTGAAAAGAATACTTAGCCGGCAGTCGGTCATTGTGAATGAAGAAGAACGAAGAAAACCAAGGGAAAGGACCCGACTGCCGGCTAAGTATTCTTTTCACCTAACCTTTGTTTGGTTTATTATTCTTAGCATAGTGGCTTTTGGGGTCCGTGTTTCTGGTCTCTCCTCTATTTTTGGGAGTGTTGCTGGATTAAAAATATTAAAGGGAGAAGTCCGCTTCACTCGACGGGGTTTCTCTGTCCCCTGACCTGACGGACATTCCTACAAAAAACTCTTTCTTCTCTTTTGTTGTATGCCTTGCGGTTGATCAGCTTTTTGTTTTGTTGTCTGGTACTGATCATATATTTCTCTTTTGTGGCATGTTGGTTTTGGTTTGTGTTACGTAAGCAGCACACAGGGAGCCTATTTAGCTGTATGCAATGTGCTACTCCCATTCTAGCCCTAGAATTAGTGATAGTACTGCTCCATTGGCAGTAATAGCATGGTGTCCAAGAAATGCAGTGGACTATGTTGTTGGTGCCAGATTGCCATAGGAGGTGGCACAGGAGTGATGTAGTGGATCAGGCTGGTCCTCTAGGCTGACCAGGTGCCTGTCTAGGGTGTATATCTATGATGTCTGTTGTGACTCTGCTGTGACAGCTCTGGCCCACATACTGTACATGCTACTGCTATCTGAAATGAGTTGGCCCACTGCCACTGTGACCACACAGCAATGTTAGTATTGTGTGCTGGTGGGGGTGTTAGTCGCAGTCACTTCTACCTGCTGCTGAAGAAAGCCTAATCCTGGCCCTCCATTTCAGATGCAATGCTGTTGTGTCTACTGTGATGTGCTTGCCAAGCATGTCACTGACATGTAAAGTGGAGGCCATGGTGAATCCTCCCATCTTTGCACTGGCAAGGTTCAAGGCAGCAGCTTGTGTGTCCACAGCCCCTGCTGGAGGTGGGGGGCAGGAGCAACATACTGTGATTAGCTGTATCTCTGCCTCTGCCTCAAGGTCACCTACAGCACTGAAGTTTTGCCTGTGCTTTGATTGTAGGGAGTGAGGGATCAGCTGGCATGACATCCACCCAGATTGGTGGACTCGGGTACCTGCCTAGTTTGTCCACTGGATGGCCCATCCCTGAGTACTATGCCATGAGCAACTGAGTTAGGACTGACCATGCATTTCATAAGGAGAGACAACATTGTGTGACAACTTGCATTGTGACAGAATGTGTGGCTAAGCCCAAGAAGTGGTGCCAATACACATCACACATGTGGCCCCTACAACACAGAGAGACTAGGAAGTAGTGTCTGCCACCTGCTATTGCCTTCCTACTCCAAATGTGCATGTGTTGAGTCCTGGCAACATCATTAGTCCCAAAGTGGTGGACAGGTTGCCAGTGTCTACCCATGACTCTCACATCTTGCAGTAATTAGCAGTATGACAGTACCTTTAGTGGGAAGGGTTACATCAGAATGCCCTGACATGCACATATTGGGTGGAATCTGCTCATGTTGGTGGAAAAATATGCCACTGAGGCAGGTATGCTATGCAATATAACAGCACATGTCAGAAGACAAATAATCACCCTGCTCCCTCAGTTGCAAAATGATGACTATAATGAGTGCATGAACCAGTGAACCTTCAATGATTAAGCCCTCAGGAAACCACATCCAACTGAGCCACATATGATGCAAGTCTATGTCCTGTGCACTGCCAAATATGAGATTATTCCCAGACTGGGCCACCAGCACTTGCCTAGAAATGGGTATGTTGGTCACTCTGCTAGGTCAACCATGGTCTGGAATGTGTGTGTGCATGTATCATGGCCTTCCCATCTGGCAGGACAGATTCCATATGTAAGACATGAATATCAGTTGAACCAGCAGTTTATTAATACAGTGCTATATACAGACCAAACCAGATGTCCCTCTCCCACATCTGGCTAACATATTTTGTCAGGCAAGTATGAGCCAAAGCCTGATGAGAGCTACACAGACATAGGCATACCCTAACTCATGCCATCGGTCACCCTGACAATGCCCACATATATACATATGAAGTGATGGACCCATGCTACCGTGTGTGTGTGTGTGCGTGTGAAAGAGAGCAAAGGGTCAGGGATTCCAGACCAGCCTGTGGATCTGGATTAACATGTCCAGGTGGGTTGACTTTATCCTACATTTCCAGAGCTGTATCAGCATGTGCAACCCTCCTCATCTCGTTCAGCATGGGTCTGCACCAAGAACTGCTGGATGGCAGAGCATGCTAATAGCACCTGCACAATGAGAGGGCATTGACAAGTAACAATGCTAGCTTACCACTTTTTTGGATAGTGGGGTCATGTG
Source organism: Ichthyophis bannanicus (assembly GCA_033557465.1). Taxonomy (NCBI): domain Eukaryota; kingdom Metazoa; phylum Chordata; class Amphibia; order Gymnophiona; family Ichthyophiidae; genus Ichthyophis; species Ichthyophis bannanicus. Next base: position 1,569,794,013 of record CM066031.1, on the reverse strand, counting down.
TGTGTGTGTATGTTGAGAGGTCTGTGAGCTGCAGCAATGCACTTTGCACTTTGCATGCATGTGATGGCCAAGCTTCATAGTTGTGCATACAACATACTGCTGGTCAGCAAGACAGCAAATCCACACACTGATTGAGACACCATTTACGAGCAGAAGGTGAGTTCTCAGTAAGTAGTTGCAACCTGTGGGAGTCACTGGATGACCAGCTCTGCATGTACACATGTTGTCTCCACAGATGTGACACAAATGCATTCCTAGTCACATCATTTATTTATTTTACTTATTTATTTAATGTTTCTTTATACTGTCTTATCATGTAATCAAAGCGGTGTATAGGGTGAACAACAACAAACAGTAAACCATTAGAACCAGTTACACTGAAACAAAATATTTTAAGGCTAATAAATATAACATAGAAAATAGGTTTGTTATATACATGATTGGCTTAACTACTATGTTTGGTATAACTTATATATAATGTTACATATATACCTAAAGGAATTTTGGGCTAAAACATATAACATAGAAGAGGGGTTCTTTTTATACATGATTGGATTAACTGATATGTTTGGTATAAATTATATACAATGCAACAGATATGCCATTATAATTATGTACATAATAGTGGGTGTTCTAATTGTGACATTTTTACAGAGCAGATGCTGCACTGAGTTAGAGTGTACAAAAGGATCATTGCTCATGAATGGTGGAAGAAGATGATTCATTCCTGTGTATCTTGGGGGGAGGGGGCTATCAGTTTTTATAATGTATATAGGTTTATGTTCTTTTCAGTGTTGCCAAAATGTTCATCATCAAACTCCATTCCCTCAGCATTCACCTACACTTACCTCACAACCTAATACTGCTGTACAGCTCCCATATTGCATGCTGGTTTGACTGCAGTGAGCTGGGGAGAGAGATGTGTATGTGTAGCAACCGTCGTCTTTGACTGAACCTCCAGGCCTCATGACACACCTATTTGTCCTGATTAACTTTTGAAAGGGAGACTATGATAAAATGAGGAAAATTGTTAAGAAAAACCTAAAAGGAACAGTTGCAAGGTTAAAGACTTACATCAAGCTTGGGTGTTGTTTAAAACTATTATCTTGGAAGCCCAGACCAGCTATAAGAAAGTGGAAGGAAGTCCTAAAAACTGCCAGCATGGTTTAAAGGTGAGATCAGAGAGTCTGGTGTTGCTAAAAAAGCATCTTTCAGGAAATGGAAAAAAGAACCAAATGATGAAAACTAGAAACAGCACAAGCACCAGCAAGTTAAATGCAAGGAATTGATAAGGCAAGCAAAGAGAGAATTTGAGTATAATCTTGCTGTGGAAGCAAAAACGCGTAATAAAGACTTTTTCAAGTACATTCGTAGCAAAAAATCTGTGAGAGAGTCATTTGGACCATTAAATGATAGAGGAGTAAAAGGGGCACTAAGAGGGGAGAAGGCCATAGCGGAGAGACTGAATGAATTCTTTGCTTCAGTCTTTACTGAGGAAGATGTAGGAATGTTACCCATGACTGAAGTTGTATTTAAAGGTGATACTGCGGAAGAATTGAAAGAAATATTGATACACCAGGAAGATGTATTACAACTATTTGATAAACTGAAGAGTAGCAAATCTCCTGGATCAGATGGCATACATCCAAGGGTGTTGAAAGAAATTAGATATGAGATTGCAGACCTGCTATTAATAATCTGTGAAATATCATTAAAATCATCTGTAATACTTGAAGATTGGAGGATGGCCAATGTAATGCCAATTTTTTAAAAAGGGTTCCAAGGGTGATCCGGGAAACTATACATCAGTGAGCCTGATGTCTGTACCGGGAAAAATGGTAGAAACCATCATAAAGAACAAAATTACTGAACATGTAGATAGTCATGGCTTAATGGGAGATAGCCAACATGGCTTTAGACAAGGAAGATTTTGTCTTACTGATCTGTTATGTTTTTTAGAAGGTATGAATAAACAGGTAGACAAAGGTGAGTCGGTTGATATAGCGGTATGTTTACTAAACTGTGGTAACGTTACAGACCACGTGTTAGGTAATGTTAATGATCGTTAGGTAACGTTAACGCGCAGTATGTAACGTTAATGTGCGTTAACGTTATCTAACGAGTGTTAGCGTTCCCGGCTGCGGTAAATACCGCAGAGGGTGGAGAGAGGGCGGAGAAAAGGAGTCAATGGGCGGGGAGTGGGTGGGGAGAGGCTCCTTTTACACTAACACGCTGAACTGAAGGGCTAAATCCTACCGCGAATGAAAACCTGCCATTAGATGCACATTTGCAGGAGAAAGAAACCATTTTAGTGTCAGTAATGTACAGCATAGGCAGGGAGCCCAAGAAATGTGATAGTAGTGCTCCCTTTTTAGCAACAGCATAGTGCCCAAGTATGAAAGGCCACTATGGCGATGGTGCAAATGGGGCATAGGGGCTGCAGGGGGGACATGTAGCGGGGGCAGCTGGGGCACAGGGTGGACTAGGCTGGTGCCTAGGTGGCACATAGGAACACAGAAAACCGGAAATCAGCATGACAGCAGCTGACAAAGGCCAAACACAATCCACCTACATCTAACTGGTCCACCCGAGCTAACAGTTGCCAGGGCACTGACCTAACATCCCCCAAGCCAACCCTCCTCCAAGCGGAAGGGACATACTATTGGTAGGTGGTGATGGGGGGGGGGGATGTGAGGATGATCATGCATGCCCCCTACCCCAGACCCTGCTCCCTAGGCGACCACCTACCCACACAGTGGATGGCCTGGGATTGCGCACTACCAGCACTGACAGCATATGGTCATGTCAGCATGGCAGGGGGTGTGTGCCCATGCTGGAGGGGGCAGTGGCACCTGCCTGCAGTGGATCTAGGCCATGCCCTGTATCAGTACGTGGTGTGCAGTGCAACATAAAAGGTCTGGCTGAGGAAAAGTACAGGTAGCCCCAGAGACACCATGCATCTGTGGAAACAGTGTGGTGCAGTACACTCACCCACCGTGTCCAGAAGCAGAGGGTCACAGGTTCAAGTCCCAGCTGTGGTTCTTGCAGAGCATGCCCCCATATTTTACCCTACAATGCAGATACAACAGCAACATGTGCAAAGCCCAAAGCAACGACGAACAAGGGTACAAACACCCATTCACACAGGCGCCACAATTAAAAGATGCATGGAGAGTCAGGGTATTGGCCACAGCATTGAGCTGCAATTATCACCAGAGCACTACTACTACCTTTTGCACAGTTTAGCAATGTCGGCACTGTGATCAGGACCAGTGCGGCGGACAGGGTTGCCAACCACCCCTATCTTTGCACAATGCTGCAATAGGAATGTGTGTGTGTGTATGTCTATCCATTGTTCTGTGGCTGCCCACCCCTCACTGGGCCCAAAATGTCCCACTGTTACCAGCGTTAGCCGGAATATGTGCATAACGAGGAGCAAGGTATTCTGGGTATGGCCCGGACAGGGCAGATTGGCCAGGATGCATCTTCACAGGGTGTGGGGCAATGGCTGGGACACTCTAGTGCCCGACCACCGCCTGCATGGACAGGGTGATCACAGCATGGCATGCTGGGAGGGCACTCACTCTGACCGAGCAGTGACCATGTCAGGTTTAGTTTCCCACATAGCGCTCTACACTGTCTGCCTCCAGTGATACTTTTTTGTTCCCAGTGCTGGGGCCCCAATCACTGAAATGTCTGCTTGGTGCACATAGTTCCTCTTTGAGCATGCATGGCGGACTGTTTGCAGTTAGACTGTGCATGGTTGGAACACCTAGAAGGTGCAGTCTGACTGTGCTGTCTGCTGGTGACTGGCAGACAGTGGTATAAGGCAGTTTGGATTTTCCAGACCTAACCCCAGCATTGCTGCTTGTCTGCCACTGCCCCAGTCACAAGTATGGCTCTGGCCCACCAATGCTGGAGGGCTGTCTTTTACCAGCAGGATAGAGGTTGCTTCAGCTGGGCAGGGGCACCTGTTCCTTACCTACAAAAAAGGTGATGTGGGCTCTTTGGGGTATGTAGTATATACCACTGTGACCTATAAAGGCACTGCTACACAAACCTCATGCAAGCTTAGAAACCCCTCTGCCCTGATAACAGGTGCCCATGTCAGCCAGACCCTAACATGGGGTACACACTAAACTGGGTGGTGTCTTGTCCCAGAGGGAAACATGTGGCTGCAGAACACAAATGGACACCGAATTACCTTTGGCTGCACTGGCAGTGATGGGGATGTACATCAGGACCTATCTCTAGCACCACATGTATTGCGGACCTAGTGCTGGGCACCCATCCTATCCTTCAGGGTGAACATAGAACCTGCACAATGGCATGGTCTGTAGCTACTCTGTGCCAGTATCACGCACTGTCAGTTTGCCTTTCTGAGCTATGGTACCGGAGAGGTGCAGACCCCATTTGGTGATCAGCTGTAGACCTCTATTCAGCATGTGCATTGCATCATGGGTACTGGTGGGGTTACCCTATCCTGGCACTCAGAGCAGACAGTTTGTGCGGTGACCTGCAGTCCTTCTGTACCCAGCCATTGCTGTGACATACATCATGGAGGTATAGCCTACTGGTTAATACAATTCCATTCTCGGCAGTGTTTATGGGTTCAGTTCCTCATTGTTCCCTCCTCTCATGCCTGTCCTACTCAAATAGTGTGCATGCCTGTAACAGCCATATTTTTGCAGATCTGTGCTGCAAGCCCTTAATACCCTCGCCACAATTGTCAATATTCCTTTGGTCCATCTAGCTGCATCTGTCAGCTGTGTAGAGTCCTGTCTGCCTGTGCATGCTGCCACCCCATGTCCTGCACTGCTACCCTTTCCTGCATTGTGCCTCTTCATGCTTGTCTCGCCTATGCCTGATCTGCATGGCACCACCACTCGTCTGTCCACCCATCATTGTCACTATCCTGCCACCTCCACCTCCACTGGGGGACACGTATTCCCATCATCTGCCACCAAGTGTCTTTCCAGTACTTTACATTGCCAACACCCTGTGCTGTGGTACAGTTGCCCCCACCATGTTTGTCATCAGTACTGGCAGCCACATGGGATGCCCGCAGATATGGCAGGTCCAGCGGCTCCCAGCTCTCCCTCCTTCACTTACCTGTTCATTGCCTTTCCTGAGTGCTCTATCTAGTGTTAGGGCTACATCTGTCTCTGTCCCTCACAGGTCATGCAAGTCATCCTGAGGCAGCTTACAGCCCCTAGGGCACACTAACCTAGGGCACTGAAGCCTTGTTAGGCCACCTTAACCTATGGTTACATAGCCCAGAGTGCCTTCTACGGCGCCTTTCCAGGGGTGCCTAATATGGCGCTTAGCCTAAGGAGCCCTATAGGGCGCCTCATGAGGCACCTTACAAGGTGCCTTACAAGGCACCTTGTAATGTGCCTTGTAAGGCGCCTTGAAACGTGCGTTAGCTGATACAGCTTGCTGTAACGATGCAATGCCCACGCCTTTATATGGGCATCTGTACCTTTACCGAGGAACCTAACGCGAGTGACATTACCGCAGTTTAGTAAACATACCCCATAGTGTATCTGGACTTTCAGAAAGCCTTTGACAAGGTCCCTCATCAGAGACTTTTGGCAAAACTAAAAAGGCATGGGATAGGAGGTGATGTACTATTATGGATCAGGAACTGGTTAAAAGATAGAAAGCAGAGGGTAGGGCTAAATGGCCAATTTTCCCAATGGAGAAAGGTGAATAGTGGAGTACCCCAGGGATCTGTGCTGGGTCCACTGATTTTTGACTTATTCATAAATGATCTGGAAAAGGGAATAACGAATGAGGTTATCAAATTTGCAGATGACACAAAACTATTTAAAATTGTTGAAACCCGTGAGGATTGTGGAAAATTGCAAGAGGATCTTGATAAACTGGAAGACTGGGCATCCAAATGGGAGATAAAATTTAATGTGGACAAGTACAAAGTTATGCACCTAGGAAAGAACAACCCAAACTATGGTTACACGATGCAAGGTTCCACATTAGGAACCACCTCCACCCAGGAAAAAGATTTAGGCATCATCGTGGATAACATATTAAAACCCTCTGCCCAGTGTGCAGTGGCGGCCAAGAGAGCAAATAGAATGCTAGGTATCATAAGGAAAGGAATGGAAAATAAAATCGTTCCATGGTGCGACCGCACCTTGAATTTTGTGTGCAATTCTGGTCACCGTATCTTAAAAAGGATATAGCGTTTTTAGAAAAGGTACAGAGAAGAGCCACCAAAATGGTAAAGGGGATGGAAGGATACCCCTATGAAGAGAGGCTAAAAAGGTTAGGGCTCTTCAACCTGGAAAAGAGATGGCTGAGGGGAAATACGATGGAGGTTTATAAATTAATGAATGGAGTGGAACTGGTAAACGTAGATTGATTGTTTACGTTATCAGAATATAGAAAGACTAGGGGACATGCAATGAAGCTACAGGGTAACCTATTTAAGACTAATAAGAGAAAATATTTTTTCACTCAACGTGTAATCAAACTCTGGAATTTGTTACCAGAGGATGTAGTAAAAGCTGTTAGTGTAGCTGGGTTTAAAAAAGATTTGGACAAGTTTCTGGAAGAAAGGTCCATAAACCATTATTAAAAGGGACCTGGGATATCACTGCTTGACCCAATACAAGCATTGTGGATCCTGTGTCTTTTGGGGAAGCTTCTAGGTACTTATGACCTAGATTGGCCACTGTTGGAAACAGCAACGAGTTTGTGTGTGGGGGAGGGAGTGGGCCAGAGTGGGGGTGCAGGGGAAGGGGCACAATGTCCTTAATGTATGCATTAAGATATACATGGCAATATATATTGAGATAAAAACTGAAATGAGTATGCCTATTTCACCTAATGATTGCTGTGATGGTGCTTCACTCTTAGCCATTCCCATCCTGGTACCATTAGCTGTTAGCATCTTTATAGCCACAGTAATGCACCCTGCCCATACTATGGGAACATAGTTTCATATTTTCTTTTTTTGTGCCATGAGATGATGGCTGACTCTTGAGTACCCAGCAGCCGCTATGTTTTCTTGGCAAAGTCTGACAGGAGACTGATTGCCAGGCCTTTTCTTCTAGGGCAATAAAGGATAATGTGACTTGCCCAAGGTCACAAGGGATGCCAGTCAGATTCAAAGCCAGATCTCTGGCTGTTGCTCTACCACTAGGCTACACCTCCACTGTGGGTAGAAGCCATGGATATGTGTCACCGGTAATAGCATGGCATGGCATGTATACAAATATGATCTCCCTTCCTCACTCAAACAAACTTCATCACATACAGATCTTAATTCAACATTCCCATTTTCCTTAATACAGGATTTGTTAGGGTCACCTAAATTAGCTCCTTGACCACAGATAGTGCATATCTGCATAGCCAGAATAATCACTATTGTTCTCTTTCATCTTTCTTTGAGGATAGTTAAGCATGCCTCTTTAGTTTACATGATTCCCACATCTCTGATGTCTGTTCTTTATCACTGCATCCTGTGGTGTATTGCTGACTGCAGTAACACCAGCTTAAAACAGACCTGTCTCAACTTTGTATAGGCATAGCAGACAATTCTCGTAAATATTGGCCTTATTCCATGTCTCCTGCAGGGTGCAGGTAGAGGCCATGCAGTGTGATGGAGCACAACATTCCCGCTAATATTCATGGACACAAAGACATGTGAACCGCTTTGGATGTCCCCATGTGCACTGTATTCTCTAAAGTTGGACATTTCTGAACCTGCCTGTCTTCGCAATATACCTATAGATATCTCAGGTGGCCATGCCTCCTTGGTTAAAACGTGCATCTCCTAGGCTGTTCCTCACAATGACACTATTTTGCTGATGCTGAGAAATAATTGCTGAGGCATTGTGGACCATACACCAGTCCTCTTCATGGCCAGGAAGATACTAGGTTATTCCATGGACAACCTAAGGTGATATAGGATAATGTAAATATGAACATGTATTGCCTGACATACAGTTGTGGCCAATCCTTGCAGCTCAACACCTTAATGTTCAATATCTCAAAAAAAGTGGCCAGTGAAATGGCTTTGGATTATATATGCACACATATTTAACACATAAAAGACTCAAATAAAACAAGACCAATTAAAAAAATTTGGACATTGCCAGGACATGAATATTGCCACCCTTATAAACAATTCAAACAGTTTGAACAGAAGAACCACATTCCCATTGCAGTAAAATTAGACACACCTATGTTAAATGGTCAGTACTCACATGACTTGAATCAACCAATGAATGATGCTCTAATGTTTAAAATGGCCACATTCATTCCCTGTTCCATTTTCACAATGGTGAAGACAAGAGAACTGTCTGAGACCATCAGAAAAACCATTATCAGCAAACATTAAACTTTAAAGGCGTACACAACCATTTCCAAAGACCTTGAGATTACTGTGTCTACAGTTTGCATGTTATTAAGACATTTTTGCTCATGGAACTGTCAAGAAGCTCCCAGGATGTGGTGGGAAGAGGAAAATTAATCCAAGAAGTCTTCAAAGGTTAGTGTGAACTGTTGGAAAAATACCACATACAACATCCAAAGAGCTTAAGGCTGACCTCGAGCAATCTGGAGTTGTAGTTTCAACCTGGACCATATGTCACACACTCTGCATTTGATAATTTCAGCCACAGTATATTATTCACAAGACTACATCAGATAGGAATACATGGAAATGTCTTTAAGTGGTTTCAATCCTACCTTACCGATCGTACCCAACAGTTATGAATCAGCCCGATCATAAAATCAAGAACAAGGTATCCCTTAAGGATCTGCCTACTCATTATTATTTAATATTTACTTATAACCCATATGTAACATCTTCAAAAAGTTTCAATTAGGCTGTCACATCTAGACAGATGATATAATGTTGTATCTACCGATAGACATTATGAATCCCAATTATCATCTGCTAACAAACATCAGCAAAGCAACAAAATGGCTAAAACTGCATAACTTAAACATAATTTATAACAAAACTGATGTCCTATTCACTACAAGGATTGTAAATTTTAGCATCCCCCCCCCCCCCAAAGCTACAACTTCACGATATTGAGTTAGAAGTAAAAACCGAGGTAAAATACCTTGGGGTTACCATGGATCAGACACTTTCCATGACTTCCCATATAAAACTAATGACTAAAACTATCTTCTATAAATTGCGAATGCTTCAGCAGTTAGAACATTCCTGGATAGTCATGACTTCCGTTCAGTCCTCCAGGCCATGATCATTCTACATTTTGACTTTTCAAATGCTATTTTACAAGGTCTACAAGATTAACAGCACAGAATGCATCGCATCAATACTTTACAAGTTACATTGGTTACCAATTTTGAGACGTATTAAATATAAAATACTTGTGATTACATTTAAACTGCTGAGGAAAATAGCCCCATCATACTTAACCTCTCTGATCAGCAGCCCTTCTTACGAGAGATCTAGAAGAAGTTGCAACAATAATACCATGGCAGTCCCCACTAATTATCACAACACAAACCATTTGACAAGTACAGAGCATTCACCAATTCCTCACCTATACTCTGGAATTCCTTACCAGATAAGCTAAGAGCTATTATGGATCTTAAAGACTTTAGAAAGGAAATTAAAACATATCTGTTCATAAAATGCTTTGATGATTTAACTGATGGAAATAAAATATACTCAACATAACAATGAGCCTTTTGGAAAATATCCCCTGATCCCTCCTACATAAGTTCATCAGAATTACTCTACTACCCAATCCAACTGCTCTATGCAACTCCGACGAACATATAACTCACTTGTAAATAAGTTGTTTGTAATATATATTTTCTGTAAATATTGTATGATCATACCTGTACATTCTCTTCAATTTATTAGATACTAAGTGGATCAAGATCCAAAAGCAGCCTCAAAGAAGTGGATTTTTAGCCTGGATTTGAAAAGGTCCAGAGACAGACAGACTCAGGTAGTTTGTTCCAGGCATAAGCAGCAGCAAGGAGAAAGGATCAAAATCTAGAATTGGCAGTAGAAGAGAAAGGCACAGATAGAAGCGATGTTCCAGAAGAGCAGAGATCCCAAGTAGGGGTGTAGGGAGAGATAAGAGAGGAAAGATAGTGAGGAGCAGCAGAATGAGTGCACTTATAGGTCAGTAGGAAAAGTTTGAACTGGATATGGAAGCGACTTCAGAAGAGGGGTTATATGAGCATATCGAGAGTGGTGGAAGATTAGCCACAAATTTGAGTTTGAAAGGACTGGAGGAGAGAGAGATTATTCAGAGAGAGACCAGCAAAGAGGAGGTTGCAATAGTCTAGACAGGAGGTGACTAAGGAGTCCATAAACATCTTAGTGTTCGAAAGGAAGAGGCAAATTTTGCTGATGTTATAGAGAAAGAAGTGACAGGTTTTAGCTATCAGTTGGTTGTGTGTGGAGAAGGAGAGGGAGGAGTCTAAAACGACCCCAGAATTATCCACAGAGACTGAGACAGGAGGAAGGGGGAGGTGGATTTAGGGGGAAAAATAAGAATAGGCAGGCAGAGATCCGGGCTTGGGTTGCCAGAGAGATTTGAGATCTGACAGTCATCAGCATAAAGATGGTACTGAAAGCCATGGGAGGAGATGAGTGCACCAAGAGACTGGGTATATAGAAAGAAAGAAGTGGGTCCAAGACAGAACATTGGGGTACACCAACCAAGAATGGTATAGCAGTGAAGGAGGATCCACCAGCACAAATGCTGAAAGTGTGATGGGAGAGATAAGAGCACCAGGATAGCAAAGAATTCTTGAAACCAAGCGAGGACAAGTTATCGAGCAGAAGGTGGTGGTCAACAGTGTCAAAAGCAGCATAATGGCCAAGAAACTACCAGCAGATAGATATATGAAACTTATAGATGACTACAAGACATGTTTGGAGGATGTCATCGCTGCCAAGGTATCACCTCATGTCCATACATGCCCTATTTGCCCAGTTTAGATGACATCTGTACAGTTATCTGCACATTTTCCCCATCCTATGCCACACACTGACATTGCACATTTTACATTGGCACCTCCCTGTGCATTGGTAAAGCTGCCTCCCACATGCTCATCACTTTACTGGCTGCCATGTAGGGTGCCGACGGATCTGGCAGGTCCATCAGCTCCCACCTGTTCTTCCATCCATCACCTTCAGATTGACTTTCCTTGCTGCTACTTTATCCAGCATTAGGGTTACAGCCATTTTGAGACGTTAAGGTGCATGCTTGACATCTTGATGCCCGATGTCCCATTAATTCATGGTAAATGGCCCATAGCGCCCTTAACGCTGGAATGCCTTCTACATGCCCAGAGCCCTTTTCACATGTAAAACCTCTTATCACTGCTGTTAACGCTCGCTAATGCCTGCTCCCTTAAAGCCCTTTAGTAAACATACCCCTTTGTATTTCCCACTGTATCTGTGCATTCACCACTTGTTTTAATTCATTTGCTGATCTAATTCTTTGAAGAGTTTTTTCACTTGCTTTGCAATTTCTGTTGCTTCCTTCCCTGTGTGTGCTTATGGATTCTTATTCATTCTTTTTAGTTGTCAGAATGCTTGTCCAAGTTTGATGATGAAAAGAGATACTGGAAGTTTACTTTCATATTTCAGCACTTTTTGTGTGTTTGGATCTGATGATGCTGTTAGGTAGGTCTAGAGGCCTAGGATAGTGGTTCTGGTGTGCAATCAATCTCTATGAAGCCTAGCCCTCCTTCAGCTCTAGGGATCTCCAGTCTTGGCATACACTGATTCTTATAAATTACCTCATGAAGATAGAAGAGTTTTCTTGTTTGAACTTCCAGTTTTTCAAAATTTTTAAGAGGCCAGTCTACAATCTCAAAGCTGTATGAGAGTACAGGAATTGCCATTATTCAATGATGTTACAGCACTTTTCAAGAACGATTTTAATCTTCTATAGTATTCTTTACTGATCTTTTCTCTCAGCAATTTATACTTGAGTGCCCTATTTCTAACTTGTGTAGTTGCTTATTCTGTAGTTGAGTTTATTTCTGTATTCTGCTAGAGTTTATGTTCTGTGTAGAGATCTGTAGCAGTCTGATTTGTTTTGCTTTTCAAGCAGAAAGTAGTTCGGTATTCTAAGGTTCTGCCTCTTATAGATAATGTTATTTGAGTCCTGGATGCAGTGTCATAATTTAAGGTGAGAGACCCCCATTGTCATGGTGGTGGACCCCCATGCAGGGTCCCCCTTTGTGCGGTGGAGGCAGCAGCCTCTCCCAATGCAACAGCAGCGGCAGGGCAGCAGTGCAGCAAACTTATTTTGTCAAATTTTCCACATTGTTCCAATCTTGTAAGTTTGCTGTGGGCTCGGCAGCTGTTCCCTGCTGAGCCGAAGTCTCGCGGTTTGGCTGTTATCGCAGGACTTCGGCCCGGCAAAGAACAGCTGCTGGGCCAGCTGCAGATTTACATGAGCAGAGCAGCGTGGCAACCATGATAAAGTAAGCTTGCTGTGCTGTTGCCACCACCGCTGTGTGAGCCCCTTTCTGCCCGGGCCCCCCCACATTGCGAGGGCTGCTTGGGCAGAATTTACACCAGTGACTAGACATTAGAGCTGTTTTAGTATGACAAGTTTTCTATATAGGTCTGGAATATAGGTCTGGAATGTAGGTTTTTTTGCAGGATTTGATTACTTCTAAAGTCTTTGCTAGTGGAGAGTTTGAGCTGCTGTTACTAAAGTGACTCAAGAATTTATATATTATGTATATTATATTTCTCCTTTTGTACATGCTTTATAGTTTCAGGCTGCTCAGTTTAAAACATCATTGGGCTGGAAGAGCTAATTTCCATATTGCTGCATTTCTTTATCACTGTTCTGCAAATTTTCAAAAATTGTTTGCTTCAGAAATTAAATGTGCTATTTCTTAATGAATTTGATACGCTGAATTCAAATATGATAGTGAAATTGGTCAATTAGCTCCTGTTTCTATGATATGTTGAAGAATGTACTTTTTACCACTATGTATGGTGAAAATCAAGCCTAAATCCTTAGATCTAAATCAAAATCTTATTACAAATGAAACTTTGCACAATAACAAACATGTTTTTAGAAAATAAAGTTCATAAACGTACTTAGAAGAAACAGAGCAGTAATTATGTCTGCAATTTAACTTTCATTAAGAACATTTGTAAGTACATTCTAGCAAGGTTTGTTCTCATTCAGTGGCTTCACGACTCTTCCTGATCTGTTTCTTGTACTGAAGCAATGGAATATCCCTTGTCACTGTCCAGAAGTAGTCTGCAAGCATTGACCCTGATACCTCTTTTCCATGGCTGCAATGTCTTGGTGAAATCGTTCTCCATGTTCATCACTTACTGCTCCGCAATTTTGTGGGAAAAAATCTAGATGAGAGTGTAGAAAATGAATCTTTAAGGACATGTTGCAACCAATGTTTTTGTATGCCTTGAGAAGATCTTGAACAATCTCTTGGTAATTATTTGCTTTGTTGTTTCCAAGAAAATTGTGTATCACTGATTCAAATGCTATCCATGCAGCCTTTTCCTTTCCACGCAATAAACAAAGAAATTTGTCATCTTGAAGAAGTGCATGAATCTGAGGGCCAACAAAAACTCCTTCCTTAACTTTGGCATCACTCAGTCTAGGAAATTTACCACTAAGATACAGTTAATTGGCTATTAACCATGTAAATACCTTTTGAATATCGAGCCCATTATTCTCATGTTAAACCTGGAAGCTCCTATAAAAATACCCCCATAGTAGAAAATATAACAAACCTATATGGTTAGGCACTGCCAATTAACTAGTAAAGCCACTTTTTTAAAGGAATTTTTGTGTGGTTATAAACCTTTTTGAATGTTTTGTACATATTAGTAGTACTGTATATAAGAGCATATAAGTAAGCAAATAAATAAATTTCTCCAGGGATATAATTGTCACTTAATTAGCTAAGTGCTAAGGAGGGAAAGTCCAAATGTTCTCCCTGATCTATGCTACGAACAATCATACTACTATTCTGGGGCAATTTTGTGACTATAGTTTGATTACTGAAGAAAAACCTCATCTATGAGACAGCCTGAATCCGCCAGAAGAACCAAAGGCCTCAAGAGCCTGTGGAGGCCTATCTGAAAAGCTTGAATGAGAAAGCAAATGAGTGAAAGTTAGAAAAAGCAGTGATGAGCCCATCTGAGACAGGTTAGTTGTGAGAATCTTAGACCAAGAGGTATTTTTCAAGCAACTTCTTAGAATTGTCACAGCTATTGAAGTTATTTGCTGTCTTCTACCTGAATTCTAACAGAAGCTATTGGTGCAGTCTCAACTCCAAAACACTCCTCTCCCAGTTTCTGCTCCCTAATTCTACATAGTTCGACACTCAGTATGCACCCTGGAGAATGCATATCATAAAATAGACAATAAGGAAAAGGTTGCAAGGGCCTTCTATACATAAAGAACCCCCCCCCCCCCCAGAAGCCAGCTTTAGCATTCAAACTACCATTGTAATTATTTGATAGAAACATTCAACATGTTATTGTATATTATAGTGAAATATTCAGGTCAATATTCAGCCACAGTGGTGAGTGTTTTTGAAATGTCTGGCTGCTGCGGCTAAAAGTGAAACCAGATATTCAATGCTGTAACAAACATATTCTTTGGCACTGAATCTCCAGGTTCAGCGGTGATGCCATTACTCTCCGGACAGTGATGATATTCAGCCACTATCCTGCTAGTGAAACCGTACAAAGTTAGGACAGTCTTTCAAGTGGTCTAACTTTATCCAGGCAATTATCTGGTTAGAGGACTGAAAATCACCACTAACTGGATAAGCGCTGTGCCTGCCCGCATCACGAACACCGATCGCCCCAGCACTGTCCAGACTGCCATGGTGGTCAGAGAGGATATTCCACGACACTATCCGGTTAGTGCCATTGAATATCCCTGTCTGATGGGTTTATCTGATTGGAAGCTCCTATTCGGGTAGCACAAAACTTTTGCATGAGCGTATTTTTGGCGCATGGTAAAGTTTACAGTGGCACACTTGGTGCACACCGAAACCCACGCTGCCAGTAGTGTGGTTTAGTAGACATGTCCTATACTGGGCAAACAAGCATTTGCACCTGCTCCATGGCAGGTGTGGAAAATACATGAGTTCCTCTGACCCACAATTTCTGCTAGATTTGTGCTGGTATTTTAGAAAGACACATAGGCACCTACTTAACCTTCCTGCCTAGATACCTTTTACTTATTTTATTTATGTATTTTATTTGCGTGTTTTTTATACTACCTTATCAATAAATCAAAGAGAAATAGAACAGTATACATATAACATTGGTTCAATCAAACAAATCAATTGATAATATAGATAAAAAAGTTATAACATTTGATTTCCAAGTAGATTAGCTGAAAGATAATTATTTACAGAGGAGAAATATAACTGAGATATTAGTAATCATAGCTTTCCAGCTTATCCCATTCTCTGTCTCGATCCTATTCTCCTTCACCATCTTTTTCTTTCTCGCATTCTCATTCTTTCTCCCTTTCCCTCTCTCACCTTTCTCAGTCTCTCTTATGTTCTCTCTCTTTTTCAATTTCCTGTCTCTCTCCTTTTTGTCTTTTTCCTCTTTGAGTTTCTTGTGTGTATCTCTGAATTTACTGATCTCCCGAGAAATTAGATCTCTCTTGTCATCTTCCATGTCTATAGCATTTATATCCTCAGATACATGCTCCTTTTTCCCTTTCTTCTTTTTTCTGGGATGCCAATCGGATTCT
Organism: Ichthyophis bannanicus; assembly: GCA_033557465.1. Taxonomy (NCBI): domain Eukaryota; kingdom Metazoa; phylum Chordata; class Amphibia; order Gymnophiona; family Ichthyophiidae; genus Ichthyophis; species Ichthyophis bannanicus. Next base: position 1,569,778,261 of record CM066031.1, on the reverse strand, counting down.
TGAGATGGAGCATTCAGCCCACTAGAATACTCATCAGGACCGTACCCAGCCATTTTCAGCAACTCACTCTTTTTGAGCTTCCAGGAAGCACAATGATAATATCAGTGTCCCCTTCTGTGCTTGAACCCTGTGCAGCCACACCGCTCGCACAGCCCTTGCTACAGCCCTGATAGGCATCATGGCAGGAACTTGGACATCTAGGAAATATATTTGTTTTCTCATTCAGCACATTACACAAGACCTAAATGCTGAGAGAGTGGAATGCCTTTATTTTCCCATAGATGGCTTCCCTCCCTCATGTGGTCTGAGGGTCATATTTGTGCAGTCAATCAAACCCAATACTGATGAGAATCCAGTCACCTCATAGAATTATAGTATGGTTTGTTGTCTGTGCTGCAGAGTCTATGGTAAAGCTGCATAATCAGCTGTGTGGGTTAAGAAGACCCTCAGGAACTGGCAGATGCACTGTAATACTAGTAGAGGCCTCCTTTTAAGCTATGGTAGTTTACTTCCACCAAAAATATCAGAAGATTAATGTATCTGTCCAGTGCCTCTCTAGGTCTTTCTAGTGAAGACCTAGAGAGGCAAGAAGTCCTAAGTCCAAATGTTGAAAAGTCACTGCCCACCTCGGCATCAAGAAGAGCCTAGAATCAGTCAGTGCTGTTTTGAATGATGTACCAGTAAAGCACAAGAGACTGTGGATCACTCGTGTCTGTTTTAGATTCAGGGGCTCCATCAGGTGGGGACATTAACCGGGAAAGTTAGATAGAAGCACCTAGAAGCTTGGGGAAGGGGAGGTTGTCTTCTTGTGGGAGGTGGGATTTTCTTCAGGGGAGGGGATCCTGTTTTTACACTCACAGAGATGCTACAGAAGGGGTGATTCCTTCTTTGATACATAGAGCAGATACCATGGAGAGGACTTTTTTGATACTTGAGTGTGGATGTCTGGGTTGGAGAAGTTACCTCTTTCAAACCTGGCAGTAGAGAATTTGGGTTTCATGTCACTTTAGGCCTTTACAAAGAGAAAAGTCCCCCTTTGAAAGCTGATTAGGAAAACATATGCATATACTGTACATTTGCACCTGTTATTGAGCAGGCATTTTTCAGTGTAAATCTGCACATGTACTTTTCAGAAACATAGAAGTGTGTGCATAAGTGTAATCTCTGGCACAACCCTACCCACAGGAATGTCTGTTCTTTTGAGGCAATTTCTCCAAATGGGTTAGGGGCATGTTTACTAAATGGCGGTAAAGGAGCAGTCTTTTCCGTGTGGTAACAGCAACAATAAAGGGTTAGCGTGTGCTAAGGGATATGTTTACTAAACGGCGGTAAAGGAGCAAGTGTTCTGTTAGTGGGTGCTAACTGCATGCGCACACTTAGGGGTATGTTTACTAAATGGTAGTAAAGGAGCAAATGTTCCATTAGCGTGTGCTAACTGTGCATGTGCACACTTATCACGTGCAAAAAGCACTTTAGCAGGCGCTAACAGCACAAGCAGCATAAAGTGCCCTGTGGGTGGAGAGACGGTGTGCACAGGGAGGAGAGTGGGGGGTCAATGGGCAGGGAGTGAGCAGGAACAAGGCTTGCTCCCTTAACGCAGGCACCTTAACGACAGGAACCGTAACGCAATTCAAAACCTGGCGGAAAGGGTGTTTTTTGAGGAGAGAGAGCCTATTTTACGTCTGCAATGTGATGCACAGTTAGGAGAGCCCACACCAGTGATACTAGTGCTTCATTAGCAGCAACAGCATAGTGCCCAAATATGAAAGGGCACTATGTTGATGGTGCAAATGGGGGCAAAGGAGATGGCACATGGGTCATGCAGTGGAGGCTGCTGGTGCACGGGGGGGACTAGGCAGTTGCCTAGATGGCACATAGGAACATAAGGCAACAAAATATTCCAAACTGTGTCAGACCAAGGTCCATCATGTCCAGTTTCCTGTGTCCAACAGTGCACAATCTAGGTCACAAGTACCTAGCAGTTTCCCCAAAAGACACACAGGATCCCCAATAACTGTAATAGTGCATAGCTCGAATCCTGTTTAGCAATGGTTTATAGACCGTTATCCAGGAACCCATCCAGATTTTTTTAAACCCAGCTACCCTGACAGCTTTTACCACATCCTCCAGTAATGGATTGCAGGATTTGATTACTCGTTGACTGAAAAAATATTTTCACCTAGAAGACCCAAATGGGTTTCACTGTAGCCGCATTGCAGGTCCCCTAGTCTGTCCACAGTATGATGGCATAAAAAAGTGACCTACGTTTTCCTGTTCCATTCCAGTCAATAATCTATAGACCTCTATTATATCTCTCCTCAGCCGTCTCTTCCCCATGTTGATGAGCCCCAACCTTTTTAGCCTCTGCACAAAGGGGTATTCTGCCATCCGCAGAACCATCTGTGATATTCATCATGATCCCACAGTGACAGTGGCAGCAGTTCTGCTACTGCTGTGGAAAGGCAATGTGTCACATAAGATGGTCTAAGGGTCCTGGCCCCCCAGGCAGAGATCTAGGTTGCCTTCCCCCCTCCCTGCTGCCGCAGAACCCAGCTATGGCGGAAAAGGCTGTAGCCCTCCAGGTAGCTGGAAAATGCAGTTGTCTGGGTTGCTATCCTCCCCCGAGGCATATCGGTGGCAGGTGGTGATGGGGCCCCTGCATGGGCAGCTGGAGGGGGGGGGGCTGCATGGCTGTCCATGTGTGCCCCTTCCTCCCCCCATCCGGACCTTTTGCCCAAGGTGCCTGCCAAACCCACATGTTTAACATGCTGGGACTGCAACCACCACCACCGACAGTGCATGGATATGTCTGCATGGTGGGGTGTTCATGGTTGCGTGGGAGTGGTACAGCCTTCAGCAGACAGAAGCCTTGTCCTGGTTATGTGCACCATGTGCATTGCAGCATGTGCCAAATGTCAGCTGAAGAGAAGCATGTCAGCAACAGAAGCTGCTAGCCCCTAAGGCAGTATTGTGGTTCAACGTGCACAGTTGCGGTGTATATGTGTGGAGGGTCACAGGTTCAGGTCCCTGCTGGGGTTTCTGTATTGCATTTTCCTGTGGAGCTTTAGTTGATAATGTAAGTACAGCTCCAGCATGTACAACCCTCAAGGAGATAGCCAGCAAGTGTGGAAACACTCACCAGCAGCACTGACAGGCTCCACTATCCACAGCTGGTTGGAAAATAATAGCACACAGTAATATAGCACGTGCAAACAGTGCACAGGTTAACAATCTGTGGTGAGGGTAAAGCCTGTCCACCACCTCCACTGGGAGACTATTCCACGCATCTACCACTCATTTCATAAAGAAATATTTCCACATATTACTCCTGAGTCTATCCCGTTTCACGCTCATCCTATGTCCCCTCATAGCAGAGCTTGCCTTCAATTGAAAGAGACCCTCCTGTGCATTTATACCATGGAGGTATTTAAATGTCTCTATCATATTGCCCCTATCCTGCCTTTCCTTTAAAGTATACATATTAAGATCTTTAAGTCTGTCCTCATATGCTACATAATGAAGACCACAAGCCATTTTAGTAGTCACTCTATGCACCAACTCCAACCTGCTTATATCCTTTTGAAGGTCTCCTGAATTGTACACAATTCTCCAATGAGGTCGAACCTCCTTTTTTCAGCTGGCCATTCCTCTCCCTATGCACCCAAGCATCCTTCTAGCTTTCGCAGTCACCTTTTCTACCTGTTTAGCTACTTTAAGATCATCAGTCAGAATTACACCCAGGCCCACTATTCTTTTGTGGACAGGCGTACCCACCCATTACACTGTACCATTCCTTTGGATTTTTGCAGCCCAAATACATGACCCTGCTTTTTTAGCATTACATTTCAGCTGCCAAATTCTAGACCATTCTTCAAGCTTAGCTAGATCCCTCCTCATGTTATCTACATCTTCCTGGGTGTCTACTTTATTGCAGATTTTGGTATCATCCATAAACAAGCCAACCTTACCAGACAGCCCTTCCGCAATATCACTAGCAAAGATGTTAAAAAGAATCGGATCAAGGACAGATCCCTATGGCACACCACTGGTAACCTCCTTCACCACAGAGTGACCCTTTGTCACCTCCCATTCAATCAATTTCTAACCTAATCAGTAATGTTACGTCCATCCTTAGGGTGCTCAGTTTGTTTATAAGTCGCCTGTGTGGAACAGTGTCAAAGGCTTTACTGAAATCTAAATACACCACATCTAGGGCTCTCCCTTGGTCCAACTCTCTGGTCACCCAGTCAAAGAAATCAATTAGATTTGTCTGATAAGACCTGCCTCAGATTAATCCATGCTGTCTCAGATCTTGCAAACCATTGGACTCCAGAAACCACACTATTCTCTCTTTTAGTAGCCTTTCCAATAATTTACTAATCAGAGGTTAGACTAACTGGCCTGTAGTTCTCAATGTCATCCTTATGTCTTTTTTTGTGTAAAGGGACTACACACTCAGCTAAGGTTTTCAAATTTTACAATTGCCTGTTTCTTGATAACCTTTAACTGTTAGATATAGTTTTTTTAGGAATCTTCAGCCTGCCTACATTCCTTGCATAGCCTTTTAAACAGATATCTAAGTGTGCCCTCAGTTCATAGGTCTACTGGCCAGGGACACAAGTTCCTGCCCACCCTACCCCTCACTCCACCCATCCTTGGGTTGCATATACATTGACATCTGTCCTTTAATTAGGTGCTACACCCACTTTTTCTCCTTTTCTTCTCCTAGGATAGCTGAATCAGAATGTCATGTATTCAATGCAATAACTGTGATGCTTTCATTCTGAGAAGAATCATTTGGAACCTAAGAGCTTATCCTATATGCCTCAAGTTAGCTGCTATACATAAAGAATTGACTCTACTAAGGGAAGAACTAGCTGCAATTAAACACACCTCCTCTAGGGTACAAACTGAACAAAATCCACCACTGCTCCCACAAAGAATCAAACAGACCAGGAACAAATGGATCACAGTGAGCTCTGGTAGGTTGCATCCTGCAATACAAAGACACCCTTTACATCAAGAGATATCCCTGGATAATGCCTTCTCTGCCTTGGATAATGAGGGTGCCAAATCTGTGGAAACTGAAGTGCCCTTAAATGAAAGACTTAATGCCAAATCTATTGATAATGTACCAAATGGGAAGAAAAAAAAATCACAAAACGGAAAACTACTACTACTTGGAAATTCCATCATCAGAGGCACCATTTTGGGAACTCAGCTCAAAGGAGAGAGGATGGTCAAATGCCTTCCAGGCTTTTCAGCTAGCAGGGATACAAATCAAATTGTTAATACAGTTAGTGCAGAAAGTTAGCACTCCAAAACTGATTTTGTCATCCACTTGGCTACAAATGACCTGGCTAGAAACAGTGCCTCTGCAGTTCAAAGGGACTTCCAGACTCTGGGAGAGAAACTCAAGCCCTTTGATAACACTATAGCATTCTCAGAAATTTTACCTGTTCATGGTAAGGGGGCAGAAAGGCTGCATCACATAAACAACTTTAATACATGGCTCCAAACCTGGTGCAAACAAGAAGGATTTAGATAAATAGGCAACTGAGGAAACAGATAGATCAACAAGAGACTATACTGTGCTGATGGACTACATCTCTCCGTCACAGGGAAAAGGATCCTAAGTGAAAAATTCAGGCAGTATGTGTACAGGCATTTAGACTAGAGAAATCGAGTGACGGATGGAGAAGGACAAGTTTGGTACGTCACTCCCAACAAAAGCAAAACAACACTAGAAACAGCCACACTTTTGAACCACACATCAATGGCAATGGGAAGGGGCGTGTAGAACAAAATCCATGCAAAATGCAGGCAAGCCAATCAACAAATTCTGGAAAGCAATAAGCACAAATGCTCAAAGCCTAGCCAACAAAATTCCTGATCTGGAAGCCCTAATGGTGGAAATGGGCTTGGACATTGTGACCATTACAGAAACATGTTTTAACAAGTTGCATGAATGGGATATAGCCATAGCTGGCCACAATCTATATAGAAAAAATTGAAAGGGTAGAAAAGGAGGAGGAGTAGCCTTATATGTCAAAAGCAATATTTAACCCTGGAATTACCGAGATTTTTTGCACACACTGAATACCGTTGGGGTCATAAATGACCCCACGACGAATTTTAATTGTTAACCATGACAATTTTAAACTAAATAGACAAAATATTATTCCGAATTAATTATTTATTATATGAAGGTTAAATGTTTTGAAATTTAATGCTTTATCATAAAATTACATGAAGAAGATTTGCCATGAAAGCAGTTTTTGCATGCACTTGATGAACACAGTAAAGTACTACAGTCATTTGCATGAGACACAGAAATTTCTGAATGTTCTTTGCAAACATTGCGCTTGCAGGAGGTGCAAACTATGTTGCTTTTCTTGTCTTTTTCTCTGGAAAAGCAGTGACATCCCAAAGAAAAGGGCATCAGTGGTTTCTTCAATGGAGGAAGACGTCTCGCTGCAATTACTCTGAAGCAGCTGCTTTCCTAATTCCAAAAGGAATAGACGATATCTGTGCTTTGACTTGGACTGAATTCTGGATTTAGTAACATCCAAACAATGAAGGCATTCAAAGCACTGATGTCCAACAAGTTATAGAAGATTGTCACTGTCCAGCGTCTTGTCATTCGTTTTGTGGTATACGTGCACAACATTTGATCTGCCATATCTACTCCACCTTTACTAGAATTATAGTCCAAGATCATGCGTGTTTTTTTATCTGGACGTGTGTTATCTACTTTTTCTTGATCATGTAAACTGCTCAGAAGAACAACTACTTTTCCTTTCTTCGAGCAATAGGAAACCAGAGTGGTGTCATCGCAAAAGGCAAACAGTGAAGTGAATACCTCTCGGCCCTTTGCTGTTACAAATTCTGGAGGTAATTCTTTTCTGTTCTTTCGAATTGTCCCCAAAAGTGTCATTTGTTTTTCTAGCAATTTCTGTGACAGGGATAAACTGCAGAAGAAATTGTCAACAGTAACATTTCTGCCAGATCACGTCAATCCTTCAGTGAGTTGCAGCACTACCCTTTCACCCTGATTCTGTTCCCTGTTTTGTCCGAGTTCCCTTCCTGTATATACTTGAAGACGCAGAACATATGGCGTTGCACTGTCACACAACATCCATAGCTTTATGCCATATTTCCCAGGTTTGCTGGGAATATATTGTCTGAATGGAACACGGCCACAAAATGTAAGCAGTTGCTCATCCACAGTAACATTTTCACAAGGAACAAAGGTGTCACTTAGAGTTGCTTCCCAGATATCAAAAATGTGTCTGATTGGAGCAAGCTTATCCACGCCTCGTTGTTCACGTCTGTTGGTTGCATCATCAAATCTGAGATCACAAGAAATTTGCTCAAAATGGTTACGGGCCATATTTTTGCCGAAAACAGAATGACCATCTTCAAGGTTCCACAACTGAACTATGGATGCATTTCGTGACTTGTACACGCCTGAGAGGATCAGAAGTCCAAGAAAACGTTGAAATTCTCCATCTGTCAAATCTTTCCAGGTGTCGTCATAAATGTGTCTTCCTTGTTTGCTCGTCCACATCATGATTTCATTCAATAAGTTCTTCCTCATGAACAAGTAGAATGCTGTGAGAGGGCCGTCAACATTTCGTACAGCATACCTTGTAGGACCTTGTTGTACGGGCATGACATTAGCTCTGGCGTATCATCCAGAAGCTTGCTTTATAGGTTTCCTGTTCCATGATGTGGCATCCTTAGATACATAGGCTTCAATGGCAACATATGTGCTTATAGTTGATGACCTCTTAGCTCCTCTATGACCACAACTAAGATTCCTCACAGATGATACTGACACCGAGGACTCCTGCCTTCTTCCCCGTCCTGCAAAGCCTTGACCTTTGCCTCGACCTGTAACTTAACTCTTTGCTGCAGGCGATGTTACCGGCTCAACATCAGTCTCACATTCACTTGGCGACCAACTGCTGTCGCCATCTGAATCATGACTCTCATCATCAGATTTATCGGCCGAACTTGGCTGATATGCTTCTTCGCTTGCTGAATATGCTGCATCATCAGACGACTCAGAGCCGTCACTGTCAGCATCTTGTTGCAATATTTCTCTTACTTGGGCAGCTGAACACTTTCATTTTGACATCATAAACAATAACCTAAAATAAATAAACAAAGATAAAGTTGAATAAAACGCAAAGCAGTTTTACGATAGGTATACAATAATTGTGATGAACAAGCTGAAAACCTTTAGATTTCATCAGAAATAATGAGAGAACGTATGATATCAATTATAGAAAATGTGTAATTTTCATAAAATAAGAGTACAAAAAATAAATGATACATAATTAATGATAAATACCTTTGTCAGATCAAAAAATTCACAAAACCACAAATCGTATCACGATCCAAACCGGATGTAAGCAACTGGGGTCAAAAATGACCCCACTGGTACTCTGTGCTGCAATTCATCACTAGCATCACCTAGCGGATGAAAATTATTCCTCTCATGGTGCAATATAAAGAGAATATTGACATGTGAAAAGTCATAAAAAGATTGCATTCTTGAACAACTAGTTTCTGAGATACGCGTTGTGAAACTTGCAATGGGGTCAGTTTTTACCCCATCGGTATTCCCAGGGTTAAGCTGCTGAAATGCAGCAGATGTGGATTGTGTTGAAAAGAGGAGATAACCTAAACAGGTCTATACTATTGTCGGAGTAAGGCTGCAGTTAGGCCATAGAGAAATATGCTTACTCCACTAATGTGAGTATGTTGAATTAACAATTTTTCTTCACAAATAAATGTCTTTCATAATGTATAACACATTCTTCAGAACGTGGGTCTCAGACTTAATGGAGCTACGGTATTTGTTTCTTAACCAACTTGCTCCAATAGTTGCATCAATGACACATATTGAAAATATTTTTTCTGCTTTTTTAAAAAAAATAAAGAACATTATCTTAGAACTTCAACTAAGTCAGGCTTATATTTAAATGGAAAAATCCCAACGCCAGTTTCAGCGCTGCCACGTTTCACGATAAGTTCGTTTCATCAGGGGTTATGCACTGACTTCCAAGTTGTCGATATTGGCTGGGGAGAGAAACAAAATATTCTCATCTCAATAACAGGTAATTCAAAAATGCTTTTAAGAAGACCATAAAAACATTGCAGTTATCCGCACCGACAAAATTAACTATTCAAGACTATCTGCTGCTTACCGCCAACGATCCCATCACAATGGCGATTCAAACCAACAGGGGAAATAAACGCCGCGCATGCGGCTAAAGCTCCTGAGGAAATCCTTTTATGTCGTTGAATGAAAAACGAAGAAGCCAATTGAATAAAGCTAGTTAGACACATAAGCTCCAATCAATCTGGGAGTTAAGACCCCCTGGGGAAACTGTTTGTAAATTAAAGATCCATCACTGCTCTTGGTAAATTAAAGTCTGATCCAAGGATTTTCTCCCCATGCTTCGTGAAACTTGGTCCACACAAAAACAGCGTAGATCTAAAAAAGAATGATTGTGTGCTAAACAGTGTTCTACAATCGGTGCTGTCAAAACTTTACACCGAAGCCTGCTGCGATGTTCAGCTAATCTAACTTTCAGGGTACGTAATGTTTTTCCGATGTAAATAAGATTGCAAGGGCACAATATGGCATAAATCACTCGTGTAGAAGCACAATTAGTGGAATGCTGTAAAACATAACTTTTGCCATGATACTCAAACGAAGAGATCTCCCAGTTCACCTCACAACGAGAACAATGACCACAGCGTGTATGGCCCTTTGATCTGGCCACAATCGGTTCATTTACAGGCTGTATTAGTGCAGGACTAAAAATTTCTTTGAAATTACGATGCCAAGTCCAAACACATCTGATAGATTTTTCTTTTAATGCCGGGATGCTGTGTATCACATTCATATGTTGTTTTATACTTTTGATAATGTCTTGGCTGTATGGCGAGAAAGAAGTCACCAAATTAATAGAAGTATCATCAGAAACCACTGATTTGGGAACCAATAAAGACTCACGATGGTTATACCGGGCCCGTTTATAGGCTCGATCAATAACATGTTTAGGGTACCCCCTGTCTGATAATTTAATTTTCAAAAGATGTGCTTGTGCTTTAAAGTCCTGTAAATTTGTACAGTTCCTCCGATATCTGAGGAATTGGGGAAAAGGGAGACCATCCTTTAACCGGCGTGGATGCAAACTATCATAATGCAGCAAGGCGTTATGATCGGTGGGTTTATTAAACACGTTGGTCACCCAGCCCCCTTCCTTCTTAGTGATCTCTACATCTAGAAACAAAATTTTCTCTTGACTATAGGTACTGGTAAATTGAATTGTAGTTTCTCATGTATTCAGCCAATGTACAAATTCTTTTAACATCAGTAAAGTGCCTGACCAGATGACAAAAATGTCATCTATGTATCGGCACCAGAGCTGAACACAATGATGAAAAGAAGAGCGTAGTAACCATTCTGCTTCAAAAGCAGCCATATAGATGTTAGCCACCGAGGGGGCACAAGTAGCACCCATCGCTACTCCCATCTTTTGATGGTAAAGCTGGTCATTAAACTGTAAAAAATTATGAAACAATACAAGTTCTGCCAAATGATCCAAAAACTGCAATTGTTGAGAGGTCATGTCTGGGCGAGTTTTTAAAACCGACATCACTTCTGTATGCGCTTGTGCTTGAGGGATGTTGGTATATAGGGCACTGACGTCTAGGGTAACAAGCCAGAGATCAGGTTCAGAACTGCGACAATTAGTCGCTTCCAAAAGCTGTAAAAAATGCATAGTGTCCCTAACATAAGAAGGGATGCGTGAGACTAAAGGGCGTAAAAACGAGTCCAAATAGATGGACAGTGGTTCCAAAAGGGATCCTCTCGTTGAAACGATGGGCCGGCCTGGTGGATGAAATAAATCTTTATGCACTTTTGGTACCAGATAAAATTGTGCCACCATCGGATCAACTGGATTCAAAAACCGCCATTCTTTTAACGATAACAATTTGGTCTTCAACGCCTCTGAAGTTAAGGACTTAATCCGACCTTGTAGCGATTTAGTGGGGTCTGTACCCATAAGAGTATATACCTTGATGTCATTTAGTTGTCTCTGTGCTTCCTGAAAATAGCTTGTCGTGGTCATGATGACAATCGCCCCTCCCTTATCAGCTCGTCGTACCACCAATTCTCTACGGGACATCTATCAGATGTGTTTGGACTCGGCATCGTAATTTCAAAGAAATTTTTAGTCCTGCACTAATACAGCCTGTAAATGAACCGATTGTGGCCAGATCAAAGGGCCATACACGCTGTGGTCATTGTTCTCTTTGTGAGGTGAACTGGGAGATCTCTTCGTTTGAGTATCATGGCAAAAGTTATGTTTTACAGCATTCCACTAATTGTGCTTCTACACGAGTGATTTATGCCATATTGTGCCCTTGCAATCTTATTTACATCAGAAAAACATTACATACCCTGAAAGTTAGATTAGCTGAACATCGCAGCAGGCTTCGGTGTAAAGTTTTGACAGCACTGATTGTAGAACACTGTTTAGCACACAATCATTCTTTTTTAGATCTACGCTGTTTTTGTGTGGACCAAGTTTCACGAAGCATGGGGAGAAAATCCTTGGATCAGACTTTAATTTACCAAGAGCAGCGATGGATCTTTAATTTACAAACAGTTTCCCCAGGGGGTCTTAACTCCCAGATTGATTGGAGCTTATGTGTCTAACTAGCTTTATTCAATTGGCTTCTTCGTTTTTCATTCAACGACATAAAAGGATTTCCTCAGGAGCTTTAGCCGCATGCGCGGCGTTTATTTCCCCTGTTGGTTTGAATCGCCATTGTGATGGGATCGTTGGCGGTAAGCAGCAGATAGTCTTGAATAGTTAATTTTGTCGGTGCGGATAACTGCAATGTTTTTATGATCTTCTTAAAAGCATTTTTGAATTACCTGTTATTGAGATGAGAATATTTTGTTTCTCTCCCCAGCCAATATCGACAACTTGGAAGTCAGTGCATAACCCCTGATGAAACGAACTTATCGTGAAACGTGGCAGCGCTGAAACTGGCGTTGGGATTTTTCCATTTAAATATAAGCCTGACTTAGTTGAAGTTCTAAGATAATGTTCTTTATTTTTTAAAAAAAAGCAGAAAAAATATTTTCAATATGGGTCATTGATGCAACTATTGGAGCAAGTTGGTTAAGAAACAAATACCTTAGCTCCATTAAGTCTGAGACCAACGTTCTGAAGAATGTGTTATACATTATGAAAGACATTTATTTGGGAAGAAAAATTGTTAATTCAACATACTCACATTAGTGGAGTAAGCATATTTCTCTATGGCCGAAAAGAGGAGATGGCACTGTCATCCATACTGGTGTGGTCTACAGGCCTCCAACTCAAACCAAATAAATGGATAGTGAATTGATTGTTGATATTGCAAAGATAGCCATGAAGGGGGAAGTGATCATATTTGGTGACTTTAATCTACCCGATATGGATTGGAGTGTTCTTCTGCAAATCTGGAAGGAAGTAAAAAAATTGTGGATGCCTTCCAAGATGCATTATTTAAACAATTGATGATGGAACCGACCAGGGAGAACTCGATGCTGGATTTAGTGCTCACCAATGGAGATAGCGTGACAAATATCCAGGTTGGTGCCCATGTGAGCAGCAGCGATCATCACACGGTGTGGTTTAAGATAAAAGCCAAGGTAGAATCCAATCACAGCAAGCTCAAAGTCCTCGTCTTCAAAAACGCTGAGCAGTTAAATGGCCAAGTACCTGAAGGAGGATTTGGCAGGGTGGGAGGGGATTAGGGAAGCAGAATTGCAAAGGTCTAAACTAAAGGAGGCAATAAAAGGGGCAACAGATGCATACATAAGGAAAGTAAATAAAAACAAGAGGAAAATGAAACTTATTTGGTTCTCCAAAGAAGTGGCTGCACAAATAAAGGCAAAAAACATGGCTTTCACAAAATTCAAAATCTCGCAAACAGAGGAACACAAAAAAGAGTACAAGATCAAACTAAAAGAGACAAAAAGAGAAATAAGGATAGCAAAATCAAAGGCAGAAGAAAATATGGCTAAAGATGTGAAGTGTGGCGACAAGACTTTTTTCAGGTATATTCGGGAGAGGAGGAGAATCAGAGGTAGAATTGCAGGACTCAAAAGTGCTGGGAATAGATTCATGGTAAGTGACATTGAAAAAGAGAAAATGCTAAACAAATACTTCTATTTAACTAAAGAAAATCCTGGAGAAGGACCACCTGTGAATGACGAATATACAAATGGGAATGGATAAGATACCACACCATTCACAAAAGATGATGTGTTAGAAAAACTTGTAAAACTGAAAGTGGACAAGGCTATGTGACCAGATGGGATACATCCCAGGACCCTGAAAGAGCTCAGAGAGGTTCTTGCAGGGCCATTAAATGATGTTTTTAATAGATCTTTGGAGAGAGGAGAAGTTCCACAGTACTGGAGAAGGGCTGATATGGTACCTCTTCACAAAAGTGATAGTTGGAAAGAAGTGACAAATTACAGGCCAGTAAGCCTTACCTTGGTGGTGGGAAAAGTAATGGAGCAAATAGTGGACTTCCTCAAAAACAACAAGTTGCATGATCCAAAGCAACATGGTTTTACAAAACAACGATCTTGCCAAACAAATCTGACTGAGTTCTTTGACTGGGTGACCAGAGAACTAGATCAAGGGCATGCAATGGATTTCAGCAAAGCCTTTGATACTGTTCCTCATAGGACGCTTATCAATAAACTCAACAGCTTGGGGATGGATACCAAGGGTGGTGAACTGGATCAGAAATTGGTTGACTGACAGACGACGGAAGGTGATAGTAAATGGAACTCACTCAGATGAAAGGAAGGTGATTAGCAGTGTGCCCTAGGGTTAGGTCCTAGGACCAGTACTGTTCAATATATTTGTGAGTGATATTGCTGAAGGACTGAATGGAAAAGTCTGTCTTTTTGCAGATGACACAAAAATTTGCTACAGAGTGGACTTCCCTGAGGAGGTAGAGAACATGAGGAAAAATTTACAAAAGCTGGAAGAATGGTCTAATGCTTGGCAGTTAAGATTTATTGTGAAGAAGTGCAGTGTCATGCACTTGGGAAGCAGAAATCCAAGGAAATTGTATGCAACAGGGGGCGAGAATTTGGTGTGTACGGACCAGGAGAAGGACCTCGGAGTGATTGTTTCTGAGGATCTCACTGCGGCAAAACAGTGTGACAAGGCAGTGGCAAAAGACAGAAGGATTCTGGGTTGCATATACAGAGGAATTACCAGCAGAAACAAAGAGGTACTAATGTCACTGTACAAGTCGCTGGTGTGGCCTCACTTGGAATATTGTGTTCAGTTTTCAAGACAATATCTCGCAAAGGATATAAAAAGGCTGGAAGAATTTCAGAGGAAGGTGACCAAAATGATTTGGAGCCTGCATCAGAAGACTTATGAGAAGAGACTTGAAGACCTAAATATGTACACTCTGGAGGAGAGGAGGGACAAGGGTGATATAAGTCAGACCTTTAAATACTTAAAAAGTATTAATGAACAAACAAACTTCTTTCAAAGACTAGGAAGCTGTAAAACTAGAGGGCCTAAACATAACTATCTCTTATAGCTGAACAAATAGGGTGACTTCCACGGAGCATTGGGCACAGAGCAGCAGGTGCACCTACTCTTGCCGCCTTGCTGGGCAGACTAGATGGACCATACTGATCTTTATCTGCCATTATATACTATATTACTATGTTTCTCCAGTCCTCTGGCACCAAAGAGGCATTAAAAAGGTCAGACAGTGAAGCCACTAGTACGTTCCCAAGTTCTCTCAGTATTCTTGAATGTATCCCATCCGGGTCCATGACTTTGTCTACTTTTAGTTTAGCTAGTTCCTCACGAACGCAGTCTTCTGAAAATCGTTCAAGATTCCAGTCACTTCTGTTCCTTTTTGTGGGTGCTTTCTGAGGTCCTGCTACTGGCCCTTCATCTGTGAACACAGAACAGAAATATTTGTTAAGCAATTCTGTTGTATTCTCATCTGCAAATTTCTTCCCTGAACCCTCAAATCTGACAATACCACTTTTGCCCTTCCTCCTCTCACTAAGATATCTGAAAAATGTCCTATCCCTGCATTTTATTGTATTGGCTATTTCTTCTTCTTTTTGTATCTTTGCTTTCCTAACTACTTTGCTAGCTTCTCTAATTTTTTCCAAATATAGATGCCTGTCTTCCTCTCTCTGTGATCTCTTGTATTTCATGAAGGTCTCTCTCTGTTTCTTCACCTTTTCAGCTACTTCTTTTGAGAACCATAGCAGCCTCCTTTTACATTTATTTATCTTTCTAACAAAAGGTTTGTTGCCCTTAAAATATCCCCTTTTAGTTTTGCCCACTGTTTTTCTACATCCCCCAGCTGTTCCCATCCCACTAAGGACTCTTTGAGGTATGGTCTCATCTTGGCAAAATTAGTTTTCCTAAAGTCTAAGATGCTCACTTTTGAATGGATTTTATCAGTTCTAGTCCTAATACTGAACCATACCAACTGGTGATCACTGAATGTGAGGTGATCTCCCATGAATCTCACTCCTAAACTTGGGTATGTGGAGTATGATCTCAGTTTCTCAAATTTACTGCTAAAGCTCATCGTAGGATTTGCATCATGCCAAGAGAACCTCCTTCTGAAGTTCATAAAATGTAACATGTATAAGTCATTTATCACAATGTGCTTGAAAATTCTTCTTAATCAAACCTGTGGCACCTAACATAATGCAAAATAGCTCAGTATCTTTTTGCCACATTTTCTTTGGGGGTATGTTTGCTAAACCAGAATAAAGTCACCGGAGATAAGGACAGCATTAAGTTGCCTGAAGCCATATAAGGCAGTGGGCGGGTAGGGGGTGTGCCAGCATTAGGGTGCCTTGGGCCATTTAACATTAGCTAACAGGACCAAATGCGGTAAGGTGATAAGATGTCCTAAGGAGAGACAAGGAGTCTTAAGATGTGATAAGGCGCCTTAACAGGAGATAAGGTGTTTTAAGATGTGATAAGGTGCCCTAACAGGAGATAAGGCATTTTAAGATGTGATAAGGTGTCTTAACATGAGATAAAGCGTTTTAAAATGTGATAAGGCATCCTAAGGAGAGACAAAGTGCCCTAAAGTAGAAAGCATGCACCTTAAGGCAGGAAAATGGCTATAACCCTAATGCTGGATAGAGCACCAAGGAATGTCAATGTAAAGGTGATGGAAGGAAGGAAGGACAGGTGGAAATTGATGGACCTGCCATGTCGGTGAGCATCCTATGTGGCAGCCAGTAAAGCGGACGAGCATGTGGGAGGCAGTCGTACTGATGCACAGGGCGGTGCCAGTGTAAAGTGCTGCAATGACAGTGTGTGGCATAGGATGGGGAAGACGTTTCCCACAGCAGAGGCAGAAGCAGCAGGATGTTTGCAGTGACAGGAGGTCAGATTAGTAGCGGTTACATGCAGATCAGGTACAGGAGAGACAAGCATGAAGAGCCGTAATGCGGAAAAGAGTTCCTGTCTAGGTCATGGAGTAGCAGCCTGCACAAGAAGACAGGACTGCACACAACCAGAGAGCAGGCAGGAATTGAACTCCTGTCCCCTGCTTTTGGAAATATTGCACTAACCAGTAGGCTACACCTCCATACCTTATTGCACCACAATGGCTGGATACAAAGAGACTGCAGGTCACTGCCTAAAACGTCTGCTGTGTTTGCTGGCATAGGGTAGCCCCACCAGTACCTATGATGCAATGCACAGCTGATCCCCAAATGGAGAATGCACATATCCATCACTTCAGCTCAGTAAAATGCACTGACAGTGTGTGATATGTCCGCCAGGGTGCTCGGATACTGAGCAGTTTCTGCAGTCATCCTGAATGTGAGGATGGGCACCCAGCATCAGCTCCCCAGTACCTGCAATGCTAGCAATGGTCTTTGCTACCTATGCTGCATATCTCTATTGCTGCTAATGTATGGCACCTATTGTCTGCAGTGTGATATACTAGTCACATTGTGTCCTGCAGCAGGGCTTAACCTAGAACAGTGAGTGTCAATACCCAGTATTACAATGCTGATACCATGTCTGCCAGCTAGCAAAGGGGAGAGTTGGGTGTCTAGACCTGCATGGGGTTGCTGCTAGGGTTTTGCTGGTCCTACCAGTACTACTGGGAATAGACCTGGACTGCTTCATGTCCCTACAGTAAGTCTAACATTCACACACAGCAAGCACAGACTGCACCTGCTGCCACCATTGTATTTAACAAGCATGCACATATCAACTGCAGACAGTCCGCTGGTCAGTACCCATTGCCTGTGCATAGAACAACCATGGGCCCCCAAAACAGAAAGTGCACCCACATCATTAGAACTAAACTCTGTATAGAACTATGTGAATACATAGCCGTGTCTTGGTCAGGGTGAGAATGCCTTCTCAGCAGGAGATGCTGTGGCCACCTGGTCCATGCACTACAACATCCCAGCCATTGCCCTACCTCTGATGCAGACACATCCTGGCTAATCCATCCTGTTTCAGCCCATACCCATAATGCTTTTCTCCTCAACATGCACATTTGCAGGCTAACGCTGAAACAACTTAGGCACTGTGAGGCTCAGTGAGGTGTAGAAAGCCACAAAACAATGGATAGACATACACACACACACACACACACACACACATTGATGCATTATGCAAAAATGGGGATGGTTGGCATTTCTGCCTGCCACTCTGGTCCCAATCTTAGCTCAGGCATTGTTAAGGTGTACTCATTGTGCAGGAGCTAGTAGTGCGCTCTGATGTTAACTGCCGCTCAGTGTGCCGGTGCTGTCAGCCTGACTCTCCATCCAGCTAAGGATAGTGGAGCCTGTCTGTGTGAGTGTTTGTACCCTTGTTAGCTGATTCATTGGGAGTTGCACATGTTGGTGTTGTACCTGCACTGTGGGATAAAATTTAGCTACAAGGGCATGCACTGCCTAATCTACAGCTAGTACCCAAACCTGTGACCCACCACTCATATAACCACCAACTGTGCGTAGTCCCTGAGGATGACATGCTTCTCATCGGATGTACCTTGGCACTTGTTGCACTGTGAATGTTGCACTGGAACAGGGCATGGCTTTGATCTGCTGCAGGAAGGTGCCTCTGCCCCTCCGCCAACACCCCCCACACCATGCTGACGTGCCCATGTGCTGTCAGTGTTGGTGGTGCACAGTCCCAGGCCAGCCAACATGTGGTTTGCTGGGTTTCTAGGGCTCAGGGTCTGGAGGGAGGGGCAGAGGCATACATTGACAGCCACACATCTCCCCCACAACCATCTGCCTCTTCGGGGATGCCATCATCACCTGCCATGTTATGTCTCTTCAACCTGGGGAAGAGACGGCTGAGGGGTGTTATGTTAGGGGTCTATAAAAGATTGCCAGGAGTGGATTGGGTAAACGTAGGTTAATTGTTTATGCTATCAAAATGTAGTAGGACTAGGGGACATGCAATGCGACTATAGTGTAAGCCATTGAGGACTACTGGGAGTGAATGGTTTCTCAGTCAACGCGTATTCAAACTCTGGAATTCATTTTCGGAGTTTGTTGTAAAGGCTGTTAGTGTAGCTGGGTTTCAGGAATGTTTGGACAGGTTCCTGGGGAACAGTCCATAAACCATTACTAATGAAGGGCCCAGAATATCACCTGCTTGCCCAATGCATATACTGTGGATCCTGTGTGTCTCTTGGGGACACTGCTAGGTACTTGCGATCTGGATTGGTGACTATTGGACACAGGATACTGGGCATGATGTACCTTGGTCTGACACAGTCTGGTATATTTTCAAGTCCTATGTTCTTATGTGCCACCTAGGCACCAGTGACCCCCACTATGTGACCCACGTGCACCCTCCTTTGCCCCATTTGCACCATCAACATAGTGCCCTTTCATACTTGGGCACTATGCTGTTGCTGCTAATGGAGCACTACTATCCCTTTCTTGGGCTCCCCTGTCTGTGCATCACATTACAGATGTTTAAATAGGCTCTCTCTCCTCAAAAAACACCATTTCCATGAGGTTTTGATATGCATTTGGGTTCCTGCCATTAAGGTGCCATCGTTAAGGGAGCAAGTTTGTTCCTGCCCACTTCCCACCCATTGACCTCCACTTTCCGCCTACTCTCTGCCCACAGGGCATTTACGATGCTGGTACAGTTAGTGCACACTATTAGCGTGTGCTAACGGCGCACGTGCTTATTAGTGCACGCCTTACGGCACACTTGCTCCTTTTGCGCGGTTTAGTAAACATACCCCTTGGTATTTGATTGCATTTCTTGGTACTTGAACATCTTCTCCCTCTCAACACAATTCACAGAATAGTTGCTTGGGACAGTCACCTCTATAATCAAGGCCATTCTGGTATTCTTCTCCTTTACCACTATATCTGGCTTCCTGAGCATCTTGCTTTTTATCAGTCAGAATGGGAGGATCCCAGGTGATCATAACCTTTTCATTCTCTGTAATTCTCTTAGCATCATAATCCCAGTGCTTTTCAGGCACAGTTATATTGTAGTGTTTCCAATGGAAACTTCATAGCCAGCTATGACATAAGTCACTGTTTCCAGCTCTTTCTTACAGAACTGACATGTCTGTTTTGTATTTTTTTTAGTGTTCACTGTAAAGCACCATGTGCATACGTGCCACTCATAGCTAGTTTAAGCAATTTTCCAA
This sequence comes from Ichthyophis bannanicus, assembly GCA_033557465.1. NCBI lineage: Eukaryota > Metazoa > Chordata > Amphibia > Gymnophiona > Ichthyophiidae > Ichthyophis > Ichthyophis bannanicus. Next base: position 1,569,758,503 of record CM066031.1, on the reverse strand, counting down.
TAGTCCATTTCCATGCATATACTCCTTTTTTATGATGAAATGCCTTTGCAAGTTGATCTCGTAAGTACAATAATTAACTTTTAAACATGAAACACACTAGATCTAAAATGCATATTACATTAAATTTTGCATTTTTCACAATTTTATGAAAAAGAGGCACATCTAGACTTCTGAAATAAGTGCAACTGCAAATATTTATTTAGATTTTATAACAACTTTTTTTCAGTAACTTTCTGTTGCGTTACTATATACTCACTGGAGTGCCATCACAATATAAATCAGTTTTCTTATAGAAGTCATGTGAAACCATATTGTAGGAGGCTGGTACTATAAAGGGTTGAATGGTCTGGAGGAAAAGAAAGGCCAAGCCTAATCTACAGAATTTGTAAAGTACATTATTTGTTTTCAGTTTCACATTTAACTTGGCTACTTTTGTACCTATGGGTTCTGTTACACTACAAAACTCAAAAGATCCTGAATCAAAACAAATGCATTCATTATAGCTTATTTTCTCCAAATTAAAATTGATTCCAAACTATCTTCTCATTGAGTATAACATTCCCATACCAAGGTAATTAGGACTCTAGGGACTTATTAAATATATTTTCTTTGTGGTGACAGGATAGAACTTAAAAAAAATTGTGGGCATTAATAAGAAATATTGAAATGGAGTACTCTTTCAAAAAGAAAGAAAAATAGAAAAACACCTTCTATATTCAATATGACAAGCTTACCACAACTCTCTCTATTCACAGTGACATATACCAAACTCTGTCAGTAAGCATGCTCAATTTCATATATTTCATGAAGGCCTCTCTCTTTTTCTTCACCTTTTCAGCTACTTCTTTTGAGAGCCATAGCAACCTCCTTTTACATTTATTTACCTTTCTAATAAAAAGGTTTGTTGCCCTTAAAATAACCCCTTTCAATTTTGTCCACTGTTTTTCTTCACTCTGATCACAATACAGTCCCCTCCAATTATTTTCTTTCCTACACAGCCCCTCCTTTTGCCACAGTAATAAATGGCCCTCACTGTTTTCTCAGTCATGCACTGCTCCCTATATTCCTCTTTTCTGTGTGGTCTTCATAGTTACTTTACCAACTGATTGGCAGACAAGGGAGACACCAATCCTATGAGCCTTTTTCTCAATCTTTATTCTGAAGCTCATAGATTTGTAAGTATCAGGATTCTCTTGGTGGAGACTGGCAAAAGTCAGGATGCTCTTGGTACCTGACACTTTCCCACCACTCCTTTCTCAAATAAATGAGTCCAGGCCAGAAACTGTGATCTGAACCATGAATTTACTTAAACTTTAGGGTAACTAAAAGAAATTCAACAATAACAACATTTTGGCAGAACAATGAACAAGAATTATGTTACATGCAGACTACTTTTTCTTCTCTCCAATCAGCAAAATATTTCCAGTACATTCCTTACTTCTCCCCTCTGGTGAGGTGATTTCTCTTTACCCCAATCTTTCCGCTTGCTCTGTGTTGTAGTATAAGCATCCACCTTCTTCTCCACTGCTTTTCCCTTTAATGCATTAATCTGGTGCTTCACCTCTAGCACACTATCAGTTTAGCACCTGATTCCCAGCCACTTATGGACTTTGATCTGTCTAATATAACTTCTTTAAATTTAGAATTTAGCTTGTTATTTATTTATATATTGTTCTTTCTTTCTATATTTCTATATTTTCAGTGTGTTCTATCTTCTGTCTGTCCTTTACGTAGCTCCTGCTCTCTGCAGTGCTATGTCTCCCTTCATAACACTTTACTTTAGTATCCACCCAGCCCTAACTTAAGATTCTTTCATAGTCTTCCTCTGCTCATTGACACAATTTCTCAGGTGCTCCTGAAGCCACCAGGACCTCTCTCCTCTCTACCTGTATCTCCTCCAATTTGCATTCTCTTCTCTTCTCCCGCTCCTATGGCTCCACATGTTAACTCTCCCTAATATTTTCCCCTCTTTCCAACAACTTCATGGTATGACTTCGCATTATCCAATCCTTACTGTCCCCCCTTTTCCTGCCCTTTTTTATTCAACGTTATCATCTGCCCTTGACCTTCACCATTTCCTTCCTCTCATTCAGCCATCTCCATTCTCACTGAGGGAAGCTCACCCTCGCTTCAATTGTGCCTCCTGTTCTTTTCTCCGTTCTCTCCTGATCTTTTTCCTCTCATCTAGAGATATTAATCCTAACCCTGGTCCCCTCCGACCTTTTTCACACTCCCAAGGCAGATGTATATGTAAACTCTCAAATCTGGTTCATATCCCTCTCCTTCCTCCCTCTTCTCTCCCTTTTTCATACAACTTATGGAATGTACATTCTGTCTCAATTAAACTTGCCTTCATTCATAGCCACTTTATTCCTAACACTGTGCATCTCACGGCTCTTAGTGAAACTTGGCTTCTCTCTGCCCTTTAGTTTATTTATTTATTTAAAAGGATTTAATATACCGCTTTATCCTTAAATCAAAGCGGTTAGCACATCAAACAAATCATGAGGCGGTGTGCGTGGGTGCATACATGCAGTGGATACATCAACATAGGTGGTGTAAGAGTAAAATGTGAATGATTAAGCTAAGCTCACCACAAGATGTACGAAGGCAACTACCAAAAGAGCTTTTTCAATTTATGCTCCGACAGCCTGGAATGACCTTCCCACTGGTATTCGATCCATATCCAGCCTCATCTCCTTCAGAAAGGCAATAAAACACCATCTCTTTCTAATTCACTATTCTGAAACAAATCCCGAAGAACATAAATCATTCGCACTCACCTCACACCTTAACTGCCTTAACACCCAATATGAGAATGGTTAGGTGCTCCCCCCCTTTAGCTCTATCCATTCTCCCACCTGACCTATATATGATTACCGTAGACCTCAATTACTAGAATATTTAACTCTATGTAAATACTTTGTAGATATCATGTGAATAGTTCCCCTGTTATCCCTTTTTTTGAGTATTCCTTGTTCCATGTAAGCACATTGTGATATTAATGCATTGTTGCACTGTTCAGTTTTAATGTAAACCACGCTGATTTCAATAGCGCGGTATATAAAAAATAAAAATAAAATAAATAATAAAATAAATATACATTGTGAGCTAAGTACAGGGGCTATATACAAGAAGCAGGGGGGATGCAGGGGTCATTCATAGATGGGAGTAGGCTGGTAGCTGGGTCATGTGAGTTCCTTATAGTGTTCTATGAAGAGTGTAGTTTTGAGCAGCTTCCTGAAGTCCTTGAGGTCAATGGTTGATCTCAGATCATCAGAAAGCGAGTTCCATAGGGTGGTTGCCTCCAGGGATAGTGCTCTTCTTGAGGTGTCTTGTCTTGTTCTGGCAAATTCTTTGGGTGTGGTGATGGTGTCTGAGGTTCCTCTTCTTCTGGGTCTGGTGTCTTGGTCAGCTTTGATGAGGGGTTGCAGACAATTTGCTGAGAGGTTCTGTTTTATTTTGAATATGTTTGGGAGCTGATTGGGAGCCAGTGGAAGTGGTTGAGAATGGGGGTAATGTGGTCGTGTCTTGAGGCACCCCTTATTATGTGGGCAGCAGTGTTTTGTGCCATTTGTAAAGGCCGGAGTGCTTGTTTTGAGAGCCCAAGGTAAACGGGGTTGCAGTAGTCTAATGTGGGAGTGATGAGAGCTTGAAAGACTGTTCGGAAATTATCCTGTGAGAGGACAGGTTTGAGGCGCCTGATGGTTCTCATTTTGAGGTATGCGTTCCTTGTGGTTCTGGCAATGTGAGACTGTAGGTTCAGGTCTTTGTCGAGAGTCATTCCGAGGAATTTTACTTCGAGCTTTATTGGTATTGCGATGTCATTCATTTTGATGGTGGTGTGGGGGAGAAGGTGGAATTTCTGTTAATGAGTAGTGCTTCTGTTTTGTTGTAGTTTATGGACAAGTTGCTTTCCTGGAGCCAGCTTGTCATTTGCTGATGACAATTGGCTAGATTACAGTAGTCTGGGCTGTCAATGTTGATGGGGGTGAATATCATGATTTCCTCTGCTTAAATGGTGTATTGTATTTTGTGGTTCTTGATGATAGAGCAGATGGGTTGTATGTACAGGTTAAATAGTAGGTCCAAGAGTGAAGAGCCTTGCAGGATGCCATGGGTGGCTCTCAGAGGCCAGGATGTATCTGAGCCACATTTGACTTGGAGCTGTCTGTCGGTGAGGTATGATGTGAACTAGTTCAAGGTGGTGCCGTGTAGGCCAACTTCCTGTAGTCTTGATAGCAGGGTTGTGTGGTTGACAGTGTCAAATGCTGAGGAGATGTCTATGAAGATCGTGAGGATGCCCTTCTTACTGTTGTCGATAATCTGGATCAGCTTGTCGAAGAGATGTATCAGTAGAGTTTTGACCAAACAAAACAAGGAGCACCGTTCTTGCAATTGACCACATGATGCACAATGAGCAAAAGGCACAAACCATCAGGATAAATTCAAAGTTCCTTTATTGAAGTAGTCCCCAATGCGTTTCAGCAAAATTTGCCTTCCTCAGGGGGTAACAGCTAAAACATCAAACATAAAAACTCATAACAATAACGGTTTGTGCCTCTTGCTCATTGTGCAATCAGTAGAGTTTTGACGCCATGGTTTGTTCGGAAGTCATGTTGATTAGGGTCTAGGGGGGCGTGGCTATCGATATGACATTGAAGTTGATGTTGGACCACCTTTTTGATGATCTTCGATATAAGGGGGAGGCTTGAGATAGGTCTTTAGGCAGCTGGGTCAGATTTGCTTAGAGGGGATTTTTTAGGGATTGGGCGTATTGTGGCTAGCTTCAGAGCACTAGGCATAATTCCTGTGGTGAGTTGTGAATCATTTTTGCGGATGATTTGGATCAGATCTTATTTTGCTGCTTTGATCCAGGTTACGGGGCATGGATCAGTAGGGGCGGTGCTGGTGTTGAGTGATGTGATGATGTTTGAGATTTGTTCTGTGGATGGGATGCTGAATTTGTCCCAGATTTGGTTGGGAGGAGGGGGCTTGTTGGTCTGCTCATGGTATTCTTGGGGGAGGAGGTGAATTTGGTCTTGAGGTAGTCTGTGAAGGTCTGTGGATCTATTTGCTGGACTTTCCCGGTGTCGGGTTTTTTAGTGAGGGTCTTTACTAATTCGAAGAGCTCTCTTGGTTTGTTTGCAGACTTCAGGATCAGGTTTGTGTGGTGCTTGTTGCTACTTATCTTCCTAAATACTTTGACCCATTGGTGGTGGTGGTGTTGGTGGTGGTGTTGGGTTTCGACTCTTTTCAGTCCTGCCAATATCAACCCTTCCTGCCTCCATGTAATTCATGTGCTTCATTTGAAGTCCACCCCGTCCGCCTATTTATTATACACTTTTCTCCAGTTAGCTGTCATTTGTCGACCACCCAACATGTTCAACTCTACCTTTCTCAAAGCCTTTGACTCCTGGCACTTTTTCTTTCTGGATGCATCTTCCTCTTCCCTTATTCTTGAAGGTTTTAATGGCCACTTTGATAACCTTTCTGACCCATATGCTTTAAAGCTGCTTTCCCTAACCTCCTCATTGAATCTGCAGTTGTGCTTTTCCACTCCTACTTACAAGCATGGCCACTGTCTTGACATTGTCTTCTTCTCCAACTGCTCACTCTCAAACCTTTCCACCTCAGTTCTTCCCTTATCAAACCATCACATGCTAATTTTCACCCTTAGCCACCCCCTATTCTGGTCTCGCCTGAACTCCACCAGCATGTATAGGAATCTTCACATTATCAATCCTTGAGCTCTTTCCACTTCTGTCTTATCACCTCTTTCCTCCACTATGTCATATGAGTTTGTTGATGAGGCAGTATCTTCCTGGAACACTATACTCTCCTCTGCTCTGGATGAACTTGTTCTTCCCATTCCACACCCTGTGAGGTGTACAGTACCTTAACTCTGGCAGTCCTCAACAACCTGCTACCTATGTTCCTGCTCAGCTGATGGACTTAAATCACGTATCCTTGCTGACTACCTACTTTTCAAATTCATGCTAGCCTCTTTTCAGTCAGCCATAGCACTTGTCAATCAAGAGTACTATGTCCATCTAACTAACTCTCTTGCCTTTGACCCTCGCTATCTCTTTGCTATCCTTAACTCTCTCCTCAAGATTCCTCCTCCCTCAGTCCCTCCTTCACTTTCTGCCCTTGGCTGATTAGTTCCATGACAAAGTCCAAAGGATTAGCTTTGAATTCTCCACAGGTTCACCTCTACCTCTACTTCTCCCTCCCCTCTTCAATCCCAAATCCTTCCCTCACCTTCTGTCACCCTTTCTTCCTTTTCTGTAATCACCGAGAAGGAAATTGCTAATTTTCTCTCCTCCTCCAAATTGGCTACCTGCCCCTCTGATCCTATTCCCACCCATCTACTAAACTCTATCTCTTCCACCATCATCCCTTCCATCTATCATATCCTTAACCTATTTCTTTCTATTACAACTGATCCTGTAGCCTTCAAGCATGCTCTTGTCACACCTCTTCTAAAAAAGCCCTCACTAGACCAGGGGTCTCAAACTCAAATTGCTTTGAGGGCCAAATGAGGACTTGTAAAGTAACCCGGGGGCCGCATAAGACATGTTGGCCTCATTTGCATAAGGGGCCTCATTTGCATAAATATTTGCATAATGTTACCATACACTAACTTTTAGTAAACATGCCTCTTAATGAGTGTATGGATAAAGAAAGACTAAAAGATTTCTACATTACTATAATCCAGTGCCAACTGCCAGGCACATTAGGAACTACTACAAACACTGCTCATTTAGAACCCATAGCAAACCCGCCATATCATAACAGCACTACCAGGACTCACAAAGCACCAGACCCTACCTATCAAAAGGCAACATTACAAATATTAAATCAATACATTTCAGAGAATAACAATACATGACCTACTGGTGAAAGAGAACAAGTAGCAATGTCAAATAGGAATTATATAAACAGAATACCTCAGCTCAGTTACACATGCAGAACATACACCATCACCAAACAAGGAATCACAATTTAGAAACAGGAAGACAATAATTAAACTGGGAACCCCAAAAGCCAAACTTGGAATGTACAACAACACTGTAGAAATAAAACTATAAATTAATTTCCTCTTGTACTAAACAAAGCGCAGACGTTAATGATGCATATTTCCCAGAGCTGACATATTCCAGTTAATAAATTCAAAATAAAGGGATATTTTTCTACCTTTTGTGCAGTTTTTTTTCAGTTGCAATTACTCCATCCACTTTCTTCTGGTTTCTTCGTGTCTTCTGCTAATTCTCCATCGTCCGCTGTCCATTTGTCCTTTCTTCTCTCTTCTAGTTTTTTTTCCATTCTCTCTCTACATCTGCTTTAACATACTAATCTTTCTCCTTTTGCTCTTTCCTCATTCCTATTTCATCCACTCAAATTTTACCCCTCCATCCTCAATCCCCACTTACTCTCCCAATACCTGGCCAATTGTAGATTTGTCTTCCCTCCTACACAAAATATTTTTCCCCTCTCCATTTCACTTTCCCAGCTCCATCCCATTCTAATCCTCCCCCAACAGCAGCTCCCTTCTAGTTCCAGCCCCACCCAGCATCCGCTCCCTTCTAGTCCCTGCATCAGCTCATTTCCAGTCCTAGCCCCCCCATCAGCCCATTTCCATTCCAAGCCCCCTCCCCATCAGCTATTTGCAGTTCAAGCCCCCCTTCCTCTCAGCCCATTTCCATTCCAAGCCCCCTCCCCATCAGCTATTTGCAGTTCAAGCCTCCCCTTCCACTCAGCCCATTTCCAGTCCTAGCAACCCCCCAACCCATTACCAGCCCTAACCCCCCCATCAGCCCACAGCACATTACTAGTCCTAACCCCATCAGCCAACCTCAAGTCCTAACCCCCATCAGCCCATTTCCAGTCCTAACCCCCCCATCAGCCCACAGCACATTACCAGTCCTAACCCCATCAGCACACCTCAAGTTCTAACCCCCATCAGCCCATTTCCAGTCCTAACCCCCCCCCCATCCGCACCTTACCAGTCCTAACCCCCCCATCAGCCCACAGCACCTTACCAGTCCTAACCCCATCAGCCTAGGGAAAATTAAAACTTAAAAAAAAAAAGCTGGCTGCCGCCGCGGCAAAATCGAATGTCCCGTGGGGCCCCCCCTGCCCGGCAGAGCCAGCCAGCCCTCCCTCCCTGCCTGCCTGCCTGCTTGCCTCAGTCCCTCTCCGCTTCAGCTTAGAACCGTGAAGGGAGAGTTCCTCCCTCGTGACTCTGTTAAGCCCGCTGGGGTTTATGGGAAATTTCCCATCTGCCCCGGTGAGCTTAACAAAGTCGCGAGGGAGAAGCTCTCCCTTCGTGGCTCTGAAAGCCGAAGCAGAGAGGGACTGAGGCAAGCAGGGAGGCAGGGCTGGCTAACATCGGGGAATTCCGGGGGCAGGGCAGACTGCCTCCTTCTCCTACCTGTCCGCGGAGAGCTGTGCACACTGGAACAAGCACAGGCCGCCTAACTGCAGCAGGGCAGGGAATGGATGAGGGCCCGTGGTGCTGTGTGGCGTTGGGCTGGCTGCTCAGACTGCTTCTGCCCCCTCCCTCCTTGGCTCCTTCCTGTCTCCTATTGATTGAGGGCAGACTCGTGACTAGGGTCATGTGTGAGAGGAGAAGAGGACTTTGTAGAGATTGCCGACTCGGCCGCGTGGTGTTACAAAATACAAAAATACAATCATCAGGTGAGAAAACCCACTTGAAAAAAGTTGTGGCGTGTTTGATACCCCGGCACTAGACCCTGTCTGTCCTTCCAGCTATTGGCCTATCTCTCTCCTCCCCTTTGCTTCAAAACTACTTGAATGAGCAGTTCACTGCTGCTGTCTTGACTTTCTTTCCTCTCAAGCTCTTCTGGATCCACTGCAGTCTTGCTTTTGCAAAATCTCATCCTTCTTGACATTTCAGCTGCATTTGACACTGTTGATCACCACATTCTCCTCAATACCCTGTCCTCACTTAGATTTCGTGGTTCTGTTCTGTCCTGATATTTTTCTTATCTCTGAAGTCCACACAAAAGAGCGGAGTGAAGTACAGCCACATCAATAGTTATTGCAAACACAAATATTTTTTTTTCAAATTAACTATGTGGTTCAAAGGACCCATTGCATTCCAAGGGAGATTTTAATACATAAAATGAAACATGTATAAAAAATGTTTTTAGACTAGCTATATAGTATTATTCTAAGGTTAAAAGATATATGGTATGTAAAACTAATGAAAGGTCAAGTATATGTAATAAAGGGTAAAATGAAATGTCTTAGAACAAAATAATAATATGTAGTATATCTTAAAAATAAGGGTTCTGGCATGTGGTTTCCTACCGGGGGGGGGGGGGGGGGTTTAACCGAAGCGGACTAAGGAGAGAAAAACACACATGTATTCCTTTTAAATAGCTCTAGCACGTCTTGCTACTAGCACAAACTAAAGGTGAAGCCTCTACTCATTATAAAATAGGCACTAAAAATTTAGTGCAATTCAGCATAAAGTTAGGAAGTAATGCAGTGACTAAAGTATAAAAAAGTATGATAGTAGCAAAAAAATGTCTATCGGTTCTGGAGATTTGGGAAAATAATCCTGTGTAACAATGAGAACTTTTTGCCTGATTAAAATTAAGACTACCAAACATAAAAAGGGAGGTACATAGCAAACAGAATAAAAAAGTATAAAACCTATAACTTTAAAAATAACTATGGTATTTGTATGTACAAAAAAGGAGGGAGAGGGAGAAGGGGAGGAAAGGGAAGGGGAGGGGAGAGAATAAAGGGGGGGAGAAAGGGCAAAAAGGGGGAAGGGGCAGGGGAAGGGGAAATAAAGAGGATAAGAGAAAAAACAATGAAAAACTTGTTATCCAAATATATCCAAAGAAAAACTTGGTACTCAATTTCCTTATTCAAGACTTTTGGAACAACTGTTCCCAATTCAAAAATATATTGCTGTTTTTCTCTTAACAAAATGTGGTCTAAGTCTCCTCCACAAGGAGATGGTTTTATTTTTTTGAGAACAAAAAATGTAGGTCTTTGAGTGAATGAGTGTCTTCTACAAGTGGTACTGTTATTACCTTTCTTTTAATGCAACTGATATGTACTTGTATACATATTTTAACTGCACGTATCATTTTACCGACATACAGTAGGCTGCATGGACACATATTGGATGCAATTCCGACATCGACAGTCCTGCCCTCTGTGCGTCCGGTTCTCACTGTATGCAGAGTTAGCTGGGGTTCTGATCCCACGGGGCATGTCTAGCCCCGCGGGATCAGAATCGTGACCAGGCCTGTACGTGCAGGCTGGGACCCTGATTCAGTCTGGCCTGCACGTACAGGCCTTGCCCGGCTAGCTCAGTCAGGGCATTCCAATGGAGCTTTGAAGCCATGGCATCCGGTTGCTATGGCACTGCAGCTCCATTGAAAAGCAGCGATCCCTGGCCGTCAGTCCCAAAAGCGCATTCCCCGCAGCCCGACCCCCGATCTGGCCACCCAAGGCCAGGGTCGGGCAGCAGGCAATGCTCCTGCTACTTCTGTGCCCCAGGCCCTCCATCCCTCACCGACTAGGGGAACTTATTCCACCTCCGAGGTGGAATAAGTTCCCCTTCAGGCCGCCGACCTCGGACGTACAGGGCCGACATTGGAATGCCCACCCTAACGCTGCCCCCGATCCACCCCTTTCCCGCCCCCATCTACCTTCTCCATATACAATGAGTGGGGAAGTCAGATGGGGTTGGGAAGCAGCCCGAATAGCAGGGGGACGTCCATCCCCACTATTCATGCCTCGGAATGACCCCGATTGAGAATTACAGTTGGATGTGTGTCATAAAGGATATCATTTTTTGGTGTCTAGATGTGTGAAAGTATATAAGGTCAATGCATTAGAACAGACAGAACATTTTCCACATTTTAAATGGCCTAAACATTTTGAAGAGTATCTACTGGGTAAATGTGAGGACACCAAAAGACCACCCAAGTGTTTCTTTCTGTTATAAGCAATAGTCAATTTCTGATCTTGAAATCACAGAAGAGTCTGCAGGATATGCTAGTGTTACCTATTTGAGATGACAGATATAAAAAGCTCACTATATCAATGTATTTGTTATTGATTTGTTGCTGCTTTTTTTCAAGAGATCTTGCCTACATGAGGAATGGGCCTTACAATATCCCTCTCAAATACATTCAAGAGAGTAGCCACATTCTGTGAATCTGCAAACCATATCTTTAGATTGTATGTCATATTCTGCCTTATCTGTGCAATGTCTACGTAGACATAGAAATTATGAAGTAGACAGATTTCTTTTGAGACTAGTGTTATGGAAACTGTCATATTGTAGTAATTTATTTTTGTCTGTTGGCTTTCTGAAAATAGTGGTGGTAAACCCATAGATGAACTTTTTGATAAGAATGTCCAAGAAAGCTATTTCATGGTTATCAAATTGCATTTGAAATCTCAAATTCACATCTCAGGTGTTCAACCAATCTAAAAAATGAAAAAGCATGAGCAGTATCTCCTCCCCACAAAAAGAAAATATCATTTATGTAACCTTTCCAAGTAATCACTTCATTGAGAAATGGGAAAGTAGAAAGATGGAACAGCTCAAATTCGGCTATGTACAGGTTGGCTATGTCAGGAGCCATAGCTGCCTCCATTGCAGTTCCTTTGATTTATTGGTAAAAGCATCCCTGAAAAATGAACTAATTTCAGGTTAAGGCTATGTGGACCATTTCAACAAGAAGTTCTGTTGGTGCTCAATAAGGATCAGTTCTGAGGTTCAGATATTTGCCTACGATCTCTATGGTGCCTTCCTGGGGAATGTTAGTATATAGAGGTTCGATGTCTAAGGTAATGAGGCAAAGATCGGATTTGTCTCCATCAAAGTGTTCAAAAGGTTAATGATGTCCACTGAATCACGTATACATGATGTTACCTGTGGAACAAAGGGATGCAAAAAGAAGTCAATAAACTTTGAAAGAGGTTCTAAAATAGAACCAATATCAGAAACAATTGGTCTGCCAGGGGGTGCAGTCATGGATTTATGGATTTTTGAAAGAGTATATATTGTTGGAACTCTAGAGTTATTCAACTGTAAAAATTCTAATTTGCAAGAAGTGATATATCCGGCAGTCAAACCTAAAGAGAGCCAATTGTCAATTTCAATTTTGAATTCAAAAGTTGCTCTAACCTAGGGGGCAAGATGGCGGCTGTGTGTTGTCCATGGTGCTCGCTCTGGGAGATGCTGTTCCTTTGGGTTTGTGTGTCACTCTTCGTCCTATGGAGATAGGCTGGAGAAAATGCAAACAGGCTTACCTACCCTCGGGAAATGCTGGAATGACCAACATGGCCCAGAAAACATTGGAATCCTGTAAGTTTGCGCCAGTGGGCACTGGAGCTGCATCTTTGGCATGACCACCGGGAGGAAGCCTGATAGAACTGAGCATATCGGGGGTGTGGTTATCCGCAGACTCACAGTTCCCCCGCCACTACCCAAAAGTATTGTGGTTAATGGTGGTAAGGGCACAACACCACCCCCAGCTTCAGCAGTAGCCAGCAAAGATAAGCCCAGACATATGAGTTTAAGGGCCCTTTTAAACCTCAAATAGTTGCATTCAGACCTAATGCCTGAAGGGAGCTGATTACACAGGAAGGAGGCTAGATAAGAAAAAGAACAACTGTGGGCAATTTTGCTGAAGGTTACATGAGGGGATGACAATCACAATAAAGAAAGTTGTGAAGATAAAATTGGGTATAGTGATGAATACAGGGCTAATAGAGAGTGCAAATATTGAGGGTGACCAAAGCAAAAGGCATGATGGGTCAGAAGCATAAGTTTGAAATCTATCCTATAAGGAATAACCAGCCAGCATTGTTCTATCAAGTGGGGGGTAATATGAGAGTATCGGCTGACTCCATATAGTATTCTGACAGTGGTATTTAGAACTAATCAAATTCTTTTTAGTTGCCCCCTTGCCACATTAACAATAGTTGAGTTTATTAAGGATTGGATGGCTCAATTTCGATTTAGGCAGACTATGCACCATATCGGTGCATAGCTTGCCTGCCGTCCGCCTTAACCCAGATTTTCACTTCCATGGGGGTTTGAAAGGCAAAGAGGAACTAGGTAGGCTATCCTTAATGGCCAAAATTGTATTCTGGAAAAAGGAAACTGATCTGCAGAAAGTAATGATGCAAGATCCTTAGACCCAGAGGGTTTGAAAGATCTGAAAAAAACTTAAAAAATTTGTTAGGTTCCACTCGCACCATATTTAGGGTGTGAGGGGGTTGGATTGGGATTGGGGATAATAATATGCTACCAAGGGTAGATTGGATGGTGTGATGTGGTACTTCAAAAGAAAGTGGACCCTACTCAGGCTCTATGATCTATATTATTACAGTCAGTAATCTGATGTTTCTGGATGCAGCAATGTCAATTAATGAGATCGGGATTCTCCTTTTTTCAATCTATTCATGTTTTTTCAGCTCTCCTGGACCTGTTGACAAATACCCATGTTTTAAATGATATCCATCTGGTATGTTACAAAAGGTTCTGCCTTGTCTAAAATACAGGAAGAATTGTGCACATCCCGACTAGGACCAGATTTAAAATTATTGCACTCATAGGCAGAGAATTAGTGGGGGCAGATCTTCCAGATATTGGAGAGCAGAGAGTTCCAAACCCTTGTTTTGGGGTTTCTTCAGAATTTAGTGTCCTAAGAACATGCCTATGTTGCTTATGGGCCCAATTCTGAGACGTGACTTGCAGAGCTGCATGTCCTGGCAGAACATGCTGCCCCACAAGCTATCCTGCCCCTATTCCCCCTCCAACTCTTTCCGCACGACTAGAGCAGCAGGATGGGGAGAGCTGGCGGGGGGCAGGAGGGGGCGGAGCAGGATCAAGCTGAGGCGGCAGGATGTACAGGGCCGATTCAGGTCACGGCCCTGTATGTCTTGCGGGGTCAGGGGGAACATGCTGATTTTTCCACCTTGAAGGTGGAATAATCAGCATGAACTAGGCAATTGGGGCCGGACATCCCCCCCCCCCCTGGGGTCAGGGCCAGGTGCAGGGAGGTCCCCGCTACCCGATCCAGGCCCCAGCTGGCCAGCCATGGGTCGGGCTATGGGGAAGAGGTGGGTTGACGCCATGGGAGCCAGGGCAGCCTGCAGAGAGGATGTTCCAGAGGGCATGCAGGGGCATGCCAGGCCGTCCTTGGGCCTGATTCTGTATGCCATGGGAATGTTTTGCTCCCCCGGTACAGAATTGGGTTCTAACAGGCCTGTCCTGCTCTGAGCTGTCCAGATGGCCTGGACGTGCCTCTTTCAGAATCGGGCTCCACGTCTAAATACAGCACCAGTCCTGAGCAGGATGTATTAGTTACAATCTCAATAAACTATCTAAAATGGGCCTTCATGTCTCTTTATAAAAAGGCTTGGAATAGGTGCCTTTTTAGTCTATCCACCTACTGTAGATGCCTTGTTATAAAATTACTCTTTATAGGCATATCAGAGACCAGGTGTAAGGACAGCCAATGAGACAACATTATATTATACTGAAAAGACAGGGTGGATCAAAATGATTGAAGAGTGGTGCTAGATATTATGGATGGTAAAGTCAAACAGAATGAAAGTTCTGTAGAAAACAAAATGCCTGATAAAAGAGGCGCACAATTGATCTGAGCAGGTAAAAAAGCTGTAGTGCACATAGAAGGAAGGCAATTATAACAAAAACAAAACATAATTTTCAATGAAAATGAGAGGATTTTCTTTCAGAGCTGGTGAAAGCCAAAATTTTTTGGTCTTACTGATTTTTGTTAGCATTTTATTTTTTCTCTTCATTCTGTCCATGTGGATGGTAGTACACTCCTGACAGTATGCTTTTTCCCATCACTCATGGAATTTCTATCCATAAAGATTTTATATTGCATTTTATTGCCTGCTGAACTTTTATCCTGTATGACTCTATGCCATCCTTATAGCACTACTCTTCTATTTAAAAATCAACTTTTAATGCAGATACTTTCTTCCGTGTGGTTGTACTTCTGTTTGGCATCTGATATCTTACTCCCTAACTTCCTCCTTCTCAGTCAGTCAGATGGCCCATCTCCATCAATCCAGTTGTTCAAACTAAGCAAGGCCATTCTACTTTAGCATTCAAACTGGCAGGTCTTACTGTGTCCAACTTAAATATGTCTAGGTAAGACTATAAGAACATAAGATATGCCATACTGGGTCAGATCAAAGGTCCATCAAGCCCAGTATCCTGTTTCTAACAGTGGATAATCCAGTTCACAAATACCTATCATATTCCCAAAAACTAGATGGCAGAATGGGCTGTTGCAGGGCTGACCTACAGTAGCAGCCATCCACTGGTGAGTTATCCTCTCTCAAATCTCACATAGATGCCAGAGTGGGTCAGGATGTGCAAGTCACAGCAGGAGCCTGAGAACCTTGGAACACATCGGTGATCTCCCCCTGCGTATTTATTTATTTTTCTGTTTTTTTATACCGCTTAGTCTGGTAATCAAAGTGGTTTACATAAAACAAAATAAATTAAACTTTGTTTCATGGAACTTAGATCTCAGTAAAACCTCTAGTAGCAAATTTACAGTAAACATAGGTGTGCAGTTATGGAAATAGTTGACAACTTTAACTTACTTGGATCAACAATCAATAATGAAAGGACTAGTAGTCAAGAAATCTGATGACGTATTGTTCTTGGTCGAATGTCTATGAAGGACCTAGATAAGATTTTCAAGAGCAGAGATGTCTCTCTCCATTCAAAGATATGACTTGTCCAGGCCATGGTATTTTCAATAATGTCATATGGATGCGAAAGCTGGACAGTGAAGATAGACAGGAAGAAAATTGATGCCTTTGAATTATGATGTTGGTGACGAATACTGTGCATATCATGAACTGCCCAAAGAACAAACCAGTCAGTACTAGAGGAGATCAAACATAAGCTTTCCTTAGAAGCTCAGATGACAAGATTGACTTTCATACTTTGGACACATCATGCGAAGAGAGAGATCATTGGAGAAAGACATAATGCTTGGCAAGGTAGAACCGTAAAAAAGGAAGGCCAACAATGAGATGGATCAATACAATAATAGCAGCTATGGCTACCACTCTATCAACAATGAGCTGCTTGGCTGAAGACCGAACAAAGTTTAGGTCAACTATCCAGAGGGTCACCAGGAGCTGACACCGACTCAATGGCACTTAACAAGAAAAATTATGGATATAATATGTCAAACTTCTTAACCTTGGGTATCAGGTGACTAAGTGCATGAACGTATTTACAGATCAGAGCAGTTCTCTAGAGTGAGTAGTGAGTGTATTTGAGTGTTCGGTATCAGAAGAAGGTTACTTGCAGGTATGGATTGATGCCGCTCAGTAAGTATGGTACCTGGTGATGGGGACTGGGAGGATTGTATCTAGTGGATGAGTGATTGGTGATTGATTACTAGGGCAATATATTTTCAGTCTTTGAAATGGTCTCTGAATAAATGAGTTTTTAATTCTTTATGGAAGGTTATAAGTTCAGTGATACTTCTGAGCTTTCTGGGGAAGATGAAAATCATTGTACTGCATTTTGACCACCTGCATTTTGGGAAGATGAAAATCATTGTACTGCATTTTGACCACCTGCATTTTGAGCGAGTGGAATGCCTTTCTGTTGAGACAGACAGCCTCCCTTCCTTGCGGAAGCATGATGGTCAAGTGTGTACAGTCAATGGCACTCAGTACAGAAGGGAATCTGTCCACCTCATAGAACTGGGTCATATTTAGCTGCCTCTGTTGAACTGTCTAAGGGAAGGCTACATGAATGAAAAAGGCCCTCAGGAACTGTGAGATAGCTGACTACCTGAGACTCACTGTGATAGCCAAATGCAGACTAGAAACAGCCACTGGCAGAAAAGTTAAAAGCCATAATGACCTTGAGGTGGAAAGACAGGGGCTTGCCCCTCTGTGTGATGGAGTGGAGGAGTGGCTCTGACTCCTGGCAGAAATGGTGGATAACTGCCTTGCAAAGCAAAAGTGGAACCTGGTGAGGCATTGCTTATCAGTGAGATCTAGAAATTGGATCTTGGACCTATATGCCCTCTGATATGGATGCCTCCTGTACCCCCTGTGGGCCTCATGCAATATCGCCAGCACAAACCATGTGTTGAGGTCATCCATGGCTCCTGCCTCCCTCTACCCTCACCCTATGATTCTATCCATCTATAGCAACAGTACAAACCATGTACCTACATTTGCACGCACATACATCCACACAGAAGCTCACACACACACACACACACACACACACACACACACACACACACACACACAGCCTGCAAGGAACAGTGAGGAATACACAGATTGAAGGCACCAAGCAACTGGGGACCAGAAAGACTGATACACCATGGGCCAGAGAAAGGTACACTGAGAGTATGGGATTGGCATGGCTGAGAGGGAAGGGAGCGAAGGAGGGGGAGAGACTGAGGTCTTTGAAAGGTGGTGATAGATAGTTTTGAGAGATGAATCCAGGAAAACAAAAGATAGCTCAAAAGACACCTACCTAGACACAGAAGAGAGTCAAGCAAAGGAATTGCAAGCACAGCCCTCCAGTCACCAACACCACATGCAGTTCCAACAGGCAGCAAAGTAGGTGCTTATTCATATAGCAGGTGTAGATTGGCATTTTTAAAAAATCTGCCGGTACAGCATTGGCCTATGTAAAATACCACAAAGGCACACAGAGCACCTCCCAGAAAAGCGTGCAGAGATCCACATGTCTGGTACAAAAATGTGGATCTTGCAGCCTTTCTAAAATTGTGTTTTCCATATGGGTGCGGCTTCGATGTTTTGTCATTGCATCCATATTTAAAACATGAATAGGGCTTCTAAAATAATCCGCATAACCCTTATCTGGCTTGCATTATGCTCAGTAAAGCCACATAATTGACTTGCAGGCATATATTTTCACTTGTACATCTATGCTTATTCAATGGATAACTAGCTCTACTTTTTGAATATTTGTGGGCTTTTTTCTCAACATCTATATTTATATAGAGTTCTCACTGCTCTGTGGATTACTGAATATTGACCTGCTGAATTCCCACTTGGAAATGCTCAGTTTAGTTTCTTAATAATGTATTGTCGATGTATTCTTATTTTACAAATCATGTGGAAAAAGCAATAGTCTAA
Source organism: Ichthyophis bannanicus (assembly GCA_033557465.1). NCBI lineage: Eukaryota > Metazoa > Chordata > Amphibia > Gymnophiona > Ichthyophiidae > Ichthyophis > Ichthyophis bannanicus. Next base: position 1,569,740,305 of record CM066031.1, on the reverse strand, counting down.
CAGGAAAGGGAAGGATACCAGAAGTTATATGTTATCAGAGGAATCTGCATGGTTGTATTCAAATCCAGTCTAAAAGCTCATCTTCTTGAAGCTGTTTTTAGACCTTTAATCCTTCTCTACATTTCCGATAGATTGTTTGTTATGTATGTTTATCTTGATTAGAATCTAAGCTCCATGGAGCAGGGACTGTCTCTAATGAGTATCTGTCTGCAAAGTGCAGTGCTTAGCTAGAAGCACTTCAGAAACGATAAGCAATAATGGCAGCAGTAGTAGTTCTGTTTTCTGTAAAACAGAAAGCTTCAAGGTGTTGCATATGAACTGTATTCATTTCATGAGCAATGAATGACTGACACGCAAGTGTTGAAATAAGTCAGTTATTTTGTCATCATTAAGGAGTCACACTCTTTCTTAATAGAAGTTCGGATGAGTGAGGTAGATCTTGTCCCACTTATCAGCTGGATTTCTGGATGCATCAGGTTGGCAGACTGAAGATGATTTTCAGGGCTGTGCAGCCTCTCACTGTTCTCACTCCTTATTTCTTGTAGTTTCAGTAGTACAATCCTAGCCCTCAAAGCAGGCTCTCACTCAGATTCTGAACCTTAACCAAGAAAACCCTCAGTCAGAATCTATATCCTCTGCAGAAAGTCTAACCATCTTCACTTTTGAAACAGCTTTTCTGGACACTCTTCCAGCTGTCAAATGAAGTCCGGAAGTCAGTGGAGCTTTCCATGCCACTGAAACTGACTCTATCAATAAGGACATCAGTTAGACAGAGGTGACAGGGTGTCTCTGTTGGCCAGATCAGGAAAGTTTCAGGCACTGATTGATGGAAATTTATCTTTATATCAGATTCTTCATGGTTACCGCAAACCCTAATTACCAGACTGAACACTTGCTCTTGCTGGTAAACAGATTTAGCCCAGAAACTGTGTAATTTCAGGCCATCAATCTGACATTTTCCACTCAAATAAATGTCATATCTTTGCTAATTCTGATGCTGTTTTATCTGGGATTTCACAGACATCAATGTAATTTGGATGCACTTTTTAAGTGAAATCCTCTAACACTGATAAAAATGCAGTGCTAAAAGATTCATACTATCTTATTAAAACTCCTAAATCAAAATAAAGACAATCTCACACTGGAAAAATCTGTCTAATCACTTCAGGGCATAACTGACCTCAATTCTCATTAAACTACTTTTTCATTACACAAACATCTCAACAGATTTATACCAGGAAAAAACCTTCATGCCTTCTTTTACATTATTCGAGAACAGGATCACTATTAAGAATTTATTATTTCAAGAGTAAGAGGCTATGATTGTAAAAAAGATGATAGTGTGATATATACTTGAGGTTCAAGTAACCATTGCTGTCTCTGAAACAAATCTTTTTCATTTTTCAAAATGGCTAGCATTAAAGGTACTAATTGACCCTTATATAATTGATGGAACTGGATCACTTCTACAGTTAGCTTTAAATGAATTTTCAGTTAGTTTATCCATTTATGAGGGTAGTTACTAAGCTTCAGTAAAATAATGCATTTTACTTCAGCAATATTTACCCAGGGAGCCACTAATTTGCAGTATCTCAGTACCTCAGGTTAGTAACTCCCACAATAAACATAAAGTGATATCATTGCTGCCAGGAACATTGCACGTTCTAGTTGCAGTAACACAGAGATAGCAGGCCACACGTTGGGCCTGCTATCACTCAATACCCCATACTGACCCATGCCAATCACCCCAACCAATCCATCACTTGAACAACCTCCCAATTAGAACCCTCTCATTCAGATCCTACCAAATCACATGCCTACCTCCCCTAAACAGAGCCCATTCCCAAACCCTTGAATCACACATCTACCCCTCTAAAACAGACCCCCACTCCCCAATCTGTCTGAAACCTACCAGGGGTTTCTTTAGTATCTAGCGGGGGATCAGGAACAATCCTAAGTTGTTCTTGCCTCATTGGGCACTCAGGTTCAAAATAATGCCCCTTGGCCCTAGATGTAGTCTCAGAGTACTACCACTAGGGGTCAAGCTGCCAAATAAGGAGCACACACCCTTATTTAGCAGCTTGACTCCTAGTGGCAGTACTGAGACACTACTGATTAAGACTGAGAGGTACAATTTTGGCCCCGGATGTCCGATGGGGCAGGAGCGACTAGAGATTTTTCCTGTCTTCTGATAGATATGAGGGAAATTTTTGTTAGATCCTGGCAGAATAGGGTGTGTGGGTCTGTTTTTGAGGTTGAGGGCAGGACCTGGTGGAGGGCGGGGGGCTGGAAGATGTGGTTCTTGATGAGGAGACCTGATCAAGGGGTTTTGTTGGTGGGCAATAGAATGATGGATGGAATCATCCAAGATCACCTGCTTCTTTGAGATAGCCCTCCTGAGAGCATCAACACATGTTTTAGTGTTCCCAGGGAGGAAAAACAATTCCAGTTCAAAGGTAGCATTATTTTCCCACAAATAAGGCCGTTTGCAAAATTAAACACATGCTAGATTATTATATTTACATAATAATGAGGTACTTTGCATCTCTTTATTATGTTATGGTAAGCTAATGCATGTTAAGAGAAAATAATGCACCATTTTCTATTTTTCCTAGGCTATTCAGGAAATTGAGTTTAGCTCATGCCTTTCTTAGAAGTTCAAGCTGGGTTACATTCATGGACAGTAGATATTTCGCTATCCCCAGAGGGTTTATAATCTAAGCTCGCACCTGAGGAGCTGGAAGTGACATCCTCAAGATTACAAGGAACACTAGAAAGATTGGAGTTTGGCTTCTTTGGATCTCATTCCACTGCACTAACCATTAGGCTGCTCCCATTTAATCCATATCATTTGATGGAATAGTGCAGTATTCCCAGCTATGTTTGCCCATTGAATATGCTGTCCAAAGTTTAACCATAAAAGTTATTCACTTATGTTTGAGATAGCTACTTATACTACCTAAGTAGACAAAGACAACTGGATAGAACGGAATATTTGAATTATGCAATTTTCTTTTAGTTCCACCTCAGGTATGTCTCCAATCTCTCCCAGGCTTAACCACATTGAGATGTCCAGTAAAAAAAGTGGCCAGCTGTCCTGAATTTTCATTTTTTGCAGTTTACTCCAACTTTACCTGCATAAATAATTTTGAATATTAACCGTGATATTTTTATACAGAAAGTCTAGCAAGGATGAAAATAAGAAAACGTGCCTTCTGAAAATTTTGTGTCAGTGTTTATGAGTCATTGGAGGAAAAAGGAGCTGAAAATAGATGGAGGGTTAAATACCTGAGACCACATAATATGTCTACAGTCTACTGGTACATACTGTAACTAATCTTCAGAATGCAGGAACTGGACTATATGGAAAATTCTAGACCTTTTTTTTAAATTTGTCTGCATGAATATGTTTACTGTACTGTATATTTCCACTGAAAAAATAAAGTGTTATATGCTTTATACTTCTCCCGTCTCAGATAACAGCTGCATCATAATTTCCAGTGCATATTTTTATTAGCAATAATAATCGTAATGTAAATATATTGATGAGTAGAATGGGCCGAAGTAGTAAAAAAAACAGCAAATAAACCATAAGGTGATTATAATCAAAAAATGTAAAAATGGGATGCCTTGACTAATGAGGATGGCAGTGAAGAACTACATTATTCATGGGAACGTCTGATTAAAGACAAATGGAAATGTCTTGGGTAGAAATCTTCATTTACATTTCAAATAAATGCTTAGAATTTCATATTTCAGCTTAACAAATTGTAGATGTTTTTTAATGACTGAATAATACTGAAGACAGATTACTGAAGTAGAGGTAGCCCAAGTTAAAAAAAAACTAGAAACATTTTGGAGTGAAAATCAGCATCCAAGTAAAAGCCACCCCCCATTCCCATTGTCCTGTGATTTAAAGTTGGATTGCAAGAAAAATATGGATTTTATTCAAAATAAAAATAAAAAATAGGGATGCTCACAGGGAAGAACCTTTGGGTTTCCTTTCAGTTTGCTTGGCTTGATTTTCCGCTTCTCTTTTCTTTTTTCAGTTCATTTCACTCATTTGTTTTAGTGACTAAAAATAATAAAGACATTTCTAAGGCATGCATATGAGTTGTAAGCATGCAGATTCATAGGTTAACACATGTAGGTCCACTACAAGGGTATTGGGCACGCACCCTAGCCTTCAGTCTTAAGCCTACCCATCTGTCCCCCAAATTATGATAATTAAACTCAACAATAGTCATCATCCCAACATTTCCCTCCATCATACTTTTAAAGATTAAACTTTGCTTTATTTAAAAAAACGCCTACTCTCCATGAGAGTAAACCAATGGGCTGATGACTCTGTGAGCTGTCCAGCTGTCAGGGTCTGTGGTTTTGCTCTGACTGCTGCTGCCTTAGGTAAACTCCTAAGTTTGCCTAAGGGTTTGGCCGGCCCTGAACATGCTTTAAATTAATTTTGTGTGGACTACCATTTGAAGGCTTGTTAATGAGCTGAAGCCACTCTAACAAGTGTACATCCCTAACTGTTTTTACACTACAGCAATATGAAAAGGAATTTAAATTTTTGTTCATTTAAAAACAGAGTTCAATTCATCCTCAGTGGTTTTTTGGTTTCCAACTGTTGAACAGCGGTCTATTGCATTCTATTGCAAATATTTCTTATTGGAAAATTGAATAGTAATTGTTGAGACTGTTGGCTCTGACAAAAAACATCATATTCACCAAGCACAGGAGCTACCATAGTGCACTGATTGCTCCTCCTTAAAGATAGACTGCAAAGGGGTATCTGTCAGGCTATCCATGGCAACCATCTGAATGTGCCTCCAGTATTTTATGCTGAACTCAAGAGCATTCATCATTCCACTTTCTTCTTTTTAGCCCCCACACTATGGAACTCTCTGCCCCTTCATCTTCTATCTGAATTATCTTAAAAGAATTTCAAGAAAACCTTGAAAACTTACTTGTTCAACTTGACCTTTGAGGGACAGTAGCCGGTTGGCCGCAGGTTGGGGGTGACTTGTGCCTATAGAACACTTCCTTGTTCTTAATTCTTTCCTATCATGATCGTGGTTCTTTTTCCTACTATGAACTGATTTTTAGTTATTGTAGGCTGCTTTACTATTATTTAAAAGTAGTACAGTATAGTAGACAGAAATGTAGCATAACATATGGCAGTACTTATCTCTCTAAAATGTCCTTCTGATAACTATTTGGTGACCAATTATCCTGATTCATTGATCACAATGAAACATAGAAAATGATGGCAGATAAAGATCATATGGCCTAGGCCGGGGGTCACCAAGTCCAGTCTGGAGGGGCCACAAACCAGTCAGGTTTTCAGAATGTCCCTAAGGAATATGCATGAAATATATTAGCAAGCACTGCTCCCATTGTATTCAGATTTACCTCATGTATTTTCATTAGGGATATCCTGAAAATCTGACTGGTTTGCAGCCCTCCAGAACTGGAGATGGAGATCCCTGCCCATCTGCACCAATTACTAAACTCTACTGAAGGGATATTCAGCGCCGGTGGCTAGCTGTTCTTATGTGGCTAGCCGCCACTTCTGAAACTTAAACATGGATATTCAATGCCAGGGGTCATATCTAGCTCCAGAATCAAATATTGCGGTTGCCCTGACTGGCAGTAAGTAAACCAGGCGGTGGCGATATATTCAGCTGCTGCCTGGTTAGCTTCCATGGTGCTTGTTGCACCTTACTTTTGCCACTTCGCCATATTCGGGCATCAATACCTGGGGGATATTTAGCCACACTAACCATATTAGTATGGCTGAATATCCTGGATAGAGGGATTAACATGGTTAGGAGGTCTGCCAACCCTGTTAATCCCTTTGGATATCCCCTCTACAATTCTTTTCTCTTCCTTAAGATGTCGTCTGTGCTTGTTCCACACTTTCAGACTCAGATACAGCCCTAGTCTCACCACCTCCACTGGGAGGATGTTCCAAGCACCCACCAGCCTTGCCATAAAGAAATATTTCCTTCTGAGTATTTCTTTCGCTTTCATCTTATGCCCTCTCATTCCAGGGCTTACTTTGAATTGAAAGAGGCCTGCCTTCTGTGCATTTATACTGTGCCTCCACATGTATACTTTGGAATAAAGAAGGGAGAGGGGAGATATGATAGAATGTTTAAATACCTCTGTGTGTCCAAGCCCCTGTGCATCTGATCGGAACTGGAATGCACAGAGGCAGACCTGATTCTGATCCAGCAGTGCTAGACATGCCCCATGGGATCAGAATCAGGTCTAGGGCCTGTACATGCAGACCGGAACCTGATTCAAATAGGCCTGCACATACAGACCCCTGCCCGGCTAACTCAGTCAGGCTCCTGAATGAAGCTGCGGTGCTATGGCATCCTATTGCCATGGTACAATGGTTCCATTCAGAACTGTGATCCCCAGCTGCCAACCACAATCTTCTTTTCCTGCAGCCCGACCCCTGATCTGGCTTTCCATGGCCAGGGTCGGGCTGCAGGGAATCCCCTGCATCCCCTCACCTCTCTGCCGCTGCCCAGGCCTGCCATCCCCTGATGTCCAGGGGGACTTATTCCAAGGTGGAATAAGTCCCCCATCTAGATCTGAGGCCTCGGATGTACAGGGCCGACCAGAATCGGCCCTGTATATCTGGGGTCAAGGACCACCCACTGCCCACCCTCACTCCGCCTCCATAATAAGAACATAAGATACGCCATACTGGGTCAGACCAAGGTCCATCAAGCCCAGTATCCTATTTCCAACAGTGGCTAATCTAGGTCATAAGTACCTAGCAGTTTCCCCAAAAGACAAAAGCCTCCCCGTACAAACTCCTTGTTTGTACAGGGAGGCTTTTGTGGGGGGCAGAAAGGGGATATCCCCGCTATTCACAGTACAGAATAGACCCCTATGCACTGACTCCATCCTTTTTATATATTTTTGAAGGTGCAGTCCCCATAATTGTACACAGTACTCCAAATAAGGTGTCACTAGGAACTTATACAAAGGCATTATTGATTCCTTTTTTTCTACTGGCTATTACTCTCTCTTTGCACACAAGCATTCTTCTGGCTTCTTTTATACCTTCTTGCCACCTTAAGATCATCAGATATGATCACCCCCCAGATCCTGTTCTTCTTTCACACACAGAAGTACTTTACAACTGTACCACTCCCTTAGGGTTTTGCAGCCCAAAGCCATGGCACTGCATTTTTTAACATTAAATCTTAGCAGCTAAATTCAAGACCATTCTTCAGGCTTTGCAAGATCCCTCCTCATGTTATCCAAACCTACCTGGCTGTCCACTCTTGCAGATTTTGGTATTGCCCTCAAAGAGCCAAACCTTACTTGATAACCCTTCTGCAATATTGTTTACAAAAATGTTAAAAAGACCAGACCAAGGACCAGTTCTTGTGGCATTCCACTGGTAATGGTCCTATTCTGAGAATAAAGGGTCCACATTTGCCCTTCTTCAGTCCTCTAGGACCACTCCTGACTTTAATGAAGCATTTAAAAGATCAGATAGAAGAGTTACTAAAATTCCCCCTAAGTTCCTTCAATACCTTGTATGTTTCCCATCTGGTTCCATTGTTTTGTCTATTTTTAGTTTCGCTAGCTGCTCAGATACACAATCTTTTGCAATTTATTCATAGTCCACCCAGAGGTGTTCCTAGTCTCCATGTTACCTGGGGCGGGCATTGTGCACTGCCATGCACCCCCTCCCCCACAATCGTAACCAGCCTCATAGAGACAGCAAGGCAAACTTACCATTAAGCTGGTTTGCATTGATGCCTTGCACTCCAGGGCCACTTTCGGACAGCGGGTTCTTTGTGTGTGTGAATGTGTGTGTGTGTGTGTCTCTCCAGAGGCATGTGAACTTCAGCAATGCACTGTGCATGCATGTGGTGCCCAGGCTTTATGGCTCTGCATACAACATGTTGCAGGTCAGCTATACAGCAACCCCACTTACTGTGTGAGACATCATTTACAAGCAGAAGATTAGTTTTCAGTAAGTAGTTGCAACTTGTGGCTGTGACACTGTAATGCATTCCTAATTACACCATCATCAAGACACATCCCCACAACATTCACCTACATTCACCTCCCAAGATGACACTGCTATGCAGCTCCCATACGCCTGCTGGTTTGGCTGGAGTGAGAAGGGGGGATACATGCGTGCCTGTTGCAACCCTCATCTTGTGGCAGGTGCAGGCCTGTGACCCACGGTGTCTGACATAGGCAGGCCAGCATGGCTAGCTTGACCTGTAAATGAGGCCTGTGGAGAGGCATATAGGATTGCACATCCCCCAATATGCTGCTATTGTAAGAAAGAACTCAGTAGAAATATTGAATTAGCTTAGATAAGCAGAATTGCAGAATTAAGAAATGGAAAAATACAGAAAAGATGTGTTTTAAAGTTACTGATAAGAAAGAGTACATTTGCAGAGAAATATTGAGGAGTGCTGACAGATGAGTTACAGAACCTTGCTCTTCTGCACGCACAAATGGTCCCATAGCCTTGAAAGTGTGAAAGTAACAAGTTGATGAACTGACCATTGTAATCGGGACTAGAAGGGGGGCAGGCAGGTGTCATGCCTACAGAAGCCCACAGAAGGAACATAATTGGAGAAACTTATCAGTACCGGGACCAATAGAAGGGCTACGGGAGGTACGGGAGCGTACCGGGACCAATGAAATGTTTTTCTATACCTAGAATGGAACAGAAGTCTATAAAAGTTGTTGTAATGCTTGAAAACTTTGCTCAGCCATTTTGAAATTGCCTTGCTTGAGACTTGTGCACAAATAAATGATTTGGACCTTCTGAACAGACTCCTGGTATCATTGGTTTGTCTGCGCTTTGCTGCTACATATTCCTTGGTGCGTTGGCCGGGAAGTTGTGGAATCAAGGTGTATATAGGGCAATATACCACGACTTTCCGCCTCTATAGGCTTGGTCCTGCCGGGATCGCGCCCTTCCGACGAGGGCCGCTCCCTGGCGCCACCGGTCCCTTGTATCGGAGGGAGCTGGTCGGACCTCGGCGGGTGCCGGGCCCGGTCGGAGCCAACGCCTCGAACCCGAGTGAGGGGAGTCCGAGGTCCAACTCATGCGCCTGCTTGGGAAGTTTGAGGACCGGATCCGGTGAGTATAGTTTTGATTTTGGGTCTAGACAGAAATAGAAAGAGCAGTACTGCCATTGGAACTTGGAATTTGGAATTTGTAATCTCGAGATTTTGGGAATTGGTAAGAGAGCATGATCAACTCTCAAGGAAGAGCCGAGTAGCCTGGCATGGGAATTCGCTAGGTGAAACCCTCATCCTTTTTGTAATTGGGAAAAGACTAGTCAGAACAGATAGAAACGAATGCATTCTGGGAATACGTTGCTAGCATGATTGTGTGAACGAAGTGTGAATGAGAGGTCTGGCAGCACGGACCAAGTGAAGGCGGACCCCTGATTAGCGCATTTCCTGACCGGGCGACCGCGTTCAGGTCGCGAAAAGGGGGAAGCGATTGTCGTCTTGTCTTGTTATTTGTATTCCCTGTACGTTTCCAGGGCCGTGAGGACCCCTTACCCACGGTCCGCACTCCTTTTCCCTTCTGTCTGTTGTTGCGCGCACACATCGAAATGGGAGGGGCGGAGTCTACTAGAAACACTCCATTAGAATGTATGATCGCACATTTTAAAGAGGGATATTCAGGAGATTATGGTATTAAAATGACAGCAGCCCGTTTGCAGATTTTGTGTACTAGGGAGTGGCCCGATCTAGACCCCATCTGGCCCCGAGAGGGAACGTTCACCGTAGAGATTATCCAGTCAATACACCGTAGAGTGCGGGTAGCGCACCCCGATCAGTACCCCTATATAGATTCCTGGTTAAGTATTTGTGAAGATCCGCCCTCCTGGGCGCAGCGCTGTTATGAGGAACAGTGCAGAATAATGTTAGCTAAAACAGATTCTAGACAGAAAAAGGAACAGCCTAGAATGAAAGAGCAGGATAAGAAAGCCAAGAAGAAACCCATCTTGGCAGATCCCGATTCCCCAGAAGTAGTCCTCAGGCAGCCCCGAACCCCAGGTCCAGTAAGAATAGCCCGGCGGCGTCCTGCCCCAGAACCCCAGAGACTGCCAGAGCCGAGGCGAGACCCAACCCCAGACCCCCCTCCTCCTGGAGGAGAGGAACAGAAAGAATTAGCGGGAAGAGAAGAGGAGGATGTAAAAAGTGAGCCCGAAGCGGAGCTAGAAGAAGAAGGAGGGAATTCCCCAGAAGAAGAAGAAGAGGACAGTGTACAAATAATTGAGAAAGCTAGCGCTAGCACTAGCAAGCCAGTGAAAGAAAAACCCAAAGCAAAACCAGTTGAGAAAAAGAAAGCAACTCCTGCAAAGACAACGACAATAGCCCTTAGATCCCAGACCCAAATGACGCCTGGGACGACAGCCAAACTGTTTCCCTTAAGGCAAGTCCCGGGAGTGCCCGTAAAGAATGATAATGATGAAGTGGTAGCGGGACCCCTAACTTATGTGTATATCCCTTTCTCTACAACTGATTTATTAAATTGGAGGTCGCATTATGCCTCCTATACTAGCAAGCCCCAGGAGCTGACAGAATTAGTAACTAGTATTATGGAAACTCACCAACCCACTTGGCCAGATTGCCGTCAGCTCCTGACCACCCTATTTACCACAGAGGAACGAGCGAGAATTAGAAAAGCAGCTATCGAATGGATGGCAGAAAACCCTGCAGCTCCAGCGCAGGGGCAGAATATAATAGATCGTAGAGAAGCAGCTCAGAGAGAATTCCCGAATGAAGACCCCCAATGGGATCCAAATACAGATGAAGGATCCACCGCCCTAGCCCGTTTTCGCCAAGGCTTTTTACAAGGCCTGAGAAGGGGAGGCCAAAAAGCTATGAACCTTTCCAAAGTAGCAGGAGTTATCCAAGGAATAGATGAGAGCCCAGCAGATTATTATGAAAGATTAACTGAAGCTTATAGAATGTATACTCCCTATGATCCCGAGGCACCAGGAAGTTTATGCATGGTGAATTCTGCTTTTGTAAACCAGTCTCAACCAGACATTAGACGTAAATTACAGAAATTAGAAGGGTTTGCGGGCATGAATGCAACACAGTTATTGGAAGTCGCTCATAAAGTGTATGTGAATCGTGATACTGAAAGACAGAGAGAATGTGATAGAAAGATGAAGAAGAAAGCTGATTTTTTGGCTGCGGCCATAGTTGAAAAGAAAAGGGGAGGTGTCCCTAATCGAAGGAGCAGAGGAAGAGGGCGGGGTCAAGGCGGAGGCCGGACCCAGAGACTAGGCGTGAACCAATGCGCCTATTGCAAAGAGGAAGGACATTGGAGAGATACGTGCCCGCAACTCGAAGACGCCCAGCAAGATGACGAATACGATCATCAGTGGCGAGAAGAAAGACGAGGCCGTCCCCGAGGCCGAGGAGGAGCCAATCGAGAACAATTCCAGAGAGAGAGGGGAGGAGGAGCCATCCAAGCATTGGCCACACAGGCCCATGATGAGGATGACGTGGATTAGGACAGACCGGGCTCCAAGTTTGCTTTAGGTCTCCAGGAGCCTATGGTCGAAATACAAATAGGAGACCAATTTATGAACTTTATGGTTGATACTGGAGCAGAACATTCAGTAATAGACAAAAAGATAGCCCCATTCACCAAGAAAGCAGTCACCATTATAGGAGCAACTGGTGCCAAAGCCACAAAGTCTTTTCTACAAAACCGAATATGCAGTCTAGGAGGACAGCAAGTAACTCATCAATTCCTTTACATGCCCGAATGTCCAGTACCCCTACTGGGACGAGATATGCTAGCCAAGCTTCAAGCACAGATATCTTTCTCCGAACAAGGAGAAATGCAAATGACAGTGAATTCTCAAGCCAAACCAGCAGGAGTAATGCTGCTGACAGTACCCCGAGAAGAAGAGTGGAGATACTACATTGATGATTCGATTCAAGATACCTATTTTGAACAAACTTTAAAGAACATTCATGCACCACTTGAAGTATGGGCAGAAGGCAGTCCCCCAGGCCTAGCCAAGCATATAGCACCAGTGATTGTAACCCTCAAGCCTAGCGCTACACCAGTGCACGTCAAACAGTACCCTCTCCCAAGAGCCGCAATTGAAGGCATTCATCGCCACCTACAGAGATTGCTTGAGTATGGCCTACTGAAAGTATGTCAATCCCCATGGAACACCCCACTTTTGCCAGTAAAGAAACCTGAGACAGATGATTATCGCCCAGTGCAAGATTTGAGAAGAGTAAATGATGCAGTTGAAACTATACATCCAGTTGTGCCCAATCCTTACACTCTTCTAGGACTGATACCTGCTGAAGCTACCCATTTCACTGTACTGGATTTAAAAGATGCATTCTTTTGCATAAGATTAGCCCCTGTAAGCCAAATATTGTTTGCATTTGAATGGCAGGACCCCATCTCTGGAAGAGGGGGCCAACTCACCTGGACAAGATTACCCCAAGGATTCAAGAATTCACCTACCATCTTTAGTGCTGCACTAAATCAAGATCTTTCAAGCTATCCAGTAGCCCCGGGAAAGAGAGTACTTCTCCAGTACGTGGATGATCTGTTGATAGCTGCCGTATCAGAAAGAGAATGTATATTAGCCACCAAAGATCTCTTGCAGTTACTAAATGAAGCTGGATATAAAGTTTCCAGAGCCAAAGCACAACTATGCCAAACAGAAGTGAAATACTTGGGTTTTCGTATTACCCAAGGAAGCAGAAGATTAGGCAGAGAAAGAAAAGAAGCAGTATGCAGAATTCCAACTCCAACAACCAGAAAGCAAGTCAGAGCCTTTCTGGGAGCGGCAGGATATTGCCGAATCTGGATACCCAACTTTGCCCAAATTGCCAAACCACTGTATGAAGCCACAAAAGGAGAAGAGAAGTCACCACTGGAGTGGGGACTTGAGCAGGATACAGCTTTCCAGAAGTTAAAAGAAGAATTGATGTCATCACCAGCACTTGGACTACCAGATGTCCACAAACCTTTCCACTTGTTTGTACATGAAGCACAGGGAAATGCCTTAGGCATGTTGACTCAGAAATTAGGAAATTGGGAACGACCTGTAGCCTACCTATCGAAACAATTGGACCCTGTGGCCAAAGGATGGCCACCCTGCTTGAGAGCAGTTGCAGCTACAGCGCTACTAGTGAGTGAAGCAGACAAACTCACACTAGGACAGAACATACGAGTCACTGTGCCACATGCAGTCCTTGCCCTTATGGAACAGAAAGCAAATTATTGGCTCACCAATTCCCGAATGTTGAAGTACCAGAGCATGTTATGTGAAAACCCACAGATACAACTTGAAGTGAGCCATGCCTTGAACCCAGCTACCTTGATACCCATCAGTGAAGAACTCCCAGAACATGACTGCATCGAAGTCATGGAAACTGTGTTCTCTAGTCGACCTGACCTAACAGATGTGCCCATAGACAATCCCGACCAGATCTATTATGTTGATGGGAGCAGTCTCATCCTTGACGGACGACGCTGTGCCGGATATGCAGTCGTCACTCAACACGAAGTAGTTGAATCATCAGCCCTAGCCTCAGGCACATCAGCCCAGAAAGCCGAATTGATAGCACTCACCAGAGCATTGTTATTAGGAGAAAAACTTGTGCTAAATGTATATACAGATTCCAAATATGCTTTCACTACCCTGCATGCCCATGGAGCTCTCTACAAAGAGAGAGGACTCATCACATCCGGAGGAAAATCAGTCAAATATGGTCCCGAAATATTGATGTTACTTGATGCAGTCTGGGCCCCAACACGTGTAGCTGTCATGCATTGTAGAGGACATCAAGCAGGAAAAGGAGAAGTTGCTCGAGGAAATAGATTTGCAGATGCCTCAGCACGACAAGCAGCTATGACAGGACAGATTGCCCCACAAGCTATACCAATGCAAGCAGCATTGTTTCCAGTACCCTTGAATCTATGGACCCCACGATATACCACCAAAGAATTGGATTACTATTGTGACAAAGAAAATGGAGTATTGAAAGACGGATGGATTGAGCTGCCACCAGAAGAAGGCAGTCAACCTCCGGGAAGAATAGTAATTCCTGAACTGTTAGGACCATCTTTTGTCAAAGCTTTTCATGAAGCCACCCACTATGGAAAGAGTGCTATGGAGAAAGCACTCAGACCACATTTCTACATCCCTCTGATGACAACCATATCAGCCTCAGTAGCCCGACAATGTCAGATCTGTGCCAAGAATAATGCCAAGCAAGGCCTTATTACAGCACCCCGAGTTCAGTCAAGAGGTGTGACCCCCATGCACAACCTCCAAGTTGATTTCACCGAAATGCCAAAAGCTAATGGATACCATTACCTACTAGTATTAGTTTGTACTTTCTCTGGGTGGGTAGAAGCATTCCCAACCAGAACTGAGAAAGCCCGAGAAGTTACCAAAGCCTTAATGAGAGAGATTGTCCCCAGATTTGGAATTCCAGCAGTAATAGGGTCAGACAATGGACCCTCATTTGTCTCTCAAGTTACTCAGCAGTTAGCAAAAGCTTTGCAGATACAGTGGAAGCTCCACACTGCATACAGACCCCAGAGTTCAGGGAAAGTTGAGCGAATGAATCGTACCTTGAAAGCCCAAATGTCTAAGCTTTGTCAGGAGACACACTTGAAATGGCCCCAAGTGCTTCCCATAGCTTTACTCAGAATACGCTCAGCCCCTGTAAAGTCAACAGGATTTTCCCCTTTTGAAGTTTTGTATGGTAAACCCCCACCAATAGTGCAGGGAGTCAAAGGAAATCTAGCCCAGATTGGTTCAGAAGTAACCAGGCAAGAACTCCTAGCTCTTAGTTTTGTTCTGCAGACTCTCCATACGTGGATCCAAGACCAGTTGCCTATCAACTTGACGGAACCCTTGCATCCCTACCAGCCTGGAACTTCGGTGTGGATCAAAGATTGGAAGAAGATACCGTTGGAACCCCATTGGAAGGGACCGTACACCGTCATCCTGTCTACCCCAACTGCAGTAAAGGTAGCCGAGATCGACGCCTGGATCCACCACAGCCGAGTCAAGCCCGCCGCCGATCCTGAACCAGAGCGGTGGACAGCAGAGCAGCACCCTGATGTACCCTTGCGAGTTACTCTGAGACGGCAACCAGCAGCATAGACACTTCATCACAAGTGCTTTGCAGTAGCCAAGTCTTTCGAAGAGGATTGCTGTTTTCCATGCAGCAACAGCTTTGTTTCAACGAACCCAATTTGTGTGTGTGATTGGACACACTACTTTGAGACTACATTGACTAAGCCAGACTTCACAAGCCAACTGAATTGCTAAGTTGGTTAATGTGTGCTGGACATCTTGAGGATCTTCAATCAACACTCAGCACCCGTTAAATTGCTTCATTAGCAAACGGGACGAAGAATAATAGACCGTCGTGATCAAGATCAGCAAGCTGAGGATTCAGAAGAACTCCAATCAACATCAACATGTATCTTTGCTTCTGCTTTGCCTTGGTTGCCTTCTTTGGAGGTTTTGAACAGACTTATGCTCTACCTCCATGCACCGCTTGCATTACTTCTACTAGAACTGGACTGAAAGTAACTCAGACTTTGCTTTACCATTCTTACTATACCTGCAAGGGAACAATAACTCGGTGTATCTATAACACCACTGAACTAAATGTTTGCACTCATGGCAAAATCAAAGCATGCTATAATCCGCATCAGAATCCATCCTATTACACGTTGGAAATAAGATGGAAGGATGCAGATGGACCTATATTAGCTGCTACACCACCACTTAAGGACATTACTAAACCTGCTGTTTTGAATTTTGATGCATGTAATGCTATTAATAGAGATAGTCAGTCCACCTGTGGTACATGGGAGAAAGCGTATCGAAATGACCATAAGTATATGTGTCCAGAAGGTGCCACGGGATGGAGGAAGTGTACAGGTAAAAAGGAACCAGGGTATAGTACTGCTACAGCGGCAGACTACTATTGCCCGTATTGGGAATGTGTTTTCTATGCTACCTGGAACACTGGTATAACTGATGAGAAAATAGATAAACGGATGGCTACTCTAACCAAGCCAACCACAAATGATAAATGTCAGAAAGATGCTTGTAACCCCTTACATTTGCGTGTACATAACCCCCATGCATGGAAACAAGGATATAAGTTTGGTTTACGTATTGCTGGAGGAGGAACAGATCCAGGGACCATTGTGTATATTAGATTGAATACTCAAGCCCACAAGTCATCTAAATATCATATTCATAATACCTTTTATGAAGCTATGCATGTAAATAAGTTTGAGATCCCTCACCCTTCACAGAATTTGTTTCTAGAATTAGCCGGAGCAGTAGTATCTAGTCTTAAGATCACAGATTGTTATTTCTGTGGCGGAACCCAAATGGGAGATCAATGGCCCTGGGAAGCCCAAGAATTGAATTATTCCATGATTTACAATCAGACTGAATTACACAAGACAACCAGTGAATGGGTGTTAGCACACTCAATCGTTGGACGTCTTTGCTTTGCCAGAACTGGACCTCAGTTCACCCAAAAGGTAGGACAGCTGGTCTGTCTTAGCCAGAAATACTATAATGCCACGACTAAAAAGACAGCATGGTGGTCAGGAATCAGACATCCTGAACCTCCTAACCCATTAGCCAGATTTCCTGAACTTGCAGGTCTATGGACTAATCTTGCCAAAGTCCAAGCCTGGCAAGCCCCACCTGGCCTATATTGGATCTGTGGAAACCGAGCATATGCGCAACTCCCACCACAATGGGGAGGAGCATGTGTCTTAGGAACCATCAGACCTTCTTTCTTCCTGTTAAACACTGAACATGGAGAACAATTAGGATACCCTGTATATACTACCCACAAACACAAAGGAGCGTCAAGACAGAAAAGAGAGGCCCTACAGATAGGCAAGTGGGAGAAGTGGCGAGGTGATGATTGGCCACCAGAAAGAATTATTGAGTATTATGGACCTGCCACTTGGAATGATGATGGTATGTATGGTTATCGTACCCCAATTTATATGATCAATCGTATTATTCGCTTACAAGCAGTAGTTGAAATAATAACCAATGAAACTAGTCATGCTCTCACGCTCTTAGCTAGACAAAGTACTCAGATGCGCACTGCCATATACCAGAATCGCTTAGCCCTTGATTATTTGCTAGCAGCTGAAGGAGGAGTATGTGGTAAACTGAATTTAACTAATTGCTGTTTGAAAATAGATGATAAAGGTCAAGTAGTTGAAGAAATTGCTAAAGATATGCAAAGACATGCTTATGTGCCAGTACAGACTTGGCACGCCTTGAAATTCCCTAATTGGTTTGCTAACCTTTTCTCTTGGCTGGGAGGATTTAAGACTTTCGTTATCTTAGTACTAATCCTTGTTGCTGTTGTCCTCTGCTTACCATGTTTAATCCCATGTTGCATGCGTTCCCTTCATAGTGCTATTGATAGTACCGTAGAGCGGAAGACCGCAACTAGAATAATGGCTTTATACAAAGCTAGCCCTAGTGGAACTAGTAAGAATCCTTTAATCAGGATGTGAATCTTCTAGAAAGTGATTTAATTCTCACACCTTATTAAGTAATAGGGTGAGATTAATCAAAGGGGGGAATGTGGCAGGTGCAGGCCTGTGACCCACGGTGTCTGACATAGGCAGGCCAGCATGGCTAGCTTGACCTGTAAATGAGGCCTGTGGAGAGGCATATAGGATTGCACATCCCCCAATATGCTGCTATTGTAAGAAAGAACTCAGTAGAAATATTGAATTAGCTTAGATAAGCAGAATTGCAGAATTAAGAAATGGAAAAATACAGAAAAGATGTGTTTTAAAGTTACTGATAAGAAAGAGTACATTTGCAGAGAAATATTGAGGAGTGCTGACAGATGAGTTACAGAACCTTGCTCTTCTGCACGCACAAATGGTCCCATAGCCTTGAAAGTGTGAAAGTAACAAGTTGATGAACTGACCATTGTAATCGGGACTAGAAGGGGGGCAGGCAGGTGTCATGCCTACAGAAGCCCACAGAAGGAACATAATTGGAGAAACTTATCAGTACCGGGACCAATAGAAGGGCTACGGGAGGTACGGGAGCGTACCGGGACCAATGAAATGTTTTTCTATACCTAGAATGGAACAGAAGTCTATAAAAGTTGTTGTAATGCTTGAAAACTTTGCTCAGCCATTTTGAAATTGCCTTGCTTGAGACTTGTGCACAAATAAATGATTTGGACCTTCTGAACAGACTCCTGGTATCATTGGTTTGTCTGCGCTTTGCTGCTACAATCTTAGACTGAGCTTCCAGGCCTCATGATACATGAATTTGCAAAACTGGGAGGCCTGATTAATGCCAACTGCCATAACAGCTGTATCCGTGGCAACACTGTTAGCCCACTTGGTGCAGCTGCAGCCTATAGGGAATGAAAATCAAGTAGAGGGCTGGCCTTTGTGAATGTCCATTTCAGTCACTTAGTTGGTGACACTGAAAAGATTCTGTGATTTACCTGCATGCACATTGCTCTTGTTCTATAATGCAGTCACAGAGTACAATCTGGGGGTCTCTTTGCTTCATGCCGTGTATGCACATATAGGCAAGTCCGTATTAGGAAAATCTGCACACAATAAACACCATCTCAACACTGTCTACTGATCATTGCCCAAAGCATTTAGCAGTGCATTACCTATAGAATTACCCCAAATGAGAGTCCAAATGCAGCTGTATGCCTGATTGTGACTGTGGGACACTAACTGTGGGGCACAATTGCTGACAAAATGTGGCACAGGATGCCATTTTGGTCTCTGCATCTCCTGTCACCATATAGGAAAGCAGTTCCTGGAGGTGAATGTTGGAGTGGGAGTAGTGGTGGGGGGGAACAATGCCATGCATGTTAGAATGTGCCCTTTGTAGGTGGCATTGCTGGCCAAAGCCTATTTTCACATGTCCAGAAGCTATGTGGGCTTACTCAGTGTCTGCATGTGTTACATCAGAGAGCCTGCATGACAGCATCACTGCACCCCATGGGCACTGAGTGTGACAGTCACAAGGATGTTGTTAGAGTACAAAGAGGCAGAGAATAGTGGTGTATTTGTCATCAGCAACTGTTCCAACATCCAACTCCATGTCCAACCTGCCATGCTTCCATGCGCTCTTGGGGTTGGGGGCACTGCGTCTGCAGCATGGGAGAGTGCATGTGCTGCACTGGCCAGTTTTGCAGTGTCCATGGCTAGGAACATGACATTATATGGGAGTACAAGCATGGCATTATGTTCAATGCTCACTGCCAAAAAAGCTGTGTAGGGGGGACACCGTATTTGGGTATGTGACAGATGTAGGCCACTGTGAACCAGCATGCACTCGCAACCTGTCTCTGGCCCACATTCCACTGTGCCTCACATTGTATAAGCTGTCTCCAAGTTCAAAATAAAAGGGCCCATAATGAGGAACAGAAGATTCTGGGTATTGCCTAAAACAGAGCGGTTTACGCAAGATGTATATAAGTTGGTAGTAAGGTAAATGGTTGAGCCATTTTAGCATGGGTCTGCCACGGGAATGGCCTGGGTGCACACATCTTTTCATGCTGAGAGGCCATTCTCTCTCTAACTATGTCACAGCTATGTATTAACATGGTACTATATAGGGTCAAGCTGCAGTGATATGGGTGCTGTTTTTTTATGGCAGACCAGTCACTAGATATGTCCATTCTTTTTGTACAAAGCCAATGTGTCATGCTGGCTAGGTGCACATGCAGTATGTGGTGATTAGCAGGCTGGACACAGATGGTATGTGAGTGGCTGATACAGCCTAGTGTTGTCCAACATATGCTGGCTGTCTGTGATTGATCTAGATGACTGGAATTCCCAGAAAGTGAGGCTAGCAGCTGTTCTGGGGCAGTTAGCAACCCGCTGATAAGTATGGTCTTGGAAGGCCCTTCGACTTGGTGTCAGCACCCCCACCTTTTTGCCTAGAGAACACTCACTGCATGCAGGTTTCTTGGAAACAGCTGCCACAACCTTTGAAACTGACATAAGATGTAATAGGGTAATCCCTGGCCAATAGGAGCAGGATAGAAGGCCTGGACTAAACAGGCCACTCAGATTATTAAGTGATTAGTATCCCACACTGTAGACAACACCTATAGCACACTGGCAGCACTATAGATCTGATCCAGAACCCAGAAAATCCATCTGTGATGGTGCTTGCTCTGGGGACTAGGTGATGTGTGCCCTTCCTCACATTCGGGGTGACTGCTGAAACAGGTCATTTGCACATATGGCTGCTGTAATGTGCAGGAAGCACATAATGTCCCTGCATATTACAGAGGTGATGTAATGGATCGCTGCATTCTCCATATGGGCATCATTTGCATATATCTGCTCAGACTGTGCAGTGCATCATGGGTAATGGAGGGGCTAACTGATGCCACCAATTGCAGCCATAGTGGCAACTGTGATTACTGGAGCATTGCCCAGTACCTGCTTGTCGTCTGTGATGGTGGGAGACATGTGCATGGCCTCCTGAGAAGGGAAGGATGGTCTGCGATGGACCACATGGGTTATGAATGTGGTTTGAGTTAGGTATTTGTACAGCATGTGCTGCCTCAAGAGTTAGTGCCACACTGTGGTACAGCAGACCTCTCTGTGTGACTGTTTGGCAATGGAGGTACAGTGGTGGGCTGGGCATCTTGTTCTCACATGTGTCTTGGCCTTTGGTTAAGACTTGTATTCTGCAGCTCTGTGTCTGTTATGCAGCTACAGTACTGAGTGTTCAGTGCAGTGTATACTACATGTGTGCCACTCTAGGCAGTCCCTGGGTGTGGTTTACCACTGTCTCAGAACATGCCAGTCATGTTGTTTCATGTTCTGGGTTTTGGACATTGTAGGCAGGGACCTGCAGTCTCTTTGATTCTACATATTGATGTGCAGAAAGGTGTGGAGATACAGTCTAATGGTTAGAGCGCTGGCTCAGTAAGCAACAAACCAGAGTTTAAATCCCATTTGTTCTCTTTATGGCTGTGGGAACCTCATTTCAGCATACTGCCAGAAACAGTCCAGTGTCTGCATTGACTAGAGAACACATGCTCATATACTGTTTTATGTGTTACAATAGCACATTGGTTCTGCAAACATGTACAATGCAATCATGCCCATCTGACAGCATGACTTTATTGGCTCTGCTGTAGCCCATTGCCAAGGATCAGACATGTTCACCCTGCAGATGTGTTGTACATAATTGTAATATTTCATCATAATTGTGACTGAACATATTTTGCTTCATCGCATATATGCAGCACATGCAGGCACATCCCACTCCTGGGATGGTCACCTGCAGAGATCATCACATGTCCTTATTTGCTCCATATGGCAAATATGAGAGACACTTGTCCAGTGGTTATATGCACATGTTTCAGGAAGATCGTATGGAGGTTAGAAAAGCTGAGATAGCTGTCATACCCAAATAGCTGATATTGGAACTTCCCCGTGGCACAGCTACTATTTTTTCACACACACTACAACTGCATTTGTGTGGTCACATCAGGTACATTGGGGCAGCAAGGCCATACTGCACTCTCAACTACCACCATCCATACCTTAGCCCATCCATCAGCACATGCCCATCATGTATAGTCATGCATTCTCCTGCCAGTGTTACACCGTGGTCCACACACTCACACTTCTCCACACTCCCCAGCTGACATTAACACCACTGCTGCCCCTTTCAGAGAGTTGCAGCAGTGGCAGTGGTCTCAAGTAGCCCTGCAGCGCTTCCCTTAAACCTCTGGTGCTGCGAAGCTGCTGGACTCCTGCCCCCACCGAGGACTAATACCGACTTCCTGTTTGGAATAGGAAGTTGGCATCAAACCTCAGTGGGAGTCAAACAGCCTTGCAGTACCAAGGGTTTAAGATAAGCACTGCAGAGCTGCTTGAAACCATTGCCACTGCTGCAGGTCCTGGAGAGAGATGGTAGCAGTGGCAATGGGCTGCCTCGGGACCACTGGTACTCTAGGCAGCCACCTAGTTCACCTAATGCTCACGCCACCGCTGCCAATCAGATTGGCTGGCTGACTCCCTCAAAGCATCTCTCTGCTGCACATCAAAGAACACAACCCCGCTCTACCAATCACATCCTTCCCAAGCTTCTAGGCAGCAGATCACATGCACTGAAGGCTTTACACTCCTGTACCATATCAGACACCTAAAGTCTCCCAGCTGCTCAAAGACCCAGACCTCAGAAAAAAGCCTACCCTCTAAGTCTATCCTACCTCTCCAGAATGCATCTTAGCATTCCATAGGGCTCTGAGTCTTGATTTTTGCCAATAGGAGGAATGTGAGTGCCTCCCACAGACAATGGTGCCATTGCCAAATTAGGCCAATAGTAGGTGCTTCAGCATGGTAGGACTATAGAGATGCTACATTTTGGGAGGATCCAAGATAGCATCTACCCAGCAGTAGCCTGCAGGGTTGTTCCTTAAACTTCAGTCTGTTATTTCCCTTTTCCTTTCAAATTTTCTCAAATATAGTCAAGAGTGAACTTACTTCCAGGGGTCTACATCACCATTTTGGG
The DNA here is from genome assembly GCA_033557465.1 of Ichthyophis bannanicus. Taxonomy (NCBI): domain Eukaryota; kingdom Metazoa; phylum Chordata; class Amphibia; order Gymnophiona; family Ichthyophiidae; genus Ichthyophis; species Ichthyophis bannanicus. The sequence goes on along the minus strand of CM066031.1, from coordinate 1,569,717,692 downwards.
GCCAATGAATGTTTTTATAAACACTCCTTCTTCATTTTTGAGCACAAGATTGGGCCACTGAGGGAGAGAGATAGAGCATTAAGATCACTTCCACCACTCCTTGATGATGTACTTCAGTTCAACATGATCTTTACACCAACTGTGTACCCTGGTGATTGCAAAATTGGCATAGTTATAGTGAAGATTTTCTGGCTTGGGAAAAAAGAGAAGTCTGAGGTGCAAAGGGAAACCTTAGAAGAACTGTTGAGTATGAAGTTTCTATCTTCATCAGTGAGTGGAAGTGTGGGACTGTTGCAGCACTTTGCTTTTGATATTGGACAAGACTAGAATGGATGCTTCATGGTCTGGAATGTTCATAGATTCAGTGAGACATGACAATGAAAAAAGGCATGTCTAACTTTCCAGAAATCCAAGCTGGAGAATTGTTCCCCCATCCCTCTAAACAGCATAGGACTTGCACTATTGCTATATGCAAGCAACAGTGGCACATCAACTACAAGGAATGGTGTCTTCGTTTGTAGATGACAGTGAGGGATTTGTGAGGGATCTTAAAGGGAACGAGTGTTGGAAACTAGATGCCACAACACTGGAGAGGTACAACAACATGGAAGACAAATACATCACCCATTTCCTACCTGCTTGAATGGCCTCTTCAAGTACATTTTTTGCCAGTCTGGTCTAAGAGTGCAATGAGTTTGACTATCCTGAGACTAGGCAGACAGATAGCTAGACACCACAGTTAAGCAAGCAAATATATTTATGCAATGAAATCATTCCAGGCTTATCTTTAATTTTCCATATATGAACATTCCAAGTGTCTGCCTTGCTTATCTTTTAACAGCACTGTCATGAGATAGTCAGTCTGAACCTTGAAATAATTACAATTACAGTCACTTAACTGACATTGTTCTTATATCATTTATGCAAAAAAGACACTTTTTAAAAAAAAATTCACATTTTATAATGTTAATGCTCAGGCAGGCTTCAATTATATGAATTATGTTATAGTTATAATAGTAACTGCATGTAATTATAACCAAGCAGCACAGGACTATTCTTAATTAGTATCTGATAATAAAAAATCAAACTACAGTGGGATTTATGATGGCTCTTAAGGAGGCGATTCCTAATCTTCTATATCATACAAGTGTTCTGTGAAATAAAAGTCATGATCAACTGACAGCACAAAGAAGGCAATGCATTTTTTGTTCTTTTAGAGCTTTGATAAATGAATCCCAAGGGCTCTATTTTAGAAAATGAGCCAATCAAATCCTTGAACAATTGTTCAAGTTGTACTTTTACCATTTGTCATCCTATCTTTGGATAAATGTACAGTTTCTGATAGTTGATATCAGAAACATCATTAAGTATTTATTTACATAAAAATAAGAATGTAAAGAGATGCACTTGTTTTTCTTACCTTTGAAAATATAACCAGAGTCCTCCGCGTGGGAAATGAGACATCCAAATCAGGATATTTATAAAATGCTGGGAATTGTACTACAGGGTGTGGAGGAATAGCCTACTGGTTAGAGCACTGGCTTAGTGACCAGGAGACCAGCATTCAATTCCCACTAGTACTCCGTGTGACCTTGGGCAAGTCACTTAACTCTCCATTGCCTCAGAAGAAAGGCCAGGCAATCTACTTCAGGTCACACTGCCAAGAAAACCCAGGAGCTGCTGGGTCACCAGGAGTCAGCATGGACTTGAAGGCACAAGATAAAAACATTGTACTAAAGGCTTGATAAATGTGACACCTTTCATAAAATACAGATAAAGATGCATTTCACTACCAGTAAGTTCCAGTAGCAACAACTGCTCTTGTAGAGAGGTGTTACTATGGGATCTGCAGATATAGGTGGCAATACTTAAACATGTAAGTGCTGCTTTTCTACTTATAAACTTACACATCCAACTGTAGCCAACTAGGACGTTGGGTGAACTATCTATTAATTTTAGTCATTTGGACATGGTGTTACACAGTAGAGAGATAAGCACACTTGGCTCCTCAATGAATGGTACGAGTCCCAGGTCCAAATGAACATATACTTTACATTTACATCTGCCATGGAGCAGTCCATGTTCATGCAGAAAAAGGTGGATGCCAGCACTGGTGTCCAATAAGGAATGGCGATTGCTGAAGTCCTTTCTTATCCCACTGGTTCAGTCAGACAAACAGCCAAATAAAACTCTGGGAATAAAATCTCCAGGAGGGTCAAGAGAAAAATAAAGAAAAAAAAATCTGTTACAGTGCAGGTTGGGGCTTAGGCACCTGCCTAGTCCTGCTCTTAAAGAGTCCCAGCCCTTTAAAGAACTTCAGCTGTCTTGGATAGGCACAGTCTCAGTCACGACAGTGGTCCATTGCCTCTCAGCCTGCAGGCCTTCTTTCACTTCATAAGCAAGGGTGAACTTCCAACTGTGGCCCCAACTCACAGGGATGTGACTCACAGGGAGAACGAGCCCCTCCTTCCCCCTTCAGCCTGCCAATCAGCATCCAGCCATAAGGGCTGAAAACCGCCGCTTCAGAGGCGCACCCGCGCCTAAGGGCCTCGCCAGAGGGCCCTTTGGCGTGGCTCTTAGGCGTGAGTCCGTGGCGTCTGATCTGAAGTTTACATTAAAGATGTGGACTGGATTATCATGCTTGTATATCGTGGTAACCTGCTGTTCCCTTTCCTTCTCCTTCCCTTATCTTTTTAACTATTTCTGTCCTCTATTCTGTCCTATCTCATAAATGGTGTTCTTTTTATATTTTCTTAAATGATATAGTATTGTAAACCGCTCTAATGCTTCGGCCTGAGCAGTATATAAAATGTAATAAACCATAAACCATATGGTTGCTTATGCCTCCTAAAAATCTCACAGTTCCATTTTTTCAAAAGAACTCCAAAAAGAAAAAAGGTCATTTTACAGGCTTATCCCCCCTTTCCAACCTCCACAAACACAGGTTTCATTCCAGTCCAATCTACAAGGCAAAAGACACAAAATAAAAACTTGATCCCTTTTTCAACCCCCCAGTATGGCCCAAACAGTAGGGTGAGAAAGAGAAACCATAAAAAAATAAACACAGACTACTGGCTCATTCTACCTCCATTTCCTCCTCTGCTGCAGGTTAGTCAAGTGGCATCCCATCTGAGGCTTCCACTTCCATCTCTTCGTAGGACCCTTCAGGGAAGGCTGGCTGGCTGCAAGCGACCCTTCAGGACTTTAAGTCCCTCCTGGTTAGACTACAAGACTTGGACCACAAGGTCCAAGGGAAATGCCCCGTCTTTAGCCCCCCCCCCCCCCTACTTTCCTGGGTTACAACTAACTCCCTCTGGGGGAGTGATTGGCTCCTGGGAGGGAGAACGTACTGACTGTTCCCAGGGAAACTGCAGGTCCTCTTCCCCTGCCCTGATCTCCTGGATTACAGGAACGTTTCAGCCCTTGATTCTATGCAGAGGATTTTCCCTGCCTACAAACGACTCTGGGTGCTGACTTTCTCCCAATCTGTGGGTTCCCCTAGTTGCAGGTAAGGGCCCCCTCCTCCTTTTACACTGGGCAGAGGAAAGGTCTAGTCATGGAGGGAAGTTCCTTGTCCACCCATGGTTATCTTGCTTCTTAGGGGAACCTTTGGTAAAATTTGATTTGTAAAATTGAGAATATTTACATAATTTGTTTTTCTAACCAATCTTCACCCACAATTTGTCCCTAGCCATGCTATGCATCCCATAGTTCATGCATGTAAATAGAGGTTTTCTAAAATTGCTCAGCCAATATTCAGCAGTTTTCATCTGACTAGCAGCACCTGCTTACTGGAGAAGTGCCGTTGACCCTGACATTCAGTGGCACTATCGAGATAGCATCACCGAATATCACCAAAAAACACCTTGACACTATCCAGATAGTATGCAAAAAAGTGCAACAAAGAGTCCAAAACAACCAAAATCCCCAAAGTGAAGGTATCAAAAAATTATTTTTGTTGGACTACCATTATATTGTTCATCCAATACAGGACTGACTTATCCAAAACAGTCCATTTTAATTTTAATTTATTAGAAAACATCCTATAACATGAAAGCCTGCCCCATGAGTAAAGGCTTTTCCCGAATATCTAGTTTAAAAGCTACTCTATCTACTTTTTAATGGTTAGTGCCAGCAGCTTGGTTCCCTGGTCAAAGTATGGCACATCCTTCTATAAAGGGCCCCCTCTTCCCCAGAATGTTGCCCAGTTCCTAATAAATATAAAGCCCTTTTCCCTGCACCATTGTCTCATCAACACAATGAGACTCCAAAACTCTGCTTGCTTCTGAGAATGTTAACCTGGAGATCCTAGACATCAACTTTGCACATAAAAGCCTAAATTTGGTTCCCAAAAGTTTCCCCCAACACTTTCCTATACAGTATTATTGTGCCCACATGTCCCAAAACAACTGGCTTCTCCCTAACACTTTCTAGAATCCTATCTAGGTGACATGAGGTCCTCTATCTTCACACTAGATAGGCAAGTGACCAAATGAAACTTATCCCCACAAGTCACCCAGCTATCAACATGCCTAAAGATCAAACCACCAACTAAAATGGCCATCCTAACCCTTCCCTCCTGAGTAGAAGTCCCCTGGAGACATATCCTCAGTGCAAGCATATATTGCATTCCCTGGAGATCAGGTCCTGGTTACAAGATCATTTCATGCTACATCAATGTGGTGCTCTCCTTCCAGGTGACCTCTCTCTTCCAAGGCAGCAATGAAGTCTGCTAATTGTGTTAATCTCTTTCAATATCAGGCTCCTTTTTTCTAGAAGAAATGCTTCTGACAATCCCCTTTGATGATTAGAACTGCAATTAATCTTCTAGAGTGAACCTTTTCAGTTTTTTCTACCTACCTAGCAATACCTTTGTTAACACCTATTAATCTCAGGATAGAAATTTGTTACGCTTTTGCAAAGAAAAGCACCCTTCCTCTTAAGGGAGTTAATCACTCAAAGTGCTAGGAGTAATTGTGAACGTTTAAAGCAGTAAATACCAGTCTGTTTTAGAGCTGTAAGAGCTTAGGTGAAAGCCCTATTTGTGCTTTGGAAGTCTGAAAATTGCATAGAGACGTCCAAAGCCATTTTAGAAATTGTTTCTGTGAATAGCCAAGTCAGAAAAGGAACATGGTAGAGGCTTGACTGGGGCATTCCCAGAAACCTGGACATCACTGCCTGATCTCAGAAACATCTTGGATGTCCGAAGTTATGTCTAATTTTAGACCTGTTTCAGGCACAAATAAAGATCAGGAAAGTGCTTGGGTTGGCTGAAAAGCATCCAGAGGGTGTAGAGAACATACCAGTGTTCAGCAGCACTGGGATTTGAACCCTAACTTCCCTGGTCTAAGCCCATTACCCTAACCATGAGGCTATTCCAAAATGCTCAGGTTCTGGAATACTATTCCGGGGATGTCTGTGTAGATTCCCCCACATCCACAGTTGTGAAACTATGTCTGCACCTGGACGTGCCTGTTTTTTTAAGGACATTCTGTCTTAGATGTCCCAGATTGCATTCGGATGTCCTTTCAAAAATGCCCCTCTCAGTTAAAACTAGGATGAATTAAGTAATAAACATTACTATCTGTGCAATGTTCCTCATGCCTATATTCCCACTAGATCCAACAAACGTTACCCCACAAGTGAAACAAATCAGGTAGCTAATAAATAAGGATCACTTATATCAAAACATCATTCTTTTTTCATTTATATAAATTATGTTTAAAACAAATTTTTGTCGGAGCCTTCAGTAGATATAGGGAAAAACAATCAACATGAAAGGCTCTCCACTGTGCAGACACCAGCATTTTTTTTTTATGATAACTGGTCACTTTCATAGTATTTTCATTTTTTGGCAGGCAGCCTGGAAGTTTATGCTGCAGTCTTGCAAATGTCCTCTATTGAGGCCATTCTCAAGTGGGCTGCTGATGCAACCATAGCTCTGACATTATGAGCCATGACATAGCACTCAAGAGTCAGGCTCACCAAGGAATATGTGAAAGAAATGCAGTCTGCTAGCCAGTTGGATAAAGTGTGCTTGTTGATGGCAGCCCCCCCCCCCCCCACCGCATATTAGATTTAAAAGAAACAAGACCTTCCATGTCAGGTATTTTAGTTCACAGAAATCTAGTGGCTCCAAAGGAGCTTTCATTAGTTGGGTTAAGACAAAGTTGAGGTCCTTCAACATCACTGGAGACTTGATGGGAAGCTTCAGCAGATGAAACCCCCCATGCATCCAACATTTAAAGCTGTACAGAGATAGATTTGCTTAATAAAGCTGATATTTAAGCCTGACTCAGACAAATGTAGAAGATACTCAAGCAGTTTTTGTGAGGGGTAATCAAGAGGTTTTGGCTTGGGCAGAAAAAGTGATCTAGGGCCTTTCGGTGATGCCATATGGCAAATCTTTTCCATTTAAAACTGTATAACCTAGTGGAATCTCTCCTAGGATCCAAAGTTACTCTTCAACATCCAACCTGTGAGAGCAGGAGACTTGATGTTAGAGTGCAAAGAGTTCCTTGTGCTTGCGTGATCAGTACTGAAGAATGTCTCAGTCTTATGGGATTTCTTGTGGAAATTTACAGAAGCGAGAACCACACTTGTCTCAGCCCTTAGGGGGCTATGAGAATTGTGGTTTCTTCCTTTCCTTCATGAAAGCTTTTGCTATTAGGATATCAAAGGATATTCATACAAAAGACCTTCCCCACAATCTAGGAGGAAGGCATTCACGACTAATTTGCCATGCTTCCTTATCTTGGAACAGAGCTGAGGTAATTTCTACACTACTACTAGTACTGATCATTTGTATAGCACTTCAAGGAGTATGCAGTGCTGTATAGACACATGTAAATGAAAGTCCCTGCTCATCATAGCTTACAATCTAGTCAAGACAGACAACACAACTGCTGAGCACAAGGATACATCTAGGGGAATAGTAAGGAAACACATAGGAGACTAAGCAGATCATAATCCAAAAGCGGCCTCAAGAAGGTGAATTTTCAGCCTGGATTTGAAAAGGGACAGAGATGAAGCCTGACATACTGATCCAGGTAGTTTGTTCCAGGCATAAGGAGCAGCAAGGTGAAAGGATCAAAGTCTGGAGTTAGCAGTAGAAGAGAAGGGCACAGATAGAAGCAGTTGCCAGAAGATTAGAATTACCGAGGAGGGTGTAGAGAAAGATAATGAGGAAAGATGGTGAAGAGCAATAGAATGAATGCACTTATAGGTCAGTAGGAGAAGTTTGAACTGGATATGGAAATGGATAGGGAGCCAGTGAAGCGACTTGAGAAGAAGGATTATATGAGCATATTGAGGCTGGTGGAAAACAAGCCGCACAGCTGCATTTTGAACAGATTAAAGGGGATGAAGATGGTTCAGAGGGAGACCAGCGAAAAGGAGGTTGCAATAGTCTAGATCAGGTATGTCCAACAGGTAGATAGCGATCTACCTGTAGATCGCGGAGGGGTCAGAGGTAGATCACCAGCCCCACTTGACTCCATCTCTCCAGCTGCTCGACCCGTCGCTAGGAGAGAGCTCGTGCTGGCAGGTCATCTGCCAAGGGCTTGCCGCCGCTGCTGATCCTTTGCCTGTGGGAATTTTGCCTGCGGGTGTATTGGGAGCGCTTGTTGTTTTCATGCCAATAGTTTGTGGGTACCCCAGGGGGCCACCGCCCGCGCCCTGCGACGAGACGCCACAGGCCCGGCGTCATACCTGGTCTATTGCCTCTCAGAATCACCCATTCCTGCCCCCGCCCCAACACCCCTTAGAAGTGTGTTATATACCGGGTGATATCCATTCGCCTGGGCTTTACCTGAATACACTTACCGTATTAGTTGTGTCGTGTGCTGGTCGTTGGTCGCTTTATAGTTCACTTTCATTAAACGTTTTCCGGCAGACACAACAAAGTTCAAGAATTTGGTGATTTTGGCGGGCTTTTCCAATTTTGTTCTAACTTGCCTATGCCTTGCCTTCGAATTGGTTCAAACCACTGTGACTTTTGCTTGCCTTTGCAATTTTATTTTGCCTAGCCTTTGCGTTGATTCCACACTGCAAGTTTATTTCACCTTGCCTTTGCGTTGATACTACACTGTGTGCAGAATTTATTAAATCGCGTGTGGTGGTATTTGAACTTGTTTGGCAGTATTTGATTTTATCTGGTTTGCTGAACAGGTGTTTGAGTTTTTGTGATGATTGTTTGGTGGTATTTGATTATTGGTGCCAGTATGATGAATTCTTATTTTTACTTTTAGAACTGCATGTGTGGTTTTGGCATCTCCAGTCCTTATATTGCACATCATCCAGAGGTCTAGTTCCTGTTGATCTTTAATACTTTGGGACAGTGACAGTTGCAGCCAGTGTTTATACTAACTTAACAGATTTGGCCTTCTTACATCCAGCCACCCCAGTATAACAAAGATGAGTGTTCCAAAAAAGAGCAAAACCTATCACTTTCATGATGAATGGGAAATGGACTATTTCTTCATCATGGTGAAAAACAAGTGTTGTCTAATTTGAGAAGTCAGCTCCATGCCTCTCCCCTCTCCTTCCCTTCTCCACTAACACTAGAACCCGCTGTTCTATTACCAAAAACCTCCTGACTATCCCTACAACCAAAAGATATTGCAAACAATCTATCAGTAGCAGAGCCTTCTCCCTCTATTTCCCATCCCTATGGAACTCTCTTCCTCATGAGCTGCGGAACTGCCCAACTCACTCTGAGTTCTGAAAGATGTTAAAAACTCTGCTTTTCCTTGAACATTTCTCCCTGCCACCTTAGTACCTAACTTTCTACTGCCACTTCCCCGCTTCTGCCTAAATCTGTTCATGCAGCCATTTGTATCCCGGTATTTACCGTTGTAAATAGTTGTTCATTGTTCTTGTAAAACGTTCTCCTTGTTACCCTTATTTATCTGTTACTTTGTTCCATGTAAACAGTTGAAACATACTGTCTTTTTTGTATTATGTAAACCGTCTTGATTTGTAGAAAGACGGTATATAAAATCTGTTAAATAAATAAAATAAATAAATAATTTGTAATGCCCCAGTATCCTTGCCCAAAAAGGGTAATCTGGAACGTCATTATAAGGCTCTGCATAGCAATAAGTCTGATGCTGATTTTCCACCCAAAAGTGAAATTCGTAAACTGAAGCTCAAAGAATTTAAATTGAAATTGGCTACTCAGCAACAGTTGATGGTGAAGCCAAGGTCACATTCGATCAATGCAACCATAGCATCCTTCAAGGTCAGCAACCTGATCGCAAAGAAATGCAAACTGAAGGGGAATTTGTAAAAGATTGTTTTCTTGAAGCAGCTGACAATCTTTTTGAAGGATTTAAAAATAATAAAGAGATCATAGCTGCTATTCAAGATGTACAATTGTCAAGAAACACCGTCGTGCGACGAATAGAAAAGATGCGTGGAGACACAACTGAACAATTATTGGAGGATGTTTCAAATTGTGTTGCTTTCTCACTCCAACTGGATGAATCTACAGACATAAGAGACATAGCCCAGTTACTAGTCTTTATCCGGATGGTTTTTGAAGACTTCAGTGTTAAAGAAGAACTACTTGGAATGATTTCTTTAAAAGGGAGAACTACCGGTCAGGAAATATTCAGTTCTTTCCATTATTTTGTGACAAAGTGCAATCTTCCATTGCATAGACTTGTTTCCATCACTACTGATGGAGCAAGAGCAATGACAGGTGAGGTTAACGGTTTCATAGCCCTCTGTAGACAGCATGACGACTTCCCAGATTTCCTTTCTTACCACTGCATCATTCACCAGCAAGTTTTGGCAAGCAAGAGACTCAATACAAAGACTGTCATGGACATCACTTTCAAAACTGTAAATTCAGTTCATGGAAGATCACTTCAAAGACGACTTTTCAATCTTACTCTTGATGAAGGGCAGCAGAAATCATTTTGCACACAGATGTAAGCTGGATAAGTAGGCACAAATTTCTGCAAAGATTTTGTGATTTGCTGAATGAAATAAGAAGATTTTTGAAGGAGAGGGGAGATGACCAAGCAGAGTTGGAAGATGAGGAGTGGTTATGTAATCTGGCATTTCTCGCTGACCTTACAGGCAAACTAACTGATATGAACCTTGAACTACAAGGTAAAAACAAATGTATTGGCGAGATGATGAGTACAGTTTCATCCTACAATAGCAAATTTGAGCTAATGATGACTGACCTTGCAAATAACACTTTTGATCATTTTCCTAATATGCAGGACCATCTGGGACAATATCCAAATTTTGTTTTTCAGAACGAGAAGTATGGGACAGAAATCTGTTCTGTTATCCACGAATTCAAAAATAGATTCTGTGACTTCCAAAAAATTGGAACCATTGTGGAGTACTTGTCATACTCATTCAAAGTAGATGTGGACATTAAAGAAACTGCAGCTGCTATCAATAACATTTTCTCATTGAACAAGCCATCTCTTGAAAACGAATTATTAACCCTTAAAAATGGCATTTTTCTCAAGACCCGTGCTGAGCAAGAATCGTTTTATTTATTTTATTTATTTTATTTATTAACATTTTTTATATACCGCACTATTCATTATCAGCGCGGTTTACAGAGAACAAGAAAACTTCAGACAAGTTACATTTATCTGGTTTTACATATAACAGGAACAATAACTTGGATAACCGGGGCAATTATTTACAACAAAAGCAGTCAGAGTAATTATTTACATTAGGAAGACATATTGTCTGAAAAGAGCCTTGTAATATGGGAAAGTGGTCTAATGTGTTGTTGGGTCAGCAGAGATTACGTGGTCAGAAAGGGAATGTTGCTATTTGCGGGTGCCTGTGTTTCAATGTCCTCTGGGAAGTAATTGATGAAAAGGTGATGTTTCAAGGCCTTCTTAAACTGGCTGAGATCAGAGATGGCCCTAATGTGTGATGGAAGGGTATTCCAAAGTTTTGGAGCGCATAAACTGAAGGATCGGCTTACTGTTGTAGAGTTGTATCTTAGAGTCTCTTTTGGTACCATTAGCATATTTAATTCCGTGGTTCTTCTTAGTCTGTTGGGGGTGATTGGTTGGATCATCTCTGATAATGAGGCGGGAGCGAGTCCTTTGTGAGCTTTAAATGCCAGGAGCAGAGTCTTGAAGGTTATTCTCGCTTGAATAGGAAGCCAATGTAGTTGTTTCAGAAGAGGTGTTACATGTTCTCTTTTAGGTACCCAAAAAAGCACTCTTGCTGCACTGTTCAAGACTAGTTGAAACAGGTTTAGGGTAGATTGGGGGAGTCCTTGTAAAATGGAGTTCGCGTAGTCAAAATGGGGAATAATTAAAGCCTGGTAGACAGTACGGAAATCATCCGGATCGATCAGTTGTCGGAGATGTCTGAGGGAACGAATCTTGAAATAAACTGCCCTTACTGTGTTAGCTATGTGGGACTTCATGTCCAGTTTTTGATCCAGAGTCACTCCAAGGTATCGGATGTGGGATTTTACTTGCAGCTTGGCATCTTGAACCTCAAGGAATGTAGGTGGTATGAACTTAGTATTCCTTGAAATAAAGAGAACTTCTGTTTTTTTATGTTGAATTCTGAGATTTTGAGTCATTAGCCAATTTGATATGGCATTAAAACAGTTGGTTATGGGGGTGAGGTTCATCTTATCTATGCAGAACGGCATATATAATAACACGTCATCAGCATAGATCATACAGTTGACGTTGAAGGATCTGATGATGTTACATATAGGTTGCATATAAATGTTAAATAGTAATGAAGATAAAGAGGATCCTTGCGGGACTCCTTGTCCTTGATGAAATGGGTCTGATGTTTCTCCATTTGATCGAACATGCTGCCATCTATCTGAGAGGTATGAGTTACACCATTCGAGGGCATTTCCACAAAGGCCCTTCTCTCTTAGGCAGATGGTAAGCAGATCGTGACAGACCGAATCAAAAGCAGCCACAATATCTAAAAAGATGAGAACAAAACCCTGTCTGTTGTTATCGATACCAGAGTTTAGGCTGTTGAGGAGAGAAGTAAGGAGCGTCTCGACCCCGTGCGATTCTCTAAATCCATGTTGACAAGAATCCAAAGGCGCTTCAGTGTCAATATGGTCTTGTAGTTGTCTGTAGGCTATTTTTTCAATTATTTTTGCAAGCGTGGGTATGCTGGAAATGGGTCTGTATGAGTCTGTTTTTTGTGGATGTAACTTGAGGTTTTTCAATAAAGGTCTTATAGATGTCTGTTTGAGGGCAACAGGGAATGAGCCGGTGTCAAATGATAGCCTTATGATCTTGGCTATAATTGGAGCAAGTTCTTTACGCAGATCCTTTATCCAGAAGGCTGGGCAAGGATCAGTGTGTGCTGTGGATAGGTTGAGAGATGAGATAATATCTTCAATCAGCTTCAAAGAAGGAGTGGTGAATGATACTAACGGAGATGGGTGCCCTTTTGGAAGCTAGTGCCTAGAGACAAATTTCCCAACTTGAGAAGATGCAGTGAAGCTGTACACTCCTGTTTCGGTTCAACTTATTTGTGTGAATCTGTGTTTCCCATCTGAAAATGACAGAGTACACAACGTTCCAACATGACAGATGAACAGCTCCAGGATTCCCTGAGACTGGCCCTCACGCAATATTCACACAACTTCAAAAAGCTGGTGGATGAAATGCAGGATGTTTCCATTTTGCTCAATTTTCCTCTAAAAGAAAAAGTCACCTTAGCACATTTGTCAAGATCCAAAGGTCATCCTGATGTCATCAGAAATACTTTTCACTACATGGAGCTGCTCTGCTAATTGTTGGTCACTGGAAATGTAGAGCTTCAGTTAATCTACAAATAATAAATGGGATGTTCTTTCTGGGTTGTTACCTTCTTTAGGATTCAGGCTAAATCCATATCCCAAAGAGTTGATGAGAGTATTCATTGGATTAAACACCACACAAAACCAAAAGGGCAACATGAAATCCTTCTGAAATATTCCTCACTGGATCTTAATGTTAGGAATGATGTAGTGACCATTTTCATATTTCAAAAAGAGCGTGGTTTGTCACATTGTCATGCTGAACTTTATGTACTCTATCAAACCGGGATTTATTTTATACATTTCAAGGCAATTTATTATCCAAGCGTGTGGGACGCTGTCAAAAGCTCAAGTAATGTTTAAGCTGCCCCAGTTTTACATGTGAACTATACTGTACATCTTGGATGAAAATTAGACCAAGTACAGACTGCATTTTTCCTTTCCAGTTATGTCTGAACCCAGCTTGTTCTTTTAGGAGGAGAAGCCTCTAGACCACATTCTATATTGGATCTCCACCATAAAGGATTTCTACTATAATTCTGCTGCTTCTTATAGAGACAGTAAAATAGCTCCCCTCTTGCTAGTGATATGTTTTCATGATTAAAATGAAGTCAAGTTCCATTTACCATTGATCTAGTCTTCTTAATAAGGTTAGGAAATAGCACCACTTGGAGTTTACTTGGACCTCTACTGGTTTGTGCTGGGATTTACAGCTGGTTTGCTAGTGGCAATAATGCATAATAAACTTCATCAGCCAGCACTACCACACAACTTATGTAAGTACATTTGAAATGTATCTAAATATCTGGTGTGCAAGATTGATGTAGGCCTTCTGTTTCTAATGGTTTGAAAAGACAGACATTAGTGTGGAAAAACTGAAGGACAATATCCAGAGCCTCATTACTGCTTAGAAGTTAGAAAGACATCTTGGAGTTTATATTCAAAGGCATTTATCCGATTAGCAGCATAAGTTGTGGCCAGAGCTATATTCAGTGGTATATCTTCCAAAGATGGGGAAGCTGTAAAACTAGAGGGCATAACATGAAGCTGCAAGGGGATAAACTGAGAGGCAATGTCAGGAAATACGTTTTCACTGAAAAGGGTAGTGGATGCTTGGAATGCCCTCCTGATGGAAGTGGTGGGGGCAAATACTGTGACGGAATCCAAAATGGCATGGAACAGACACTGTGGATCTTTTTATAGCAACAGGATAAAATCAAAATAAACATAACTAACTCTTATATTTCAACAAATAGGGGTGACCTACACGTAGCGGTTAGTATACCCCTAAACAAAGGCATGTGGAGGGGTGACCTGCACGGAGCAGCAGGTGCACCTTCTCTTGCAGTCTTGCTGGGCAGACTAGATGGATCATACTGCTCTTTATCTGCCGTCATATACTATGTTACTATGTTAAGATCAGCCTGGATCAATACTTGACATAATTTAACACAAATTACTCAATAAAAGTTAAGGAAAGTTATTAAGACAGTTAAAAAAAGTTATTACTCAATAAAACTTTAAGAAAAAATGCACTTTCCATTTCCCCTCGCAGTTCTTACTGGATCTTTGTCTCTCTGTTTTGTTTTTGCTTAATTTGCTTAACAGCTGATCACATCCAAGTAAATGACAGAAGGTTCATTAAAAAGGGGGGGGGGGATCCTCCAACTTTAATGGGTTAAAATTGAATTTGAAACTAATTTGAAACTTAATTTTCATGGTGGTAAATCACCAGCACTTTTGGTCGGAAAAAGTAGATCACGACCTGTTCGAAGTTGGACATACCTGGTCTAGAAGGATGGTGCCTAAAGAATGGATGACTGTCTTAGTAGTATGTTCAGAAAAGAAGGGACACATTTTACTGATGTTATAGAGAAAGAAATGACTGGTTTTAGCTATAAGTTGAATGTGTGCAGAGAAGGAGAGGGAGGAGTCAAAGATGGCCCCAAGGTTGCGAGCCGAGGAAATAGGGAGGAGTAGAGTGCTATCCACAGAGACAGAGAAAGAAGTAAGAGGAGAGATGGCTTTAGGGGGAAAGACAAGAAGCTTGGTCTTGGTCATGTTCAATTTCAGACAGTGGTGGGACATCCAGGCAGCAATGGCAGATAGGCAGTCAGAGATAAGGAAAATGGGATTGCAGTGGGCTAAAAAAAAGAAGGCAATAAAAGGAGCAACAGATACATATGTAAGGTAGGTAAATAAAAACATATGTAAGAAAAGTAAATAAAAACAAGAGGAAAAGGAAACCTATCCGGTTCTCCAAAGAAGTGGATGCAAATAAAGGCAAAAAACACAGCTTTCGCAAAATTCAGAAGTTCACAAACAGAGGAACACAGAAAAGAATAAAGATAAAACTAAAAGAGACAAAAAGAGAAATAAGGATAGCAAAATCAAAGATAGACGAAAAGATGGCTAAAGATGTGAAATTTGGCGACAAAACCTTTTTTCAGGTATATTCGGGCTAGCAAGAAAATAGAAACATAGAAACATAGAAATATGACGACAGAAAAAGACCACATGGCCTATCTAGTCTGTCCTTCCATATCAACAACTACAACAGTCCCCTTTTTACCTTTAGAGATCCTCTGCGTTTGTCCCATGCTTTTTTGAATTCAGTTACTGTCCTCATCTCTACCACCTCCACTGGGAGACTATTCCATGGATCCACTACTCTTTCTGTAAAGAAATATTTCTGCATATCACTCCTGAATCTATCTCCCTTCACCCTCATCCCAAGTCCCCTCATAGCAGAACTTGCTTTCAATTGAAAGAGGTTGTCTCCCTGAACATTTATGCCACGAAGGTATTTAAACATCTCAATCATATCACCTCTATCCTGCCTTTCCTCTAAGGTGTACATATTACGATCCTTAAGCCTGTCCTCATATGCTTTATAATGAAGACCACTAATCATTTAGTAGCCACCCTCTGCACCAACTCTATCCTGTTCACATCCTTTTGAAGGTGTGGTCTCCAGAATTGCACACCATACTCCAAATGAGGTCACACCAAAGACTTATACAGAGGTGGAATCGAAGGACTCAAAAGTGCCTGGAACTGATTTGTGGAAAGTGACACTGAAAAAGTGAAAATGATAAAGAAATACTTTATTTTATTTACATTCTCTTATATACCGTGCTATTCTGCATCAGTGCGGTTTACATTGAACAAACTGAAATTACATTGAACAGGGCATTATAACTTGGAGATAACTATTTTACAGGGAACATGGGCTATGGAGGATTAAGTGGCTTGCCCAAGACCACAAGGAGCACCTGTGGGACTAGAAACCCCAGCCCTTCCAGCCCAAGGTTGCTGTCCTCTAGTGGGATTTGAACCCCTGACCTTCCAGCCTGACATACCTTGCCCCAACCACTAGGCCACTCCTCCACTTCTGTTTTTCCTAAAGAAAATCTTGGAGAAGGACAACCTGTGATTGACAAATATACAAATTGGAATGGAATAGATACCACACCATTCACAGCAGATGATGTGTTAGAACAACTTGCAAAACTGAAAGTGGACAAGGCCATAGGATCAAATGGGATGCATCCCAGCATACTGAAAGAGCTCAGAGAGGTTCTTGCAGGGCCGTTAAAGGATGTTTTTAATAGATTCTTGGAGACAGAAGAAGTTCCACAGGACTGGAAAAGGTCTGTTGTGGTACCTTTTCACAAAAGTGGTAAAAGGGAAGAAGTGACAAACTACAGGTCAGTAAGCCGGAGAGAGTGAACAGTGGACTTTCTTGAAACCAACAAGTTGCATGATTCGAGGCAACATGGTTTTGCCAAAGGAAAATCTTGCCAAACAAATCTGATTGAGTTCTTTGACTGGGTGACCAGATAACTAGATCAAGGGCATATGATGAATGTGATCTACCTAGATTTCAACAAAGACTTTGATACTGTTCCTCTTAGGAGGCTTATAAATAAACTCAACAGTTTAGGGATGGGTCCCAAGGTGCTGAACTGGATCAGAAATTGGTTGACTGACAGACGACAGAACGTGATTGTAAATGGAACTCACTCGGATGAAAGGAAGGTGGTTAGCGGTGTGCCTCAGGGTTTGGTCCTGGAATTGATACTGTTCAATGTATTTGTGAGCGATATTGCTAAAGGACTGAATGGAAAAGTCGGTCTTTTTGCAGATGACAAAACAATTTGCAACCGAGTGGAGTCCTCTTAGGGAGTGAATAACATGAGAAAAGATCAACAAAAGCTGGAAGAATGGTCTAATGCTTGGCAGTTAAGATTTAATGTGAAGAAGTGCACTGTCATGCACTTGGGAAGCAGAAATCCAAGGGAATTGTATGCGATATAGGGCGAGAGGTTGGTGTGAATAGACCAGGAGAAGGACCTTGGTGTGATTGTTTCTGAGGATCTGAAGATGGCGAAACAGTGTGACAAGGTGGTAGCAAAAGCCTGAAGGATGCTGGGTTGCATACAGAGAGGAATTACCAGCAGAAAGAAAGAGGTACTAATGCCACTGTACAAGTCGCTGGTGAGGCCTCACTTGGAATATTGTGTTCAATTTTGGAGACCTTATCTCGCAAAGGATATAAAAAGACAGGAAATGGTTCAGCGGAAGGAGACCAAAATGATTGGGAGCCTGCATCAGAAGACTTATGATAAGAGACTTGAAGACCTAAATATGTACACTCTGGAGGAGAGGAGGGACCGGGATTCAGACCTTTAAATACTTAAAGAGTACTAATGAACAATTAAACCTCTTCTAAAGACGGGGAAGCTGTTAAACTAGACAGCATAACATGAAGCTGCAAGGGGGTAAACTGAAAGGTAATGTCAGGAAATACTTTTTCATTGAAAGAGTGTTGGGTGCTTGGAACGCTCTCCCGATGGAAGTGGTGGGGGCAAATACAGTGACAGAATTCAAAAAGACATTTATTTATTTAAGTTTTTTTATCCCGCTTTATCATTCTGTCAAAGTGGTTTATACTGTAACAAACTTGGTAATGTGCATTAAACGGGAACATTGATAACTTTGATTTTTTTTTTGAGGCAATGGAAGGCTAAGCGACTTGCCCAAGGACACAAGGAGTGCTAGTGGGAACTGCATCCTGGTCTCTTGGTTTCCAAGCCAGTGCTCTAACCTTTAGGCTACTCTTCCACACTGGGACAGACACAGAGGATCACCTTGATAGCACAGGATAAAATCAAAATAAACATAACTATCTCTTATATCTCAACAAATAGGGGTGACCTACACAGAGTGGTGGCTACACCCCTAAACAAAAGCATGGGGAGGGGTGAGCTGCACGAAGCGGTAGGTGCGCCTACTCTTACCGCCTTGCTGGCCAGCTAGATGGACCATAGAGAGGTAGATCTTAGAGTCATCAGCACAAGGAGGTACTGAAAACCATGGGAATAAACTTGTTGATGGTCAATAAATAACAGCTATCTGGAGAGGTAGTGGATTAAAAAGGGGATGGAGTGAACTTTGAAGGAGGAAAAATAGTGAGACTGGGGCAGAAGGAGAGGTTGAAATTGGCAGGACTGAGAGAGTAGAAACCCAAAATCACCTTCACAGCCAGTGGAACAAGGCATGTGGGAGAACTGTAAGCCACCATGACAGAGGGTAGCGACTGAAGCTGTATTTTCTGGGAGGAGCCAGGTCTCAGTTAGTGCAATAAGATGGAGAGCATTCAAGATAAAAGGCAAGCTTATTAGAGATGGAGTGTACATTTGACAAGGTGCATGAGAAAGGGAGAGAGAAAGGGGAAAGAAGAGGGATATGAAAAAGATTTGAGCAGTGTCATGAGGATCTGTCCAGGGAGTGAGAGAGAAGTCTAAGGGGGGCCAAGTTTGGGACTGATATCTCCAGACAACAGAAGGAGAAAGAGCAGAAGAGTGTATGGTAGAGAGGAGACATCATGGCAGTTATGAGGGTGAGGTTCTTTCAGAGAGCGTGGAGATGGCTAAATGAAAGGAAGAAAATAGTGAAGTTCAAGAGCTGATGATAGGATGGATGACAAGGTGGCAGGATAAATGAGGATGTTCCCTGTAAAATAGTTATCTCCAAGTTATAATGCCCTGTTCAATGTAATTTCAGTTTGTTCAATGTAAACCGCCTTGATATCATGAAAGGAGATATATAAGAAATGTAAAATAAAAATAAATAAATAAAAGAGGGGATGATAAGGAGGGGGGGGGGCTTAAAGTGGTTGATATGAGAGGAGAAGATTAGGGCGTGTCAACAATAGGAAAAGAAAGTGATGTGGAGCCATAAGAAGGAGATGGAGAGGAGGTCAGAGGTCAGAAGAGATATATGAAGGATAGGCAAAAGAAAGATCTCAGAGGATTAAGGGTACACTTGTGAGTAATAGTTTTAATGAGCACAGGAGAGCTATAAGAGACTGATAGGGGGTGGGTGGGTTGTGGGTTAGGAGGATATGGGTTAGGAGGAAGGGATAATAGGAAGAGGAGGAGCAAGAAACAGACAGATGAAAATAGGAGGAAACTGAACAAAAGTACAAAACAAAAATACAGGACTTACAAGCAAGCAGTTTTTTATTTTAAAGCATGGCAAAGAGGTCTATTGAGAGGCTGTTCCAGCCTTGAAAGATTCTTTGAGTCACCTCCATATCCAGGAAACATTAATTTAGTTGGAGTATACCACTTAGCTTGTCCACCAGGGTAATGTCCCCCCCTGCTAGATACATGGCCATGAGGATCATTCCATGAGAGACGGACCAATTTCATATCCTGACAGGCTCCCAACACTGAAGATAGGACCCGTTTCTCCATATTTACTGATATATCACAACTTGATTGTCTGTATTCATAAATGAACTGGAAATGGGAATAACGAGTGAGGTAATCAAATTTTCAGATGACACAAAATTATTCAAGGTTGTTAAAACCTAAGAAGCTTGTGAAAAATTGCAAGAGGACCTTGATAAATTGGATGACTGGATGTTCAAATGGTAAATGAAATTTAATGTGGACAAGTGCAAAGTTATGCACCTAGGAAAGAACAACCCAAACTATGGTTATACAATGCAAGGTTCCATATTAGGAGCCATCACCCAGGAAAAAGATTGAGGCGTCATTGTGGATAACATGTTGAACTCTCCTCCCAGTGTGTAGCGGCGGCCACAAAAGCAAATAGAATGATAGGAATCATAAGGAAAGGAATGGAGATTAAAACAAAGGATAATAGAATGCCTCTGTATCATTCAATGATGTGACCGCACCTTGAATATTGTGTGCAATTCTGGTCACCGTATCTTAAAAAGGATATAGCGGAATCAGAAAAGATATAGAGAAGAGCCACCAAAGGGGATGGAAGGGTACCCCTATGAGGAGAGGTTTAAAAAGTTAAAGTTCTTCAACCTGGAAAAGAGACGGCTGAGGAGAGATATGATAGAGGTCTATAAATTAATGAATGGAGTGCAACGGGTAAATGTAGATTGGTTGTTTATGCCACCAAAAAGAAGAAAGACTAGGGGGCATGCAATGAAGCCACAGTGTAACCCGTTTAAGACTAATAAGAGAAATATTTTTTCACTCAACGTGTAATCAAACTCTGGAATTTGTTACCGGAGGATGTAGTAAAAGTTGTGAGTGTAGCTGTGTTTAAAAAAAAAAAAGGTTTGGACAAGATCCTGGAGGAAAAGCCCATAAACCCTTATTAAAGAGGACCCAGGAAAACCACTGCTTGCACCAGTACAAACAATGTGGAACCTGTGTGTCTTTTTGGGAAACTGCTAGGTACTTGTGACCTGGATTGGCCACTTTTGGAAACAGGATACCGAGCTTGATGGACCTTGGTCTCACCCATTATGGCATATCTTATGTTCTTATTTTATGTTCTTATATGTATTAATATAATATAGTTGGCTAACCAGTCTCTAAAACATTCAGATAGTTCCAGATTGCCCTCAATTTTGGAAAATGTATATGATGAGGTTTTCATCAGCAGACCATAATCCCTGATTGTGAGGTTTATTTACATAAATTCTTCTGCACCTATCATAAGTGTTTTTTTGAAAGGTGGAATTTGGAAGAGAATGCCTCTTGCCGAATTGGAATGCACCATTTACCAGGTCAGAGTGTTCCGAAAAGGTGTTGTGATAGATATGATATGCTGGAACCTGTGAGTGATACCTGTGATATACTGGAACCTGTGAGTACAACTGCATATTCTAGGTCCCTTAAGTATGCTTCATTTTGAGATGTGCCATGGATGTTACTTGAGTATGTTAGGCCAGATGGACTCAATGGTGCAACATATTCTATGCTGATGTCACTTGACTCTTTTGAATTTCCTCCACAATATACACTAGATTGGTAATCCTTTCCTGAATAATATATAACAAAGATCCTATGAATTCCAATTGATTAGGTCTGCTTAACTGATATTTGGGATAATTAGGAAGTCTTGGCACTAGTGCTATCTGGCCTGGACTACTGTAATGCAATGTATGTGGGGCTGCCGGCCTCCTTACTCAGGAATTGACAAGTGGTTCAGAATGCAGCAGTCTGGCTGGTATGGGGGCTGGGCAAGTAGGACTCAGTCATGGGTGTGCTGTGGCAACTGCACTGGCTACCTTTTCAGTAGAGGTGTACATTTAAATTGTTAGTCCTTGTTTTTAAAGTGTTAAGAGGTTTGAGATCATGTTACTAACAGGAGGGCCCTTTGTTCTATGGAGGCGCAGCTGTTGGCAGTACCTGGTTTTACTCAACTACGTTTGCAGTGGTGGCAGGCTAGGGTATTTTTGGTGGCAGTTCCAGTTATATGGAATACATTGCCAAAGGTTTTGTGAAAGGAAACTGATCTAATGGTGTTCCGGAAGGTGTTAAAGACCTTTCTCTTCCCCTCCAAGGTGATAATAGTGGGTGTAGGCAGTGATGGCAGTTGGCAGTATTTGTGGGTGTTTGTGAGGGTGGGGATGTGGGTGGGGAAGGTGTCTTGTCACAGGGAGGGTTGAGGGTGGGAAGTGGGGCGAATTGTGTTTCATGTCCTGCTGGAAATCATCTTGACTACTGTAGCAAATGGCAGCTAATAAATGTTTTAAAATAAATAAATAGAAACTCCACTACCTGGATGGTGGTGGACAAGGATCTTTGAGTTCCTTTCTGAAATGTGATCTTGATGAGCCATTGGTCCAGATAGGGAAACACATGTACTTCCAATCTGCATAGATACACTCCTATTATGGCAAGGCACTTTGTGAATACCTGAGGAGCTGACATGAGGCTGACACCACTTAGTGGTGGATCCCTATTATGAATCCTCCCATTGTCTTTGTTATCAAGTGTAACAGTGCAGACCCTAAACAACCCGAGAAAATGCAGTTCAGCATAAAGGAGCACAGAAAAAGTGACAGGGTAAACAAGGAAATGTCAGATGGTTACCATGAGCAACCTAGAAACACGTGCAAAAGCCCAATGAGGACACACCCAGCCAGCACAGGAAGGGAATTCACTTTACCTGACAGGGTTCAGCTGGGTGGGGGTGGTGCAAGGAAACACTGGGATAAAATAGGCTCCCAGACAATCAGAGAGAGAGAGAGAGAGGGAGAGGAGCTGAAGCAGCCACGGACACACTCTGAGGGAATACAGCAAAGGCAGCTAAAACCCTGGGAAGCATGGAGCAGGTATGAGAATGTAAGAGAGAGTGACGATGAGGCTTTAGAGCAACTAGAGAGCCAGCGTGAAGGTCAGAGGGGAACCGAAGACCTGAGTGAAGCAGAGAGATATCAACAGCCAGATAGTGTGTTTGAGCCAGAGAGACGCAAGAAGACTGCAGTTGCAGGTTCCAGTGCACAGAGTGAATGCAAGAGTGATTTGCCATATGAAAGAAGACAACCCTGGAGGTATGGAAATAGGCACACAAGGTCCCACTATCTAGAGGCTGAAAATATCCCTTCTTCTGGTTTTAAAAACCCTAGAAGAAAAAGGTTTTACTTACCAGATAAAGCTGAAGAGTTTTGTAGTCATTGTAAGCTCACAGCTCCCTGTGAAACTCCGTCACGAGCTCTCCAATCTAGCTCAGCTGGGTTACAAAAGGGAAGCCTGAACCGGCAGAGAAATTCCCTTAATTATCCCACTAGCAGAGCAAACCAGGAGTTAAGCTATATTCTAAAATACCAGTAGGGGCAGTGCCCTGAAAAGCTCAACTCTAGAATACATGGTAATTCCCAGAGAGACACTAGCTCTAAGGAAGAGAGGAACTTCCTGTCTGACGAGGTTAACCAGCCATTCTCCCACGTTACTGCTGAGGTCCAGAATGAACCTTCCAGTCAGCCGGAGTTAATGGAATATCAAAATGCAGAAGAAAATGATATGCCAGAATTGATGGACTGCTCTTTGACCTTGATTGAACCTGAGTTCTCTCTCAGATAAGTAATTAGTTTGTGTCCTAGCTTTAGTATTATAAGCAACAGGCTGCAGCTCTCTCTAAGTAAAGCAGATATAAGCTGTGCTGTCAGCTACAGGAGAAAGAACCATATTGAAACATTTAAGCTGTTTTGTTCTTCTCATTTATTTGTTGTTTTGGAAGCTGAAGGAAGCAAGTTCTGTTTGCTTTTGTTACTTTATGTTATATGTCCAAGCAAGGCATTTGATTTATGTTCCTGAAGATAAAGTACCCTCAAGGGACGGGGAATAAAACCCTTTAATTTGGAAAGAAGTGTTTTGTGGTTTATCTCAGTGAAGGCACAACTACCACCCTCCAGAGCCTTGCAATACCAGTGGCTACCGCTTGGCCAGAGAGGGCACGACACAAGGAATATTTTGAGTAGAATCCCTATCCCTTGGATTGAGTTTGAGTGCACTGGCTTTGAAGATTGAAAAGAGCTCTTTGGTATTTACTGACATGGAGAGCTTGACCAAGATACTTTCAATGGGCAATCTAATTAAATGTTGAATAGATGAAGACGGTATCCTAGCAGGATGATTTTTGGTACCCATCAATCAGAATTTCTAAGGGACCAATGATTTCCATCATGGCCGGCCCGTCCATTGTGCGATAAAGCACAGTTACTTACCTGTAACAGGTGATCTCTGGGAACAGCAGGAATAAGTCTTCACATATGGCTATCGTTGGTACCGACGGAGCCTGCGCGGGAACGCTCCCCAGCATCCAATTAGAATGCTTTTGGGAGCATCCCACAGCGCCTGCTTGCTGCCTTCCTGCCTTTCCCAACTGCCTCTCTCCAATTGAGTTTTAGAGCTGAGACAAAGAGAGAGAGAGAGCGAAGGAAAGGAAAAGAGATAGATAGAGAGATACAACTCCTAGGAGAGGTGGGTGGGTTTTGAAGACTTATTCCCGCTGTTCCCAGAGATCACCTGTAGCAGGTAAGTAACTGTGCTATCTCCAGGAACAAGCAGGAATGAGTCTTCACATATGGGGACTCCAAAGCTAAGATGCCTGGAGGAGGCCCCAGCATGTTGCAATCTAAAGATGGGCCATGCTTATCCCTCAAAACCTCAGGCAACCAAGGGATGGAGGGTAGGAGTTGAACTAGAAAAGAAAAAAGAGGTGCTGTGGAACAGCTTAACTAAACAAGGTATCCAAAGGGGAGTCTTTGTGTAAATCATAAATATTAGAAAAATGTTGAGTCTTAATTTTCTAATGTGGATCTCACTCAAAAATATTGCAAAAATACTTGTTGAGGGTAATAAGGGTCTGTGATTGAGAGCCAGATCATTATCCTCAAAGAAATTCCCCCAATGTGAAGTAGAAGGAAAAAAATAAATTTTGCAATACAGGAAAAGATGAGAAGTCCTCATGGCCAGAACTAACCCCAGAAGAAAGTACTGGGGGAGTTCAATGAGGTTGGACTTTTGAGAAATAGCTAAAGCTTCTGTAAAGTCCAAAAAATTGAACTTCTTGTCCTTGGAGCAGAATAAAGTCCTAGGAAAGAGTGGAGATAATCTGACTGGTTTGGATGAAAAGGCAGAAATACCCTTTGCAGAAAAAAGGGGATAGGTCTTTAAGACCCCCTTTATTCCAATGAAAGAGAAAAATATTTGTACTAGGCGTTGAGCCTCCAATTTCTTGAAGATCAGTAAAAGTCTTTTGTAAGTGATGTCACTTATGATGATGACCTTACATGTAGAGCTTCAGATGTGACGTAACCTAAAAGGTAACGGTAAAAGAAGGTATTTCGTAAATTACCCTAGAAATTGGTTGTCCATTGAGTTTTATGGTATACTGGGGCAGCATTAATATGGACAGTGGACAAATCTTTCAAAGTCAGATGTTGTATAGAGATTGACGCAACAACAAGAAGGATTAAGACCTACTTGAGAATATTGATGGAGAATCTCTGTCTGGTTAAATATGGAAGAACTATAGAGAAAGTTTTGTGGAAACTGGTAATACGTTCTTCACTTACAGGGATAAGATTAGACTTCTTGAAAAGATCTAGCCCCTGAATAACCAGGTCTCGAGACGTACGTGAATGAGTGCAGAGGAGATCCTTAGTCTTAAGACAGCAAGTCTGGATCCTTCTATAATTTCAAATAGTAGCTGGAGAAAAAGACGCAATATAAGGGGATACCATGTTTGCCTCTTTATGAGGGCAATATGAGTATTTTATTTATTTATTTATTTATTTACATTTCTTCTATACCGCACTATTTGCGATCAGCGCGGTTTACATAGAACTAACAGTTTCCGACAAAAAACAAGAGTCAGGTCATTACAAAGAACAGGAGCATCAACTTGGCTAACCAGGGAAAACTATCTACATGTGTGGAACATTGAAATAAGTAATTGTATGCATGTGGGATGGAGTTATTGTGTGTTAGTCATACATGGTGGCTGTGGTTCGGAGGAGTCTATTAGTTCGGAGGAGTCTATTAGTATCATGCGTTCTCCTGTTCAACATGAGCTACCATGAAGTATAGGAAATTAGAAGGAAAGTAGTGAATAAGGACCAACTGCAGTGAAAAAAATGCATCCCTGTTGTGGAAGTTCCAGTGAGATGTGGAACAACCAGGGAATTGTGCAAGTTTCTATGCTTTCACGTGGTCTAAACCCTGGTTACCTTTTCTTAAAAGGAAATTTTAAGGAATATGGTAAGAGTAGGAAAAAAACAGTCATGTAGGAACATGACTGGCAGAGTCTACCAGCTGAAGCCCTTCTTAACTATCTGGCAGCTACTATTAGGAGTAGCTCTGAGGCTCTCTGGCAAAGGCCCACAGTTGCAGAGCTTTGTTGTAGAATTGCAGAGAGCATGTTGAAGGTTGCTTAGATCTGGCTGTTGAATTGCCAGTGTGCAACCTAATCTATTCTGTTGGAGCCAAAGAGAACTGAAGGTGGCTAAGAATAGTAGACAGGCCTGATGCCTGCAACAATAAATAGTCCAAATGAGTTCTGGATCTCTTTTGGAATTATCTGTTATTAAGGCAGCATAAAAGTTAGGTCCTATAGATTGGAGAGGACCGACAGACGTAATTTGGAGTAGTGATACCCAATTTCTGTCCGAAAAGCTGCCTTAAAAAGATATGTGAGAAGGAGATGAACCGCAAAAGGGGAGAAACTACACTCTGTAATCAAACCGCTACTGATCGCTGGAAGTAGCGGTATACAAATGTATACTAAATAAATAAATAAAAGGGGAGAAAACTTTGTATGGAAACTACTTACTGGAGTAGGTATTGAAGAAAATCCTATGGCTTAGAGAAATAAGCCCTCCAGTTGATTAGTAGTACTCTTAGAGACTGAATGTCTGGGCTAAGAGGGATAGAAATTAATCCAGAGTTGAGAAGACTTACAATTTAGTAAGTCTTTGAAGAGATAGGGTCCCCTTGCAGTTAAATGTATGAGATATCCTCGTACAGGAAGCTGACAAGGTGAAGGGTATAGTTCACCCTGTTGTTAGTTGTTAGTTCTCCTTTTGTTTTAAAAGGAGAAACCTGTTATCTCTGGGGTATGATAGTCCTTAATAGCTCTTAGAGCTAGAAGGATAGATTTCTCTTGTAGCAAGAGATTCATGCCCAGAGTCGAGGATTGAGTCAATGTATGACTGATATCTCTGCATGGATAAGATGAATTTTAGATGCTTCTGTTGAAAAGAAGTAGGTTCAAGTTCTAAGCCTCACACAGAAAAAGTGAATAAAATATCAGAAACCCTGTTATTGCTGGGTTTGCTGAGCCTGTTGAGGTTTTGATTTTCTTAGCCTGGTGTGGTGTTGCCCATCTTTGGAAACATCTGCAGAATGGGTAGAAGATGGATAAAACTTTTTTCCCTTGGGAGAATAAAGCTTTTTATGAGATTTTTTATTAGCTGGGATAGAGGAAAGTATTGACAATCCTCTGAAAGTAACAGCATCAGTGTTAGCTTGAAAAAAGCCTCCTTGTTGAAGAGATTTTCACCAGTACAAGGAGTATTTCCCAGCCTTTCCTGAACCCATCTGTCCAAGTCTGAAGCTTGGAGCCAGGCTATGCGTCGTGCTCCTATGGCTATAGCAGAAGTTCTGCTAATAGACTCAAAACAGTCCAGGGAAGCACGATTAAGGAACCTAGAGATATTTTGAGCATGATTGACTAATAAGGAATAGTCTGCTCTTTTATGCTCTGGAAGAAAAGGGTTCAAAAACTTTAAGTTCTTTGTGACCTCTTCAAGAGATAATCCCATATAGAAAATATATGAGATAATTCTTGCTGAAAGCATGGATGCCTGGAAGCATCGACGTCCAAAGGCATCTAAAGTCCTAGACTCACGACCTAGCGGATAAGAAGAGTACTTCTTTGCACTCTTAATACGCCTCATTGCTGATTCTACAATAGAATGATGAGGAAGTTGAGTCTTTTGAAAACCTGGAGAAGGTGGCACCTTGTACACAGTGTCAAATATCTTAGAATGTGGGAATACCATTAAAGGAGTTTCCCACATTCTTAACAGTAGATCTTGTAAGATCTGATGCAAAGGAAGCATGATCACCTCCTTTGGAATCCAGGGGAATTGCAGTGTCTCTGAATTCCCCGGTAGGGATTCTTTACCAGGTATAGAAATGGCAAGTAACTTTGCCATATCAAGCAGAAAAGCTTGAAAAGAAATCTCCCCCGAGGAGGACTCTCTAAAATGAGGGGTAAAGGCTAGACTTGTAGAAAAATCAGCCTTGGTACCGATGGATTCATCCCAGTCATCGGGATTGGAAGACTGAAAAGGATAAAGCATCGGATTTTCTTTAAAGCGATGTCTTTGGTACCGCCCAAGGTCAGTACCGATACGAGTCGGTACCGAATCCTCCATGCTAGAGATCGATTCCAGGCTCGGCATCGAGGGAAGCGATTCTGTCGAAGCAAGCATGGATGGTACCGACACCGATGCCGATGTCGATACCGATACTCGAGGAACAGTCTGCAGCAACTCTAGTGGTACCGAAGTAGCCGAGAGAGCTAGACTACGTTCATCAGTGTGGAGTGTTTCGTCTATCACCATAGCCGATGCCAGGGTGTCGGTACTGCTCGAAGCGGCCACAACCACCGAGCATGGCCCAGGTATGTTCTTCGAGGTAAGAACCCCGGAAACAACCCGGAGCCCCGTTAATGCTTTGGAGCACGAAGACTCCCGCCGGGGCTTTATTGCCAAGATGTCCTCGAGGGCAAGGCCGAAGCCATCTCGATGCTGAGAAGGAGATCTACCACTTGAGGACTGGCTAGTCTTTACAGACTTTTGTTTGGTTACCTGATCCTGTGAAGAAGAAGATATTCTAGATGGTAACATCGGGAGCGATGTGAACCAGGTATCGAGTTGTGCTCGATTCTGAAGACTTCTTCTGTTTGAGCTCCAGCAGGAGAGACACTCCAGAGGGCAATGGTCAGGACCTAAACATTTTAGACACCAAGTATGAGTGTCTGAAAAAATATCTGTACCGCCACACTTTGAGCATTTCTTAAAGATAGTGGCTGGCTTTTCCATAATGGAAGGGTAGAGGCCTAGTGGCCTAGAAACCGTCAGGCACTAAGCAGGAAAAAATTTCTAAGGAAAGAAGAAATTCTTCAGGAAAAAGAAAGAAAAGCACCGGCGGTACCGGTCATGTCGAGGGAAGGCAGACGCGACCACAAAAAACTAAGAATAAAAAGAAGAATTTTCTGCGGTGACAGGAATACGTCCTGCCGGCTCCACGGAAAACGGAAAACTGGAGAGAGGCAGTTGGGAAAGGTGGGAAGGCAGCACGCAGGCGCTGTGGGATGCTCCCAAAAGCGTTCTAATTGGATGCTGGGGAGCGTTCCCGCGCAGGCTCCGTCGGTACCGACGATACCCATATGTGAAGACTCATTCCTGCTTGTTCCTGGAGATTGTTGTTCGCACAGGGCCCTGCATTTCAGGGGGCCCCACGCAAACACCATTATGGCACACCAGACGGCTTCAGAGGGAGACAGGGAAGCCCGTACGAGGCCCCGGCTCCCTCTGTACAGCCGCCAGCATGAAGATCCTTTTCTTTCACGCTGGCAGCTCTTTCTGTGAAGCCGTGATTGCTGGGAAAGGTTAAAGGCAATGCCCTTTAACCTTTCCCAGCAATTGCGGCTTCACAGAAACAGTCGCCAGCGTGATGGAAAAGGATCTTCACGCAGGCAGCTGTACAGAGGGAGCTGGGGCCTCGCTTGGGCTTCCCCGGCTCCCTCTGAAGCCCCTCAGACAGCCGCGAGGCTGGTTGGTGGGGGACTAGGACTGGATGGGCTGTGATGGGGGGGTTTAGGACTGAAATGGGCTGTGATTGGGGGGAACCTGGACTGGAAATGGGCTATGGGGGATGGGGGGACTGGGACTGGAAATGGGCTATGGTGGGGGGGAGGAACTTGGACTGGAAATGGGCTGTGATGGTGGGGGGCTAGGACTGCAAATGGGCTGTGATGGTGGGGGGAGCCTAGGACTGGAAATAGGCTGTGATGGTGGGGGGGGGGGGGTCTAGGACTGGAAATGGGCTGATGGGGGCTGGAATAGGACTGGAAGTGGGCTGACAAGGGGGTTAGTATTGGAAATTGGCTGATGGGGGAGCTTGGAGTGGAAATTGGCTGATGGGGGCCTGGAATGGAACTGAAAAAGAGCATATGTGGGGCTAGGACTGGAATGGGCTGATGAGGAGCTGGAATAGGATTAGAAAGGGGCTGATGGGGGGAGCTTGGACTGCAAATGGGTGATGGGCTAGAATAGGACTGGAAATGGGCTGATGTGGGGGCATGGGAGAATGGGACTAGAAGGGAGTGGATGCTGGGTGGGTCTAGAACTATAAGGGAGCTGATTTTGGGGGAGGACTAGAAGGGGATGGGGATGGGGAAGGGGATGGGGATGGGGAATGAGAATGGAGAGGGGAAAAATATATTTTGTGTGGAAGAAAAGTTTACGACGTGCCAGGTATTGGGAGAGAAAGAGGGGACTGAGAATGGAAGGGTGAAATTTGAGTGGATGATAAAGGAATAAGGAAAGAAATGGGGGAAAGAGCAAAAGGGAAACGATCACTATGTTAAAGCAGATATAGAGAGAGAATGGAAAACATCTAAAAGAGAAGAAAGGACAAATGGATAGCTCGCAGAAGACACGAAGAAACCAGAAGAAAGTGACTGGAGCAATTGCAACTGAAAAATAAAATGCCCAAACAGAAGGTAGAAAAATACTTTTTATTTTGAATTTATTAACTGGAATATATGTGGTCTGGGAAGTGTGTATTGCTAACATCTTTGCGTTTTTGTTTAGTGCAAGAGGAAATTACTTTATAGTTTTATTTCACCTGTGTTGTACATTTCATGTTTGGTTTTTGGGTTTCCCAGTTTAATTATTATCTTCCTATTTTTAAATTGTGATCCATTGTTCTTTGTGTGATGAGGGTCTATGTCTGCATGTGTAACCGAGCTGAGGTATTCTGTTCATGTAGTTTCTGTTTGATGGTCCCACTTGTTCTCTTTCCCCCAGTGAGATGTATTGGTATTCTCTAACATGTATTGGTTTAATATCTGCAGTGTTGCCTTTTGATAGGTAGGGTTTGGTGCTTTGTGAGTCCTGGTAGTGCTGTTATGATAGGGTGGATTTGCTATTTGTTCTAAATGGTCAGTGTTTATAGTACTTCCTAATGGGCCTGGCGGTTGTCACTGCGATATAGTAATGTAGAAATCTGTTAGTCTTTCTTTATCCAGACACTCATCAAGAGGCATGTTGAATAAAAAAGGGAATGCTAATATTATGCAAATATTTACACAAATGAGACTCCTTATGCAAATGAGGCCCCACAATTAATCTCCGCACAGGGCCCTGCACCCCCCCTTGGGCCGCCCCTGATTTCCATAGAACTCCAAATTCACTCCTACTGGAACATCACTGGAGGCAGGAAGGTATGTGCCCAGATTCGCTTATTGATGCCGATGACTCCTAAGTCCCATTTTCTCATCTCATTTCTTATACTTTTCCAGCAGCATGTTTTTATCAATCATTGCTGACATATAGCAAAGTGGGTTCATTCCTGGTTATAAAACTATCCTCATAATTCTGAATTTTCAAAAGCTTGTTTGTATTTTAAGTCTGAAAAAGTAGCCACAGAATTTAACAAGTGATGGCCAAGTGATTGCAGAAGGTCACCAAGTGCTATTTTAGTATTGGGAGGACAACCTTGGTGGATACTGTTCTGTAGTCAATGGAGTACATTCATTTGCTTCTGTCCAGTTGTTTGCATCATAGCATATATGTGGTAAAGACATCTCATACTGTCATGTTTTCTTCTTGTGTTGTCATAAGAGCTGCTGTCTTCATGAAGTATAGGAGAGTATGGAGGAATGAGTGAGCATTTATATGACTCCATGTGATCCCTCAACTCTGGCATTTTCACTTAAAATCTCACATGATTTTGGTGAAGTGATTCTCTAAAAATGCTTTTCCTTGTGATGTTTCTGGGCTTTGAGGTTGTAAACGGTGATGTTTTATACATCCATGGGTTAGCATAGCCTGTTTATACTTACAATAAATCCATCTGAACTTTGTTTTGGCATAGCACACGTTTTAATTCAGGGGGTTTTCAGAACTCCAAAAGTTCACATTTGCATGTGATCGTACAAGATAGAGTTAATTTTTCCACATCATCCTATTAGGTGAATGTAAAGATAATCCATTGCTTTAATATCTGCTGTTTTGGAAGTGCTGTATCCTTGTCAATAATTTTATTTATTTATTTTATTTAACTGCATTTATATACCGCTTTTCACCAGGCCAAAGCAGTTTTGTCTATAGAACTGGGAAATCTATATCCTCAAGATATACAATAGAAAAGAAATCTAACACAACTCCTTCTTTCAAGATGTAAACTTTAAAGAAAACTCAAATCTGAGCCCTCCTTCCAATCAAAGCACATTTAACCAAAAATTTGACAACAGTTAAACAGCAAGATTACATTAAAGTTGTATAATAGTTACATAAAGGGCCAATAATCACTTTTTTCAAAAGAGACAATACAGCGTAATGTAAGTAATAGTTTAAGCAATTATCTTGTAGAGTCGTTAATGATCACCCTGCGTTCACTGCCTTTTGTTTCTCACAAATACTCATTCCAGATTGTAATTAAGTGTATTCACACTTTTCAGCACAAAGAAGACTGCTTTGCTGAATGGTAGACCCTACCAGGAACACAAGTATAGACAAGCTGGGAAGACTTTCATAACTGGATCTGCTTAGTATGAAGCTCTAGTTGACAAACCGAATGTGTAGACTCACTATATCAAATTGTTATTTAGCAAAAGCATTATATTTTTGTGCCTTTGAGTCAATGCTGACTCCTGGAGACCCAGCAGCTCCTGGGTTTTCTTGGCAGTGTGACTGTAAGTAGATTGCCAGGCCTTTCTTCTAAGTTAATGGAGGGTTAAGTAACTTGCCCAAGACCACAAGTAG
The DNA here is from genome assembly GCA_033557465.1 of Ichthyophis bannanicus. Taxonomy (NCBI): domain Eukaryota; kingdom Metazoa; phylum Chordata; class Amphibia; order Gymnophiona; family Ichthyophiidae; genus Ichthyophis; species Ichthyophis bannanicus. Next base: position 1,569,685,065 of record CM066031.1, on the reverse strand, counting down.
TGCTAGTGGGAATCAAACGCTGGTCTCTTGGTTACTAAGCCAGTGCTGTAACCATTAAACTATTCCACCAAAAACATAATTGATGTTTTATATAATGGCTACAGAAAATTCATATATACACATTTTGCAACATTTTTCACAACCTTTTTATTTTCATATATATTCTATTCAAAAGGAAATTTCTAGAAACGGAAACTAGCAAGCAAATTAACCCTCTATGCTTCTCTTTAAGTTACTCTGTAGAAACCAAACTTGCTTACCTCTACTAGGTATTCTCTGATAAAAGTAGTTTACCAATAACATGCACTAAACATGACCGCATTCAACACCAAAAAGATGGATTCTTCCAAGAGGACTTGAAGAATGAGTTTCCAGCTTATCAGGACCTTTTTAAGATTAATTAAATTCCCACATTATGGTATACCTGAGTCTTACTGAAACCCTCAGCTGTCTGTCCATCTTCCTAGCAACTGAAATTACAGAATGCAAGATCTTCCACATTATCAAAGACACCAAGTCTCACTCATTAGGAGTGTGTCCTACTCATTTGAAGGCTTTATCATTCTCATACTTTTTGAGCCCCTTATCTCAAGCACTAGAGCCTTAATGTTAATGCATTGATACTAATCATTGCTTTTATTTAATGAGGCAAGTCTAAGAGATGTAAAACTAAGGGGTATTTTTACTAAAGAACAGTAAGGGAGCAATGGTGCAGTTAACGGGTGTTATCAGTGCCCATGAACAGTTAATGCCATAGAAAGCGCCGATTACATTGGATTAACATGCAGAAGCTGGGCCCATAGCGTTAAGGTAAAAGGAGGTGGAGAGTGGGTGTTAATGGAGTGGAGACTGGGCAGGGATAGCGTGTGCTCCTTTAAAGCCAGTTTGTGTTACCATGCATTAGAGCTCCCGGCACTGGGAACCCTAATGCCATCTGAAAGCTCAGGGTAAGGGCTATTTCTGAGGGGAGAGAGTCTATTTCAACATATGTAATGTGCTCCACCCACCATAGTTCTCAAATAATGAGTAGTGCTCTATTGGCAGAAACAGCATGGTGCCCTATTAATAAAGGACACTATGTTGTTGGTGCCAAATTGGCAAAGGAAGTGTCATGTGGGTGATGCAGTGGGGCTGGCTGGTCCACTAGTCAGATAAGGCTGCTGCCTAGGGTGTACATCTGTGATGTCTGGTATGACTCCACTGTGACAGTGGCAGCACACATACATGGTGCCGCAGTCAAAAAGGAGTCTTGCCACCTCCACTGCCACCATGCAGCTATGTCAACATTGTGTGAGGGGTAAGGATGGTGGTCGCAGCTGCTTCAGCCTGCTGCAGAAAAACTCTGTGTCCCGGCCCTGTGTGCAATGCTGCAGTTGCCACTGTCAGTGGGATGGCAAGCATGTCTGGAGCTGATACAGCAGAGCACACAGAAATCCCTTCCTTCCAAGGTCTAAGGCGGCAGCATGTGTACCCACGCCCCCCTGGTGGAGGGGGGCAGGAGCAACATGGTGTGACTAGCTGCATGTGGGCAACTTCAATAAGGCTGCCTACAGCTCTGAAGCAGCAGCTGTGCTATGATGGAAGAGAGGAAGGGATTGGCCAGCATGCTCTTCACCATGACCGACGGACCCTGGCACCAGACTAGTTTGCCGAGTGGATGGGCTGGCCCTGGGATCAGGATGCCCACCACTTGTACATATTGAGTGGATATGTGCATGTGGGGGGGAAAATTTGCCACTGACACAAGAATACTATGCAATATGACAACAGCCCTTGTCAGAGGCTGTTATCCTACCCCCTCACTTGCCAAATGATGACCATAATCTATGCATGAACTGGTGAGCACTCCGTAAGTAAATATTCAGTCAGTTATAACCATCTGAGCAACATGTGAACCTAAATTAGCTATTGTGGCCTGCAAAATGTGAGATTATTCCATGACTGCCCCCACAAGCACACATCAGGAAATGGATGCATTTGTCAATTTGCTAGGACACCCATGGTCTTGAATGTGTGTGTTCATGTATCATGGCCTGCCCCTTTGACTGGACAGATCCCATATGTAAGACATGAATGCCAGTTGAACCAGCAGCATAGCAAGGCAGTGCAACATACAGACCAAACAAGATGTCCTTCTCCCACACCTGCCAAACATACCTTGTCAGACAAAGCCTGCAGAGATCTAAGCAGACATAGGCATACCCCAACTAATGCCCGCATGCATTCTGGCAATGACTACATATATACCCATGGATTGAAAAACTTACACAGTTGCTCTGTGGCTCCAAACATGTTGCTAGTGTGTGTATGTGTAGGCAAGAAGGGCTGTAGGTTCAAGACCAGCCTGTGGATCAGGAGTGGTACATCCAGGTGTGTTAACTTTATCCTACATATTATCCACACACTCAGCTACTGCACTGAGAAGCTGCACCACCCATGGCTTGATGGCAAAGCATGCTAATAGCACCAGCATGCTATGTGGGTATTGACAGCGCCCGATCATTGCAGAGTACACTAATAATGCCTGCACATTGAGCATGGTGGAGCAAAAAAGAAGCACTAAGGGGCAGGTAAAAATGCCAACTTGCACCACTTTTGGACAGCAGAGTCATGTGTGTGTGTGTCTCCAGAGGAGTGTGAGCTGCAGCAATGCACTGTGCATGCATGTGATGCCCAGGCTTTATGACTGTGCATACAACATGCTGCAGTTCAGGTATACAGCAACCCCACATAGTGTGTGAGACATTATTTATAAGCAGAAGGTTAGTTTTCAGTAAGTAGATGCAACCTTTGTCTGTGACACTGTAATGAATTCACAGTTACACCATTGTCAAGGCCATCCCCACAGAATTCCTCTACACTCACCTCCCAAGATGACACTGCTATGCACCTCCCAAATCACCTGCTGGTTTGACTGGAGTGAGCAGGAGGGACACACGTGTGTGTGTTGCAACCCTCACCTCTGACTGAGCCTCCAGGTCTCAGGGCATACCAATTGGCACAGGTAAGAGGCCTGATTAATGCCAACTGCCATAACAGCTGTATCTGTGGCAACATCATCAGCCCACTTGGTGCAGCTGCAGCCTATAGGGAACTAGACTGGTCTCTGTTACTGTCCATTTAAGTCACTTAGTTGGTGGCACTGGAACGATTCTGCAATTTACCTGCGTTTACGTTGCTCTTGTCCTATGATGCAGTAGCAGAGTGCAATCCGGGTACTCTTTGCTCCATACAATGTATGCAAATACAGGCAGGTCCACATCAGGCAAATTTGCACACAATAAACACCATCTCAACACTGTCTAATGTTCATTACCCAAGGCATTCAGCAGTACATTACCTGTTACCCCAAATGAGAGTCCAAATGCACCAGTGTGCCTGATTGTGACTAAAGGACACTGACCTCAGAATGGTGTGGGCACAATTACTGCTGAAATGTGGCACAGGATGTCATGTTGGTCTCTGCATTGCTTGCCACCATATATGTTTAGAATGTGCCCTTCGTAGGTGGCATTGCTGGCCAAAGCCTATGTTCACATGGCCAAAAGCTATGCAGGCCTACTCAATGTCTGCATGTGTTACATCAGAGGGACTGCATGAAAGCTTCGCTTGCTTCCCATGGGCACCGAGTGTGACTGTCACAAGGATGTTTTAAAGAGTATAGAAGCAGGGAATGGTGGGTATGTGTCACCAGCAACTGTTCCAACATACAACCCCATGTCCAATCTGCCATGCTTCCATGCACTCGGGGGCGGGAGGCAATGTGTCTGCTGTAGTTCTCAACTCATTCCTCTTGGACCCTTAATGCAGTTGGACTGGACAAAGGGGGAGAAAGGGGGACATACTGGACAGAGACAGGGGGCAAGTACTAGACAAAGGGGAGAGACAGAGGACAAATGCTGGAGAAAGGGGGGGAGACAGGGGGACAAGTGCTGGACAAAGTGGGAGACAGGGGGAAAAATGCTGGACAAAGCGGGAGACAGGGGGACATGTGCTGGACAAAGGCAGGAGACATGGGGCAAGTGCTAGACAAAGGGGAGAGACAGGGGGGAAAATGCTGGACAAAGGGGGAGACAGAGGGAAATATTGGATAACCGGAAGACCCCGGGGACAACGGGGGAGACGGGGGACAATTGCTAGACAACAGGGAAGCAGGGCAGGAAGACAAATGCTGAGCAACGGGGGAGGGGGAGACAAGAGGACAAATGCTGGACAGCAGGGGAGGGGAGCAGGAAGACATGCTGGAGGGGGGAAGCAGGGAGACAATTGTTGGATGGGGGAAGTAGGAAGACATGCTGGACAATGGTGGGGGGAGACAGGAGGACAAATGCTGGACCACACAGAGGGGACGAAGAGCTGGGGAATGGAAGGACTGGGGGTCAAGGTTGAAAAGCGGTAGGTAGATGACATAAAAAAGAAGGAGATTGAGAAATGGATAGTAAGGAGTAGTGAAATCTGGGTGGCCAGAGAGAGAGAGAGAAATAAATGGAAGAAAGGTGGAAAGAAAAAAATCAATATCTAAGATAGAAGGAAGTGAAGAAAACAAAAGAAGAGACAAGAAATGGCAGATGGAGTCGAAACCATAGAAAGAGAACTAAGAGAAGACAGAAGAAAGCGGCAGGCAGCACAACCCGGCTCCTGAACAGGTCCGGAATCTCCAGCCCAATCGGGGCTGTGGGAGGCGGGGCATCAGCCTGAAAGGATGCCGCTGGTGGGAAGGGCCCGCACACGCGGCAGGCAGCACAACCCGGCTCCTGAACGGGGCTGGAGTCTCCAGCCCAATCAGGGCTGTGGGAGGCGGGGCATCAGCCTGAAAGGACGCCGCCAGCGGGAAGGGCCCGCACACACAGCAGGCAGCACAACCCTGCTCCTGAATGGGGCCGGAGTCTCCAGCCCAATCGGGGCTGTGGGAGGCGGGGCATCAGCCTGAAAGGACACCGCCAGCGGGAAGGGCCCTCACACGCAGCAGGCAGCACAACCCGGCTCCTGAATGGGGCTGGAGTCTCCAGCCCAATCGGGGCTGTGGGAGGCGGGGCATCAGCCTGAAATGACGCCGCCGGCGGGAAGGGCCCGCTCCGGGCAGGCTCGCGCCTGAGGGCCTCGCCAGAGGGCCCTTTGGTGTGGCATTTAGGCGCGGCCTGGGTGCAAGCTCCAGTGCTCCGTAGCTGCTGGGGCCAGACAGGCTTGATTACTCATCCACACATTGCTTCCGGACTGAACCAGCTCACAAGCTCCACCCTGGTGCCCTCAGGTGACTCTCCTTTATCTTCCTTCCCACTGCCCGCCTAGACCTTGCCTAGAACTTGCTACCCACTACCTGCACTGTACTGCTACCCATTGTTGGCACTGAATTACTACCCACTGCCTGCACAGCACCTCTACCCTCTGCTTGCCTAGCATTGCACCCATTGCCCTCATTGTACTGCTACCCACTGCTGGGCATAGAACTGCATACCCATAGCAGCACTGAACCATTATCCACTGCTTACTCGCTGCTTGCATAATACTCCCACCCATTGCTTTGCATACTGTTGCCACCTTTTGTCTTGCATACGGTTGCACTAAACAGTTGCCACCCATTGTTTGCATACTGTTGCCTCCCATTGTCTTCTTTGCATACCGTTGTCACCCACACTGTTGCCATCCATTGTTTACCACCCATTGTTTTTGTTGCATACTGTTACCACCCATCGCTTGCATAGTATTACTACCCATTGTTTGCATAGTATTACTACTCACTGCTGTACTGAACTGTCATCCTTTGCTTATCCTTGGTTGCATTGAACTGTCATCCTTTGTTTATCCATTGTTGTACTGAACTGTTATCCCTTGCTTATCCATTGCTGCATAGTACTGCCACCCATTAATTGCATACTGTTGCCACCATTGTTGTATAGTACCATCGCCCACTGTTGTCTAGTACTGTTATTCACTGCTTATCCTCTGCTTGCTACCCATTGCTTGCATTGTATAGTATCATCGCCCATTGATGCATTGTATAGTATCATTGCCCACTGTTGTCTATCAAGTGCTACCCATTGTCTGCCCAGAACTTGCTACCCACTGCTTGCTCAAACCTTCCTGCCCACTACCATGGCCCCACATCTCATTGTCCTCTTCTTCATTATCCTCCCCAATTGCCTCCCCTCCTACCAACGCCTACCAACACCCACCAACACCCTCCCTCCTCTTCCCCCTACCCTTCCCCCACCTTCCTCACTTCCCTCCACACTCTACCCCCCAGCCTTGCACCTGCCCTTGAGCTTCCTCACACCATCCCCCACATTCAACCAGTCCCCCTCTCTACCTTCCTCACTTCTCCCTCCATCCTGCCCCCCAGCCTTGCACCAGCTCTTGAGCTTCTTCACACCATCCCCTGCATTCAACCAGCCCCCCTCTCTCTAAGGCAACCCCACCTTCGCTTCCGCCGTACCATCTCCACTATACCTCGCTCTCTAATACTCCTCCTCCTTCTCTCTTCTGGTAAATTCAATCCCGATCCTGCCCCCCCCCCCAACTTCGTTCACACACTAGAAATAGTTCCCCATGTACCCCATCTAAGGTCCCCCCACCTCCCCTTATGCCCAAACCCTAGCCAACTACTTCCATGACAAGATCCACAAGATTACCCTCCAGTTCCCTACCCCCCATCTACCTCCCCTCCTCCCCAATTCTTCTCCCCCACCCATACTCCCTCTGCCACCCTCTCCTCCTTCCCTCTGATCGCTGAGGAAGAAACTGCACTCCTTCTGTCCTCTTCCAAACCCACCACTTGTCCATCATACCCTATTTCCACCCATCTCCTGCGTTCCATCCCCCTCATCATTGCCCCCTCCATCACTCATATCCTCAACCTCTCACTCTCCATGGCAACTGTCCCCGATGACTTCAAACATGCTGTTGTCACACCCCTCCTCAAGAAACCCTCACTCGATCCCACATGCCCTTCTAACTATCGACCCATCTCCCTCCTTCCCTTTATATCCAAACTATTAGAACGAGCAGTCCACCGTCGCTGCCTCGATTTTGTCACCTCCCAGGCACTCCTCAACCCACTTCAATCCGGCTTATGTCCCCTACACTCCACTGAAACAGCACTCACAAAAGTCACTGACAACCTGTTCCTGGCTAAATCCATGGGCCTCTATTCTATCCTCGTCCTTCTTGACCTTTCTGCTGCCTTTGACACTGTTGACCATGACCTTCTCCTCATTAACCTCTCCTCACTTGGCTTCAAGGACTCTTTACTATCCTGGTTCTCCTCCTACCTCTCCCATCGCTCATTCAGCATATGCTCTGGTGGCTCCTTCTCCTCCCCTACCCCGCTCCATGTAGGATCTGTCTTGGGCCCCCTCCTCTTCTCTCTCTATACTCGAGGCCTTGGTGCGCTTATCTCCTCCCATGGCTTTCAGTACCATCTCTATGCCGATGATTCACAAATCTACCTCTCTACCTCTAATATTTCCCCGGCAACTCAATCCAAGATCTCTGCCTGTCTTTCGGACATCGCTGCCTGGATGTCTCATCGACGACTGAAACTGAATATGGCCAAGACCGAACTCCTTGTCTTTCCACCTAACTCCTCCCCCCACTTCCCCCTCTCTCAATCCAAGTGGATGGATTTATTATCCTTCCTGTTCCCTCGGCCCGCAACCTAGGGGTTATCTTCGACACCTCTCTCTCCTTCTCCGCGCATATCCAGCTTGTAGCCATGACCTGCCGCTTCTTTCTCTACAACATCGGCAAAATCCGCCCCTTCCTCTATGAACACACTACCAAAATGCTTATCCACTCCTTAATCTCCTCTCGCCTCAATTACTGCAACCAACTCCTTGCTGGTCTTCCCGTGAGCCACCTCCTTCCCCTTCAATCTATACAAAATCACGCTGCTCGACTAATCTTCTGTCAGTCTCGCCATGCCCACGTTACTCCTCTTCTCAGATCACTTCACTGGCTCCCTGTCCAGCTCCGCATCCAGTTCAAGCTTCTCCTGTTGACCTATAAATGCATTCACTCGATGGCCCCTCAATAACGCTCTTCTCTTATCTCTCCCTACGTCCCCTCTTGAAATCTGCGTTCTGACCACAAATCACTTCTATCAATGACTTTCACCCGCATCGCGAACTCCCAACTGCGCTCCTTTCATCTTGTTGCACCTCACGCCTGGAACAGCCTACCTGTGTCTGTGCGCCAGGCACCCTCCCTGGCCCTCTTCAAGTCCAGGCTAAAGACCCACCTCTTCACCGTTGCATTCAGATCCTGACTCTTTCCTCATCTCACTCCAACCCCCTCAACGTTCATGACCAGCTACAGACCTAACTGTACCTCACCGTACCTTGAGTAGAACCGATATGATATGATATGATAGAAGTCTATAAATTAATGAACGGAGTGGAACGGGTAAACGTAGATCGATTGTTTACCTTATCAGAATATAGAAAGACTAGGGGACATGCAATGAAGCTACAGGGTAAACTATTTAAGACTAATAAAAGAAAATATTTTTTCACTCAACGTGTAATCAAACTCTGGAATTTGTTACCGGAGGATGTAGTAAAGGCTGTTAGTGTAGCTGGGTTTAAAAAAGGTTTGGACAAGTTCCTGGAGGAAAGGTCCATAAACCATTATTAAGAAGGGACCCAGGATATCAATGCTTGAACCAATACAAGCATTGTGGAACCTGTGTCCCTTGGGGAAACTGCTAGGTACATATGACCTAGATTGGCCACTGTTGGAAACAGAATACTGGGCTTGATGGACCTTGGTCTGACCCAGTATGGCATATCTTATGTTCTTATGTTCTTATGATTAATGCTTGCGTAGAACCGATTGATGCTCTGTACTGTTTAAGTAATTTACTATTCCATTCTAACTAGATTGTAAGCTCCGATGAGCATGACTCTGACGGGCAGGGACTGTCTCATGTATACTGCTATCTCCTGTAGGTTAGCTGTACAGCGCTGTGTGCATGGTGCTATAGAAGTGATAAATAGTAGTAGTAGTAAAGCAGAAGCTTCAGATCGGGACCAGCATGATCAGAGTATAAAATGGACAAAAGCAGAAAAAATAATTTTATTTTCAAATGGGTGATTGCACTTTGTACTATCTTTATATTTTACCAAGTACAGGGAAATGAGTCTCTTTTATTTATCTGGTATTGCATTGCATGCAGAGTCTGTTTTCTTGGGCTTTCAGTTTAATTTTTGCATACATATTTTTATTTTCACTTTTGGTTATCCTCAATTATTTTGTACTTGGCGAGGGTCTGTGTTCTGAGTGTGTGACTGAGGCCAGGAGCTTTGCTAACATGGAGTTTGTATGAAGGGAACTGTACTGTAATAATTTGACTTGTTTAACTTTTCAATCGGTGTATAGATGTTCTAGGGCCCGCTACAGTATTTATAGAGCTGCTTTTATCTGGGTAGGCCCCTTGTTGTATGAGTTTATTTATTTATTTGTTACATTTTTCTATACCGCCCCTTCCAGAGATCAGGGGCGGTTTACATATAACTAACATTTTACATAGAACAGTTGTTTTTAGAACTATTTACATAAAAATTTGCAATACTTAACAACTTAACATATTATTTAGAACTATGTACATGCTGTTTATAGGCTAATGTTGCCTGTACTTTGGGTTGGGGTATGCAGTTAGTGTGCCTGTGAGTACTTGGAGGTGTTTTGTGTTGTGTTTTGCATTCTGTAGTGTACAGTGAATAGGTATGTTTTGAGTGATTTTTTTAAACTGCTGGAGATCCTTGATTGAGCAGATTGGTAGAGGTAAGGAGTTCCAGAGGGAGGGGGCAGTGACAGTAAATGCCCTGGAGCTTGTGGCTTGCTTCGTTTTCCTGAATGTATTTGGGATCTCAAGTGAGTGCAGTGCATTTTCTCTTCTGGTTCTTGTGTTTGGGGGGATCTGGATAAGTGTAGAGAGAATGGATGGGGCTATATTGTTCAGTAGTTTGAAAGTAGTGGTGAGAGTTTTGAACTTTATTCGACTTGCTATTGGGAGCCAGTGCAGGTCATATAAGATGGAGGTGATGCTATCAGTTAGTGAGGTTTTACAGATGATTCTCGCAGTGATGTTTTGTGCTCTTTGGAGGATGTGTAGGCATTTGGCGGGTAGACCCTTCAACAGGCTGTTGCAGTAGTCGAAGTGGGGTGTGACAATCGCTTGGATTACTGATCTGTAATTGTTTTCTTCTAGGAATGGCCATATGTATTGAATTGTTTTTAACTTGTAAAACACTGTTTTCACTGTTTGTTTCAGATGGGGAGCATGCTGAGTGTTTGATCAAGGGTTATACCGAGGTATTTGACCTCATTCTTGATTGGTAGGGTAGTGGAACTCAGGGTGATGTTTTGCGGGAGGGCGTGGTTTGTTTTTTTTTGTGATGTACATGGCTTCTGTTTTTTTTTTAAATTAATATCGAGGTTGTTTGCATGAGTTTTGGAAGTTATGCTGGTATGATATGGTTGATTTGGCCTTGTAGATCATCTCTGACTTTTGTAGGGTTTTGTATTAGTTCACAATATGCCTGGTACTAGTGAGATGACCAGAATCAGATTATGTTTTTGGAAATTAGATATTGAACACCCATTGTTGAAGGGGGGTGGGGCGAGGCATTTCTGTAAATGCAAAATATATGTTCAAAAAGAAAAAGCAACAACCATAACAAAGTTTATAACAACAACATAAAAATGAGTTATTAAATTTGGTGTTATAAACTGTGCAGTGGTTGTTGCTCTCTCTCTTTTAGTTTTGTGGTGTGCGAACATCTTTTTATTTCCTCTGCATTATCTAATTAACTTTTTGATTTGATTCAGTCCCTGACTGCCTTAGGCAGCAGATTACCGTGAACCGCCCCTGTATGCAGTACAAGCATGCACATCCCACTCCTGGGATGGCCACCTGCAGGGATCATCACATCTACTTACTTGCTTCATATGGCCAATACGAGAGACACTTGTCCAATTGTTATATGCACATGTGTCAGGAAGGTAGTATGGTGGTTAGAAAAGCTGAGACAGCTGCCACATCTAAATAGCTGGGGTTGGAACTTCCCCATGGCACAGCTAATATTTCTTCACACACCCTACAACTGCATTTGTGCAGTCACATCAGGTACATCAGGGCAGCAAGGCCATACCTCATTCTCATCTACCGCCATCTATCGTTCAGCCCATCCATCAGCATATGCCCATCATGTATAGTCATGTATTCTCCTGCCAGCTGCTACACCAGGGCACACACAGAAACATTTTAATCATTAGGATGTATCACTCACACCTCTCCAATTAATGATCTGCATGTCACCACTCCTGCTGAGCCATCCTTTTGATGCCACATCGTGGTGATGCTGGCTCAACCAGGGAACACTTCTCCCCAATCTTATGCAACACACTAACAATACAGCAGATTATGTGGCCACCTCTCACTGATACAGTACAGATGCTTCCCACATGCTCATCCCACTTACTGACTAAGACATAGGATGCATATGGATTTATTTTTGTTTATATTTATTTAGCTGTATTTATATACCGGCTTTCACCGGGTCAAGGCAGTTATGGATCTGGCATGTCCATCAGCTCTTACCTTTCCTTTCCATCCATCACCTAAAATGTGACTATCATTAAGGCTCCCTTATCCTGCGTTAAGGAGACTACTATTTTCGGACGTTGAGGTGCACACTTGGCACCTTACCGCTTGGTGTCTTGTTAGTACCCATTAAGTGGGGCCAAGTGCCCTTACCGCCGAACGCCTACTCCTCAACCAGACTTTACTACATGATAACACCCTTACCGCTGCCGTTAATGCTTGCTAACCAATGTACCCTTAACGGTCTTTAGTAAATATACCCCTAAGTGTCTCAGCTGACCTTTTGGCATATTGCCTTCTCTTACACCATCACTTTTCCATGTACCTACAAGTATAGGTGCTGTGAAATCTATGCACAAACTTTTAGCCACTAAGTGGAGAGCAATTTTCAGCCCAGATAATTTATCCATATTGCATTCACTATGTTGATATCCTTCCAGAGGCTCCACAGAAAAGTAAATAGAAATTTATGCTGGGCTGTATGTCCCAGTGTGACATACAGCCCCAGAAGTCATCCTGCCCCAATGCTGCATTCCGCTTCCCCCACACTCACAAAGCAGCTATAATCCATGGGGGCAGAACATGGACAGGCTGTGGGCGAGCCAGGCACCCAGACATATAGAGCCTATTCAGGTCATGGCCCTTTATGTCTCAGGGTCACCACAGGAACGCACAACTTATTCAACCTTGGAGGTGCATCTAACTTGCCAGTTATGTTGTTTCCTGTTTTTGTCATTTGGTTCCTTTTTCCATTTCCTGAAAGTTGCTTCTTTGGCTACGACAACCTCTCTGACTTCACATTTAAATCATGCTGGCAGTTTTTTGAACTTCCTTCCACTTTTCTTAAAGCATGGAATACAGCTGGTCTGGGCTTCCAAGATAGTATTTTTCAACAACACCCATGCTTGATGTAAATCTTTAACTTTTGTAGCTGCTCCTTTTAGTTTTTTTCTTAATTATTTTCCTCATTTTATCATCGCCTCCTTTTTGAAAGTTAAAAGGTAGTACTGTGCATTTCCTTGCTATCTTACCTCCATTTATTAAATCTAACATGATCATGCTATGATCACTATTGCCAAGTGGCCGCAATACCTTATCTCTTGCACAAGATCTTGTGTTCCACTAAAGACTAGATCCAAAATGGCTTCCCCTCTTGTCGGTTCATGAACCAGCTGATCTAAGAAGAAGTCATTTATTTCATCTAGAAATTATCTCCCTAGCATGTCCTGCCATGCCATATGAATATAAGAACATAAGATATGCCATACTGGGTCAGACCAAGGTTCATCAAGCCCAGTATCCTGTCTCTAACAGTGGCCAATCTAGGTCATACAGACCTAGCAGTTTCCCCAAAAGACACAGGTTCCACAATGCTTGTACTTAGGTCAAGCATTGATATCCTGGGTCCCTTCTTAATAATGGTTTATGGACCTTTTCTTCAGGAACTTGTCCAAACATTTTTTAAAGCCAGCTACACTAACAGCCTTGACTACATCCTTCGGTAACAAATTCCAGAGTTTGATTACACGTTGAGTGAAAAAATATTTTCTTGTATTAGTCTTAAATAGTTTACCCTGTAGCTTCATTGCATGTCCCCTAGTCTTTCTATATTCTGATAACGTAAACAATTGATCTATGTTTACCCGTTCCACTCCGTTCATTAATTTATAGACTTCTATCATATCTCCCCTCAGCCATTTCTTTTCCAGGTTAAAGAGCCCTAACCTTTTTAGCCTTTCTTCATAGAAGTATCCTTCCATCCCCTTTACCATTTTGGTGGCTCTTTGAACCTTTTCTAATAACGCTATATCCTTTTTATGATACGGCAACAAGAATTGCACACAATATTCAAGGTGCGGTCTCACCATGGAACGATATTGAGGCATTATAATATCTTTTCTTTTATCTTCCATTCCTTTCCTTATGATACCTAGCATTCTATTTGCTCTCTTGGCCGCCGCTGCACACTGGGCCAAGGGTTTTAACATGTTATACAAAATGACACCTAAATCTTAGTCCTGGGTGGTGGTTCCTAATGTGGATAGTTTGGGTTGTTCTTCCCTAGGTGCATAACTTTGCACTTGTCCACATTAAATTTCATCTGCCATTTTGATGCCCAGTCTTCAAATTTATCAAGATCCTCTTGCAATTTTCCACAATCCTCTTGGGTTTTAACAACTTTAAATAGTTTTGTGTCATCTGCAAATTTGATAACCTCACTCATTATTCCCTTTTCCAGGTCATTTATTAATATGTCAAAAAGCAGCGGACCCAGCACAGATCCATGGAGTACACCACTATTCACCTTTCTCCATTGGGAAAACTAGCCATTTAGCCCTACCCTCTGCTTTCTATCTTTTAACCAGTTCCTGATCCATAATAGTACATCACCTCCTATCCCATGACTCTAGTTTTGCCAAAAGTCTCTGATGAGGGACCTTGTCAAAGGCTTTCTGAAAGTCCAGATACACTATATCACCTTTGTCCACCTCTTTATTCACACCTTCAAAAAAGCCATGTTGTCTGTCTTCCATAGGCCATAACTATGTACATGCTGAGTAATTTTGTTCTTTATGATGGTTTCTACCATTTTTCCTGTACTGACGTCAGGCTCACCGGTCTGTAGTTTCCCGGATCACCCCTGGAACCCTTTTTAAAAATTGGCGTTACATTGGTGACTTTCCAATCTTCAGGTATTACAGATGATTTTAATGAAAATTCACAGATTACTAATAGCAGGTCTGCAATCTCATATTTCAGTTCTTTCAACACCCTTGGATGTATACCATCTGGCCCAGGTGATTTGCTACTCTTCAGTTTATCTAATAGTTGTAATACATCTTCCCGATGTATCGATATTTCCTTCAATTCTTCTGCACCTTTAAATACCACTTCAGTCATGGGTAACATCCCTACATCTTCCTCAATAAAGACCGAAGCAAAGAATTAATTCAGTCTCTCCACTATCGCCTTGTCGCCTTAGTGCCCCTTTAACTCCTCTATCATTTAATGGACCAACTGACTCTCTCACAGGTTTTTTGCTAAGAATGTACTTGAAAAATTCTTCATTTTGTGTTCTTGCTTCCACAGCCAGCTTCTTCTCAAATTCTCCCTCTGCCTGCCTTATCAATGCCTTTTATTTGACTTGCCAGTGCTTGTGCTGTTTCCAGGTTTCATCGTTTGGCTCTTTTTTCCATTTCCTGAAAGATGCTTTTTTGGCAACAGCCTCTCTGACCTCACCTTTAAACCATACTGGCAGTTTTTTGGACTTTCTTCCACTTTTCTTAAAGCGTGGAATACAGCTGGTCTGGGCTTCCAAGATAGTATTTTTCAACAACACCCAAGCTTGCTGTAAGTCTTTAACCTTTGGAACTGCTCCTTTTAGTTTTTTCTTAACTATTTTCCTCATTTTATCATAGTCTCCCTTTTGAAAGTTAAAAGGTAAGTACTATGGATTTCCTTACTAGCCCTCCTCCAATAATTAAATCAAACGTGATCGTGCTATGATCACTATTGCCAAGTGGCCCCAACACCCTTATTTCTTGAACTAGATCTGGTGTTCCACTAAGGACTAAGTCTAATGTGGCTTCCCCTCTGGTCGGTTCTTGAACCAGCTGCTCCAAGAAGCAGTCATTTATTTCATCTAGGAACTTTATTTCTCTAGCATGTCCTGCCGTGACACTGACCCAGTCAATACCGGGGTAATTGAAATCACCCATTATTATTAATGCACTGTAAATTTTGTTAGCTTCCTTGATTTCTTTGAGCATTTCTTCATCCATTTGTTCATTCTGGCCAGGCAGTCAATAGTACACCCCCACTGCCATTGCCTTCCCCTTTTTACATGGAATTTCAATCCATAGAGATTCTACAGCAAATTTTGTTTCCTGCAAAACTTTAATCCTTTCTGACTCAATGCCCTCTCTAACATAGAGCACAACACCTCCACCAATTTGATCAGCTTTATCATTACAATATAGTTTGTACCCAGGTATCACAGTGTCCCACTGGTTGCCCTCCTTCCACCATGTCTCTGATATTTCATTCATATCTAACCTCTCATTTAGTGCTATATATTCTAACTCTCCCATCTTATTTTTTAGACTTCTAGCATTTACATACAAGCATTTTAGAGACTGTATTTTATTCATATTATTCTGGATATTGGTAGATATGGGTAATTTGGGATCTTTAAGCTCTGTCTGCTCCATACTCGAGGGCATTTGGGCTACTTTAATCTTTTTTGGAACCTCTCTGTTTTTGGTAGCATCCTTCAAGGGTACATTCTTCCAAATCATGCACACTTGGGCGACTGTCGGCTTTCCCCTATTATCTAGTTTAAAAGCTGCTCTATCTCCTTTTTAAAGGTTAATGCCAGCAGCCTGGTTCCATCCCGGTTAAGTTGAAGCCCATCCCTTCGGAAGAGCCCCTTCTTTCCCCAGAATGTTCCCCAGTTCCTAACAAATCCAAAACCCTCATCTCTGCATCATTGTCTCATCCACACATTGAGACTCTGGAGCTCTGCCTGCCTTTTGGGTCCTGCGCACGGAACAGGAAGCATTTCGGAGAACACTACCCTGGAAGTTCTGGATTTCAACTTCTTTCCTAAAAGCCTACATTTAACCTCCAGAACCTCCCTACCACATTTTCCTATGTCATTGGTACCGACATGTACCAAGACAGCAGACTCCTCCCCAGCACTATCTAAGACCTTATCTAGGTGGCGCGTGAGGTCCACTGCCTTCGCACCAGGCAGGCATGTTACCAGGCGATCCTCATGTCCACCAGCCACCCAGCTATCTACATGCCTAATGATCGAATCACCAACTATAATGGCTGACCTAACCCTTCCCTCATGGGCACATGGCCCTGGAGAAACGTCCTTGGTGTGAGAGGGTTCTACTTCACCTGGAGGACAGGTCCTAGTTACAGGATAGCTTCCTGCCACTCTAGGTTGATGCTCTCCTGTCACATGACCTCTCTCCTCCATGGCAACAGGGATGCTGCCAGACTGGAGGTGGGACTTCAGGACTATATCCCTGTAGGTCTCATCTATGTACCTCTCGTTCCCTGAGAGCAAAGAGATCCTTGCACCTAGTGCACACGTAAGACCTCTCACCAACTGGGAGAAAATCATACATGTGACACTCAATGCAAAAGGCTGGAAAGCCCCCATCTCACTGCTGGACTGCTGTCTGCATCTTAGTTTTAAGCTTGTGTTTAGATCTTTAAGTTCTTTAATTACTAAGGGTTGCTATGGATATGTATACTAATAAAACTGTACCTAATATGTTTAATATACCTTGTTCACCTGAAGCTTAATTAATCTCACACCCTTAGTGTATGACTGATTTGGATAATGAGCTTTACCTGAGAGCACCTCCTTTCCTTGAAGATGTGTAAGTACCCATGAAGCTACGTTTATCCCAAGGGTGGGTGGGGGTTGGGGAGGGAGGGAGGGAGGGAGGGAAATAACACTTATTAAAAGAGGGCTGCTACACAGTACCCTGTCCTGTACTGCTGAGGTAAGCTGTGACCAACTTCCTGGGTGATTAACAGTCCTTGCTTGGATAGAAGGAGTCTTTCAAATGGCCTTTTGACCTGTCACCTGGTGTTGACACCTATTGAAAAGGTTTCACAGGTCTCTTGCCCCCTAGTTAGAAGGCCTCTTTGTAAAGGTCTCTAGAAGACTTTATTTGTTGCTCAAAGAGTACTGACCCTGTTTTCCTTTTATGCCAAGTGATATTCTGATTTGATTTAAATCACAGTTCTTTGCTGCTGCTAGGCTCTGATTTATTATGAAATTTAAACTACAAGCTCTCTGCTGGGTTCTAAATTTACAGAATGCCAAAAATCAAAAACCAATCAGAATCAACTAATCATCCATCCATTCACAAAAAAGATTCTGATATCACATTTTCCCTTCTAATTGACTTTTTTTGTCGGAGCTAGTCAACCAAGTGCACAGAAAACCTCTGTGTACCGCTGTGTCCTCTCCTTTTTATTAACTTTCTCAAAACTAAATACCAGGCTTAGCTGTTTTTAACTTAGCTTTTTTTGAAGATTTTGCAGACAAGCAACACTGGCTTGAATAACCATGCCAGAATGTAGAAACAATGACGTGTCACACGTTTCGGGTTGATTTCAAACTTCATACAACCCTGCTTCAGGTCCATCCGTTACTGGCAGATTGCAAAGCTTCACCATGAAACAAGAGCAGGGAAACACCTTGCCTTAAGAACTTCGGCATCTGACGTCAGTTTTGACAGAAGGGTGCAAGCTACCAATCAAATACACAATCGTTGCAACCAATAGATGAGTCCCACTGAACACAGAAATCCTCTATTGGACAACGAAAAAAGTCAATGAGTCCAAGTCAAACAATATTATACCAGTCAATCTGTGAATTCAGACCTCTAGGAGTGACTGAATTTAATGAATAAATCCATCGTTGCTCTCGCAGTTGTAATCGTTGTTCACGATCTCCTCCCCTAGGATCCAAAGGTATGAAATCCAACACCCTCCAATGCAGGGAATTGAAATCATGATGATATTCTAAACAATGCTCCACCATAGGAGCTGAAAGGGACTTAGTCCGCAATCTTGAAGCATGTTCAGAAAGTCGCGTTCTTATTGTGCTCTTAGTGCGACCAATATAGTAAAATGAACAGGGGCAGACAATTAAATATACCACATAGGTGGAGGAGCAGTCCGTATACCAGATTGAAGTATAGATCTTAGACATGTGGACATCAGTCCAAGCTGAACCCAACAAAGAAAGGGAACAATAAGCACAGTTTCCACAAGCAAAATGTCCTCTGACGTCATGTCCATGCAAGGGACGGTCCAACCTATGTGTAGTTTTCATAATAAGATCTCTAAAATTTGCCTTTCGTGAATAAGCGATTTGTAGTGATTTTTCCCGAAAACAGGGATGTAGCCCTAAAATGGGCCAAAAATGATGTAGTATCTTGACCACCCTTGTCATATCCCTAGTATAGGGAAAAACCCCCGTGATGACATCATCAGTGGTATTAGATGTTGTAGGAGTGAGAAGCAACTCGCGATGCGTGTATCTTGCCCTTTTAAATGCCCTTCGAACCGCTGGAAGGGGGTATCCCCTTTGGACCAGATGCAATTTCAATTCCTCAGCATGTAGATAAAACTCTTGCAGAGATGAACAATTTCGACGAAGCCGTAAGAATTGTCTGAAGGGTAACCCCTGTTTTAAGGCCCTCGGATGAAAACTGTTATAACGAAGTAACGTGTTATGTTGTACTGGCTTGCGATGCAGAGTGGTTTCAAAGCCAGAGGGGATCAAGAGCACCGTAATGTCCAAAAATTGTAAACATGAGGGATCCACCTGTGCTGTGAATTGGATCCTGACTTTATGAGTATTAAGCCTATTTATGAAAAGGTCTAGGTCAGATCTTGTGCCCGTCCAAATGAAAAAAACGTCATCCAGGAATCGTTTCCAAAAAGGAATGAATCTAAACGCCGGATCAGAGTACACATAGGTCATCTCAAAATTATCCATAAAAATTGTTGCTATCGATGGGGCTACTGTAGCCCCCATCGCTATCCCAAGTATCTGTTTGTAGTATCGTTGATGATATAAAGCAGAGTGGAGGAGTGGCCTAGTGGTTTGGGCAAGGTACTTCAGGCTGGAAGGTCGGGGGTTCAAATCCCACTAGAGGACAGCAACCTTGGGCCAGAAGGACTGGGGTTTCTAGTCCCACAGGTGCTCCTTGTGGTATTGGGCAAGTCACTTAACCCTCCATAGCCCATGTTCCCTGTAAAATAGTTATCTCCAAGTTATAATGCCCTGTTCAATGTAATTTCAGTTTGTTCAATGTTCAATGATGCAGAATAGCACAGTATATAAGAGAATGTAAATAAATAAAATAAAAAGAAATTATTATTCAAAATTAAATTCAATAAAGCCAACAAAAAGGATCCCAGGATACAGTCCAGCAACACCAACGGGTAATCCACCAGACATAAAAGCGCCTCTTCCTGATCAATATTTGTGTACAGCGATTGCACATCAAGAGATACCAAATATTTGTATGACCCCATATCTGTTCATGTCATCAGCTGGTTAAGGAAATCCCCCGTATCCTTAACATAAGATCTTACCTGAGCTGCTACGGGTTGCAAAAAAATATCGCAGAATTTAGAAAGGGGTTCAAGTACTGAATCTCTGCAGGATACAATCAGGCGCCCTGGCAGATTATGCAAAGTTTTATGGATTTTGGGGACCAGATAAAAAATTGGTGTTTTAGGATGTTTTTTTTTATCAGAAACTCCGATTCCTGTTTTTGTAATCCAATTATGGTAAAATGCATGAGAGACAAGAGATTGAATCTGTTTCTGAAGCTCCTCAGTAGGGTCACAGTGTAGGCAAACATAATCAGTGTGATTGTTCAAATGAACATCTATCTCTTGCTGGTACTGTTCCATTGAGAGAACCACTGTTGCCCCTCCTTTATCCGCCCTCCTGATGATAATATCCATCTCAGCCAATTGTTTCACAGCCTGATGGTGCTCTATAGACAAATTAGAAAAGACTCATGGATTCTGCTGTTCCAACTTATGTAGCTGTTGTAAAACCAGATCCTGAAAAGTGGAAATGGTGTGGTCCGAAGTCCCCGAAGGCAGCCATCGAGATGGATTCTTTATCAAGGAACAATTGTTACCACTAGGGGCACCTGAAAAATGATGTATGACACGTAATTTGCGAAATAATCTATGCAAGGCTACCCGAGTGGTGAAACCATCATATCTCGGGGTCGGAACAAAAGAAAGACCCATTTCCAAACCTGTATTTGTGGTGGGGTTAAAGATCGTCCCGATAAATTTATGACTGACGATTCTTGGTCCCGGAGCGTGTGTCTGGTCCCTCCCAAAAATCCTGTTGATAGTTTCTCCGGGATCTTCTACCTCTGGTGGAGTTACCCCGATAACGTTCTACATTAGCATTACGGGATCTGGCATTATCCAATGCTCCAGGATCACTTGCATCCGTATCTATGGAATCCTCTGAATCCATTCCAAAAGAAACTTTCTTACCAAAACTAGATTTCTTCATAGAGGGCCACTTATAGGCACAATCATTATCATAGTCCGATTTGTCTCTCTTAAACTTGTGAATCTTGAGACTCTGGACATGATCTTGAAAAGTGTCTAATTGCTTTTGAGCCTCGGCCCATTGATTTTGAAAACTCTCTAACTCCTGTGCCTCCAATATTTTCTTCTTCAGAGCCTGTGTTTGAACAGTTAAAATTTCTTGCTCCTGTATAGACCTTTCAATAAGTAAAGCCACCAAATCAAAACTGTATTTATTTAAAATTGCATTCCATTTAGCCAAAAATATAGGATCCTCATTGAACTGCTTTGGAGGTTTTATTACTCTCAAGCCTCTGTGGATGATGAAACGTGTGACACGTCGTCGTTTCTACGAGTACATTCTAGCACGGTTATTCAAGCTGGTGTTGCTTGTCTGAAAAATCTTCAAAAAAAGCTAAGTTAAAAACAGCTAAGCCTGGTATTTAGTTTTGAGAAAGTTAATAAAAAGGAGAGGTCACAGCGGTACACAGAAGTTTTCTGTGCACTTGGTTGATTAGCTCTGACAAAAAAAGTCAATTAGTAGGGAAAATTTGATATCAGAATCTTTTTGGTAATGGATGGGTTCTAAATTTAACCAGAAAGCTCTCTTCTGTGTTTTAAATTTAAACTAAAAGTACTTTGCTGATACTAGGCCCTGAGTGACTATTACATTTAAACTGCAAGCTCTCTGTTGGGTATGAAATGTAACCAGAAAGTTCTCTTCTGTGTTTTAAATTTAAACTTAAACTGCTGCCACTAGGCCCTGACTGATTTAACAAAAAACATTGGGTTCACAGATTAATTAGCTTTAATACAAAGAAGTCCTGGTATCAACACTGTCCCAATTGATACCAGGGTAATTGAAATCACCCATTATTATTACTGTATTGTAACTTTTCTTAGCTTCCCTGTTTTCTTTGAGCATTTCATCTTCCGTTTGTTACTTCTAGCCAGGCGGTTGGTAGTATACCCCTACTGCTATCGCCTTCCCATTTTTACATGGAATTTCATTCCATATAGATTCTACAGTGTATTTTGTTTACTGCAGAACTTTAACCCTGTGTAACTCAATGCCCTCTCTAACATAGAGCACAATCCCTCCACCTATTTGATCTACTCTATCATTGCGATATAATTTGTACCCAGGTATCACTGTGTTCTACTGGTTGTCCTCCTTATACCAGGTGTCTGAGATACCAATCATATCTAACCTCTCATTTAGTGCTATTTATTCTAACTCTCCCATCTTATTTTTTAGACTTCTAGCATTTGCATACAAGCATTTTAGAGGTTGTATTTTATTCATATTAATCTGGTTATCGGTAGACAGGGGTAATTTGGAATCTTTCAAAACTGTCTGCTCTTTATTTAAGGGCATTTGTGTTACCTCTCTATTGATATGCCCTAACTTCAGACTTTTGCTCGTATCCTTCAAGGAAAAATCCTTCTGAACCACGTGCTCTTGGGCGACTTTCAGTTTTCCCCTATTATCTAGTTTAAAAGCTGCTCTATCTCCTTTTTAAAGGTTAATTCCAGCAGCATGCTTCCATCCTGGTTAAGGTGAAACCCATGCCTTCGGAAGAGCCCCTTCTTTCCCCAGAATATTCTCCAGTTCCTAACAAATCCAAAACCCTCTTCCTTGCACCCATTGTCTCATTTACACATTGAGACTCTGGGGCTCTGCCTGCCTTTTGGATACCGCACAAGGAACGGGAAGCATTTTAGAGAATGCTAACCTGGAACTTCTGGATTTCAACTTCCTACCTAAAAGCCTAAAATAGGCCTCCAAAACCTCCCTACCATAATTTCCTATGCCATTGTTACCAAGACAGCAGACTCCTCCCCAGCACTATCTAAAACCTTGTTCCGGTGGCGCATGAGGTCTGATGCTTTTGCACCAGGCAGGCATGTTACCAGGCAATCCTTATGTTCCCCAGCCACCCAACTATCTACATGCCTAATGATCAATTGCCAGCTATAATGGCTGTCCTAACTCTTCCCTCATGGGCACATGGCCCTGGAGAAACCTTCTCAGTGCGAGAGGGTTTTACATCTCCTGTCACATAACTTCTCCCCTCCATTACAATAGGAAGACTGCCAGACTAGAGGTGGGACTTTGGTACTATGTCCCTGTATGTCTTGTCTATATACTTTGTCTACCTTATGTCCTCCAAGTCTGCTACTCTAGCCTCCAGATATCGGACTTGTTACCTGAGAGCAAAAAGCTCCTTGCACCTAGTACATATGTAAAACCCCTCACCAACTGGGAGAAAATCATACATGTGACAGTCAATACAAAAGACTGGAAAGCCCCCATCTCACTTCTGGACTGCTGTCGGCATCTTAGTTTTAAGGTTTTGTTTAGGTATTTAAGTTCTTTACTTATTTAATCTTGCTGGGGAAGCTTCATACTAATACAACTATACCTAATACATTTAATGAACTTTATTCATCTCAAGATTAATTAATCTCAGGTCCTTTAATTAATCTATTCCTGATGAGGTTAAACATCTACACCAGAAAGTGAACTTCCCTTTCATAAGTCTAAGAGCCTATAAAACTAAGAATATCCCTGGGGTGGATGGGAGGGAAAGAAGACAATAAAGGCTGGCTTGCTACACAGTGCCCTGACCTGTGCTTCTAAAGTAATGTATTACCAATTTCCTGGGTGATTCATATGGGCATTGGTTTGATAAAGGGACCTTTCAAATTGCCCCTTTGACCTGTCACTTGTCTTTAACACCTTTTTTAAGGCAACTTCATAGATTTTTTTTGTCTCCTAACTGGAAGGCCTCTTAATAAAGGTCACTAGAAACAAGTTTATTTCTTTCTACTCAAAGACTATTAATTCTACTTGTGTGCTAAGCTATACTCTGATTTGATTTAAATGAAAAGCTCTCTGGTGGTACTAAGACTTGACTGACGCAGCAAAAACACTAAATTCTAAAACACAGAGATTTATCAGCTTTAACACAAAGAAGTCTCTTTTTCTCCAAGATTTCAGGGTATGTTTACTAAAGGGCAGTAAGGGAGCCATGGATAATGAGCATTAATTACAGTGATAAGGGTGTTTCTGTGCAGTTAAGGTCAGGGCGGGAAGTAAGCTTTCCAGTGGTAAAGGTGCTGGGCTCCACTTTTCATGCCTTAACAGGGCATCAGGATTTCAGGTGACAAGCATGCACCTTAATGCCAGAAAACGTCTGTCACCTTAATGCAAGATAAGGGAGCACCAGCGAAAGTCACATTAAAGCTGATAGATGGAAGGAAAGGTAGGAGCTTATGGACCTGACAGATCCATGGTATCCTACATGGCAGTCAGTAAGTGGGATGAGCATGTGGGAGGCAGGTGTAAAAATTGAGTGAGGGATGGACATGGAATATGTTGTAATGTCAGTGTGTCACCTAGGATGGGGAGAAAGTGTCACCCGGCAGAGCCAGAATTGCCATGATGTGTGCATCAAAAGGATGATTGAGCAGGAGTGGTGATGTGCAGATCATTCACAGGGGAGGTGTGAGTGATACATTGGGATGATGAAAATGTGCCTGTGCAGGCCAAGATGTAGCATCTGGCAGGGGAATATATGATTGCCCAGAACAAGCAGATGCTGATAGATTGGCTGAATGGAAGAATGGCGATAGATAAGAGTGTGATATGGGCATGCAGCCTGATCTGATCCCACAAATACAGTTGTAGTGTGTGTGATAAAAGGTGTAGCTATGCCATGGGGAAGCACCAATACCAGTTATGTGGGTCTCACAGCTGTCCCAGCCTCCCCACCAGACAACCTTCCAGACAAATGTACATACAACAACTGGACAAGAGTCGCTCATACTGGCATATGGAGCAAGTAAGGAAGAGTGATGACCCATGCAACTGGCCATCCTAGGGGTAGGATGTAACTGCATGTAATGCATAGATGTGATGGATTCAAACCAGTACAGTTACATTTATGATGAAATAGTCCAATCATGTGCTACTCCAGTGCCATACATCTGCAGGGTGAACATGTCTGACCCTCTGCAATGGGCTACAGCAGATCCAATAATGTCATGCTGTCAGAAGGGCATGATCGCAAATTGCATGTTTGCAGACCCAATGTGCTATTGGAACACATAAAAAAGCACAAGAATGTGTGTCATCCAGTCACTGCAGACCCCAGACTGTTTCTGGCATTAAAATAAACTGAGTATCCCACAGTCACAAAGAGACCAAGTGGGATATAAACCCTCATCCATTGCTTACTGAGCCAGTGCTCTAACCATTAGACTTCACATCCATACTTCTCTGGGTAGCAATGTCTAGAATAAAAGAGACTATAGGTCCCTGCTTGCAATGGGTAAAATTCAGGACATGAAACAATGTGGCTGGCACATACTGAGACAGTGGTACACCACATCTAGGGCCTGCCTACAGTGGTGCACATGCAGTACATAATGTGCAGGGCACAGTATATTGTAGCTACACAACAGACACACTGCTGCAAAGACCAAGGCAAATGTGAGGTCAAGATGTCTGTCCCTCCACGGTACCCCCAATGGCAAACAACAGTCACATGAAGGGGTCTGTTGTACCACAGTGTGGCACTAATCCACTAATCCCAGAGGCAGCACATGTGCAGGGCGTGCAGTCCCCTATGACCTGTTGCACACTACAAGATAGGTACACATGCACATACTCTAAATGCAAGCCACATTAATGACCTATGCGGTCCATTGCACACCATCATGGCCTATTCGGGGGGCCATGCACATCTCTCAGTGATCACAGCCACCACTATGTTTGCAATTTATGATGCACTGCACATTCTGAACAGCTTTCTGTAACAGATCCATCACATCAGCTCTGTAATACGCAGATACATTGTGTGCTTCCTGCACATAACAGCTGCAAGCTGCGCTACTGACTGGTTTCAGCGGTCACCCTGAATGTGAGGGGGGCACACATCACCTGGTCCACAGAACTTGCACTGCAATAGATGGACTTTCCAGGTCCTGGAGCAGACCTATATCACTGCCAGTGTGCTGCAGGTATTGTTTGCAGTGTGTGATACTAGTCAGTTGGTTGTCTGCACAATCACAACATGCCAGAGTGGTCTGACATATTTGGGCTTTGTGTCCTCTCCTGTTGGCCAGGGACTCTCCTATAACATCTTGTCAGTCCCCAAGGTTGTGGCTGCTGTTTCCAAGGAACCCAAATGCAGTAATTTTTGTCTAGGCAGAGAGGGGGGGTGACACCAGCATTATTAGGCCAAGAACAGGTGCTAGCCTCACAGGTTGGGAATTCCAATTTACTACAGCAAGCAGTCAATCTGCATGTGTTGGTCACCATAGAACTGTGTCACCCATTCACATAGTAACTATGCTTACTCTACTAGTCACCACACACTATATGTACACAGAGGAACCATGTACACCCTGCCTTGGTACAAACAGCATGGACACCCAGCAGTCAATGCAGTGATTGGACTGCCAAGAGAGGAACAACACCCACTTCACTACAGCTTGACACTACATACTACAATGTTGATACATAGCTTTGACATGGTCACAGCTCGGTCAGAGTGAGAGTGGCCTCTCAGATTGACATGATGTGTGCACCTAGGCAATGGCTGTGGCATGCCGACACTAAGATTGCTCAGCCATTGACCCTACCTCTGTCTCATAAACATCCTGTGTAAATTGTTCTATTGCATGCAGTACCCACAATCCTTAGCTTCTCATTACATACCTTTCAATCTGAACTTGGGAACAGCTTATGCAATGTGAAGCACAGTAGAAAGTAGGCCAGAGACAGGCTGCGAGTGCATGTTGAACCACAGTGTCCTATGTCCTTCACCAATCCCAATACGGTGTCCCCCTACTCGGCTGTTGGCAGTGAGGATTGAACATATTTTCATGTTTGTACTCGCACAAAAGGTCCTGTCCCTATCCATGGACACTGCAAAGATGGCCAGTGCAGCACATGCACTCTCCCGTGCAGCAGAAGCATTACACATTACGCACCCTCCCCTCTCCCAGAATGCATGGAATCATGGCAGGGTGGACATGGGGTTGGATGTTGGAACAGTTGTTGATGATACATACTCCTCCATACTCTGCCTCTTTGTACCCTAACACCATCCTTGTGACTGTCACACTCGGTGTCCATGGGGAGCCAGGCCCTCTGATGTAGCACATGCAGGCACTTAGTAGACCCACATAGATTCTAGATATGTGAACATAGGCTTAGGCCACCATGCAATCTATGAAGGGCACATGCTAGACATGTATGGTACTGTTCCGCGCCCCTCTACCCCCTATCCCCACCCCAAAATTCACCTCCAGGCATTGTCTTCCTATAAGGTGGCAGAGGATGCAGAGACCAACATTGGGAGGATGCCCTCCCAATCAGCATCGGAGCAAGGGGGCAGACTAGGTGAGCTCCTCCCTGCTCCCTCACATCAAGGACAATCAGGTTGAAGATCAGGGCCTTTAAATTCTAGCGCGCCAAAGCCGACATCCTCTTCTGCCTTCCTGATCAGCATCAGAGAAAGGGAGCAGGCCAGGTAAGCTTCTCCCTGCTCCCTCTCGCCAAGGCCAATCAGGCCGAAGATCAGAGCATTCAAAAAGTAGCGCAACCTAGGTGCGCCCACGCCTTGCATGCCCGCACCTGAGGGACCTTTGGCATGGCCCTTAGGTGGAGACCTTAGGAGAAAGAGCTGCCCGCAACTCAACCTAGAACATCAGGTGGAGACCCACTATTATACCTCAATGGCCACGGACCCTAATTCTGCCCCACGAATCTCCAGAGACAAGATCCCAGGCACACAAGTCACAGCTGGAAAGTTTCAATGTCTTAAGCAAAAAAGAGATCTGACACTCCACCACTGGACTCCCGATCGGTGTCTGCAACAAGGGAGCAGGAAAACAGGATTATCCTGCCCCCTCACCGCCAAGACCAATTGGGGTCCACCACCACAGAGCACAACAGAACCGGGGCACTTAAAAATAAGCACGCTCTTGGGAACCGTCATAAACACAGCAGAACACCAGGAACCCACACAGCCAGCCAAACAATGCATTGCCAAGAAGCGATCTTTAAAATCCCAATGGGTCAACCAGAATCTGCCTGCCAATCTCCGCCTCTCTGGTAAGCTAGCAACACCTAGCTAAACATGAGACTACACATTCTCATACATCACATGGTGATAATCCGCGCTCTGTTCATCTTCATAACTTGACAAGATGATGATACCAGACCCTCCTGATGATCAAGCATGCGCAGCGTATCTAACCACCTTTACCACTCCGTCTAAGAGAACTATCGAAGACACCATTGCTACCCTAAATACCTCCACTTCATACTCAGATCCATGTCCAGCATTCTGGATAAAAGATCTGCGATCCGAACTTGCCCCAATCTTAGCTAAAATGATAGGACTATCATTCAGCACCGGGTCGTTCCCATCCACGCTCAAACAGACCTCCGTTAGACCGCTGCTTAAGGACACCAAATTAGACCCTCAAAAGGTCGAGTCTTACAGACCCATATCCAGTATCCCGATGCTCGCCAAAATCGTTGAAAAAATAGTCTACAGGCAGCTACAAGATCATGTGGACACTAACGCACCTCTAGATCCATCACAACACGGGTTCAGAGAGTCACACGGAGTGGAAACACTACTCACTACTCTTTTCAACACCATAATCTCAGGCATTGACAACTCACGTACAGGTTTCGCACTTATCTTTCTAGATATTGCGGCAGCCTTCGACTCAGTCCGCCACGAGATTCTCCTGATTCGGCTAAGAGAGAAAGGCATTACCGAAACAGCGCTTGAGTGGTGTAGGTCTTACTTGTCTGGAAGATGGCAACATGTACGAGCAAACGGAACCACATCCGAGCCATTCCTACAAAGTCAAGGAGTCCCTCAAGGATCCTCCCTATCGTCACTTATGTTTAACATTTATATCCAACCCATCTGTAACATCATTAGATCCTTCAACGTGAGTTGCATGATTTACGCAGACGATGTCCTACTGTACCTGCCAATATCACTGGATTGCCCGGACCTCACCCCACTAACCAAGTGCTTCAATGCAATATCAGAATGGCTCCTCTCCCAAAATCTGCGCATCCAACATAAGAAAACAGAGGTCCTGTTCATCTCTAGAAATCCGGAATTTACTCCACCTAACCACTTGGAAGTAGACAACGCCAAGCTACAAGTAAAATCAGCCATACGGTATCTCGGAGTCACATTGGATCAGAACCTCAACATGAAGCAGCACATAGCAAAAATAGTAAGAGCGATCTACTTCAAGATCAGATCCCTCAGACACATACGCCCTCTACTCGAGCTGAGCGACTTCCGTACCATCTACCAAGCCCTCATCATCCCTCATTTTGATTATGCAAACGCCATCCTACAAGGACTCCCTCAGGCAACCTTACATCCCTTACAACTCGCCATGAACTGCGCTGCGCGAATCCTCTTTGGAGCACCAAGGAGGGAGCACATCACACCCCTCCTGATGCAGCTGCACTGGCTCCCCATCCAAGCCAGGATTAGCTTCAAGACCTTAGTGATGACATTCAAAGCCATCAACGGGTTATCCGCCTCTTCAATATGTGACCTCATACAACCACCCACACCCAACAGGATAAGAAGAACCTCTGCAGCCAACATGCTAGCAATACCAAAAGCTATGACAAGATGCGCCATATCAACTTCAAACAGAGCCTTCAGTCTGAGTGCCCCAAGCCTCTGGAACTCCCTACCACCACACATCAGAGCTATCCCCAACTTGAGCCAGTTTAGGAAGGCCTTAAAACACTTCCTCTTCATTAAATACCTCACAGCCTCCCCCGAACCCCAGCCACCATGTATGAGCAACACACAATAACTCCATCTCACATATATACAGTTACCTATTTCAATGTTCCACACATGTAGATAGTTTCCCGTTATCCAAGTTCACTGCTCCTGTTCATTGTAATGACCTGACTCTTGTTTATTGTCGGATACTGTTTGTTCTATGTAAACCGCGCTGATCGCAAATAGTGCGGTATATAAGAAATGTAAATAAATAAATAAAATAACTTCTGCTCAGGTGCATGCTATGCAGGGTAACACCATTCCAATCCTCTACAGACCAAATCTCCTGCACCTCACAACCTCCCATAGAATACCGATCTCAAAAGCAACATGCAGACTCATTCAAATCAACACAGCTCAATTCCAGCCTTCAAGCACTGGACCCAAACACCATGATTACCCACTCAAATGTTCACTTATTAATGTGCGCTCAGTTTGTAACAAAATTCAAACTCTAGTAGACCATATACAACATACAGATATTGACTTAACGTGTATCACGGAAAGTTGGATCACTAGTTCTCCCAACGTTCTCCTCAACCAGATGCTTACACCCCACTACATGCTCTTTAATCATCCCAGAACAGACAGAAGAGGAGGAGAGGTACTAATTCTGGCAAAGAAACATCTGAACTTCTCCATGGTCAACTCATAATCCCTACAAAAAATAGACTACCTATTTCCAACTGTGAACACACTATGGGGCCAATTCAGACCTGGATGTCCCGGCCCTTTGTGCACCCGGTCTGAACCAGACGTGCAGAGTTAGCCGGGATTCTGATCCCACGGGAATCACATCCAGGCCTGTTCGTGCAGGCCGGGACCCCAATTCAGGTCGGCATGCATGTACTGGCCTTGCCTGGATAGATCTGTCTGGGCTTTTGAATGGAGCAGTGGTGCCATGGCATCTGGTTGCCATGGCACCGCAGCTCCATAGCAAAGCCTTGATCCACAGCTGCCAGCCAAAAGGTGCATTCCCCGCAGCCTGACCCCCGATCTGGCCTCCCAAGGCTAGGGTCAGGATGCAGGGAATTTCCTCTGCCCCTTGCCATCTCTTTTGGGCCTCGGGCCTGCCCAATCCACCCGACTAGGGGAGCTTATTCCATCTTAGAGGTGGAATAAGTTCCCTGTTCAGGCTGCTGGCCCCAGACATACAGGGCCGACATTGGAATCGGTCTTATATGTCTGGGGCCACCGACCACCCACTACCTGCCCTAACACTGCTCCCACTCTGCCCCTTTCCCGCCCCCATATAACTTCCCCATACAATGTGCGGGAAGTTAGTCGGGGTCAGAAGAGGGTATGAATAGCAGGGCTGGACATCCCAACGGGACGTCCATCCCCACTGTCCGTGCCTCGGAATGACCCTGTATATGTCTAACATATAGAAAACCCACCGCCAATACTGACAAGGTATGCACACACACATCTTCCAAAAAATCCCACTTCATCTTCATGAAGATGAACACTATTGCGTTCTTGAATACCTTGGAATCTCTATAACTAAGCCAGATAATTGATTCACTTACTCACTGCAAAGGTTCCCTCCTCGACCTCATATTTATACTCAACACACTACAGAAAATGGATCTAAACATTCAAATTGACCCTGTGCTTTGCTCCAATCATGCTTTGATATCTCTCAGACTGCCAAACAATATCCTCTTACAAAATATACCCCACCAACAGCAACATAGAGGCCGTTTCAAGGCATTCAGCTTATGGAATTTGGTAATTAATGATGCAGCAACATTCAATGACAGACAATTAACAAACCACCCCGAATCCACACACCCTCCTTGGTTCTCCAGTAATCTTTTCCAGCTCAGATGAAAGCTCAGACTGTTAGAAAGGAAGTGGCAACGTTCACAAGATGCAACTATTAAGCTACACCTCTGTACAAAGCAGATGGAATACAATAATCTATGCAACAATTGCCAAAAGGAATATTAAATGAGCATTCTCACGAAATCCCTCAATCATCCTAGGGAACAATTCTCAACTGTGTCCTAGCTGACCCAAGACCCCAACACAACAGATGCAACAAACACAAAAATACAACTTGATCTACAGGTTACGGCTGACTTTTTTTCAAACAGGCACTTCCCAAAAACTCCACAGCACTATGATTCCCCACAACAACGCAGATGAAATCCACATATGGCACACATTCAACCTAATATCTAAGAGAGAACTCTCAGATATCATCAACAGGATCAATACCACAACATCTCCATGCATTTTTGCTTCCTTGACAATCTCCATGTTGTGGTATTGATCCTGTTGATGATATCTAAGAGTTCTCTCCCTTTTCATCCCTTCAAAATGAGTTTGCCCAGGCTATTCTAAAGATGGTCCACACATCCATCTCCCAAGGATACTTACCCCCAGCGCTGAAAACAGGCCTCAATTCTCCCTACACTAAATAAACCTGCATTAACACAACACACCCCAGCTCATATAGACCAATCGCTAGCATCCTATTCCTGGCTAAAATAATCAAGAAAACTGTACAACAACAACTTCAGGACCATGTTGACTCTCATGCTCCAATGGACCTGCAACAGCATGGCTTCTGCTCCCGGCATGGCGTTGACACGCTAAGAAAGGTCAACGCATCTTCGGTAGTAGACTGGCTAATCTACTGAAGAGGGCTTTAAACTAGATTCGTTGGGGATGGGTGAAGAAAGCCCCCAGGTAAGTGAAAGCCCCCAGGTAGGTGATACATTAAATACCTTTATGGAAATGGGTAACAGGGGTAACATATGGAAAGCAGTGTGTATTAATGCCCGTAGCATGGGAAATAAGATCCCTGAAGTTGAAGCTTTGGTGGGAGTGGCTGACTTGGATTTAGTGGCAGTTACAGAAACATGGTTCACAGAAAACCATGACTGGGATGTAACTATACATGGCTATACTTTATTCAGAAAGGACAGGGTACGAAGAAGGGGAGGAGGAGTGGCACTATATGTAAAAACTACTATTAAAGCTTTGGAATTACAGAGCTTAAAAGGGAGAGAGGAGGCATTGTGGGTTAAACTAGAAAGAGGGAAAGAGAAATATTTGCATTGGTGTGATATACAGACCTCCCTCACAAGAGGAAGAGGTGGACAGAGAGTTAATTGAAGACATACGCAGCATTGCTAGGAAAGGGGAAGTGCTACTGATAGGAGATTTCAATATGCCAGATGTTGATTGGCACATTCCTGCTGCAGTATCATCTAGAAGTAAGGAGATCCTGGATTCTCTACAGGGAGAACTATTCAGGCAATTGGTAACAGACCCCACATGTGAAGGGGCCATATTGGACTTGGTGCTTACCAATGGTGAAAGTGTTTCTGATGTTGTAGTGGGAGATCATTTTGCATCCAGTGATCACCAGATGGTGTGGTTCAGTATTAAGACTAGGGCTGTTAGAATCCATTCCAAGGTGAGGATCATAGACTTTAGGAAGACTAACTTTGCGAAGATGGGCCAATACCTCAGGGAGTCGTTAGTGGGATGGGAACAGCTGGGGGATGTAGAAAAACAGTGGGCAAAACTGAAAGGGGGTATTTTAAGGGCAACCAACCATTTTGTTAAAATGGTAAATAAAGGCAAAAGGAACAGGAGACCGCTATGGTTTTCGAAGGAAGTAGCTGAAAAAGTGAAGAAAAAGAGGGAGGCCTTCATGAAATACAAGAGATCACAGAGAGAGGAAGACAGGCATCTGTATTTGGAAAAACTTAGAGAAACTAGCAAAGTAGTCAAGAAGGCAAAGATTCAAAAGGAGGAGGAAATAGCCAATGCAATAAAATGGGGCGATAAGACATTTTTCAGATATATTAGTGAGAAGAGGAAGGGCAAAAGTGGTATTGTCAGACTCAAGGGTGCAGGGGGGGAATATGTAGAAGCTGATAAGGATAAAGCGGAATTGCTTAACAAATATTTTTGTTCTGTGTTCACAGATGAAGAACCAGGAGCAGGACCTTAGAAAACACCCACAAATAAGAACAGAAGCGAGGGACATCTTGAACAATTTTCAGAAGACTGTGTTCATGAGAAACTAGCTCAACTTAAAGTAGACAAAGCGATGGGACCGGATGGGATACACCCTAGAATACTGAGGGAACTTGGGGACATTCTAGCAGCTCCACTGACTGACCTTTTCAATGTCTCGTTGGAGTCGGGAGTGGTGCCAAAGGACTGGAGAGAGGCTCATGTGGTGCCTTTACACAAAAGCGGAAGTAAGGATGTGGTTGAAAACTATAGGCCGGTTAGTTTAACTTCGGTGATGAATAAATTATTGGAAACGCTGCTGAAAGAGAAAATAGTGAGGTTTCTGGAGTCCAGCGGATTACAGGATCCGAGGCAGTATGGATTCACCAGAGGCAGGTCTTGTCAGACAAATCTGATTGATTTCTTTGACTGGGTGACCAGGGAGTTGGACTGAGGGAGAGTTCTAGATGTGGTGTATTTAGATTTCAGTAAAGCCTTTGACACTGTTCCTCACAGGCGACTTATAAACAAACTGAGCACCCTAGGGATGGATCCTAAAGTCACTGCTTGGGTTAGAAATTGGTTGGGTGGGAGGCGACAAAGAGTACAAGTAAATGGAGCTCACTCTGAGGAGAAGGACGTTACCAGTGGTGTGCCCCAGGGATCTGTCCTTGGTCCGATTCTTTTTAACATCTTTGTTAGTGATATAGCGGAAGGGCTATCGGGTAAGGTTTGCCTCTTTGTGGATGATACCAAAATCTGCAATAGAGTAGACACCCAGGAAGGTGTAGATAACATGAGGAAGGATCTAGCTAAGCTTGAAGAATGGTCTAGAATTTGGCAGCTGGGATTTAATGTTAAAAAAGGTAAGGTCATGCATTTGGCCTGCAGCAATCCAAGGGAGCAATACAGTATAGGAGGTGAAGTACTTTTGTCCACTAAAGAAGAGCGGGACCTAGGCGTGGTTGTGTCTGATGATCTTAAAGGAGCTAAACAGGTAGAAAAGGCGACGGCAAAAGCTAGAAGGATGCTTGGGTGCATACGGAGAGGAATGGCTAGCAGAAAAAAGGAGGTGATAATGCCTCTGTATAAGTCTTTGGTGCAACCTCATTTAGAGTATGGTGTACAATTCTGGAGACCGCACCTTCAAAAGGATGTGAACAGGATGGAGTCGGTGCAGAGGGTTGCTACTAAAATGATTAATGGGCTTCATTATAAAGCATATGAGGACAGACTTAAGGATCTTAATATGTACACCTTAGAGGAAAGGCGGGGTAGAGGTGATATGATTGAGATGTTTAAATACCTCCATGGCATAAATGTTCAGGGAGAGAGCCTCTTTCAATTGAAAGCAAGTTCTGCTACAAGGGGACATGGGATGAGGGTGAAGGGAGATAGATTCAGGAGTGATATGCGGAAATATTTCTTTACAGAAAGAGTAGTGGATCCATGGAATAGTCTTCCAGTGGAGGTGGTAGAGATGAGGACAGTAACTAAATTCAAAAAAGCATGGGACCAACACAGAGGATCTCTAAAGGTAAAAAGTGGACTGTTGTAGTTGTTGTTATGGAAGGACAGACTGGATAGGCCATGTGGTCTTTTTCTGTCATCATGTTTCTATGTTTCTATTTACGGATCTCTTCAAATGGCTCATCATAGGCCTAGACAAACCTCGCCAAGGACTCGTGATGGTCTTCCTGGTCATCAGCGGAGCATTCGACTCAGTAGCACATCACACCAGAAACATAGGTCTGATCGACAGCACCTTAAAAGTTGGACCCAGCAACTCCAAACCATTTAACCTAACACAAGGTATTCCTCAAGGCTCGACCCTGTCTGTATTACTATTTAACATCTACATACAGCCTATCTGCAACCTATCAAGAAAATGGAACATGCACTTTCACCTCTATGCAGATGTTATCATGTTCTTTATGCCATTCAATACCCTCAATACAGACTTCATAACCATATCTGATGTCTTCTTCACTGTCACAAACCTTCTTTCAGATCTTAATCTTGCAGTGAACGAAAACAAAACTGAATCATTACTAATATTCAGAGACCAAAATTTCAAACCGCCAGACAAGCTCACACTATATAATACTGAAATTACCATAAAAAAGGAAATCGAGAACCTTGATATAACAATTGATAGGATCCTCAATATGCTTGCACACATCAAGAATGCAGCTAATGCAGCAAACTGGAAACTAAGACTCCTCAAACCTCTATGTCCTCTGCTACAAGATAATGACTTCAGGTCTGTTTTTCAAGCCGTCATTATACCCTACCTTGACTATGGTAACATCCTCTATCAAGGGCTGCCAAAACAGTCACTATACCCACTCCAGCTAGTACAAAACACCACCGCCAGAATCCTAACAGGAAGAACAAGTCAGCAACACATAACTCCAGTCCTTAGAAGTCTGCAATGGTTCCCAATTGCCCAATGAATCAAACTCAAATCCATAACTACCACCTAAAAAAAATCCTCCATGACCTCTCCATTCCCTGTCTCAAGGATCAAATCACAAGAGCATCCATGACAAGACCAAGAAGATCTGCAACTAGAATCTCCTGGCCATCCCTCCTCTCAAGACCAAATGCACACAACAGACAAACAACAGGACCTTTTCGATATATGCCCCCACGATCTGGAACTCTCTACCCGAAACAATTAGATCTGCACAATCCACCAAAGATATGAAGAAACTACTAAAACCATACTTCTTCAAAGAACATTTTGGGCCAAAGAACATTACATAAGTGTATATTGTCATGGGGTAGATCAGGATCTGCCTATGGAAATAGGAAAAACAGAGCTGAGCAGGTCTAAAAGTGACAGCTCAGAGCACATGGATCAGGGTTGCTATGAGCAACCAGCAAAAACAAAAGCACCAGGTGTAGGAGCACGCCCTAGTAGGGGATTACATCATAGCATATTAGCTGATGAGAGGCAGCTGAGGGCAGGGCAGGCTCACCGGAACACTAGGAGTGACGCAGATAAAACTCACTCAGAGTTTGTCAGTAGTAGAGCTAACCAGGATCCTAGGAGGGCTAACCAGGATTCCAGGAAGAGAGCTGTTTTGGAAACTAAAGGAAAAACTTCACACAGAGGTTCAAGCAGTGTTCCACAGGAGATAGCTGAGAGAATACCAGAGGCTGGTTACAGGGTGCTGGGCAGCACTGAACAAGAACCAGGTGGTTGGTGCCATGGAGGTATTCAAACAGGCAGACGGAAGGAACCTGTGAGAGGAAGTCTCCCTGAGAACAGGTACCGGGAGGGCAGTAACTATTATCAAAGGGATACTTACCTGCCCAGAGAGAAACATACTGTAAAAGGGAATAGAAGGCTTGCCTCGGGAAAAAGCCACGATAAGTTTCCGTGCTCAGAAAGCTCCGAGGGAACCGAGCCAAAGGATAGGCTAATTCCTTGTAATAGAGGGAACTTTGAAAGGGAGAGTTTCCCATACACACAGCTAGGAGTGTGTGGCCCTCTGGAGGAAAACTCCACTATATACGGTAACCTTCCAATTCACCCTGATAGAGAGGGGGAGAGAAGCCTTTGTAAAGGAGAGGAGGGTTTTTGCAACAATGATGTGAGTTACAATCATTCTGAAGATAGCTACGGGGAAAACTATGAGGACATGGACTGTGACTTTTGTGGGGAAAGTCCTGAGGAGTTCCAAATGGAGTGTGCACTAATGTTCTCGGATAACATTTCCTCTCTATGCTGATTTGTTTAAAACAGAAATCCGTTGAGGGAAACGGATTGTGAAGAACTCACTTGTGTAAAGTACAAGGACTGTTTTACCTTTTTGGATTCGCTGAAGATAAGCACCTTTTTGTTACCAGTAGTTCATGTTTCATTTGTACCAGAAAAATATGGTTTATTTCTTTTGATTCTTGTGTGCAAAAGTTCTCCCGGAAGGGAAATAAAATACCTCTTTTGAAAAGCCTGGCTACTCGTTCACAACTACCTTTTTGATTAGCTAGTGGGACTACAGATCCCAGGGGGCATTGTAAAGTCCCGGCTACATTAAGAAGAGGCCCCACTGAAGCTCCCTAGGCTTCCGCCTATAAGAGTGAGTAAGTGGGTGACAATATACAATAACCACCTACGACCCATTAACTTAAGCATAACCCCTATATTTAACTCCAAGTTGTGTATCCCTTGTTCAATGTAAAACAAATCTCCAGAGATTATTTGCTGTTGTTCATTGTAAACCACTTTGGTACAAAGGCAGTATATAAGAAAACTGTTAAATAAATAAAATAAATAAACATGACATCCTGTGCTACATTTTGGCAGCTGGAAGTTAGATTGCAAGGCATTGATAAGGCAGGCAAAGAGAGAGTTTGAAAAAAAGATTGTCATGGAAGCAAAAATGCATATTAAAACATTTTTCAAGTACATTTGTAGCAAAATACCTGTGAGAGAGTCAGCTAGACCATTAGATGATAGAGGGGTAAAAGGGGCATTAAGAGGGGACAAAGAATTTCCCTTTCACCCTAAGATTTAGAGCATTTTTCAGAAGATAAATACTTACAAGTGCAGATCTTTTTCCAGCTGTAGCAGTCCCTTTGGTAGTCCTTCAGGGGTTTATGTGATTAACAGGATCTGCTAACTGCATAAACCCCACTGAGTCTGATATTCAGTGCACTAGCCAGCCAGCACTGCTGAATATCACCATAATCCGGATAGTGCTGGGGCAGTCCATGGGCAGGACTGGAGTGGTCTCAGCACCTATTTGGTGAGTGGTGATTTTTAACCCTCTAACCAGATAGATAAGTGCATAAAGTTAGCACAGGTCAATGGCTGCCCTAACTTTATGCAGGTTTGCTATCTTGTTAGCAGCTGAATATCGCTGCTGACCGGAGAGCAAAGGAGGTCAGTGGTGACACCACATATTCGATGCTGGAAGATATCCAATTTCTGGTGCTGAGAATCCAATTTCACTTTTGCTCATAGTGGCCAGGAATGTTCCAAGCATTGACTACCATGAGCTGAATATTTATTTTATTTAGCTGTATTTATATTCTGCTTTTCACCGGGTCAAAGCGGTCAATTGGGGATACATTTGACACGAGGGGATATGACACACATACGTTAATACTTACAGGGAACATGGGCAATGGAGGGTTAAGTTGCTTGCCCAAGACCACAAGGAGTGCCTATAGGACTAGAAATCCCAGTCCCTCTGGCCTGAGATTGCTGTCCCCAGGTGGGACTTGAACCCCCAGCCCTCCGGCCTGAAGTACCTTGTCCTAACCACTAGACCACTCCTCCCATATCAGGTCCAACATGAGTACTTTTGTACTCCACACATGCTCCATCCAAACTCTTCCCATATGCTTGCCTACCAGCAAATTAAGCATCATCATGTCATAGCATGAACTTTTATGCTGGTGGGAATTTTATAAAAGGCAATTTACTCTCATATTTGACCATGTATGCATTAAAGGCCTGATATTGAGTTTGGAGGGTTATGCATCCCTTCGGCACATAGCCCTCCCCGCCACACTCTAACCATGGATATTCAATGCTGAGGTCATATGTGACCCCAATATTGAATATCCAGGATCACCACACTGCCTCTCAGCCTCATTTAATAACCTGGCAGCAGCAATACTGCGTGCCTTGCCTATCTTTTAGGCGCAGGTCACTAACCCGTCAGCATGCAATATCGTTGCTGCCCGGTTATCGATTGTCGCCATTTCTGCTCCTCCCTGGAATGCCCCCGACATGCCCCGATGCTAAGCGTTTAGCATCGGGGCATGTAAGGGAGAAGAGAGGGGATATTTAGTGGCACTAACCATGTTAGTGCAGCTGAATATCCCAGATAGCGGCATTTACATGGTTTACAGGGCTATAAACCATGTACTGTAAATGGCTTTCTAATACCGGGCCCTAAAATAACTATAACACTGCCTCCTAAAAGGAAAAGTTACTAAGCTGCAATAAAAATGCACAGCTTGACCCTTTAACTGTAATACATAAACACTATCCTTAAGGGGTTTTGGTGGCCATTTTGAAGATGAGAGTTACCAAGGCAGGGAGCCGCAGGGAGCAACAGGGAAGGGAGCAGAAAGAGAAAGAGATTAAGAACAATAAAGAATTATATAAGAAGCATAGGAGTTGGGATGGGTACAGATGAGAGAGGGAAATAACAAAAAAATGGATCACAAAGGAAAATGGAGGAGTTATCAGGAAGGGCAGGGGGAATGAGGGAGACGGAGATGGAAAGCTGTCAAAAGGGGAAAGGGGTTAAAAAAGATAAAGAAAAGCTTGATAGGAGTGAAAGAGTGGGAAAAAAGCATGGGATAGGTTGATGGAAGAATAAATTGAGAGATAGAAGGGTGACAGGTGGAAAATATGCAAAATGCAAGAGAATAA
Organism: Ichthyophis bannanicus; assembly: GCA_033557465.1. NCBI lineage: Eukaryota > Metazoa > Chordata > Amphibia > Gymnophiona > Ichthyophiidae > Ichthyophis > Ichthyophis bannanicus. Next base: position 1,569,645,119 of record CM066031.1, on the reverse strand, counting down.
GAGATGTGACTTGCTGATGGATGGAAGAAAGGCAGAGCAGAAAACAATGGGAAGAAATGACAGTTAAAAGAAACATTGGTGATTTTTTACTAAAATGCACTAAGGAGTTTGAGGATAATTTTATAAGGAGATGCATACTTCTAGGTGCAAGCACACACCTAACTGCATGGGCCATGCCACCTTATTGTGCCTTTCTACAGCATATAGAAATTCTCTGCCATCTGGACTTCACAGCCAGTTGCAAGATGAGTAACCATATCCATTTCTTTCTTACAGAATCTGTATGTCTGTTTTTTCTAGTTTTTTGTATGCATGCTGTGAACCATCTCATCCGTAATCCACTCTCCTGCAACTATGAGTCTCTAATCCTTTGGTTTCAGTTCACCTCTTTATAACCACTCATGTGTTCAGCTTTGATCCACATATGGTTCCTGGAGAAGCACTTTGTATTTTCCACTGTATTTGTGAATTTTCCAGTTGTTTTAACTTGTTAGCTGATCTAATTCTTGAAGAGTTTTTTCTCTTGTTTTGTAAATTCTCTTGTTTCTTTTCCTATGTGTACTAATGAATTCTCATTCCTTCTGTTTTTCGGCAGGGCTGGAGATTCCATTAAGCAGATTAGTCAGTCACCTAGAGCACCAGCGTTCTGGGGGCAGCAAATGGGCAGTGGCATGCCAGCAGCTCAGCCCCCCATCACTGTGGCCAGCATGAGAAAGGAAATGAAAAGCGCATCAATTACTTCTGTGGTAGTGGGGTCAGTCTTGCAGATCATCTCGTGAGACTGACCTCATGCAACAGAGGAATCTGGCATGCTCTCAAGTGCTTTTTCTCATACATGCTGGTCACAGGGAAATTGATGCTGAGCTGTGGCCATTAGATAAGTATGCTGCGGTTGGACGGGGATGCCAGAAGAAGGAAGTTTTTTGTGCAGTGGCAGTGACATTGTGTGGATAGCAGTAGCAGTGGGGAGGGGGACACCAGAATGACATTTTGCCTAGAGTGCCTGATATCCTTGCACTAGCCCCTGTTTGTCCAAATGCCTGTCCAAGTTTAAGGATGGAGTCAGATAGGGCCGTACTAAGGGCTGTGCAAATGATGAGGCCGGACAGGGCACAAGTACAGAAAGGGCACCGATATCATCATCGGGCTTCCAGGAAGCTCAAAAAGAATAAGTCACTGCATGTGGCTGGGGCAGAAGGAACTACCAGATTCGTTAGTTGCACGGGTGCTTTTCTGGCTTGGTATGGTCCTGGAGTCAGATTCTGGATGCTTACTTTCGTAAATTCAAATGTAAAAATGCCCAAAGACTTGAAGATCAAAACATGCATCAAACAATTGAAGGATCCCAAGTGAAACTATGGGGTATGTTTACTAAACCATCTTAATGTTACTGGCGTTAGTTGCAGTCTTACTGTGACGAATGCAATATAAGGTAGTGGGCGTTCCGGTCTTAAGGTAGCATTTCGGGTTATCGCGCGATAAAGTCCGTTATCGCGTGATAGAGGGAGCCATGGCACGTTAACGCGCATTAACCTTAATTAGGCGCGCTGACCTGCAATCACAGCAACAGAGGTGTAGCACACTGGTTAATGCATTGACTGCTAATACAGTGGTCATGAGTTTGATCCCCAGTGGGCTCAGTTAAAAGACTGTCTGAGACAATGCCTTTTCCTGCTTGTAACAGTCAGACACATTCCAACAATTTGCACTGCCAGCCAAAAAAGCCTCACCCCAGTGCCGCAACCCAATGCACCTTTTAGGGCACATCATAAAGCACCACGTCATCCAAGGCAGGTCATAATGTGCCCCAGAGGGCGGCAGGAAAGGTTGGAACCCTCCAAGGCAGCATATAAGGCGCCCCATAAGCTGGCCAAACCTAAGCTGCCACGAAAGATGCCCCAGGGATGCCAAGGTGACAGAGGAGATGGTGCCCAGGGGCACAAAGGTGCCCCAAAGTCACAAGCATGAAATGTATGGCTCAAACACAGATGTAACCATAACACTGCACAGAGCACCAAGGAAAGGCAATGAACAAGTGATGGAAGGAAGTAGATGACGGAGCTCATGGACCAGCCAAATCTGCGTGCAGCCCATGTGGCAGCAGGTAAAGTGGACAAACATATTGGGAGCAGCTGTACCGATGTACAGGGTGATGGTAATGTACAGTGCAACAATGACAGTGTGTGGCAGAGGATGGGGATAAGTGTCCACCAGAGGAGGTAGAGGTGGCAGGATAAGTGCAATGACAGGAGGACAGAGGAGAGCAGTGCCATGCAGAGGAGACACAGGAAAGGCAAGCATGAAGAGCTGCAATGCAGAAAAGTGTGCCAGTGAAGGACATGGGGTAGCAGCCTGCTCATTAGGGCAGGACGCCACACAGCTGGCACACACACATAGATGGACAGAAGGATGGATGGCAACAGTGATGAGGGTATAATGTGGTGGCAGCACAGATCTGCACAGATATGACTGTTACACGAATGAAACGTAGTTGTGTAGGACAGCCATAAAAAAAAGGGGGAACAGAGAGGAATTTAACCCATGACCTTTGCTAGTGAAGTCATTGCATTAACCATTGTGCTACATCACTATGAGAGGTATCACACAAATGGCTGGCTACATAAAGAGTGCACGTCACCATAAAACTGTCTGCTGTGGCTACCAGGATAAGATAGAACCAACAGTACCCATAATGCAATTCACATGCAGAACAGCAGTCTACATCTCCTCACCAGATGGGGTATGCACCTCTACAGCACATCAGCTTGGTAGGGGGGAATGACCATGCGTGTTACTGGCACAAAGTACCCACAGGCCATGCCAATGTGCGTGTTCTGTGCTCACCCTGAGGGTGAGGTGGAGTGGCCAGCACCAGGTCCGCAGTACCTGGGTTGGTTGAGGTGGGCTGTGCTTCAGGTCTCCATTAGTGCCAGTGTGTGACAGGTATTTGTTGCAGACACCTTTAGGAGGTCTCTGTGTCCATTTGTAATTGCCAGTTATGTCTGGCCCTTGTGGACCATGATACACACAACATAGTGCATATTCACTGTGCTTGCTTATGGTCACCTGTTTAGGGAGCAGGGGTGTGTCAGGGCTCACATGGTGACAATGTCCTTAAGAAACCACCCTCTCTGGGTCATGGTGGGGGGACATGGTCTGCCCCCAACAGACCCACACTCTCACCCTTTGCAAGGGGAGCAGTGGAGGTACAGGAGGACAGCAGCCCCAGTCCTGGTGGCAAATGGACAGCTGTTGACGATCTGAACTTGGGACAGGGCCACTGGCAGATAGGTAGTGGGCACAGTCAGCTCAGCTTCACCCTCACTACAATCTGACATTCACCAGCAGAGGGCAGTCAGTGTGCACCTGCTGCACCCTGCAAGGTGGTGCAGCCATACAGATGCTAACTGCAGACAGTCTGCTAGCTAGTACATAGTGCATGTTCCTGGAGGAACTGTGTGCACCCAAAACTGGGATGTCAGCACACACACCACACAGGTATGTCAGTGATTGGATCCCATAAAAGAGAACTCATAAATATCACTTGAGAAAAATACTGTATAGCACTATGGGGGAACCTAGCCATGCCGTGGTCACTGCTCAGTCAGGGTTAGAGCGACGTCCCAGCATGACATTCTGTGGTCACCCTGTCTGTGCAGGTGGTGGTTGGGCACTACAATGTCCCAGCAATTGCCCTATACCCTGTGCAAATGCATCCTGCCCATGCCACCCTGTCTGGGCCATACCCACAGTACCATGCTCCTCATTATGCACATTGCAGGCTAACACTGGAAACAGTGCAAGTAATGTGGGCTCAGTAAGGTGTAGGCAGCCACAACACACTGGATAGACAGACACACACTCCCACACTTATGCCAGCATTGTGCAAATATAGAGGTTTGTGGCAGCCCTGGCCGCCACACCAGTCCTGGGCACAGTGCGGGCATTTCTATGGTACTCAATACTGTTAGGGTCACTCCCCAGGGTGGTAAACATTGTCAGAATCAATAACTGAAACACACTCCACAGATATAAGAAAGGTTGTTATGATGAATCTCTATCAACAAATTGTGTTTAACATAGGATTTGTTAGCTGACATTAATTATAGCATCCTTTTGATATATGTGGAACGTGTTCCCAAGTTTAGGACGGCATTGCTAAGGTATACAGGTGCCAGTATTGGGAGATGCTGCTCCGTGCAGGGCCCATCAGCCTGACTCTCCATGAGGCTTTGGATCAGGGGTTCTCAACCCTGTCCTCGGGACCCACCTAGCCAGTCGGGTTTTCAGGATAACCACAATGAATATGTATGAGAGAGATTTGCATACACTGCCTCCATTATATGCAAATCTCTCCCATGCATATTCATTGTGGTTATCCTGAAAACCCGACTGGCTAGGTGGGTCCCGAGGACAGGGTTGAGAACCTCTGCTTTGGATAGTGGAGCCTGTGAGTGTGGGTGTTTATGCCCCTGTTGGCTGCTTCTCTAGGGCAGAGGTTCCAAACTCCTGGTCCTGGTGGGCCAAACACTGTTCAGGTTTTCATGCTGTCCCTAATGAATATGCATGAGACACATTTGCATACAATGGGGGTGGTGCATACAAATACAGCACAGGCATATTTATTAGGGACAGCATGAAACCTGAATGGTGTTTGGCCCTCCAGGATTGCAGTTGGGAAACTCTGCTCTAGGGATTGCATATGTTTATTGTGTCTGTATTCTGTAGGGTAAAATATAGGCGTTTCAGGCATGTTTATTTTATCTGCAATAAAGGTTCCGTCTTTATTACCATGGTTTAGTACTGGGTAAAATATGGGGATAGGGTTGGCAGGAGCCACAGCTGGGGTTTGAACTTGTGACTTTCTGCTCACAAACACACTGGCTGTGTGTACTGCACCACACTGTTGTCACAGGGACAGAGCATTCCCTGGGGATACCATGACTGTTCATCAGACAGACCCTGTCTGTTGCAGTGCATGGCACCCACCTAAATGGGGCTTGGCCATGTTCTGCTGTGGGCAGATGCCACTGCCCCCTCTGCCACCATGCTGCCATTCCATTATGCTGGTGGTGCTGGTGGTGCGCAGTCCCAGGCTATCCAGTGTGCTGGTAGGCAGCGGCCTATGGTGTGGGTTCTCGAGTAGGGGTGCCTACATGGACATGCGTGCTTTCCACCGGCACCGCCTGCCAATGTTATGTGCCCTTGGAGGTACCTGCTGGGTAATATCCCCTATGACACTGTGGGACACACACTCATGCCCATATTGGACCCTTGTCAGTTGCTGTCTTGCTGCTTTACAGTTTCGGCATTCCTATGTGCCACCTAGGCATCTGCCTAGTCCGCACTGTGCCCCAGCTGGACCACAGCATGTGCCGCCTGCAGCCTCCTGTATCCCATTTACAGCATCAGTACAGTTGCCCTTTCCTATGTGCACACTCTGCTGTTGCTGCACATGTGCACGCCATAACAAACCTGCCCAATCTAAACAACAGAAACCCTGATCAGCGCTATTTCAATGTTGGATAATTCACTTTGTAGGGGGACAGAGCATAGACCATTCCAAACATGATATCTTAATTTTTGCGCTTTGTCAGTAGTGTTGCTTTATGTTTATCATTAATATCACTATTGGCCAGCTTGGTTATTGGGATTTTAAATGTGGTTCTGGTCATTTTATATGTTTATTTGCCTTTTTGGTTCCTGCACATGTATCACAACTATCACTTATCTGGGTTTCCCTGCCTTTGCTGCACATTGCTGACAAATTGTTTCTCTTTCCTGCAAATGTGCCTAACACGAGGGTTTCACTGGCGTTAGTGTTCAGACCCGGATTTCACAGCATTAGTGTGCCTGGAGCCTCTCCCCGCCCACTCTCCGCCCATTGACCCCTTCTCTCTGCCCTCTGGGAAGCCTTACTCCACCCTTCAGACCCAGATTTCACAGCATTAGTGTGCCTTAACGCTGCCGCCGCGTTATCGCACAATAAGTGACGTTATCATGCGATAATACCACCGCTGCACCGTTAAGACAGTTTCGGAAACATATCCCTATGAATCTAAACTTGTGAAAAATACTACAATATGAAAAAAAAAATGTTGGGTGCACTATCAAAGGTGGAGTAAACAAATCTCTCTCCCCTGCTGCAGTGTTCCCATTTTAATTAAATATAATATTGAGAGAGTTAAAATAGCTACTTAGCTGACAAAACTCTCCAATAATCTTCAAGAGAGAGTGCTAAAGAAGCCCTGCATGTGCGATGTGATACGTTTCGGGTTGAGTCACCAACCCTTTTCAGGACAACATTCAAAATGGCACGGTCGTGTATCGCCGGATTTAAAGAGCTTAAAATAAATAACATCTGACGTCGTTGAGCAAAAATCAATCAGGTGTCAAGTGTTAGAGACCACCCACTGAACAGGAAGTCCCAGACCTGATTAGACAATATTGTTAGAGACCTCTCACTGAGCAGGGAATCTCAGATTTAATTGGACAATGTCAGAGTATACTTGACCAGTCAAGCTCAAGATTCAAGCCCTTAGGTAAGATCGTATCCAATTTAAAAATCCATTGTTGTTCACAATGTTGAAGTTTCTGAATGGATCCCCACCTCTAGGATCAGCAGGAACATGATCGATAATTCACCAAGATAATTGTTGGAAAGCATGACCTTTCTCTAGGCAGTGGTCTACCATTGGTGCTGATGTGACAGCTGATTGTAAACAAGAAACATGTTCACTAAGACGTGTCTTACATTGTCATATGGTCCTACTGACATAATAAAGATTACAAGGACATATAATAAGATACACAACAAAAGTAGAAATTCAGGAAGTGCACCAGCTTGATTGAAACAATCGGCCGTTGTGAGGATCCAACCAAGTGATCCCATGTAAAATGGTGCTGCAATGTTTACAAGTGCCACAAGGGAAATTACCTGGATCAGAATGTGATGTAAGAGATCTGTCCTTAATGGTTGTGGCATGCACCAATTTATTACGTAGATTGGTGCCTCGGGAAAAAGCCAGCATCAATGGGCATAGGAAACAAGTATGTAAGCTTAACAATGACCAATGTTTGTGTAACAAATGGCAAACAGCAGTGGAATGTTGCATATAAGGGAGAACCCCTGCAATACGGCCATCATTGGTAGATGTCATAGCTGAATTGTTGAACAACCACTCTTGATGTGTATACAATGCACGATGGTACACTTGGTGGACAATTTTTGAGGGATAGCCTCTGATATAGAGCCGTTGCATCAAATCAAAAGCATGTCATTTTCCAGATGTCTCCAGGGAGTTGTAAAAGAGGCAGAGCCTTTTTGCTTCTTCGACCTGGTGTGATTCAGTTGGGTGCTTCTTTTATATTACGGTATCCATGCAAATGTATTATTTACTTTAGACAGGTTAAGTATATATTTTTTCAACCGAAGGAGCTGTCTTTGTTTGTTTCCTCTCATGTAATGATATCTTCTTCCCCTCTTGAGTAAAGTTCTCGTCTTAAGAATGGGTTTATGGCTCAGCCTTCCGCTGCTGTATTTGTTTCTTCTTACTTTTTTTTTTTTTCATTGTTTGGGATCGGGGTTTGCACCTTACCCTAGCTCCTTATTGGAATGTTACTCCCCCCTTTATAATGTGGGCTAACTATACTACTGTGGAAGTTTTACTTAGTTGCCTATTGATTTGATTCTTTGTAAATGTTTGTGATTTATAGTAGTATCTTTTCTGTACAAGCATTGCTTGATTGTTTTTGTAAAATTGCATAAATATAAAATAAAAAAATAAAAATAAAAAAAAGCATGTCATTTATATTCATTAATGGTTGAGCAAAGATGGTGTAGTCATAGAAATTGACCATATGGAAGACATTTCAAAGAGCCAGGATGGAAACTATAATACCGAAGGACAGCTACACTACAGCGGGGGAGAGAGATTTGTTTCCTCCACTTTTGATTGTGTACCCGACAAAAAAATAATCACTCGCTGAGATATTCAGAGGCGCTAATGGTGTTTGTGCCACCAAACACTCCAATGCTAGCTGGCGAACATCAGGGTAGAACAGAAGCGTCACCCAAGGCTAACCAGTTATCTGAGATATTCAGTAGATAACCAGCTATGATTAACTAGGTAAAGTTAGGTCAGAAGAAGACTGGCCTAATTACCTAGTTAAGGACAACTGCTTATCTACTGAATTATACCAAAAATACCATTATACAAAAAAAAATGTTCTTAAGCAGACTCAAGGTTGAAGGGGTGGAATATGTAGAAGCTGATGAGGATAAAGCGGAATTGCTTAACAAATATTTCTGTTCTGTGTTCACAGATGAAGAACCAGGAGCAGGACCTCAGAAAACAACCACAAACAGGAACAGAAGTGAGGGACATCTTGAACAATTTTCAGAAGACTGTGTTCGTGAGAAACTAGCTCAACTTAAAGTAGACAAAGCGATGGGACCAGATGGAATACACCCTAGAATACAGAGGGAACTTGAGGATGTTCTAGCAGCTCCACTAACTGATCTTTTCAATGCCTTGTTGGAGTCGGGAGTGGTGCCAAAGGACTGCAGAGAGGCTCATGTGGTGCCTTTACACAAAAGCGGAACTAAGGATGTGGTTGAAAAATACAGGCCGGTTAGTTTAACTTTGGTGGTGAGTAAATTATTGGAAACGCTGCTGAAAGAGAAAATAGTGAGGTTTCTGGAGTCCAGCGGATTACAAGATCCGAGGCAGCATGGATTCACCAGAGGCAGGTCTTGTCAGACAAATCTGATTGATTTCTTTGACTGGGTGACCAGGGAGTTGGACCGAGGGAGAGCCCTAGATGTGGTGTATTTAGATTTCAGTAAAGCTTTTGACACTGTTCCTCACAGGTGACCTATAAACAAATTGAGCACCCTAGGGATGGACCCTAAAGTTACTGCTTGGGTTAGAAATTTGTTGGGTGGGAGGTGACAAAGCGTACAGTTAAAAGGGGCTCACTCTGAGGAGAAGGATGTTACCAGTGGTGTGCCCCAGGGGATCTGTCCTTGGTCCGATTCTTTTTAACATCTTTGTTAGTGATATAGCGGAAGGGCTGTCAGGTAAGGTTTGCCTTTTTGCTGATGATACCAAAATCTGCAATAGAGTAGACACCCAGGAAGGTGTAGATAACATGAGGAGGGATCTAGCTAAGCTTGAAGAATGGTCTAGAATCTGGCAGCTGGGCTTTAATGCTAAAAAATGAAAGGTCATGCATTTGGGCTGCAGCAATCCAAGGGAGCAATATAGTACAGGGGGTGAAGTACTTTTGTCCACTAAAGAAGAGCGGGACCTAGGCGTGGTTGTGTCTGATGATCTTAAAGTAGCTAAACAGGTAGAAAAGACAACGGCAAAGGCTAGAAGGATGCTTGGGTGCATACGGAGAGGAATGGCTAGCAGAAAAAAGGAGGTGATAGTGCCTCTGTATAAGTCTTTGGTGCGACCTCATTTGGAGTATAGTGTGCAATTCTGGAGACCGCACCTTCAAAAGGATGTGAACAGGATGGAGTCGGTGCAGAGGGTGGCTACTAAAATGGTTAGTGGTCTTCATTATAAAGCATATGAGGACAGACTTAAGGATCTTAATATGTACACCTTAGAGGAAAGGCGGGATGGAGGTGATATGATTGAGATGTTTAAATACCTCCATGGCATAAATGTTCAGGGGGAGAGCCTCTTTCAATTGAAAGCAAGTTATGCTACAAGGGGACATGGGTTGAGGGTGAAGGGGAATAGATTCAGGAGTTATTTGCGGAAATATTTCTTTACGGAAAGAGTGGTGGATCTGTGGAATAGTCTCCAGTGGAGGTGGTAGGGATGAGGACAGTAACTGAATTCAAAAAAGCATGGGACAAACACAGAGGATCTCTAAAGGAAAAAAGGGGACTGTTGTAGTTGTTGTTATGGAAGGACAGACTAGATAGGTCATGTGGTCTTTTTCTGTTGTCATGTTTCTGTTTCTAAATAAAATATATCAGCTCAGGAAGGAAGAATCAGAATTTTAAAGACATTTATCCATCCTAACCCGGAAACAGTATAATCCTAAGGGCATGTTTACTAAACTGCAGTAATGAGGACTTTACCGCCAGTGAAAAACTGTCGGTAAATGCAATTTTGCAGGGGAGAGAGACCATTTCAGTGTCAGCAATGTACAGCACAGACAGGGAGCCAAAGAAAAGTGATAGTAGTGCTCCATTTGCAGCAACAGCATAGTACCCAAGTATGAAAAGGCACTGTGGTGATGGTGCAAATGGGACAAAGGGGGCTGCAGGTGGGACATGCAGTGTGGGCAGCTAGGGCACAGGGCAGACTAGGCCATTGCCTAGGTGGCACATAGGAACACAGAAACTGGAAAACAGCAAGACAGCATCCAACCAAGGTCAAACATGCCCAGTATTCTGTGTTCTACAGTGTCCAATCCAGGGGACATGTACCCAGAAGGTACCCCAAACATCACACAGAAACCACTATGCCTGTAATGGGGCAAGTAGTGCACAACTTGGAACTACTCTAACAAGAGTCTATGGACCTTCCCCAGGATACGTCCCAAGCTGTTCGTAAACCCAGCTAAATGAACACCCTTTACTACAGTCCCTGGTAAGGCAGTGCAGGGTGTGACCATGCGTCATCTAAAACATATTTACACCCAGTAGTCCAAACTGGGTATACTGCACCCACATTGCATGCCCTAGCCTGTCCATAGACTGCTGGCATAACACAATCTACCTATGTTTACCTGGTACACCCTAGCCAATAGTTGCTAAATCACCAACTTGAAACCTCCCAGCCATCTCTCCTCCAGGTGGAAGGACATAACATTGGCAGGCAGTGATTGGTGGATGTGTGGATGTCCATATATGCCTCGCCACCCTGGACCCCGCACTCTAGGCGCTCGCATATCTGCACATGGGATGGCCTGGAACTGCGCACTACCAGCACTGACATCATATGAGCATGTCAGCATGGCGGGGGCGGGGGGGGGGAGGGGGCAGTGGCACCCGCCTGCATCAGGCCAAGGCCATGTCCTGTTCCAGTGTGTGGTGTGCAGTGTAACAGATAAGGTCTGTCTGATGAAAAACAAAGGTAGCCCCAGGGACTGCTGTGTCTATGTGGCAATAGTTTGGTGCACTACACACAGCCAGTGTATTTTGGAGCAGAGGGTCACAGGTTCAGGTCTCAGCTGTGGGTCTTGCAGAGCATGTCCCTACATTGTGGCTGCAATCCCCAACAGGGATACAAACACCCCCCCACACAGGTTCCACTATGCATAGCTTCATGGAGACCAAATATCAAAAAATTCTGACATCAAATTTCCCCTGATAATTCACACATTTTTTTGTCGGAGCTAGTCGTCCCAGTGCACAGAACCCTTCCGTACACCACTGCGACCTCTCCTTTTTATTTAAAGAGTTTTTCAAAGTGAAACGCCACACTTAGCTTTGTTGAGTGTTTTTCAGACAAGCATCACCGGCTTGAATGAACTGTGCCAGAAATTCAGGAACGACGACGTGCCACACTTTTCGGGTTCATTGTGCCTTCATGGAGAGTCATGCTGTTGGTTCTGGCACATGGAGCAGCAGTTATCACCAGAGGACTACTACAAGCTCTTGCACACCTTAGCAATGTCTGCAGTGTGGTGGGCAGGGTTGTCAACCATCCCTATCTTTGCACAGTGCTGTAATATGAGTGGGTGTGGGTGTTTGTCTATCCATTGTTTTGTGGCTTCCTACTCCTCACTGGGCCTCACAATGCTTACACTGTTTCCAGCATTATCCAGCAAATGTGCATACTGAGAAGCAAGATATTGTGGGTCTGGCCTGGACAGGGCGTATTGGGCAGGATGCGTCTGCATCGGAGGAAGGGCAATGGCTGGGACATCATAGTGCCCGACCACCACCTGCATGGACAGGGTGGCCACAGCATGTCATGCTGGGACAACACTCTCACTCTGACCAGCAGTGACCATAGTGCTATATAGTATCTGTCTTCAGTGATATTTGTGTGCTTTCTGTTCTGGGGCCCAATCACTGAAGCAACGGCTGGGTGCACATAGTTCTTCTGCAAGCATGCAATGTGGATTGGCTAGTGGACTGTCTACAGTTATTATGTGCATGGCTGGAATATCTGGTGGGGTGCAGCAGGTGCATTCTGACTGTACCTTCTGCTGGTGAATGTCTGACCTTGGTGGTTGGCAGTTGAGATCTTTCAGGCCTACTTCCAGCATTGCTGGTGTTTGGCCAGTGCCCTAGTAACAGATACAGATGTGGCCTAATGGATTTCACCCCCTGGAGGACGGAAACCTCAGGCCAGCAGGACTGGGGTTGTTGGTTCCACAGCCACATCTCTCTCCACTTCCTCAGTTATAAAACGTAGATTGCAGGCCCTTTGGGGACAAGGGGCATATACTGTACATGACTTTGACCCATAAAGGGTAGTATATAGGCATTGTTACATCAACCTCATGCGAGTCTAGTCACTCCTCTGTCCTGCTAATAGGTGGCCATGGCAACCATATTGTAACACTGGGTATGCACTATTCTGGGTGGGTCCCGGTCCACCAGGGCTATATGTGACTGGGGCAGACAGATGGACACAAGATGACTTTAGGTTCCACTGCAGGGAATACTTGCTAAACACTGGTAGTAATGGATATCTGCAGTAGAGCCCATCTCTAGCATCATAGGTACTGAGGACCTGGTGCTGGGTGCCCATCCTCACCCTCAGGGTGACCACAGAACCTGCACAGTGGCATGGTCTGTAGCTGCTCTGTGCCAGTATCACACACAGCTCTTCTTACCAAGCTGAGGTGCTGGAGAAGTGCATTCTCCATTCGGTCATCAGCTGTAGACTGCTGTTCTGCATGTGCATTTCATCATGGGTACTGGAACACACAGCATACATTTTGTGTGGTGACCTACAGTCTTTCTGTATCTAGCCATTGCTATGCCAAGAGCTGTGAAGGTGTAGCCTACTGGTTAGTACAATGACTCCCTAGGCAGGGGTAATGGGTTCAATTCCTCTTTGTTCTCTTATTTTATGCCTGTCCTACTCAAATCATTTTCATACCTGTAACAGTCACATCTCTGCAGATACGTTCTTCCAGCCCATAACACCCTCACCTCAGTTGCCATCCATCCTTCAGCCCATCTATCTGCCTCTGAAAGCTGTGTACAGTCCTGTCTTCTTGTGCTGGCTGCTACCCCAAGTCCTGCACTGGTACCCTTTTCTGCATTGTGACTCTTTGTGCTTGCTTCTCTTGTGCCTGATCTGCATGGCACCACTACTCCTCTGTCTTCCTATTGCTAAAAATATCCTGCCAGCTCTGCCTCTGCTGGGGGACACTATTCCCATCCTCTGCCACCCACTGTCATTGCAGCACTTTACATTGGCACCACTCTGTGCATCAGTACAGCTGCCTCCAACATGTTTGTCCACTTTACCAGTTGGCACATAAGGTGCCCACAGATATGGCAAGTCCATCAGCTCCCACCTATCCTTCCTTCCATCACCTGTTCATTGCCTTTCCTTGGTGCTCTATCCAGCGTTAGGGATGCTTTTCAGTTCATGCTTGTCAACTTAAAGCACCTTACAGCCCTTAGGGCCCCTTATGTTAGCGCACCTTACAGCTCTTAGGGCACCTTGACTTAAGGCACCTTAGGTTAAGGCACCTTGATGTCCTTAGGTCACCTTAATGTAAGGCGCTTTAGGTTAAGGCACCTTACAGCCCTTAGGGCACCTTAACTTAAGGCGTCTTAAGTCAAGGCACCTTAGTCTAAGGCGCCTTAGGTTAAGGCACCTTGATGTCCTTAGGTCACCTTAATGTAAGGCGCTTTAGGTTAAGGCACTTTACAGCCCTTAGGGCACCTTAACTTAAGGCGTCTTAAGTCAAGGCACCTTAGTCTAAGGCGCCTTAGGTTAAGGCACCTTAAAGCCCTTAGGGCACCTTAAGTTAAGGTGCCTTAAGTTAGGGCACCTTACAGCTCTTAGGGCTCTTATGTCCCGTTAATGTGCATTAAACGGCCAAGGCACCCTGTTAACGTGCGTTAAATGGCCCATTGCTCCTTCTACGTCGGAATACCCCCTACCTGCCCACTGCCTTCTATGGCTTCAGGTACCTTAATGCTGCCCTTACCGCTGGTAACTTTACCGCGGTTTAGTAAACATGTCCCCTAGTGTAACTTGTGAGAATAGTACTTATATTGTAGTTTAGCTCATACTAAGCATTTAACTCCAGAGTTAAAATAATTCCCAAATATTTAAACTTTGAAACCTGTTGCATACTTTTATACTTTTTAATTGATTTTCAAACTAGGGTATGATTACACTGGTCAACATTGAAATCGTTACTGACTTTAAAAGGCCCTAATCTGTAGTATCTTCGTGAGCTGAACATGAATATAACATTAAAAAAAATGTATTGGCTCTCATTTTGAAGATATTGCATGTAGTTCATTTTTGACGTTTCACCGTGTAAATTTATCCAGTAGGACATCAACAACATACAAAATAAGCCTTGAATGATGTAATATTGCATCACAATGCATAATACCAGCATGCACACATCATCCAGAGATGATTGCATCATTTTCTGATGCAATGCAATACTACTGCCAGATGGCTGCTGAAGCCATCTGACGTCAGCAGTGTACTATACGCAGTCAGAAAGGAAAGTAATCTGGTATTCTGTTCCGATATTAAAAGCCTCATGAATGCCTTAAAAATCACTCATGACCCACAAGACTGGAGACTATTTATAGACTCTTCGAAACTGATTCTGAAGGCTGTGCTTTTGAACAATGGAAACCGTCTTCCATCTATTCCAGTAGTGCATGCCATCCACATGAAAAAGACACGCGATAACTTAAAGCATCTACTGACTTCCATTAACTATAACAAGTACAGCTGGCACCTCTGTGGTGACTTGAAGGTAATTGCCTATTTAATGGGACTGCAGCAGGGATATATAAAATACATGTGTTTCTTATGTGAGTGAGATAGCCGAACAAGGGATTGGCACTACTTGCGGAAGGAATGGAATCGCACACAAAATGTAACAGTTGGAGAGAAGAATATCCAGCACCCAGCTCTGGTTGAGGCTCACAAAATCCTGCTACCACCCCTTCACATCAAACTAGGTTTGATGAAAAACTTTGTGAAAGCCATGGACCGCACTTCACCAGCTTTCCGATATCTGCATGAAAAATTCCCTTGACTCAGCGAAGCAAAGATTAAAGATGGAGTTTTTGTGGGTCCTCAGATTCGAGAGCTCTTCAAAGATGACTGGTTCAACAACTTGCTGCAGGGTGATGCGAAACAAGCAAGGAATGCTTTTCGCCTAGTGTCAACAAACTTTCTCGGGAATGTTAGGGCAGAAAACTACAAGGAGCTAGTAGAAGACATGCTGATGCAGTATCAGAAACTTGGCTGCAATATTTTTATTTTTATTTATTTACATTCTCTTATATACCGCGCTATCCTGCATCAGTGCGGTTTACATTGAACAAACTGAAATTACATTGAACAGGGTATTATAACTTGGAGATAACTATTTTACAGGGAACATGGGCTATGGAGGGTTAAGTGGCTTGCCCAAGACCACAAGGAGCACCTGTGGGACTAGAAACCCCAGTCCTTCCGGCCCAAGGTTGCTGTCCTCTAGTGGGATTTGAACCCCCTACCTTCCGGCCTGAAGTACCTTGCCCCAACCACTAGACTACTCCTCCACTCTAAAGATCCATTTCCTTGATTCCCAACCACTAGGCTACTCCTCCACTCTAAAGATCCATTTCCTTGATTCCCATCTCAATTTCTTTCCTGACAACTGTGGTATGGTTAGTGATGAACAGGGCAAACGTTTTCACCAGGATATCACAATGATGGAGCAAAGATACCAGGGAAAATGGTCCACTACAATGCTGGCTGACTACTGCTGGACACTCCCCAGAGAAGCTCCTGAACAGCTGTACAAGAGACAGGTGAAAAAATCTAAGAAGTAGTCTATGGCTTGTTTTTTTACAGGTATTAACCGAAGGCCTATTATATATTTACTATTGACATGCATTTCGTGATGTAAACATTAATTCTTGTAGATTACAAAAAAACTAGAGCAAACTTTGCAATTTCACTGTCATATTCGTGTTCAGCATATAAAAATTGATAAGAAATGACTATTTTTATTTCAGTAACATGACTTTTGTAAAAATTTGTTGACCAGTGTTAAAGTTTTTTAGCACTATTTTATTTTTTGTGCATACTGTATTTTGCCATGTGTGTTGTGTTCAGGACCTATAGGTGTGTACACTCAGACAGCTCAGAGGGAACATTGAGTTCCAGATACATTACTGGCTGAAACTGAAGATGATCTGAAACATTTGCTTCTCAAGATCAAGGAACATAGTCTTAAAATGGGCCTGTACCTTAATGTAAAGAAGACAAAGATCATGGCAACTGGCAAAACCAATAAGCTCATCGTTCATGAAGAAGAAATTGAAATTGTGGACAACTTTAACCTACTTGGATCAATTATCAATAAATAAGCAATAAACAGTCAAGAAATCCAATGACACATTGCTCTTGGCAGAATGGCTATGAAGGACCTAGACAAGATTCTGAAGAGCAGAGATGTCTCTCTCCATACAAAGATTTGACTCGTTCAAAACATGGTATTTTCAGAAACATCATATGGATGTGAAAGTTGGACAGTGAAAAAGATAGGAAGAAAATTGATGCCTTTGAATTATGGTGCTGGCAGTGAATACTGTGTAGACTACGGACTGCCCAAAGAATAAACCAGTCAGTACTAGAGGAGATCAAACCTAAGCTTTCTTTAGAAGCTCAGATGACAAGACTTTGACTTTCATACTTTGGACACATCATGCAAAGAGAGAGATCATTAGAGACAGACATCATGCTTGGCAAGGTAGAAGGTCAACACAAATGAGGAAGTCCAGCAATGAAATGGATCGATATAATAACAGCAGCTATGGGTGCCAGTCTGTCAACAATGAGCCCTCTGACTGTAGACCGAAAACAATTTAGGACAACTATCCAGTGGGTCGCCATGAGTCGACACCAACTCGATGGCACTTAACAACAACATCTAATACTTAGCCTTGTACAGCTTTTAATTCATCACTTAACTCAGACAAGGGGGTATTCCGATGTAAAAGGAGCAATGGGTCGTTTAACACACGTTAACAGGGTGCCTTGGCCGTTTAGTGATTGATGAATTGTTAGGAAAGTACCTACAAGTAACTTGTGAAAAGTGACTTTTTTTAATCAGAATCTGGCAAATCTTCTCTAAGGAGCTTTGGCAAGTTGGCAACTTTGCTGTAATAAGCAAGTATCACATGTTTGCAGATGCCATGAGTAGCTATTACTACTATGCAAAGATTTAACTTAAATTAGATTTTTTTCATATATAACATCGGGGTTTTTTAAAACTTTTCAAATGTATAATGCTATGCAATTATATAAATTATGTGGACCTGCTCAGTAGAATCCTTTGGTTCATGATATTTTGGAACACATGCATGGATATTCCCTCAAACTCTAGGGTGCACCTTGAAATTACTAGGCAGACTGCATTTTATTATCTTGCTCCAGCATGGGAAATTCTTTGACCCAGGATATTAGGTTAGTGCAGGGGTTCTCAACCCAGTCCTTGGAACAAACCTAGCCAGTCAGGTTTTCAGGATAACCACAATGAATATGTACAAGAAAGATTTGCATACAATGGAGACAGTGAATGCCAATCTCTCTCATGCATATTAATGCATATCTCATGTATATTCATTATGGTTATCCTGAAAAACTGACTGGCTAGGTCTGTCCTGAGGAATGGGTTGAGAATCCCTAGGTTAGAGACATCCTATTCCAAATTTAAAAGTGCTTTAAAGACTCTTTAATTTTGAACATGCTATTTTAATTTTGGGATTCTGCTGACAGAGTTGTGGAAACTAGCAGGTATGGGGTTGCATTCAGCACAGCAGTATCTGACCTTAATTTCTTCTTTTTCTGATGTTCAGGTTTGCATTTATTTACCTTATACACATCAAGGTATTCACATGAATGAAAAGATAATGGTATCAAGAACAAAAGAAATAACAAGAAACAATAAGCAATAGGAAACCACATTTCCATTTAAAATTAGCCCACTAATTAAGGGAAAACAAAGAGGGGGTACCAGAAGACAGTACAATAGTAACAGGTCAAAACAATATTGCCATAAAACTAACAGAAAAATAATACATCTTAGCAGGTGGAGACTTAAGAGTCAGCCGTATGGGATGGTATTATGACTTCAGCTACAGCTTCTTCCCTTGCCACTAAAAACTCCAAGGAGTATGTTTACTAAAGAGCAGTAAGGGAGCAAAAGTGCCGTTTAACAGGTGTTATCAACACCTGTGAGTGGTTAACACCGCAGAAAGCACCGATAATGCTGGATTAACATGTGGAAGCTGGGCCCATAATGTTAAGGTAAAAGGAGGTGGAGAGTGGGTGATAATGGAACAGACTGGGTGGGGATAGCGTGTGCTCCTTTAACACCATTTGTGTTACCACGTGTTAGAGCTTCCGGTGCTGGGAACCCTAACGTCATCTGAAAGCTTGCAGTAAGGGCTATTTCTGAGGGGAGAGAGCCTATTTAAATGTAAGCAATGTGTTCCACTCACCATAGTTACAAATTGGGGAGAGTAGTGCTCCATTTTCAGCAACTTTAGTTGCTGTCAAAATGGCAAAGGATGGGTCATGCAATGTGGCTGGCTTTTCCACTAGGCTGACAAGGCTGCTGCCTAGAGTGTACATCTCTGATGTCTGGTATGACTTCACTGTGACATTGGCAGCATACATACATGCTGCCGCAGTCAAAAAGGAGTCATGCCACCCCCACTGCCACCATGCTGCCATGTCAGCATTATGTGAGGGTGGGAGTGGCAGTCGCAGCAACTGTGGCCTTCTACAGATTAAATCCATGTCCCGGCCCTGTGAGCAATGTTCCCTCTAATTTTCTGTAGGCTGTGTGCACATAAAATGTCAGCTGTGCAGCTTTTGAAGGAAGGTTAAATTTTTGTGCGCCACATAACGACACTCGGAGTTATATACTTTAAAATTTGACTACACGTCAGAATACAGTATGTACACCACACTGATTTTAATCAAATTAAATGAAAATAGACGATTACTAAATGAAGCGGAAAATTTCTAGTAATTACAATCACAACTTTAAAATTTTAAGACATCTGTGTTGTCTTCTATCAGAATCAGAAACCATAATTTTTGTGCGCTCTGTTGTAAAGTATGTGCGCTCGCTTGGCGACGTGTGTGCGCACGCACACGCGCACACCTTAGAGGGAACAGTGCCTGTGAGTCAGGTGCAATGCTGCAGTTGCCACTGTCAGTGGGAGGGCAAGCATGTCAGCAGGAGATACAGCTGAGCACATGGTGAACCCATGTGCAGTACACTTGCTCACATCCCCCAGTGGAGGGAGGCAGGAGCATCATGGTGTGACTAGCTGCATGTGTGTAACTTCAGTAAGGTCTCCTGCAGCACTGAAGTGGCAGCTGTGCCACAATGGCAGTAAGAGAAAGATTGGCTGGCATGCTGTCCACCATGATCAATGGATTCTGACATCTGGATAGTTTGCCGAGTGGATGAGCTGGCCCTGGGATCAGGATGCTCCTCACTTGCTCATATTCAGTGGATATATGTATGTGGGGTGAAAAGTATGCCACTGAGGCAGGAATACTATGCAATATGATAACAGCCCATGTCAGAGGAAAAATGGCCACCTTGCCCCCTCACCTGTCAAATGATAACCATAAACTGTGTGTGAACAGGTGACCCCTTCATAAGTAAACACTCTATTGGTAACAACCAACTGAGCCACATGTGAATCTAAGTTAGCTATTGTAGTCTGTAAAATATGAAATTATTCCATGACTGCCCCACAAGCACACACCAGGAAATGGGTATGTTGGTCATTCTCCTAGGACACCCATGGTCTGGAATGTGTGTGTTCATGTATCCTGACCTGTCCCTTTGACTAGACAGATCCCATATATAAGACATGAATATCAGTTGAACCAGCAGCATAGCAAGGCAGTGAAACATACAGACATAACAAGCTGTCGCTCTCCCATACCTGCCAAACATACCTTGCAAACAAGTATGGCACAAAGCCTGCAGAGATATAAGTAGACATAGGCATACCCCAACTCATGCCTTCCTGCATCCTGACAATGACAACATATATACACATGGATTGATAAACCTACATGGCTGCTCTGTGGCTCCAAACACATGGCGATTGTGTGTATATGAGGAAACGTCATGGGTTCAAAACCAGCCAGTAAATCAGGAATGGTATGTCCAGGTGTGTTAACTTTATCCTACATTTCCAGAACTGTATCATCATGTGCAACATTCAACATTTTGTCCAGCAGGAGTCCACACAGCTACCACACTGAGAAGCTGCACCACCCATGGCTGGATGGCAGAGCACGCCAATAGCAACGGCATTGACAATGGTGGAGCATCAAAGGAGGCCTAAGGGGCAGGTAAGAATGACAACCTGTACCACTTCTAGGACAGCGGTGTCATATGTGTGTGTGTGTGTGTCTGTGTGTGTGTATCTTCAGAGGAGTGTGAGCTGCAGCAATGCACTATGCGTGCATGTGGTTCCCAGGCTTTATGGCTATACATACAATATGTTGCAGGTCAGATAAACAGCAACACCACATACTGTGTGAGACACCATTTACAAGCAGAAGGTTAGTTTTCAGTAAGTAGTTGCAGCCTATGGCTGTGACACTGTAATGCATTCACATTACACCATCATCAAGGCCCATCCTTACAGCATTCTCCTGCACTTACCTCCCAACATAACACTGCTGTGCAGTTTCCAAATCACCTGCTGGTTTGATTGGAGTGAGCAGGAGAGACACATGTGTGTATGTTGCAATCCTCACCTCTGACTGAGCCTCCAGACCTCAGGAGACACCAATTCACACAGGTGAGAGGCCTGTTTAATGCCAACTGCCATAACAGCTGTATCCATGGCAGCACCATCAGCCCACTTGGTTTAGCTGCATCCTATAGGGAACTAGGCTCAAGTGAAGAGCTGGCCTCTGTGAATCTTTATTTCATTCACTTAGTTGATGACACTGGAAAGATTCTGCAATTTACCTGTATGCACGTTGCTCTCGTCCTATGCTGCAGGCGCAGAGTGCAATCCAGGGGACTCTTTGCTCCATGTAGTATATGCACATAAAGGTCCAACTAAGAGAAAACAGTCACGTCAGAAACTGTCCACAGTGGAGGAACGTGATGTGTCCAAGGAAAGAACAAAATAGTCATATAATATTGAAAGAGGCTTTATTCACAATACCAATGGATGATGCCCACCCAACACAGGCCGTGTTTCGTTTAATAAAACTTCATCAGGGGTACAGGGCAACTCATTTGCCAAAGCTGTAAATGTCTCCTCTTTAACACAATTTTCCAGGCCTAACAGGGCTGCACAAATCGCGGCACTGAAACCATGAAACTGCGTGTTACTCCATGCGTTTCATCGCATGACTCAAGTAATGCCAAAAACGTTTTGGCATTACTTGAGCACATCACGTTCCTCCACTGTGTATATGCACATAAAGGCAGATCCATATCATGCAAATTTGCACACAGTAAACACCATCTCAACACTATCTTCTGATCATTGCCCAAAGCATTCAGCAGTACATTATCTATTACCTCAAATGAGAGTCTAAATGCACCTGTGTGCCTGATTGTGACTGTGGGATACAGACCTCTGAATGGTGAGTGCACAATTCTAGCTGCCAAAATGCAGCTCAGAATGTCATGTTTGTCTCTGCATTGCCTACCAACATATGGGAAGGCTCTTGCTTGCCAAAACTTGCTGGTGAATGATGCAGTGGTAAGAAAGGAAATCTGGGAAGTCGTCATGCTGTCTATAGAGGGCTATGAAACCGTTAACCTCACCTGTCATTGCTCTTGCTCCATCAGTAGTGATAGAAACAAGTCTATGCAATGGAAAATTACACTCTGTCACAAAAGAATGGAAAGAACTGAATATTTCCTGACCGGTAGTTCTCCCTTTTAAAGAAATCATTCCAAGTAGTTCTTCTTTAACACTGAAGTCTTCAAAAACCATCTGGATAAAGACTAGCAACTGTGCTATGTCTCTTATGTCTGAAGATTCATCAAGTTGGAGTGAGAAAGCAACACAATTTGAAACATCCTCCAACAATTGTTCAGTTGTGTCTCCATACATCTTTTCTATTCGCCGCACGACGGTGTTTCTTGACAATTGTACATCTTGAATAGCAGCTATGATCTCTTTCTTATTTTTAAATCCTTCAAAAAGATTGTCAGCTGCTTCAAGAAAACAATCTTTTACAAATTCCCCTTCAGTGAAAGGTTTGCATTTCTTTGCAATCAGGTTGCTGACCTTTGTCATGATGCCAGCCCTCCGCCTAGGGCTAAGAGGGTTGGAGCTGCCATTATGTCCTCTGATAAAGAATAGTTGTGAGTCGAGTAGTAAGGCAAAAATGACAAGGAATTTATTCCCAACACAAAAGAATTCAGTGCAGAACAAAATAGGACAATCTTCAGGTGTTTGCTCAGAGTTATTTACAGAAATTAAAGTAACTGCATTTCTCACAGTCTCTGCTCCAAACATGTGCAGTGCATATCCCACGTAATCAAAACAGCCTAACAAAAACAGCTTCTGCTTCCAAAGAAAAATACCTCTTTTCCTTTGCTTTCACTCAGCTCTTTCATACGGGTTTTTAGCGCAGGGACTCAATATCATCTGCCAAACAAAACGTGCAATCCATAGGAACTTCCCCTAGGTCAATATCATTACTGTCCCATTGCATTTCTTCAAACTCAGGGCTTACTGAGTTTGGCTTTAAATTGTTATAGCAGGGTTTCTGGTAACCTCCCTCTGCTAACTCTGGTATTTCCCCTGGACACAATTCTGCGCACTAAGGTTTAGAAATACCTGGGGCTGTGGAGACTCCTCTCTGGCTCTCAGCTAGCTCTCTCCAGCTGTAAGGAATTACTTTCTGCTCTTCTGTTTGCACTGCTTGTCGAGAGCACTGCCCTGGCCCTCTTCTCCAGGGTGAGTTTTTCAAACTCCTGGCTTTAGAGCTGGGTTCCCACCTAGACAGACTCTGAAGCCTTTCGTCCAGCCCTGAGGACTGAAGGGTTCTCTGCTCTTTCTCCCTCAGCAGGTTCCTGACAGCAGGCTGTACCTTCTCTCCTTCTATTCTGCTGGCTTCAATTTCAGACCTGCAGATAGGTTCCTTACAAGGTCTCCAGCTCTGGGAAGTTTCTGAGCCTCTCCAACCACGTCTCCTCCAATCTAGAGCGCTTGGCCTTTTCTCAGAAGCTTTTTCTCTCTTCCTCCCTTCGGAAGCTCTGCCCCTTCCCCTGCTCTCCTCCCAAGCTTCTAGCTGGGGTTTAAATTTCTGTTCCCTGAGGCTTGGCTCTGCCTTCCTGCACAGGTGTGAGTAATCAAGATCCAAACTTCCTGCTACGTCAGAGCTTGGGTGTGTCAGCTCAGCTCCTGTCTCCCTCTGCTTGCCTCTCTCTTGCAAATACTGAGACGTGTGTGCTGGCTGACTATCAGTATCTTTAAAGGTAAAATCTTTCTTTCCTTCTATTTCCATAGGCTCTGCATGTGCTTCTACATCACACCTTGAAAGATGCTATGGTTGCATTGACCGAATGTGACCTTGGCTTCGCCATCAACTGTTGCTGAGTAGCCAATTTTGATTTAAGTTCTTTGAGCTTCAGTTTACGAATTTCACTTTTGGGTGGAAAATCAACATCAAACTTATTGCTATGCAGAGCCTTATAATGACGTTCCAGATTACCCTTTTTGGGCAAGGATACTGGGGTGTTACAAATTAGACAATAACACTTGTCTTTCACCATGATGAAGAAGTAGTCCATTTCCCATTCATCATGAAAGTGGTAGGTTTTGCTCTTTTTTGGAACACTCATCTTCATTATACTGGGGTGGCTGGATGTAAGAAGGCCAAATCTGCTAAGTTAGTATAAACACTGGCTGAATCTGGTCCAAAACTGTCACTGTCCCAAAGTATTAAAGATCAACAGGAACTCAAGACCTCTGGATGATGTGCAATACAAGGACTGGAAATGCCAAAATCACACATGCAGTTCTAAAAGTAAAAATAAGAATTCATCATACTGGCACCAATAATCAAATACCACCAAACAATCATCAAAAAAACTCAAACACCTGTCCAGCAAACCAGATAAAATCAAATACCGCCAAACAAGTTCAAATACCACCACACATGAATTAATAAATTCTGCACACAGTGTAGAATCAACGCAAAGGCAAGACAAAATAAAATTGAAGTGTAGAATCAACGCAAAGGCTAGGCAAAATAAAATTGCAGAGGCAAGCAAAAGTCAGTGGTTTGAACCAATTCAAAGGCAAGGCATAGATAAGTTAGAACAAAATTGGAAAAGCCCGCCAAAATCATCAAGTTCTTGACACTTTTTGTGTCTGCCCGAAAATGTTTAATGAAAGCGAATTATAAAGCAACCAATGACCAGCACACAACACAACTGATATGGTAAGTGTATTCAGGTAAAGCCCGGGCAAATGGATATTGCCTGGTATATAACACACTTCTAAGGGGTGTTGGGGCGGGGGCAGGAATGGGTGGTTCTGAGATGCAGGAGACCAGGTATGATGCCGGGCTTGTGGGGTACCCACAAACTATTGGCACAAAAACAACAAGCGCCCCCAATACACCCGCAGGCAAGATTCCCGCAGGCAGGGAAAAAAGACAGGCAAAGGATCAGCAGTGGCGGCGAGCCCTCGGCAGATGACCTGCCAGCATGAGCTATCTCCTAGCGACGGGGCAAGCTGCTGGAGAGATGGAGCCAAGCGGGGCTGACGATCTACCTCTGATCCCTCCACGATCTACAGGTAGATCGCGATCTACCTGTTGGACATGCCTGCTATACATGTTTAGAATGCACCCTTCATAAGTGGCATTGCTGGCCAAAGCCTATGTTCACATGACCAGAAGCTATGCAGGCCTATTCAGTATCTGCACGTGTTACATCATAGGGCTTGCATGACAGTCTCACTGGCTCCCCATGGGAACTGCATGCGACAGTAACAAGGATGTTGTTACAGTACAAAGAGGAATGAAATGGTGGTATACGTGTCACCAGCAACTTCCAACATCCAGCCCCATGTCCAACCTGCCATGTTTCCACATACTCTAGAAGGAGGTGGGGGCACTGTGTCTATAGCATGGGAGAGTGCATGTGCTGCACTGGTCAGTTTTGCAGTATCCATGGCTAGGAAGTCCAACAGAGAGCAAACACCCACACAGGAGGGAGGAACAAAAACAGCAGGTGCGCTGACAAGTGTTAGAGGTACTTTATTCACCAAGCTGATACCCCAATGTTGTTTGGCCAATGAGGCCTTCTTCAGGTGGTACAAACCTCAAAACAACAATGAACAATCAAATAATAAATATGTGAATAAATGTCCTTATTAATAAAACAGTAAATAAATAAATAATGGAATAAAACTAATTAAAAACAAATATCAGTTTTTTACAGCAAACATCAATAAGAACAACTACATATGCGTTCCAGGCAAGAGAAAGGTGCATGGCTGAAAACACATAAAAAACAAAAAGGGAGGAGAAGAGGAACTGATTCAAAAAAGGAAGAGGAGAACCATGGCTAATCAAATACTGAATCACAATGTGCATGGTGTTCAGGTACACCATGCTAGTAAAAAAAACAGAACAAACCTAGAATGAATCATCAATGAATTTGTTGAGACATGCAAATACCTGGTTTTCAAAGTGTCACTACGATGACCATCAAGTGTTGACGTAAATGAATGCGCTTCAGAAATGCAGAACAGATAGGATTTGACATTTCCATCAGGTCTTACCTTTCTTTCCATCCATCACCTAAAATATGACTTTAACAAAGGCTCCCTTATCCTGCATTAAGGTGACTGCCATTTTCAGGCATTAAGGTGCATGCTTGGCATCTTAATGCTTGGTGTCCTTTTAGTGCCCAATAAGTGGAACCAAGCACCCTTACCCCCGGAATGCTTACTTCCCGCCCCGACCTTTACCACACGATAATACCCTTACCACTGCCATTAACACTTGATAACCAGTGCACCCTTAATGCTCGTTAGTAAACATACCCCCAAGAGTTGTCTGGGCTCAAAAAGTAAGTAAACTTTATCTTTGTAGGAAATACAACATTGAACAGGAAATATTAACTGAAAAGTTGCCCCTAAGTCTAGGACTCTGGGCCATAGGTCCAGAAACTCCTTCCTCCTTAACTGGGAAGCTCAAGACAAATCAGGAAATATTCTAATCTTAGAGCCCAGAAAAGACTCAATGACGTTCTTAAAATAAGACCGAAGAGTTAAAGATTTATCTGATTCCAGGGCAAGAGTGACAAGAAGGGTGGACCTTTCTGTAATCACTTCCAAGGAGTTTTTCTAGAACCCCATAAGTTCCCCATCTCCGAGTGAAACAGTACCAGGGGCATCATTCATTCACCAGTACTCAGAGATAAGTATTGTGCCCGAGTCAGGGGATGAAGATGTCCTGGAGAAATTTTTAAAGTATCTCCAAAACATCTCCTCACCATCTCTACCGGTGACAGCATTGGGGACCTAGAAACATTTAGAAATCTAAGGTTATTTTGACAAACTTGGTTTTCCAAGTATTTTGCCTTCCATGAAAGCACATTCTTCTCTTTAACCTGAGTAACAACCAGTTCACGAAGCTGTTCCAGTTCTTGCTTCATCTTAGAAATCTTCCCTGCTTGTTCTCCCTGCACTCTGGAGACATCCAAACAGTTATTTTTAATTTGTAGTATCTCAGTATTTATTTATTTTTTATACTGCACTCTTTAGAATCAGTGCAGTTTACCTGTATACTAACAGGTACTTTTTATTCCCTCATCCCTGAAGGGCTCACAATCTAAGTGTACCTGAGGCAATGGAGGGTTAAGTGGCTTGCCCAGGGCCACAAGGAGTGGCCATGGGACTAGAGACCCCAGTCCCTCCAGCCTGAAGTTGCTTGTCCCCATGCAGGAATTGAACCTCCAGCCTTCTGGCCTGAGGTAACCTGTCCCAACCACTGAGCCACTCCTCCCTACTCATGGAATCCACAACAGAGATTAGGGAAGAGCTGAAAGTGGCAATAGCATCCCACAGCGCATCCATAGTGATAATTGCAGGTCTCACCAACCCCCATGCAGGTATTGGAAAGCTGGCAAAGTGTGGGCCATGGCTTTCACAAAGTTTTTCATCAAACCTAGTTTGATGTGAAGGGGTGGTAGCAGGATTTTGTGAGCCTTAACCAGAGCTGGGTGCTGGATATTCTTCTCTCCAACTGTTACATTTTGTCTGTGATTCCATTCCGTCCGCAAGTAGTGCCAATCCCTTGCTCGGCTATCCCACTCACATAAGAAACACATGTATTTTATATATATTTTATATATGTATAGAATTAAGAATGTACATAGTTTCCCCCAGTTACTTCCAAGTTGATCTCCCTGTTTATTGTAAATACAACTCAAAGTTCCTTGTGTTGTATAGTTGATGTTAAATGTAAACCGCTCTGATCTAAAATAGAGCGGTATAGAAGAACTGTTAAATAAATAAAATAAATAAATAAAATATCCCTGCTGCAGTCCCATTAAAAGGGCAACTACATTCAAGTCACCACAGAGGTGCCAGCTGTACTTGTTATAGTTAATGGAAGTCAGTAGATGCTTTAAGTTATCGTATGTCTCTTTCATGTGGACGGTGTGTGCTACTGGAATAGATGGAAGATGGTTTTCATTGTTCAAAAACACAGCCTTCAGACTCAGTTTTGAAGAGTCTATAAATAGTCTCCATTCTTGTGGGTCATGAGTGATTTTTAAGGCATTCATGAGGCCTTCAATATCGGAACAGAATACCAGATTACTTTCCTTTCTGAAGAAAGGCTCCAACTGCTTGTGGCGCTTTCGATATGAAGTAATGTTGACATCTTCTTCTAGAAGATTCCATTGTTGGAATCTTGATCCTAGCAATTCTGCCTTGTTCTTGGATAAGTCCAAATCATGAACCAGGTCATTTAGTTCTTCCTGTGTTATTCTATGTGGAGTTGATATGCATCCCAGTGAAAATCTGGGTCACTGCATGCTGACAGACCAGGAGAAGAACAGGTCAGCTCACCCTTGTCCTCATCAAATGAATCAAGAGAATATTCTGATGGAGGTTCTGAAATAGGAAGTCCCTCACCTTGTGGAACTGGTCTCAATGCAGACAGAATATTTGGGTAGACTATGCTCAACTTCTTTTGCTTCGTTATTCCACTGGAAAGAGGAGGAACCAAGCAGAAGTAACAGTCATTTATGTGGTTGCTTGGTTCTCTCCACACCATGGGGACTGCAAACGGCATTGATGGTCTTTTGCAACTCAACCACTCTGAAAGCTGTGTTGTACATGTAGCACAGCATATATGCGGGGCCCAAGGCTTGTCTTGGTCACCAATCTTGCATCCGAAGTAAAGATGATATGCCTTCTTCAGTTGAGAAGTGATACTTTTCTTCTGATTGGCAAATGTCACTTCCCCACAAATGTAGCAGAAATTGTCAGCGGTATTAATGCACTTTCGCGGCATTACTGTTCTGTATTGTACCTAAATGGCTAAAATTATATGATTAATAAAAGTTACATGTAACAGTAGCTTAAACTGTCTTGCACACAGTCTGAAATATTTTAAATGCTCAACCTTTCCGACTGCGTATAGTACACTGCTGACGTTAGATGGCTTCAGCAGCCATCTGGCAGTAGTATTGCATTGCATCAGAAAATGATGAATCAACTTTGGATGATGTGTGCATGCTGGTATTATGCAATGTGATACAATATTATATCATTCAAAGCTTAATTGGGATGTTGTTGATGTCCTACTGGATAAATTTACACGGTAAAACATCAGAAATGAACTACATGCAATATCTTCAAAACAAGAGGCAATATATTTTTTTTAATGTTATATTCATGTTCAGCTCACCAAGATACTACAGATTAGGGCCTTTTAAAGTCAGTAACGATTTCAATGTTGACCAGTGTAATCTGTTAAGAGTTGCAAATACACTGTAGGGTCAAATTTCACACTCTCTCTAAATTAGGATAATTAACTATAAATTAAGGGATGTGCTTGGAGTGGGTGTGAATAGGAGAGAGTGGGTGGGAAAAAGACTGTTTTCTTTTGAGGCTATAAATGCCTAACTAAATCTAACAAAAATTAATTTAATGCCTCTACAGCAAGCTGGTATTTGCCATCTTTCTTCTTTAAGGTCCATTTAAATCTAACAGACATTAATTCAAAACCTCTAAAGCAAGCTGAAAACTATTTTTGCATTTTTAATTAAATAAAAAAACAGACTTTTCCACATAAACTCACAATCTCTCCTCTGTCCCAAGCTTGAGGGGGCAGTGGCACCCGCCTGCAGCAGACCAAGGTGCAGCCCTGCTCCAGTGCACAGTGTACCTTGTGCCAAGGACTGTCTGATGGGAAGCATGACAGCCCCAGGGACTAATGTGATAGCACTGTGGTGCACTATACACTGTTGGTGTGTATAAAAGCAGAGGGTCACAGGTTTGTGTCCTGGCGGTGGATCATGCAGTGCATGTCCCTGTGGTTAAATTTTATCACACAGTGCAGGGACAACACTAATATGTGCAACCCCCAATGAATCAGCAAACAAGGATACATACACTCACACAGACAGATCCCATTATCCTCATCTAGATGGAGAGTCAGTATGATAGAACCGGCACACTGAGCAACCGTTAACATCAGAGCACACTACTAGCTCCTGCACAATGAACACACCTTAACAATGTCTGAGCTGATACTGGGACCAGAGTGACAGGCAGGAATGCCAACAATCCCCATTTTTGCACAGTATGTCGAAATGAGTGTGTGTGTGTATGTCTATCCATTGTTTTGTGCCTTTCTACACCTCACTGAGCCTCACAGTGCCTAAGCTATTTCCAGCGTTAGCCTGCAAATGTGCATGATGAGGAGCAAAGTATTGTGGGTATGGCCTGAACAGGGCAGATTGGCCAGGATATGTCTGCATTAGGTGGTAGGGCAATGGCTGGGATGTTGTAGCACCCGACTGCCACCTGCATGCCACAGCATGTCATGCCGGGAGGGTACTCTCACTCTGACTGGGCAGTGACCATGGCACGGCTATGTATCCACATAGTGATATGTAGTGTCTGGCTTTAGTGATGTGGGTGCATCTCCTGTTCGGCGGGGGTGGCGGCGGCGGCGGGGGCGAGGGCGGGGGCCTGATCACTGAATCAGCTTCTGATTGCCCATGATGTGTATATCAAGCCTGGGTGCAAATGGTTACTCTGTGCACATGCAATTTGAACTGCCTGCAGTTGGTATGTGCATAGCTTGAATACCCAGTGGTGGAGTCTGACTGTTCTTGCTACTGATGAATGTTAGACCTAGGTGGTTAGGATACAAGGTGTTCTAGCCCTACTCCCATTAGTGCCAGCAGGACTAGTAACAACCCCATGTAAGTCTAGTCCTGTCTTCATGTGCAGGCTGCTACTCCATGACCTGCATTGGTATCATTTTCTGCCTTACAGCTCTTCGTGCTCACCTCTCCTATGCCTGATCTGCATGTAATCATTACTACTCTGTCCTCCTATCGCTGAAAACATCCTGCTGCTTCTGCCTCTGCTTGTGGACACGTCTTCCCCATCCTATGCCACACACTGTCACTGCAGCACTTTACATTGGCACCAGCTCTGTTTTACTGGCTGTCACATAGGTGCTCACCAACATGGCAGGTCCATCAACTCCCACCTGTGCTTCCTTCCATCACTTGTACATTGACATTCCTTGGTGCTCTATCCAACATTTGGTTTACAGCTGTTTTCATGCCTTAAGGTGCATGCTTTCCACCTTAGGGCACCTTGTCTCTCCTTAGGATGCCTTCTCCTCTGTTAGGGCACCTTAACTCCTGTTAGGTTGCCTTTACTGTTAGGGCACCTTAATTATTAGGGCACTTTATCTCCTGTTAGGACATCTTAACTGTTAGGGCACATTATCTCATGTAAGACACCTTATCTCTTGTTAAAGGGCCTTATCTCATTTTAAGGCGCCTTATCACCTCTTAAGGTGCCTTATCTCCTGTTAAGGTGCCTTATTACCTCTTAAGACGCCTTGTCTCTCCTTGTCTCTCCTCATGTTAAATGGCCCAAGGCACCCTAATGCCAGCACGCCCCCTACCCGCCCACTGCCTTATATGGCTCCATGTACCTTAACATTGCCCTTGTCCCTGGTGACTTTACCGTGGTTTAGTAAATATCCACTTAGTATACATCTGTAACACCCATTCTAACCTCAATGTGACATCAATGCCCATGTTGCACCCCCAGCCCACTCAATTTCTACCTAATTGCATGCTATCCAGTTAGCATGAGATTTTAGTATTGATTTCTATGTTACATTTTAGCATAGGAAATTTACAGCATGCTAAACATACAGGGGGTCGGTCATTCTGTGCCATAATAGATGTTCATCCCTCAGCTGCTCCCAGTGCAAAGGCTCTTAATATGAACAGCGCTATTGAACGGGGCCCCTTAGACAGGGCGGGAGGGGATGGTCTGGAGGCAAAACAAGGACGGGGCATGGGTGGGCCGTGACCCCAGAAGTACAGGGCTGATTTTGAGGTTGGCCCTGTATGTCCAGGGCCTTCAATGTAGACGGGGGGGATTGTGACATGGGACCCAGAGGAGCAGGTGAGGGGTGCAGGGAATTCCTCGCAGCCCGATCCAGGCCTTTGAAGGCCAGATAGGGGGTCAGGCTGCAGGGAAAGAGGTTTGTTTTCTGCAGCCGGAGATTGCAGCTCCTGAAGGGAGCCATGGTGCCATGGTGACGGGATGCCATGGCATTGCAGCTCCATTCAGGAGCCTGGCTGAGTTAGCTGGGTATGTGGCTGGGCATGTGGCCAATCAGAATTGGGGCCGGCCTGCCAGTCCAGGCTGGTAGACCTGATTCTGATTCCGTGGGCATGTTTAGCCCACGCAGGATTAGAACCAGGTGCTACCACTGCATGCCCCGATCCTGTCCGGCTGTACAGGGGCAGGATATGCAGGATGGAATTGGCCTCACTGCTAATAGCATTGCCAGAGTCTGCACCCACTCTCAGCTTTCCCTCAGAGAAGTTTTCAAGTAAAAGATTCTGTATAAGCACAACAGAATAAATTGAATGAAAAAATACACAAATGAAAACCCAACACACATTAAAAGGAGATTGAAAAAAACAGCACATGGATTTCTAAGGTATAATTGCAACACTTAGCATACTGCTGAGTTCTTGTCAGAAGCAATAGAGTAGATCTAAAAATCAGTTGCTATAGAATAAAAGCTGTTCTGAATACAGTGACTTGTGATCTTTTGTGGGTAATATTTTTACCAATGCAGTATATAAAGGGCAACTAGAGGAAAGAACGGGCACAGAATTATGTCACAAGCTGAGTTGCATTGGTAGTATATTGAGAGTCAGAAAATTACGAAATATGGCAAAATGGAGCTTCTCCTAATGACTATATTTTTTTAAATATTTATGTGAAGTGGGATTTTAAAAGGGTGTCTAGGAGTAATCTGGGATGCCCGAGGCATCATGTCCAAAATTCCTGAGGAGTGGCAGCAGTGAAGAAAGGCACATGCAAGTACCTTCTGAAACTGTGTCGTTTCCCCCCCAAAAGATGCACATCCCTGCAACTGAGTTTGGAGAACGGCATATGCAGCTAGCAAGACCATGTTGAAGGTCATTTCAGAAAAGTGGACAGCCTCAAAAAGCACAGCTGCAGAAATGGGTACTTGAATGTGTCGGCCGGGGTATTTCAGAATGGGGGCAACTGTATGAGACAAGAACATCACAGGAAGCCATTTCAGATCAGCTGATGTGTAGCAATGTGTCAGTAAAATAACATGCAGATTTCTTTGGACTGGCAAAATTTGCTGTGACTATGAGAGTACATTTCACTCTTACCCTTGCAATTGTTGCAGCCATGAAAAAAGAACTTTTTTGCAAGTTATTGGTGGTCGAGAGCAAGGATAGGCAAGAACACATCAATAGCCAGGGACAGAAGTGCTGATGCCATTCTGAAATCATACGGCAACATGCATCTCCATTATACCCCCGACCATGCCTCCATCATGCTCCCATGCTACATGGATGTGCTCTCATTGCGACTGTCTATATACCTAGTTTTCTAAAATGGATCCAGGGGCATCTCTGTGTTTTGGATGTTTGAATGTTTTAGAAATCCAAAGCATGAATAGAGCTTCTAAAATGACCCCCATAATGTTCTCTTATTTGGCATCTTGATCCTTAATGATAATGATATGATACTCCCATTAGAGACCTGTGGCTACTATTTTAGAAAGGGCAGCTGTCTGGACAGGAGCAATCAAGGATCGATCCTGGCTCCCACTAGCCGCAGGGATACCCCAGTATGTGCCAAGAGGGTGAAAAGTGTTGGGAGTTCAGGTGATTGTTTTCATTTCATTTATTTAATTTCTATCCCTCCATTGATACATTTCACATTCTGCAGCTTACTACAAGTTTAACTCAAGCTGCAATATTCATTTTTCATTATAGTGAACTACTTTCCATGCATTTGCATACCTTGTAGCTCCTTATTTTAGCTTGCATTGCAATAAAAATATTTGCATTAAGCTGCATCTATTGGCTAATAAACACAGGTCTGCAAAAAAAAATTTTCGAGAGCTGTTTTGGTTATTCCACGTAATCTTTATGTTTTTTGGTGCGCTGAATCCGAAAATGACCTCCATTTTGTCATAGGACAGCATGTTTCCTGACAATTTAGGTAACAATGTTAAATAAGGCAATACCTCAAAATAAATGGAAATAGACTTATAAAATTAAAGTTTTATTACAATATTTTCATGAAAATCCTTTTTTGAACTGGTATGAGCTCACCTACACACACTAAAATCGATTCTTCTTCCTTGTGAGGCTCCTCTTGGTGCATTTACACTTGTGAGTAGCATCTGGAATATCTCTCTGAAGCATCCAACAGTAGTCTGCCATCATTGTAATGCTCCATTTTCCCTGGTATCTCCTTTCCATCTCTTTAATGTCTTGGTGGAATCGTTCACCTTGTTCCTCACTCACAGCTCCCAAATTTTCAGGAAAGTAGTCAAGGTGGGACTGGAGGAAATGCACTTTCAAACTCATCAGGCAACCTAAAGCTTGAAATGCTTTCAGCATTCTTCCGACGATCTTTTTGTAGTGAGGATCTTTGTTATTGCCTAAAAATTTCTGTATGACTTCTTTAAATGCAATCCACCCTTCTTTTTGAGGATCTGTCATGGTATTGACAAACTCTTGATCAACTATAAGCCTTCTAATGTCTGGTCCGACAAACACCTTCCTTCAATTTTGCCTCCGACAGGCCTGGAAACTTGGTGACCAAGTATTTGAAGCATTCTCCATCTCTTGGAAGTGATTTTATGAATTGCTTCATCAATCCCAATTTTATGTGGAGAGGTGATAGAAGAACTTTATGGGAAGGTACCAAAGTTTCTTGGAGGACATTTTTTTCACCAACGGTTAGCACCCTCGGCTGCCAACTCTTCTTAGTCCAGTGATTTTGTCGGTCTCGACTGTCCCATAGACACAGAAAACAAGGATATTTGGTAAACCCAGCTTGTTGCCCAAGCAGCATGCACAAGACCTTCAAGTCCCCACATACTTGCCAACCATGGTCTTCATATTTAAGGTTACGAAGAACCAATTCCAAGTTCTCGTACGTTTCCTTCAAGTGTACGGAATGACCTACAGGTATGGAAGCGTAAAAACCGTTGTGGAGTAAAACTGTTTTGAGACTTCTTTTTGAAGAATCTATAAAAAGACGCCATTGCTCTGAATCATATTGGATTTTAAATTGACCCATCAGACCTTCGACATAGATGCAATAAACCAACTTGTCTTCCTGGGCGAAGTAAGGAACAAACTCCTTTTCACGATGTCTGAACCATGAAGATGACACTCCTGGCAACAATAAATTCCTGCTTTTCAGCCTTGATCCGAGTAACTCAGCGGCATCTTTGGGAAGATACAAGTCTCTTACCAAATCATTCACCTCCTCCTGAGAAAACAATTTTGGTCTTGTATCATCTTCAAAGTCATAACTTGATTCGTCATCTGGTTCAGGTATGACTTCACCTTCATTGGAGCTAGGTATTTCTTCCAAGGTAGCAGGGGGCTTGGGTACTGGTATATCTGTGCCATGGGTGATGGGACGAATTGCCGAGTGAAGATTGAGTTATGAAATGGAATGCTTCCATTTGGAATTAAATCCTTTCACATCGCATGAACAAAAGTAACAGTCGTCACTATGGTTCTTTTGCTCTCGCCATACTATAGGAATCCCATAACAGAAAGATTTTTTCTTACCCTTGAACCAGTTTCGGAGGTCCTCAACACACCGTTTGCACACTTTATGAGGCGCCCAGACTTTATCTTGATCTCCAATTTTTAGACCAAAGTATGCAAAGTATACTTTTTTCACAAAGTCTATAATATTCTGCTGTTGCTACAACACTGTATATTCACCACAGATGAAACAGAAACTGTCTGGCGAATTAATACACTTTCGCAGAGCCATAACATAACGGTTGAAGAATGACGAGCTAACACAAATTGCGATGAAAAAGTGTGAACAGCCTAGAACCAAGAACCTGATGATGATTCGTGCACAAGTGTGGCATGCAGGAGAGAGCAGCTCTGTGTCTCTACACGAGACGTCACAGTGCTGGCCACGCCCCCTGCACTGACCGGAGCTGCTGCTATCTGCCCTGTGTCTCCCTCCCACTGGATTCTTCAGGAAAGATTAACCCCTTCTACCATTAGAAGCACAGACTTAAAATTTGCTTAGCTTATGTATATATTGCTGACCATCAGATTTATAGTGCTATATTTTTTTTTACATAACTCGGACAACCCCTTTAAGGTTTTTTTTTGCATTTTATATCTTAAATGCACTTATGTGAATTAATTAATAGTAATTTGAATTAATTGATAGTAATTTGAAAAAAATTGATAAATTTGAAGAAAATTTTGCATGTTGTGGCAAATCATGACTCTAGGAGTTTTTTCAATATTTTGTTTTCAGCACACCAAAATACATGGAAATTAGATGAAAATAATCAAACAGCATTTTAGTCGCAGACCTGTGTAATGCATGTTATTGTCATAATTCAGCTTAATAAATAGACATCTTAGAATTGAGCTTTCTGGGGAGAGGTAAATACCTACTGCACCTATATGAAACTTATCAGGTGCTACCAATGAAAACGTGCGAGCTAAATCTAAAAAAACAAAGGGTTCTCTTTGCAGGCTGTGAGCAATCTTGGGTCTGTTTGCACAATGCCTGAGTTGCTGATAATGAAAGAAAGGAAGAAGAATTTCAATTTTGTCTTCAAGATGCTTTTTCAAAAAAAAGAAATATTTTCTAAAATAATTGCGACCATCCTATGGTTCCTTTCTTGCAAAATCCATCCAGTGCTGTTCCGGGTATTGCAATCAATGTTCATGGCCACCACCACATGGGTCTAGGGGGGCATGATCAATAACCCTCCATTTAAGATCAAAAAAAGAATGTTGAAACTGGACACAATGAGAAACGATTGATGCAGACATAGGGGTATGTTTACTAAACTGCGATAACATTACAGACCGTGCATTAGGTAACGTTACCGCGTGGTGTGTAACATTCCTGCACGGTAACATAATGTTACCACGCAGTAACATTACAACCCATGCAGAAGCATTCCGCGGTGCAGTACACACTGCAGAGGAAGGAGAGAGGGCGGAGAGCAGAGGTCAAAGGGTGGGGAGAGGCTACCTGCACACTAATGCGCTGAACTGAAGGGCTGAATCCTACCGCAAATGAAAATGAATCCTATCGCTCAGGGTGAACACAGAAGAAATGCAGAGGGTCACAGGTTCAGGTCCCAGCTGTGTATCCTACAGAGCATCTCCCCACATTTTTCCCTACAATGCAGATACAACATCAACATGTGCAAATCCCAAAGCCGCGTTGAACAGGGGTCAAAACACCCACTCACACAGGCTCCACTATCCAAAGCTTCATGTAGAGTCAGGCTGTTGGCCCCAGCACGGAGCTGCAGTTATCAGCAGAGCACTACTACTACCCCTGCACAATTTAGCAATGTCGGCACTGTGATCAGGACCAGTGTGGCGAACAGGAATGCCAAACACCCCTATCATTGCACAATGCTGCAATAGGGGTGTGTATGTCTATCAGTTATTTTGTGGCTGCCTACACTGCTCTAGGCCCACCATGTCCCACTGTTACCAGCGTTAGCCTGCAAATGTGCATAATGAGGAGTAAGGCATTGTGGGCATGGCCTAGACAGGGTGGGTTGGCAGGATGCATCTGCACAGGTTGTAGGGCAATGGCTGGGACACTGTAGTGCCCGACCACCACCTGCATGGACAGGGTGGCCACAGCATTGCATGCTGTGAGGTCACTCTCATCCTGAACGAGCAGTGACCATGGCATGTCTATGCTCCCACATAGTGCTCAACACTATTTGTCTTCAGTTATACCTGTGTGTTTTTAGTTGTGGGGCTCATTCACTGAGATGTCTGCTTGGTGTCTGTGATATGCATCCCATCACTGGGTGCACAGGGTTCCCCTGTGAGCATGGACTACGGATGGGCTAGTAGCCTGTGCATGGCTGGATCACCTTGTAGGGTGCTGCAGGTGCATTCTGACTGTGCTGTTTGCTGGTGAGTGGCAGACTGTGGTGTGGGGCAGTTGAGGTTTCCCCGGCTTATCCCAAGCATTACTGCTGGTCTGCCACTGCTACAGGTCACTGCTCATATGGCTCTGGCCCACCAGCCTGGGAGGGCTGTCCTCTGCCAGCAGGACTGTGGTTGCTTGCCCTACAGCCAGGGCTCAGGTACCACTCCCTCACCTACAAAATGGCTGATTGTGGGTCCTTTGGGTATATAGTGTATACTACTTTGACCCGTAGAGACAATGCTACATCCACCTCATGCAAGTTTAGACACCCCTCTGCCCTGATAACAGGTTCCCATGGCAACCAGACCCTAACACTGGGTATGCACTAATCTGGGTGGTGTCTGGCCCCCACAGGGCCACATATGACTGCGGGAGAAAGAAGTACTTTTAGCTGCACTGCTAGAAACACCTGGCACACACTGGCAGTGCTGGGAACGCGCAGCAGAACCTATCTCTAGCACCACATGTACTGCGGACCTAGTGCTGGGTACCCATCCTAAACCTCAGGGTGAACACAGAACCTGCACAATGGCATGGTCTGTAGCTACTCTGTGCCAGTATCATGCACTGTCAGTCCATCTTACCACGCTGCAGTACCAGAGAGGTACAGATCCCATCTGGTGATCAGCTGTAGACCGCTGATCTGCATGTGTATTGCATCATGGGTGCTGGTGGGGTTACCCTATCAGGGCACACAGAGCAGACAGTTTGTGTAGTGACCTGCAGTCCTTCTGTACCCAGCCATTGCTATGCAACAAGCCATAGAAGTATAGCCTACTGGTTAGTACAATGACGTTCTAAACAGTGGTCATGAGTTTGATTCCTCATTGTTCCCTCTTTTCATGCCTGTCCAACTCAGATATTTTGCATGCCTGTAACAGTCTTATCTTTGTAGAACCATGCTGCCAGCCCATATTACCCTCACCACTGTTGCCAACAATCCTTCAGTCCATCTTTCTGCATCTGTCAGCTGTGTAGCATCCTGTCTTCCTGTGCAGGCTGCCACCCCATGTCCTGCACTGGTACATTTTCCTGCATTGCACCTCTTCATGCTTGCCTCATCTGTGCCCGATCTTCATGGCACCACCACTCCTCTGACCACCCATCATTGTAACTTTACGTCCCCAGCACTGCTAGTGTGTGCCAGGTGTTCCTAGTAGTGCAGCCAAAAGTACTTCTGTGTTCTGCAGTCACATGTGGCCCCGTGGGGCCAGACACCACCCAGATTAGTGCATACCCAGTGTTAGGGTCTGGCTCCCAGGGGCACCTGTTAGCAGGGCAGAGGGGTGTCTAGACTGGCATGAGGTGGATGTAGCACTGTCTCTATGGGTCAAAGTGGTATACACTATATACCCCAACAGACCTACAATCACCCATTTTGTAGGTGATGGAGTGGAGGATCAGGTGCCTGAACCCTGGCTGTAAGACAAGCAACCGCAGTCCTGCTGGCAGAGGACAGCCCTCCAGGGCTGGTGGGTCAGAGCCATACCTATGACTGTAATACAAAAAAAGTACTGGTCGTCACGGAGTATACAATAATCTTAAATTCAAGAGCAATCACTCCATTAGAAACAAACACATGATCAAAGTGGAATAATCTTTGTAACTAAGCGATTGACTCTGTTTTATGAGCAATACTTATCTAAGTACCAGGAGGTCTCAGACCCATATATGCGCTCGAGCTAATGCTTGATTGAAAGTCTAGCATTGGCGCATGGTAACATCAACAACCAACCTGAAAATTTTGTTTTTTCATTTTTTATCTTGCTCATAAAAACCCCAGTTCCCCACCACTTGTGTATCCAAACTGATATTAAAATTTAGATCTTGAGAAGCTCTTAGCTGTATGTTTTTTCAGTTGTTGTATGTCTTCTGCCTCTATGCCTCCCCCGGCACCTTTGTAGCGTTTCACTCCGCTAGGAGTTTCTTCAGGAGGATTAGATTTGCTGCTGCCTGCGTTTAGTCAATTATTCCTTCATTATCAAAATTGCCCTACACCCTGTGCAGATGCATCCTGCCAATCTGCCCTGTCCGGGCCATACCCACAATGTCTTGCTCCTCATTATGCACATTTGCAGGCTAACACTGGTAACAGTGGGACATTGTGGCCCAGAGCAGTGTAAGGCAGCCACAAAACAATTGATAGACACACACACACACACACACACATCATTATTGCAGCATTGTGCAATGATAGGGGTGGTTGGCAATCCTGCTCGCCACACTGGTCCTGATCACAGTGCGACATTGCTAAACTGTGCAGGGGGTAGTAGTAGTGCTCTGCTGATAACTGCAGCTCCCTACTGAGGCCAACAGCCTGACTCTCCATGAAGCTTTGGATAGTGGGGCCTGTGTGAGTGGGTGTTTTGACCCCTCTAAGACACGGCTTTGAGGTTTGCACATGTTGATGTTATATTTTCATTGTAGGGTAAAATGTGAGGCAATGCTCTGTAGGATACACAGCTGGAACTTGAACCTGTGACTTTCTGCTTCTGAACACACTGCCTGTGTGTACTGCACCACACTATTGCCACAGAGAAGTAGTGGTCCCTGGGGCTACCCTTACTTTCCTCAGGCAGACCTTTTCTGTTGCACTGCACACCACGTACTGGTACAGGGCATGGCCTAGGTCCACTGCAGGTGGGTGGCACTGCTCCCTCCAGCACGAACACACACACCCTGCCATGCCAACATGACCATATGCTGTCGGTGCTGGTTGTGCGCGGTCCCAGGCCATCCGCTTTGCAGGTAGGTGGGTGCCTAGGGTGCGGGGTCTGGGGTGGCGAGGCATACATGGACATCCACACATCGCACCCATCACTGCCTACCAATGTTATGTCCCTTAAACATGGGGGAGTAATGGCTGGGGGGATGTCAGACTGGTGCTCTAGCAACTATTGGCTAGGGTGGACCAGGTAGATGTAGGTGGAGTGTGTTGTTAATGCCGACTGTGGACAGGCTATGGTATGCACCTCAGGTACGGTGTACCCAGTTTGGCCTACTGGGTGTTTATATGTCTCCGACAACGTATGGGCACACCCTGCAATGCCTTACTAGGAGCTGCCGTAAAGTTTGTTCAGTTAGCTGGGTCTACGAACTGTTTGGGACCCATCCTTGGTGTGGTCTATGGACCCTTGTAAGTGTGGTCCCCAGATGTGCACTGCTTGCCCTATTACAGGCATAGTGGTACCTGTGTGACTTGTGGGGTACTTGC
The DNA here is from genome assembly GCA_033557465.1 of Ichthyophis bannanicus. Classification (NCBI taxonomy): domain Eukaryota; kingdom Metazoa; phylum Chordata; class Amphibia; order Gymnophiona; family Ichthyophiidae; genus Ichthyophis; species Ichthyophis bannanicus. Next base: position 1,569,603,942 of record CM066031.1, on the reverse strand, counting down.
TGGGTAATGTCCCCTGGATGGGACACTGTGGAACATGGAATACTGGGCATGTTTGGCCCTGGTCAGCTGCTGTCCTGCTGATTTCCAATTTCTATGTTCCTATGTGCCACCTGGGTGATGGCCTAGTTCACTCTGTGCCCCAGCTGCCCCCACTGAATGTCCCGCCTGCAGTTCCCCTATGCCCCATTTGCACCATCACCATAATGGCCTTTCATACTTTGCCACTATACTGTTGCTGCAGATGGACCACTACTATCACTTTTTCGGGCTCCCAGCCTAGGCTGTACATTGCTGACACTAGAATGATTTCTCTCTCCTGCAAATGTGCATCTAACACCAGATTTTCACTCGCGGTAGTTTCCAGCCCTTCAGTTCCCTGCGTTGGTGTCGTGGGAGCCTCTCTCCGCCCACTCCCCGCCCATTAACCCCTTCTCTCTGCCCTCTCTCCACCCTTTGCGGTGTTTACCGCGGCCGGGAACGCTAACGCACGTTAACATAACATTAACGCATTAACGTTACCTAACGCGCGTCAATGTAGCTGCTGCTACGTTACCGCAGTTTAGTAAACATACCCCTAAGTGTCTTTGGAGGGGCGAATGAGTGATCTTTGAAAATGAATAGTACTTCCTTTTTTTTTTTTTTTTCTATTTATGCAATTTACATAGTACTTCCATTTTGTTATAGCTAATGGTACGGCCTTGTTGGGATAGCCATAGGGTGATTGAATTAAAGCACTGTAAGATAGAAGTGAAGTTTGTGCCCATGATTGAGAATGGTGCATAAAACATTATGTGGTCCGCATATAGATGGTATAACATATTATGTGATTGGAAAATCTGGCAGATTGGGTGGATGTAAATGTTGAATAATAATGATGACAGAGATGAGCCCTGGGGTACACTATGTTTCTGTGGGAATGGGTCTGAGCTTTTGTTATCAGATTTTACAATTTGTAACACAGGTACACTAAAAAAATTTTTTTTTAAACTGCCTCTAATGTTTCGATTGATTTTTACGTTTTTTGGTGCGCTGAATCCAAATCTGGTAACCAATTTGCTCCATCACGTACAGATTTTTTGCTACATTGGGTTAGCAGTTTGAGGTGAACGTTTCAGATTGAGTGCGATCGAGATAAAAGTTTCTTGGATGAATTCTTTATACTAATTGTTTAGTAGTTATTCAAATAAGAATAAGAAAAATTGTAACAAGGCAGCACATAAGAATAGAGTAATGTCAACAAAACACACTGTGATGGTAGCAAAATTGTCTGCACTTAAAACAGCCACATACATGTGCACAAACATTGAGCATATAAGAGTGAGGTTAGACACAAAGCAAAGCAAAGAAATGTGCAAAACATGTTGTACAGGTATGTATGTAAGAATAGAAAACGCAAACCGCACCATTGCAATACATGAAGACAAACACCCGATGGTGTGAAAATAAAATTCTAATAAATGAGATCCGACACTGTGGTAATAACTAGCAAATTTTTATTTCAAAGTTTAGTAAAAACACGATATTTGTCAACACAGTTTAGATTTTAAAGTCATTCTTGGGTCAATCAATCTCCTGGTGGGCCCGTTTCTTCTTCCCCCGAATGCTTCTCTTGGTGCGCTGCTTGGCGTATTTTTCATCTGGGGTTTCCCGCAGCAGCAACCAGCAGAAATCAGCCATCATAGTGGTGTTCCATCTTCCTTGGTACCTTCTCTCTGCTTCCTTGATGTCCTGGTGAAACCTTTCACCTTGTTCTTTACTGTACGCCCCCAAGTTTTCGGGAAAGTAGTTCACATGGGAGTGCAAGAAATGGACTTTCAGGCTCATGTTATAGCCTTGTTCTTTGAAGGCATTGAGCATCCTGGCAACAATATCCTTATAGTTCTCATCCCGCCTGTTCCCCAAGAATTTGAGAACAACATCCTTGAAGGAATCCCAGGCTTCTTTTTCCTTCTCAGACATCGTTTCAGCGAATGCTCCATCTGAAATGATTTTCCTTATATCAGGGCCAACAAACACTCCTTCCTTTAGCTTTGCTTCAGAAAGTCGGGGGAACTTTGAGCAAAGGTACCGAAAGCACTCACCATCTTTTGGAAGGGACTTGATGAATTGCTTAATGAGACCCAACTTAATGTGGAGAGGTGGTAATAGAATTTTATCACGAGGTACCAAGCTCTCATGAAGAACATTTTTCTCACCGGGTCTCAAATACTCCCGAATTGGCCAGTCTTTTTTCCCCCAGTGTAGGTCGCGGGCCCGGCTATCCCACAAGCAAAGGAAGCAGGGATATTTGGTGAAACCGGATTGCTGCCCTAATAGCATGGATAGAATTTTAAAGTCTCCACAAATCATCCACTTATGCTCATCATAACGAATCTTCTGAAGAATCAGGGCCAAATTCTCGTATTTTTCTTGGAGAATAACAGAGTGAGCAATAGGAACTGAAGCGAATGTGTTGCCATTATGAAGAAGAACACCTTTTATGCTGTCTTTTGACGAATCAATGAACAGCCGCCATTCAGCAGGATCATACTTGAGTTTAAACTTTTCCATCACTCCGTATATATCGTTGCAAAATACCAAATCTTCCTCTTTGCTGAAATACTTCAAAAATTGTGTCTCGCGGTTGCGGTACCAATAAAAAGTTGTTCCTGGTGACAATAGATTTTTCTGTTTAAGCCGAGAACCTAGCAGTTGGGCAGCATCTTTTGGGAGTCCTAAATCCCGGACTAAATCATTCAATTCAGCTTGAGAGAAAAGTTCAGGTTTCGGACCTGGTTCAGTTTCAAACTCGGAAGTACTGGACTCATCGGGAAAAGCCATCTGATGAGTCTCATCATGATCAGAACCGTCCACACAAATATGATCCAAAGATTTTGGTGGTTCAGGCACAGGTACTTCGTTGCTATGAGGCATAGGCCTAATTGCTGAGGGAAGGTTGGGGTAACTTATTACGTTCTTATTTTTTAAGTTGTATCCCTTCACAATGCAAGAGCAAAAATAGCAGTCACTGCTGTGGTCTCTTTGTTCACGCCACATCATAGGTATTCCGAAACGAAATGCTTGTTTTTTACCTTTCATCCATAAGCGTAGATCTTCCTCACATGTCTTGCACACTTTGTGAGGAGCCCACGGTTTGTCTTGATCACCTAACTTCAAACCGAAATAGGCGAAATATACTTTTTTAATAAATGCAGAAATGTTCCTCTGCCACTTTTTCACGGTATATTCCCCACAAATAAAACAAAAACTGTCCGGAGAGTTGACGCAACCTCTGGCTCTGTGAGCCATCACAAATACACAGCACTGCAAACTACAACTGTAGTGAACCATTTCGGAATAAAGCTGGATTACGACTGAGCAAACAAAAGGTAATAATGAACTTGCAAGAAACTGAAATTTGACAGGAACGTTCATGTCACAACCACCGTGTTTGAGCGAGCGAACGAGGCGAGGCGAACAGGAAAGAACATGCGCCAGCGCAAGTACTGGATTTAGCCCCCCGCCTCCCAATTGTCCTGTTAATGTATAAAATGAATACAAAACACTCTAAAATATCATGAGGGAGTGTTTCTAGTTAGTTAACCATTACAACCTCTATTTTGGGCCAAGAAAATAAACTGCAGTCGGCTAAAAAGAAATTATGTGAACATTCCTTATATGGGTAAGAAATCTAATTTTGCAAGAAAACGTGACGTGATGGAACGTTTTGGCTATTTTTCCTGGATTCAGCACCCCAAAATCTATAGGAATCAGTTGCAAAACTGGAGGCAGTTTTTTGGTAGTGTACCTGTGTAATCGATCAGTCAGCTAGGATCAAATCCAGATGAATGCGTTGTCTGTAATGCCAGTGCTACATAGTCTTTGTAGGTGAATCTCGTGACATATGGTGTCAAAGGTTGCTGATATATCAAGGAATATGAGAATTAAGGCGTGTTTTGCTTTTTCAATTCCCTTGATTAGGTGATCTATGAGAGATATTAACAATGTTTCCACTCCATGGTTGGTGCGGAAGCCATGCTGATGTGGATTGAATGAAGCGTTTAGGCTGATATGGTTTTGCAGTTGAAGTTGAACCACTTTCTTCATTGTTTTCATGAGGAAGGGTAGACTTGAAATAGGTCTAAATGAGTTTAGTTCAGCAAGGTCTAGCTTTGTGTTCTTCAGTAGTGGACATATGGAGGTAGTCTTGAGTCTCATTGGGATATACCCTTGCATGAAGGAGATTTGCAACATCTTGCCTATGGTGGGGGCAAGTTCAGATCTTGTTGCTTTTATCCAGCTTCCTGGACATGGATCCAGTGGTGACGTAGTCATATTCAGGTTTCCAATTATGTTGACCAGGTGGTCAGATGAGATTGAGGAGAATGAGTAAAGGGAGATGGATGTGTAGGGTCCATGTGATTTTTTTGTCAGGGTGGTTGGAGGATAGTTCTATAGTTTGGCTTGGAAGTGATTCACAATTTCTTGGAGAGTGGGGATAGGCTGTGCAGTCAAGGGGGTGTTTTCTCTTAGCATGGATTTGACTATTTCAAATAGCTCTCTAGGTTTATTTAGGGACTTAAATAATTTTTGGGAGTGATAGTCTTTCTTGGCTTTGTTGGATTGGACTCTGTATGCATCAAGAATATGCAGGTAGTTTTTCTTAACTTGTTCCTCGGAATGTTTCCAGATTAGTTCTGCTTTTCTTAGGCTTTGTTTGGTCCCAGTCTGGTGCAATTAAATAGGTCGTAGTTTGGGTGTTTCATCTGATTGATCAGGACTGAGTCAGCCTCAGTGAGTATGTCTCAGTGATACACATGATGTCTAGGTCATGGTCTGTAAGGTATTCAGTTAGTTGTTCTGTCTTGTTTCTGACTGATCATGAGTTAACCAGCAGACATTTGAGGGGAGAGTTTTGTGTAGTGTCCAGGGGGTGTGAACTATTTAGTGTATGCTGTATGATTGGTACTTGGATTAGGTGGGAACAATGTTTAACTCTTATCCTTATTGGTGGTATCTTATTGCTAGCATAGTTGGTGGTCCAGATAAAAGGGATAGGGCTTGAGTTTGGTACTAGGCAGTGTCTCTGGGTTATCCATGAGAGGAAGATCAGTATAGCTAGAAGGAGGAACCTCTGATTCGGGAGTATGATGTCTTGTGCTTGTGGTATGCCAACGGGTAAAGAATTCCTTTCTCGTAGACCTGTCAATCTAACTAGGGCCTCGGGACATTGAAAGAACAAAATGTTTTAATGAAGCAACATTCTCACATCCCTAGAATTTATACAGTACCCAAAGTATACAAGTCTATTACTTCTCTGCCAGGTCATCCTATTGTTTCCTGTCGTGACTTGGTTCTTGAACCTTTATCTACGTTCTGTGACTTTTTTCTACAGAAAATGGCAGTTTAGGTCCAATCATACATTAGATACATCTCCATTTTTGACACATCTGGTTGGTGATTATGTATACTCTGACACCACTATTTTAGTTAAGGTAGACGTGGTTTCATTATGTACCAACATCAACCAAATGGAAGCTTTGGCAGTCATAGTTGATTATCCCATAGATTTAAAATAACAAAGAAAAACCTGATCTATATAAATAACCAGCTCAGTAAATAATCCTACCAATATTTTTTGTCGGAGTTGCCAACTCAGTGAAAAGAACCTGTCCATTCACCACTGTGGCCCTTCCATTTTAATAAGACAAAACTTAAAAAAAAAAAAAAACAGCTTGCACTTAGCTGATAGATGACTCTTTCAAGGCTGTTCAGAACACCACCGATATCAGCAAATCCACGACGTGACACGTTTCAGGTTTGTCAAATTAAACACCCTGCTTCAGGTCAAACACTGCGCGGTCAATCGTCAGCCAAAGGAAGTGTATTCTGAAGAGAGCGGTTTAAATATCCCGGCACAGCAAACGTTCACACAGTTGGTCCTAACACCCACCTATTAGAGAAATGAAATCTGCAAAAGCCAATCAGAATTCAGGAGGAGGTTCCACCATTCAGAAACCTCATCCTTACCGAGAGGCTATCCTTTAACAAATGGTATTAGATAATAGTATACCAGTCTAATTGTGTATTTAAACCTGTAGGGTGGACCGTATTTAGCAAATAAATCCATCTTTGCTCCAGTTTTTGTAAATGTTGAACCCGATCACCACCTCGAGGGTTCATCGGCACATGGTCCAGCACATGCCATTTAAGGGATTCAAAAGTATGGGACATTCTTATGCAATGATCCACCATCGGTGCTGTCAAATTCACAGTACGCATGTCAAATTCCCAGTACGTGAGACACATGTTCGCCCAATCTCACCCGGAATGGCCTAGATGTACGGCCAACATAATATAACTGACACGGACAAGTAATTAAATAAACAACAAAAGCTGAAGAACAGCTTGTGTGCCAACTTGAATGGTAAATCTTAGAAGTATGAATGTCTAACCACTGCGAACCCGACAATGTATTCAAGCAAAAAGTGCAAGCACCACAGGGATAATGTCCACTGTTTTCATGGGAGGTAGGAGGGCGTTCCTGTTGTGCTGTGGTCTTCATCACTAAATCACACAAATTAGCTTTACGGGAATAGGCTATTTGCAGTCGCTTATCACAAAAGCAAGCATGTAACCCCAGAATAGGCCAGAACTTATGAAGAAGCTTGACTACCATTGTCATCCCTTTCATATATGGGAAAACTCCCGTAATCTTTTCTTCTGTTGAAACCGGGGCTGATGCTGTAAATAACCATTCTCTATGCGTGAAGCGAGCACTTTTATAGGCTGTCTTAATCACATTCAAAGGATAGCCCCTAGTAGGCAAACGAGAACTCAGGTCATTTGCATGGACTTTAAATTCCTGTAATGTAGAACAATTGTGATGCAGACGTAAAAACTGTCCATATGGTAAACCCTTCTTCAAAGCTGTTGGATGGAAACTGTCATACCGTAACAAAGTATTGCGTTGAACAGTCTTCAGATATAGAGATGTTAAAAAACCCGTAGGTGTTATTTCTATTGTAATGTCCAAAAACTGGATTTTTGATGTCTCCACTTGCGCTGTAAATTTTATATTAGACTTATGCGTATTAAGGGATAATAAAAAATCGAATTCCAATCTAGTGCCCGTCCACAAAAAAAAGATGTCATCCAGAAATCTTCTCCAAAACAGAACAAAACAAAACAAAGGATGAGAATATACATAAATCTCTTCAAATTGGGCCATATAAATCGTTGAAGGAGTTACTGTAGCACCCATGGCTATGCCATATATTTGCAGATAATATTGCTGCTGGTACAGAAAAAAATTGTTATTCAACACCAAATCCAATAGGTCAAGCAAAAAAGTCCTAGGGATCCGTTCAGGTAGATCCATTGGGTAGTCAGCCAGGCAAGTGAGCACCTCTGCTTGATCTATATTAGTATATAAGGATTGAACATCCAAAGTGACAATATCTGTGCAAGTAGTTAATTGCTTTAAAAAGTCTCCCGTGTCTTTAAGAAAAGATTACGGGAGTTTTCCCATATATGAAAGGGATGACAATGGTAGCCAAGCTTCTTCATAAGTTCTGGCCTATTCTGGGGTTACATTCTTGCTTTCGTGATAAGCGACTGCAAATAGCCTATTCCCGTAAAGCTAATTTGCGTGATTTAGTGATGAAGACCACAGCACAACAGGATCGCCCTCCTACCTCCCATGAAAACAGTGGACATTATCCCTGTGGTTCTTGCACTTTTTGCTTGAATACATTGTCGGGTTCACAGTGGTTAGACATTCATAGTTCTAAGATTTACCATTCAAGTTGGCACACAAGCTGTTCTTCAGCTTTTGTTGTTTATTTAATTACTTGTCCGTGTCAGTTATATTATGTCGGCCGTACATCTAGGCCATTCCGGGTGAGATTGGGCGAACATGTGTCTCGCGTACTGGGAATTTGACATGCGTACTGTGAATTTGACAGCACCGATGGTGGATCATTGCATAAGAATGTCCCATACTTTTGAATCCCTTAAATGGCGTGTGCTGGACCATGTGCCTATGAACCCTCGAGGTGGTGATCGGGTTCAACATTTACAAAAACTGGAGCAAAGATGGATTTATTTGCTAAATACGGTCCACCCTACAGGTTTAAATACACAATTAGACTGGTATACTATTATCTAATACCATTTGTTAAAGGATAGCCTCTCGGTAAGGATGAGGTTTCTGAATGGTGGAACCTCCTCCTGAATTCTGATTGGCTTTTGCAGATTTCATTTCTCTAATAGGTGGGTGTTAGGACCAGCTGTGTGAACGTTTGCTGTGCCGGGATATTTAAACCGCTCTCTTCAGAATACACTTCCTTTGGCTGACGATTGACCGTGCAGTGTTTGACCTGAAGCAGGGTGTTTAATTTGACAAACCTGAAACGTGTCACGTCGTGGATTTGCTAATATCAGTGGTGTTCTGAACAGCCTTGAAAGAGTCATCTATCAGCTAAGTGCAAGCTGTTTTTTTTTTTTTTTAAGTTTTGTCTTATTAAAATGGAAGGGCCACAGTGGTGAATGGACAGGTTCCTTTCACTGAGTTGGCAACTCCGACAAAAAAATTGGTAGGATTATTTACTGAGCTGGTTATTTATATAGATCAGGTTTTTCTTTGTTATTTTAAATCTATGGGATAATCAACTATGACTGCCAAAGCTTCCATTTGGTTGATGTTGGTACATAATGAAACCACGTCTACCTTAACTAAAATAGTGGTGTCAGAGTATACATAATCACCAACCAGATGTGTCAAAAATGGAGATGTATCTAATGTATGATTGAACCTAAACTGCCGTTAGAGCCATTGTCTAAGTTCTGCGATGTATTTCTGCAGCCAGTGTTCTTCAGCTTTTCTTGTTTATTTAATTACTTGTCCGTGTCAGTTATATTATGTCGGCTGTACATCTAGGCCGTTCTGGGTGAGATTGGGCGAACATGCGTCTCGCCTTCGTACTGGGAAATTGACAGTGCCGATGGTGGATCATTGCATAACAAGGTCCCATACTTTTGAATCCCTTAAATGGCGTGTACTGGACCATGTGCCGATGAGCTCTCGAGGTGGTGATCGGGTTCAATATTTAGAAAAACTGGAGCAAAGATGGATTTATTTGCTGAATACGGTCCACCCTACAATACACAATTAGACTGGTATACTATTTTCTAATACCATTTGTTAAAGGATAGCCTCTCAGTAAGAATGAGGTTTCTGAATGGTGGAACCTTCTCCTGAATTCTGATTGGCTTTTGCAGATTTCATTTCTCTAATAGGTGGGTGTTAGGACCAGCTGTGTGAACGTTTGCTGTGCCGGTATATTTAAACTGCTCTCTTCAGAATACACTTCCTTTGGCTGACGATTGACCGCGCAGTGACCTGAAGCAGGGTGTTTAATTTGACAAACCCGAAACGTGTCACGTCGTGGATTTGCTGATAGCGGTGGTGTTCTGAACAGCCTTGAAAGAGTCATCTATCAGGTAAGTGCAAGCTGTTTGTTTTTTTTTTAAGTTTTGTCTTATTAAAATGGAAGGGCCCCAGTGGTGAATGGACAGGTTCCTTTCACTGAGTTGGCAACTCTGACAAAAAAATTGGTAGGATTATTTACTGAGCTGGTTATTTATATAGATCAGGTTTTTCTTTGTTATTTTGGTTTATTTGATCCTGATCATAGGTTTTCTTTGTATCCCATAGATTTGCCTGATAGAAATCCAGAATCATTATTGGTGCAGTTTTTGCATTTAATTTTAACTAAGAACTACTTTATATATGATACCCAATTCTACCTCCAAGTGTTTGGTATCACCATGGGAGCCACTGTGGTACCATCAAACGCCACAACTTACATGGCTCATTTTGAATCTTCTTTTATATATACATCATCTTGGTTTTCTAACATCTCCTTATGGATAAGATTTCTTGATGATATTTTTTTTTATGGAATGATGCTGAATGGAATTTGCTGGCATTTTTGAAATGGATGAATACCATCAAGTATAATATTCAATTCACTGCTAAATATCATCATACACAGATTGAATTTTTAGATGTGCTGGTTTACAAAGACCAACATCAATTACACACAATATTGCAAACCTGTTCAACGGAACAATCTTTTAAGATTTCACAGTCTTCATCCTGGCCCTTAAAGGTGGGGTCTTCCACTGGGCCAGTCTCTCCATATTGGGAAACTATGCATGACCTCTAATGAATTTAATTTTCATGCACTGGATTTGATTCAGTGCTTAAGGAGCAAGGCTACCCCAATCATGTTATTCATTAAGGGGTATGTTTACTAAAACCCCGTTAATGTGCGGGCCGCGCTAGTGTGCGGGTGCCATATAAAGAGTGGGCGTTTCTTTCTGAAAAAGAAAAACCGTGATTTAAATATGCGCTAAGGTGCGCGGCGCCCATGTGCGCCCCGCACATTAGCGCATGAGAAAGCTGAGCGGGAGGCATAAGTGGCGCGCTGATGTGCAAGCAGAAGAGCAGAGCCACAGCACAATCGTTATGACACTTTCCAATGGTACAGGGGTCAGGGGTTCAATTCTCCACAGTGCCCAATGAAGACAGATGGCTGAGGCATTACTTTAGGAGCCAGTTTAATATTGGGCAGCATAAGGTGGCGAGCTGATGTTTTAGGAGGCATTTTAATATTGGGCGGCATAAGACGGCGCGCTGATGTGCAAGCACAGGAACAGAACCACAGCACAATGGTTAAAACACTGATCAATGGTACAGGGATCAGGGGTTCAATCCCCCAAAGTGCCCAATGAACAAGGCTGGCTGAGGCATTATGGGGAAGATTGCTTTAGGAGGCATTTTATTTTTATTTTAATTATTACTACTAGCAAACGCACTCTCAAAGCGTGTTAACATAAGGCGCCCCATAAGGCACATTTTAAAGTGCATTGTCTGCCAAGGCACCCTAGAATGTTGCTTATAGGGCGCTTTATAGGGTGCCGTATGAGGTACCGCAAGGTCAGAGTACTGTTTTTGATGGCAGCACTGTGCAGTTTAAGGAACGAAAAGCATAAGTAGGTGTGCTGACATGCAAGGAGGAGCAGCAGTGGAGCACAATGGCTAAGGCACTGACTGCTGATACAGGGGTCATGAGTTTGCTCCCGAGGGTGCCTAATACGTAAGGCTGGCTGAGGCATCAGCTTTGCAATGTACATTTTGTTTCCTGCAGCACTTTATTTTATTTGATTAATTGCTACCAGCAAACACGCCCTCACGTGCCGTAATTGAAAATGCCGTATAAGGCACCCTATAAGGCACTCCATAGGGCACATTATAAAGTGCACTGTCCGCCACGGCACCCTAAAATGTCCCCTATAGGGCACCCTATAAGTTGCGTCACAGGATAATGTATAGTGCACCTTATATGGACGGGAACCATAAGGTGCCCTATAGGGCGCCCTCAGAGGCACCTTATGGGTACAGTACGCTGAGGGTGTTTTTGCTGGCAGAAAAAATGTACATTAAAAAGAGATAATGCTTTGGGAAGCCCTATCAAGTAACCCCACTGTGGGTTTGAACCCTTGCCCTCTGGCTTCACAGGCACTGAAGTAACCATTGGGCTACAGCTCTATAGCTGCTAGCAAGTCCCTGGCTGGGTGTAGAGAGCCTGCACTTCACCACAAAGACAGTCTGCTGTGGTCACCAGGATAGGGTTAGCCCACCAGTACCCATGATGCACTGCACATGCAAATCAGCTGTCCACAGATAAACACAAGATGGGGTATGCACCCCCACAGCACCTCGGCCTGGTAGAGGGAAGTGACCATGTGCACCCCCACAGCACCTCAGCCTGGTAGGGGGTACATACCGTGTGTTTTACTGGCACAGAGTAGCTACACACCATCACATTGTGCGGGTACTGTGCTCACCCTGAGGGTGCGGTGAGGCGCCCAGCACCAGGTCCACAGCACCTTCCATGGCTGAAAGAGGCTATGTTGGAGGTCCAAAGCAGTGTTAATGTGTGAGATAGGTAGTTTCTGCATGAAACACCTTGGATATCTCTGTTTGTCTCAGTCAGGTGTATTGCCTATGGACTCCTAGGAGAATTATGTACCACCACCCTCCTTCTCTAGGGCTGAGGGTGGCAAACAGGGTCTCCCATCAAAAGATCCACATTCTACCTCCCTGCAATGGTGGCAGTAGAGGGGACTATCAACCCCAGTCCTGCTGGGGGAAAAGACACCCTTCAGGGGAGTCAATGCAGCTCTGTACATAACCATACCACAATAGCAGACAGACATTAGGCCTGTATATGCTAAGCTGCACCCCACCACTATCTGATATTCTCCTGCCGCAAGCCTTCAGCCACTGCACCCTGCAAGGCACTCCAGCAGGACACATACCAGCTGCAAACAGCCTGCTAGTTAGTCCATAGTGTATGTTCCTGGTGGAAATGCATGCACCCAGAACTGGGATGGCAACACACACAACAAGCAAATAAGTCAGTGACTGGGCCCCAAAAGGAAACCCATAAATATCACATGAGAGAAATACAATATAGCACTATGGGGGTGCCTAGTCATGCTGTCGTCACTGCACAGAGTGAGAGTGATCTCCCAGCAGGACATACTGAGGTCACCCTGTCTGTGTAGGTGGTGGCCGGCCACTAAAATGTCCCAGTCAGTGCCTTATGCCCTGTGCAGATGCACCCTGGCCAGACCACCCTGTCCGGGCTATACCCATGGTACCTTGCTCCTCATTATGCACATTGGCAGGCCAATACTGCCAACAGTGCTGGCAGTGCGGGCTGTGGAAGGTGTTTGCAACCACCACACACTGTATAGACAGACACACACTCCGACACTTATGCCAGCATTGTGCTACTATAGAGGAGTTCAGCAGCCATGCCCACCACACCAGTCCTGGGCACAGTACAGGCATGGATATGGTACGCAATACTGTTGGGGGTCACTCCCCAGGGTGGTAAACACTGTCAGAGACCAGACCTGAAGCACACACCGCAGACATCAGAATGATTGTTATGATGGAGCTCAATCAGCAAACTGTGCTTAACGTAAGAATTTCTATCTGCAAGTACTCATAGCAAACGTTTGAGAGCTGTGTACCGTATACCCAGGTGTAGGGTTGCATTGCTAAGGTATGCAAGTGCTAGTATTGTGAGATGCACGCAGGGCCCAACGTCCTGCCTCTCCAGGAGGCATTGGCCAATGGGGCCTGTGGGTGTGGGTGTGGGTGTGGGTGTGTCTGCCCCTGTTGGCTGCTGCTTTACGGCAGAGGTTCCCAACTCCAGTCCTGGTGTGCCAAACACTGTTCGGGTTTTCATGCTGTCCCTCATGAATATGCATGAGCTACATCTGCATACCATGGGGGTGGTGCATAGATATGCAGCACAGGCATCTTTATTAGAGGCAGCATGGAACCTGAATGGTGTGTGGCCCTCCAGGACTGCATTTGGGAGACTCTGCTCTAGGTAATGCGCCTGTTTATGGTGTCTGTGCTCGGTGGGGTAAAATATAGGCATATGAACCATGCGTATGTTCTCAGCAATAAAGGTTTGTCCTTACTATCACGGTTTAGTTGTGGGAAAAATATGTGGACTGGATTGGCAGTAGCCCCAGCTGGGCTTTGGACCTGTGACCTTCTGTTATTGCACACACTGTCTGTGTGCACTGCACCACTGTGTTGCCACAGATATGCTGCATTCCCTGGGGTGTCCATGACTGTACATCCGACAGAGTCTGTCTGTTGCAGTGGACGGTGCCAGCCTGCACAGCGTAGACCCTTCCAAAAATCATTTCTTTTTTTTTAGCTTTCCTGGGAGTGTTTTTTAATGTTTCCCATTGATATCACTATTGGCCAGCTGGATTATAATTTTTTAGAATTTTGTTGTGGTCATTTTCAATTTTTATTTGCTATTTTGTTCTGTGCACATGTATCACACTGCTCACGTTCTGTAGGTTTCCCCGGTTTTGCTGTACATTACTGACGGAAATGGTTTCTCTTCCCTTTAAATCGGCTCTAACGCAAGGTTTTCACTCGCGGTATTTTTAAGCTTGAATTTCAGCCCCGCTCCCATGCGGGGAGCCTCTCCCCTCCCACTCTCCATCCATTGACCCCATCCCTCCGCCCCTCGGGAGCCTTCCTCCGCCCTCGGAATGCCTTTCCACGCCTCTATCGCACTTCAGCGCGCCGCGCACTTGTGCGGGCCCGTTAGTGCAGCGTGCATGTGTGCGGGGCACAAAAATGCACTATTAGCGTGCGCTAAGGTACCTTAGCGCACGCTCAAGTGCACCCCGCACAATTGTGCAGTTTAGTAAACATACCCCTAAGGGGTATATTCTGAGCAGTGTTTAGCGGGGAGGGCATCCGGTTTGGATGTCCATCCCGCAAACGCTTGGGTGGTGATTCACCCACAGAGTTCCCCATATGCACAGCAGAGATGTGCGGGAAGTTCTGTTCAGGAGCAGGAGGGGGCAGGCTGAGAGAGGAGTGAGGGTGGGCCGGGAGTGTGATGTCTATCCCAGACATACAGGGCTGATTCCTCAGAGGTAGAGTAAGTCCTCCTGGATGTCAAGGGCTGCCAGAGTCAGGGCATGGAAAACAGGTGAGGGGGTGCAGGCGGTGCCCTGCAGCCTGACTTTGGCCATGGAAGGCCCGATTGAAGGTTGTGCTGCAGGGAAAGCAGAGTCTGCTGTTGCTGCTGGGAACATGGTTCCTGCATGGAACCACAGTGCCTTGGCAACATGATGCCATGGCACTGCAACTCCATGCAGGAGCCAGGCTGAGCTAGCTGGGGATGTGGCTGGATGTCCAGTGTGCCTGAATCGGGGCACATTCCAGACATCCAGCAACTATGCCATGATTCTGCTCCAGTGGGTCCGTCTAGCCCCCGCAAGAGCAGAATCAGGAGCATCCCCGGCCATCCAGATGTCTGGGCGTCCAGATGGCCCGGGGATGCACAACTCAGAACTGGTCTCAAAGCATATAAAAAAGTCAAATATATTGATCGTGATTAGCTGTTAAAAAGTGATGGCCCTCCTATGATAGATTCACCTAACACTTCATCAGATAAAATTGTTGGGATCAATCCATACATGGTGGGTACTTCACAGTTTATAACATTACTTGCACATTCTATCTTGCAAGATTGCTTTCAAAAAGAGCTCATAGTAGCATATAAGAGGGGTCAGAATATTAGAGAAATGGTGGTACATACCGCTGCATCTAGTGACTGTATTCAGATCATGTACACTCCTGGTCATTTTCAATGTTCCCAGGGTTCTCACAGCACTACAACTCTTACAGGCCCTAGTTAGATTGACAGGTCTATGGGAAAGAAATTCCTTATCCTTTGGCTTACCACTTGTTCATCTTCTTTCATAGTATATGTGTTATTATGCATTATGCCATGTAATTTAAAAGACATTGGCAGAACCACTTGACCAGTGAAATTACATTTGAATGGGGAAAATCTTGCATTCATACTAAAACAATGTCTGCACCAGTCATTTCTCTTTGTGTCCAGTTTCAACATTCTTTTTTTGAACTTAAATAAAGGGTTATTGATCATGCCCCCCTAGATCCACACAGTGGTGACGATGAACATCGATTCCAATGCCTGTAACAGCACTGGATTTTTAAATTACATAGTTTCTCCTAGTGGCCTCAATCTTGATTGGTGGAGCCTGTTGTGAAAGATCCATCAATATCCAATCAGTTGCTTCTGACTTAACACGTCAGTTGTGGATGTTGGTCCCATCTGAGTTTAAAAAGAGCTTTGTTGGTTTCCTTTCATTACAATTATACACTAGTTGTAATTTAGCAGGGATTGAAAGTCACCAGTATGACTTCATCTGATTGACTTACATCTTGTTGAAGAAAGACCGGAACACTATCAGTTGAATTCTATCAACCTTTGTATAGCGCTTGAAACAGATCTCTTGCCTTTGTGGGGCTTGAAACAGTGCTGTGTCCCTTTGCTCACCAGTCAAATACTGTTTTCCTCCAGCCTGGTTTATCATTTGGATTTTGTTTATCAGCCATTTAAATGTGATTTTATCATAGTGTTTTGCACATTCAGTTGGCTTAGCACATTTTGGAGGTTGGATACCACTTTGCTTAGAATAAAAATGATATATTTGTTATTCGAAAGGTTTTCTGACCGTGCACAACAAACGTTCCGACATTTAAACTTCATTTAAATAGCATGTTTGCTCTATATTCTGGTATGATCTTTTTTGCTGGTAATGATGTCATAAGGCATGGTTAAATCTGCCTTGCCAGTGTACAATGTCTCATGATGTGTTGCCGGCATACTAAGATTCTCAGAGCTTTGGCTGAATGTGAACGAGATGACAAATTACTATGCATCATATTGTGCAAGTACATAAATGTGTTGAAGCATTCATTTATAGGCAGACTACTTCACTGCCAGTTTAACCCACAATGAGATTAAGCTGAATATTATTTGCTCATTTTGTTTTGTTTTTTGTTTTTTTCAACTTTGAGATAAATAACTATTTTTGAAACATTTATATTCAAGTATAGAACAGAAAAGTATACATGTATAAGTCAGTCCTCATTTAAGCTTTTCTATCTCGAGAATATTATACTATCACTAACAAGCACACCGAAAGAAAAAAAAATAATACTATAATGGCGGTACACCACAGAGTATAGCTTTTTTCAAGTGTGGCTATCTCCAGGAAAGGAGGAAAGGCAATTTAGATTTGCAGTGGTCTTTTTGCTAGCTGCATAGTAGCAATTAATTTGATCTGTAATCTAAGAAGCATTTTATAATTAATTTCTCAACATTTACCACATGCAAGCCATCACTTTAAAGTGCTATGTCATTAAGAAAATCTCATTTTTTCCTTAACGAATAGGCATCCTGATCTACATTTTTCCATGCTGCCTAGCCAGAATGGACTCGAGGGATATTATCTTATTCAGACAGAACCTTTCAAGGTTGAATAAAAGAAATGGTGCAGGGTCCCTGGGAGAGGGAAGTGATCATCATTTTCACCTTCAACTCTTCTTTGATGTGGCAGAGTCAATTTTTAATCAGCAGCCATCAGACTGGGCTTCATTTCGCCTTACAAAGTCCTATTACTCTGCCACTTTCTGGAAGGAGGTGATAAGGACAATGCTCTTCTTTTTCTCTTCATAGAGCTCTGTATATGATGAGTCCCTTTGGAGAGGCTTAATATAAAAAGAGAAAAAAAAAATAAGTGTATGTAAGGATAAAGGTCACCTCAGCTGCCAGAATTAACTCTTCAAAACAACAAACTTAGATGTTTTTGATGCTCTTTGGTTTCATTTTCCTATTGTCTTTTAGGACAATGTTAATCAGCTATAACTTGGAAGGGTTAAACATACTGGAATGTTGCAATGAAAATGTATTTTAAGATTTGCCTGTATTCCTGACAGTGAAAACAAATTAGATGCTCAGAAACCTCTGAACACAATAGAAGTGCGACTTCATTTTTTTGTGTCAGTCACTTAGAAATGTTCTATTGCAAAGGAATCCTTTATTCAGTGAGCTGTTGATATTTACAGTGAATCCAAGATAAAAATCATTTTCCCCACCCTGGACCAAAAACAATCAGTTTTTCCCTCCGGGGGTGTTTTTTAATGTTAATAAACCTAAATTATTTTCTAAACTATGCATTCATGCAGAAAAAGCTCCATAATTTTGGTAGCATTTATTGTTGTCAACAGTCTTAATTGCCTTGCAGAAATGGATCAGGGTTCTGGGAATTGCACATAAAAATGTTTCTCTTCTCCACACTTCACATTCCTGGATATAATCTCGTTAAAAATATCAAGCCTTTAGGTGAGGGAATACATATGGATGTTAAATGCATTTTAAGCAGGAGCACCCAAACGGATGACCTAGTTATTGCAGAACAAAGCACAAGAGGAGGAATTCTAATTCTGAAGCGCAGCAGTTTCTTCCTCGGTTAACACTGAAATATAATTATTAGCATTTTGCTGGATTCGGTTTGCTGGTTACCTTGGCAAAAATGAAAATACTGGACCAAGTAAAATACTGAAACAACACTTTCCTTCCACTTTCCAAAAGACCACACAAGTAAAATAAAAACAAAACATGGTTTCATTAAATATTTAAAAAAAAGTGACGAGGAAAGTGGTAGGCCAAGTTATATTTCACTTGTAGAATCCTAGTTCTCTAGAGAAAACACACATCATCTAGTAAAATAAGAGGATGGAAAATAACTATGCCAAATCCATCCTTTGCAATCATTACATTTTAGTGCTGAACTTCATATTGTAGACTGCAAAAAACAGTCAGGCTGATATTCAAAGCCAGTTATATGTTCATTGTTTTCTGGTGAACGTATAATTGATCTATCTGTATTTTTTTCAAAAATTACGCAGACGGTACTGTACATAGATAGTATCATATAATTCATTGTCAGAGGGAGGGTGGAGCAAAGATGTATCCAGATAGTAGCAATGTTCAGCTGTTATCTGGTTAATCATACATTTAAGGGGCATGTTTACGAAGTTGCATCAGTTGTTAACGCGCTTTTGAGTGGGCGCTAATGGACCTTGCTAACAGCATACACACTAAACGGGCAGCGCAGGATTAATTCAGTGCTATCTGCTTAGCTCATGATGGGGAGGGAAATGGGGGAGGGCAGGGCAGGAGTTGGCAGCACACATTTACCATCAGTGTTGCAGTTAACATGGATGCATTTAATGGCACCTCAATGGGTGGAGTTAAGTGCGTCCGCATTAAGCATGATTAATGCCAACACACAGAGTCCAGATCAGTGTGGTATCTGCTGGGGCCATGCTGTGCATACTTCCGACAGGTAGCGCACTACTGTTGCACATACCAAAACTTACAGCAGCTTAGTAAACATGTCCCTTAGGGGCATGTTTACTAAACTCCAAAATTGTGCGGGGCCCCTTTAGTGTGCCTGTGCCATATAAGGAGTGGGCGGTTCAGGCAGAAAAAAGAAAAAAAAAACGGGAGAAAGCGACCGTACTTGTGCAAGTCGCGCAACTGTGCGGGGTCCGTATTAGCGCGTGGGAAGGCTAAGTGTCGCGCTGCTGGGCACGCAAACAAACAGAGCCATAGTACAACGGTGAAGACACTGAGCAATGGTGCAGGGGCCACGGGTTCGAACCCCCACTGGGCACAATGAACAAGGCTGGCTCAGGCAGTACCTATTATGGGGAGGATTGTTTTAGGAGGGAGCCTAATTTTGTGCGGCAGAAGGCGGCGCGCCGATGTGCAAGCACAGGAACAGAGCCACAGCACAATGGTTATGACACTGACCAATGGTGCAGGGGCCATGGGTTCAATCCCCCAAGGTGCTCAATGAAGAAGGCTCACAGAGGCATTATGTATTATGGGGATGAGTGCTGTAGGGAACAGGTTAATTTTTTTATCTCTGTTAACACTACTAGCAAACGTACTCACAAAGCGTGTTAACATAAGGCGGCCCATAAGGCACATGTTAACGTTCACTGTCCGGCAAGGCACCCTAGAATGTCCCCTATAGGGCCCCATATATGTTGCGGTACAGGGTAATGTATAGTGCACTTTATATGGACGGCAACCATAAGGTTCCCTATAGGGCGCCCTATAAAGCACCCTCAGAGGCACCTTATGGGTACAGTACGCTGAGGGTGTTTTTGCTGGCAACAACATATGTACATGACAGTTAAAAAAAACATTGGACAACCCTGTAAAAGAACCCCACTGTGGGTTTGAACCCATGACCTCAGGCTTCACAGGCAGTGACATAACCATTGGGCTACAGCTGCCAGCAAGCCCCTAGCTGGCTGCAGAGAGCTGTCACGTCACCACACAGACAGTCTTCTGTGGGAACCAGGATAGGGTTAGGCCACCCGTACCCATGATGCACTGCACATGCAAAGCAGCTGACCACAGATGAACACAAGATGGGGAATCCACCCCAACAGCTCCCCGACCTGGTAGGGGGAAGCGTCCGTGTGCACCCACACAGCACCTCGGCCTGGTAGGGGGGTACTGACCGGGTGTGTTACTGGCACAGAGCAGCTACACACCGTCACATCGTGCGGGTACAGTGCTCACCCTGAGGGTGTGGTGATGTGCCCAGGACCAGGTCCACAACACCCGCCATGGCTGACAGAGGCCATGCCGGAGCTCC
Organism: Ichthyophis bannanicus; assembly: GCA_033557465.1. Taxonomy (NCBI): domain Eukaryota; kingdom Metazoa; phylum Chordata; class Amphibia; order Gymnophiona; family Ichthyophiidae; genus Ichthyophis; species Ichthyophis bannanicus. The sequence goes on along the minus strand of CM066031.1, from coordinate 1,569,583,785 downwards.
AAAGCAGTAGTAATCTGAGAGTTAGGTAGTTCCTGCAGAAACACCCTGGATTACTCTATCTGCGTCAGTCAGAGGAACCCCTTATGGACCCCCTAGGTGGGCTATGCACCACCATTTCTCCCTCTCCCTCCTCCCCCCCCAAGGCTGCAGGTGAAAAACAGGTTCCCCTATCAACAGAGCCACATTCTACCACCCTGCAGTGGTGGCAGTAGAGTGGACCATCAACCCCTGTCCTGCTGGTGAACAGACACCCTACAGGGCATCCAAAGCAGCCCTATACACATCCACAACACAATATCAGACAGACATTAGGCCAGGATATGCTAAGCTGCACCCCACCACTATCTGATATTCTCCTGCAGCAGGCCTTCAGCCGCTGCACCCTGCAAGGCACTCCATCAAGACACATACCAGCTGAGAACAGTCCGCTAGTTAGTTCTGGTGGAAATGCATGCACCCAGAACTGGGATGGCAGCATACACAAGCATATAAGTCAGTAACTGGGCCCCACAAGGAAACCCATACATATCACATGAGAGAAATACTATATAGCACTATGGGGGTGCCTAGCCATGCTGGCGTCACTGCACAGTCAGGGTGGAGTGTACACCCAGCAGCACATACAGAGGTCACCCTGTCTGTGTAGGTGGTGTCCAGCCACTACAATGTCCCTGCCAGTGCCCTATGCCCTGTGCAGATGCATCCTGGCCAGCACACCCTGTCTGAGCTATACCCATGGTACTTTGCTGCTCATTATGCAAAATTGTCAGGCCAATACTGGCAACAGTGTGGGCTGTGGAAGGTGTTTGCAGCCAACACACACTGTATAGACAGACACACACTCCCACACGTATGCCAGCATTGTGCCACTATAGAGGGGTTTATCAGCCTTGCCCACCACACCAGTCCTGGGCACAGTACAGGCATGGATATGCTACGTGGTACTGTTGGGGGTCACTCCCCAGGGTGGTAAACACTGTCAGAGACGAGACCTGAAGCTCGCACCGCAAACATCGGACAGAGTTTTATGTTGGAGATCAAAGAGCCAAATGTGCTTTAAGTAGGACAGTCTACCTGCCAGTACACAAAGCAAACGTTTGAGAGCTGTCCACCGTATACCCAGGTGTAGGGTGGCATTGCTAAGATATGCAGGTGCTAGTATTGGGAGATGCACGCAGGGCCCAATGTCCTGCCTCTCCAGGAGGCATTGGCCAATGGGGCCTGGGGGTGTGGGTATGTTCACCTCTGTTGGATGTTGCTTTACGGCAGAGTTTCCCAACTCCAGTCTTGGTTTGCCTACCACTGTTCGGGTTTCCCTGCTGTCCCTCATGAGTGTGCATGAGCTACATCTACATGCCATGGGGGTGGTGCATAGATATGCAGCACAGGCATTTGTATTAGCGGCAGCAAGGAGCCTGAATGGTGTGTGGTCCTCCAGGACTGCATTTGGGAGACTCTGCTCTAGGTAATGCCCCTGTTCATGGTGTCTGTGATCGGTGTGCGAAAAGACAGGCGTAATACCAATGCGTATGTCCCCAGCAATCCTGGTTTGTCTGTACTATCATGGTTTAGTTGTGTTAGAAATATGTGGACAGGATTGGCAGTAGCCCCAGCTGGGCTTTTAACCTGTGACCTTCTGTTGTTGCACACACTGTCTGTGTGCACTGCACCACCGTGTTGCCACAGATTGACTGGATTCCGTGGGAAGCCCATGACTGTACATCCGACAGGGCCTGTCTGTTGCAGTGGACAGTGCCAGCCTGCACATGGATAGGCCACTGTCTTCGGTGGCTAGCAGCCACTGCCCCCCCCCCCCCACCACCTGTCCCCTTACGCCAGAGCTACTCAAATCCGGTCCTGGAGGTCCGCAACCCTGCAGGTTTTTGGAATATCCCTAATGAATATGCATGAGATATATATGCATTAGAGATAGCCTGCTAACCTGACTGGTTTGTGGCCCTCCAGGGCTGGATTTAGAGACCCCTGCCTTATACCTCTGTCATTTAAGATTGCGAGTGGGCAAGGTGCAGATTTCCAAGACATCAAAAAGGTTAGATAGAATTTGTCACATTTCTCCTTGCTTCTCACCACCGCCAAAATATTGTCTATTAGACAACTTTTTGGTGGTGGTGAGAATCGAGAATTGAAATTAGGCCCCGATAATGTGCGGGGAGCCTCTCCCCTCCCCTTCCCCGCCCATTAACCCCGTCTCTCCGCCCCTCGGGAGCCTTCCTCTGCCCTCCGTTAGCCTTTCCACGCCTCTATCGGACATTTGCGGGCCCGTACTTGTGCGGGGCCCGTTAGTGTGACGCGCACCTTCGCGGGGGTTCATCGCACATGTGCGGGGCGCTTAAGAGCACTTAAGTGCTGCTTTTAGTGCGCTATTGTGCGGCACGCAATTGTGCGGTTTTTAGTAAACATGCCCCTTAGTTTACTAATTAATAGTGCTGGTATGGTGACAGTATAATCAGCTCTGCTGATTATACGTATAGAGTTACCGAAAATAGGTAGTAGTTAAAACACCAACGGCAACATTTAAATGAATGCAGTTTCCACCAAGGCTGGATATTGACCCCACTAAGATCTAATCATCCATTTAGAGACTGGAAAGGAGGCCATGGCAAGCAAATGCATGGAAGAGTCTACAAATTGTCTTTTTGGTCCTGCTGTTTCCTCCTGCTCTAGAGAACATCCAGTTCATTTGCAATCTTTCTCTGTTGGACTAAAGAGTCAAAGTAGCCTCTTCTAGTCTAGTGAGCTGCAGAGCTTTAATTTGCTTCTACCTGGGGTTTTCCTCCATTTAATAACTTACTTGGTCACCTAGCATATCCATCACAGTCCCATGCCATGGGCCACAGACCACTGATCCTTCTGGAATCCACTGTGCCTGGCCACTATCTATTGGGCCACTAACTATTGCTGTGTGATAACTGAGATTCCTTTTTCCCAGGTGCTGCAAATTCTGCTTCTTATTTATTTATTTATTACAATTTCTTATATACCGCACTATTCGACATCAGCGCGGTTTACATTAAAACAAAAAGACCAGAACAACAGGCTGTTCGGTATTACAGAGAACAGGTGAAAAAACTTGGACAACATGGGTGAACTATTTACATAAAGTATCTACAGGTAAGCGTAATGACAAAGCTCTAGAAGCAGCATGTATTTACATTCTTTGGTGGGCTTATTTAGGCTTCATTTCTGACTGGGTAGTACTTGAGGAACAGGTGATATTTGAGTGCCTTCCTGAACTGGGCTAAGTCAACGATAGCACGAATGTCAGATGGTAGAGCATTCCAGCATCTTGGGGCGCAAAATATGAAAGCCCTCTTTGCCATTGTCAGGTTGCATTTTATTAAGGCTTTTGGAGTTATTAGCGAGTTTAACGCTGTTGGTCTTCTAGATCTGTTAGGTGGCACGGTGTGGATGAGCTCTGTAAGAGAGGAGGATGAGAGACCATAGATGGCCTTGAAGGTCAGTAGTAAGGTCTTGAAAACGAGCCTTCCATGTATGGGGAGCCAGTGAAGCTGCTTCAGGATAGGCGTCACATGGTCACTCCTAGAGGCTCCATGGAGAACCCTTGCTGCAACATTCATGGCAAGCTGTAGCGAGATTAAGGTAGATTGAGGGAGGCCTTGTAAAATGGCATTGGCATAGTCAAAGTGGGGTAAGATTAGTGCATGGTATATAGTCCGGAAGTCCTCTGGATCCAATAAGGAACACAGATGCCTGAGTGTTCGGATCTTGAAGTATTCTGCTTTTACTATATTTACTATGTGTGACTTCATATCAAGACGGTGGTCCAATGTGACTCCAAGGTATCTTATTATGTCTTTTGTATGCAAGTCCGCTTCCTTAACTCTTAAATGGGGCGGTGGAGTGAAATTGGGGTCTTTTGTGATGAAGAGAACCTCAGTTTTCTTGTGTTAGATACGGAGGTTTTGAGATTGGAGCCATTCTGAAACTGCGTCGAAACACTCTATCAGGGGGACAGGTCCATTTGATTCGTAGAGAACGGCATGTAAAGGAGGATGTCATCTGCATATATCAAACAGTTCACATTGAAAGGTTTGATGATGTCGCAGATAGGCTGCATGTATATGTTGAACATGAGCGATGATAGAGAGGAACCTTGCGGTACACCTTGCCTTTGGTGGAAGGGTTTTGATTCTTCTGCTCCAGATTTTACATGTTGCCATCTTCCATCCAGATAAGATTTACACCATTCGAGTGCAGTGCTGCAGATGCCTTTCTCTTTCAGTCGCCAGAGGAGAAGTTCATGACTTACTGAATAGAATGCTGCAGCTATGTCTAAGAAAATGAGCACAAAACCTTGCTTGATGTTGTCGATACCTGTGATTATGTTATTGAAGAGGGTGGTAAGGAGGGTTTCCACGCCATGATACTCTCTGAACCCATGTTGGCACTGGTCTAGAGGGGCTGCAGAGTCTATATGATCTTGGATTTGTCTTTGTACCTCTTTCTCTATTATCTTAGCTAGGAGACTAATACTAGCTATGGGCCTGTAAGAGTCGACCCTTTGGGGGTCTAGTTTGGAGTTTTTTAAAAGAGGTCTAATGGAAGTATGTTTGAGTGCTGTGGGGAAGGATCCGGTTGTGAATGATAGGTTCATAAGTCTTGCAATGAAAGGACTGAACTCACTGCGTAGCTCCTTTATCCAAAAGGCTGGGCAAGGATCAGTTTGAGCTGTGGTAGTGTTAAGAGATAAGATTGTGTCCTCAATGTATTTTGCCGATAGTGTGGAGAACATAGGTAGAGACACTAGGCAGGTGGGCTCTTGTGCAGTGGCTTCTGAGACCTTATCTGTCTGTTGAAGTTTAGATTGCAAGTAATCAGCAAATTTTTGTGGGTGAATCTCATCGTGTTGCTCAGGAGATGGTTCTTTTGAAAAGGATTTGACTAAACTGAAAAGATCCCGTGGTTTGTTCAGTGATCTTTTGAGTGTGTCAGTGTGAAATTGCTTTATTTTGGCTGTGATCGCCTCACGGTGAATTGATAAGTGGCGTTTGTAAGCTGTCTGATCCTCAATGGAGAGTAATTGGCGCCAACGTCTTTCAAGTCTTCGTAGATGTGTAACAGAGGACCACAGCTCAGGGGAGAACCATGGAGCAGAGTTTCTTTTCCTTGAAGTGGTATTGGAGAGCGGTCGTTGTGCAATGGTGTTAAGGCTGCTGTTCCAGGCGGAAATCAGCTCTTCGAGGTTGTGAGTTGTATCATTGAGGAGTGGGCGAGTCTCAGACAGGATGAGCTCTCTGTTGAACGGTCAAAAGCTTCTTGTCGATGCTCTTGAGGTGCTGTTCAATCTTCTGTTGTCCTGTGGTTGCTTGTTGTTAGTGGGTATCTGGAGGTTGATTAGTTTGTGGTCTGACCATGGTACAGCGGTAACAGACATCACAAGGTCGCGGTTTTGTTCAGAGACAGACTGTGGAGCGAACACCATGTCGAGAATATTTCCCTTTATATGCGTGGATTCCTTGATTATTTGCTTGTATCCCAGATCTTCAATAGCATTGAGGAGGGCAGACGCTTGATTTTGATGCAAAGAGGGGAAATTTAAATCTCCCATTATCCAGTTTGGTGTGTTGGGATTATGGATGTTGGCAGCTAGGTCTATAATGGTAGGGAGGTCGTCCGGGGAGGCTGAGGGGGCTCTGTATATCAGGTTGATAGAGCACTGTTTGTTTGCGATGGAAATTATATCCAAGTTGTTAGTGCTAGAGGAGTCAGTCATGTAGAAATGAAGGTCTGACGTGGTGAGTATGAGCGCTCCCCCTCCTTTCTTGTTTTCTCTATGTCGTGTGTGTATAGAGAAGTTGGGGGGTAGGAGTTGGTTGAGGAGAACATTATCTTCATATGATAACCAGGTTTCAATGATCATAAGTATATCAAGATCATGAAGGGAAATTATGTCTAGGATGACCGGCCATTTCTTACGAATAGAATGTGCATTTATGAGGACACATTTTAGGCTTTGGGCAAGCGGGGAATCCTCTTGTTTAGATTTTCTAGATCGTTGGATTGCGATGTGAATCAAGTGAGAGCCGCGTGTGTGAGTTTCACCTCCTGGATAATGATATGGGGTTCCTGACCATCTTTTTCCATGATTCTTGAGGATTGGGATTTGATTGTATGAGGGGGAAAGAGCAAGGGAGTTCCCAAGCCAGTCTGTGAGAAGGTAAAAACTGGCAACGGCAATGAAGTGGAAGGCCATTTGGACACTTCGATTGGGCGAGTTTGAAAGAGACGTGTGGGTGGATAAGTCGGTTAAATACTGCTGTTTAGGCAGGCTGGACGGTGTCTTGATTTGACTGGCAGAACGAACTATGGATAATTAACTAAGCTAAGCATCATAGGTAGCTATATAAATGTGGCATAGATCTAGTTCAGAGAACAGGTATAAATAACAGGCAATAATGTAATTGCTAGGCAAAGGTATGGATACTAGCAATTTACATAAGCAAATTTACATAAGCAATTTACATAAGCAGACAATTGTCAACCATTAGTGATTACTAAATGATGAAATAGTGCTGATATGATATTTTAGCCTGGAGATGGGAATGACGTATATAATTAACAGGGATCCATTGAAAAGGGTCTGACATATATTAATGCAGAATTTCCTACCTTGAAAAGTCCAAGAAGAAGAAGCTGGACTTGAGCACAGCATTTCTAGTGAGCAGCAAACATAGAAACATGTCAACAAAACAAAACAAAACAAAACAAAACATATGGCCTATCTGTCTGCCCTTCCATATCAAATACTATAGCACCTATTTCCCCTTTAGAGATCTTCTGGGTTTGGCCCATTCTTTCTTGAATTCAGATACTGTCCTTGTCTGTACTACCTCCACTGGGAGACTATTCCATGCATCTACCACTCTTTTCATAAAGAAATATTTCTCCATATTTCTCCTGAGTTTATCCCCTTTCATCATTGCAGATCTCCTCTTGTGCATTTATGCCATGGAAGTATTTAAACACCTCTATCATATCTCCTCTATCCTGTCTTTTCTCGAACATACTCTGTACATATTTAAATTCTTTATTTTCATTTTATAACAACAAAGGAAAAGGAAGACATACAGCTAAAAGACAGATACATAAAGTGTAATACATACACCAAAGTAAACCCCAGCCACCCCCCTCCCCCCTGCTTCTTCTCTAGAAAACTAATCATTCCCGAAACAGGCGTGTACTTACTTTATTGTGTTACAAAACCTAACGGTGATCTGAAACATGATGAGTGCACATTATACAGGCATGTTGGAGCAATGAGCAGATTGTACATAATCATTAAGCATCTGCCATTTAGACAAGTGAGAGTGAGGTTGGGCATAGGGAATAGCTCTCCGAGGTATCTGCTCATATTTACTATATAAGCAGACGAGGTTCCACCATTCATTGACAGTAAGTCGAGAGCTATCCTTCCAATTCCTCGTGATTAAGCATATGGCTATACCCAGCATGAAATCAAGGAGAAAGCGACCCTTCTTAGGAAGAGAGGGGACCTCCGCCACAGAGCGGAGTCCCACGATCTTCCAAGAGAGAGGTTCGTGAAGGTGTAAGATAAATTGAATACGACCCCAGACCCGCCCCCAATAAACCTGTAGTTGAGGACATTCATAAATAACATGAGCGAAGGTGCCCACAGCAGTATGGCAAGACCAACACTGGTCCCTAGCATTTGTGTTCCATTTGGCTATTTTTTCTGGGGTATAAAAGCATCTGTGTGCAAAAAAGAAGAGAGTTTGGGTAACAGAGGCAGACCGGGAAACCCGCACTACTTTGCTCCAGAAAACGCTCCATTGCACAGGGGTTAAAGTGGTTTGCAGTTCGCGCTCCCAGGCTTGTTGGGCTCTAAAAGTGGCCATGTCTGTACCCTGACATAATATTTTATAAACGTTAGAGGCTACCCCATGTGTACTACTAATAGAGTGAACTATCTCTAATAGCCCGTCCTCAGTAGGGGCAGAGGGCGGCATGATTCAAGCACTTTTGAGGCAGTGTTGAAGCTGCATCAATTGAAAGTAGTGTTTCGCTGGTAACGCAAATTCCTTTTGTAAATCAGAAAAGGTTTTCCAACGAGCTGCAGAGAAAAGCTGTTGGGGTGTCCAGATCCCCCTTGAGTACCAGGGTTTCCATGCTATCGTTCTATTTAGGACTTGAATTCTGGGGTTATTCCATAGCGGGAGTCCGTCCTGAGGACATAAGTTCGGGCCCAGTGATAGAATGAGAGTGTTAAAGGCCGCAAGAGTATCGACAATCATTGGTGGATGGCGGGTGTCTACTTGATAGGACATACCGGGGAGATGGGTCAACGGAATTGGGCTACTAAGCTCCTCTTCTATGTCAAGCCAAACTGGTCTGCTGTCTGTTGAGGCATCTAGCCATCGGGCACCTTGCTTAAGTAGGAAGGCTTGATGATATCTAAGAAAATCAGGAAATCTGGTACCCCGTCTTTCCTTTGCAGACTGTAGTTTTTGTTTAGCTATCCTTGGTGGCTTGCCCTGCCAGAGATAACGGACGAGAAGGCCCTCAATATCTTTATAAGTATGTAGCGGGAGTAAGCATGGCAGCATTTCTAAAATGTAGTTCACTTTGGGGACTATCATCATTTCCACAGTTTCTAAGCGGCCCCACCATGTAAGAGATAAGGGAGACCAACGATTCGTGAGCTCACGGACTTTGGAGACTACCTCTTTGGCATTAAAACTGATAGTGTCTTTTAAAGGAGAACAGTAATGGACCCCGAGATACTTCACCATGCGGGATTGCCAAAGGAAGGGAAAGGCCTGCATGTCAGCCTCATGTACCCAGCGGTTCAGTGGGAATGCTACAGATTTGGTCCAGTTAATTTTATAGCCCGATAATTGTGAGTATCCGTCAATCAGATCCAAGACAGCTGGAACCGAATCGAGGGATACGAAAAGCATAAGGTCATCTGCATATGCAGAGAGTTTAATCTCCCTATGACTGAAGGGGACACCTCGAATACGTGCGGACTGTCTAATAAGGAGGGCTAGGGGTTCAAGAGCTAGATCAAAGAGCATTGGTGATAGGGGGCAACCTTGACGCGTGCCTCTTTGGAGATTAAATGACTGAGACTTGATGGCATTTACACAAATACTGGCGACGGGTTGAGTATACATGACTTGGAGATATCGGAGGAAGCCCTCCCCAAAGCCATACCATCGGAGAACTGCAAATAAGAAGGGCCATTCTAGGCGGTCAAAGGCTTTTTCGGCATCCAGGGAAAGACCCACCCATGGATGATCTAGATTGGCAGCACTGGATAGCACATGGCACAAGGTCCGAGCATTGTCAGCAGTTGATCTGCCGGGTATAAAACCGCATTGGTCGGGGTGAATTAGGGTGGCCATCCTGTCAGATAGCCGGGTGGCCAAGATCGTTGCGAAGATCTTATAATCGGCATTAAGTAGGGAGATGGGACGGTAGTTGGCGGTTAGTAGCGGGTCTCTGCCTTCTTTCTCAAATACTACCACATTAGCTGCAGAAAAGGATCCCAAAGAGGATGCATCTACCGCAAGGGCAGTAAAATAGAGTTGTAAATAGGGAACTAAATCTGCACTGAACGTTCTGTAGAATTCGGTCGGGAGACCATCGGGCCCTGCGGCACGGCCCGAGGCTGTTCGTTTTAGGGCAGATTGGATCTCTGAAGTAGAAAAGGGTTCATCCATCGCATCCCTATCATCTTCAGAGAGAGTCGGCCGCTGAATGCCAGAAAGCAATCGCTCGAATGTCTCTGACGAGAACTCACATTCAGATTGATATAGGCGGGTATAGAACTCCCGAAAGAGCTCTACAATGGCGGAGTCTGTGGTCACTATGCCCCCTCCCTGTGGAGCTCGAAGGGCCGCTACGCGTTTGGCTTCTTTTTGACCTTTCAAGGCGTTGGCTAAGAGTCGACCGGCTCGGTTATTTTCACGATAATATGTCCCTCGCTGAAGCTCAATACTCTTAGAAGCTGCAGTTGAGAGGATTGAATTATATTGAAAACGGAGACGCTGTAATCGAATTAATACACATGGATCAGTACGTGAAGTTAGAACTCGTTCGCCTGCTTTTATTTGTTGGTCTAGTATGAGTAGCTGCTGTTTGCGTTGTTTCCGCAGGCGGATTTGATAGCTAGTGATCGTTGCTCGAATGGCCGCTTTGAAGCCCTCCCACCAAGCCCAATTCGCAGTATCCTGGGGCAGATTAAAATGGAAGTAATCCTGTATGGCTGCTCGAATTTCTAACTGGAACTCTGGCTGAGTTAACAGGGCTCTATCAAAGAACCAGGCCCCCGAATTCCCTTGGGGTGCAGTAGTGTGTAATTGAAAGGAAATGGCAGCATGATCTGAAATATGTTGGGAGTGAATCTTTGCAGTGTCCACCTGAGGAACTAACAGTTTTGATATTAGAAAGAAGTCTATGCGAGACTGGGATTTATAAGGGGAAGAGAAGAAGGTGAAGTCAAGCTCATTGGGGTGTAATAACCTCCATAGATCAACTAAAGCAAGATCTTTGATCAGGGAGGTAAGCGTGGTGTGACTCTTGGGGGGACCACTTGTCCTATGCGGCTGTTTGTCAATCAGAGGATCAAGGACTAGATTGAAATCCCCCCCAATTATCAATGAAGTATTTGCAGAGGCCTGCGCAACCTGAGCAATGGTAGCAAAAAAGGCAGGGTCATCCACATTAGGAGCGTAAAGGCATATACATGTAACTTCAAGGCTACCTATCTTGAGGTGAACTCTGGACCATCTACCTTCTGTATCTGAGCTAGTCGCAATAATAGTAGCATGCAAAGATTTCCTAACCAGTATGGCAACCCCACATTTCTTAGAAACGGCTGGGGAATAGGCGGCCACCATGTAAGGTTTAATATTGAGTTTAAGAGTTTCCTTCGAATTTAAATGCGTTTCTTGGAGAAAAATCAGATCCGCAGCTTCCTGACTTAGGTAGCTTAGGATTTTCTTCCGTTTTATCGGATTATTAATTCCTTTTACGTTCAATGAGAAAATCTTACATGGTGCCATCCATCAGTAATAGACATTCTAGGTAAGGGTGCTTGAAAACATACAACATAATCAGAATCTGTGCAACAATGACATAATCACCGAGTATTCTGGCTAATACATCCCATATTGAAAAGTATGTACCAAAGTATCTTAGAGAAGAAGCAAAACCCCCAAAGAATATGGCAACCATATGTCTGCGGGAGGAGGCCCTAGAGAGGAAAGAAAGACATGAAAAAAAAGAAAAGAAACACCAGAGTCCATAATTAACACTGTCTCTGATACTCATCGAGGCTACTGTGGGTAGATGGAGTCGGGTCACAGATATCATCAAAAGTAAGGCAACAAACTGCCCTCGCCAGACTCTTTGCTGGGCTGCGGCAGATCCATTATGGCAGGTACAGCGGATATGAGAATACTTGCAGGAATATTCTGGAAGTCAGCGCATCAAGTCGGCTTCTTTGGAATCCAAAAACTCCGCTAGTAGATCAGGGTCCTCAAATGTTCTTGTCTGATTGTGAAGCGTGACTCGGAGCTTGGCCGGGTACATCAGGCCATAGCGTGCTTGTAGTTGTTGAAGCCTCGGCCGGAATTCCAGAAAGCGCTTTCGGCGGTCGACCGTGGGTTTAGCCAAATCGGGATAGAAGGAGATCTTGTGACTCTCAAACTCCATATGGCCCTTTGCCCGAGAGGCATTCAGAATTTGCTCAACGTGTTGATATCTCAAAAGTCGAAAAATGATAGGCCGCGGGGTCTTCCTGTTGAGCGTTATGCTTGTGGGTACTCGATGAGCGCGATCGATCTCCAAATCTTTGGTAAAGGTGATTTGGAGCAGGGAAGGGAGGATTTTGCATAAAAACTCTTTCATGTCTCCCGATTCCGCTCCCTCCGGTATGCCCACGAGTCGTATGTTGTTGCGGCGCGCTCTATTATTGCCATCTTCCACTTCTTTCTGCAAGGCCCGCACCTGACGTTCAACTTTGTCGAGTTTGGACAACCGGGCCACATGGGAGTCCAATATGCTCTCCATTTTGTCCTGACGCGAAGAAAGCCCTTCTAGCTTGCTTTGCAGCACACCAAGATCTTCCCGCAGCGCTCGGAGTGCTTCACCGTTTGACTGCACGAGGTCTTTGACCCCTCTAATCTCTGCGAGGATTTCCTGCTGCATTTCGGGGCCCTCGCGCAAGGCCAGCCCCTTCTGCGGGGACGGAGGTTCAGTTTTGGAACGTTTGCCGTGAGAAGCCGCTGGAGATCCAAATTCCAGGCGCGTGGGTTTGGTCCCCGCCATCTCACCAATGTGCCCCGGCAAGATCAGAGTAGAAGTTCCAAGTATGTACGGTGTTAATTCAGGATTCTGAGTAGGCCTCTCGGGAGCCTCAGCGTTATGCGACCATCCCGCTGGACATCAGGCTCCGCCCCCATACTCTGTACATATTAAGATCTTTAAGTCTGTCCCCATATGGTTTACTGTATAATGAAGACCACTGACCATTTTAGTAGCTGCCATCTACATCGACTCCATCCTGTTTATATCCTTTTGAAGGGGTGGTCTCCAAAATTGCACACAATACTCCAAATGAAGTTGCATCAGAGCCTTATTCAGAGGCACTATTACCTTCTTTTTTCTGCTGGCCATTCCTTTCGCTGTGCATCCAAGTATTTTTCTGACTTTTGCTGTTGCCTTTTCTACCTTTTTAGCCACTTTAAGATCATCAGAAACTTCATCCCTATACTGTACCGTTCCTTTGGATTTGTGCAGCCCATATGCATGGCGCTGCATTTTTTAGCATTAAATCTCAGCTGTCAAATTCTTGACCATTCTTTAAGCTTAACTAGATTGATCCTCATGTTATCTACTCCTTCCTGGGTGTCTACTCTATTGCAGATTTTGGTATCATCCACAAAGAGGCAAACTTTACCCGACAGTCCTTCCGCAACATCCTTAGCAAAGATGTTAAAAAGAGTCAGACCAAGCTCCTCCTGACTGAATATTTTCAACATTTCTTATGAGACAGAAATGTTGGCCTTGGGAGTCCTAACAGAGACTAATAGCCCAATAATGATTATATCAAAAGCATCTTGGGCAAAGTATGGGCTGCATTTTGGCTTCATTAGAATAGGTAGATGTTTCTTGATTCCAATAGGCAGAAGATGCTCATGGTGTCTGTTAGGGTCATGATGTTAGAATGAACTAAGAACAAAAAGTCAAAAGAAAAAACACTTATGCACTCTTCTATACCGAAACGGCCTCATTCATTCAATCTGTATACATGGAAGAGATGTACATTCATTAGCATATGTTCGTTCACTCGCATGCCTTAACATTTTTTACATACAAAATTGCTCATTAGTTTGCAAATCAGCATGAAAATGAATGTGGGAAACACATTGGAAAAAGTCTGACAAATTGGAAAAAGGCTAAAAATCTGAAAACAAAATTATTTTCCTTGTGCCCATCCCTATTAATTGCTAAAGCTACACAATAACATCCTCAGTGGCCAGATGCAGGGTTTGCAATTTAATGCAGAACTTTGCAGGCCGTTCTTGGGAAAATGCAATATAGGTTATATTCTGACACAGCTAAAGTCTCTAGGCATATACAGGCCCACAATTTTCATCATTTTCTTTGCAAACAAGTCAAATTGGTTTGGTTTTTGTCATAATTGCACACATACTGCAAGCATGTATACCTCAGAATTTATGCATCCACAATCAATTATTCATGGGCACACAAGTGATTTGTGCCCATGCTTAATTTTTAGCAACTGAAACAAATGCCTAAATGAACCTGGAATGTGCAAGCTTATGAGTCTGTATTGTTGTGAAAATCCAGATGTTGGAGGTAAGTTGCACATGGACTCTGCAATGTTCAGAATCTTTTCATCAGGCTCCATTAATGCCATGGCTGCCTGAAGCCAAATAATTGTAGGATCTGTGATAAGGAAATGGTTTGGTGGTGACGCTGAGCTGCATTCCTTACAGCAGAATCCTCCTGTAGTAATCCTCCTGTAGTAATTTTCACCATAGATTGGCATAAATCTTGTCCAGAAAGCTGCTAATTCCAATTTTATATTGGATATGAGGGGAAACAACGTAGCTCAGAAATGGAAACCATGGCAGAGGGGTTAATTGGATTGTTCTTGAGATTATGTATGCTGTCAAATATACAGTAGCTGCAGTTCAACAAGTTTGGAGCAGATTCCATACCAGTATAGAGTGTTCTTCCACAGGACAGAAAATAGTGAGTGTTCTCTTAGTGAGTTTTGACATCCTTAAAGTTGAGACTTTTATACTCTGTGATGGCCTAATGGCGTTTTTTAAAGTGGCAGCTGAGTGGCTTGACCTTCATCAAGATTCCAAATTGCCCTTATCAACTGATAACCAGATTAATATGAATAAAATACATCCTCAAAAATGCCTGTACGCAAATTCTAGAAGTCTAAAAAATAAGATGAGAGATAGAATATATTACTAAATGAAAGTTTAGATATGATTGGCATTTCAGAGACCTAGTGGAAGGAAGATGACCAATAGGACACTGTGATACCTGGGTACAAACTATATCATAATGATAGGGTAGATCAAATTGGTGGAGGGATTATGCCCTATGTTAGAGAGGGCATTGAGTCAAATAGGATTAAAATGTTGCAGGAAACAAAATACATTGTAAAATCTCTATGGATAGAAATCCCACATAAAAAGAGGAAGGCGATAGCAGTAAGGGTGTACTACTGACTGCCTGGCCAGAATGAACAGATGGATGATGAAAAGCTAAAAGAAATCAGAGAAGCTAACAAAATTTACAAACAGTAATAACACAGGTACACTAAAAAAATTTTTTTTTAAACTGCCTCTAATGTTTCGATTGATTTTTACGTTTTTTGGTGCGCTGAATCCAAATCTGGTAACCAATTTGCTCCATCACGTACAGATTTTTTGCTACATTGGGTTAGCAGTTTGAGGTGAACATTTCAGATTGAGTGCGATCGAGATAAAAGTTTCTTGGATGAATTCTTTATACTAATTGTTTAGTAGTTATTCAAATAAGAATAAAGAAAATTGTAACAAGGCAGCACATAAGAATAGAGTAATGTCAACAAAACACACTGTGATGGTAGCAAAATTGTCTGCACTTAAAACAGCCACATACATGTGCACAAACATTGAGCATATAAGAGCGAGGTTAGACACAAAGCAAAGCAAAGAAATGTGCAAAAAATGTTGTACAGGTATGTATGTAAGAATAGAAAACGCAAACCGCACCATTGCAATACATGAAGACAAACACCAGATGGTGTGAAAATAAAATTCTAATAAATGAGATCCGACACTGTGGTAATAACTAGCAAATTTTTATTTCAAAGTTTAGTAAAAACACGATATTTGTCAACACAGTTTAGATTTTAAAGTCATTCTTGGGTCAATCAATCTCCTGGTGGGCCCGTTTCTTCTTCCCCCGAATGCTTCTCTTGGTGCGCTGCTTGGCGTATTTTTCATCTGGGGTTTCCCGCAGCAGCAACCAGCAGAAATCAGCCATCATAGTGGTGTTCCATCTTACTTGGTACCTTCTCTCTGCATCCTTGATGTCCTGGTGAAACCTTTCACCTTGTTCTTCACTGTACGCCCCCAATTTTTCGGGAAAGTAGTTCACATGGGAGTGCAAGAAATGGACTTTCAGGCTCATGTTACAGCCTTGTTCTTTGAAGGCATTGAGCATCCTGGCAACAATATCCTTATAGTTCTCATCCCGCCTGTTCCCCAAGAATTTGAGAACAACATCCTTGAAGGAATCCCAGGCTTCTTTTTCCTTCTCAGACATCGTTTCAGCGAATGCTCCATCTGAAATGAGTTTCCTTATATCAGGGCCAACAAACACTCCTTCCTTTAGCTTTGCTTCAGAAAGTCGGGGGAACTTTGAGCAAAGGTACCGAAAGCACTCACCATCTTTTGGAAGGGACTTGATGAATTGCTTAATGAGACCCAACTTAATGTGGAGAGGTGGTAATAGAATTTTATCACGAGGTACCCAAGCTCTCATGAAGAACATTTTTCTCACCGGGTCTCAAATACTCCCGAATTGGCTAGTCTTTTTTCCCCCAGTGTAGGTCGCGGGCCCGGCTATCCCACAAGCAAAGGAAGCAGGGATATTTGGTGAAACCGGATTGCTGCCCTAATAGCATGGATAGAATTTTAAAGTCTCCACAAATCATCCACTTATGCTCATCATAACGAATCTTCTGAAGAATCAGGGCCAAATTCTCGTATTTTTCTTGGATAATAACAGAGTGAGCAATAGGAACTGAAGCGAATGTGTTGCCATTATGAAGAAGAACACCTTTTATGCTGTCTTTTGACGAATCAATGAACAGCCGCCATTCAGCAGGATCATACTTGAGTTTAAACTTTTCCATCACTCCGTATATATCGTTGCAAAATACCAAATCTTCCTCTTTGCTGAAATACTTCAAAAATTGTGTCTCGCGGTTGCAGTACCAATAAAAAGTTGTTCCTGGTGACAATAGATTTTTCTGTTTAAGCCGAGAACCTAGCAGTTGGGCAGTATCTTTTGGGAGTCCTAAATCCCGGACTAAATCATTCAATTCAGCTTGAGAGAAAAGTTCAGGTTTCGGATCTGGTTCAGTTTCAAACTCGGAAGTACTGGACTCATCGGGAAAAGCCATCTGATGAGTCTCATCATGATCAGAACCATCCACACAAATATGATCCAAAGATTTTGGTGGTTCAGGCACAGGTACTTCGTTGCTATGAGGCATAGGCCTAATTGCTGAGGGAAGGTTGGGGTAACTTATTACGTTCTTATTTTTTAAGTTGTATCCCTTCACAATGCAAGAGCAAAAATAGCAGTCACTGCTGTGGTCTCTTTGTTCACGCCACATCATAGGTATTCCGAAACGAAATGCTTGTTTTTTACCTTTCATCCATAAGCGTAGATCTTCCTCGCATGTCTTGCACACTTTGTGAGGAGCCCACGGTTTGTCTTGATCGCCTAACTTCAAACCGAAATAGGCGAAATATACTTTTTAATAAATGCAGAAATGTTCCTCTGCCGCTTTTTCACGGTATATTCCCCACAAATAAAACAAAAACTGTCCGGAGAGTTGACGCAACCTCTGGCTCTGTGAGCCATCACAAATACACAGCACTGCAAACTACAACTGTAGTGAACCACTTCGGAATAAAGCTGGATTACGACTGAGCAAACAAAAGGTAATAATGAACTTGCAAGAAACTGAAATTTGACAGGAACGTTCATGTCGCAACCACCGTGTTTGAGCGAGCGAACGAGGCGAGGCGAACAGGAAAGAACATGCGCCAGCGCGAGAACTGGATTTAGCCCCCCGCCTCCCAATTGTCCTCTTAATGTATAAAATGAATACAAAACACTCTAAAATATCATGAGGGAGTGTTTCTAGTTAGTTAACCATTACAACCTCTATTTTGGGCCAAGAAAATAAACTGCAGTCGGCTAAAAAGAAATTATGTGAACATTCCTTATATGGGTAAGAAATCTAATTTTGCAAGAAAACGTGACGTGATGGAACATTTTGGCTATTTTTCCTGGATTCAGCACCCCAAAATCTATAGCAATCAGTTGCAAAACTGGAGGCAGTTTTTTGGTAGTGTACCTGTGTAATAGATAATTTCAATTACCCCGGTATTGACTGGGTTAGTTTCATAGCAGGACATGCTAGGAAGATAGTTTCTAGATGAAATAAATGACTGCTACTTGGAGCAGCTGGTTCATGAACCAACAAGAGGCGAATCTATTTTGGACCTAGTCCTTAGTGGAACACAGGACCTAGTGCAAGAGATAATAGTGTCAGGACCACTTGGCAATAGTGACCATAGCATGTTTGCCTTTGATTTAATGAATGGAAGAAGGGCAACAAGGAAATCCAACGTACTACCTTTAAACTTTCAATAAAGAGACTATGGGGTATGTTTACTAAAGAGCGGTAAGGGAGCAAGTGAGCTTTTAATGCCTTGGGCCCTTAAAGCTCTGAAAAAGCTGCATTAATGAGCATTAAATGTTCCTGCAACTTTAAGGGAACAGTAGAAGGCAAGTGGGTGTTAACAGGGTGGAGAGTGAGCATTGACAGCAGGTGTTCCCTTAATGCCTGTTGCACATTGTGTTAAAGCCCTTTAACACTGGGAACCCTAACAGCAAGGAAAACCTCATGGAAAGGATGTATTTTGAGGGAAGAGAGCCTATTTAAATGTCTACGATGTGATGCACAGACAGGAAAGTCAAGACAGTGATATTAGTGCTCCAATAGCAGCAACAGCATAGTGCCCAATTATGAAAGGACACCATGTTGATGGTACAAATGGGGCAAAGGAGGTGGCACTTAGGTCATGCTGTGAGGGTTGCTGGTGTGCAAGGCAGACTAGGCAGTTGCTCAGGTGGAACTTCTGTGATATCCGTTATGATTCCACATCGAGAGTGATGGCACACAAGCATGCTGCTGCTGCGGAAAAGTGATGCACCACATGGGGCAGTCCAAGGGTTCCTGGCTCCCTAGGCAGAGATTCCAGCCAGCCCACTCCCCTGCAGCTGAAGCCATCTCCTGAGGAAGTGGACAGTAGCACCAGCATCTGTAGCTCTACAGGTAGCTGCAAAATGCAGCTGCCCGGGGAAATTCCACAGCTGCGGCTGTCCTCATCCCACCGAGACATATCAGCAGCAGGCAGGGATGGGGTCCCAGCAGCAGCAGATGGTTGGGAGGTTGACTTGGCCATCCATGTGTGCTTCTGCCCCACCATCCAGACTTGGTACCTTAGGCGCCCGACAAAAAATCGGCCGGTTCTGCGCACCACCCCCACTGACAGCATGCTGTCATGTCAGCATGATATAGGGGTGTTGGCAGTGGGTGTAGCAGCACCTGCCTGCAGCAAACAAAAGACATGTCCTGGTCCTGTGTATCATGTGCATCACAACATGTGCAAAGGTCTGTCTGATGGGGAACATGTCAGCCCCAGGGACTGTAATAATCTTATGACAGCATTGTGGTTCAACAAAATACACAGCAAAATACAGTATGTATATAAGCAGAGGGTCACAGGTTTGACCTGAATGTAGGTCATGTATTGCATGTGTCTGTGGGTAAACTTTAGCCTACAGTGCAGGTACAGCACCAGCATGAGCAACTCCCAATGAATCAGCCAGCAAGGGTACAGACACCCATCAGCCACACAGACAGGCTCCACTAGACCAAAGTGGTAACCATCCGCACTTTTGCACAGCATGGTGATGTGAGTGTGTGTGTGTGTATGACTCTCCAGTGTTCTGTGGCCTTCTGCACTGCACTGTGCCTCGTATTACCTAAGCTGTTCCCAGTGTTTGTCTGCAAATGTGCATGATGAGGAGCAGAGGATTGTGGGTGTGGCCTGAAACGGAGTGGTTTGGCCAGGATGTGTCTGCATCGGAGGTTGGGTCAATGGCTGAGACATCATAGTGCCCATCTGCCATGTGCACGGCCTGGGTGGCCAGAGCATTTCATGCTGCGAGGGCACTCTCACTCTGACTGACTGGGGTACATTTGGAAGATGGCTGCTTAATGAGTGAAGGGCTAAGTGGGGGTGTTTTCAGAGATAGTAGACTTAATGGGAATAGTATAAATCAGTCTCAATGACGGGTATATTAGGGGTGGGATGAGCTAGGATGGTGCTTCAGATGATGAGCTTAATGTAAGGGGAACCTGATTGTAAGTTTGTGTTTAGGTAGTAGAAGGCCGTAGTAGGGCTTTGGATAAATGGCTAGAGAGACTAACATGGAACCAATGGATTAGTAGAGGAGGGTTAATGAGTGGGAGGACTAGTAGGAGTGGGTGGGCTGAATGAAGGAGTCTGTCAGTTGATATGCAGTACTAGTGAAAAAGGAGACTTTGTAAGACTGAGTTAGTGATTGGGGAGGCTAATAGGAAGGTGGGTTAGTAAGTAGAGGGCTAAAGTGGATGGGTAGGTTAATGGGTTAATGGGTGACGGGAGTTTTGAGGGGGCATGTTTTAGGCATATTTTGGGCAGGATAGAAAGTATGCATGCATGCATTTCCAATTATGTAATGGCAATTCAAGCATGTCTAGAAGAATTAGAGGCTGGCATTTACATTTACAAGGCTGGTGTTTTAGCTGACTTCTCATTTGGATCTGGGGTTCTAACTGTTCCTATCTCTCTGGTGTTTAAACCACCTAAAAAAAAAAGTATTTTTTTTTCACTTGACTCCTTAATTGCATCTTCCTTGACATCCAGTTTTGTTAAATATGACACTTTGGCTTGTAAGTGCTGGAACTTGGATGTGCACATTGTAAAAAATGCCCTTGCATATGTAAGTGCCAAAATCTACAAGTTCCAAACCCCAAATGATGTTGATCTTTTTTCAAACATATTTTTTTTCTAAAATAGCTGTTCCCACTTTATGTGCTGAAATATATATGTGTATTTCCCACATTCTTATACATATATCACAGAAAGCACAGTGTTTGGCAAGCTTTTTGTAAAATAGAGGAGAAATTGAGGATGTGCTGTCCTGGAAGATCCAGTTCTTACCTAGACACCCTCTGCAAAATCTGTCTTAAAACGACACAACACATATTGTTGCTGTTTTCATATCTTGGTTGTTTAGATCTTTATATCATTTGCTGTAAGACAGCTCTTTCCCACCAGCTCAGTTTGAAAGGAACTCAATTGAAGTTACATCGCCGATAACTTTACCAGAACACAAATGGCTCAATTTTGGTTAACTAGAAGGCTTTGGTTAATTTTATTCAGGAACTCAGACTTTTTCATTCTTGTTCTATGATTGTACAATACTCTCCTGTTCCTCTTTCTCTGTTTGTGGAAAATGGAACAAGATGA
Source organism: Ichthyophis bannanicus (assembly GCA_033557465.1). Classification (NCBI taxonomy): domain Eukaryota; kingdom Metazoa; phylum Chordata; class Amphibia; order Gymnophiona; family Ichthyophiidae; genus Ichthyophis; species Ichthyophis bannanicus. Next base: position 1,569,562,861 of record CM066031.1, on the reverse strand, counting down.
CCAGATGTTCTCTATAACTCTAAAAAATGCAAACAACAACAAAACAGTTAGACAACAGACACAACAGAAACTAACAAAAGAAAACTTAGAAAGAAAACATTACACACAGCTAGACTTCCAAAAGGGTCCAACTATAAATGCTGAAGGGGATTGAAGGATACCGCAATGAGGAGACTTAAAAGGTTAGGCTCTTCAACATGGAAAAGAGAAGGCTGAGGGAAGATATGATAGAGGTCTATACATTAATGAATGGAGTGGAACAGGTAAATTTGTTTATGCCATCAAAAAGTAGAAAGACTAGGGGACATGCAATGAAGCTATGGTATAACCCATTAAGACTAATAAGAGAAATATTTTTTCACTCAACGCTTAATCAAAATCTGAAATTTGTTACCGGAGGATGTAGTAAAAACTGTTAGTGTAGCTGGGTTTAAAAAAGGTTTGGACCAGTTCCTGGAAGAAATGTCCATAAACCACCATTAAAGAGGACCCAGGAAATTCACTGCTTGCCCCAATACAAGCATTGTGGAACCTGTGTGTCTTTTTGGGAAACTGCTAGGTATTTGTGACCTGGATTTACCATTGTTGGAAACAGGATACTGGGCTTGATGGACCATGGTCTGAACTAGTATGGCATATCTTATGTTCTTATCTGCTGCTGTGTTAACACACAATAACATGATGTTCTCTCCACATATGAGGAATACACTCCATTTCAATTCTTACAGTTGCCACTGAGGTTTTGTTGTTAAGTGCCTTTGAGTCAGTGTTGACTCATAGCAACCCTCTGGATAGTTGTCCTAACTGTTTGATCTTCAGTCGGGTGGCTCATTGTTGATAGAGTGGCACCCATAACTGCTGTTATGGTATCAATCCATCTCATTGCTGGCCTTCCTCTGTTGTGTTGATTTATTTAACAGGTTTTATATACTGCTTTATCATTTCAATCAAAGTGGTTTACCTTGAAACTTAAACTTGGTAATGCACATTAAACAGGGATATTGGGGGCGGAGTCTGCCGCGGGAGAAGATGGCCGCATAGAGTGTTAGCTCCCTCCCAACACTACAGAATCCTTACCGGAATCGTGACTGTGGGTGCCTTACAGTAAGATCTGCACGGACAAGAATCGGAGAACATGGCAGCCTTAAAACCGGCCCGGTTAGAGTATCAACAGACAACTGGGCAATCTAGCAAACGGGCGAAACAAGAGCCACCGTCCCCGCAGAAAATGGCGCCTGATAACATTTCAGCAGAGGGGGTAAGAGAAATCCTGCAAGAGCTCCGGGAGGTGAAATCGCTAATCGCAACTAACTCAGGCGCCCTAACACAAGTGCAAGAAGATCTTAGGGAAGTGAAAGAACATTTAAACGATATGACCAGGCGATTGACGGAGGTGGAAGCGACGGTGGCCAGACACGCTACAGAATTTGCGCAGGTTGGCCCGCTAGAGAAGAGGGTTACAGCCCTAGAAACACTCTTGGAAGACCATGCAAACAGAGCCAGAAGAAGTAATATGCGAATCCTGGGAATACCCGAAGGCCGGGAAGGCTCCGATCCCATAGGTTACCTAGAGCGGCTTATCCCAGACCTATTGGGTTTAACCCTAGAAAGGCCTCTAGAACTCGAGCGGGCCCACCGCGTGCCATCGCACCCCACCGCTCAGACCCCGCGACCGCGCCCGCTGGTGGTTAAGGCGCTTCGCTACCAACACATCTTACAAATTATGCAAGCGGCGAAACAGCGCAAACAGGTGCAATTAGATGGACACAAAATCAACTTCTTCCCTGACCTCTGCAAGCAGACGGCCCAGCGACGCAAGGATCTCCTGGCGTGCCGGCCCCTGCTGCTGCAATCACAAGCGCGCTTTGGCCTCTTTTACCCTGCAGTTATGCGGGTGACTTTAGACAATCATACTCAAACCTTCACGGAAGGCCAAGCCCTCCACGCTTTTCTACGAGAACGGGCCCGGATGGTAGTCGGTTCATAGACTGGATAAGAATGTCAGCGCCAGCAATACCTTCCTTGGGCCACTCCGGAGACATCGCGCCCACAAGGAGAGCTGTGCTGATCACCTGGGCTCTTTACAGCAGCTAAGGACCAATATAGATTTGCTCATGCATGTTTCAGTCTAAACTTGTCTACATGTTTAATAATTGCATAGGGCTAACATGTTCTAACCGCTAAGATATCCCGGTTTGACTTAATCACATGCAAGCAGGGAATATCTAATCCAAAATTGCCTGATAGCTTGACAACTGCACAAGGCAATGCATGATTGTCCGCTTAGATATTCCTGCTTGCCTCAGTAACATATATGTGGAGAAGAAAGGCTACCAGTTGCCAAATGTTGGGAGGGGGTAAGTTGGGCCTGGTTGGCGGTGGGGCTTCACCACACAAGTTTACAGTGGTTTATGGCTGGTTTCAGCCAGGTTATGTATTCAGTTGATGTTGATGTTATAAGGATGTTTTCCATGTCCTTAGGGTGGTTGACCGCGCAAGTCCCCCTCCAGTCATCGGACAGGACTAAACATGGCTAATAGCCGAGTGCGAGTATTGTCCCTGAACGTCAAAGGTGTATCTAATCCTGCAAAAAGGAAGAAAATCCTGACTTATTGTAGACATCAGCAGGCAGATATTATATACTTGCAGGAAACTCACCTCTCTCTCGCGGAATCTCACAAAGTGATGGATAAGCACTATAGGAATGTACTCTCAGCACCATCCCTGAAAAGGAAGGGAGGGGTCATTATACTAGCCCGGAGGACCCTCCAGGTAGAAGTCAATGAGACCAAAACCGACCCAGATGGCCGCTGGGCCATGATGACAGCTAAGCTCAGTGGTGACCCTTATGTCTTCATGACAATATACGGCCCAACTGCTGACGACTCACAATTCTTTACCCAGGTGACGCAGGAGCTCCTAAGCGCCGGGTCCTCCAGAATAATTCTGGGGGGAGACTTCAATCTTATTCCGGACCCGCTTTTGGACAGAACCCCCTATAAATCACAGCATAAGCCAAGCTCTTCAGCGGCACTGCAGAACCTGAAAGAACTGCTGGGACTCCTCGATCCCTGGAGGTTATTCTCCCCTAGCGCAAGAGAATACTCCTTCTACTCACTACCGCACAACTCCCAAACACGTATAGACTATTATCTAACCTCAAAGACGCTAATATCGCGGATACTGGGCATACAAATGCTCCCCATCACAGTCTCAGATCACGCTGCGGTCCTCCTGGATCTTAACGTGGGCCCAGGTAAGAATCCCTCGAAACGATTTTTTTTTGATAAGCAGTGGTTAGCAGATGAAGAATTTCGTACGACTATGAAGGAGGCTACCACTGAGTACTTTGAAGTAAACCATCCTGGGGAAACCTCCACATGGGCCTGGTGGGAGGCCTACAAAGCCACAATGCGAGGACATATGGACACTTATAGAATCCGTAAGCGACGTATAGAAGTGCAGAGACGGACGGCACTAGAAGTTGAAATCCGAGCTGGCGAGCGACTCCTAGCCCGATGGATGGACCCGACAGTCTTGGTCCGGCTGCAGAAGCTTCGGTACCAATACAATATGCTATTGCAAACAGAAGTCAGAGATTCAATCCAAGTCCAGCAAGGGAGATGCTATCATGATAGTAACCGGGCGAGTCCACTTCTGGCGAATATGTTGAAGGCGAAACGAGCGGTGACCAAGATAGCGGGATTAAAAGACTCGAACGGAGATTTACAAACCTTGGATGACGGAATTCTAGCGTTATGCGAAGCCTTCTACACCAAATTATATCGCTCGGAGGCCTCCTGTGATGAAGCGGCTTTCTCAGCCTTCGTCTCCACCATCGCTGGTCCCCGCCTGACGGAAGCGCAGCAGCTATCTCTTACAGCAGACATCACTGTGAAGGAACTCCATAAGGCGCTTAGCCAGTTAGCCAAAGGTAAAGCTAGCGGACCAGACGGTCTCCCTGTAGAGTTCTATGAAGCCTTCAGAGATCAGTTGACACCAGAACTGCTACTCTACTACATGGGGATGAAGGAGGAATGTCCTGCGGTAGGAGCGCTGGCAGCCGCAACGATAGTAATACACCCTAAACCAGGGAGGGATCCGACGAAAATAGAGAATTATAGACCTATTTCTCTGTTGAACTCAGACTATAAAATATACGCCAAGATCCTAGCAAATCGACTGTCCAGGGTATTGGAGTCCCTTATTCACCCGGACCAGTGTGGTTTTATGACCGGAAGGTCCTCGGCCGATAACGGACGCATGCTGGCTCACGTTCTCCGGAAGGCACAGCATGCGGACCAGCCACTAGTAGGCCTTGCATTAGACGCAGAAAAAGCATTCGACAGGGTCGAATTCTCCTACTTATTCAATACCATGCGCTGGATGGGGATCCCTGATAGTTTCTTGAAGAGCGTACAGCTGTTATATGCCAAACCGGTTGCTCGGGTAGCAGCAAACAGCACCACCTCCCGAGAGTTCCTTCTCACCAGAGGAACCAGGCAGGGCTGCCCTCTGTCACCTCTACTATTCAACATCGCATTGGAACCCTTAATCCTACGAATTCGTCAGGCATCTAATGTCGTAGGGATGCCGCTGGAAGGCTACCACTGCAAATTGTCAGCCTACGCAGATGACCTTCTCCTGTTCCTGGAAGTAAGCTCAGTGGCGGCCGCTCTGGAGATAATAGGAGAGTACGCACTCATTTCGGGATACAAACTAAATATGGATAAGACCATTATCATACCCCTTACATCATCAGTCCCCGACGACGAGCTGCGGAAGTATTCCTTTCAGGTGGAAAAGTCGTCCTTCAAATACCTGGGTGTCATGTATGGCACCACTCTGATGGATACAATTGCGCTTAATGTGAATAAATGCACCCAGATCATACAAAACTGTACGACTAATTGGACACCACTAAACTTGACATGGTGGGGCCGGCTAGAAACCATTAAAATGGTTATAGTGCCCAGGATCACGTACATACTTGGCATGCTTCCGGTACTTTTTGACAAACACTTCTACCAAGCTTTAGAGAAAAAATTACTGGCTTTCCTCTGGGCGAAGAAGACACCGCGTATCGCAGCCTGGAAATTGAAGCTACCCAAGAAGCAAGGGGGAGTAAGTTTTCCGGACTTCTATTGGTATCATATCGCCGCCATAGCCAAACAAGGATTATGGTGGGCGGAGGAGCCAGACACACCAGGGGCTCCCAGTTGGCTCTCAGTGGAATCGGCGGTAAGTGATCCTCTCCCACTATGGCACCGAATCGGGGCCGCATCAGTGTATCCGAGTCCGCCGACGCAGGATAGGATCCATCAAGCGACTCAGCAAGCCATAAATTTGATCTTGCCATTACTGGGGGAAGACCCAAGTTATACAGACGCCACCCCCCTATGGCTCAACCAACACTTCAAAATAGGTGGGACATGCTTTGCCTGGACCACTTGGATACGCCGCGGTATCTTCAATTTGGGGCATTTACTCAGAGGACAGAGCTACAAAACCTTTGCGGAATTGCAAAATGAGTTTCAACTCCCCTACAAGTGTTTCTTTCAGTGGGGTCAACTTCGACACTGCTTGCATAAGGCAGGAGTCATCCCCCTCCAAGTCGTCAAAGGGCGCCCGCCATACCTGCGGATCCAGGAATTCCAGACAGGGACTGGGCACATATCACGGCTGGTAGATCTCCTTCGGTCAGCGGACGGACGATGCCCCAGTGGAGCCCAATTGGTTTGGGAAACTGAAGCCGGACCTCCCACGACCTCAGAAATGTGGGCTTCCTTCTGGGGATCCCAGATCCGGATATCGAGATCAGCCTCCCTCACACAGACGTTATTCTTTTTAGCACATCGCGCATACCTGACCCCAGTTAGGACTTCCAAGTGGCAAACACCGACAGACGACCGCTGCTGGTCCTGTAGACACGAAACAGGAACCCTCTCACACATGTTGTACTACTGTCCGCTCTTACTCCCGTACTGGCGAGGAGTTTGGCGGCGAACACAGCGACTGGTCGGGATAGACGCACCCTTATCATACCGGGTGATTATCTACAAATCCCAGGCGGGGATACCTGGTCTTCAGAAGCAGCATCACGCCCTGTTAGACCTCCTACTGAGTTTGGCGTTAAAGGCCATCATGAGCCACTGGAAGACTTTCGGAACCTTAAGTGTGGAATACTGGTGGAATTTAGTGTGCTACCATCGAACCTGTGAGATATCATATGTACAGCAAAATCCTGCCTTTCGAAGATTGATGTACAAATGGGACAACCTAGCCACGAGTTAGTCAAAGTTGGAATACCTTCCCGGTACTGGACGATGAGACATGAGCGGTCAACCCCCCCCCCCCCCCTTGTTACGCTTGTACCATTACCACTTTCATCTCGCTGCTTCGATCCTGAATGTAAAAGTGAACCTGTCTGTACCTGCCAATTAACTTTGTTTAATCCTCATTCAAGTGTTTCCATTAGGTGTATTGTATGTTACTGAAATGATAAATAAAGTTCTTAAAAAAAAAAAAAAAAACAGGGATATTGATAACTTGGATTTTTCTGAGGAAATGGAGGGTTAGGTGACTTGCCCAAGGCCACAAAAAGTGCTAGTGAGAATTGAACCCTGGCTTCTGGGTTCCCAAGCCAGTGTTCTTAATCATTAGGCTACTCCTCCACTTGATCTTTTACCATGCCAAGCATGATGTCTGTATCTAATGATCTCTCTCTTCGCATGATGTGTCAAAGGGCATGAAAGTCGAAGTCTTGTCATCTGAGCTTCTATAGAAAGCTTAGGTTTGATCTCCTCTAGTACTGACTAGTTGGTTCTTCGGGCAGTCTACGGTATACACAGTATTTGTTGCCAGCACCATAACTCAAAGGCATCAATTTTCTTCCTGTCTATCTTTTTCACTGTCCAACTTTTGCATCCATATGATGTTATTGAAAATAGTATGGCCTGAACAAGTTAAGTCTTTGTATGGAGAGAGACATTTCTGCTCTTGAGAATCTTTGCTAGGTTCTTCATAGCCCTTCTGCCAAGAGCAATGTATCGTCTGATTTCATGACACACTTGTCATTTCTTTATTGATAGCTGATCCAAGTTGGTTAAAGATGTCAACTATTTCAATTTCTTCTCCATTAAAGATGAACTTATTGATTTTGCCAATTGTCAGGATCTTTGTCTTCATTACATGCAGGCCTATTTTAAGACTATGCCCCTTGATATTGAGAAGCAAATGTTTCAGATCATCTTCACTTTCAGCCAGTAATGTGGTATCATCAGCATAGCGAAGGCTGTTAAGTCTTCCACCAGTCTTCACACCATGGTTGTCTTCATACAGTCCTGCTTCTCTGATGATTTGTTCTGCATATACTGTAAATTAAACAGGTAGGGGGAAAATATGTAGCCTTGTCATTCACCTTTGCTGATTTGAAACCATTCTGTTTCTCCTTGTTCTGTTCAAACTGTTGCTTCTTGATGAATGTAAAGGTTGTATAAGGTAACTATAAGGTATTCTGGTATACTCATGCTTCTTAATGTGTACCAGAGTTTCTCATGGTTTACACAATCAAAAGCCTTGCTGTAGTGAATAAAACATATAGATATCTTTTTGGTATTATTTTGTCTTTTCAAGGATCCATCTCACATCCACGATGATTATGCTTTTTCCTCGCTCTTTCCTGAACCCTGCTTGCACTTCAGGCAGTTCTTGTTCCAGGTATGGTTGTAGTCTCTGCTGAATAATCTTCAGTAGAATCTTACTGGCATGTGGGATCAGAGCAATTGTGCGATAATTTCCATAGTCAGTTGGATCAACTTTCTTTAGTATTGGTATAAACACAGATCTTTTCCAGTCAGTTGGCCATGTTGATGTCTTCCAAATTTCCTTGCAGAGCCTTGTAAGTATGGTAACAGCTGAATCTGATTGCTTTAATACTTCAGTAGGAATGTCATCAATGCCTAGTGCTTTGTTCTTTGATAAGGCCTTCAATGTTGCTTCGGCTTCTTCTTTCATCACCAATGGTTCCTGATCAGAAGGTACAGGTTGAAATGGCTGTTGGTCCATTTAATCTTTATGGTATAATGACTCTGAATATTATTTCGACCTTTTCTTGATCTCCTCAGCATCATTCATCATGGATCCTTGAGCATCTTGTAGGATTCCAAATTGAGGCTGGAATTTTTTCTTTAACTCTTGCAGCTTTAGGAAAGACAATCTTGTTTTCCTTTCATGGTTTCTTATTCTATTTCCTTGCATGCATCATTGTAGTTCTTCTCCTTGTCTTGTCTTGCTACACGTTGGAAATCTGTGTTGAGTTCTATGATTGCCTCTCTTTCTCCTCTCACTTTAGATTCTCTGTATTTCTGGGCAATTTTCAAAGTTTTTTTGGTCATCCATTTTGACCATATTTGCTTTTTCACCTTTTGTAGAGACTTTTCACATTCTTCCAAAACAGCCTTCTTGGTGTTATCCCATAACTCTTCTGGAGCTTTGTCATTTGTATCTAAAGCAGCAAATCAATTTTTCAGGAAGTTTTTAAATTCTCAAGGTCATATTTTGCTACATTCATGAGTGGCTTGCTCTTTTTCAACTTTAGCTTGAGTTTGCATGGTAGTAGTTGGTGATCTGTACCACACTCAGCCCCAAGGTTTGTCTTGGTTGTTGTTATAGAGCTTTTCCATTGGTGACTTCCACAGATGTAGTCAATTTGATTTTTGTACAATCCATTGGGTGAAGTCCATGTGTACAGTCGCTTTCTTGTGTTGCTGGAAGAAGGTGCTTGAGATGACTAGATCACTGGTCTTGCAGAATTCTATCAGTCTTTCTCCAGCTTTGTTTCTGTTGCCAAATCTATATTTTCCAACCACTTTGCCTTCTTCTTTGTTGCCAGCCTTTGCATTCTAGTCACCCATGACCATCAGAATATTCTGTTTGCATGTCCTGTCAATTTGAGCTTGTACTTGTTCATAGAACTCATCAAATTCATCCTCTTCTGCAGCTGTTGTTGTGGCATATACCTAAATTATAGTTTGTTGATGGGCATTCCTTATTAATGATTAGAAATTAGGCATTCACTAATTGCATTATATTTCATTAAAATTCATGCATTTTCTACTTGATTATCAATGCAACACCATTTCTTTTTTGTCTTTAATTTCCAGCATAGTAGACCATGTGATCAGCAGATGCAAAGTGCCCTATGCCAGTCCATTTCAGTTCACTGATACCCAACAGATTATGTTGCACACATTCCATTTTATTCTTGACCTTATCAACTTCCCTTGATTCATACTTCATACATTCCATGTCCCAATATGTAAGATATCTTTACAGCTTTTGACTCTCATTTCATGCACAGCCTCATCAGCAATCAGACATCCTGAGAGTTTTGATCCAACCACATCATAAATGCCGGCTTTAATTTGAAAAGTCTTCAGCATTAAATTTAGCTTTTAACACACGTTAATGGCAAAATCTTATTTCAGACTACTATGTAAATGGGACCTCAATTTTCATGTAGTTTCCAACTCGAAGTGTTCTAGGGCAGTGCTTCTCAACCCTCTCCTGCAGACACACCTACCCAGTTGGGTTTTCAGGATTACCACAAATAATATGCATGAGATAGATTTGCATACAGCAGATCTCATATTTATTTTGGTAATCCTGAAAACCCGACTAGCTAGGCATGCCTCTAGGAAAGGATTGAGAAGCTCTGTTTTTGGAGTTTGTTTTACCAGTTGTTCCAAACATTTGTTTGTGTTAAGGATCTTCTGCTCCCTTCCTACTAATAATATTAATTTTGTATATTTTGGACAGTAATCCTTTATAAATTATCAGGCCCATATTAAGTGAGAACATGAGCAGGGTTCCACCCAGAGTGGCACAATTTTGGGGGCAGCATGGCACTAGCACAGCATCAGTAGTGGTAAGAGCCAGAAAAGATCATGGACATGATTATACTAAAACACTGTCACTGTGGGATCTTTGAGCAAATGCATGAGCTCAAGGCCTTCCACAGCCCACCCCTTCCAAAACAGTAAGTTATTGTTACAGAGGGTAGGATGTATAGTCATTGAGCACACATATGTGTTCAAAGACCCATGCTGACTACGTTCTGGTGCTCCTCAGACCTGGGAGTAATATCGATGACAGATGAAGGAATGAGAGGGGGAAGGGAAGGGAATGGAAGAGAAGGAAAGGAAAAGGAAGGGAAAGGAGGGCAAGAGGAAATGTTAGACTTGGCTTCAGAGGCTCTGTGCTGTCTTGGTTCTCTTCTCATCTCTGCCATCGCTCTTTCAGTGTTTGCTCTGGTGGTTCCTCCTCTACTGCTATCCCACTCTCAGTTGGTGTACCCCAAGGGTTTGTCCTGGGCCCTCTCATTTTTTCTCTCTATATCCAGTCCCTTGGTGCTCTCATCTACTCCCATACCATTTTTACACTGATGACTCTCATATCTCTTTCTCTTCACCTGATATTTCTCTGAAATCCAGGCTTGAATCTCTGTTTGCCTATCTGACATCGCTGCCTGGATGTCTCAGCGCCATTTGAAATTGAACATGGCCAAAACCAAACTACTTATTTTACCCCCTAAACCCACCTTTCCCCTTCCTCCTTTCTATATCTCCATGGATAACACTCTTCTACTTCCTGTATCCTCAGTCTGCAACCTTGGAGTCATCTTTGACTCCTCCCTCTCCTTCTCCAAACACAACCGATTGCTAGAACCTGTTGTTTCTTTCTCTATAGTAAAATGTGCCCCTTCCTTTCTGAACACACTACTAAGACACTTATCCACTTTTTAGTAGCCTCCCGTCTAGACTATTGCAACCTCCTCCTTGCTGTTCTCCCTCTGAGTCATCTCTCTCCCCTTCAATCTGTTCAGAACTGTCTTCATGCATGTTAGTGTTCAGCATAACCAGTTAACTCAAATTAAAATGCAGCATTTAGTAAAGGGGCCCCAAAGGAACAGAACACAGCCACTAGTAACCAATCCTGCCCCTAAGATACAACAAGTCCTATAAAGGAAAAATGTTACCCAGAAACTAGGTGCTCCAACTTAGCAAAGTATATGATCCCTATCCTGAGGAAAGAAACAAACAACAGTTAAAATTCCCTTCTTAATATCTTCAGGATCAGTTTGTTTAAGGTAATCAGTAAGGTCCAAACTATCCACAGAAATGTCATCTACTCTTGCTCCTTCAATATTTGTCTCAAGTTTCTTTGATGGAATAGAAAAAGCTGTAATTAAAAGAGAAATGGCATTACTTTTTTTTTTTTTATGTTTCAGTCATATAGCTTTTTAAACCAGTCTACAGAAGAGGTAATTGATAGTACTAGGAAAATTAAGAACCCTCAAGTTCAAACTTCCAAAATGCTCAGTACCCTCCAGTTTTTGACAAGTCTGATTCTTATCCTTAATTAGCTCCATTTGGACCATTTGTAAATTAACAGTAGAAGATACCACTTAGTCGATCCTGACAAGCTAGGACACATCCAGACTGTGACATTGCTTGCTGTTGAGTTTCAAGCACCACCGAGGTTTAAGTTGTAATAGATTTATGCACATTAGCAAGAATTTTCGAAATTGATTCCAAGAAGACTTGAGCAGCTTTCTCAAGAGGGAATACAAACTTTCAACTTCTCTACTCCAATGCTCAAGGCTTTCAGGGACCCTGCAGATTGCACATTCATATCCCTTTCCAGCCCCCGCTGCAATGCTCACAGGGCCATCTTGAGGGAGTTTTCATTGTTCTATTTCTCTTGGTCAATTATCTGCACTTCCCAGTGAGACCAAAATGTAGAGATTTCAAGTAGTGATGTTTGATGGTGCGGGATGCAAGATCTGGACTTGTATACTGGCAGTAAAGAGAAAAAAAATCTATGATTCAGAGAGGCAACCACAAACTATCTCTTTGCACTTTCTAGTATGCTGCTTTTCTTGATTTTTAGTTGCCATCTATACCTATTTCAGATGAAACATGTTTGCATTGTTAAATAATATATTTAAAACTGGGTTTAAATGTTTGAGATTTATTTATTTATTTTTTAAAATTTATTTAATGCTTTTATATACCGCACTTTTTAAAATCTGCGGTTTACAGATAACTTTTTGTGCAGAGTAGGAAGAGCCTACCCTGCACTTACAATGAACAGGTAGTACAACTTGGATTGATAACAGGGGAAAGCATATACAGGCTATATGCAGACTATATACAATGGGAGGAAGTCGCTATGCGGCTATAGTGAGATATCTTATTATTTCCTATACTGCGGCAGCTATGATAATTTCAGATTATAAATATTTTCTATATTATGTTTCTTATTATAGTAAATGGGGTAACAATTTTTCAACTACATTTACTGTATATAGGTAAAAGTCATTTACCTGTGTAAATTGACAGGCTCAATATAGTCCAACCTTCCTGGGGGTAAAAGCATGCTGATTAACAAAGCATGCACTTTTACCCATATTCAGCAGAAGCATTTTTTGGGATGGGATTAGAACAGAGCTTGCTACACATGCATAATTTTGCTTTTTAAAAACTACTCATGTTTGTTGGGAAGGGAAAAGTATTTGCAAATCCTTATGGATACATTTTTCTCTAGGCAGTTCTCAAAAGGGCTCATTCTGTTCCGGACATAGATCCCCTCTGTACGTCCGGTCTGAACCGGACATACAGAGGGGATCGCGATTCTGATCCCACGGGGAATGTCTAGCCCTGTAGGATCAGAATCATGAACAGTCCTGTAAGTGCAGGCCGGGACTACAATTCAGTCTGGCCTGCACGTACAGGACTGTACCCAGCTAATTCAGTCAAGGCTCTTCAATGGAACCGCGGCGCCATGGCATCATGTTGAAATGGCACTGTGGCTCCATTGAAGAGCCATGATGCCAGACACCAGAGAAAAAAAACATATTCCCCGCAGTCTGACCCTCGATCTGGTCTCCTAAGGTGAGGGTCGGGCTGTGGAGAATGTCCTCCAGCCCTCCCCTGCCCCATCTGTGCCCTTGAATTGCAAACAAAACATGTCCAGGGAAGTTATTCCACCTCTGAGATTGAATAACTTCTCCACACATGTCGCCAGTGCTGGACATACAGGGCCAACATTAGAATCGGCCCTATACGTCCATGGTCGGTGACATCCCAGATTCTGTCCCCGAGCCGCCCCTTCCCCGCCCCCATCTAACTTCTCCATACAACCGTCCCGTTGGGATGTCCATCCCCACTATTCATGGCACAGAATCAGGCCCAAAGGGAAAGCATGTGTATACTTTCTCTTTGGGAATTTGTGCAAAGCCATTGAGTTAACATACCTATAGACTTTAAAAGTACCAGCATAGTTTCTGGTCCTAATTACTCTGTAGCATGTTTTGTTTTAGTTTTGGTCAACATTATTGGCACCCTTGTAGTTCAACCCCTTAGGGCCTGATTCCATCCCACACGTAGATCCTCTCTGTGTGTCCAGTTTGAACTAGACGCACAGAGGGGATCCTGATTCTGATCCCGTGGGGCACGTCTAGCCCCGCGGGATCAGAATCGTGAACAGTCCTGCATGTGCAAGCTGGGACTGCGATTCAATTCGGCCTGCACATGCAGGACTGCCCCCGCCTAACTCAGTCAAGGTTCCTCAATGGAGCCGTGGCGCCATGGCGTCATGTTGCCATGGCACCATGGCTCCATTGAAGAGCCGTGATGCCTGATGCCTGAAAAAGGGGTTTATTCCCCACATTCTGACCCCTGATCTGGCCTCCTAAGGCCAGTGTCGGGCTTCGGGGAAAAATACCTGGCCCCTCCTGCCCCATCCGTGTCCTGAGTTGTGCAAAAAATCACGTCTAGGGAAGTTATTCCATCTCGGAGGTGGAATAACTTCCCGGATATTTGACCGGCCCTGGACATACAGGGCCAACATTAGAATCGGCAACTGCCCACTGCCCACCCAGACTCCGCCCCCGGGCCGCCTGTTCCCCACCCCATCTAATTTTCCTGCACAACTGGCAGGGAAGTTAGTCGGGGGGCAGGATCCGGTACGAATAGCAGGGATGTACGTCCCATTGGGCCATCCAAACCCCGCTATTCGTAGCACAGAATAACCCCTTATGCCCAATATTTCCTAAAAAAAAAAGCAACCAGTGAAATGACTTTGGACTATATATGCACACATATTTGACACATAAAAAAGCAAATAAAACAAGACCAATTAAAAAAGGAAATAGTATAAAAACTAGGACATTGCCAGGACATGATTACTGCACCTTTATAAACAATTCAAATCAGTTTGAACAGATGCTCACGATAGTTTTTTCTGTAGAGCAGTGTGTTTTCACTTTCGTGTTTAGTGCTCTGCACTCTTGCTGAGTCTAGGTCAAACATAAGTTGAGGTCCATATTGTTCTCGTGTATTCAGACCTCGTTTTGTATTTTATGAGGCAGTTGTGTGCATCAGATATCATCAGTTGAATCACTTATGGCCATTTTGGTGTGTCATTGTCCAAGCTTTAGGGTGGTTTAGTGGTGGTAGTTGACACTGTGAGGTCAGATTTTCCGTCGCAAATATTTGTACAGGAAGCACGAGCACAAGTAACAGTTCTTCCTCCATGAATACCCAGTTTGAACTGAAGAACCACATTTTTTATTTTTATTTTTTATTTCAGTGCACTTTTATACTGTTTCTTCCTGAGATCAGGAGAGGTTTACATTAAACCACATTCTACATTAAGCATTGATGAACATCAAACTAGGGAGGGGATAAATGTGGATAAAACATCATGCTTAACTATGTAAAAAATATGCAGTAAACAGTGAAGTCATTCACTTACAAAGATGGGTTGGGGAAGAGTGGGAGGGGTAAGATGGTCATATGGGATGAGGGGGTTGTGTGATGTAATTGTTGTTGCTTATGCCAAAATACTCAATGAAAAGGTGGGCTTTGATGAGTTTTCTGAAATTCTGGAGGTCTTTGATAGATCTTAGCATATCGGGGAGAGTATTCCACAATGTGGGGGCTACATGGGAGAAGGCTCTATTGCTAGTGGTTTGATTGGATTTGCGGTAGTCATGTGGGTACTTGATGGTGTTAAGGTGGCAACCTCTTTTGCTTCTAAGTTCTGTGTCTGGTATGATTAGTGTACAAAGGTGTGAGGGGGAAATATTGTTGATGAGTTTAAAGGTGGTAATTAGTATTTTATATTTAGTTCTACTAATGACTGGGAGACAGTGGAGCATGTATATTATGGGGGTAATATGGTCGGAAAGGGAGGCTTTACATATAATCCCGGCTGTAACATTTTGAGCTATTTGGAGTTGATTAGTGACTTTTTTAGGTATTCATTGGAGTAGGCTATTACAAAAGTCAATATGAGGTGTAATCAGTGCCTGTACAACTGATCTGAAGTCATAAGTTTTGAGTAAGGGTCTTAAATGTTGTAGGGTGCAGAGTTTATAATATATGTTTCTTGTGGTCCTTTTTACTTGGGAGGTCATACTGAGTGGCTGATCTAATATAATTCCTAGGTATTTTACTTCTTTGCTTGTGGGGAGGTCCATCTCTCCAATAGATGGTTTCATTGGGGGGGGGGGGTGAATTTTAGATTCCTGGTGGTGTAGAGGACTTCTGTTTTATTAAAGTTAATCCGGAGGTTCACTGCTGCTAACCAGGCTTGAATTTCTTTGATACATGCGATGAGTGTGTATCGGTTAGGATTGTTTATGTCAATGGGGACATAGAGCATGATATCATCTGCATATATATGATATCCTACATTGAATTTCGTGAAGATGCTACATACTGGTTGAAGATTCAAGTTGAACAAGAGTGCTGAGAGGGAGGAACCTTGAGGGATACCTTGTTCTTGCTTAATACATGGTGAGGTTTCTGAGGCATCTTGTACAATTTGAGTGCGGTTTTGGAGGTATGATATAAACCATTGTAGTGTAGTTCCTGCGATGCCAATGTGTTCAAGTCTTTTGAGTAAAATGTGGTGGTTGACACTGTCGAATGCCAAGGCAATGTCAAGGAAGACAAGTATATATGTTTGTTTTGGGTTGTCCATTCCACGTAGAAGATTGTAATTCCCATTGCAGTAAAATTAGACACACCTGTAGTAAATGGTCAGTACTCACATGATTTGAATCAACCAATGAATGATGGCTCTAATGTTTAAAATGACCAATTCACTCCCTGTTCCATTTTCACAATGGTGAAGACAAGAGAGCTGCCTGAGATCATCAGAAAAGCCATTATCACCAAACATCAAAATTCAGAAGTTGTCTGCTCATAGAACTGTCAAGAACCTCCCAGGACATGGTAGGAAGAGGAAAATTAATCCAAGAAGTCTTTGAAGGTTAGTGTGAACTGTTGGAAAAACACTGTGTACAATATCCAAAGAGCTTAAGGACCTGGAGTGGTGGTTTCAACTCGCACCATACTCCATGCATTAAACAAAGAAGGACTTCATGGTCTGAAGGCCAAGTAGGACCCCACTGATCAAAGTATGCCTAATCTTTGCCCAAACCCAGCTTGAGAAACCACAATCCCTCTGGGAAAATGTTCCGTGGACAGATGAAACCAAACTTGAGCTCTTTGGCAATGCAGACCAGTGATACATTTACAGGTGAAGAAATGACACTTATAAGGGGAAAAATACCCTTCCTACAGTTAAATATGGTGAGGGTTCCATAATATTGTGGAGCTGTTTTGCTGTCTCAGGAACTGGAGGCTTGGAACATATGAAAGGAATCATGAAGTCAGAGGACTGCCAAGGTATTTTGGAGCAAAATGTGCAACCTAGTGTCAGAAAGCTAGGTCTGGGTCAAAGGTCATGGGTTCCACAGCAGGACAATGACCCAAAACATACATCCAAAAGTACAAAAGATTGGTTAAAATGGAACAAATGGACTGTTTTAAACTGACCAATAATGAGTACTGATCTCAGTCCTATTGAGAACCTTTGGAAAGAGCTGTAATCTACCATTGGTAGAAAGAATCCTGGAAACATTCATGAGCTGGAACAAATTGCAGTTGAAGAGTAGGACAAACTACCAGCATACAAATGTATGAAACTTATAGATGACTACAAAAAACATTTGGAGGCTGTCATCACTGTCAAGGGTTGTACAACCAAATATTAATGAAGGGTGCCATTAATCCTGTCCAGGCCATATGTTGTTTTTTTCTCAAAAATTATTACGTTTAAATTGCACAGACATATTTTTATTGTTGTTGTATACCTTTGAACATACTATTAAAATATTATGATGATGAATCTGGGGGGGAGTGGCTAATTTCAAGATGGCGATAGTGGGTGTTTGAGTCACTATGCCTAAGCGTAAGGGCAAGCATATTACTTGAAGAGTCGGAGCTGGCGGCTGAGGGTCCAATGGATCAGTTTGTTCAACTCACTGGTGACCAGAGACGGGAGATTCGAGCGGGCTTGGCAGCGTCAGCAGAGGAGATTTTGGCGTCTGCCACCCTAGAGCTGTCTCTCTCCCCTGAAGAGCGGATTCCTCTGGTTCTATCGGGTACATCGATGACCCTCCTGATGCCAGGTCTGGCAGTTTCACCAGAGAAGGTGGAGATGGCAGATCTTATGCGGGGAGCGCTGGATGTTGGTCTCGAAAGTCGGCCGCCGGTGTTGGCGGCTATAGCCCCAGGAGGGGAAGACCTTGTTGAGGCTAGGAATGTTGGTTTGGTGAAGGATTCGTCTGAAGCTGCTAAGTCTGAATCGCCTTCTTCCCTTGTTATTACCCGTCCTTCGGTTGTGACTCTCGAGAGCATTTGGGAAGCGATTAACCAATTGTCATCAGCAGTTAATCAGCAGCTGGCTCTTTCTTCTGTAAAGATTACTAAACTTGAGGAGAAAGTTATTTCTTTATCTAATAACATTGTGGAAACAAGAGGTAGAGCTGAGTTATCTGATCAGAAACTACTACAAGTTTTGGATTTGGCTTTCTCCTTGATGAAAGATAATATTGTATTAAAAATGAAGTTGGAGGCTTTAGAAAATGCTACCAGGGCAGCAAATGTATGTCTACTTAATTTTCCTGTGGTTCCAATGGTGGCTCCCTTGGATTTATTCAAGAAGTATCTTCATGACTCTCTGTTAGTACCCTCAGAGTTAATTCCTCCAATAGTGAAAGCTTACTATATCCCTGCGGGGAAAAAAGAGGGAAAAACGGTTATTGGATAGTTAGAGTTGGACTCTCTAGACATCTCTGCGTTACTCCAGTCTCCCAAGGAGGATGAAATTTCAGTTTCCACACTGTTAGTTTCTTTTGCTCTGTCGTCTGAAGGAGATTGACTCCTCAAATTGTTTTATACAAAAAAAGGGCTAGTCTGTTTTTTGGTAAAAAAATATCAATCTTTCCCGACATTTCGAGAGAAACGCAGAAAAGGCGTAAATCTTTTTTGTTATTGCGATCTGGGGTGATTCAGCTTGGGGCTTCTTTTGTGTTAAGGTTCCCATGAAAATGTATTGTTGTTTATCATTCACAGAAAAAAAAATTTTCAACCTAGTGAATTGTCTTTCTTCATCACTTCCCACGCTGTAACATCTTCGCCTTCTTAGGTCCGCTCTTATGTATTAAATGGGTTACCGGCTCCCCTGTTGCCGCCTTATGTTTTGTTTAACTTTTTCCTTATGACATTGGGGTTCTCCTTCCCTCAATGGATTTTGGATAGTTATTCCCCCTTTTGTGGGCTAATGATGCTATTGATTCTATTATGATTCCTGTATATTTCTTTTTGCAATGTTTCACAAGGAGCATCTTTACTGTACAAGCGTTTTCTTGCTTGGTATAACTTGTAAAATTTATATATATATATATATATATATATATATATATATATTATGATGACATACAACTGGAATATTTCCAATTATTTCTCAAGATATTGTACACAACATATTTAAAATGAAAGGGTGCCAATAATGTTGACCACAATTGTATATTACTTAAATCAGACTTTCACTTTTTGGGCATTTTTTCTTACTTTTTATTTTTGCTTTAGGACAGAACCCTCTATTAAAATGGGTACTCGTTATCACAAGTTTTGAAATGATTGACTCATAATAGGCATTTATATGGCATAGATGTTACATTGTGGAAATTCTTTGGGAAGAATATATATGGACATGAAAAATTAATTGAGTTGTTTGACCAACGTTATGAAATATGGCTGCCTTATATGAGCAAAAGGACAAAACTTAAATTAAAACCCCAAGAAGCTACACGCTGCATGTAGTGAAATCCCAAATAAATAGAAATAGTGATGCATTTCCTCCAGTACTGTGCAAAGTAGAAAAGACTAATTCATATTCATGATCATTTCCTTCTGATGTGTGATATTTATTCAGAGGTATTTTCCTCCTTATCTGATATAGAGTCTGACATATTACTTGAAGAACCATTCCCTATGGTTTTGATTTAGTTTATCTTGCTGACTATTCATCCATATTGCCTATTGCTATTCTCATTGTGTTTTATTGTTATCCTCCAATCTTTGCATTGTATTTTTACATATTTACTTTGGTTCATTACTACACTAAGATCATGCCTTTACCATAATATAGATTCTGTTCTGAACCATAAATATGTACATATTCTCTGGAATTTGAGATTATTTGTTATACTTGGATAAAATGTATAACACGAGAAATACTTATTTTAAGTACACTTGATAGCTATTTCCAAACCTGAGTACTGGGGACTGAGAGGGATTGTATTGGTGTAATGTGGATTGTCCAATGAGTAGTTGTTAAGTGAAGATGGTATGACGAGTATGATATCAAGATTCCCAGCACACCTAAGGCATTGGCAAGCCAAGTATTGGCTCCTTCTTGTGATATGAAATATGTATGCAATTTATACCTTTCTTCCCCAATGGTAATTTCTTGCCTTTAAAATATCCTCTTTTAGATTTACCCACTACTTTTCTACATCCCCCAGCTGAACAGCTGAGGGATGTAGAAGAGCAGTGAGCAAAACTGAAAGGAATATTTTAGGGTCAAAAATATTTTTGTTAGAAAAGTAAATAAATGTAAAAGGGAAAGGAAACTACCATGGTTCTCAAAAGAAGAAGCTGAAAAGGTGAGGAAAAATAAGCTAGCCTTAATAAAATACAAGAGATCACACAAAGGAGCATTGGCGGTAAATTTGATAGACTGAGATTATTCTCAACATATGCTGGCTTAGAAGTGAGGTTCATGACTGTCATGGTATGCACAGAACTAACTCATTTGGAGAAACTACCCCAAAAGAAGACAAGCATTAATATTTGGAAAAGCTGGGAGAAGCCAGGAAAGTAGTCAGGAAAGCAAAGGTACAAATGGAAGAAAAAATAGCCTATGGAATAAAATGGGAGGACAAAACATTTTTCAGATATGTTAGTGAGAGGAAGAAGTGCAAATGTGATATTTCAGACTCAAGGATGAAGAGGCAGAAATATAAAAGCTGATGAGTATAAAGTGGAATTGTTTTACAAATATTTCTGTTCTGTGTTCACAGATGAAGGACTAGGACCTCAGAAAACACCCACAAATAGGAACAGAAGTGAGGCAGATCTTGAACAAGTTTCAGAAAGCAGTTTTCATGAGCTTCTAGCTAAGCTAAAAGTAGACAAAGTGATGGGACCAGATGGGATACATCCAAGAGTACTGAAAGAACTAGGAAAGTTCCAGCAGCTACACTGTCTGATCTTTTCAGTGTTTCTTTAGAGTTTGGAGTGGTCCCAAAGGACTGGAAAAGAGTGCATGTGATTCCGCTATACAAATGTTGAAGTAATCTTGAGGTTGGGAACTAGAGAGAACAAGGATGTCCTTGGTCTGATTCTTTTTAGCACATTTGTAAATGATACTGCAGAAGGGCCTGTTGGGTAAAGCTTACCTCTTTGCGAATGATACCAAAATCTGCAATAGGATAGACAACCAGGAAGGTATAAATAACATGAGGAGGGATCTAGTGAAGCCTGAAGAATGCATGAAAATTTGGCAGCAGAGATTTAGTGCTAAAAAATGCAGGGTCATACCATTGGTCTGCCAAAATATAAGGGGGCAATACAATATAGGAGGTGAAGTACTTCTGTTGAAAAAAGAAGAGTGGTACCTGGGGTTGATTGTTTCTGATGACTCGAGGTGGCAAAACAGGTAGAAAAGACAATGGTGAAAGCCAGAAGGATGCCTGGGTGCATAGGGAGAGGAATGGACAGCAGAAAGAAAGAGGTGATAATGCCTCTGTTTAAGTGTTTGATGAGACCTTATTTGGAGTATTGTGTGCAGTTCTGAAGACCATTCCTTCAAAAGGATATAAACAGGATAGAGTCAGCACAGAGGGTGGCAATCAAAATGGTCAGTGGATTTCATCATAAGGCATATGGGAATAGACTTAAAGATCTCAGTATGTTTTGTTTGGAAGAAAGTCAAGAGAGAGGAGATATGAATAAAGATGTTTTAGTACTCCATGGCATAAATGCACAGAAGAGCCTCTTTCAATTGAAAGAAAACCCTGCACTGAGAGGGCATAAGATGAAGATGATATGGGATAGATTCAGGAGTAATTTGAGGAAATATTTCTTTACAGAAAGAGTGGTAGATGCATGGAACAGTCTCCCAGTGGAGGTGATAGAAACAAGAACTGTATCTAAATTCAAGAAAGAATGTGACAAAGACAGAAGATCTTTAAGGGAAAAAAGGGACTGTAAAGCTTAGTAGTTAGTATAGAAGGGCAGACTGGATAAGCCATATGTCTATCTGCCATCATTTTTTTATGTTTCTTTGTCTTGTCATTTCTGCATAAGTCAACATTTTTCAACTATGTTATGGTTTATAAGGGACATTAATACTGGATGTAATGCAAGAGGAGAGTCATCCTCTCGGTGAGCAAGAGATACTTTCTAGTCAGGCAACTATGATAAAATAAATACCTGAAGTCACAGTGCTACTATCATCCCTCTATGTAGACTCTACAAGTCCACAGAGAAGTGCCTTGGTTGTGACATTGTGACAAAAGCTATGGCTTTGTGGAGCAAGAGCCAGCTGACTCATTGTGGTGAATGACTCCTATCACAAACTGAAAAAAAACCCCAAGAAATCCCCACAACACTACTCAAAAGAAAAATAGCATTCCAGCAGAATAAATACAATCACGAAGAATGCTTGGTGTTGGATATTGGATATCGAGAGTCTGTTTGGGGATGTTAGTGACCCAATGCTCCCAGAAGCTATGACGACCTTTAAGTATTTGATCCATTTCCTATCCACTCTCTGTGTTCTGTGAACTTTGTCATGCACCACCCCCCCCCCCCCCCCAGGAGGAGGTTGCCTGCAGGTAAGTATCAAATTATGCAGCATATAGTAGGCCATGAATATGTCATTGACCTTGGAGTTCTGAATAGGATCTCTCCATCTGACCTTCTAGGAACCTGAATCTGCTCCTTAGAAAACCAAAGTTTTTTCAGTAGCAATCGTTGTTTGTATGTGGGCCCTATTATAACATTCCTCTGCTCCATCATCCAGATTATCTAGAGTTAGCCTCTATTACTCATGGGGGAGGGGGAGCAAGAAGAAAAGAATTAGTGGGACAGTGGTGATTTGGCAGTCTGCGGTGCACTGCTGGAACTCTCATGCTGGTTAGTCATATGTTGTGAACTGGGAGTGAGAGGCATCTGTGTAGGAAGAAAGGAACACTGATAAGGTAAAGGGTGTATGTGAGATAGGTTTTAGATTACCTAGAATCTATCCCCAGGTGATCTGGCCACTTTCAATTTTGCCATGTTTCCCATGCCATCTGAGAACATATCCATCATGACAAGAGCCTGAAAAGCTGGGTCGAACATCAATGATGATCCTTTTGGCACTGGAAACCATCTGGATGTTAGGGGAGAGAAAATCCTTTCTGTTGTGACGCTTCCCTCATTCCCTCAAAGCAGAGTGATTGATATGCGTATGCAATCAATTGCACCCAGCACTGACGAGGAATGAGCCATCTCATAGCACTCCATCATAGGGTTAGATTTACTAAAAGGTGCTGCCACATAATCATGCACTAACACACATTAACACATTATTTAACACAGATCTCAATTTTTGCAGTGGAACTTATTCATTAATAAAGCATTTTAACGACATTAGATTGCTCCAACACAGTAATGCACTTTATTAAATCTAGTCTATAGTTCACCATATCTGCAGCACATCTTGAGAGAAGTCAACATACTCAGTGGTTTACTGAGAAAGGCACTGAGAAACTGAGTGATGCATAGTGAGATGGCTGACTGGCCACCAGAGTGGACTGGAGTTCTAAGTGGCAAAAAAGGGAAGGACTGTGGTGACCTTTAGGGGTACTGGCTAGGGATGTAGATTGGTTTGAAATGAAATGGGGAATATCAATAAAATTGTCTATTTTGTTTCAGTCTGACCCCTAGCAATAGTACCGTGAGACTGCCACTAGGTTGGTCCAGCCCAACCACTAGGCAAACTAGGCAATCACCTAGGATGGCAGCATCTGGGAAATGGCAAACAGGGCATTCAAAGCTAAATGATAGATTTGGACAGTCAGAGGGGAATAAGGCTTAAGGTTTGTCTAGGATGCCTTGAACCAACTCTGGGGTCAGCCCTACCAGTAGGTCAGACAGCACCATGTTGAACACATGAGTGAGTCAGGATCCCAGAGAAAGGGGTTGGGGAATGGGGCAGGGCCAGCTCTCAGATTATATTATTAAGGGGTGGGACTCCATGGGGAGTGGATTCATTTATATCCTGCATCAGGCCTAGAGGGCACACTAAACACTAGAAACCAGAGGCTCACTTTAGGATTAGGCTCCAGAGTGACTCTTTCCTAATTCATTGATGGCCGGTCAGGGCTGGGAGCGGATCCATAGGCCCTGCAGGGAAATAAGGCCTCCTTAGGGTTCTGAGATGATTGATTTGGACCATAATCTGTTTAAATCTTGCTGCCACCACATAAAAGTCTCTTTTTTTTTCTTTTTGGTGTAGCTGTGAAATAAATAAGCATTTTTTTCACAAATGAGCTTGTGAAGCATGTTTTACATAGAAACATAGAAACATGATGACAGAAAAAGACCACATGGCCTATCTAGTCTGTCCTTCCATAACAACAACTACAACAGTCCACTTTTTACCTTTAGAGATCCTCTGTGTTGGTCCCATGCTTTTTTGAATTCAGTTACTGTCCTCATCTCTACCACCTCCACTGGGAGACTATTCCATGGATCCACTACTCTTTCCATAAAGAAATATTTCCGCATATCACTCCTGAATCTATCTCCCTTCACCCTCATCCCATGTCCCCTCGTAGCAGAACTTGCTTTCAATTGAAAGAGGCTCTCTCCCTGAACATTTATGCCAAGGAGGTATTTAAACATCTCAATCATATCACCTCTATCCCGCCTTTCCTCTAAGGTGTACATATTAAGATCCTTAAGTCTGTCCTCATATGCTTTATAATGAAGCCCATTAATCATTTTAGTAGCATCCCTCTGCACCGACTCCATCCTGTTCACATCCTTTTGAAGATGCGGTCTCCAGAATTGCACACCATACTCCAAATGAGGTCGCACCAAAGACTTATACAGAGGCATTATCACTTCCTTTTTTCTGCTAGCCATTCCTCTCCGTATGCACCCAAGCATCCTTCTAGCTTTTGCCATCGCCTTTTCTACCTGTTTAGCTACTTTAAGATCATCAGACACAACCACGCCTAGGTCCCACTCTTCTTTAGTGGACAAAAGTACTTCACCTCCTATACTGTATTGCTCCCTTGGATTGCTGCAGCCCAAATGCATGACCTTACATTTTTTAACATTAAATCACAGCTGCCAAATTCTAGACCATTCTTCAAGCTTAGCTAGATCCCTCCTCATGTTATCTACACCTTCCTGGGTGTCTACTCTATTGCAGATTTTGGTATCATCTGCAAAGAGGCAAACCTTACCCGATAGCCCTTCTGCTATATCACTAACAAAGATGTTAAAAAGAATCGGACCAAGGACAGATCCCTGGGGCACACCACTGGTAACATCCTTCTCCTCAGAGTGAGCTCCATTTACTTGTACTCTTTGTCGCCTCCCACCCAACCAATTTCTAACCCAAGCAGTAACTTTAGGGTCCATCCCTAGGGTGCTCAGTTTGTTTATAAGTCGCCTGTGAAGAACAGTGTCAAAGGCTTTACTGAAATCTAAATACACCACATCTAGAGCTCTCCCTCGGTCCAACTCCCTGGTCACCCAGTCAAAGAAATCAATCAGATTTGTCTGACAAGACCTGCCTCTGGTGAATCCATGCTGCCTTGTGATCATTTTTGAAATTTTGGGCATTAATGAGTTGCTTTGCATGATTTTGTATCTTATTTATGCCAAATTTAAATACACTTTACATGAAGCAAGCTTCGCGTGAGAATTCACTACAGCAAGATGTAGTGCTCTTTGTGTGAAAATAGCTCAAAATGCCTGAACTTTGGCATTTTTGTGAGCTTGCTAATTTATCACGTATTGCATTTTTGCAAAGTCACTTCACATTTTAGTGCATGAGACCTTTTATCTAGAAACCCCCTTCCTTTATAAATACAGGTGAATTTGAATGGCATATGCATTCATCCCAAAAATGTATATTTCATTTGATTATAATGAGTCTTTTGGGAAGTACACTTAATGACTGAGAGCTCAAAAATATGTTTGCTCTATTTATGCCTTAGCAGGGAGAGGCTATTTTTTTTGGCGTATACGGAAACTGCAGTGTCACATTATAATGCTACTCATGTACACAATTTGTCAAGAAATCATGGGAGTAGGAAGGGTGATTGACACCACTATACAACTTATTGGAGTGAAATAAGAAAAAGAAATGCCATTTCAAGAGTGAAAGTCGTGATATAGCATACCAATCATCTGAAATCCAAATTCCCACTATATAATAAATTGTTCAAGATGGAATACAGGAAACGATGTAGTGAAAAATTGTATTGTTATAACAAATAGCCCATGCTCAATATATAACCCATTTCAATCATTCCTTAAAAAATAGATTTCTAAAACAGCATGATAAAAGTACAGTTTCTCAAGACTGAATAACTGGGCAAAATGGTTCATCTAAGTACATAAAGAAGTAGCCTCCAGATTTTAGTACATCTTTTCATATCCTTAATTCAAATATCGCCAAATGTTATAGAAGATATGCATAATGTCTAATTTTTAATGAAAATTATATGATCTGCATACATGGTCAACATAAAAGACAATTTAGCCCTTTATGTTTATGAGAACATAGAATCACTGGCGGCGGGTGACAGCTAATTTCCTCTAGTCTCTTTATGCCCCGAGGCTATTAATGTGTGCTGATCTTCAAGTAGTATTGGAAAAAATTAAGCATAAACATATAAAGAGTACAAAGCAAGCCATCAATTTTAGCCTAATTTAAGCAAAATAATTTGAAAAGCTCAAACACATTGCAGTTCAAAAATATTCAGCATAATAGCTGGCAATTATACATGCAAAAGCAGGCCGGCATCTCCCACTAGAAAGCTGCTAGCAAAGTATTGATGTTCCCTTGAAATAGGAAAATAAAGCTTTCTCTCTGCCTAGGTTTAAAATGTGCCATATGGAACTCATTTCATTGCTTTTTAAATATTTCTTTAACACATGCTTTAATGGTTTTATGTGCATATACAAAAAGGCTCTGTGTCATATTGTTTGTATTGCAAGTAGCTACAAGGCAGTGATTTAAAAGCTTAAAACTGAACATAGTCAGTGGAAACATAAAAACTGTAAAACCAAAAAACACATTTTCCCTTTTTTGTTGTTGTTATTTTCTCTGCCAACCCCATTCTTTATTGTTTTGATGATTGTGGAAGCCCTATTCATGCACCGGACGTCTGAAAACGGACATAGAGATGTCCAAAGCACAGAGATGTCTCCAAAGCCATTTTAAAAGCCAGGTCTGTGGATGTTTCCAGGGTGAGGATATCCACCTCCGAATGGGGACATGGTGGAGGCAGGACTTGAGCCTTCTCAGACACCTGGACATCCCTGCCTGATCTCAGAAATGTCATGAGTTGTATCTAAGTTTAGACTTGCTCCAGGCAGGTCCAAGAGTGGGGCAGTGGGTATGATCCACCTTGGGTGCTAGTTAGGAGGAGGGTGCCGAATCCTGGGCCCATGTGGTGAAGCCTGTGTGGCAAACCTACCTCTCCTCCCTCTCCTTCTGCACACACATCCAGCTCATTGCTAAAACCTGTTTCCTTCTCTATAATATCAGCAAACTTTGCCCTTTTCTTTCTGAACACACTTGCTAAGACACTTATCCACTCTTTAGTCATCTCTAGAGTATTTCAACCTCCTCCTTGTTGGTCTCCCTCTGAATCATCTTTCTCCCCTTTAATCTGTTCCAAACTTAGCTGCTCAGCTAATCTTCCGTCAGTCCCAATACGCTTATATAACCCCTCTTCTGAAGTTGAGTCATTGACTCCCCTTCCTTTTCCATATCCAGTTCATACTTCTTTTACTGATCTATACATTCAGTCATTCTGCTGCTCCTCACTACTTTTCCTCTCTTATCTCACCCTACACCCCTCCTCGTGAACGCCGCGCTTCTGACGGATTACTTCTGTCTGTGTCCTTCTCTTCCACTGCCAACTTCAGACTTTTCTCCTTTCACCTTGCTGCTGCTCCATATACCTGGGACAAACTACCTGAGTCTGCATGTCAAACTTCATCTCTAGCCCGTTTCAAATACAAGCTAAAAACTTGCATCTTTGAGGCTGCTTTTAGATCCTGATCCGTTTAGTCTCCTATGTGTCTCCTTACCATTCCCTAAATGTATCCTTGTCCTCAGCTGCTGTGTTGTCTGTCTTGATTAGACTGTAAGCTCTGATGAGCAGGGACCATAGTTTACATGTGCCTGTGCAGCGCTGCACGCGCCTTGTAGTGCTATATAAGTGATCAGTAGTAGTAGGACTAGTAACATGTTGGGTGGCTTGCCATGCTGCTTCCTCTCCAGGCCCGGCGGCTGTTCACTCCTGGGCTGAGAGAAAGACTAGTCAGTGGGAGTTGGGGATGGGGAGAGTGGGAAATAGAAACCTGGTAAGTAGGGGAGATGTGAAAAGTGGAAGGGCTGTTTGGTAAGGTTTGCCTTTTGTGGATGATACCAAAACCTGCAATAGACTCTCAGGGAGGAGTAGGTAACATAAGGAGGGATCTAGCTAAGCTTGAAGATTGGTCAAGAATTTGGCAGTTCAGATTTAATGCTAAAAAATGCAGGGTCATGCATTTGGGCTGCCAAAATCCAAGGGAGCAGTACAGTGTAAGGGGCAAATTACTTTTGTCCATGAAAGAAGAGTGGGATCTAGGTGTGATTGTTTCTGATGATCTTAATGTGGCTAAACAGGTAGAAAAGGCGACAACAAAAGCCAGAAGGATGTTTGGGTGCATAGGGAGAGGAACAGCCAGCAGAAAAAAGGAGGTGATAGTGCCTCTGTATAAGTTTCTGGTGCAATCTCACTTATTATATGCAATTCTGGAGACCACACCTTCAAAAAGATATAAACAGGATGGAGGCAGGACAGAGAGTGGCTTCTAAAATGGTTAGCGATCTTTGTTATAAAACATATGGGGATAGACTTAAAGATCTTAATATGTACACAGTAGAGGAAAGGTAGGATAGATGAGACATGATAGAGATGCTTAAATACCTCTGTGGCATAAATGAACAAGTGAAGAGATTCTTTCGATTGAAAGTGAGCTCTGCAATGAGGGGGCATAGGATGAGGGTGAAAGAGGAAAGACTCAGGAGTAATATGCAGAAATATTTCTTTATGGAAAGAGAGGTATATGCGTGGAATAGTCTCCCTGTGGAGGTAGTAGAGATGAGGACAGTATCAGAATTCAAGAAAGCACGGAACAAATACAGAAGATCTCTAAAGGAAAAAAGGGACTATAGTAGTTGATATGGCAGAGCAGACTAGATAGGCCATATGGTCTTTCTGCTGCCATGTTTCTATGAGAGAAAGGGAAAATGCTGGATAAAGTCTAAGTGGAGGAGCAGAAAAGGAAGATCGGTGTCAGGCAGATGTAGAGAAGCAAGAAAAGATAGGAGGTGAGAGAATAAATGGAATCCAAAAACAGAAAAAAAATAGATGATTGGCATGAGGAAAGTGGAAAAGAGAGGCTGGAACAAACCTGATTAAAAAATAAAATTCTCAGACAACGAAAGTAGAAAAGAAAAAAAATAAAATTTTTAGGGACTGAAATTCGTCAGCTTTGGAAGATGCACACCTTTTCTAATTTTGTATTTTGCTGAACGTGCATTTTTCTCTCTCTTTTTCTAGTATTGCACTACTTATAGAGTCTGGCTGTCATGATGATTTCCATTTTAGTTTTTGTCTGCATGTTTGTTTCTATTTTGTATTAGGTGAGGGGTCTGTCTGAGTTCAGCATATGTGACCGAGAGTCAGAGAGGGGTGGAAGCAAACAGCCCCATGGCACCGAAGCTTAAGGTAAGTACCGCAAGGCTGTTTGCGGTGATTGCTATCGCTGCAGGTCCTGGAGATGGGCGGCAATGAACATGGGTGGGAGCACAAGGGATGAATGTCACCTAGGGCACCTCATCACCTTGCGCCGGCCCTGCGAGGTGTGAGAGGAAAGGTCCTAGCACCATGGTCAGGGAATATAGAGTGTGCAATACTCTATATTGGAGTAGAGGAGTAGCCTAGTGGTTGGGTCAAGGTACTTCAGGCCAGAAGGTCAGGGGTTCAAATCCCACTAGAGGACAGCAACCTTGGGCCGGAAGGACTGGGGTTTCTAGTCCCACAGGTGCTCCTTGTGGTCTTGGGCAAGCCACTTAATCCTCCATAGCCCATGTTCCCTGTAAAATAGTTCTCTGTGTGCTGTGCTTTCCTGTCTAATCAATGTGTTTATACCTCAAAATTTTCCTGTCATGATTTGACAATTTCCAATCTGTAATCAAAAAATACTGCTGATCGCTGGAAGTAGCGGTATACAAATGTATACTAAATAAATAAATAAATACAGAATTAGAGGTTATGGCCAATACTGAGATCCTGTAGAGAAGCCAGACTTCACTCTCACACAAAAGAATTTGTTTAACAATTCTCTCATTTATAATGATGGCTTTACTGGTTGGTTGAAACTGACTATTAGGGGTTTTTTTATAAGCACTTTTTCTTGTAGTGCCTTATATTACTAATTTAGAGAGCTGTGATGTGGTGGGCATGATTTGTGGGAATGTCACTGTCTTGCCCTCTCATTTTTTGCTTGACCTCCTGTTACTACTCCATATATTTTATCTAGAGATGCCATTAGTCACCGGACACTGTTCTGCAGGCAGTTCCCTCCTTTGATCTTTTGCCCCTTCTCTGACTTACAACTAGTGCTGTGGCCAGGCCGTCTTTTCTAACCTGCTCATGGCCCTGGACTCCCACAAGCTCTGTTCATAGGAAGTGACACCAGAGGGAACATAGCTAACATGTGGCAAAGTGGGAGAATTTTAAGTTGGCTGAGCAGCAGCTCTGGGGCATAATACAGGCAGCAGCAGGAAAGGGCAAAGAAAAGAAGTTCCCTGCCCTTTAGTGTGAGCGGTAAGTAGGTGCTGACAGTGACTCCACACAACTTGTTGTTTGTAAGTTCTACTTCAAGCTTAAGCAGCTGGAGCCAAGTCTGGGATTATACTTTAGTCAGGCCACAGAGTTGGCCAGTGACCTGCAGTACAGTTCATAGTAACATACTGTAGCATATGACAGCAGATAAAGACCAGAATAGTCCATCTAGTCTGCCCAAGAAGGTGGGTAGAGTGGTTGTACCTGCTGCTCCGTGCAGGTCACTCCCCTTCTATGCCTGTGTTTAGGGTTGAACCTGCCGCTCTGTGCATGTCAGCACTCTTCTATTAAAAGGTATTTACATTTGCTTTGATTTCATCCTCTTGTTATAAAGGGATTCACTGTGTCTGCCCCATGCCATTTTGAGTTCCGTCTCTGTATTTACCCACACCACCTCTATCAGGAAGGCATTTCTTGCATCCAGCACTCTTTCAGTGAAAAAGGTTGGAATGGGATTTGGAAAATATGTGATGTTACTGTGCCAACCAAAAATGATATTGATAGTCTTATTTTAATGTATAATACATTTCTTGTTATAACCGCAGAAATTCTTACTGTATATCAATTTCCAAAAAATAAAGTGCCACCTATGAGAAAAGAATGAGCCATCATTTTAGATAACCTCAAGGCGGCGTTTCTCAAACCTACCTGGTGAACCCCCTAGCTAGTCTGCTTTTCAGGATGCCCACAATGAATATGCATGAGATAGATTTGCATACAATCCATTGTGTCTGTCCTAAAAGCCAGACTGGCTAGGACGGAACACCAGGACTAGCTTGAGAAACACTGCTTTAAGAAAGCCAAGATATGACACAGCAGATGGCAAAGCTAATAGTATATTTGAATGCATAAAGAGGTATCACTAGTAGAAATAGGAATTAATGTTACTTTTCAGATGTGTCAGGTGAAACCTCACCTTGAATACTACATTCAATGTGGAGATGAGGCGGGGGAGGGGGATATTTTAGAAGCCTCGTTTGCAATTTTATGTGTAAAATCAAGTATTTACATGTGGAAATGCATCCACATGGAAATGGCAATTTTAGAAAAAGATACATTTATACATGTTTGTCCTTACTACGTAGAAATTAAAAGGGGCATGCTGGGGCATGCTTAAAGAGTGGTCTGGGTATGTAAAAAAATGATCATGTATATTCTTTGTTCCATATAGCAAGTACACATGTAGGACTGTAATTGTTCATATGAGATTTACAGCTGTTCCCAGCCCTTTATAGGGGGATTAAGGGGATTAGCTTCCTTAATCCCCATTGTTTATTTCTCTCTCCAAATTGAAATTGGATAAAGATAGTGGCATCTGCAGTTAATTGAGGCATTAATACATGTAGGTTTGCAAAATGGCTACCATGCACATGTTAAGTGCTGGCACTTACACGTGGGAGTTGTGAAATGCCAGCTTTTATGTGGAAGTTGGCAAGTTCCCCCCGCTAATTTTTCCCACATGTTGATTTGCAAAATGGGTCCTTCTGCTCCTCTTATCAGCAAATATGTATGCACTCCTGCACTATTTTAGAAGTAGCTCCGTTTTTGGCACAGCCTTGGCTAAAATATTGCCTAATCTGTGTACATTGCCACCTTGATGTCTCAATGCCAATCTCCACGTACTGTCTAAAATCTTCCTTCATATCTACAAAAGGATATGGCACTTCATCCATAAAGCAGCAATAAAGGAGCTTGTGAAAACCTTTAGACTAAGTGGTCATTTTTCAAAGAGATTTTGGGCCCAATAGTCCAAATCAGTTGCACAGTTTACAGATTTGTAAACCATGTAACTGCCTTCAAGTGGGATATTCAGTGGCACTAACACAGTTAGTGCTTCTGAATATTTCTGGATACCGCCACCATATTCTCTGATGCTACACAATATTCCAAGGGTGGTACCAGGGAATAACCAGTCAGCGGCGATACTCAGCTGCTGCCCAGTTATCCCTCAACAGCGAAAGTTAGATGCAGCAAAAGTGCCTAACATTTGCCACCGAAGCTAAGCATGCAATGGCTGAATATGGCTGAATGGCTTCCGCAGCAAACC
The DNA here is from genome assembly GCA_033557465.1 of Ichthyophis bannanicus. Classification (NCBI taxonomy): domain Eukaryota; kingdom Metazoa; phylum Chordata; class Amphibia; order Gymnophiona; family Ichthyophiidae; genus Ichthyophis; species Ichthyophis bannanicus. The sequence continues at coordinate 1,569,530,192 of CM066031.1, read as the reverse complement.
TGGAACTTCAATGCTGGTGGCCAGATGTGATCCTGGCATTGAATATACAGTATGGTCTAACTCTTCAGTGGCAACAGCTAGGTGCTGTACTCGTGCTAGTCACCACCGCTAAATACCGGGCCCTATATATCTAAATTATCACCTTTATAAACTGGCTAGAGATGAGTAATTTAAAATGGTCATGGCCAAGAATGGGATCAGTTTGGGAGAAGTAAGTTAGTCACCAGCATAGATTTTCAATAGTAGGTGCCCATTTGGCCTAGATTGGGCTGGCCACTACTTACTAAAGGAATTCCAAATTAATTGAGCCCAGCTCCCCCTCCCCAGGTGAAGTGGGAGTGGGCTTGTAACATGGCTGAGCCCCACTATCTCATTCACTGTGGGGGAAGGGGGATAGGGAGGGCCGTGGACTTTAGGGGGGACTTTGATGAAGTTTTGGGAATGGTATTCCTAAGCAAGCTCATCTTAGGTTTGGTGGACTTTGTTGTCTATGGTTGACTGGCTCTGACGAGAGACAGAGTTAGAGGCTAATGGCAGCAACTTTCTGGTCTTTCTGGGGTCCTTTGGGTTGAATTTACATGCAGTGACTCCGTCACCATGGTGGGGGTGTGGGGAGGGTTCCAGTTCAGTGTTTTGTTAAGGCCATTGGGAGGTGCACTGTTTTGGACTTGCTTGTGTTGCTGCTTCTTGGTTCCTTTTGCTGTGTGCCTAGGGGGCAAAGGAGCTTAGTGGTTGCCGCCGCAATATTGCCTGTCTTCCTAAAGACCAGGGACAGTTTTTTGTCCAGTGTTTTGACTGTTGACTGGTTGCTACCTTCTGCTCTCTGCATTGGGATGTTGCTTTTGGTTTTTGGCTTGCCATGATTTTTTGCGGTCATGGGGGGGCTTAGTGTCTGCTGTGTTATGAGTGGGGCTTTGCAGACTTGTGTGCATTATGAGTCAATGGGTGAGATGTTGCTGTCTGTGGGGGATTGTCAGAGCTTTTTGTTTGTTGGGCATTATAGTGAGGGGACTGATTGTGGGACATTTTAATGAGGTGGCTGGGGGTTTTGAGTTGGGAGGCTTATTTCTGATTTGTGCAGGGCAGTGGATTTGTTCTAATTTAATTGGCAGATTGTGTTGGGTAATTTAATTATTTATTGCTCCTATCAGGGTTTTTTAGATGGCTCGAAGAAAACTAGAGGGGGTAAAGCCCTCATCCAGTGTGCAAAGGATCCTTCCAAGTGACTGGCTAAGTGGTCAGTCCGCTTAATCGAGGAGGGCTCTGCTAATGAGGTAGCTGGGCCAATGCCTCAAAAAGTCGGTGGGGGGGTATTGGTGCCAGGGGAGCTGGACAGCGTTTGGGTTGGGGTAAGAAGGGTGGTAATACTGAGGTTCCGGTGGGATAGCAGGTTGGTGTGCATCATGAGACATAAGCCTGGGCTGACATTATCACCAGTGATGAAGAGCAGCAGCTGGTATGCAGTGGGGAGCAGCATTCCAGTGATGTGAGCCTTTGCAGGTCGGAGCCTGCTCCAGTGAGAGCAGGTCGGTATCATGAGGTGGAGGGTGCATCTGTTGCTGCATGCACTGGCTTTAGATGGGGCAAACAGATTGGCAAGTGGGACAAGATTCTTGTATTTACATTAAAGGATAGGAAACTTTTGAGGAATCTGTGGAGGGTGGTGTGTTGCATGCATAGGGAGAAGCACTTGCACTGGCTGAGCGATGAGTCGGCGACTCAGGTATGGGATACCTTGGGATTCTTCTGACTCTTCCTCTTCTGCTGATTTGGAGTCTGATGAGGAGTTGGGTGGCTTGAGCACCTCAGGCTTACTAGGGCCAGTTTCAGTGGACCTGGGTGAGGATTGCTGTAGTTGTGAGCCCCATATGGCTTGTAGTTGACACATGCTGAATTATGATAACTCTTCATTGGATTGTCACATTTCTCAGAGGTTGCAGGCAAAGGTTTGCAGGATAGATACATAAACATTTTTACTCTTTTATCTCAGGATCAAGAGATTGGTGATAAGAAAAAAGGAGAGAGTAGTAAGGAGGATGTCAAGATAGGGCATTCAAAGGTTCCCAAGATGATTGATAATTGATTGCTAGCATTCCACGTATTTTCCTCCATTATGGGTGGGGCTTAGCCTGCCCTTTACCTGGGATTATTGTGATATGTGGATGTGATTTTAGAGCTTATAGGACTTATGGTGGTTGGACTTAGCTCAATTATGATGAACAGTTTAGGAAAAGCTTAGCTAAGGACAAGTCTGATGCTTGAGGGTTTTGGGATGTAGATATTTGGTTGGCTGAGATGACTCCGTTGGTCAATTTTTGGAAAACCAGTGCTGCTTGGCCACCTAGGCTTGCTGCTGGGATTGCCTACAGGGGCTGGACTCAGTCAGGGGGTAGTGGGAATGGCAGTGGGAGGGGAGGATCTTCAGGGGCTGCAGGCGGTGGAGCATTTTTTTCCCAATTCCGGAGGGTTTCGGAGCTCTGGATTGGATAATGACTGTTTTCAATTTAACATGGGCCATTGTGATTACCCGTCTGTTGTTTAATCATAGGTGTTCAATATTAGGGGGTGGGCACCCAACCTTCAGTGTTTCACAAATGGAGGAGGACCACTTAGAGGTGGACAGGTTAGGTCAGCAGGTCCACCTTTGGTAATGGTCCCTGGACAGGGGGCCATTGCCCATTAACTTGAAAGTGCTAGAGCACTGGCTGTGTGGTTACCCAGATTTGCATGCAGCCTGACTGTTAAGGGAATGTTTCGGGGGGAGGGGATTATCATTCCTTTTTGCGGGCCACCAGTATATCACTAGTGAGGTAATGCTCCTTCAGTCCAGCAGTTGCAGGAGATCATTGTAGAAGAGAAGTTCCAGAAAGAGTTGTAGCCTGGCAGAATGGTAGGTCTATTTGAGCATCCTCCCTTGCCAAATTTGGTGGTGTCACCTTTAGGCATTGTGCCAAAGAAGAAGCCCTGGAAATATCAGTTGATTTACAACTTCTCGTACCCAGCAAGCAGTAGTGTTAAGGAGCCGGGTCAATAAAATCATTGCTCAATTCAATATGCTTTGTTCGATCCAGTGATTCAACTCCTTCGGAGGGCCAGGTGTGGTGCTCTGATGGCGAAGATTGATGTGGAGTCAGATTTTTGGTTGTTCCCTATATATCCCAGCTCCTTCTATTTGCTTGGTTGTCATTTTCATGGGAATTACTATATGGACAAGTGCATGCCAATGGGCTGCTCGGTGGCTTGTGCATATTTTGAGGCATTTTCTTCTTTTATTCACTGGGCGTTTCAGCTGGTGGCTGTTTCTGATTCTATGGTGCATTATTTAGATGATTTCTTAGTGGTGGGCTAGCTGGTTCAGGTGAGTGTGCAGGTTGCTGGAGATATTCCAATGGCTAGTGACAGTCTTCACTTACCACTTGCAGCTGAGAAGACAAAGAATCACAGTACCTTGTGTACTTTTCTTGGCATTGAGCTGGATTCCATACATATAGAGTCATGTTTGCTAGTTGAGAAGGTTAAGAAGTTGGTACACCTGATCCAGCAAGGTCATGTCTCGTTTAAAGCTGACCTTGCAGCAGGTGCAAGAATATTTGGGGCACTTTAATTTTGCCTGTTGGGTGATTACCATGGACAAAGTTTCTATGAGAAGGTTCACTTTGTTTACGGGGGGTGGTGAGAAAGCATCATTTTATCTGATTGGGTAGTGGGGTGCATGCATATTTAAGAACTTAAGAACATAAGATATGCCATACTGGGTCAGACCAAGGTCCATCAAGCCCAGCATCCTGTTTCCAACAGTGGCTAATCTAGGTCACAAGTACCAAGAGGTTTCCACAAAAGACACAGGTTCCACAATGCTTGTACTGGGGCAAGCAGTAGATATTCTGGGTCCATTTTCACAATTGTTTATGGACCTTTCCTACAGGAACTTGTCCAAACCTTTTCTAAACCCGGCTACACTAACAGCTTTAACTGCATCCTCCGGTAGCAAATTCCAGAGTTTGATTACACATCGAGTGAAAACAAAATATTTTCTCTTATTAGTCTTAAATAGATTATCATGCAGCTTCATTGCATGCCCCCTAGTCTTTCTATATTTTGATGGTGTAAACAATCAATCTACATTTACCCATTCCACTCCATTCATTAATTTATAGACCTCTATCATATCTCCCCTTAGCCACCTCTTTTCAAGGTTGAAAAGCCCTAACCTTTTTAGCCTCTCTTTATAAGGGTGTCCTTCCATCCCCTTTACCATTTTGGTGGCTTTTCTCTGTACCTTTTCTAATAATGCTATATCCTTTTTAAGATATGGCGGCCAGAATTGCACACAATATTCAAAGTGCGGTTGCACCATGGAAAGATACAGAGGCATTATAATATCCTTTGTTTTATTCTCCATTATTCTCCTTATGATATCTAGCATTCTATTTGCTCTCTTGGCTGCTACTGCACACTGGGTGGAGGGTTTTAATATGTTATCCATGATGATGCCTAAATCTTCTTCCTGGGTGGTGGTTCCTAATGTGGAACATTGCATCGTGTAACCATAGTTTGGATCTTTCTTTTCTAAGTGCATAACTTTGCACTTATTCACATTAAATTTCATCTGCTAATTTGGATGCCCAATCTTCCATTTTATCAAGAACCTCTTGCAATTTTCCACAATCCTCATGGGTTTTAACAACTTTGAATAGTTTTGTATCATCTGCAAATTTGATAACCTCACTCATTATTCCCATTTCCAAGTCATTTACGAATATGTTAAAAACAGCGGACTCAGCACAGATCCCTAGGGTACTCCATTATTCACCTTTCTCCACTGGGAAAATTGGCCATTTAGCCCTACCCTCTGCTTTCTATCTTTTAACCAGTTCCTAATCCACAATAGTAAGTGCCTCCTAACCCATGACTTTTTAATTTTGCCAAAAGTCTCTGATGAGGGACCTTGTCAAAGGCTTTCTGAAAGTTCAGATACATTACATCAACTGACTCACCTTTGTCTACCTGTTTATTCACACCTTCAAAAAACATAATAATTTAGCTCTTTGGTAGGGGTTCCTGTGGGATTTTAATGAGTTCTGTATTTGGCAAATGTGTATAGCATCTAACCATGACCTGGAGCTTTATACGGATGCTTAAGGGGGAACCAATTCTGGGATATATTTTGCAGGGGGGGGGGGAAGCATGTTGCACTGAGTCTTGGCCTGATGCCTGGCGGGTTAGAGGTTGGTGCCAGAATATTGCCTTTTTAGAGCTGTTTCCCAAGTGGGTAGCGGGTAGCATTATTGATCTGGGGTGAGCATCTGCAACATCGGAACACTCCCCCCACCTAGGCAGCAGACAATGATTAATTGAGCAGCATTACACAAACATCAAGGTTCACCCCGCTGTAAATAAGTTACACTTATAAATAAATTAAGTACTTAACTGTTAATGATTGCTTACAACCTCCCCTATGTACATCCCTTCCCCAGAATTTTTATTGTACCCAAGTTAAAGTTGAGGTTAAATCGTATTGTTACAATGTAAACAACTGAGTTCAATGTAAAACACCTTGATTTAAGGAAAAGGTCGTATATAAATACTGTTAAATAAATAAATAACAGTGGTTTAAGCAGTTAACTATCAGTCTGCCAGTTCATATTATAATTGGTATCAGGCCTGCTGCGCTTGCTGATGTTGTGGTGTTTGCAGCTGAATAGGTTGCTGGCGGCAAAGCATGTACCGGGGTGGATAATTCAATAATTGATTCTTTATCTCATTTGCAGTGGGCTTGGTTTCAAGCATCGGCTTGAGGGGCAGATTATTTCCCTCCATGGATCCTGCAGCATTGTTGTGATGTCCTTCCATCCACTTGCAAGACTGCTAAGGTCTGGTTTGACGGTAAATATGTGGAAGGCTTATGCAGCGTGTTGGCACTGTTTTTCTGGCTTTCTGCAGGTTGGGGCTCTTGTTCTGTGATGAAGGATCAAGCAATAGGCTGTTTTGCAATTCATTGGGTGTACTTTCGAGAAATGAATGTTGCCACATGCCCTCTCGGGGGCCCTGGTGAGCATGGCATTTGTGTCTCAGGTTCAGGGAATTGGTGCATTTTTGGTGCAGAAGCTGGTGAAGGGTTTTGCAAGAGCTAGGATGGCGTCTTTGGTGCGGCCAGTTCAGCAACCCATCCAGCAAGACATTCTTTCTGCACTCTTGCAGGCCTTGTCTTGGGTGTGCTCTTCATTATCTCAGGTGCAATTATTCAGGGTTGCTTTTTCTTTTGCCTTCTTTGTTGTGCTTCAGGTTAGTGAGCTAGTAGCGTTGAGTAAGACCTCCTTTAGTGATAGGGGGCTATTAACTCACTATGTGGTCATGCTGGAGGATGATGTGCAGTTGTGTATTTGTCATAGTAAGACGGATCAGTTGGACAAAGGTGCCTGGGTTAGTCTCCGGAGGGTTCCTAGTTTTCTTTATTGTCCAGTTCAGTGTGCTCATCCCTTCTTACATTCTTCTTCATGAGGTGCCTTTTTTGGTATGCTGTATGGGAAAAGATCCTGTGACTAGGTTCCAATTTGCTACCATAATGAAGCATATTGCTATATGTATTATCTACTCCTCCAATATGTTCAAGGCTATTTGCTTAATTAGTTGTAGATTTCCCAAAACCACTCTTTTCCACGCATCTCACATCTGAGCTGAAAGATTAATTGGAACTGGGTCTCAGACTTTTATCAGTACATATTACGGGATTGGCTCCCCATTGTACTATCTTTATTTGAAGCTGACCAGCTCGATAACACACACGCTGGATAGTGCTAGCAGGAGTTGTCTCCGCAATTTAATAAGCATTCTATTGAACCCCTGATGAAACTTACGTGAAACGCAAATGCGGTGCCGAATGGTGGCGTCAAGGGGCAAGTCAAGATAAGCATAAAGACAAGATAAATCATAAGATAAGTTTTTCCTACTTATTGCATTCATGTACAGCTCATAGAAATATACCATCGAGATAATCACTATTAAGTTTTGAATGCAAGTGTATGAAAATCAATACGAACTGTGGTCATTGATGCAAAGATAGTACAACGGGGAGCCAATCCCGTAATATGTACTGATAAAAGTCTGAGACCCAGTTCCAATTAATCTTTCAGCTCAGATGTGAGATGCGTGGAAAAGAGTGGTTTTGGGAAATCTACAACTAATTAAGTAAATAGCCTTGAACATATTGGAGGAGTAGATAATACATATAGCAATAGCTGAATCCTCTGCGAAATAGACCTATAACCTTTTGCGTGTTAGAACCATAATGAAGCATGGAAGACTTTCACCTGGGGCATTTTGGAACACATTTGTTTCAGATCGGGGCAGCTACATTTGCTGTTGCTCAAGGCCTTTCCACGCAGGCAATTTAGCTTGTGGGCCATTGGAAGTCTAATGCTTACAAAAGGTATATACACTAACTTAGGGGCTTGGTAGCCCCTTCATCTGATTTTTTTTCTTTCAGTTTCTACCACAGGTTTGGTGAAGAGAGAATTCCTCGTTTAGATGTATGGGCATTCTTTCATTTTTTTGGGTCCGGAAGAGAGCTGTGGAATCCAAATGAGGTTTGAATGTTGGTCTGGTGGAGGACGGAGTGTTGTTGCAGTGGATGGGCCTACAGGGGATGCACTGGTCCCAACTTATACATCTTTTATTGGAGGCTCGTCAGTACAATCCGCCACAATATATTTTTGTTCATTTGGGTGGGAATGACCTTTATGAGATAAAAGGGGTGGATCTTATTCGACAAAGGAAGAGTGATTTTTTTGTTAATTCATTGCTATTTTCCTTTGGTGACTCATATGTTCACAGATCCTCCCTCGGCAGCTTTGGTGGGATGCCATTCGGCCAAAGGCAGTTGAGCACCTGTGCAAGTAAGTGAATGTCGAGGTTTCAAAATTTGTGGTTTTATTAAAGGGGCTGGTTTTGATTTAATTTCTGGGTTTGTATCGCCCGAATGGGGTTCATTTGCTGGATATCAGTTAGGATATCTTTCTTAGTTCCATTCAGGATGTTTTGGAGGGATGTAATAAGGCATTCATGTCCGCAGCTCTGGTTGGGGTTGATGGAGACATGCAATTTGCAGTCCCTGCTCATAATAGTATTTAAAGATTTGTGAACTTCCCCTACTGTTCATTTTATCCCCCCCCCCCCCCAAAAGCATGGGGAGAGAGATAGGGGAGTGGAAGACAGTGGCATCCCGCAGCATGGGTGTTGCCGCCATGTATGGTACAAGTCACAAAGAAGGCTCCCGCAGCTTGGAAGTAGGCCTCAGCTTGGTACCACCACAGGCTGGGGGAGGAGGGGGGAGGAGAGTACAGGGACGATGGAAGTGCAGGGCTAGGACTTCATCATCTAGTCTGACAGTTGGACTTCGATACAATTACTGTGGATATGTTTCTATTGTCAAGTATTATGGTTGTTTGAATTAAAGCTGTGGCCATGTTTTTGCCCAGTACTGAAAGAGTAGATGGAAGCTATATTGAATCCATGTGAAAAAAATTAGACGCATCCTTACAATGATTTGCCTACAAATTAAAAACTCAAATGATATAATTCTTAGAATCATGGCTCTGTTGCTTTTATTGTCAAAGTAATTAGAAAAAAATTAAACTCCACTATCAGACCCATATCAGAAATATATTGCAGTGCATTCATTACAATATTTCTCCTGAAGCCATTGCATTATTTCATAAAGTATAACGCCATTCAAGAACCGAAAACTGACTGCAAATAATGTCTTACAGATCAACTCGTAGTTTTTTACTACTCCTACTTGTGTGTGTGTACAAAATCAAACTAAAATAAAAAAACTAACAATAGTAGTTAAAGATGTATTATATGTGTTTGTTTATATATATCTATATAGATGTATAGATTTGAACATTCACAGAAATCATCATGTTAAAATAATTGATTTTCATGTTTAAACTTTATGGGCCCGATTCTGAATCACGGGTTGTGGAGATGCATGTCCCAGCAGGATGTGCAGCTCCACAAGCCATTTGGACCCTATTCCCCCTCCTGCTCTCTCCGCACGGCTAGAGCCGCAGGGCAGGGAGAGCCAGCGGGAGTCAGAAGGTGGTGGGGTCGGGGCAGAGCAGGGGCAGGCCGAGCTAGCAGGACATACAGGGCCGATTGAGGTCACGGCCCTGCACATGCTTCCGGGTCAGAGAGGATGTGCTGCTTGTTCCACCTCAAATGTGAAATAAGCAGCACCAACCCAGTGGCTGGGACCGGGGAGCCGCCCTGGACCAGGGCCAGGTGCAGGGGGGGGGGGGGATCTCTGCTGCCTGATCCAGGCCATGGCTGGCTAGCCATGGGTCAGGTGACAGGGAAGAGGGATGTCTAAGATGTGGGAGTTGGAGGAGTCTACAGGGAGGACACCTCCACAAGTAGGCAGGGGCATGGCAAGCCGTCCTCGGGCCCAATTCTGTGTACAGTGGGAATGTTTTGTTCCCGCCATACAGAATCAGGTCCTAATGGGCCCACCCTGCATGGGGCCGTCCAGACAGCCTGGATGTGCCCCTATCGGAATGGGGTTCCATGTTTAAAAAAAATTAAAAAATCAACAATACAAAACTGAAACTTAATATATGAACCAAATTATACCTTGACATCAACAACTCCAAGGGGTAGTACCTAGATCATGAAATTATTAGTCTTGTCCACCACATCCTGAGAAAAAACACAAATACAAATTACTCCCAAAAATCTCAACAACACATAAAGAAGGGGTAATCAAACACAAATCCACGAACCCTTCCATAGATGCTCTCTTAAACATATTGGGTCCGGTATTCAAAAGGCATTTACACGGTTTACAGCCCTGTGAAGCATGTAAATGCCTTAGGTGGGAAAATTCAACGGCATCTACATGGTTAGTGCCATTGAATATTCCTGCATATGTCCCTTATGCGCTCCAATGCTCTCTGATTAGCACTGAAGCATGTTGGGGGCATTCCGGGGCAGAGCGGAGGTGGGGAGTCCTGGTGACCGGTTAGCGGCGATATTGGACTGCTTCCCGGTTAGTCATCCATGGAAAATAAAACAAAGGAAACAAAGAGTATTATAATGCCTCTGTATTGTTCCATGGTGCGACCGCACCTTGAATATCGTGTGCAATTCTGGTCACAGTATCTTAAAAAGGATATAGCATTATTAGAAACGGTTCAGAGAAGAGCCACCAAACTGGTAAAGGGGATGGAAGGATACTCCTATGAAGAAAGGCGAAAAAGGTTAGGGCTCTTTAACCTGGAAAAGAGACGGCTGAGGGGAGATATGATAGAAGTCTATAAATTAATGAACGGAGTGGAACGGGTAAACGTAGATCGATTGTTTAAGTCATCAGAATATAGAAAGACTAGGGGACATGCAATGAAGTTTCAGGGTAACCTATTTAAGACTAATACGAGAAAATATTTTTTTCACTCAACGCGTAATCAAACTCTGGAATTTGTTACCAGAGGATGTAGTAAAAGCTGTTAGTGTAGCTGGGTTTAAAAAAGGTTTGGACAAGTTTCTGGAGGAAAGGTCCAGAAACCATTATTAAAAGGGACCCAGGATATCACTGCTTGCCCCAATACAAGCATTGTGGAACCTGTGTCTTTTGGGGAAGCTGCTAGGTACTTTTAACCTGGATTGGCCACTGTTGGAAACAGGATACTGGGCATGATGGACCTTGGTCTGACCCAGTATGGATTATTTTATGTTCTTATGTAAAAGGCTTGCATAGTTTTAGCCATGGATGACTAACCGGGTAGCAGTCCAATATCACCACTACCTGGTTAGGCTCTGCAAGTGAATCCCCTCAGTGCCAAACCCGGATGTACAATGCCGTCACCGCGTCATGAATATCTGGATTTAGAGGTCAGCAGGCAGGGCTATGCGCCAGCATGGCTCATAGCCTGCCCAACTGAATAGTAGGCCCATCCAGTATAATTTAGCATAAAAGTTACTTTGAGGGAGGAAACATAATCCTTCAGGGTCACCGGACTTTTTCCATGACCACCACTTACCCACCTACTTTCTCTTCCACCATCTTCTCTAGTTTGTTACTACAACTGTATCAAAAGTGTGTATTAATACATGGAGAGTACTCCCAGTTCTTCAATATCATCTGCAGCACCAGTAACAAAAGAATGATACAACCCAAGACTGTGTGGGCAAAACAGTCTCTGCTAATGTAGCCAACCTAAAATAACATGAGGTAAATGAAAGTAGGCTATGAAAAATCTTAGATAAGGTATCACTCATGTCCTCTCAAATGGGCATTAGATTTGGACATTTCTTAGAATAATTACTATTTTAATCTATTCAAATTCTATTCAAAAGGTGCCAGAACCTACAAAGAGAGTCATTTTCTTGAGGACTCATATATCTACTATAACTCTATTGTTATCTACTGATTTCAAATATCTATCCAAATCTCATAGACAATGTTAAAAAGCACTACAGAGTATTGGAAATTATTGTACCACAGATTCCATGTTATTCAATGGGACCTATTTGCTAATAATGCACATTAATGATAAAATAACATGGCTGTCATATGAGAGATTTTTGAATGAAAAATGAATGATATTAAAATCAGCCACAAGAGTGTGGTTGTGGAGCTTAGCCTCACCAACCAAAGAGGCAATCCACTGCCCCTGTGGTAGTTTCTGCTTTCAGCAAGGTCTGGCACATAGGGGGTAATTTTTTAGGAGCCATTGAAAGATACCTACCATTAACGCATGTAAATCACCTATTTTCAGTGACTTATATACACGTGAAGGGTCTTTACCGCATGTACTTTAGCTAGTCACAATTCCATACGTCAGGCCACTAGTGCATACTTTCACTGGAGGTGTGCACATGAGTGGAGTTCAAATTTAAACACAAATTATAAAATACTATAATTTACATGTTTTCTTGAGAAATGTGTGTGTGAGGAATTACAATAGCTGTAGGATTGGGGTAAGTGATCTTGTCTAGATTTGCAATGTGCACCCCACCACTTATGCTCCTATTTCATAAAAGGTAATTTTATAGAGGGTAACCCCTGGTCACACTTCTGCCATGCCCCCAGTCAGACTTGGACGTCCTCACACTGGAGACATCCACAGATCCAGCTTATAAAATGTCTCTGCAGATGTCTCTGTGCTTTGGACATCTCTATGCCCATCTCCAGATGTGCAAAGCACAAATACGGCTTCCGAAATAACTTCCTTTTTGTGCACACAAATTGCTCACACATATGTATGCCTATGAATTATTGCACATATAATTGATTTGTGTGCCTATAAGGCATGTATTTAAAATGAATGTCTGAAAAAAACATAACATTTTGAAAAGTTTCTGGCTACTGAATTTTCTTTATTTTTGAATTCATTTCTCTTTAAAAGAAAATTGTCCTTGGTTAACTTTGCTCATTAAAATTCCAAAGTAGTCTAGATTTTTTCTACTTTATAGAAAATAGCTAGCTTTTCTTCCTGCAATTTAATTTGTAGCTATAAAAAAACTACCCAAATTTCAGCCTTTATTACGTACATAGCAGTTTCAGAACAGCAACTTTGCCTATATCTGACAAAAGAGGATCCAATTTGCTCAAAAAACATCCCTCCTAATGCCCAAACACTATATTTTTGTCGGAGCTCGTCAGCCCAGTGTCAAAAACAGCTGAAGATCTGCCATTTGCTGATCCGTTCTGACCTGAAACGTGAGCCACGTCGTTTACTGGGAGTTTCGGCGTTTTGGTGGTGTTTACTGGGAGTATCGGCGTTTTGGTGGTACACAGCTAAGTGTTGGACTTTATTTCCCATTTTAAATTTACTTAATAAAAAGGAGCTGTCACGGCTGTGTCTTTGAAACAGTTTTTGACACTGGGCTGATGAGCTCCGACAAAAATATAGTGTTTGGGCATTAGGAGGGATGTTTTTTGAGCAAATTGGATTCTCTTTCATGGTGTTTCTAATTGAATCCGATTTGGGTTCTCTTTTTTGCACAATTGGGTATATCTGACAAAAGACAGCGCTGGGCTCAGATAGTTCACGGCTGCCCAGCAGAAGTATCTGGTTAAGAAATTCAACCATATAGCTTATTTAAACTTTGTTTCAATAATATTTTGACAGTCAAATCAGATTTTGCCACACAGTAGGGCATGTTTATCTAGGCCCGTGCATGTGGGCATGTTTATCTAGGCCCGTGCATGTGGGCCACATTATCAGCATAGGGGGCCAGTGCTAATTCCAGGGGATATGTGCATCCATTTCCTTGCAGTAGACAAGCTGGAGAATGAGCACACTTAACACCCTCCCGTTGAGTTGGCACTATGTGTACCCACGCTAAAAGCAGAAAACACATTTAGCACAAGCTACTAACACCAGCGCTACCCATGACCTGCCATCAATGCCTTTGTTCTTCCCCGGCCCATCCAATCCTCATACCATAGCATGAAAACTGAGCAGCATGGGATTTTTAGTGTGTGGCCCATGCTGCTTTTTAGCTCAGCATCCAAACTGTGTGCTAAACCCTGCCCTACCACCAGATGGCACACTTTTAGTAAACATGTCCCAGTATGGTTTAAGAGCTAAAGTGGAGTCCAGCCAAAACTCAAAGTTGTGGATTTCAAATATGATAAAGAATAATGGGGAAGTACCTGAAGGAAGAGCTGGCAGGATGGTAAGAAATTAGGGAAGAAGGGTAGTGGGCCAAACTGAACGGAGATATAAAACTGGCATCAGATCTTTATGTAAAGAAAGTAAATAAAAGCAAGAGGAAAAGGAAATCAATATGGTTCTTCAAGGACATGACTAAAAAATAAAGGTAAAAAAATGGTACCATTCACAAAATATAGAAGAACGCAGAAAAGAATACTGGATAAAGCTCAATGAGGCAAAGAAAAAAATCAGAATGGCAAAAGCATGGGAAGAAGAAAAAATGGCTAAATATGTAAAGTGATTTTTTTCAGGTATATTGCTTAGAGGGGGAAGGCTGGAGATGGAAATATAAAACTGAAAGGTACTGTGGACTTCTGTGCAATGAGGTGAAAGTGAAAATGCTTAACAAATATGTTCCATGTTCATGGAAGAAAATCCTGGAGAAGGATCACAATTGGTTGGCAAAAGTACATATGGGAATGGAGTAAATATCACACCATTCATGGAAGAAACTGTGTACAACTTGAAAAACTGAAGGTGGACAAAGTTGTGGGACCAGAAGAGATACATCAGAGGATACTGAGGGAGATCAGAGAAGTTCTGGTGGGTTTTATTAAGAATGTGTTTAAGAGATCCTTAGAGAAGGCAGAAATTCCATGGGATTGGAAAAGAGCTAATGTGATTCCTCTTCACAAAAGTAACAGAGAAGAAGTGGGAAACCACATTCCTTATCTCAGTGGCTGATACAGTAACGGAGGCACTACTGAAGGAAAGGACAGTGAAACTCTATAATGCAATGGATTGAAAGACGTAAGACAGCATGATTTTACAAAAAGCAGATTATGCCAGAAGACACTGATCGATTTCTTTGACTGGATGATGAGAGAACTAGATCGAGGGAATGGTCTAGACTTTGATTTCAGCGAAACCTTTGATAATGTTCCTCATAAGATGTTCATGAATAAACCGAGCAGCCTGAAGTTAAGATCAGGGACAGCCCAAGGGTTTCTGCTACCCTTACTGTAGGCAGAAAACCCAGCATCGCCGCCCTCATCCACTGATGCACCTCCCTAGCTGCTGCCAATTCTGTCTCAGGAAGGGGAAGAGGGCAGCAATAGTGGTAGTATTTCCAAAAGTGACGGCTTTTTGCCATCGCTTTTGGAAATACTATCGCTGTCCGCCTCCCCCCCCCCCAAAACAGAATCAACAGCAACTTGGGGGAGGGGGGCAGCACGGCCGCCCATGTGTGCCACTGCCGCCATCACCGCCCACCCGGGCCAGACTAGTAAACAGGTGGATCCTGGTTAAGAACCAAAATGATGAGCTGTTTCAGAAAGTGATTGACTGACAAATGACAGAAGGTGGTGGTAAATGGAAATTCCTTGGAAGAAAGAAAGATGAGTAGTGGAGTGCCTGAAGGGTTGTTCTGCTGAATATCTGAGTGACACTGCCAAAGGGTTAGAAGGAAGAGTTTGCCCTTTTGCTATAGCTACTTATTGCTTGTATAGTTAATAGACATATGTAGCACTGTACATACACATGTAAGAGACAGTTCCTGCTCTACAGAGCTTACAATCTTCAGCACAGACAAAAAGGGGAAAGAATAATTTTTTTAAGGGAGATGATTAGAACACATATTTATTTTGTATTTAGCTCACATTTTTTCAGTAGTAGCTCAAGGCATGTTATAATCAGGTACATTAGATACTTCCTTGGACTTGGAGGGATTACATCTAAGTTGTTTTTGTTTTTTTTTAATTTATGGATCATTTCAATAATACATATCGAACAATAGTACTTGAAATAATATCAACAGGGAAGATACAAAGTAAACATAAACAATAATGGCATATGAATAAAGGGAAAAAAAGGATAGAATGCACTTCTCTCTAGTATCCCACAATTTAGGACGGGGGGAGGATCTCACTAGAAAAAGATGCTAGATCTTTACATCAGGACAGAAAAAGAAGCCTCAAGATAAAGGAAAACCAGTAGCATGAGCCGTAAACTCAATACATCCAGGATGAGGGCCATAACTTCAGCTGGATGGCACTGTGACGATCAGCGAGCCAGTGCTCCGCGCATCCAAAAAAAGTCTGCAATTGCTTAGGATCATAGAAAACATATTGTAATGATCAGCTGGATAACTAACAAGATAAAAATACCTTTGGGATTGTGCAAGCTCCCTTACAGCCCTGGGGGAAAGCCTAGGACCTACAAATCTAATAATACCCAGGCCTGGCCTCCGGAAGGGAGAAGGCTTTCCTCAATATCCCCTGCTAGGAAGGAACAGAGCCAGTCTGTTGAGCCACTGCAGGATCCTGAGCTGGCCCAGTTTCCCTGTCTCACTAGGTAATACTCTTTGGAACCGAAGGGAGGCTGGAAGAGGGAGGGCGGAGCAGTCCACACCTTAGAACAGATCCCTAGGTTCCACAGAGAAGGAGGCTGTGAAATAGACCAGGAAGAACCCAAGGAAACACAGGAATATGACCTTGAACCCATGGAGGCACTTTTTCTGGAACGGTGAATGCTTTATCCTGGGCAGGTTCAACAAGATGATACAGAACCTGAAGGGGGGATGGGACAGGTGGCTACACAGCTGGTTAAACTGTGTAGCTGAGCAACACCATTAGTTGTAAAGGAAAAGACTATGGGGTATGTTTACTAAACCGGGCTAACATTTAACCTGGGCTATCTGCAACTAGGTCCCATTGAATAATATGGGACCTAGTGGCAGATAGCCCGGGTTAACCGTTAGCCCGGTTTAGTAAACATACCCCTATGGGGGCTATTCATGCCAGCTGCAAGCCCCTACTAACTTCCCCACCGGTTATGCGGGGAAGTTAGTCGGGGGACTGAGAAGAGGTGGCCTGGGGGTAGAGAGTGGGCGGGCAGTGGGCAGTCGCCTGTCCACTACCCAAAGGGCCAATTCTAATGTCTGCCCTGTACGTCCAGGGCCAGTGAAATGGCTGGGGATGTTAATTTCCCTGGATGTTTCTTTTTGGCACTCAGGGTGTGGAAGGAGCTTGGAAGGAGGCAAAGTTAATACCCTGCAGCTCGACCCTGTCCTTAGGAGGCAGGATCGGGGGTTGGGCTTCAGGGAATTAACTTTTTTAGCAGCAGCTGGCATCGCAGCTTTTAAATGAAACTGCAGTGCCATGGGGGGCGGAGCCTGATGTCCAGCGGGTTAGACGCTTTGCGCTGAAGCTCCCGAGGGGCCTACTCAGAATCCTGACCTAATACCTACATTAACTTACTATTTTGCTCCGAACTTACCGGGGTGCCTCGGGGGGGATGGCGGCCCATAAACCAGCGCGCTTAGACTTCGGATCTCCCTCTTCTTCACATGGAAAACGTTCCAAGACAGAGCTGCCTTCCCCACAAAAGATGGTGCCATTTCGGGATAACCCCGAAATGCAACAGGAGATCTTGGAGGAAATACGTGGTGTGAAGGAACTGGTGCAGTCCAACGGAGAAGCGCTCCGAGCCATGAGAGAAGATTTTGGTGTGCTTCAGGATCGACTTGAAGGTCTTTCATTACGGCAGGACAATATGGCGGGGGTCCTCGACTCGCACGCGGTGCGCTTGGTGAAACTGGATGAGGCTGAGCGTCAGATACAGAATCTACAAAAAGAGTTAGAGGATGGCAATAATCGAGCCCGTCGCAACAATGTAAGGCTCATTGGTGTACCGGAGGGCGCGGAAGCAGGAGATATGAGAGAATTCCTGGTCAAAACTCTTCCCTCCTTGCTGAAGATTACTTTTCACAGAGATCTGGAAATTGATCGAGCACATCGTGTTCCTGCCAGCATGGCGCTCACTCGGACGACCCCCCGGCCCATCATTTTTCGTCTACTGAGATATCAGCAAGTTGAGCAAATTCTAAATGCTGCCCGGGCGAATCGTCATTTGGAGTTTGAAAATCATAAAGTCTCCTTCTTCCCTGACTTGGCTAAGCCCACAGTTGACCGTCGGAAGAGACTCCTTGCTTATCGACCTAGACTTCAACAGTTACATGCTCGCTTCGGCATCTTATATCCAGCGAAACTCCGAGTGACTCTCCATAACCAAACTCGTACCTTCGAAGATCCTGATCTGCTAGCAACATTTCTAGCTTCCAAAGAAGCAGACCAGATGCGCTAATCCAACAGCTTGGATGGAATCCGCTGGAACTGTCCGCCATTTTGAATGGCCCGATGCGGTGATCGCTGCCTGAAACGGAGACTGCCTGGACTTTTCTTTCTTTCTATATATACCTTATTGGTCTCCTTTCTTTCCACGATGAGATCCTTGGTTAGTTTCGGAGCCCGTATAGCTCTGTAGGATTTATGTTTCAATTCAGGCCTTCTCTGGGGTTTCTCCCCGCAGACATCAGGCCGCCAGTAATTTCTGGGGTTTTGCTTCTTCTCTAAGGCACTTCGGTGCTTATTCTGTTATATGGGGCGCTTCATGGTTTTCCTTAGTTTAATTTCTATCATGTTGTTTCTGCAGTCATTTACTGGTACTATGAGCGACATTGTGTACCTCTGTGCGCTATTATGTTTCTTTTTCAGATTGTTTAACTATTTTGCATGGCTTTATGTAAGTTATCATTACTGACTGTAAAAGGCATCAATAGTCTATTCCAAAGAAGGACAATCCTTAGCTCTCTTAATCATGATTATTCTGAGTTAGTGTTTCTTCAGGAGGCCCATTTACTGGGCATAGCTATTTCCTATCTCCTTCATTACGAAATACCGGAATTTGGCTCCCATCTGAGCCTCAATGATTGGTGGAATTATGTCCATTTTTACTGTAATTATGAGCAACTATCTTGTATGTCAATCTCTTCCACTCAAGCCTTTCACTACTTGTTTAAAAGGAAGGTGTTCCATGATTATGTTCTAACTGCTATATGCTCTCATTTGATTGTTTAATTTTGTATACATTTCTGCCACAGGATCAGCCTGTATCATCAATACCATTTCTGCTTGTTTACTATACAATAACTGTTGTGTGTAAGCGCTTATGTGATGACTCTTATTAGCTTAGAGAAGAAGCATAGGGGTGGGGGGTAATTGGGGTTGTTTTCCTTATTGTATGTGTGTATTTGTATCTTTTGGTGTGTTGTTACTTTTGTTTGTTGTAAAATGAAAATAAACGTTTAAAAAAAAAAGAAACTGCAGTGCCATTGCAACAGGATGCCATGGCGCCACGGCTCCATTTAAAAGCCCTGGCTGAGTTAGCCAGGCTATGGCTGTATGTGAAGGCTGGGACTGAATTGCAGTCCCAGCCTCTCATGTACATGCCTGTTTGCGATTCTGATCCTGTGGATCTAGACGTGCCCTGCGGGATCAGAATCACAATCTCCTTTGTACTCCTGACGTACAAAGGAGATGTACTTCCGGGTCAGCCCGGACGGACAAAAGAGATGTACATTGGGATCAGAATCGGGCCCTATGGGTTTGGGGTCGCTGTGTTCATGGGACTGCCTGTGACTGCTGAGTGCTGTTTTGGAAAAGGGAAAGCTATGCCCATCACTGCTGTTGCCAGAGGCACGGTGCTTTGGAGCTAACCTCTAACAAGAAGTAGGGGTATCAGAATTTCTCCTTGAATTGTTGTAACATTTGGAAGGCAACTCTTGCTGTTTTCTATAAAACCTAGACTGGAATACTGGATTGTCAGGTTGTTTGGTGCACT
Source organism: Ichthyophis bannanicus (assembly GCA_033557465.1). Classification (NCBI taxonomy): domain Eukaryota; kingdom Metazoa; phylum Chordata; class Amphibia; order Gymnophiona; family Ichthyophiidae; genus Ichthyophis; species Ichthyophis bannanicus. The sequence goes on along the minus strand of CM066031.1, from coordinate 1,569,510,852 downwards.
CAAGGGTGCAGGAAGAGGTTGAAGCAGTCCGGTGCCGCTTACAGCATCACAATATCCATTATTATCACATTTCAACAAACATTTACAAGGAAATCTAAGAAAAAAAGAAATGCCCAGAGACTCCAGAGTGCACCAGGAGAAACTGATGCCTCTTAGATTGAGCAACAAAAGAAATATCAGGGAACATACATAAGAACATAAGATATGCCATACTGGGTCAGACCAAGGTCCATCAAGCCCAGTATTCTGTTTCCAACAGTGGCCAATCTAGGTCATATGTACCTAGCAGTTTCCCCAAGAGACACAAGTTCCACAATGCTTGTACTGGGTCAAGCATTGATATCTTCGGTCACTTCTTAATAATGGTTTATGGACCTTTCCTCCAGGAACTTGCCCAAACCTTTTTTAAACCCAGCTACACTAACAGCCTTTACTACATCCTCCAGTAACAAATTCCAGAGTTTGATTACACATTGAGTGAAAAAATATTTTATTTTATTAGTCTTAAATAGTTTACCCTGTAGCTTCATTGCATGTCCCCTAGTCTTTCTATATTCTGATAAGGTAAACAATCGATCTACGTTTACCCGTTCCACTCCGTTCATTAATTTATAGACTTCTATCATATCTCCCCTCAGCCGTCTCTTTTCCAGGTTAAAGAGCCCTAACCTTTTTAGCGTTTCTTCATAGGAGTATCCTTCCATCCCCTTTACCATTTTGGTGGGTCTTCTCTGTACCTTTTCTAAAATCGCTATATCCTTTTTAAGATACGGCGACCAGAATTGCACACAATATTCAAGGTGCGGGCTCACCATGGAACGATATAGAGGCATTATAATATCTTTTGTTTTATTTTCCATTCCTTTCCTTATCATACCTAGCATTCTATTTGCTCTCTTGGCCGCCGCTGCACACTGGGCCGAGGGTTTTAACATGGTATCCACAATGACGCCTAAATCTTTTTCATGGGTGGTGGTTCCTAATGTGGAACCTTGCATCGTGTAACCATAGTTTGGGTTGTTCTTCCCTAGGTGCATAACCTTGCACTTGTCCACATTAAATTTCATCTGCCATTTTGATGCCCAGTCTTCCAATTTATCAAGACCCTCTTGCAATTTTTCACAATCCTCTTGGGTTTTAACAACTTTAAATAGTTTTGTGTCATCTGCAAATTTGATAACCTCACTCGTTATTCCATTTTCCAGGTCATTTATGAATATGTCAAAAAGCAGCGGACCCAGCACAGATCCCTGGGGTACACCACTATTCACCTTTCTCCATTGGGAAAATTGGCCATTTAGCCCTACCCTCTGCTTTCTATCTTTTAACCAGTTCCTGATCCACAATAGTACACTGCCTCCTATCCCATGACTCTTTAGTTTTGCCAAAAGTCTCTGATAAGGGACATTGTCAAAGGCTTTCTGAAAGTCCAGATACACAATATCAACCGACTCACCTTTGTCCACCTGTTTATTCACTCCTTCAAAAAAACATAACAGATTAGTAAGACAAGATCTTCCTTTTCTAAAGCCATGTTGGCTGTCTCCCATTTGGTTGTGACTATCTACATGCTGAGTAATTTTATTCTTTATGATGGTTTCTACCATTTTTCCCGGTACTGACGTCAGGCTCACCAGTCTGTAGTTTCCCGGATCACCCCTGGAACCCTTTTTAAAAATTGGTGTTACATTGGCGATCCTCCAATCTTCAGGTATTAGAGATGATTTTAATGATAGTTCACAGATTACTGATAGCAGGTCTGCAATCTCATATTTCAGTTCTTTCAACACCCTTGGATGTATACCATCCGGCCCAGGTGATTTGCTACTCTTCAGTTTATCTAATAGTTGTAAGACATCTTCCTGATGTATCGATATGTCCTTCAATTCTTCCGCACCTTTAAATACCACTTCAGTCATGGGTAACATCCCTACATCTTCCTCAGTAAAGACCGAAGCAAATAATTCATTCAGTCTCTCCGCTATCGCCTTGTCGCCTCTTAGTGCTCCTTTAACCCGTTTATCATCTAATGGACCAACTGACTCTCTCTCACGGGTTTTTTGCTACGAATGTACTTGAAAAGGTCTTTATTTCGCGTTTTTGCTTCCGCAGCAAGCTTCTTTTCAAATTCTCTCTTTGCCTGCCTTATCAATGCCTTGCATTTGACTTGCCAGTGCTTGTGCTGTTTCCAGGTTTCGTCGTTTGGCTCTTTTTTCCATTTCCTAAAAGATGCTTTTTTGGCAACAACAGCCTCTCTGACCTCACCTTTAAACCATGCTGGCAGTTTTTTGGACTTCCTTCCACTTTTCTTAAAGAGTGGAATACAGCTGGTCTGGGCTTCCAAGATAGTATTTTTCAACAACACCCAAGCTTGATGTACGTCTTTAACTTTCGCAACTGCTCCTTTTAGTTTTTTCTTAACTGTTTTCCTCATTTTATCATAGTCTCCCTTTCGAAAGTTAAAAGGTAGTACTGTGGATTTCCTTACTATCCCTCCTCCACTAATTAAATCAAAGGCGATCATGCTATGATCACTATTGCCAAGTGGCCCCAACACCCTTATCTCTTGCACTAGATCTGGTGTTCCACTAAGGACTAGGTCTAATATGGCTTCCCCTCTGGTCGGTTCATGAACCAGCTTCTCCAAGAAGCAGTCATTTATTTCATCTAGGAACTTTATCTCCCTAGCATGTCCTGACGTGACACTGACCCAGTCGATACCGGGGTAATTGAAATCACCCATTATTATTACTGCGCTGTAACTTTTGTTAGCTTCCTTGATTTCTTTGAGCATTTCATCATCCATTTGGTCATACTGGCCAGGTGCTCGATAGTACACCCCCACTGCCATCGCCTTCCCCCTTTTATATGGAATTTCAATCCATATAGATTCTACAGCAGATTTTGTTTCCTGCAAAACTTTAATCCTTTCTGAGTCAATGCCCTCTCTAACATAGAGCGCAACTCCTCCACCAATTTGATCAGCTCTATCATTACGATATAGTTTGTACCCAGGTATCACAGTGTCCCACTGGTTGTCCTCCTTCCACCATGTCTCTGATATTCCAATCATATCTAACCTTTCATTTAGTGCTATATATTCTAACTCTCCCATCTTATTCTTTAGACTTCTAGCATTTGCATACAAGCATTTTAGAGAATGTATTTTATTCATGTTAATTTGGCTATTGTTAGACATGGGTAAATTGGGATCTTTAAGCTCTGTTTGCTCCATACTTGAGGGCATTTGGGCTACTTTACTCTTTTGTGGAACCTCTCTGCTTTTGGTAGTATCCTTCAAGGATACATTCTTCCGAACCATCCGCTCTTGGGCGACTGTCGGCTTTCCCCTAATATCTAGTTTAAAAGCTGCTCTATCTCCTTTTTAAAGGTTAATGCCAGCAGCCTGGTTCTATCCCGGTTAAGGTGAAGCCCATCCCTTCGGAAGAGCCCCTCCTTTCCCCAGAATTTTCCCCAGTTCCTAACAAATCCAAAACCCTCATCTCTGCACCATTGTCTCACCACGCATTGAGACACCGGAGCTCTGCCTGCCTTTTGGGTCCTGCGCGTGGAACAGGAAGCATTTCGGAGAATGCTACCCTGGAAGTTCGGGATTTCAACTTCCTACCTAAAAGCCTAAATTTAGCCTCCAGAACCTCCCTACCACATTTTCCTATGTCATTGGTACCGACATGTACCAAGACAGCAAACTCCTCCCCAGCACTATCTAAGACCTTTGACCAATAATTATTTTTCTCTATTACAAAAGAAAGGTTTACAGGGCCATTAAAGGATGTTTTTAATAGATCCTTGGAGACAGGAGAAGTTCCTCAGTACTGGAGAAGGTCTGATGTGGTACCTCTTCACAAAAGTGGTAATAGGGAAGAAGTGACAAATTACACAGGTACACAACCAAAAAACTGCCTCCAGTTTTGCAACTGATTCCTATAGATTTTGGGGTGCTGAATCCAGGAAAAATAGCCAAAATGTTCCATCACGTCACGTTTTCTTGCAAAATTAGATTTCTTACCTATATAAGGAATGTTCACATAATTTCTTTTTAGCCGACTGCAGTTTATTTTCTTGGCCAAAAATAGAGGTTGTAATGGTTAACTAACTAGAAACACTCCCTCATGATATTTTAGAGTGTTTTGTATTCATTTTATACATTAACAGGACAATTGGGAGGCAGGGGGCTAAATCCAGTACTCGCGCTGGTGCATGTTCTTTCCTGTTCGCCTCGCCTCGTTCGCTCTCGCTCAAACACGGTGGTTGCGACATGAACGTTCCTGTCAAATTTCAGTTTCTTGCAAGTTCATTATTACCTTTTGTTTGCTCAGTCGTAATCCAGCTTTATTCCGAAGTGGTTCACTACAGTTGTAGTTTGCAGTGCTGTGTATTTGTGATGGCTCACAGAGCCAGAGGTTGCGTCAACTCTCCGGACAGTTTTTGTTTTATTTGTGGGGAATATACCGTGAAAAAGCGGCAGAGGAACATTTCTGCATTTATTAAAAAAGTATATTTCGCCTATTTCGGTTTGAAGTTAGGCGATCAAGACAAACCGTGGGCTCCTCACAAAGTGTGCAAGACATGTGAGGAAGATCTACGCTTATGGATGAAAGGTAAAAAACAAGCATTTCGTTTCGGAATACCTATGATGTGGCGTGAACAAAGAGACCACAGCAGTGACTGCTCTTTTTGCTCTTGCATTGTGAAGGGATACAACTTAAAAAATAAGAACGTAATAAGTTACCCCAACCTTCCCTCAGCAATTAGGCCTATGCCTCATAGCAACGAAGTACCTGTGCCTGAACCACCAAAATCTTTGGATCATATTTGTGTGGACGGTTCTGATCATGATGAGACTCATCAGATGGCTTTTCCCGATGAGTCCAGTACTTCCGAGTTTGAAACTGAACCAGATCCGAAACCTGAACTTTTCTCTCAAGCTGAATTGAATGATTTAGTCCGGGATTTAGGACTCCCAAAAGATGCTGCCCAACTGCTAGGTTCTCGGCTTAAACAGAAAAATCTATTGTCACCAGGAACAACTTTTTATTGGTACCGCAACCGTGAGACACAATTTTTGAAGTATTTCAGCAAAGAGGAAGATTTGGTATTTTGCAACAATATATACGGAGTGATGGAAAAGTTTAAACTCAAGTATGATCCTGCTGAATGGCGGCTGTTCATTGATTCGTCAAAAGACAGCATAAAAGGTGTTCTTCTTCATAATGGCAACACATTCGCTTCAGTTCCTATTGCTCACTCTGTTATTCTCCAAGAAAAATACGAGAATTTGGCCCTGATTCTTCAGAAGATTCGTTATGATGAGCATAAGTGGATGATTTGTGGAGACTTTAAAATTCTATCCATGCTATTGGGCAGCAATCCGGTTTCACCAAATATCCCTGCTTCCTTTGCTTGTGGGATAGCCGGGCCCGCGACCTACACTGGGGGAAAAAAGACTGGCCAATTCGGGAGTATTTGAGACCCGGTGAGAAAAATGTTCTTCATGAGAGCTTGGTACCTCGTGATAAAATTCTATTACCACCTCTCCACATTAAGTTGGGTCTCATTAAGCAATTCATCAAGTCCCTTCCAAAAGATGGTGAGTGCTTTCGGTACCTTTGCTCAAAGTTCCCCCGACTTTCTGAAGCAAAGCTAAAGGAAGGAGTGTTTGTTGGCCCTGATATAAGGAAACTCATTTCAGATGGAGCATTCGCTGAAACGATGTCTGAGAAGGAAAAAGAAGCCTGGGATTCCTTCAAGGATGTTGTTCTCAAATTCTTGGGGAACAGGCGGGATGAGAACTATAAGGATATTGTTGCCAGGATGCTCAATGCCTTCAAAGAACAAGGCTGTAACATGAGCCTGAAAGTCCATTTCTTGCACTCCCATGTGAACTACTTTCCCGAAAACTTGGGGGCGTACAGTGAAGAACAAGGTGAAAGGTTTCACCAGGACATCAAGGACGCAGAGAGAAGGTACCAAGGAAGATGGAACACCACTATGATGGCTGATTTCTGCTGGTTGCTGCTGCGGGAAACCCCAGATGAAAAATACGCCAAGCAGCGCACCAAGAGAAGCATTCGGGGGAAGAAGAAATGGGCCGACCAGGAGATTGATTGACCCAAGAATGACTTTAAAATCTAAACTGTATTGACAAATATCGTGTTTTTACTAAACTTTGAAATAAAAATTTGCTAGTTATTACCACAGTGTCGGATCTCATTTATTAGAATTTTATTTTCACACCATCGGGTGTTTGTCTTCATGTATTGCAATGGTGCGGTTTGCGTTTTCTATTCTTACATACATACCTGTACAACATTTTTTGTACATTTCTTTGCTTTGCTTTGCGTCTAACCTCGCTCTTATATGCTCAATGTTTGTGCACATGTATGTGGCTGTTTTAAGTGCAGACAATTTTGCTACCATCACAGTGTGTTTTGTTGACATTACTCTATTCTTATGTGCTGCCTTGTTACAATTTTCTTTATTCTTATTTGAATAACTACTAAACAATTAGTATAAAGAATTCATCCAAGAAACTTTTATGTCGATCGCACTCAATCTGAAACGTTCACCTCAAACTGCTTAACCAATGTAGCAAAAAATCTGTACGTGATGGAGCAAATTGGTTACCAGATTTGGATTCAGCGCACCAAAAAACGTAAAAATCAATCGAAACATTAGAGGCAGTTTAAAAAAAAAATTTTTTAGTGTACCTGTGTTATAGGCCAGTTAGCCTTACCTTGGTGACGGGAAAAGTAATGGAGGTGCTCCTGAAAGAGCGAATAGTGGACTTTCTTGAAACCAACGGGTTGCATGATCCGAGGCAACATGGTTTTACCAAAGGATGATCTTGCCAAACAAATCTGATTGAGTTATTTGACTGGGTGACCAGAGAACTAGATCAAGGGCATGCGATCAATGTAATCTACCTGGATTTCAGCATAGCCTTTGATACTGTTCTTCATAGGAGGCTTATCAATAAACTAAACAGCTTGGGAATGGGTCCTAAGGTGGTGAAATGGATCAGAAATTGGTTGACTGACAGACGACAGAAGATGATGGTAAATGGAACTCACTCGGATGAAAGGAAGATGATAAGCGGTATGCCCCAGGGTTCAGTCCTGGGACCAGTACTGTTCAATGTATTTGTAAGTGATATTGCTGAAGGACTGAATGGAAAAGTCTGTCTTTTTGCAGATGACATGAAAATTTGCAAGAGTGGACTCCCCTGAGGGAGTGGATAACATTAGCAGAGATGTAAAAAAGCTGGAAGAATGGTCTAATGCTTGACAGTTAAGATTTAATGTGAAGAAGTGCAGTGTCATGCACTTGAGAAGCAGAAATCCAAGGGAACTGTATGTGATAGGGGGTGATTTTTCTGAGGATCGCAAAGTGGTGAAACAGTGTAACAAGATTATGGCAAAAGTCAGAAGGATGCTGGGTTGCATACAGAGACGAATTACCAGCAGAAAGGAAGAGGTAATAATGCCACTGTATAAGTCACTGTTGAGGCCAGGGCCGGATTTACCTTGAGTGAGGCCCTACGCCAACAAAAATTGTGGGCCCCCAGCAGGGGCGGCCCAAGGGGGGTGCGGGGCCTCATTTGCATAAGGGGCCTCATTTGCATAAATATTTGCATAATGTTACCATATACTAACTTTTAGTAAACGTGCCTCTTAATGAGTGTATGGATAAAGAAAGACTAAAAGATTTCTACATTACTATAATCCAGTGCCAACTGCCAGACACATTAGGAACTACTACAAACACTGCCCATTTAGAACCCATAGTAAACCCGCCGTATCCTAACAGCACTACCAGGACTCACAAAGCACCATACTCTACCAATCAAAAGGCAACACTGCAAATATTAAACCAATACATTTCAGAGAACAACAATACATGACCTACTGGGGAAAGAGAACAAGTGGCAATGTCAAATAGGAATTATATAAACAGAACACCTCAGCTCAGTTACACATGCAGAACATAGACCATCACCAAACAAGTAATCACAATTTAGAAACAGGAAGACAATAATTAAACTGGGAATCCCAAAAGCCAAACTTGGAATGTACAACACTGTAGAAATAAAACTATACATTAATTTGCTCTTGTACTAAACAAAGCGCAGACGTTAATGATGCACATTTACCAGAGCTGACATATTCCAATTAATAAATTCAAAATAAAGAGATATTTTTCTACCTTTTGTGCATTTTTTTCAGCTGCAATTGCTCCAGCCACTTTCTTCTGGTTTCTTCGTGTCTTCTGCTAACTCTCCATCGTCTGCTGTCCATTTGTCCTTTCTTCTCTCTTCTAGATTTTTTTCCATTCTCTCTCTACATCTGCTTTAACATACTAATCTTTCTCCTTTTGCTCTTTCCTCATTCCTATTTCATCCACTCAAATTTTACCCCTCCATCCTCAATCCCCACTTACTCTCCCAATACCCGGCCAATTGTAGATTTTTTATCCCTCCCACACAAAATATTTTTCCCTTCTCCATTTTACTCTTCCAGCCCCATCCCATTCTAATCCTCCCCCAACATCAGCTCCCTTCTAGTTCCAGCCTCACCCAGCATCCATTCCCTTCTAGTCCCTGCATCAGCCCATTTCCAGTCCTAGCCATCCATCAGCCCATTTCCAGTCCTAGCAACCCCCCAACCCAATACCAGTCCTAGCCCCCATCAACCCACTTACAGTCCTTAACCCATCACCCCATTTTCAGTTTAAGCCCCCCCTATAACCCATTACCAGTCCTAACCCCCCATCAGCCCACTTCCAGTCCTAACCCCATCAACCCATTTCCAGTCAGCCCCCCATAGCCCATTGCCAGTCCTACCCCCCCCCCCATCAGCCCACAGCCCATTACCAGTCCTAACCCCATCATCCCACCTCCAGTTTTAACCCCCCAGCCCATTTCCAGTCCTAGCCCCCCATAGCCCATTACCAGACAACCCCCATCAGCCCACAGCCCATTACCAGTCTTAACCCCCCCAAAGCCCATTACCAGTTCTAAACCCCCCCAACAGCCCATTACCAGTCCTAACCCCATCAGCCCACCTCCAGTCTTAACCCCCCAGCCCATTTCCAGTCCTAGCCCCCCCATAGCCCATTACCAGACAGCCCCCATCAGCCCACAGCCCATTACCAGTCTTAACCCCCCCCCAAAGCCCATTGCCAGTTCTAAGCCCCCCCAACGGCCCACAGTCCATTACCAGTCCTTACCCCATCAGCCCACCTCTAGCCTTAACCCCCCCAGCCCATTTCCAGCCCCAGCCCCCCAATAGCCCATTACCAGTCCTACTCCCCCCATAGCCCATTACCAGCCCTACCCCCCCATAGCCCATTACCAGCCCTACCCCCCAGCCCATTTCCAGCCCCAGCCCCCCCAATAGCCCATTACCAGTCCTACCCCCCCATAGCCCATTACCAGCCCTACCCCCCCAGCCCATTTCCAGCCCCAGCCCCCCCAATAGCCCATTACCAGTACTACCCCCCCCCCATTACCAGTCCTACCCCCCCCCATCGCCCCTAACCAGCCCTACCCCCCCCCCCCCGTCGGCCTAAAGTAAAATTTAATTTAAAAAAAAAACCTGGTGGCTGCCGCCGCGGGGCCCCCTCTGCTGCCGCGGCAGCACCGACTGACCCGCGGGGGCCCCGTCTACAAGCTGAAGCCGTCGGGTCGGGTCAGGTCGGGTCGGGTCGGGTCGGTCGTTCCTCCCTCCCTCCCTCCCTCCCTCCGTGCGGGCTGCAGGCTGTGAGAGACGCGAAGAGAGAGCGTCTCCTCGCGTCTCTGTTAAGCCCGCAGGGGCTGATGGGAAATTTCCCATCAGCCCCTGCGGGCTTAACAGAGACGCGAGGAGACACTCTCCTTTCGCGTCTCTCACAGCCTGCAGCCCGCACGGAGGGAGGGAGGGAGGGAGGAACGAACGACCCGACCCGACCCGACCCGACCCGACGGCTTCAGCTTGTAGACGGGGCCCCCGCGGGTCAGTCGGTGCTGCCGCGGCAGCAGAGGGGGCCCCGTGGCGGCAGCCACCAGGTTTTTTTTTTAAATTGTATTTAAAAAAAATTTACTTGTTCTTTTTTTGTGGGCCCCTGCCGGCTGTGGGCCCTACGCCATGGCGTACATGGCGTATAGGTAAATCCGGCCCTGGTTGAGGCCTCACTTGGAATATTGTGTTCAGTTTTGGCCAATCATATCTCGCAAAGGATATAAAAAGACTGGAAACGGTTCACAGGAAGGCAACCAAAATGATTGGGAGCCTGTGTCAGAAGACCTATGAGAAGAGACTTGAAGACCTAAATATGTACACTCTGGAGCAGAGGAGGGATAGGGGAGATATGATTTAGACCTTTAAACACTTAAAGAGTATTAATAAACAAACAAATCTCTTGTAAAGATGGGGAGGCTGTAAAATTAGAGGGCATAACATGAAGCTGCAAGGAGATGAACTGAAAGGAAACGTCAGGAAATATTTTTTCCCTGAAAGGGTAGTGGATGCTTGGAATGCCCTCCCAATCGAAGTGGTGGGGGCAAACACAGTAACAGAATTCAAAATGGCATGAGACAGACACAGTGGATCCCTTTATAGCAACAGGACAAAATCAAAATAAACATAACTCTCTCTTATATCTCAACAAATAGGGGTGACCTATACGGAGAGGTGGGTACACCCCTAAACAAAGGCATATGGAGGGGTGACCTGCACAGAGCGGCAGGTGCACCTACTCATACCTCCTTGCTGGGCAGACTAGATGGACCGTATTGGTCTTTATCTGCCGTCATATACTATGTTACTATGTCCATGCTCTATTGGTTGAAGCACAAAAGTTATCAAGTTTGCTTTCTGTAGATCTTCAACTGCAGAATCTTCCAAAACTTGGGTCAAGCTAAGAGTATGCACTGAGGCGCCCTCCTGACCGACATCCACTGCAACACTACTAAATCTCATTTTCATTGGCAAATAATATTGGCAAATAAAAAATAGGAGGTGGGAGGAATAGACTTCTCTGGAACTCCCAGGATGTCAAACAAGTACTTCTTAAATATTTCCATAGGATGAATCGCAGAGGACTTTGGAAAACTGACAAAAAATAAATTCAAATGCTTAGAGAAATTCTCAAAGGCACCATGGGAATGAGTATAGTGAAAAAAAGAGAATAATTCCAAAGGCAGACTCCGAGGTACACTGACTGAAAGTGGGGCAGCTGAGGAGGGGGATCCACCAGAACATATATTAATGTGCTCTTTTAGTTTTTGTGCCCTTTTAGTTTTTGCATTAAAGGCACATTAGCAGGCATTAAGTGCAAAGTCTCTATGGTAACTGACAGGGGCATGGCCAGCATGCTTCCAAATGCTAATGCATTGATGCATATACATGGTGCTGTTACCACGTATGCACTTGCCTCCACTTATTGAGGTTATATGTGGTGAAACCATGCAAATGGCAACACTGACAGTGCATGATATCTACCCCATGCTAACTGCAATTTGATCACCATGCTCACTCACCGTCCCCTCTCTGCCCTAACCCGCCCATTCAGTACTCTAATGTGCAAATGGTAGTTAGCTAAAAAATCAGCATATGTTTACTCTGATGCCCCTATCATAACTGTTACTGCAGGCGTGAGCTTGCAGTTAACATGCACCTAATTACATGTTAACTGCATAATGCACTTTAGTTAAAGGGCTTATCTCTATGTTCCAAGAGATAAGAAGAAACTCAGGACAGTAAAAAGACTTGAAATCCATGCAAGAATAGGGTATCAAGGAGAAGGTAGTGATCAACAGTGTCAAAAGCAGTAGGTAGATCAAGAAAATGAGATTCAGTAAAGGCTCTTGGATTTCTCCAGTAACAGATCACTAGAGACTTTGGCTAGGACTGTTTTTGTAGAATGTAGAGGATGAAATCCAGATTGCGGTGGATCCAGAATGGCTTGTGAGGTAAGATTTGCAAAAGGAAGGTATCCTGGAAAAATGATCTACAAAGATAGATGAATGGTCTAATGCTTGGCAATTAAGATTTATTGTGAAGAAGTGCAAAGAAGCAGCATGTGATAGAGGATGATGTGCACGGATGAGGAAAGAGTCATTGGGATGATAAATATCTGAAGATTGCAAAGTAGCAAAATAATGTGCCAAGACAGTTGCCAAGGCCAGAAGGATGCTAAATAGCATAGAGAAGGACAGAACCAGTTGAAAAGAATAGGTAATAATACCCTGTACAGGTCATTGGTGTGGCTTCATGTTGAGTACTATGCTTAGTTTGGGAGGTCATATTTTGCTATGGATATACAAAGACTTGAAGTTGTACAAAGAAAAAGTGACCAGAATAGTATGAAGTTTGCACCAGAAACCATATGAGAAAAGCCTTGAAGACCTGAATATGTATACTACAGAGGAAGGGATAGGGGAGATAAATATAGACGACAAGAAAGCTTGTTTATGATTTTGGCTATGTAATTTCCTCAAATTACCCAATAAAGGTCGGGCTTGGACAAATGTTTTCTCTGAATCAACTAGGAAGAAGCTATGCACATTCATGGCCACTGGTTGTTTTCGGGGAACTTTCCTCCTGGTCGGTCTTTATTGGGTAATTTGAGGAAGTTACACAGCCAAAATCAGCCAAAAGTATTCAATGCTCTCTTGTAGCAGAGCTTGCTTTCAATCAAAAGAGCCTCTCCTCCTGTGCATCTATGCCATGTAGGTATTTAAAGATCTCAGTCATATCACTTCTATCCTGCCTTTCTTCTAAAGTATACCTATTAAGATCTTTAAGTCTGTCTTCATATGCTTTATAATGAAGATCACAAACCATTTTAGTAGCCACCCTTTATATCGACTCCAACCTTTTATATCCTTTTAAAAGTACGATCTCCAGAATTGCACACAATGGGGCTTGTTTACAAAGCCGCGGTAGCGGTTCGCGGTCGTTATCGGAGCCGCGGCCCCATTGAAATCAATGGGGTCGCAGCTCCGATAACGATCGCGAACCGCTACCGCAGCTTTGTAAACAAGCCCAAATACTCCAAATGAGGTCGCACCAAAGACTTATACAGAGGCACTATCACCTCCTTTCTTCTGCTGTCCATTCCTCTCCCTATGCACCCAGGCATCCTTCAAGATTTTGCTATTGCCTTTTCTACCTGTTTAGCTATTTTAAGATCATCAGACACAATCATGCCTAGGTCCCGCTCTTCTTTTGTAGACAGAAGTACTTCACTCTCTATATTATATCACTCCCTTGGATTATGCAATAATATTTTTCCTTAATTATAATAAAATTCATTTAGACTAAAGAGTTCCAAAAATTATGCTAACAAAGCAGGGACCTACAGTTTCATTTATACTAAATAAGCAATGTTCTATAGTTCTTTTTTAGAATGACCATTGTCAGACGGGTGCCTGGGTGAGAATGTTCACAGTCTTGGCAAAGGCATATATTAATATGATTTGCAAGGGATTGTGGGAAATGTAGTCCATTCACACCAGACACAGCCGTTCACAATAATTAGTTGTGCTTGAGTGTAAAGCCAATAAGATATTTATTTATGGGGTTATTTCTCCCAACACAGATATGCTTGGTAGCACATAAAACAGGATACTTGCTTTCAGTGTTAAACTTAGAAAAACAAAATCAGGAAAACAACAGTTGAACTTGTCAGGCAATCAAATCAAAAGAATAAAGACCTGGTTGGTAACAAACTGGTCTTTTCTGTAGGCTTTAGCTAATATTTTCTTAGCAGTGCATCAAACAACAAGCAAAACCCACAAAGAAGGGAAAAACTGTTCTTTTCAGGTTAACTTCTTATATCTTCACACATAGACTCAGAAGTGATTCCCTCAGAGCTCACAAGCAATTAGGTAAGGCTCAATTGCTAGCAGTTATCCAGCTGAAACCCCTTAGCTGGCTTAATTTCTACTGCGTGGCTCAAATCCTACTCAGGAGCTTTTCTGAGTAGATTAAAGAACAAGTTTGTATTTCTTTGTGATGGTTGTTGTACTTTGTAACAGCAAATTACCAAAGGAGTTTAGACAGAGAGCAATCCATGTATTCACAGCCTGTATCTACCACCTCTCCCCCTTCTTCAACAATCATGGGTTCAATATCATGGATTGGCACAGAGGAATTTCTCAATGGAGCACTCTCAGGAGAATACTTGTTTCCCTGCTGTCTTTCAAGGGTATAGCTAGGGCATAGATCAGTGTTCATACCTGAGCTTCCATTGCTGTTAGAGTTCCTCTCTAAATAGCCTGGTCAGTATGTAGTCCAGTTCTTATGTCCAGCCTTCCAATCCAGATCCCTGGACACTGGATCTCTCTTCACATACCTTCTGGCACGGGTCCTAGGGTCCCTTCCAAGTGCAGCCGTCTCCCTCACAGGTACCGTCTGGAGATTCCTAGCTCTGCAGCACCACTCCTCTGGTTTTCCCCAGTCCAATGGTGTATGCTGGCCTTTTGAATGTCTCCCAGTATACGTACTGCTCTGGACTCCTTTAGACCTCCCAAATGCTTTTCTCTTCTTTCTTTCAAAGGGTTTCTTGCCCTCTCTGTCCGTCTGCACTTGCTTCTGCTTCTGATGATCCTCCAGATGATGAAGATGTCCAAGCTGAGGATATCCAAGCTGATTCTGAGGATGAGGATAATTCTCTGTAGAATAAACTCTACCTTTATTCTGCTTAGATGAGTGCTCCACCCTAGCACAGCGCAGCTGTGCTGAATCAGACCCTGCCCTTTGAAATGAGTGCTTAGGGATTACCTCATAGCCCTCCTGATTGAACACACGTTTCCCCACTTCAGCTCCTCTAATGGCTGTTGGAAACCTGGTGCATTCTGGGACTGGTAGTCTTTTATGGAAAAATTCTGTTTTCTTATTTCTACCAGAACTGACAGGTTGCTTGTTCAGAGTCACTTCACCTTTACTATAGCTCCTTCCTGAGCTATGATAAGCTTCCTTATCACACCATATAGTCTTATGACTCTACAACTGTCTTTAGTTAAAACAATGAGTAAAGAGCTAAACACATGACTGACTGTTACTATCGCCAAAACTCATCTAGTCAGCACATATTAGAGGCCTGTGTAAAGAAAGTACAGTAATAGACCTCTTCAATCATATCCTGAATTATATTATGGAGATTTTGATATTCCTCTATCTGTCCATTCCTACAATCATCATCATAAATACAGTAGATGTAATGCAAATTAAATTCTCAGTAAAGCATGGAATGACTATAATAAAGTTTCAATAGTATCCCATACCCTTAGATAATAATTTGCCTTAAAATATACAAAATAAACCCTGGACTGATCGAGTACATCATGTTCACAATAAAGAGGCTAATTTTCTGAACTGGCACCTATTTAATGCACATATTTTATGCAGGATATACTTAGCTTTATAAAATAGAGCAGGATGTGTATATTAAGACGTGATCATTTACACAAGTCCAAGAGGTAGTGTAAATGGCCACACCTACTTTTTACAATTATATGTGTAAAATGCTCTTTTAATCTATGTGTGTAATTGCTCATAACACCCACATTCCACCCAAACTTCGCCCATGTGCATGCCCACAATAAAAGTCCATGTGATGAAAACTAGCTTCATATTTTCATGCTAGTCAGTATTTTATAAGATAATTTATTCTAGATAAGATTCTCATGAGCAGAGATGTCTCTCTCCATAAAAAGATTCGACTTGTTCAAGCCATGGTATTTTCAATAACATCATATGGATGTGAAAGCTGGACAGTGAAAAAGATAGACAGGAAGAAAATTGATGCCTTTGAATTATGGTGCTGGCGGCGAATACTGTGTATACCATGGACTGCCCGAAGAACAAATCAGTCGGTACTACAGGAGATCAAACCTAAGCTTTCTTTAGAAGCTCAGATGACAAGACTTCGACTTTCATACTTTGGACACATCATGCGAAGAGAGAGATCATTAGAGAAAGACATCATGCTTGGCAAGATAGAAGGTAAACGCAAAAGAGGAAGGCCTGCAATGAGATGGATCAATACAATAACAGCAGCTACGGGTACCAGTCTGTCAACAATGAACCGCCTGACTCAAGAACGAATACAATTTAGGATAGCTATCCAGAGGGTCGCCATGAGTCGACTCCGACTCGACGGCACTTAACAACAACAACAACAATTTATTTATCTAAGTCCCACTTACAGTATGTGCATAAATGATTAAAATATTGGAATTTATGTATATTGTTTGCGTGGTTCCTTATAAAATTAACCCCAAATGTGAAAAATTATGCTTTATTTTATACATGAAGATGGACAATTTGTTCTGGGGTGGAGCGGAGGTAGAGCCAACCGCAAATTGGTCAGTGGTGATATTGAGCTGCTGCCAACTTTGTGATCTGTGGTGGAAGTCAGAGGCAAGAAACTATGTCCTAAGCTTCACCGTGTATCACTAACCAGGCAGCGGCTCAATTTCACCACTACCTGGTTAGTGATCGGGCTCTGTTGTGACCCCGGATATTCAAAGCCAGGGCCGGATATGACCCTGGCATTGAATAACCAGATTTAATGTTCAGCACCGGCAACTAGCCACTGTAACTGCATTAGCCACTGGTGGTGAATATTGGGCCCTATTTTCTTGATATTGGACATGGTCTACAGGTCTATCTACTTTTTTCATACTTTGGTGAATATCTTTCTTCTTTTATCTTTTTATACATTTCTACATTTATGTGATAAACCCATGGCTAGTACTCTTTATAGTACTTGTTTTTGGGAAATATTCTTTTAATGACAATGCTCAATAGAGTTGTGGCTGAAGCATTTCTGATTAAAAAAATATATTTGACATGGTTCGCAGGTCTCATACTTAGTGAATATTGCCTCTGGACAAGTGTTTATGTGCCTTTGCATTTTGACATTGGAAGTCTGATCCCTGACGAAGGCTGTTTAACCAAAACTTGACAAAGTTGGTTTGTTCCCAATAAACTATTACTACTACAACTGAGCATTTGTATAGCACTACAAGATGTACGCAGTGCTGCACAGACACATGGTAAGAGACAGCCCCTGCTCATCTGAGCTTACAATCTAGTCAAGACAGACAACAAGTCAACACAGTAGCTGTAGACACGGGATACATCTAGGGGGAATAGTAAGGAAACACAAAGGAGATCAGGTGAGTCAAGATCCGAAAGCAACAATGAAGAGGTCAGTTTTCAGCCTGGATTTTAAAAGGGCCAGAGAAGGTGCCTGACATACAGACTCAGGTAGTTTGTTCCAGGTAAGGAGTAGCAAGGTGAAAGGGGCAAAGTCTGGCGTTAGCAGTAGAAGAGAAGGGTACAAATAGAAGTGATTTGCCAGAAGAGCGGAGTTCCCAAGGAGGGGTGTAGGGAGAGATGAGAGAGGAAAGGTAGTGAGGAGCTGCAGAGTAAGTGCATTTATAGCTCAGTAGGAGACGTTTGAACTAGATAGGCAAGAATAGGATAGGGAAACAATGGATAGGCAAGAAAATGGATAGGGAGGCAATGAAGTGATTTGAGGATAGGCAAGAAATGGATAGGGAGGCAATGAAGTGATTTGAGAAGAGGGATTCTATGAGCATGACGAGGCTGGCGGAGGATTAGTCATACAGCAGAGTGACTAAAGAGTGGATAAGTGTCTTAGTAGTGTGTGCTGAAAGGAATGGGCAGATTTTGTTGAGAAAGAAATGGCAGGTCTTAGCTATCAGATTGGATCTGTATGGAGAAGGAGAGAGAGGAGTCAAAGACAACCCCAAGTTGTGAGCCAAGAAAACAGGGAGGAGTAGAGAGTTATCCACAGAAACTGAGAAAAGAGGAAGGGGAGAAGAGGTTTTAGGGGGAAAAATAAGAAGCCCAGTTTTGGCCATGTTCAATTTCAAGTGGCGGTGAGACATCCAAGCAGCAATGTCAGAAAGGCAGGCAGAGAGCCTGGCCAGGATTGCCAGAGAGATTTCAGGTATAGAGAGATAGATCTGTGACTCATCAGCATAAAGATGGTACTGAAAGCTATGGGAACATATGAGAACACCTAGGGACTGGGTATAGAGAGAGAGAAAAGGAGTTGACCCAAGACAGACCCTTGGGGTACACCAATTGAGAGCGGGATAGCAGCAGAGAAAGTGGGATAGCGGCATATTTATGTGGTTCCATGGTCTACCTTGGCTCTGTCTGTGCCACATACTTAATAGTATCAACACATTTACATATCTAAAAAATTCTGTTGCACGAAAATAAACATTTATAATCAGTTTTTATCCCTAAACTTGGAGAATCTTTCTGTATTTCAAATGTTTTATTGGTGAGGTAAGGTACGATACATTTTAAAGATAAATATCTGTACTGATGCATGCACAAGCATTCTGATGAATAATAGCAATGAGTGAGAATCCACCAGTACACAGAAAAGAAGAAGCAGAAGAACATAAGAACATAAGATATGCCATATTGGGTCAGACCAAGGTCCATCAAGCCCAGTATCCTGTTTCCAACAGTGGCCAATCTAGGTCATAAGTACCTAGCAGTCTCCCCAAAAGACACAGGTTCCTCAATGCTTGTATTGGGTCAAACAGTGATATCCTGGGTCCCTTTTATTGTAATAATGGTTTATGGACCTTTCCTCCAGAAACTTGTCCAAACTTTTTTAAAACCGCACTAACAGCTTTTGCTACATCCTCCGGTAACAAATTTCAGAGTTTGATTACATGGTGAGTGGAAAAATATTTTCTCTCATTAGTCTTAAATAGTTTACCCTGTAGCTTCATTGCATGTCCCCTGGTCTTTTTATATTCTGATGACGTAAACAATCGATCTACGTTTACCCGTTCCATTCCATTCATTAATTTATAGACCTCTATCATATCTTCCCTCAGCCGTCTCTTTTCCAGGTTGAAAAGCCCTAAACCTTTTAGCCTCTCTTTATAGGAGTATCTTTCCATCCCCTTTACCATTTTGGTGGCTCTTCTCTGTACCTTTTCTAATAAGGCTATATCCTTTTTAAGAAAGATACAGAGGCATTATAATATCCTTTGTTTTATTTTCCATTCCTTTCCTTATGATACCTAGCATTCTATTTGCTCTCTTGGCTGCCGCTGCACACTGGATGAAGGGTTTTAACATGTTATCCATGATGACTTTTAAATCTTTTTCCTGGGTGTTTGTTCCTAATGTGGAACCTTGCATCGTGTAACCATAGTTTGGGTTGTTCTTTCCTAGGTGCATAACTTTGCACTTGTCCACATTAAATTTCATCTGCCATTTGGATGCCCAGTCTTCCAATTTATCAAGATCCTTTTGCAATGTTCCACAATCATCTTGGGTTTTAACAACTTTAAATAGTTTTGTGTCATCTGCAAATTTGATAACCTCACTCGTTATTCCCTTTTCCAGGTCATTTATGAATATGTCAAAAAGCAACAGACCCAGCACAGAACCCTGGGGTACTCCACTATTAACCTTTTTCCATTGGGGTACCCTCTGCTTTCTATCTTTTAACCAGTTCCTGATCCACAATAATATACTGCCTCCTATCGCATGACTTTTTAGTTTTGCCAAAAGTCTTGTCAAAGGCTTTCTGAAAGTCCAGGTACACTATATCAACCAACTCACCTTTGTCTACCTGTTTATTCACACCTTCAGAAAAATATAACAGATTAGTAAGACAAGATCTTCCTTGTCTAAAGCATGTTGACTGTCTCCCATTAAGCCATGACTGTCTACATGCTGAGTAATTTTGTTCTTTATGATGGCTTCTACCACTTTTCCTGGTACTGACATCAGGCTCACCAGTCTGTATTTTCCTGGATTACCCCAGAACCCTTTTTAAAAATTGGCGTTACATTGGCGATCCTCCAATCTTCAGGTATTACAGATGATTTTAATGATAGTTCACAGATTACTAATAGCAGGTCTGCAATCTCATATTTCAGCTTTTTCAACACCCTTGGATGTTTACCATCCAGTCTAGGTGATTTTCTACTCTTCAGTTTATCAATTTGAATAAAACCTCTTTAAAGATTCAGATCAAGAACAAGCAAAAACAAGTGGAAAATGCACTAATACAGTTAGAAATATAAGAAGACAAGTTTTATTTTTTAAAATCTTTTTTTCAGTCATTTTTAATTATACAATAACAGAACATATCAATACAGAACCTGTCCCTAACCTAAACAGTCCCACCCACCCCCTTCCCCTGGCTCCAGCCAGATCAAATAGCAGTTCTTATTACAAGCTCCATATCAGTGTGATATCTCAAATTGTACACTTTTTAAGTAGGCTCAGATATGTAGTGAGTAAGAGCAGACCATTTAAGATATTGTGTCCCTGCATGCATATTGGTAGCAGAGTAGGCCAGTTCATAACGCCTGTAAATACAAAGAGTGTTCCACCATTGGTGGAAGGCAGGTGGCATAGAGGTTTTCCAATTCTTGAGTATCATTTGTATTGCAACACAGAGCATATAATCAAGTAAGACTTTATCATCCTTCTGAAGCGACTGAATACCTGCAAGAGATTTATATATCAATATGAAAAATTAGTGTTCCATAAGGTGTAATATGCAAGATATTCTAGCCCACACTTGCCGCCAATATGACTGCACCATTGAGCATTCAATTAATATATGAGAGAGGGTGCCTACCTGATCAAGACAAAACCAGCATCTGTTACTCTGCCGATGGTCACATTTAGTCAATAAGACCAGTTTTATATATGTTTGGTGTGCCAAAAAAATCTCACAGTGTGAAGAAAGCCGACTTGGAAATGCGGACAAGAGACTCCCAAAAAGAATTCCATTGTTGCCTGGATAAGAGCTTCCCAGCTTCTCGCTCCCACATGCATTCTGTACCAGTACACGGACAACTCGCTGCCTCCCTTAGGCTGCCATAGAAGAAAGAGGCCCTCCCACTTTTTTCTTCCAGATCTCTCATTTTAAAGAAGGGGCCATTCATGTAGTGCATGCACAGGGTTACAGCCTGCCTTCAAGAGGCAATGTTTAAGTTGCAAAAATTGAAAACAACAAGCCAGAGGAAACACAAATTCATATTGAAGATCTTTAAATGTTTTGAAGGCAGTTGGAGTTATGAGCTGTCCTAAAGTCCAAATACCACACCTTTACCAGGTTTGCCAATTAATTTTAAACTGAGGATTCAACCCTATAGGGAGATCTTTACCATAGGGTACACAATTTTATTACAGGTGAGACATATCGAACTCCTCATGGGCCATCCAAATTAATTAGTATAGAGGCAAAGGTGTTACCATCTGTCTCTCCTGTGCTACCAAGCTGGTTTGGAGGACTCCTCTGAAGAGGTACATCTTTGCACTCCTTGTTTAAGGAGAAAGGATTGGTGATAAAGGTTGAAATCTGGAAACCGTACCCTCTTGAGCCTTTGACAACTTTAACTTCCAAAGAGCAAATCTGAGGGATTTTATGTTTCCAGAGGAAACACACCAATATTTTTTCTGCTTGGTGATAAAAAGACTCCAGAAAAAGAACTGGAATCATGCATAAGATATAATTAACTTTGGGCATTAACATCATTTAAATTGTTTCTAGTCATCCCCACCATGTAAGTTACTGGGGCATCCTACATGTAGTAAGCGTCCAAAGAAGCTCCAGGCGATCTGCTGCATTACAAGTTAATGTGAGTGACAGCGTGGCACAATAATACATACCTAAATATTTAAAAGAGTCATCTGTCCACTGAAATTGAAAGGTTAAAAGATCCTTCTGGATGACTTCAGTATTTAAAGGGAAGGCAACAGATTTGTTCCAGCTGATCTTGTATCGCAGTAGCTGGGAATACTTATCCATTACATGTAGACGAATTGGTATGGATGAAGGCTTAACAAAAAGCAATAGGTCATCTGCATAAGCAGATAGTTTTACTCGCAAGTCACATATCCAGAAGCCCACAATATCCAGTGATTGTCATAAGAGAAGGCCGAGAGGTTCAAGTGCCAAATTAAAAAGTAGTGGTGAAAGGAGGTACCCCTGTCGGGTACCCCTTCCTAAGGAGAAGGACTTCAACAGAGAGGAGCTGGCACATATCCTTCCTATAGGATTAGCATACATTGCATGAACCATGCCAACAAACGTATGCCCAATTCCATACCATTCAAGAGGCTGGAATAAAAAAGATCACTCTGACTTTTCAAAGGCCTTCTCTGCATCCAGCAGGATTCGAAGTCCTCCGCTGGGACCAATATGTGACTAAACACCCTCCCATTGCAGCCAGCTAGGAATCCGCACTGATCTGTTTAGACGAGAAGCCAATATTTTAGTGTATATTTTATAATCGGCATTAAGTATTGAGATAGGATAATAATACTCAACATTCTGGTTTTTCCAACACCACCGCTGTGGCCTCTGCAAAGGATCTGACACATGTGTAGTGGTTTGCCACCTTAGCAAAGTATGTTAATAAATGAGGAATTAATTCCGCTTGGAACACCTTATAAAATTCCATCAGAAGCCCATTGCTGCCTTACTGATGGCCAGTTCTTTAAGAGCCTGTTGGATTTCATCAGGCTGTTAGGTATGTCTCTCTCTAACATACCTACCTGCTCAGAAGACAGCATAGGCCTGGAAACACTACCTAATAACTCTCTGAATCCATCTCTGTTTTCCTCCAACTCAGATCGATATAGCTGCTCATAGAAGGCTCAGAACGGATATAAACATAGAAACATGCCGGCAGAAAAAGATTCAGATGTCCAGACCCTCTAAATGCCTGGATCGTGCTGGCAGGAACAGAGCTCCCCACATGTAGATGCAAGTTGTGTGAGGATCTCTGTTTGTGGGTGGGAGGCTGAGGGAAGAGCGACGGTGGACGGTGAACGGCATCATGACTCCAAACGTACAGGGCTGATTCCGAGGTTGGCACTGTACGTCTGGGATCAGCCATGTAAATAGGGAACTTATTCCACCTTGAAGATGGAATAAGTCCCCCTGGACGTTGGGGGATGCCGGAGTCAGGGCTCCAAAGGCAGGTGAGGGGTGCATGGGGATCTCCGTGGCTCGAACCTGGCCATGTAAGGCCTGATCGAGGGTCAGGCTGTGGGGAAAGGAGATTTTGGGGTTCAACTGGTGATCATGGCTCCTGTATGGAGCCATGGTGGCATGGCAACAGAACACCATGCCACCGCTGCTCCATGTAGGAGCCAGGTTGGGCTAGCTGGGGAAGTGCCGGGGCATACAGGATGCCTGAATAAGGGCACATCCTGGACGTCCCAGCCTTATGCCCCAATTCTGCTCCCGCGGGAGAAAAATTGGATGGATCCTTGAGCCATCCGGATGTCTGGATGTCCAGATGGCCCGGGGACGCACATCTCAGAATTGGCTTTTCAACAAATTGCATATCCCAATATTGTAACCACTGGAAAAAAAATATTCTGCCCATGTTGATAGGAACACCAGGCCACCCCAAATAGTAAGATTTTTTTTTTTTTTACATGACATACCAAACTGTAAATATGCACTGAGGAGCCAGAGAACTGAAGCAAACTACCCATAGCAAGACTTCCAAGCTCTTGCAACTCTTAGGGAATCCTAACCAAGCTATATCCAAGATGAGCCCAGAACCTATAAGGAAACCAAACCACCCATCCCCCACCACCTACCGAGCCTCCAGCAAAACCTACCCCCTACCCCACATACATTTTGCATACAGAAAAACACATGCACACAGCCCATAACACCCAACCTAGTATCTCATACCCAAACCTTTAAATCTAAACATATCTCTGAAACAGACATTACTTATTAACAAGGGTATGAGTCCATATCAACTACAGCAGGCCTGCATACAGGATCTCCTGCCTATGCTCACGCAAATGGACCATCCATAGTGAACTACTGTCCACAGATGCACAGGTTAAAAATCAGGGCTTTATTATATTAGCCCTTCTACGTGGAGGGATGGAAATCATGTTCAGCAACTAGAAGAAGCTGTGTAGCCATCTATGTATGTTACTCACCATAAGCAGAAACCAGAAAAGAAATCAATTCATGTCCAACTTATCCATCTCTGCTAGGTAAGCTTTTAGGGCCTTGGGATCTTCAAACATGCGCATTTGATTATGGAAAGTAACACATAGGTGTGCTGGATAAAAAGCCCCATATTTTGCCTGGAGCCATTGTAACTGTGGACGGACAGCTAGTAGTTTCTTACTATGGTCCATCATTGCCTTGTTCAGGTCGGGGAAAAAATAATAGCATACATCCTTCATGTAGCACTGGGCTATGCAGTTGGGCCGTCTGCAAGATCTGAAGGGCATGCGGATATCGCAAGACCTTGAGTACAATGGGTCGTGGATACTTCTGTAGAGCCATGAGATACAAAGGAGCATGATGTGCTCATTTGATCTCCAATGGATACCGAATGCAATAACTTAGGTAAGAGGTCTTCCAAATACTTGATAGCATCCATACCTTCCACTCCTTCGAGTAGCCCAAGGATACGAATATCACTCCTTCTCAACCTGTTGTTTAAGTCTTCTAGTTGAAGTTCCAGCTGCAATATGCACTTTACCTGCACATGGCCCTATTGCAATTGAATCTCATGGCTTTGCAAAGTCTCCTCCATGACAACCACATGCAGTGTCAATGAGTTGGAATTCCTTTTAACTTCAAACTGCTAAAATTGTACTGAACTGAACACCTGGTCGTTAGCCACCACAATCTTCTTCACCTATCAAACCTCCCATAGCATCTCTTTAAACCCTTCCTCAAAGTCTTTTTGGAGTACCATTTTTGCAGGAGATGGGAGGTCTTGTTTAGAATGTTTTGCGCTTTACATAGCCATCACTGTATAGTACAGCCATCCTGAAATTATTATCCATATAGCTCTGGGGGACCCAGCAAGTGGTGAAGGGGTGGGAAATGTTTATTCTCTGACAAAGGCCATCAGAAGAATGAATTTAGTAATAATATGTTTATTGCATTTTATCCAATACAATATAACAAAAATCAAGAAAACCAACATAGTTCACAACATTATTCACAATATCATGATTCAAACTTAGGTCAAGTCCACATGAAGAGAGCTATGCTACATAACAAAACAGAAAATAAAAAAGAAATAAAGGCAACTAAGTGCCCACACTAGAGAGATACCTAAACTGACACCCAACCATCCCCTCTCACTTATGCCTATCCACTAGGAATCTTTCTAAATGGGATACATCAACAAATACATACGTCTGTCCCTGCAAGGTATCAAGACACTTGCAGGGAAACTTCAAAAAGAAAATAGCTCCCACTTTCAAAATCCTTGGTTTCAACTGAAGAAATTATTTCCTACGAACCTGAGTTTCTCTACAAACATCTGGGAACATCGTTACAATTTGACCTCATAAAATCCTAGCTTTATACTGAAAAAAACCCTTAAATATTCTACTTTTATCAGATTCATTCAAAAAAGTGACAATTAAGGTGTTCTGTGTAGTATCCTATCTGAAGAATCTTTCTAAAAGTCAATTAAATTCTGACTTTCTGCAGGATCCAAAGAGTCAAACCACCCTCTCCCAGAGCAGGCAATTTGACATTGATAGGAAGATAAAAAGCCTGGACTATGGGTACCTCAGAAGACTTTTTCAAGACCTCCTTAAAGTATTTCTATAGTAACATTTCAGCAGACAATAAATGAGTATAGGGGAAATTTAGTATACATAAATTTCTCACCCGAGAGGATTTCTTCAACGCCTCCGTTTTAGAATGTAATTTAGTAATGTCCTTAACATAAGTAGCATTGCAAGACATACAGGTGGAAACTTGAGTATTTAATAAAGAAACACACTTATCTAATACCAACAAACGAGTATCCAAGTCTACCAGCTTGGTAGTTGTGCCCTATGTAAATTCACACAGAGAACTAACCGTACTGGAAAACCTAGAGTCCAAATGCCTAATTGCCTCCCAAATATCCTTCAATGTGATCTCTCCTTCCTTGTTGTCCTTATCAAAACCATAACACTCAGTCACAGGAGCAACTGCAACAGATTTAGGAACCAGTACAGTTAGGAAATCCTCATTCATCTGAGTTGAGCCTTCTGAGTCCACTGTAGAAGACAGAGGAGGGAGGGGACATGGTGCAGAGTTCTACTCCTGGAGTAAAGGGACGCTCCCTCGGGGATGATGACAGAGCCAGTTGGGGAAGCAGATGAACCAACCTTTACTGCCCCTTTATTCTTCCTCTTCCCCATACTCACACATGGCAGACAAGCAATTCTCTTCAGCCAAGGACCTCAGTGACACCGAAGGGGCATGTCCTGCCTCTTTGGCTGTGCCTCTTTGGATCATGACCCACAGGCCGTGACACGCAGCCACATGTAGCAGCCATGAAGCTTTAGCAGGTAAGAGGACCCCACCAAGCAGGCACTCCTCACTTTTACCTGTCAGATGCCAGCAGTGGACCAAGGTAACAGTGAAAAACAGCCACTGGGGCAGATGGAAAGCCCTCGTCAATGTCTCCAATGCTCCTGCAACACAACTTCAGAAGAATGAATTTAAGCTGCCATCTTGGCTCATGGTCAAATCTGCCTCATGAGAAGACAAGTTTTAAATAGTACATGGAGACTGGAAGTGAGATGTCATAGTCAGGATGTACACATTTCCGATTGTTTTTCAGAAAAGGCTCTACCAAATGTGAAATATTTTGTAAAATATGTATAAGGGCCTTAGAGTGGTCCAAAAAAATGAACAGATTTCAGTTCTCCACAAGGCTGGTTTTGTTCTTTATCATATTTATAAAAAAACACATTTTAATGAAAACAAACATCATTTAGAGGTCACCCCATTTGGCAGTTTTTATGTCATCTGACCTAAACAGCAGACAACTTGAATGTCTGGTAACGATGGTCACTGAAGGTTCTGCACCATCATTTTCTTTGTTTCTGCTGAGACTCTGTCTTAGGGTATGCAGGACTACATGTGTATTTAAGGGCTTGTAGAGATGGATGAGCCATTTTACAAATCTAAATGTGGCATTTAGCCCTTATTTGGTGGACTCAGAGGGTTCGCCTCAGATGAATGAGGTTTTCCTAACTCCTACTATTATTATGACAAGATTACTGCTAGAGATCAAAGATACCATTTTGAAACTGGGACCACAGAGAGCAAGAGTGAATGGGAATAACTCCTGCTCACACTAGACACCAGGGTTGCCCAATAAGGCTGGGGATGGGATTGAGGGAGAGAGGGGATGGAGGGCTCAGACAGCTTGTGATATCAGGTGTCTTCAGGGGATGGTGGAGGAATCAAATGCCTTTTGGGGGACCAAGAGAGCAATGTCATAGGGGGATTACTGTTGTGGGTGGAATGATGCTGTAGAACTGGTGTGCATTTGTATCAGGGACCAGTAATTTTTAAAAAGCTGCTCACAGGCACACGTGGGCCAGAGTAACATGTTTGGTTTGCCTGTTTTCAGTTTTTTAAAACCACGGCTTCCTCTTGATGTGGATAGCCATCAACATGCAGTCTGGCACTTATTTTACAAGAGGCCCTGCATTTGGAAGAGCCTGTTGTAAACACTATAGGCCCAATTCCGTCCCGGACATACAAGCCCACTGTACACCTGGTCTGAACCGGACATACAGAGGATGTCGCAATTCTGATCCCGCAGGGCACATCTAGCCCCACGGGATCAGAATCACGATCAGGCCTGTACATGCAGGCTGAGTCTGTGATTCAGCCTGGCCTGCACGTACAGGCCATGCCCAACTAACTCAGTCTGTGCTTTACAATGGAGCCATGGCTCCATTGTAAAGCTGTGATCCTGGCCTCCGGCTCCTGCACCGCATTCCACACAGCCCGATCCCTGACCTGTCCTCCCTAGGCTAGGGCCAGGCTGCGAGGAATGCTCACTGCCCCCTCCTGCTGCTTTCCAGCCCTGGGCTCACAGACCCCTGATGACTAGGGAAGTTATTCCACCTCAGAGGTGGAATAACTTCCCCGTGCAGATCGCCGGCCTCGGATGTACAGGGCCAATATTAGAATCGTCCCTGTACGTCCAGGGTCGATGACCGCCCAATGCCCATCCTAACTCCTCCCCTGATCCGCCCCTTCCACACCCTTGTCTAACTTCCCATTGGGACATCCATCCCTGCTATTCACGGGTCAGAATAACCCCATATGGTAATTCTCCTCATCCCAACCTGAATATGTGAATTCCACTTTCTAAAATTGTCCTCCATGAGTGCACCAATTTTTAAGGTGCACTAACAAACCAAATACACACTCATAAATATGTATCCCTAATTTCCAATTATATTAGATACCACTGGCTTGATCATAAAGAATTTTAATGAGCACCTTGACATCTTGCTTATATATTTTAGATTTTATGAATTGTAGAATGATGGCTTTGATAGTAAGTAGCATCAGTAAATTTGGGAGACTGAGATTATAATCAACCTACCCTGGCTTAGAAGTGAGGTCCATTAGTGTCCTAGCAGACATAAAATGAATCCATTTGGAAACACTTTACATCAAGAAAAATGTATTACCTGTAAAGAACAGACATGTGTAAAGCATCCTTACTAAAGGTGTGCAAGTCAACAGTCCTCTAAGTTACTTAAAACAGCGATGTTCTAATACTTGGTCACAGCAATATATAGAAGATCTACAAGGTGCAAACCTGTAAACATTGTTTTATGCAGTTCAAGGAATTAAGTTTCATCAGGGACTTACTGTATATGATGCTTATTGCAGAATGGAAAAGGATGGACAAAAATCTCAAGCTTGTATATTAACTTAAAAAAAACATTTGTCTGACCACTCTGGAGCTCCTATAAAGGCTCTTGATAGTACCAACTGGATGAGTAACATAAGGAATCAGCTGTAGTGAAGTGCATCTTCTCAGTTGCAATCAGGGTGTCCTAGAAGAACCTGGCACTAATTATGCAATTAGGAGCACAAAATGTTAAAGCAACCAGATAGGTGCATACACATTCACAGGTGTGGGAACAAAAATTACACCAATTATCTAATTTAGTCACAGACTAATAATTATCTACATATGCATGCAATGAGCAGCTAATTAGCTTCCCCTGGCTATTTTATAACTGCATTTATAGGTCACTTAATATCATAATGGTTGTAAAGAAGGGAATACACCCGAGGAAGCCCAACTTTTCCACAGAAGAGCTACATTTTCTATCAAAAGAAGATAGCAGACAAGAAAAAAGCTTTGTTTGGGACTGTCTGCAGTACATTTAATGTCCATCACAAACAAAAGGTGTGACAGGTCATCTGTTATAAATTAAATGCAATTTTCTTTAATAACTAACCATGTCACATTGAATAGTGGCCCTCAGCCTTCTTCTTGAACACACCTAGTCAAATGAGTTTTCAGGATTACTTCAATGAATATGTTTCTAGTATTCTGTTAACACTTAACCTATTATGTTGTTCACATTGAGTAACTCATGAAAACTATGCATGATTGCCCACATGACCTCTGATGTAATCACACTATTACTTTTCAGGGGTTATAGCAATGCTATCTTGTGTGCTGTTTTGCTTGGGAGGGCCCCATTACTAGCATTTTGAAAGCTCTTTGTTCATGACAAAGTGCACCTACATTGATCCCTTATTATCTTTTGTGGTCTTCCCTCTAGCAGCTGGCCTAGCCTTGACTTTTGCTGCCTAGAAACATAGAACCATGATAGCAGAAAAAGACCATATAGCTTAACTAGTCTACCCTTCCATGTCAACTACAATAGTCCCACAGAAACATAGAAACATGACAGCAGAAAAAGACCACATGGCCTATCCAGGCTGAGAACAAGAGAAGGAAGAAAAGATGTATAAGAAAGAGGAGAAGAAGGAAGGAGCAACCAAGGGCGAGAAGGAAGAGGGAGAAGAAGCAACTAGGGAGGAAGAGAAGGAACAGCCTGAAGAGGGAGCTGGTCTCTGTTTTCTCTGGCCATGGCATTCCTTCAGGACACCCTTCTATAGCAGTTGATGAGCTCTAGTTAATAAGAGAGGGGCTACATGCTCTCACTGCAGTGTTGCAGCAATTGAGTCAAATAGCTCTGCCACTGGCAAGCTGGGCATTTTTTTTTTTGTCGTTTGTTTTACTTTTCTGGTAAGTAATGCAAGTGTTTATATTTGTATACAGTTTTCTACACCTTTCAGATCTAATACTTTGACTTGCCATCATTTGACATTTCAGAAAGTTCCCTGTTATGGTCTAATAGTTCATTATAAATCACTAGTGCTTTAAAATATTTACTGTTTTTTTGCAATTTTTAAGGATTTTTTCCTTGTAGTGCTTACTATTCCTTGTAGCTTTATCTTGTTTCATTAATGTTATGTTACTGTTACCTGTAAACCGTGTTTGATCTTTGCAAATTTGGTATAAAAACTTTTCAAATAAATAAACTAACATATTCCCATCTTTGCTAACACCATTTTACAAGGGACCCAGAATCTGCATACCTTGCTGTAGTTAAGGAAGTACACAAGAATATTGTCTACAGTATAAACTTGATCTGGAGTCTCCATATTTATGTATCAAGAAGGCCAGTGTCTAAGGGAAGCACAAGCATTCATTGGAAAAAAAGTCAAGGAAAAAAAAAAGATTGGTTGTGCATTTTAGATGTTTTCACGAATGACTTTGATATAATTAATGTTGCATGATTTTATTTGAACTTGTAAACTTGTTTTGAAATTATTTATTTCTTTGGTTCATATTTGTTGTTTTCTGTTTTCATGTTATGTTCCTGACTTGTATGTATTATTATTTCATATGTTTATTTGTAAACCACAGTGACGACAACAATTTGTGATATATAAATGCATTAGTATGTGCTTTTCAGGTATACAGCAGATAAAGACAGTGCTGTTTTACAAGATTCAATAAGCAGAAACAAAAAAAAGCAAAGCTTGCATCTGAAACGGTATGCCAGATGACACTACAGCATATGGTTATATGAAATGCTTACTCACCACATGATTTGCAACATCTATATTCCTCACATGGTCATCCCCTCCTAGCAAAAATTTTTGAAAAAGAGGTGCAACGCCAAATTCAAGACCACATAGATTCCACAGCTCCTCTCGACTACTTTCAACATGGCTTCAGAGAACATCATGGAGTTGAAACACTCCTCACCACCCTCCTCAATAACATACTCACCAGCATAGACAACATCCGTCAAGGCGTTGTGCTAATCTTCTTAGATATAGCAGCAGCGTTTGATTCGGTAAATCACGAGATACTCATTACACGGTTGAAGGAAAAAGGCATCGGTAGTTCAGCACTGGAATGGTGTAAATCTTACCTGAACACCAGAATGCAATATGTAAAATCTGCAACGGGAGAATCAAATCTTTTCCATCAAAAACAAGGGGTGCCGCAAGGGTCATCTCTTTCATCTCTCATGTTTAACATCTACATGCAGCCTATCTGCAATATCATCAGATCATTCAACGTGAAATGTATGATATATGCAGATGATATCCTACTTTATATGCCATTTTCTACAATGCAATTAGATCTACTGCCCATAATAAATTGCTTCAATGTGGTATCAGAATGGCTTCTCTCACAGAACCTCCGCATCCAACACAAGAAAACTGAGGTTCTCTTTGTTACGAGAGACCCTAACTTCATTCCACCATCACATATAAGTGTTAAAGGAGCTGATCTATCCACCAAAGAAACAATAAGATACCTTGGAGTCACCCTGGACCACCGTCTCAATATGAAAACACACGTAAACAATATTACAAAGGCTGTGTACTTCAAGATACGCACACTCAGGCATCTACGCTCATTACTGGACCCAGACGATTTTAGAACCATCTTCCAAGCACTCATCCTACCCCATTTCGATTTCGCCAATTCAATTCTACAAGGTCTCCCACAATCCACCCTAAGTTCTCTTCAACTGGCCATGAACACTGCTGCAAGGGTTCTACAAGGAGCATCCAGGAGTGATCATGTGACACCAATCCTCAAACATCTTCACTGGCTCCCGATACAAGGCAGGCTCATATTCAAAACCCTAATTCTCACATTCAAGGCCATCCATGGTTTGTCTGCAAACTCTCTAACTGATCTCACACAAGCATTACCTCCAACTAGATCCAGAAGACAAATTGCGATAAACACCCTAATAATGCCGAAGGCTATAACAACTTGTAGCCGAGCAACAGCGAACAGAGCCTTCATGTTTTGTGCCCCAAAACACTGGAATTCCCTACCACCCGAAATTCGTGCCATAACTGGCATAGTCCAATTCAGAAAGGCCCTCAAACATAACCTATTCATTAAATACTACCCTACATAAAGTGCATAATATTCACTACAAACGTAACCACATTCCCTCCTTTTCCAAACATTTTTGATAATTTTACGTAAATACCTCTCTCATGTGATCGGATTAACAGATCAATATTCTATGTATATAGTTTTACCCCATATTATCCATGTTTATCTTATCCAAGTTTATTTTCCGGTTTTATGTAATACCGAGCAGCCTGTTGTTCTGGTCTTTGGTTCTCTGTAAACCGCGCTGATTGCAAATAGCGCGGTATATAAAAATTGAAATAAATAAATAAAATAAAATAAATAAAAAATCTGAAAGGCACTATAAAGATCAGGTAGAACAGCTTGGAAACAGGCCACCTTATTCTGCCCCTTGCATCTCTCCCATCCCACCACGCCAAACCTTATGCATCTGGGTTGATATCTGGATCTTACTCTTTCAGGCAGGGGAATGATATCTTTGAACAGTTAAGTGCCAGCATGCCTAGAAATTGCCCTATAGCAACAGTTGATAGAATGCAGCTAGTTCAAGATAGGTTGAAACTCAGTAGCTGCCATATTTTGGAATACAGCAGATATCAAACATGCTGCAACTTGTGCTGAGAGAGCATCACTCTTCTGAGACCAGCCTTGATATATATTTTTTTCTCTGGCACACTTTTAATCTAATAAATCTACAAAGTGACCATAGCCTAGAAGGAAAAAGAGTATAGATAAGGGTAAGGGAAGGTGAAGAGGAAGAATGAAGGGTGTGCATTTGTAAGCATACATTCAGCTCATTTGGGTGCTTTAAAATTTAGGGGGATGTTTACTAAAGTGTGGTAATCGTGATTAACGCGCGTAAAGTATGCTTAACGATCGTTAGCACGTCCGAACGCGCGTTGTGACGCGCTAACGATCGTTAAACGTACTTTACGCGCGTTAACCGCAGTCAACGATCGTAGACCTCCGCGGCGCGTTAAAACAGCGCAGAAGATGGAGAGTGGGTGGAGAGAAGGGGTCAATGGGCAGAGAGTGGGCGGGGAGAGGCTCCCCTCATACTAACGCGCTGAATTTCTGAGCTCAATTCCAACACGAATGAAAACCTGTCGTTAAAGGCATTTAAAGGGAAGAGAAACCATTTCCGTCAGCAATGTACAGAAAAACCGGGGAAACCCACAAAACGTGAGCAGTGTGATACATGTGCACAGAACAAAATTTCACATAAAACGTTAAAAATGACCACAAGAAACATTTTAAAAAGCATAATTCAGCTGGGCAACAGTGATAGCAATGGGCAACAAGGAACAACACTCCCTGGAAAGCACAAAATAACAAAGGAATGATGTGTGGAAGGGTCTACGCTCCACAGACCCTTTCAAAATCATGTCATTGTAATGGAGCTGTCCTGGGAGTGTTGTGTAATATTGCCCAATGATATCATTGTTGCCCAGCTTGGTTATGGGTGTGTGCCCCTTTTCTGAGGTCTCCTGTGAGGATTATGTGCACCTTTGTCTGCATACAAGGTAAATGAGGCCACAGTGGAGGAGTGGCCTAGTGGTTGGGGCAAGGTACTTCGGGCCGGAAGGTCGGGGGTTCAAATCCCACTAGAGCAGTGTTTCTCAACCCAGTCCTATGGGGCACACCAGCCAGTAAGGTTTTCGGGATATCCCTAATGACTATGCATGAGATATATATGCATTAGAGATATCCTGCCAACCTGACTGGTTTGTGGCCCTCCAGAGCTGGATTTGGAGACCCCTGCCTAATACCTCTGTCATCTAAGATTGTGAGTGGGCAAGGTGCAGATGTCCAAGACATCAAAAAGGTATATAGAATGTGTCACATTCCTCCTCACTTCTCACCACCACCAAAATATTGTCTATTAGACAACTTTTTGGTGGTGGTGACAATCAAGGCGGAATGTGTCACATTCTATATACCCTTTCGATGTCTAGGACATCTGCACCTTGCCCACTCACAATCTTAAATGACAGAGGTGTAAGGCAGGGGTCTCCAAATCCAGCCCTGGAGGGCCACAGACCAGTCAGGTTGGCAGGATATCTCTAATGCATATATATCTCATGCATAGTCATTAGGGATATCCCGAAAACCTGACTGGCCGGTGTGCCCCATAGGACTGGGTTGGGAAACACTGCACTAGAGGACAGCAACCTTGGGCCGGAAGGACTGGGGTTTCTAGTCCCACAGGTGCTCCTTGTGGTCTTGGGCAAGCCACTTAACCCTCCATAGCCCATGTTCCCTGTAAAATAGTTCTCTGTGTGCTGTGCTTTCCTGTCTAATCAATGTGTTTATACCTCAAAAAATTTCCTGTCATGATTTGACAATTTCCAATCTGTAATCAAACCGCTGCTGATCGCTGGAAGTAGCGGTATACAAATGTATACTAAAAATAAATAAAACAGTAAACCTGTTGCAGAGCAGGGTATCTGACTCGTCAGGCCGGTTTAACTAACTCCAGGGACTGCACTGTCTCTGTGGCCACAGTGTGGTGCAACAGACACAGCCAGTGCCTATAAGACCAGAGGGTCACAGGTTCAAATCCCAGCTGAGGCTCCTGCCAACCCAGTCCCCACAGTTTTACCCACCACTAAACAGTGATAGTTAAGAAACTCCTTCATTGAAGAGAACATACGCATGGCCTATATTTTACCACACCAAACACAGACACCAGAAAGAGGCACATTACCTAAAGCAGAGTCCCACAAATGCAGTCCTGGAGGGCCCCACACCTTTCCGGCTTCATGCTGCCTCTAATAAAGATGCCTGTGCTGCATAGCTATGCACCACCCCCATAGTATGCAGATGTAGCTCATGCATATTTATGAGGGACAGCATGAAAACCCGAACAGTGTTTGAAACACCAGGACTGGAGTCGGGGAACTCTGCCATAAAGCAGCAGCCAACAGGGCCACACACCCACCCACAGGCCCCATTGGCCAATGCCTCTTGGAGAGGCAAGACATTGGGCCCTGCCTGTATCTCCCAATATTAGCAGTTGCATACCTTAGCAATGCCACCCTACACCTGGGTATATGGTACAGAGCAATCAAACGTTCCCTATGATAACTGGCAGATATCAATTCCTACGTTAAGCACATATTGCTCATTGAGCTCCACCATAACAATCATTCTGATGTCTGCGGTGTTTGCTGCAGGTCTGGTCTCTGACAGTGTTCGCCACCCTGGGGAGTGACCCCCCAACAGCCTTGTGTACCATATCCATGCCTGTACTATGCCCATGACTGGTGTGGTGGGTATGGCTGCTGACCACCTCTATAGTAGCACAATGCTGGCATAGGTGTGGGGGTGGCTGTCTGTCTATCCAGTGTGTGGTGGCTGCAAACACCTTCCACAGTCCACACTGCCAGCAATGTTGCCAGTATTGGGCTGCCAATGTGCATAATGAGGAGCAAGGTACCATGGGTATAGGCCGGACAGGGTGGTCTGGCCAGGGTGCATCTGCACAGGGCATAGGGCAGTGACAGGCACATTGTAGTGCCCAGCCACCACCTACACAGACAGGGTGACCTCAGTATATCCTGCTGAGAGATCACTCTCACCTTGACTGTGCAGTGACCACAGCATGGCTAGGCACTCCCATGGTGCTGTCTACTATTTTTTTCATGTGATAAATATGGGTTTCCTTTTGGGGTCCAGTCACTGATGTATCTGCTTGCTGTGTATGCTGACATCCCAGTTCTGGGTGCAGGCATCTCCACTGGGCACTAGCAGACTGTTTGCAGCTGGTAGGTGTTGTGATGGAGTGGCTTGCAGGGTGCAGTGGCTGATGGCTTGCACCAGGGGAATATCAGATAGTGGTGGGGTGCAGCATACCATATCCAGGCCTAATGTCTGTTTGCTATTGTGTTATGGCTGTGTACAGAGCTGCATTGATTGCCCTGTGGGATGTCTGTTCCTCAGCAGGACTAGGGTTAATGTTCCCCTCTACTGCCACCTTTGATGGGAGGCCCTGTTTGCCACCCTGGGGGAGGGGGGGGGGTGGTGGTGCATGGGGCTACACCTGACTGAAGCAGACAGAGATGTTCAAGGTGGTCCTGCAGAAACTACCTATCTCACACTGTAACACTGCTTTGGACCTGCGCCATGGATGGTGCTGTGGACCTAGTGCTGGGTGCCTCACTGCACCCTCAGGGTGAGCACAGTACCCGCACAATGTGACGGTGTGTAGCTACTCTGTGCCAGTACAACACACGGTCAGTACCCCCTATCAGGCCGAGGTGCTGTGGGGGTGCACATGGTCAGTTCCCCCTACCAGGCCGAGGTGCTGTGGGGGTGCACATGGTCAGTTCCCCCTACCAGGCCGAGGTGCTGTGGGGGTGCATTCCCCATGGTTTGTATCTGTGGACAGCTGATTTGCATGTGCAGTGCATCATGGGTGTGACTGGCACAATTCAACCCTGTGAAACTCCAGCACCTGCTCACAGGCTCTGAATGTACAGGGTGATGCCTGGGACAGCCTTCTGCGTTAGGCAGACTGGGGACTCGAACCCATGCTGCCTGTAACAGCGGTCAGTACCGTAACCATTGTGCTACAGCTCTGTTTCAGTGCTTTGTGTCTGTATGTCTTCTTACGATTAACGCGCAGTAACGCGCCACCGCGCCCGGTAACGCTCGTTAATGTTTTGAACGCGCGTTAGTGGTGACGATGTACCGCCCATGTCCTTATTTGGGGTTTCTGTCACTACCACGGCTCCTAACGCGAATTGCACTAACGCAGTTTAGTAAACATACCCCTTAGAGTGTGGACAAATCACTTGTTTGCATGTATGCCTTCAAATTAATGCACATAGAAGTGATTTGCATGTTTAAAAAAGTCCTGAAGAACAAATATGAAAAACAGGCACAAAAAATACCTGAAAAATGTAAAAATCTTTGTTTTAAAATACTATAAATTGGGTTTTTTTTGGCTGTGCACACCTAGTAGTCACCAGACTCTATGTCATAAGAAACAGGATAATACAATCTTGGTTTGAACCTATTGTAAGTGGATTTGGATGGGTTTAATTTTCTGGGCAAACCCTAAGGGGCATTCATAGCTATAAATCCATGCAACCAACGGGGTCATGACACAGAAAAGCGAGTAGTGTGCAGAGGTCACAGGTGCTTTATTGAATGGAAAGTCCCCTATGCGTTTCAGCAAAACACCTTCTTCAGAGGGTACACATCCTCAAAAAACAAAACAAAACAATATTACAAATAACATTAACAAACAACAGAGAGAATATATTGTCACCATCCTGGGACACATAAAGAGAGAGGAGGAACTGGGTATCTGAGCCTTCCTTAAAATACTGTAATTTATACTTATAATGGCACACTGTGGAAAATCTTAGGAAAAGATTAAAACAATATCTGTAAAACAATGAAATCAAAAGAATCAATATAAAGGTGTAAACCAACACTGTTTTCTGAAAGGAAGGAAGTACCATACTAAGTATCATACACATGATATAAGGAATGGGCCTTGCCTGACTAACTCAGTCAAGGCTTTTCAATGGAGCCGTGGCACCATAGTATCTGGTTGCCATGGCACCACGGCTCCATTGAAAAGCTGTGATCCCCGGCCACCGGCTCTCAAAGTGCTTTTCCCCGCAGCCCAACCCCTGATCTGACTTCCCAGGGCCATAGTCGGGTTGTGGGGAATGCCCTCTGCCCCCAGCCACCCCTTCCCAGCCCTGGGCCTGCTATTCCTCCCGCATCATATGACCACCCACTGCCCGTCTTAACACCGCTCCTAATCTGCCCCTTCCCTGCCCCCATCTAACTTCCCCATACAATGGGTGGTGAAGTTAGATGGGGTTGGGAGGGGGAACGAATGGCGAGGATGGACGTCCCAACAGGACATCCATTCCCACTATTTGTGCCATGGAATGAGCGTAATTGTGAATATCCTAAAACAGGAGTAGCATCTACTGGCCACCACACTGGCTTTTGCGTCCAAACAACTCGCTATTGCTTATTTTTTTTTTTTTTAATTCTTTATTTAAGTTTTCAAACAATATACACACATTTACGAAGAGCATAATATCTGTTATTACAATATATATCATATTCCAACTGCTCCCCCTGTCTATGAATCATAACAATTCACACTAACACTACAACAATAACAGAACTAAACACCGAACTGTACACTGTGGTTAGTCCACTTTGGGCCAATATCAGCCCCGTTAGTAGTCTGCATTACCGAGTATCATAGAGTGCCTCTGTTGGTGACGAGTGCTATTTTCAGGAAAGAACCGTTATTTATAACATTTGTTGATCTAGGGTATCCCATTTCTGAAGTATGTTGCGACAGGACGGTTGCCGGATCACATAGGCCTGTTCACAAGACCGGTGATAGCATACCAGATTCCACCACCAGTCTACCTGTAAACCTGCAAAATTCTTCCAATGACTGAGAATCGCTTTTAGTGCCAGACTGAGCAGCAGGTCTAGCATGTCATCCGCAGGTTTCTCCGTTGTCATCGGGATGGCCAGCGATTTATAGATCACTATTCTATATGTTAGAGGCGTCCAAAATTTAAGAAGACGCGTGATGCGCTCCCATACTTGTCCCCAAAAGCTCTGTAAATGCACACAGTAGTACAGCATGTGCGCCAACGTTCCTTCCTCTAGGTCACATGACCAGCATTTCGAACTTTGGTGTTTCTGCCATTTAGCAACCTTAACAGGCGTCAAGTATGCTCGGTGAGCCACAAAGTATAGCGTTTGTGTAAGAGAGGACGCTCTCGAAATCCTAATCTGAGAGCTCCAGAAAGCATTCCACATTTCTGGGTCAATCTGTTCGCCCACTTCGGATTCCCAGACTAATTGTGCACCTTTGCATCTTCTTTGCCCCCCTTCTCTGATGAGTTTCGTATATTTGGAGATCAATCGCTGTTCTTCCGCCAGCTCTTTGATTTTATGATACATTGTTGGGCCCTCTTGAATGAGAGCGGGGGAGACTCCGGCCGCGGCCAGGCAATGCCGCAGCTGGCACCATTGAAAAAAGCAGGAAGGCGACATATCATACTCCTGTCGGAGGGTCAGGAAGGATTTGAACGTTCTATTATGAATAAGGTGACCCAAGTTTGTGATGCCTCGTATTAACCAGGGGACCCATAGGAAACAACATCCAGCAATCTTAAATCTCGGGTTGAGCCAGATATTAGTAGACCTGGTGTAGTCCTGGAACTCTCCAATTTTATGAGAAAGGAATCGAAAAGCAGTCACAGTATTCTCGATAATTTCGTCCCCCTTCAACGACGAGGGAGATTCGGATCCAATCCGCATCCATAAGGGCACTGGACTACTCAATATGGCTTCAATACAGACCCAGGTGGGTCTGTCAGGCTCATCCTCTCTCTCGCACCACCAAGTTCCTTGTTTCAGTAGAGACGCGCTATGATAATGATGGAAATCCGGGAAGTGTACTCCACCCCATCGTTTAGGTAGCTTAAGTTTCCACATTGCTACCCGAGGGGTTTTGTTTCGCCACAAGAATCTACCCAGAATTTT
Organism: Ichthyophis bannanicus; assembly: GCA_033557465.1. Lineage (NCBI taxonomy): Eukaryota > Metazoa > Chordata > Amphibia > Gymnophiona > Ichthyophiidae > Ichthyophis > Ichthyophis bannanicus. The sequence goes on along the minus strand of CM066031.1, from coordinate 1,569,471,023 downwards.
CTCGAGCTTATCGTAAAATTTCCTTTCATATAGAACCGGTATCATACTCAATATGTAGTTCAATTTAGGCATTATAGCCATTTTGATAGTTTCTAATCTGCCCCACCAGGACAGATGTAGCGGGGACCATTGACTGACATATTCAGTGAGGATACCTTCACATATTGCCCTGTTTTGCTTCAAAGTTTCTTGTACTGTGATGCCATAAGTGACGCCCAAATATTTAAAGGATACACGTTCCACTATGAACGAGTATTGACTAAGAACCGTCTCCGGTACCTTAGGGTGAAGAGGAATAATTGTCGTTTTAGACATGTTCAACTTATACCCAGATACCAGTGAGTATTCCTCTATAGTGTTTAAAGCGGCAGGTAATGAACTGGTCTCCAGCACCAGAAATAAGTCATCGGCATACGCAGATATTTTGCAATGATAATCTTTGAAGCTAATTCCAGAGATGTCAACCTGTTGTCGCAATTTTATCAATAAGGGTTCTAACGCTATATTGAAGAGCATTGGTGAGAGCGGGCAGCCCTGTCTGGTTCCCCTGGAGAGGTGGAACGCAGCGGAGAGTCCGCCATTTACGGCTATTCGAGCCGTCGGCGCTGCATATAATAGCTCCACTGTCTGTATATGCCTCAGGGATGTCCAACCATCGCATCGTGGCAAAGAGATACGGAAGCTCCACTCTATCAAAGGCTTTTTCCGCGTCCAGTGCGAGGCCCACCACCGGTTTGGGATGCTGCTGGGCCTTCGTCAATATATGCGCCATTAGGCGTCCGTTGTCCGTGGTCGACCGCCCCGGCATGAAGCCACACTGATCTGGGTGTATCAGCACCGAGATTACTTTCACTAACCGATTAGCTAAGAGCTTGGCATAGATTTTGTAGTCAGCATTTAATAGCGAGATAGGTCGGTAGTTTTCTACCCGCTGAGGATCCCTACCCGGTTTGGGATGTATTACAATCGTGGCCGAAGCGAATCCCCCAACAGCAGGACTTTCATCTAGGAGCCTGGAGAAGTAGTACTGCATCTCTGGAAGCAATCCTTTTGAGAAGGTGGAGTAAAACTCAACAGGTAGGCCGTCCGGGCCACTAGCCTTCCCTTTAGCTATTTGTTTCATTGCACATTCAATCTCCATGGAAGTTATATCTTCTCCTAAAGTATGCTTCTGCGCCAAAGATAGCCTGGGACCTGTGAGAGACGCCACAAAGGTAGAGAACGAGTCCGTACTACTATCAGTCTCCGCCTGGTATAGTTTCGCATAAAAACCTTCACAAATAGCTTGTATCTCTTCATCTCTGATCCGTAATTGATCCTGAGTATCCTTCAAACCCGCGACTCTTGTTGCAGCCTTCTTCGCACGGAGCATGCGTGCCAACAGCGTACTCGAGCGATTACTCTCATGGTAATACAACCCTCTTTGAGCTTTGATCTGGAGGTCTGCCTCTGAATTCAATATGACATTGTATTGATATCTCAATTTTTGCAACCTGAGCAATATCATTGAGTCAGTCCGTTTCGTGAGCAGGCGCTCTCCTGCGCGTATCTCCTGTTCCAAGTCGATCAATCGCTGTTTTATCTCTTTTTTCTTTTGTATACTATATGACGTCATGCGCCCTCGTATACATGCTTTGAAGCCTTCCCACCAGGCCCACGCTGTCGTATCAGAACTTTGGTTACACGTAAAGTATTCGGCAATTGCGGCTTCAATGGTACTCCGGAACTCCTTATCCGCTAGCCAAGCCCGGTCAAAATGCCACCTCACCTGCGGTGCTGCGGCGATGCCCGTATCCAATTCGAACAGCACCGCAGCGTGGTCCGAGACAGCTTTAGCCAAATGCCGCGCATCCGTAATCTTATTCAGCAAGGTCTTGGATAGTAGAAAATAATCTATACGCGTTTGCGTGTTATGAGGCATTGAGTAGTAGGTATATTCTCGCGCTGAAGGCGCCAACAACCGCCATGGGTCTATCAAGCCAATGGATTCCATTATGCTTGTCAGCATTCTAGCAGCCCTCGGTTTATGTTGAGGCTTATATGGGGTTCTATCAATTAATGGGTCTCTAATGAGATTGAAATCGCCGCCGAGAACAATTGTGGTAGATGCCGCCGACAGGAGCTCGAGTGCTACTGATTCATAGAATTGTGGCTCATCTAGATTCGGGCCATAGACAGACATCAAGGTATATCTATCATCATGTATCTGGGTTACCACTTTGGCCCATCTACCTTCTGGATCAATCGCTGTTTCCGCAACTACCGGCTTCAATGCCTTCCGAATTAAGATTATTACTCCCCCCTTTTTCTTCAGTGCAGGGGAAGACACAATGTTTTGATAGTATTCTCCTTTTACTTTCAGTGATTCGTGTAGGGAGAGGTGAGTCTCCTGTAAATATACTACGTCCGCTCGCTGCTTCTTACAATAATTTAGTATTTTCGTGCGCTTGATTGGGTTGGTAATACCCTGCACATTAAGAGTTAAAAACTTCAGTTTAGTATTAGCCATGGAACCAATCATATACTTCATATACAATAGCACTCGTCACCCTCTCCTTCCCCTGCAGAACCACAGGATTAACAATGTACGCATCATTATTTGACAACCACAGTGTAAAACTTCCATTAACCTGTTTGGTGTAGCTCATCCCGCAAATTTGAGTCATATGTTACCCGCTCCCTCCCCTCTCCCTAGCCCTACTTAAGAGCTCTGTTTAGTAGTCTCATTATTCTCTCCCCCCTTCTATCAATGGAGAACAATATTGTTACCCTACGATGCAAGTGTACAAATTACAAAAATGAAGAGGCAATAGGGGTAAACAGAAAGACAAGAGGAAAATAAGAAAGAAAAAAAAAAAAAAAAAAAAAAAAGGAAAACAGAACTTTCTCAGAACCCCATACTCTCATCATCCTTTACATACATTGATCATATCCCCAAACCAACGGTACCAGTAAAAGTCCCAGTAGACTATCAGGTCTCAATTTCCATGTGTGCTTGCTCCCGGAGAAACGATCTCAGGTCTTCACCCTTGTCAAACGATCTTGTCGTGTTGTTTAATGTCACCCGCATCCTAGCCGGATAAAAAAGGCCGTATCGGGCATTGACTTTCTGGAGGAGAGGCCTGCATGCTAACAGATCCTTGCGCTTCTCAACCGTAGCCTTGCACAGATCCGGATAGAACGCAATCTTGTTCCCGTCAATCTGGAGTGCCGTTTTCACTTTAGCAGCCTGCAGAATCCGCAATGCCTGTTGGTACCGTAGTACTTTCAATACCACGGGTCTCGGGTGCGGTGTACCGGTGTTGGTGCGGGAGGGAACCCGATGGGCACGTTCAATTTCTAGTGGAGGGACAAAGGTAAGCTGCAATACATCCGGGATCAGGTGTTCAACATACTTGATCATATCGAGCCCCTCTCTCCCCTCCGGTATTCCAGTGATTCGAATATTATTACGCCTTGCCCGGTTACTTTGCTCCTCCATCTGAGTCTCCAAGATCTTCACCCGGTTTGCAAGTGGGCCCAACTGCGCCACGGAACTCCGCCAACGATCTGCTTCTAATTCCACCGTGTGGAGGCGGCCGGTTACCTCTGTCAACGCATCTTTCACATCTTGCAGGTCCGTTTGCACTTGTATGATTGCCGCGCTGCTAGAAGTGACCATATCTTTTACTGCTCTCAGCTCCTGCAAAATCTCTCTTTCTCCGGCCGAGATTTCTTTATCCGGCGCCATCTTTTGTGGGGAGGCCGATTCCTGCTTCGAGCGTTTAGCCGCTAAACCAGCCGCCGACTGGAAATCTAGGCGGGCCGGTTTTAAAGTCGACATCTTAGGCGACGTAAGTAGCTTATTATTACCCGCTCCGGAGGCAATAGACAGGGGGAAGAGACAGGATTCTGCGGGCTAGGTCGGAGCAGTATAAATCAAGCGTCCATTCCCTGCGCCGGCAAGCTCCGCCCCCCACTCGCTATTGCTTATGAAAGAAATTGGAATTTGGCTAACATCCTTGTACCATCAGCTCTGTCCAAATCCAGAGTGGTTTGTAAAGAGAAAGGATGTGGATGCTGCTTGGTGTGTCCTAATGTTTTGGTGACCAAGAATAATTTTGGGCATTCCACTTTACACAAGAAGATTTTTCTGAATAACTTTTTGAATTGTAACACTAAAAATGTCATTTATCTCATAATCTGCCCATGCAATCTAATCTATGTAGGCAAGACCAAGCTGTCGGTGAAGACTAGAATTATAGAACACAAGAGCTGCCTGAATAGATGAGTTCCTGAGAAACTGTTGGTATCACATTGGGAGGAGAAGAATCACCATGCCATGGACCTGAAGTACCTTGTACTTAAAGTTGTGGAGCCCCATTGGAAAGGTGACAACATTTACTCAATTTTACTGAAACTGGAACAATGGTACCTTTTATGAGTTGTGCACCTTGGAACCGCATGGACTGAACCAAGAGATTAATCTCGCTGTTTTTCTTTGACTTTTTAACTTCTGGTTTTAGTTATTTATTTTGCTGAAGTTTTTATCATTTGTATTATTCTATCATTAGATTTATACTATTTTTCCCCTTTTTTAATGTTTCATATTTACTTTTTGACTCTGTACCTCCTGAGGTTCCACTCCATGGCGCTCCTGTTCACTTTTGTTGCCCTCCCATACAGGTTTGTCTCTCCTCTGCCTCCCCTTCCCCCTTCCCCCTCTCTCTCCCCTTCCCCTTCCCTCTCCTCCCCGACCCCCTTTCTTTTTTCAATAGTTGGTGTTATCTTTTACTTTGTTTTTTTGGGGGGTTATCTTTTTTATTACCCTTTTTATTATGGTTTATCTTTTGGCTACTATTTATGTTATAATATTTATATATTTTTAGCTTTTAAGGTTTTATTTTGTGGTTTGATTTGCTTCTTAATTATTTATTCAATAGATGGATACATTTTTAGAGCTGTTTTTAGAGTTCCCTGTGGTCACTGTTACTCCCCTCTGCTTCCCCTCCACCACCTCCCTCTTCTTTCTCCTTCCCCTTTCCTCCTCCCCCTCCCTTCCCTCCCTCCCCTCTCTCCTTCCCCTTCCTCTCCCCCTCTCCCTCCCCCTTCCCCTCTCTCCCTCCCCCTTTTTTTAATCCTCTTTTAGCTAGCTTCCATTTATTCTCTTATTTTAGTTTTAATTGGTTTCTTTTTATCTTGGTTTTATTTTGTGGCTCATATTTTTACTTTGGCTCTTATGTATTTATTTATTTACATATCATCATATTTATAGATTTACCCCTTTAAGTTTTTATTTGACTTATTTTGATTTTCAGTTTCTTTGCATTGTGTAGATGGATACAATCAAGAATCCATTGTCTTCCCCTCCCCCCACCCCACTTGTCCCCATTGACCTTACTCTACAGTTCCTATGAACACACTGTTTCTGTTTAGCATAGTGTGCCGCAGCCTGTATCAGATCTATTCATTTCCTCCATGGCTATTGTTCACCTTGGCATTATTTGTGTCCAGTTTTCAGGCAACACCCGTGGGACACAGCGAATATCTTTTTCTCTTTTATTCACAATATTTTGAATTAGTAGTACACAAATTATTACATAAGAGTGCTTTAGCATATCTCTTTTCCTGAAGAAAGACACAAACTGTTCCCTTGCGGCCATCTCTAATATCATAATTTAACTGTGTGGGTATGCATACACCCCCCTCCCCTTAACCCCATTTAATGATTCTGTGGATGACTACATTGTGGCTGAACAGAGAAATGTTATTAGGAGATCTGCAATGCCGATTTACAGCTTGCCCGCAGTTCGTTGCCAGCTTTTATAATTGCACATATAGTTTTTTGCTAATTTTTTACTAGTGCACAATCCTTTTATTTAAATAAACCTTCATCAAAACTTTTTTGAAAATGACCATTTATAGAGTGCATGCAAATGAGGTACCTTTGACCTTTTTTGGCGTGAACGGAAGCACATTTAAAAGTGCTATCTCTGACAAACGTTTTTCTAAAATCCTCTGGAAGATTGGTGCACTGCTATGGCATGGTGATTTCTCTCTGCTGGGTAAGGGACATGGGGTTTAAGGTCTCTCTTTATTAGTCTTCTGATTGTCACATTTCTAGCCTATGCTGTCGTTGGTATTTCATACTTTATAATTTGTATCTCTTGTGGACTCTTGCTATCATTTAACATAATCTGGCTCTGATCTTCTCACAATTGACTCTAAACGATTGCAACATCTTGACTATGTAGAATTCACTGTTTTTCCTCAAAATTGCTGTAAGTTGAACACAGTTCCTTTAGACTACTTATTTGATCAGTAATATTTATCTCCTCTGTTTTACCGTTCCTTGTATCATGTGTATGATACTTAGGGGGATGTTTACTAAAGTTCGCAAATTTGCGCGCCGCAAAATAGCGCACGGCAACGCGGCATTGAAACGCGCAGAAACGCATTTAAATGCCCCGCACACGTGCGTGTCACCCCCGTACAGGTACACGGCACACTAACGGGCCCCGTGCAAGTGCGGGCCCGCAAATGTCCGATAGAGGCGTGGAACGGCTAAAGGAGGGCGGAGGAAGGCTCCGGAGGGGCGGAGGGACGGGGTCAATGGGTGGAGAGTGGGAGGGGAGAGGCTCCCCGCACAGTATCGGGCCCGAATTTTCATGTAAAAAATAGCGCGAGTGAAACACTCGCGGTAGAGGGCATTTAAAGGGAAGAGAAACCAGTTCCGTCAGCAATGTACAGGAAAACCGGGGAAACCTAAAAAACGTGAGCAGTGTGAAATATGTGCACAGAACAGAATTGCAAATAGAACCCGAAAATGACCACAACAATGATATTAAAAATAGAAATCCAGCTGGGTAACAGTTATAGTGATGGGAAAATATACAAAACACACCCAGCAAAGCTCCAGAAAAAAAGAGATGAATATTGGAAGGGTCTACGGAGCGGAGATACTTCCGAAAAACATTTCCTTTTCTGGAGCTTTCCTCGGAGTGTTTGCTATGGTTGCCCATTAATATCACTGTTGCCCAGCGTGGTGATATTGTGTCCCCCATTTCCCGTGGTCAATTCCGGGGTTTATGTGCACGTTTGCCACCAGACAGGGTGCATATGCCCACAGTAAAATTGCGTAGAGCAGGGTTTGTGACTCCATCCTGCCAGGCTTACTACTTCCAGGGGCTGCACTGTCTCAGTGGCCATAGTGTGGTGCAGCGGACAGAGTCAATACCTCTAGGACCAGAGGGTCAGGGGTTCAAAGCCCAGTTCCTATATTTTACCCACCACTAAACACAGATAGCACAGACACCCCTGTATTGCAGGGGACAGAAGCATAGGGGAAAACACCCATATTTTAACCAACAACGCGCACACACCACAACAATGGGCATTACCCACAGCCAAGTACCCCAAATGGAGTCCCGTACTGCCACATTCCAATCAGGTCACCTGCTTTGTATGGGAGCATGTTGGCGGACGAGTACATGTGGTGCAGGGGGCAGTGGCTGCTAGCGACAGAAGACAGAGGCCTAGCCATGTGCAGGCTGCCACCGTCCACTGCAACAGACTGCAACAGACAGGCCCTGTCGGATCCACAGTCATGGACATTCCAGGGAATCCACCCAATCTGTAGCTACACGGTGGTGCAGTGCACACAGACACTGCATGCAAGAGCAGAAGGCCACAGGTTCAAAGCCCAACTGGGGCAACTGCCAATCTTGCCCACATATTTTTCCCCCAAGTAAACAGTGATAGTAAGGGCACACCTTTCCTGGCGAGGACATATGCAATGGCAATACGTCTATCTTTTACCCCACGGAGCACAGACACCATGAACAGGGGCAGTACCTAGAGCAGAATCACGCAAATGCAGTCCTGGTGGGGCACGCACCAGTCAGGTTCCATGATGCCACTCATACAAATGCCTGTGCTGTATATCTATGCACCACCCCCATGGCATGTAGATGTAGCTCATGCATATTCATGAGGGACAGCAGGAAAACCCGAACAGTGTGATGCAAACCTGGACTGGAGTTGGGAATCTGTGCCGTAAAGCAGCAGCCATCAAGGGCAGACACACCCACACCCACACCCACAGGCCCCATTGGCCAATGTCTCCTGGAAAGGCAGAACATTGGATCCTGCATGCAGCACCCAAAACTAGCACTTGCATAACTTACCAATGTCACCCTGCACCTGAGGTATACGGTAAGCAGCTCTGAGACGTTTGCTAGGAGCACAGGCAGATAGATATCCATACGTTAAGTACATACTGCTAGTTGACCCCATCCAAACAATCTGTTAGGTGTTTGTGGGGTGTGCTCCAGGCCTGGCCTCTGACGGTGTTTACCACCCTGGGGAGTGACCACCAGCTGTAATGCGTACCATATCCATGCCTTGCCGTGCTCAGGACCGGTTTGGTGGGCAAGGCTAATTACCCCCTCAATCGTAGCACCATGATGGCATAGGTGTGGAAGTGTGTGTCTGTCTATACAGTGGGTGTTGGCTGCAAGCCCCTTCCACAGCCCACACTGCCAGCACTGTTGCCAGTATTGGCCAGCCAATGTGCATAATGAGGTGCAAGGTACCATGGGTATAGCCAGGACAGGGTGGCCTGGCCAGGATGCATCTGCACCGGGCATAGGGCATTGGCTGGGACATTGTAGTGTCCGCCACCACCTACACAGACAGGGTGGCCAAAGCATGTCCTTCTGGGAGATCACGCTCACCCTGACTGTGCAGTGACCACAGCATGGCTAGGCACCCCCATAGTGCTGTATAGTAGTTCTCTCATGTGATAGATATGGGTTTCTATTTGGGGCCCAGTCACTGATCTATCTGCTTGCTGTGTATGCAGGCAGCCCAGTTCTGGGTGCATGCATCTCCATTGGGAACATGCACTATGGACTAACCAGCAGATTGCTTGTAGCTGGTATGTGTCTTGCTGTGGGGGAATATTTGGTGGTGGAGTGCAGCTTACCATATCCTGGGCTTATGTCTGTCTGCTATTGTGTCATGGCTGTGTGTGGAGCTGCCCGGGGGGGGGGGGGTGGTGTTCCTCAGCAGGACTGGGGTTGCTGTTGCCCTCTACTGCCACCTTTAGCAGGGAGGTAGAGTGTGGATCTCTTGATGGGGGACCATGTTTTCCACCAGGGGGGGTGCCCCCAATGGGGACTGTGGCAAACAAGGATATCCATGGTGTTTGTGCAGAAATTAGCTATCTTACACATTAACACTGCTTTGGAACTCCTGCTTGGCCTCCATCAGCCATGGAAGGTGTTGTGGACCTGGTCCTGGGCACCTCATTGCACACTCAGGGTGAGCACAGTACCCGCACAATGTAACGGTGTGTGGCTACTCTGTGCCAGTAAAACACCCGGTCAGTGCCTCCTACTAGGCCAAGGTGCTGTGTGGGTGCACCTGGTCACTTCCCCCAACAGGGCCGAGGTGCTGTGGGGGTGCATTCCCCATCTTGTGTCCATCTGTGGACAGCTAATTTGCATGTGCAGTGCATCATGGGTACGGGTGGCCTACCGTGGCTATCTGCAGCCAGCCAGGGGCTTGCTTATAGCTATGGAGCTGTAGCCCAATGGTTACGTCACTGCCTGTGCAGCCAGGGGTCATGGGATCAAATCCACAGTGGGGCCCTTTGATAGGGATGTCCACAGCTTTATTTTTATTTACTGTACATATGTCTATGCCGGCAAGACCACCCTCAGCTTACTATACCCATTAGGTGCCTCTGAGGGTGCTTTATAGGGCGCCCTGTAGGCCACCTTATGGTTGCCATCCATATAGGGTGCACTATACATTATCCTGTGTCGCAACATACATGGTGCCCTATAGGGGACATTCAAGGGTGCCTTGGCGAACAGTGCACTGTAACATGTGCCTTATGGGCCGCCATATGTTAACATGCTGGGAGAGTGCGTTTGCTAGTAGTGGTAACAAAATAAAATTATCATGCCTCCTACAGCACTCCACAACATAATACATACTGCCTCAGCAAGCATTTTTCACTGGGCATTGTGAGAGGTTGAACCCCTGATCCCTGCACCATTGGTCAGTGTTTTAACCATTGTGCTGTGGCTCTGTTCCTGTGCTTGTGCATCAGTGCGCCGCCTTGTGCCTATCAGCGCGCTGCCTTCTGCTGCCCGAGGACCAGTGCGCCGCCTTATGCCGCCCAAAAAGAACTGTGCGCCGCCTTATGCCGTTCCAAATTAATTTGCCTCCTAAAACAATTTTACCCATTACAGTTGCTGCCTCAGCTGGCCTTTTTCCTTGCACACAATGGGGGATTGAACCCATGGCCCCTGCACCATTGGTCAGTGTCTTCACCATTGTACTACGGCTCTGTTGTTTTCTATACCCAACGGCGCGCCACTTTGCCTTTCCACGCGCTAATGTCGACCCCCCGCACATTAGCGCGACGCGCACACGTCCGGTTGCTTACTTCCGGTTTTTTTCTTTTTTCAGCCTGATCCGCCTACTCCTTATATGGCACAGGCACACTACCGCGGCCCCGCACGATAAGAATGTTTAGTAAACATCCCCCTTAGTATGGTACTCCCTTCCTTTTAGAAAACAGCATTGGTTTACACCTTTACCTTGATTCTTTTGATTTCATTGTTTTACAGATGTGGTTTTATTGGAGTGACTTATTTTCCTAAGATTTTCCACAGTGTGCCATTTTAAGTATAAATTACAGTATGTTAAGGAAGGCTCAGATACCCAATTCCTCCTCATCTCTCTTTATCTGTCCCAGGATGGGGACAATATATGCTCGCTGTTGTTTGTTGTGATATGATTAGGTACCTCTGTATGTACCAAGCCTTATGTTTAAATTTTTATATGTTTTAATTATTTTCATTTTGTATTGTTGTTTATGTATTTATGTATTTATTGATAGTTTACATTATGCATTTCTGTCTTACTGTTTTTAATATTATTTGTTATTTCGTTTTTATTTTTTTGAGGATATGTATCCCATGAAAAGGCATTTTGCCAAAACGCGTATGGAACTTTCCACTGAATAAAGCACCTATGACCTCTGCACACTACCGACTTTGCTGTGTCCTGATACCCTTTGTGAGTGTGCTTTGCTCCCTTTGTGTTGTTTTTACCAACAGGGTCAAGCCAGACCTGCATTACCATATTTGTTATGACTTGGTCTCCAGTGACTACCTTAGATGTGCCGTTACTCTGCATGGGCCCTTACTACTTAAAAACACCTGCACCCATATCTTGCAAGATGGAAAGATGATTTTGTCACTGTCTCTGCTCCCTGTACTCCAAAGTCTCAGAAAGCCTGATCACAATCCTTTCCTTGTGGCAGAGTTATTAGGTTGCCTTGTCTGCATCCATAAGTTGAAGATTTTACTATGCATAAAAAAATGGCACCAAGTTTGAGAAGTGGGAAGTAAGAAGTTTAAGTTGGCTTCTGGGAAAATTAATTCATAAAAAGTACCCCTAAACCAGTTCTCTTAACAAAAGACAGGGAGAAGCTCTTCCTTAAAACCTCAGCATAGGCATAGTTTGGGGAGGGCATGGAGGCAGTGTCCCCCCCCCCCCCGCCAAATATTGCAGGCACTAATGGAGAACTGGTTCCCCTGCTCCAACTGCTGGCATGGCTTCCTTAACCCCCCCCTCCCCCCCCCCACACACACAAAGTAGGAAGGCAAACTACACCGATGGACCTCAATACAATTATCTATTAAAATGTATAAATACATTCATTAAAACAATTTTCTAAATCCATCTATAACACTCATTAAGATATCTGGCTAAACCCATCTATCCCTCACTTGGTCTGTGGCTTGACATTCCATGAGGGCTTGTGTATAGCAGTGATGTCAAGACTATGCTATCAGTAGCTGAACTACTGCAGCATGCTCTCAAGATTGACAGGTCTTGGCTGAGGGGCAAGACTAATATAAACCACCCACCTGGGCGGCAGCAGCAGCAGTATGGGACAGTGCTGATGATGGAGGATCACATTTCTGTGACAGTGGCAACAACATTGGCATAACCTATGCGGAAGAAAGGCCTGACAATCGTACTTCCATTTCTTGCCATGAAAACTCAATGGATAGTCACAACAAAATAAATTGGGATATAATGCTGGAATATGAGCCCCCCCCCCTCCCAGGTCAGAAGTCACTACACGGGCTACTGGGGAAGAGCTGAAGAAACCTCAGAGTAAAACCAGCATTTATGATGTGGTTGGAGCAAAGCCCTCAGGGCATCTGACTGCTGATATAGTTGCACATGAAATGAGAGGAAGAAGTTGCAAAGATGTCATATATGTCATGGAATGAATGAAGCATGAACCAAGGGAAGCCAGAGGAGTTCAGGAATGAAATAGAATATGTGCAGCTCAATATGTTAGTCATCAGTTAATTGAAATGGATAGGTATCTACACCAGAAATGAAAGACAAAGAAGACGTGGAGCCCAATTCAGATAGGAGTATAACCAGGCCATCTGGACAATCCCAAGCAAGACTGGCCCATTTGGATCTGATTCTGGTCCGTGGGAACAAAAACTTCCCACGGTAACCAGAATAGGGCCTGAGAACAGCCCGGCGTGCCCCTGCCACCTGTGGGGACACCCTCCTCACAGGCGCCCTTGACTTCCGTGTCCTTTTCCCCACCGCCTGACCCAAGGCTGGTCTGCTATGGCCTGGATCAGGCGGTGGGGACCCCCCTGCTCCCAGCCCTGGCCCTAGTGGGGGCTCCCCGGGCCCAATCACCAGGTTTTAGCTGCATATTCCACTTTTGAGATGGAATAAGCAGCGTGTCCCCACGGGCCCTGCAGGACATAGAGTGTTGTGACCTGAATCAGCCCTGTTTATCCTACTGGGCTGGCCTGCCCCCACTCTTCCCTGATCCTGCCCCCTCCCACCCTCCACCAGCTCGCCCCATCCTGATGCACAGGACGTTCAGGGAGAGCTAGAGGGGGAATAGGGGCCCCAATAACTTGCAGAACTGCACACCCTGCTAGGATGTGCTGCCTCGCAACAGCGTTTCAGAGTCGGACCCATGGTGTTGAATTTATAATTAAGAAAAAACTTGCAAGAACTGTAATGAAATACAATGAGGTCAGTGACATTTAATTTCTGTTTGTCTAAAAGGAATGTTCATCAGCACAACTATTATTCAGGTATATGTATCAACAACAGATACAGAAGAGGACACAGCTGATCAAGTTGTATGAATAAGTACAAGATGAAATCAACAGAACATGGAACCAAGATGTACTAATAGTCATGGACAACTGGAATGCAAAATCTGGGAACAAAGAAGTCAAAGTCGCTGGAAAAAACAGGCTTGGCAACAGAAATGAAGCTGGACAAAGACTAAGAAATCTACAAAATCAGCAATCTATTCATCTCAAATACCTTCTTCCAGAAACACAAGTGGTGACTCTCTACACATGGACTTCACACAAAGGATTGCTTGAAAATCTGTGGAGGTCAGTGATGGAAAAGCTCAATAACATCAAAGATGACAAAACCCAGAGCTGACTATGGTACAGATCACCTGCTATTAGTATCCAAACTCCAGCTAAAACTGAAAAAGAGTAAGTCGCTCATGAATGTAGCAAAGTATCAGCCTCTGAGGTGATTTAGGAACACAGAGAGAGAGAGAGAGAGAGGGAGAAAGAAACATTCGACAGAATTGGTGCCCAAACAGCAACTTCAGATGACTGAGATCTTCCTAAAAGTTAAGCAGTTTTATTTTTCTTTCTTACCTTTCCCCGGCTGTTTATAGAGGGTTGGAAGATCTCTGGATCTGTTTAAGAACTAGGCAAGAAATAGTTCCGAGGGCTAATTAACAGCCTTGTGAGAACAGGTCATAGAAAATAAACAGGAGAGGCAGTTAATTTGATCATGGGGAGGGCACACAGTGCATTGCAAAAATATTCATCCCCTTTTCATTTGTCCTGTTTTGTCGCATTACAACCTGGAATTAAAATGGAGTTTTGGGGTTAGCACCATGTGATATCCACAACATGCCTATGACTTTGAAGGTGGAAAATATCCTTTAATGTGATACAAACAATAATTAAGACAAAAAAACCCTGAAATCAGAAGTGTGCATATGTATTCATCCCCCCCCCCCCACACCCACACCCACCCACACACCCTCCAAAAGTCAATATGTTGTAGAGCCACCTTTTGCTGCAATTACAGCTGAAAGTCTCTTGGGGTATGTCTCTATTAGCTTAAGCACACCTAGCCACTAGGAATTTCATCCATTCCTTAAGGTAAAACTGCTCCAATTCCTTCAAGTTAGATGGGTTGTATTGGTGTACAGTAATCTTCAAGTCATGCCACAGATTCTCTATTGGATTGAGGTCTAGGCTTTGACTAGACCATTCCAAGACATTTAAATGTTTCACTATAAATCAGCTTTAGCATGATATTTAGGGTCATTGTCCTGCTAGAAGGTGAACCTTCATCCTAGTCTTAAATCTCTGGCAGACTGAAACAGGTTTTCCTCAAGAATTGCCCTGCATTTAGTGCCATCCATCGTTCCTTCAATTCTGACCAGTTTTCCTGTCCCTGCCGATGAAAAACATCCCCACAGCATGATGCTGCCACCACAATGTTTCACTGTAGGAATGGTGTTCTTGGGGTGATGGGAAGTTGTGATTTTGCGCCACACATGGCATTTCCCATGATGTCTAAAAAGTTCAATTTTTGTCTCATCTGACCAGAGAACCTTCTTCCATATGTTTGGGGGGTCTGCCACATGTTGTTGTGCACCCTCCAAACATGTTTTCTTATTTCTTTCTTTAAGCAATGGCATTTTTCTGGCCCTCTTCCATAAAGCCCAACTCTGTGGAGTGTATGGTTTAAAGTGGTCCTATGGACAGATACTCCCATCTCCACTGTGGATCTTTGCAGCTCCTTCAGTTTTATCCTTGGTGTCTTTGTAGCATCTCTGATTAATGCCCTCCTTGCCCGGATTGTGAGTTTTGGCCTTCTCTTGTCAGGTTTGTAGTGGGCCATATTCTTTCTGTTTGTTATAATGGATTTAATGGTGACCCGTGGGATATTCACAATTTGGGATATTTTTTTTATAACCCAACCCTGATCTATAGGTCTCCTCAACTTTGTTTATGACCTGTTTGGAGTACTCCTTGGTCTTCATGTTGCTTGCTTAGTACTTTTGCAGTCAGGGGCCTTTCAGAATAGGTATATTTATACAGGCTTCATGTGGCAGATCATGTGACAATGATTGCACACAGGTGGACCCTAATCAACTAATTATGTGATTTCTGAGGTTAATTGGTTGGACCAGATCTTATTTAGGGGTTTCATAGCAAAAGGGATGAATTCATATGTATTCACAACTTTTCAGTATTTACTTGTGTTTTTATATATACAGTATAAGGGATTTTATTGTCAATTCACTTCACCAATTTGGACTATAATGATAGGCCCATTATCTAACATACAAATGAACCTTTATTTTCATTCCAAGTTGTACATAATGCAATAAAACAGGACAGAATGTCTCCCCGAGATGTGGACTGACTAGTTTTGATGTATTATTTGTATGCAATTTTCCTTTTTTGATTTTCTTTGTTTCTTGGTTGTAACTGCTTCATAGTATAACTATGTGAAAAGGTATCTTCATAAATAAAGTTAAAAAAAACCAACCCCCCCCCCCCCCAAAAACAGGACAAAAGCCAAGGGGATGAATACTTTCACAAGGCACTGTACCTGATTATTTATTTAATTAAGGGATGGGTCCTTATGCCTGTTGCGGAATTCATATAGGCAGCAGTGATGCGGCTCCTCCGGGGTTACTGTGTGATAAGCAGTACTGGTCAGGTTACTGGGTCACTGAGCAGCCATCGCTGGATTGACATAGGTGGCACTGGCGCTGGCCCCTCCTAAGAGTCACTGTGTGTCTGACACTTACCCTGTAGTAAGGATAAAGAGGAAGTGCTAACAGCACCCCTGATAAATATTATGGGATCCCAGAATTCAAAGGATAGGGAAATTGAAAAGTCTGGAAGGGAAAATGCCTGCCTTTATCCATCTGATTCCCCCGCTGTGGTAATGAGTAAAACATATGAATCTGGCGTCTGGGCCTATCTTCCAAAATGGAATTTTTATACCAGAGACTATAGTCAAGCAGTTTCCGCTTGGTGGGTCATAGGATATTTATTTATTTAGCTGGTCTTATATACCACCCATCTATGAGATTTAAGTTTATTGGTTTATTTGAGAGAATGTATGTCTAACAAGGAAAAAAACACTGTACAGTCACAAATTTCCCTGATCTGTTTGGCATAAGCAATAACTTGTACTTCATTTTTTAGTTCATTCATATGTATCAAGCATCCTTCTAGCTTTTGCCGTCACCTTTTCTACCTGTTTAGCTACTTTAAAATCACCAGACATCATCACGCCCAGATCCCACTCTTCTTCTGTGGACAAAAGTACTTTACCCCCTACACTGTACCACTCCCTTGGATTATTGCAGCCTAAATGCATGATCCTAGATTTTTTAGCATTTAAATCTCAGCTACCAAATTCTCAACCATTCTTCAAGCTTAGCTAGATCCCTCCTCATGATATCTACTCCTTCCTGGATGTCTACTCTATTGCAGAGTTTGGTATCATCTGCAAAGAGGTAAACCTTACCTAACAGCCCTTCCACAATATCACTAACAATGATGTTAAAAAGAATCACACAAGGATAGATCCCTTTACACTAAAGGACACAAATGATAACCTCCTTCTCCTTAGAGTAAGCTCCACTTACCTGTACCTTTTGTTGCCTCCCACTCAACCAATTTCTAACCCAATCAGTCCATCCATAGGGTGCTAAGTTTGTTTATAAGTCTGTGCAGAATGGTGTCAAAGACTTTACTGAAATCCAAATACACAACATCTAGGGCTCTCCCTTGGTCCAAGTCCCTGATCACCCAGTCAAAGAAATCAATCAGATTTGTCTGACAAGACCTGCCTCTGGTGAATCCATGCTGCCTCCAATCCTGTAGTCCATTAAACTCCAGGAATCCCACTATTTTCTCTTTCAGCAGCATTTCCAATAATTTACTCACCACAAAGGTTAAACTAACCAGCCTGTAGTTTTCAACCATGTCCTTACTTCCGCTTTTGTATAAAAGGACCACATATTGCCTCTCTCTATTCCTCTGGCAATACTCCTGACTCCAAAGAGGCATTGAAAAGGTCAGTCAGTGGAGCTGCTAGAACGTCTCCAAACTCCTTCAGCATTCTTGGATGTATCCTAGCTGGTCCCATCACTTTGTCTACTTTTAGTTTAGCTAGTTCCTCACGAACACAGTCTTCTTAAAATTGTTCAAGATCCCCGTCACTTCTGCTTCTATTTGTGGGTGTTTTCTGAGGTCCTGCTCCTGGCCCTTCATCTGTGAACACAGAGCAGAAATACTTGTTAAGCAATTCTGCTTTATCCTCATCAGCTTCTACATATTCCTCCACTTTACCCTTGAGTCTGACAAGCCACTTTTGCCCTTCCTTCTCTCACTAACATATCTGAAAAATGTCTCATCCCCCAGTTTATTGCATTGGCTATTTCCTCTTCTTTTTGTATCTTTGTTTTCTTGACTACTTTGCTAGCTTCTCTAAGTTTTTCCAAACATAGATGCCTGTCTTGAGGTTTATAAAGGCCTCCCCCTTTTTCTTCACCTTTTCAGCTACTTCTTTTGAGAACTATAGCAGCCTCCTTTTCCTTCTACATTTATTTACCTTTCTAACAAAAAGGTTTGTTGCCCTTAAAATATCCCCTTTCAGTTTTGCCCACTGTTTTTCTACATCCCCCAGCTGTTCCCATCCTGCTAATGATTCCTTGAGGTATTGGCCCATTTTGGCAAAGTTAGTTTTTCTAAGGTCTAAGACCCTTGCTTTTGAATGGATTTTATCAGCCTTAGTCCTAATACTGAACCACACCATCTGGTGATCACTGGTTGCGGGATGATCTCCCACTATAATATCAGAAACACTTTCGCCATTGGTAAACATCAAGTCCAGTATGGCCCCTTCATGTGTGGATTCTGTTACCACCTGAATAGTTCTCCCTGTAGAGAATCCAGGATTTCCTTACTTCCAGATGACACTGCAGCAAGGATATGCCAATCAACATCCGGCATATTGAAATCACCTATCAGTAGCACTTCCCCTTTCCTGGCAATGCTGCATATGTCTTCTATCAAATCTCTGTCCACTTTTCCCTTTGAGGGGGGTCTGTATATCATGCCAATGCAAATGGATTTCTCTTTCCTTCTTTCTAGTTTAACCCACAGTGCCTCCTCTCTCCCTTCTAAGCTCTGTAATTCTATATCTGTAATATTATTTTGTATTTCCTTATTTATTTATTTAACTAATGTTATGTACCAGAAATCTAAGGGAGATGTTTACTAAATGGCGGTAGTGGACTCTGTGCAATATCTGCGTCGCGGCCCCATTGAAATCAATGAGGCCACAGCTCTAATATCACATGGAGTCCACTACCACCATTTAGTAAACATCCCCCTAAGAGTCTAAGCAGTTTACAGTAAACAACATGACAAAAGACTTACATATAACAAAAATTAAAAGAAAGGAAAAAATAAAACAAAAATTACAGGAAAGACATAATAGAAAAATCTAATCTGAGAATTACAGGTTTGGCAATGCAGCGTGACAGGGCATACCCTACCCTTCCTGAGTAAAGTACAGTCTGGTGTAATTATGTCCCAGTCATGGTTGTCCATTAACCAAGTCTCCGTAACTGTCACTAAATCCAAGCCAGCATCTTCCATTAAAGCCTCAACATCTGGGATATTTTTTCCCATGCTACAGGCATTTATACACACCACTTTCCAGATGTTGCCCCTTTTACCCATTGCTGTAGAGGTTTTTAATGTTTCACTTACCTGGGGGATTTCACTTACCTGGAAGCTTTTTTCATCCATCCCCAATGAATCTAGTTTAAATCCTTCTTTAGTAGGATAGCCAGTCTTCTAATGAAGACTTGTTGACCCTTCTTGGACAGATGGACACCCTCTCTGTTATGCAACCCTTGGAACATCATCCCATGGTCCAGGAAACCAAAACACTCTTGAAGACACCACCCACACAGCCATACATTTATCTCCAGGATGCAAGCTTCTCTGCCTTGGCCTTTAACTTCAACAGAGAGGATTGAAGAGAGCACCACCTGTCTACTTCACCCTCTGTCCCAGAGCCATGAAGTCACTTTTAATATACTCAGAGGAATATCTGGTAGTATCATTTGTGCCAACTTGGATGAGCAACATCAGATAATAGTCAGTAGGCTTGATGAGTCTCGACAAACTCTTCGTAACATCTCAGATTTTGGCAACTGGAAGACAGAAAACCTTTCGGGACATCAAGTCTGGTTTACAAATGGATGCTTCAGTACCCCTCCGAAGAGAGTCACCAATCACCTGTACACTTTGCTTCCTTGTGATGAATGATTCTGCAACATTGGGGTGCTTGAGCTGTGGTTCCTCCCTTTCCTGGGATGCTTTCACCTCTTCCACTTCCAGGGCTGCATGTAAGGTAAAGCCCCGTGATGGGAATTGTGTACTGTCTGGTGGTAGTGTGCATGTTTTTGGAATTGGTGGAGGCTTATCCTTGATGGAAGGCAGATGCCACTATGGTGACCAAGAAGCTGTTGCAAAATTTCATCCCTACTTGGTCCTTTTGAATGATTGTGAGACACATTTTACAGGGAAAATTATGATCCAGGTATATCAGGGGCTAGAAATTAAACAAGCCCTACATACTCCCCATCACCCTCAAAGCTCTTGCCAGGTGGAGAGGGTCAATGGGATTCTCAAAACAAAGCTGTCTAAATTAATTCAGGTATTGAATCATACCTAGTAGGACAAGAGGTCAGTTTACCCCATATGAAATTGTTACAGGGAGGCCATTTTCCCTGTTTCATATATACCCTGAAACAGACTTGGTGTTAACACAAAGCAAAATATTGCCTTATTGTAAAGGTCTCATGATCTCTCTTTCTCTGGTAAATTCACATGTGCAGAAGCCATTCCAAGTTCCCACATAGGAACACAACCTGTAGCCAGGAGATTGGATCTCCTTGAAGGTCCACCAGCAGAAGACATCGCTGGAGCCTCAGTGGAAAGGGCCCTATCAAGTCCTGCTCACAGATTATTCAGCAGTCAGGCTTGAGGGTCATCCCACATGGGTCCATGTTTCACTCTGTAAGAAGGTGATGGAGCCCAAGGAGCTTTGATCCTTACAAGTGATCATAGACCTGCAGTTGGAGAGCCAGTACAAGCAAAATGGATGCTGAGATCCTGAGAAATAGACTTTGTGGACTGGGACCAAAGAAGAACTGGCATTGGCCAGTTTTAGCTGTTTCTGTATTGATAATATGTGGAATAATTGTTTACCTGTTAATGCTTCATGATAGGACCTGGGAAGAAAGCTCAGAAGTTAAAGGTTGGGGAAGGGGTGTTAAGCCTCCTCTTACCCTCAACCTTTTTGTGCAGATCCTATCTGAGTTTAACGACCCTATTAGACTAATTGTCTAGTTTTTAGTAGGATTCCCCCCATTGGGATGATAGGATTACCTTTTGTGGCCTATCCTCTCAATGTCACCCAACATGAATAGACTATCCAAACCACCGTTGCAGATTCTCATAGCATTACCTGGAAGAAGGTGGATTTATTACACCTCAAGGCTAAACCTTTTAAAATGATTACTCAGGGCATCCTCATCTTTTGCTTCCAGGGTGAGGGAAACCATTTTGTGGGGGAAGGTATAGCTTGCCACTATATCCAGAGGCCAGGAGGCACCTAGGTGTTCCCCAATAGCACAATGTTGACCTTCTGTAATGCGATCCAGGAAGATAATTCTGGTTGGGTCCTCACTGATAACTCAAAGTGTGATAATGAAGAGTGTGACTGGACATGGCAACTTAGTTATAAACCTGACACCATGAAGGAATTCCTCCCATCCCATCCCCCCCCCAACAGTCATATTGTTCAGAGGTCCGCTTTCCCTAAGGGCCAAATAGCTCAAGTGGGGCATTATTTTGTGTGGGGGGACCTGGCCTACCAACAACTCCCTAGGAGTTGGTCAGGAATCTGTTTAATTGCTCTAGTCCTTCCTCCATTGTCCATCTTCCCTTTGGATTAGGAGATGGATGAAGCCCAGTTACTACGGCCCCCACCCTATGAACTCAGCCAGACCGCCTGGTCCCTGATGCCTCATCTCCGTATGCAAAGAGATGTCCTTACAGATCCCATTAAGGAGGAATGAAATGTGTTCCTAAGGGACGTCCAGTAGTATACTGAGTCCACCTTCAAACTTCTCAAGTCCAAATTAGATGCCCGCTCAGGTAGGGGATAGCTGCCTTTCTCAGGTTCTGCTATCGCTGCAGAGTTGGGCATGTCCATTCGACGCCTACAGGCTTTCATTGAATTCCTCACTGCAGGTAATATCTGAGCACTGAGGGAGTTGCAATGCCAGGTATCTCAGTTGCACACTTATTTAACGCAGAACCCCTTGGTCCTTGACTATGTGCTAGCAGTTGAGGACAGAGTCTGTACTCTTATAGGTGAGCAATGTTGCACCTTTGTGGATGACCAGTCCCAGCTTGTCATGGACAGCATATGATATATGAAGAAAGTCATCCACTTTGGGGTGGGTAGTTGTAAGGGAGGTATTGATTGCTCAGCTTATACCTCCTGGTTTTTGGGCTTTGGGTCCTGGGTCAAGAGGCTTTTTAGCATATTTAGCTATTGCTTTACAGTAGCTATGGGAGTTGTATGTTGCTATTTACTCCAATGTGCTGGTACCTTAATCCATGCCCTGTCACGCTGCATTGCCAAACCTTTAAGCCTTCATGTAGTTAATGCGTAAATTAATCATGAATCCCATTCCCACTGACCGGGATGAGGCCAAATCTCTGTTAGCTGCAGAAATTGCTCATCTCTAGGCAATACAAGTCGTAGACACCCTATGTTAGATGGGTTGGTCAATACCCCTTGGAGGGGGTATTACCAAAAGGAGGGAACTACGGATTAGGCTGGGATGGCAGTGCCATATGACCAGGAAAAGGGGGGCTGCTAGATCATGAAATGGCTGCCTTGCCTTCCTAGGGATGTGCCTCTGCTATATCATGAGATGACATCTCTTAGGGTGGGTCTTTGACAGAGGAGCCAGGTCTAGATAAGAGGATGATGAAACAGAATGTGTAAAGTATGATATTTATAATGATTGGTGGAAACTCTATCTTTGTGTACCTCTTTTAAAAGGAACTGTATTGCTTGTGGCATGCAGATTGGAGTTGCCTCTGAACCGTTCAGATTGTCTGGGCTGTTCTGACCAGCCGAGCTGCTTGTCCACTCTCGGGGCAATTGTCTTGTAACTGTCTGTAATAAACCCATAAAAGAGGGAGCTGTAGTCATGTCAGTCTCTTAGGTAAGTTAGGAACACAAATTAAACTACTACCACAGTGTAGGTACATATTGCTGGAAAACATACTAATCTTGATTACGTATTACAAAGAAGGGGGGATTTTAATTGGACTCTCAAGAGATTTCAAACTGACCATGCTCTAAATCTCCTCTAACCACCCTCACTAAAGCAAATTTCGTAAGAAGTTTGTTTACCAGCAAAAAAACCGACATCACAATTCAAAACTCCATGGCTGCCATAAAAGAAAACTAAAAATAGAAATTGCAAATTTATTTATTTAGCTGGTTTTATATACCATTTTTCTATGAGGCAAAATGGTTTACAATGAAGAGGAAATGAATGTTTACATAAAACAGTTGAAACTATGTACAGGTGAACTTTGATACAAAGTAAGCAAACAAATTTAAAATGAAATAAGCAAACAAATTGACACAAGAATGCTTACATAGAACTGTTTAAACTATTTACATTGGGCTTAGATGTGAGGCATAGCATTTCGTTTATCGTCTGGGGGGGTGGGAGGGGATGATGTGATAGTTAGCGGGGTGAGTTGTGGGAACAGTTCGATTTGCAGCAGTTAATGTGTTAAAGTGTTCCTCAAAGAGAAAGGTCTTGAGATGTTTTTTGAAAATGGTGTGGGATTGGCGGCAGCGTATGGTGGGGGGTAGTTTGTTCCATTTGGTGGGGGCGTAGAATTGGAAAGCCCTTGTGTAGGTGTGCTGAGGCCGTTTGGTACTTTGAGCTGGTAGTAGAAGAAGATTTGTTGCATTTTGATGCCGGAGTCTGCTGTTGTCAAGTCATTGCACTAGAGATTGTAGCTACTCCACAGTGGTGTTGAAGAAGGCCCTTTGGCTGATGATGAGTCTTGAATCTAATACGGGATGCAACTGGTAGCCAGTGTAGGGATTTTAATATAGGGATGAAGTGGGAATGTCTGGGTGCTCCAGCAATGGGTCTAAAAGCTGTGTTTTGGGCCAGCTGAAGGGGAGCAATGGTGGTTTTGAGTAACCCTTGGAGGATGGAGTTGGAGTAATCAATGAGAGGGGTGATGGAGGCTTGGAAAACTGTACAGGAATTGTCATAGGGCAGTAAGGAACATAGGTTGCGGAGAATTCTGATTCTGAAGTAGATGTTTTTGGTGGTGTTCATGATGTGGGGTTGGAAATTCTTGATCTGTGGTTTGACTTGAATTTCAGTGTTGCCCAGTTTGATGCTTTGCTGTGGAGTAAAGCTGGGATCCCTGGAGACGTGGAGGAGCTTAGTTTTGCTGAAGTTGATTGCAAGGTTGTGTTGCTGTAACCATATAACGGTCTCTGTGAAACAGGTTGAGAGGGCGGAATAGTCCGGGGCAGTGGTGCTGAAGATCATTATGTCATCTGCATAGAGTTCATATCCAATGTTGAGACTCTGAAGGATGTGACAGAGGGGTATGATATAAATATTGAAGAGGAGTGAGGAGAGGGTGCATCCTTGAGGTACCCCTTGAGGGAGGGTGAAAAGTGATGAAGATCGGTTGCTGATTCTCACTTGCTAAGTTCGCTGGGAGAGGTAGGAGTGAATCCATTTGAGTGGGGTGCCTTGGATGCCAATGTTGTTGAGTTAATTAATGAGAGTCTGGTGTGATGCCATGTCAAAGGCTGAGGAAATGTCGAGGAATAGTAGGATAAAACCTGAGCAGGGTTTTTTCTGTTCCAGTTATGAGTGTATTTAGGAGGGATGTCAGAAGTGTTTCGGCACTGTGGAATGGTCGGAATCCAAGTTGGTTGCGGTCAAGAGGTGCGGATCTGTCAAGATGCTCCTGGATCTGAATTTGTGCTGCTTTTTTGATGACCTGGAGAGGAAGGGAACACTGGCAATGGGTCTGTATGAGGTGGGTAAGGTGAGGTCAAGGTTGGGTTTCTTCAGGAGAGGTCTCACGAAGGCTAGCTTGAGCAATGGGGGGAGATAGGCTTGGTTGAGAGAGGTATGAAGGATAGTAGAGATGAATGGGAGCATTGAGTTCTTTAGTTGCTTGATGCATGTTACTGGGCATGAATCAAGAGGGGAGGTGTTGGCATTGATGAGAGTGATAATATTCTCTAGTTCATCAGGAGGGACATCGCGGAATGAGGTACATGTCTGAGTTGTGGAGGTTGAGGTGATAGGAGGAGATAAGGTTAGAATAATTAAGCCAGGGTGTTTGTTTTTACATTTAAGAAAATCTGCCATCACTTGGGGATGGATGATGTTGTCCTGAAATGGATGGGATGGGTCGCTTGTGAGACTTCTGACAAGGTGAAAGAGCTCTCTTGGTTTGTTTATGGCATCGAGTAAAATATTGCTGTGGTGTTAGCACTTGGCATTGAGGGTGTTGGTGGATTAGACTATATGCTGCTTGAGGTAAGTGGTCAGAAGGTGTGGATCTTTAGTTTTTCTCCAATTACATTCAAGTTTTCTGAGAAGGCATTTCTGGTTCCTGAATAGGGATGAGTACCAGGGGGCATGGGGTTGGGGGGTTTTGGGATGGGCATGGTGTGAGGCTTGAGAGGTGTTGGTGATGGTTTGTGTTCCATGATTGTACCAGGTCAGAATGCTGAAAGGTTTGCTTTAGATGTGAGATGGTTTGCTCAAGGAAGTGGTCTTCATTGAAGCTTGTGAATCTTCTCGCTGTGGGAGGTTTGGGGAGTGGGGGGAGGGGGTGTTTGAGAGTAGAGGTAGCTAGGGTGAAGGAGATTAGGTGGTGGTCAGACCATGGAACTGGGGTGGAGGAGAGAGAAGTGGGGGGAGAGGAGGAAAATAGTTCATTGGGGAGGAAGAGTAGGTCGAGGGCACTTCCTTTTTGGTGTGTTGGGGTGTTGATGAGTTGGGTAAATTGGAGGTCATTCATGGCTTGGAGGAAAGCGTTGCTGTGTGTGGAGTTGACTGAGGGGAGGTTAAGGTCTCCAAGGAGAACAAGATGCTGTTGGCATGGTACAAAGGAACATATTACTTCCAGGAGACAGTCAAGTTGGTCTGCCTTGTGGTGCGGTGCTCTCTATGCAAGACAGATGAGGTATTTATTGCTTATGGTAAGGGTGTCCAGGCCATGAGTAGATGATGTACTGGTGGAGGTAAATCTGAGTTGTTTGTTGGAGAGGATGCAGGCTCCTTCTCCTCTGTTGGTGGTTCGAGGGCAGTTGTGGATGTTATAGGTACTGGTGTTAAGTTGATTGAGTAGAACATTGTCTGTTTCAGTGAACCAGGTCTCGGTGATGCATAGAAGGTCAATTGCGTTGCCAGTGACATGGTCAGAGAGGGTTTGAAATTTGTTGCGGATGTAGAATGCGTTGATTCGACTACATCTGATTGTCTGGGTGAGATGGGTGTTGTTGGGGATTGGGGTTCCAGAGGCGGGGGAGGTGGGGGAAGTGGGAATTTAAAGTAGTCAGTATTGTCTCCTGTGTTGATAACTATAGTGTGGGGTTGGGGTGTAGTGAGATATGGGTCCTGGGAGGTAAATTATGGGGATGTATGAGGGGAGAATGGATGGGTTGAGAGGCAATGAGTCAGGAGGGATGAAAGGTAAAGAAGGGTGAGCCAGTTGGGTAGAATGTCCATGTTTGTGTGGTTTGATTGGTCTGAGTGAAGTTGAGGTTGATGCAAGGAGGGGTGCTAAGGCTGTATGATGGGCAGCAGTGTGTATGAAGTTGAATATGTGAGAGAGGAGAGATATTATGGGGGAGTATCTGCTTAAAAAGCTTGCTGAGTAACTTACGGATTGATGGTCAGTTAGTCCGGATAGCGTCGGTCCGCCCCTCAGGTCCATGCCCAGGGGCCATGCCCAATGGCACTGGAAATTTAAAAGTCCTTCTTGTTGGGCCCTAATTGGCCTGAGGCTGGTGAACAGGGAGGGGTTTTCCTTCCCACTTCTTTGCTCGATACCGATCAGGGGGGCGGTGTTAGTCCCGGTGGCACTGAAAGTTTATAAGTACTTCTTGTTGGGCCCTGATTGGCCCAATTTTGGGTGATGATGGGGTACCAGATCATCTCTTATCTCAAGCAGCAGACTGCCTTGAAACGCCCTTGATGATGAGTGGGGAAGCTGGATAAATTGATCACCAAGATAATTCTATAAGATCAACATCTGGCAATAAAATCGGCATTACTACTTAGAGGCTGCAGATCACTGCCTATATTTTTTTAAGAATGGAGCTAACATGACAAGTGTACTTTAAAAATAACCTAGTAACAAATTAATTTCACAACCTCCGCAGCTTTTAATACTGTGCTGGTCCATTGTGCAGTGTCAGGAGTCGGAATGTTTTATATTAGATACTGAGACAACATAATTAAACTGCTATAACAGGTCTGCAAACATTTTTTTTTCGAGAGCTGTTTTGGTTATTCCACGTAATCTTTATGTTTTTTGGTGCGCTGAATCCGAAAATGACCTACATTTTGTCATAGGACATCAAGCTTCCTGACAATTTAGGTAACTATATTAAATAAGGCAATACCTCAAAATAAATGGAAATAGACTTATAAAATTAAAGTTTTATTACAATATTTTCATGAAAATCCTTTTTTGAACTGAAATGAGCTCACCTACATACACTAAACTCGATTCTTCTTCCTTGTGAGGCTCCTCTTGGTGCATTTACGCTTGTGAGTAGCATCTGGACTGTCTCTCTGAAGCATCCAACAGTAGTCTGCCATCATTGTAATGCTCCGTTTTCCCTGGTATCTCCTTTCCATCTCTTTAATGTCTTGGTGGAATCGTTCACCTTGTTCCTCACTCACAGCTCCCAAATTTTCAGGAAAGTAGTCAAGGTGGGACTGGAGGAAATGCACTTTCAAACTCATCAGGCAACCTAAAGCTTGAAATGCTTTCAGCATTCGTCCAACGATCTTTTTGTAGTGAGGATCTTTCTGAAATTTCTGTATGACTTCTTTAAATGCAATCCACCCTTCTTGTTGAGGATCTGTCATGGTATTGACAAACTCTTGATCAACTATAAGCCTTCTAATGTCTGGTCCGACGAACACACCTTCCTTCAATTTTGCCTCCGACAGGTCTGGAAACTTGGTGACCAAGTATTTGAAGCATTCTCCATCTCTTGGAAGTGATTTTACGAATTGCTTCATCAATCCCAATTTTATGTGGAGAGGTGGTAGAAGAACTTTATGGGAAGGTGCCAAAGTTTCTCGGAGGACATTTTTTTTCACTGACTGTTAGCACCCTCGGCTGCCAACTCTTCTTGGTCCAGTGATTTTGTCGGTATCGAATGTCCCATAGATACAGAAAACAAGGATATTTAGTATACCCAGCTTATTGCCTGAGCAGCATGCACAAGACCTTCTAGTCCCCACACACTTGCCAACCATGGTCTTCATATTTAAGTTTACCAAGAACCAATTCCAAGTTCTCGTAGATTTCCTTCAAGTGTACAGAACGAACTACAGGTATGGAAGCGTAAAAACCGTTGTGGAGTAAGACTGCTTTGAGACTAATTTTTGAAGAATCTATAAAAAGACGCCATTGCTCTGAATCATATTGGATTTTAAATTGACCCATCAGACCTTCGACATAGATGCAATAAACCAACTTGTCTTTCTGGGCGAAGTAAGGAACAAACTCCTTTTCACGATGTCTGAACCATGAAGATGACACTCCTGGCAACAATAAATTCCTGCTTTTCAGCCTTGATCCGAGTAACTCAGCGGCATCTTTGGGAAGATTCAAGTCTCTTACCAAATCATTCATCTCCTCCTGAGAAAACAATTTTGGTCTTGTATCATCTTCAAAGTCAGAACTTGATTCATCATCTGATTCAGGTATGACTTCACTTTCATCGGAGCTAGGTATCTCTTCCAAGGTAGCAGGGGGCTTGGGTACTGGTATATCTGTGCCATGGGGGATGGGACGAATTGCCAAGTGAAGATTGGGGTATGAAATGGAATGCTTCCATTTGGAATTAAACCCTTTCACATTGCATGAACAAAAGTAACAGTCGTCACTATGGTTCTTTTGCTCTCGCCATACCATAGGAATCCCATAACGGAAAGATTTTTTCTTACCCTTGAACCAGTTCAGGAGGTCCTCAACACACCGTTTGCACACCTTATGAGGCGCCCAGACTTTATCTTGGTCTCCAATTTTCAGTCCAAAGTATGCAAAGTATACTTTTTTCACAAAGTCTGTAATATTCTGCTGTTGCTTCAACACTGTATATTCACCACAGATGAAACAGAAACTGTCTGGCGAATTAATACATTTTCGCGGAGCCATAACATAACGGTTGAAGAACCTGATGATGATTCGTGCACAAGTGCGGCATGCAGGAGAGAGCAGCTCTATGTCTGTACACGAGACGTCACAGTGCTGGCCACGCCCCCCTGCACTGACCGGAGCTGCTGCTATCTGCCCTGTGTCTCCCTCCCACTGGATTCTTCAGGAAAGATTAACCCCATCTACCATTAGAAGCACGGACTTAAAACTTGCTTAGCTTATGTATATATTGCTGACCATCAGATTTACAGTGCTATATTTTTTTTTACATAACTCGGACAACCCCTTTAAGGTTTTTTTGGCATTTTATATCTTAAATGCACTTATGTGAATTAATTAATAGTAATTTGAATTAATTAATAGTAATTTGAAAAAAAATTGATAAATTTGAAGACAATTTTGCATGTTGTGGCAAATCATGATGTCTAGGAGTTTTTTCAATATTTTATTTGTTTTCAGCACACCAAAATACATGGAAATTAGATGAAAATAATCAAACAGCTTTTTAGTAATGTTTGCTATATATAAACAGCATTGAAAAGATGTTTCTTTTTGTTTTGGTGTTTTGTTTTGTTTTTTTATTATATAGCCTAGGAATACGTTGTTTTCTTTTATCTTGGGTCAACCACCCAGTCAGTTTTCTGAGTGAGGGATCATCTGCACTCTGACTAGAGCTCTGAGCAGGCCATCCAATTTTTGGTGATGAGGGGGTACCAGATCATCTCTAATCTCAAGTAGCAAACTGCCTTGAAACACCCTTGCTGATAGGAGAGGGGAAGCTGGATAAAACATCAGTTACGAGACTTTTAGTATTGCAGACCATCTGCATGTTGAAGTAGTGAAAGGCCTGATTGATTTGTTACATGTGTGCAATTAAGTGTTCCCAAATCTAGGGGGAAATGAGGTATTTGATAGAATGCCATCATAGATTGCTGTCTCCATTGCATATCCCGAGGAAAGACAATATACTCAAAGGTTTTGCTGAGAAAAGCCTTTGAAACTGAGGCAGGGTAAGGTGGCTGACTGGCTGATGTCAGCTGTGACCACTAAACTGGACTGGAAGCTCCCAATTGCAAAAAATACAAAAGTACACTAGCATGGCCTGTCCCCTATATAGGGCTCATTCCATCCCGGATGTCCAGCCCCTCTGTACGTCCAGTCTGAGCCGGACGTAAAGAGGGGCTTGCGATTCTGATCTCATGGGGCACATCTAGCCCAGCGGGATCAGAATCACGACCAGTCATGTATGTGCTGGCCGGGACTGAGATTCAGTCCATCCTGCATGTACATGACAAGACCGATTAACTCAGTCAGGGCTTTTAAATGGAGCCATGGTGCCATGGCATCTGGTTGCCATGGCACTGCAGCTCCATTTAAAAGCTGAGATGCCTGCAGCCAGAAAAAACGGCTTATTCCCCGCAGCCCGACCCCCGATCTGGCCTCCTAAGGCCAGGGTCGAGCAGTGGGTAATGTCCTCTGCCCCCCCCCCCCCCTGCATCATCCGTGCCCTGGCATTAAAAAAAAAACAACAAGTCCAGGGACGTTATTCCACCTTGGAGGTGGAATAACTTCCCCTTGGAGGTGGAATAACTTCCCCACACATGTTGCCGGCCCTGGACGTACAGGGCCGGCGACCACCCACCGCCTGCCCAGATTCCACCCCAGAGTCATCTCGTCCCTGCCCCCGTCTAACTTCCCTGCACAACCGGCGGGGAGGTTAGACGCTTGCGGGACTTCCATCTCTGCTATTTGTGGCACAGAATAACCCCCCCATGTGTCCAACTCTAGCATAGGATCAAGGTGCTAGCAAACGTGAGGAATTTTCTATTTGTCGAAGCAGAACGTCCACATGCATGATTCTTTTACTAGGTCCAATAATGGGGTCCTGGGCCTGTAAGTCCTTCTTCTGTGATCTTCTGTAGTATTTGTTTTTTGAAAGTGATCATTTAAAGAAGCACCTAATTGATGCCATTCATCATGTAGAAGGAATTAAAGTGATCTGTGAACAGGGTTCATTATAGATTAAACAATATCAAAAACTGAGTCCCTTCAAAGCTATATACTACCCCAGTAAATGCCATATTTTATCAGATTCCAAATTCTTAATCCTGCTATAGTCTTCATCTATATATAGGAACTAAAGGAATCCCTTTTTATTGCAATTACTATTTCATTTGTGCTAATCAAAAACCTTATATAAAATGTATATAGTTTTATCATTTTCCACAGTTTCTTCATTTCAAATCATACCATGTATTTTCTTCATAGAAGTTCATTTCCTAACATATACCTTTTCTGAACACAGCTGTGTTTTTCTTCATCATTATACCTGCACTCTATTTAGCTTTTAATTCTTAATTGCAGTACCTCCAACTTAGTGTCATGTTTCGGCTAGCCCAGTCAATATCAACATCCTGCGTCAGGGAGATATACTTAACTTGCTTTTTACATTATCCTTGTTAATTTCCCGGAATCCACTCTCAGAAGGCATTGCCTTAAAAGCCACAGCACTCTTGCAATTCGTTGGAGTCTGATATCTCAGACAATGCCTTCTGAAAGTGGATTCTGAGAAATTAACAAGGAAAATGCAAGAGGCAAGTTAAGTATATCTCCCAGATAGAGGACATTGATATTGAATGCACCATCTGAAAAATGGCGCTATATTGGAGATACAGTGAAAAATAATTAAAAATGAAATATAGCAAAGGTATAATGATGAAAAAGTACAGTGGTGTCCAAAAGATGGTGTAGTATATAGCTTTCAAAGGGCTCAGTTTTGCTATTGCCACTCATTATGTACCATCTACCTACCACCAGCACACCCAGACCTCATCGGCAGACACTAACTTTCACAGTGACACCTATTCCAATCAATAAAAAGCTTGATGCAAGGAAACCAAACATATTGAGGGGATTTTTAGAAGAGACATCCAAGTGCAATCTGGGATGTCTAAGCCAAAACATCTGAAAAAAAGCAGGCACGTCCAGGTGCAGACACGATTTCACAAAAGTGGATGTGCCTGATATGGACGTTGGTGGGGGCATCTAAATAGACATCTCCAGAACTGCATCTCAGAACCTGGATGTCTAGGATAGCTTAATGGTCAGAGTAGTATGGCTACAGCAGAGCAGCCAGGGTCCAAAACTCACTGCTACTGGGGATGGTAGACTGCTTTCTTCTTTACATGCTATGGATGTTTTTCAGCCAAAAAGAGTACTTTTCAGGTGTCTGAAGCTGGTCTAAACTTAGAAGCAATGCGGTGCATCCATGACATTTCTGAGAATGACCTGGCCATGCCTTTACCATGCTCCCATGATGTTTCTGAGATCAGGCAGGGACATCCAAGTTCTTGGGAATGGCCCGGTCATGCCTTCATCATGCTCCCATTCAGACTTGGATGTCAACAGACCTGGCTTCTAAAATGCTTCTGGAGATATCTTCATGCCCATTTTCATTCGTCCATAGCACAATTAAGGCTTCCAAAATGACCCCATTGAGATTTATGCACTTAAAGGCATGTAGAAATGTAGGTGTTCTTAAAAAATTACCGTTTACAGGTATAAACTGAACATAACTTTTCCAAAATGACCTCTGTCTTGAGGCTTAGCAAAGGGTACAGGATAATGTAGGGTCCTCTTGCTTGGAAGTCAAATATATTGTTATTGTTTTATAATTATTATTGAATTTGAAGTTTTATTGGGATCTTGTTCGTTTACAAACAACCTTGAATGTCCTTTGATAAGACACTCATCATGCCAAGAATTTCTAGCAAGTGGTAACTGTGAGTTGCTAGAGTACAGATTGTGGCTGTAAAACTGCACAAAGGGTTACTGGCCATGTGTTCAGTTTCTCTGGTTGCCAAGTTTATTGATATTCATTTAATTGTGGCATTTGTGAACCTTTGATGATTTTTATGAGTAGCCGGTATAGATCTCAAAATTTTGAGTTTGATGACAGCTCATTTACAGTTGAATTAAACTTTCAGCACCATATGCATCCACACATATGAAGATAGAACATATGCACGCCTTAAAGAAAAATTATCATTTTTTCCTGTTTCAAGAAGAATAATTTCCTACAAATTAATGGAAATCAGCTACTGTCAAAGTAGAGTTCAGTGCATGTAGTTTGTTCTAATCATTGCGCTGTACCAGAAGATGGTAATGAAGCTGAAGTATCAGCAGGACAGTACAAATTATTGACCTCATTTTTTTGAACTAGGCCTGAACATGCAGATTATGCAAGGGTAATTTAGTTCACACCGTCACGGGCATTTTTGTTCTCCATTATCCTGAAAAGAAATAAGATTTTTAATTATTATTTATTCTGAAACTTCAGCAAAGAAGTTGCTGAAATTACCTCTAAATTTATATTTGAGTTACTACAGTCATTATTTCAAACATCTAGGGTCTGAATCAATATCAGTAATGATTCATTCTTTTGATTACGAAGTGACTCCATCTGTAGATGTCAGATAATTACCGAGATGACCTATAATGAGAACGTTTCACAATTCTCTGACTTAACTTTCTTATTCCCTCAACAGCATAATGACTTCCTCCTAGAGCTTTTTATAGCGTCTTTATGCTCCTGGGGTTTCTTTTCATGATCAGTCTCTTTCAATGCTTGCTACTGTCTTCCTCTTTTTTTTTTTTAATATAAGGAAATATTGTGACTCTTTATAACAAACTCCATGTTTTTACTTACAACTATATTTTTTATGTTTCAGTTTTTCTATTTCCAAAATGAAAAAAGATTCAGCCTTTTGAAAGCAAAAGGCATCAAAATGAACAAATTAAATATACAGAAGATTATGTGTTATTCAGTTAAGCACTCAGAGGACCAAATCTATATTTTCTAATATAAAATATTAAAATAAGAAATCTAACATTCTTTTCATCTTAGCACTGGAGAATATGGTATTTAAAAGTGAGAGAGAATAAAATGAAAACTTTCACTAGCAGGTTGGTGTAGAACTTGCAAAAGTCATTGCGGCTGCAAACGCTTTGTAGCTATCATGAATTTGGTAACATTTCTTTTAATTCATCCAAGAATATAAGACATTACCCTAATGTTGAGCTCTGCAGTTTGGGATGATAAATTACAGGTTTTATTTATTTATTTATTTTTTGCAAATCAAACATATCTACTCACCTTAGAAATGTTATTCTTTATTTTAAGAGAAAAAAAAATCATCTTCATTATTCGATATCTTCAAGTGTGATTTATCTGCTGATAGAAAGGGCAACTTTATAACAGCACACTGGGCCCCTTTACTAATCCTTACTTCAACCTATCTGCTGCATTTATTTATTTAAAAACACTTATAAACCGTCATATGTGCAAGCATTCAAGGTGGTGTACAGAAAAATAAAACAAATATCAATCCCTCAGGCCCCACCCAGCAGGACCCTGTTAGCTTCCCCCTTGCAATCCTTTCCCAACCAGCACTGCAATACTGCACATGCCATCTGAACAACAGCCTACAATAAAGAATGCAAAAATACCAAATAAAAAACTCACTATTGTCCTTTAAGGATGCAATTTTATAACAGGTTGAGAGGGCAATTAGGCGCCTATTTCTAGCCTAATATATAAAGACACATAAATGCCTATGGGGGCTATTTTAAAAGCCCTATTTGTGCTTTAGTCATCTGAAAATGGTCATAGCAATGTCTCCAGAGGCATTTTAGAAACCAGGTATGTTGAAATCTCCAATAGGAGGATGTCCAAGTTTGAACATGTGAGATAGAGGCATAGCTGGAGTATTCTTAACAACATAGACTTCACTGTCTGATCTCAGAAATGTCCTGGATGCCTGGAGTCACATCTATGTTTATACCTGCTCCAGGCATGAATAGGCATTGCTTTGGATAGAAGGTGTAGAAAAGATTGCACACCACCATCCCCAATACTCTTCATAATCACAAGGATAGCAGCAGTGGGATTTGGACCACGGCTTCTGTAGTCTTAAAACATTATGCTAGCCATTAGGCTATTCCTAGCCATCCATGGCCTGGAATACTATTCTGTGGTTGTCTATGTAGGCGCCCCTGCAGATGTTCATATCGGCCACATCCACATTGGTGAAATTGTGCCTGAGCTTGATATGTCTGCTTTTTCTCCCAGATATTTGACATGGATGTCCTGGATTGCACTTGGATGTCATTTGTAAAATGCCACTTTATGTGTCTTTATAAAATACTAGCACAAATCCTGCAGAAATCTTGGCTTGAATGCATCCACAAACATTACCCCTTCTAGGAGAAGAGATAAATGTATGAGAGTGAAGTATGTGCATAGGTGAGTATTATATAATCTAGGCGTGTAACTTCGAACATAAGAATTGCCATACAGTGTCAGACCAAAGGTCTATCAAGCCCGGTATCCGGTTTCCAACAGTGGTCAGTCCAGGTCACAAGTATCTTGCATAATTGCAACTCCATGCACATTCTGCCCATATTCCATCCACAATATACCTACAATGTACATACAGTACTTGTATGCATTATGCTATAGGGTAATTGTATAAAAGCCCTTTTATATACATAAAAATGGGTTTTATGTGAGACTTTATTCCCCATACTCTAAACATTTTGGAGGTCATTCGGAAACACGAATAAGCCCTGTGTATGTGCGGGATAGATGTGTTCATTCGAAAATGTCTAGACCCGTATCCTGACACAAGGCGGCCCTGCACGTACAAGGCACTAAAATGGGGATTGCAGGATATGGGTGGGAGGGGCAGAATGGGGGCATAATCAGGCACAGAGATGTATAAAGCTTATCCAGGAAAGGCCCTTGTATGGCCCATATATCCACATTATACCTGCTGAAACGAGGAATAAGAGCAGGACTTCAGAAACCTCACTATCCTTTGTTTTAGCAGTATTTCCATTAATTTACTCACCACAGATGTCACACTAACCGGACTGTAGATCTCAACCTCATCCATACTTCTGCTTATGTAGAAAGGGACCACATGTGCCTTTCTCCAGTCCTTTGGGACCACTTCCAACTCCCGATTTATCCACTCTTTAGTCACCTCTCATCTAGACTATTACAACCTCCTCCTTGCTGGTCTCCCTCTAAATCATCTTTCTATCCTTCAATATGATCAAAATTTAGCTGCACGGCTAATCTTCTGCCAGTCTTGCTATGTTCACATAACCCCTTTTCTCAAGTCGCTTCATTAGCTCCCTATCCGTTTCCATATCCATTTCAAACTTCTTCTACTGACTGGTCCATTAGATGATAGAGGGGTTAAGGTGATAAGGCGATAGCGGAGAGACTGAATGAATTCTTTGCTTCGGTCTTTACTGAGGAAGATGTAGAGATGTTACCCATGACTGAAGTGGTATTTAAAGGTGCGGAAGAATTGAAGGAAATATCGATACATCGGGAAGATGTATTACAACTATTAGATAAACTGAAGAATAGCAAATCACCTGGGCCAGATGATATACATCCAAGGGTGTTGAAAGAAATGAAATATGAGATTGCAGACCTGCTATTAGTAATCTGTGAACTATCATTAAAATCATCTGTAATACCTGAAGATTGGAGAATGGCGAACGTAACACCAATTTTTGAAAAGGGTTCCAGGGCTGATCCAAGAAACTACAGACCGGTGAGCCTGACGTCAGTACCAGGAAAAATGGTAGAAACCATCATAAAGAACAAAATTGCTGAACATGTAGATAGTCATGGCTTAATAGGAGACAGCCAACATGGCATTAGCCAAGGAAAATCTTGTCTTACTAATCTCTTATGTTTTTTTGAAGGTATGAATAAACAGGTAGACAAAGGTGAGTCTGTTGATATAGTGTATTTGGACTTTCAGAAAGCCTTTGACAAGGTCCCTCATCAGAGACGTTTGGCAAAACTAGAGTCATGGGATAGGAGGCAGTGTGCTATTGTGGATCAGGAACTGGATCAAAGATAGAAAGCAGAGGGTAGGGCTAAATGGCCAATTTTCCCAATGGAGAAAGGTGAATAGTGGTGTACCCCAGGGATCTGTGCTTGGTACACTGCTTTTTGACATATTCATAAATGACCTGGAAAAGGAAATGAGTGAGGTTATCAAATTTTCAGATGACACAAAACTATTTAAAGTAGTTAAAACCCAAGAGGATTGTGGAAAATTGCAAGAGGATCTTGATAAATTGGAAGACTGGGCATCAAAATGGCAGATGAAATTTAATGTGGACAAGTGCAAAGTTATGCACCTAGGAAAGAACAACGCAAACTATGGTTATACGATGCAAGGTTCCACATTAGGAACCACCACCCAGGAAAAAGATTTAGACGTCATTGTGGATAACATGTTAAAACCCTTGGCTCAGTGTGCAGTGGCGGCCAAGAGAGCAAATAGAATGCTAGGTATCATAAGGAAAGTAATGAAAAATAAAACAAAGGTTATTATAATCCCTCTATGTTGTTCCATGGTGAGACTGCACCTTCAATATTGTGTGCAATTCTGGTAGCCATATCTTAAAAACGATATAGCGTTATTAGAAAAGGTTTAGAGAAGAGCCAGAAAAATGGTAAAGGGGATGGAAGGATACCCCTATGAAGAAAGGCTAAAAAGGTTAGGGCTCTTTAACCTTGAAAAGAGACGGCTGAGGTGAGATATGATAGAAGCCTATAAATTAATGAACGGAGTGGAACGGGTAAACATAGATCGATTATTTACGTTATCAGAATATAGAAAGACTAGGGGACATGCAATGAAGCTACAGGGTAAACTATTTAAGAATAATAAAAGAAAATATTTTTTTCACTCAACGTGTAATCAAACTCTGGAATTTGTTACTGGAGGATGTAGTAAAGGCTGTTAGTGTAGCTGGGTTTAAAAAAGGTTTGGACAAGTTCCTAGAGGAAAGGTCCATAAACCATTATTAAGAAGGGATCCAGGATATCAATGCTTGACCCAATACAAGCATTGTGGAACCTGTGTCTTTTGGGGAAACTGCTAGGTACATATGACCTACATTGGCCACTGTTGGAAACAGGATACTGGGCTTGATGGACCTTGGTCTGACCCAGTATGGCATATCTTACATTCTTATGTTCTTATGACCTATAAGTATCTTCATTCTGCTGCTCCTCACTACCTTTCCTCTCATATCTCTCCCTACGCCCCTCCTCGGGACCTCCGCTCTTCTGGCAGATAACTTCTATGTGTGCCCTTCTCTTCAACTGCCAACGCCAGACTTTGATACTTTCACCTTGCTATTCCTTATGTCTGGAACAAACTACCTGAGTTGGTTCATCAGGCTCCTTCTCTGGCCCATTTCAAAACCAGGCTAAAAGCTCACCTCTTTGAGGGTGCCTGTGCATCATGGTCCGCATAGTCTCCTGCTCTCCAACAATGCGTTTCCTTACCATTCCCCTAGACTTATCCTAGCCCCCAGCTGTTGTGTTGTCCATCTTGACTAGACTGTAAGCTCTGACGAGCAGGGACCATCTTTTACATGTCTCTCTATAGCGCTGCATATGCATTGTAGCACAATAGAAATGATTAGTGGTTGTAGTAAATGATGCAGAGCTACTTGCGTCAGCTATTAAATTAGGGAGAAACTTCAGCACAATGTCTCATGCTACTTTTTTCTCTCCTTTCCTGCTATGTGTTGTCCCATAGATCATTCTACTGCTGTAAACAAATGACTGGAATGATTATTCAGTTCATTCTGAGGCCATACTCCTTCATATTGTTTAAAGGTACGCCAACTGAAAATGGCCTCATTTATTCTGGTTTGCCATTCATTTAAAAATGAATGTACATCCCTGCCTGGGACTTATTAAAGCATAACATATATCATGCAAAGGACATTTTTGCTGAATAGGTCAATAAGAATCTGACCTTAGCTTACCTGTTAGACTCAATAGGGAAAATAATCACAGTTATTGGGTTCTTTTTTAATGTCAGCCACCATGGCTAAATTTAAATCAGATATTCATTTCTAGTATGCAGATAGTGGCCAGTGCTGAATATTTAGCCACTGCGGATAGCATCAGCATTATCTGTATACAGTGCCTTGTGAAAGTATTCATCGCCTTGGTGTTTGTCCTGTTTTGTCACATTACAACCTTGAATTAAAGTGGAGTTTGGGGGGTTAGTGCCATGTGATTTACACAACATGCCTACCTCTTTGAAGGTGCAAAATATCCTTTTTTGTGACACAAACAATAATTAGACGAAAAACAAAACAGAAATCAGGAGAATGCATAGATATCCCCCTCCTGCAGTCTTAGAGGAGTGGTCTAGTGGTTGGGGCAAGGTACTTTAGGCCAGAAAGTCAGGGGTTCAAATCCCACTAGAGGACAACAACCCTGGGTTGGAAGGATTGGGGTTTCTAGTACCACAGGTGCTCCTTGTGGTCTTGGGCAAGCCACTTAACCCTCCATAGCCCATGTTCCCTGTAAAATAGTTGTCTCCAAGTTATAATGCCCTGTTCAATGTAAACTGCACTGATGCAGAATAGCACAGTATATAAGAGAATGTAAATAAAATACTTGTAGAAACACCTTTTGCTGCAATTACAGCTGCAAGTCTCTTAGGGTATATCTCTATCTCATCTAGCCACTGGGATTTTCACCCATTCCTCAAGGCAAAACTGCTTCAACTCCTTCAAGTTAGATGGGTTGCATTGGTGTACAGCAATCTTCAAGTAATGCCACAGATTCTCAATTGGATTGAGGTCTGGGCTTTGACTAGGCCATTCCAAGACATTTAAATGTTTCTCTTTAACTTTAGCAGTATGTTTAGGGTCATTGTCCTGCTTGAAGGTGAACCTTCATCCCAGTCTCAAATCTCTAGCAGACTGAAACAGGTTTTCCTAAAGAATTGCTTTGTATTTAATGTCATCCATCGTTCTTTCAATCCTGACCAGTTTTCCTGTCCCTGCCAATGAAAATCATCCCCACAGCATGATGCTGCCACCACCGTGTTTCACTGTGGGAATGTTGTTCCCGTTGTGATGGGAAGTTTTGGGTTTGCGCCACACATGATGTTTCCCATGATGGCCAAAATCTTCAATTTTCATTTCATCTGACCAAAGAACCTTTTTCCATGTGGTTAGGGGTCCGTCACATACTGTTGTGCAAACTCCAAATGTATTTTCTTCTTTCTGTCTTTAAGCAATGTTTTTTTTTCTGGCCACTCTTCCATTAAGCCCCACTTTGTGGAGTGTGTGGCTTAAAGTGGTCCTATAGACAGATACTTCCATCTCTGCTGTGGATCTTTGCAGCTCCTTCAGTGTTATCCTTGATGTCTTTGTAGCATCTCTGATTAATGCCCTCCTTGCCCACCAGTCTATGAGTTTTGGTAGGTGGCCTTCTCTTGTTAGGTTTGTAATGGTGCCATATTCTTTCAATTTTATTATAATGGATTTAATGGTGCTCCGTGGGATATTCAGAATTTGGGTTATTTTTTTTATAACCCAATCCTGATCTATACTTCTCCTCAAATTTGTCTCTGATCTGTTTGGAGTGCTCCTCGGTTAGTGATGTTGCAGTTTCAGGGGTCTTTCAGAACAGGTATAGTTATACAGGCATCATGTGACAGATCATGTGACATTAGGGTCCACCTGTGTGCAATCAATCAACTAATTATGTGACTTCTGAGGTTCATTGGTTGGACCAGATCTTATTTAGGTGTTTCATAGCAAAAGGAATGAATACATATACGCTTACAACTTTTCAGTTGTTACTTTTTTATATATTCCACTTCACCAATTTGGACTAAATTGTTAAGGAGAATTACCT
Source organism: Ichthyophis bannanicus (assembly GCA_033557465.1). Taxonomy (NCBI): domain Eukaryota; kingdom Metazoa; phylum Chordata; class Amphibia; order Gymnophiona; family Ichthyophiidae; genus Ichthyophis; species Ichthyophis bannanicus. Next base: position 1,569,430,562 of record CM066031.1, on the reverse strand, counting down.
AACATTCAAATGAACCTCCATTTTCATTCCAAGTTGTAATGCAACAAAACAGGACAAAACCATGGGGATGAATACTTTCACAAGGCACTGAAACAGCGATTTTCAGCATCGCTAGTTGGCTAGCTAGCTGGATAGCCATTTAGAGAAGATTTTTACTATCCTAAGCTATCTGGCTAGCTATCTGTAGAGTGACACTGAAAATTCCCGTTATATGGATAAATTTGAGCTGCACCCTTGCTGTGCCCCTGGACTGCTCTGGCATTATCTGGATAGTGACAAATTGGTCAGAGAGAATATTTAACAGCACTATCCATATAGTGCCGCTGCACGTCAGTGAAAGCTGCCCTCTAAGGGGGACATTTTGAAACATGAATAGCGGCATTGGACGTGGGGGCTGGACGTCCAAACTATGCCCAGCTCCCTAATCCTATTCCACTGCCAACACTCCCCGTTTGAGCAGGAAGCATTGGATGTGGTCGGGAGGGGGCAGTGCTGGGGCAGAGCGTGGGATGGCCAGCTGCCAAAATGTACAGAAGCTTTTCCAGTCAAGCCTCTGAATGTTCCACAGCACCCACTAGGATGACCGGGCTATTCCAGCCTGATGGTGGAATAAGTCCTGGGGGTCACTCTGCTCATCCACCATAATCCCCCGCAACACATGCCAATGGCTCATGACAGAGTCTGCCAGCACGGCCTGCCCATGTGGGTCCCCGCTGACAGCTGGACAGTGGCGCCAGCCGGACATATCAGTGCTGTGGTGATGGGATGTCAGTGAACCGGCATAGCAGCCATTGCATTCTGTGGTACGGATAGGCAGTGTGGGAGATGTCTCTCTCCTTGGAATACTGTGCATGCTAGGCCATCTATCTTCCTGATTCTGCAATTGCAGGTGAGTATAGCTTCCGTAGTTGTGGGTCCAGCTGGGCCCTGTCCATGTTTTGAGCGTGCACATGGCTCAGGCGTGCACAGTTGGGAATCAGCCTCCACCTGGATAAAAACTTTTGGGTTTGCACCAGTAATCAAAGAAAAACTACCCTGGTAGTTGTGCTTTAATTGTTACACATAATTTTGTCAGGTATGTTCTTTCTCTATGAATAATGTTTTGGCCTAAAACTATATGTTCAGTTCAACCCCCTGCCCTCCCCCTCCTCCCGGGATTTCATTTGAATTATGTAGGTATAAGTATGCACATTGTTGAGAAATGCAAGCACTTTCCCCAGCAGACAGGATGGGTGATTGAGTGCAATTGCTTACCTGTAATGAGAGGTCACTGCGGAGAGCAGGATAAATTAGACCCTTAGGAAGGATGATGACATCTAAGCACACTGACATCGACTAGTTCTCTAGGTCCTCAGAAAAACCTGACAACTGCTACCTTTTAAGTCCCTTCAAGAAATTCAGTCAGAGACCAAGAAGATGTGGCAGAAAGATGCAGATATATTTCCATTGTGGTGAGTGCCACATGTCCGATTCAAAACAAATTCCCAAGCATACTTTGATAAGCTGCCTATAGATATTGCATCTTACGAACTCCACGAAAGCCCTACAGCAAGCATTAGCATTAAAGTTGAGAGAGTGACACATGCCCTAGCTTAGAAGTAAGGTTTGTTGCTGTTATGATTTCACATCAATGAGAAAGACTAAACAACCACATAAGTGGAAAATCCCATATATGAGAGAGACATTTTTTTTCTTTAATTTAGCATTAGGATTCTAATAACAACCCATACAGGTATATTCTTGGAGGAATTGATTACCGATTCAAAGGCCTTGTAAAATAGTTTACTCAAATGTACTCCCTTTAAAACATATTTTCTAGGCAGTAGTAAGATATAAAGATATGAACAAATGGCCATGTTTCAGTTCTACCTATTTCTTAAATAGAAGAGAATGGAGATGGGTAACTGATGTTGACATACAATAAAGGACCATGAAGTAAGAGCTATCAGCTTCCTTCCAGCCCTTACCTTCCCCCCTTTTTCAGCTGCCTTCCTGCCTCCACCTTCCCCTCATGTCAGTAATTTCCTGCCACCTTCTTCCCCTTGCAGCTGCAGCTCCTGCGTCTTACAGAACAGCGGCTGCAATAACGCTAATTTAAAAACAAAACAAAACCGATGCAGAGCCATCTAGCTCTATGGTGCCCCTGCTGCAGCATCCCGCGCTCAGAAGGAAGTGATGCTACAGGAGGCGGGACACTGCAGCAGGGGTTCCCTAGGGCCGGAGGCTCCGCACCGGTTTTGTTTTGTTTTAAAATGAGTGTTATTGCAGCCGCTGCTCTGTAAGAAGCAGGAGCCGTGGCTGCAAGGGGAAGGAGGTGGCAGAAAGGGACTGACAGCAGAGGAGACGGTGAGGCTGTGCTGTGGGGGGACAAGGACCCCAGATGAAAAGCCAGTTTTCTGCTGTAGCTGCTCCCGGTCTCACAACCAGAGCAAAAAAACGGCTTTTCAAGAGCTGGTCTTTGATCTCTGCTGGCAGCCAGCCTGGCCACATAAAAACCGGCCAGGCTGGCTGAAAACAGGCTGGTTGGCAACTCTACTGAGTTTGATTTCACCAAGTCTGCCCATCCATCCACCAATAGCAACAATTATTTTTTAAATATATCTCACTCTATTAGACTTTTTTGAATGCTATCACAGTATGAGGGAAAAGACCTCAGAGCAATAAGTCTAGCTCTTAATAGAAATCCAAGCTTGATGAAATAGTGAAACTATTATCATTCAGATTGTGGTATGCTGGAATTCATCTCAATCACAGGTCTAAACAAATTGAAATGCGTGCACTAGCAGTGTAATACAATGGTGTATTTCACCTAATTCCAGAATCAGGTAGGTGGGGTGTTCATATGTACATCTCATAGGAAGTGTCAGGTGGCCAGATGGGTGCATCTCTGGTGCGGCACCAGATGGGTGCATCTCTGGTGCGGTGTGCAGCGCCGCAGTCGCGCTCCTTCGGAGCGCGACCAAGGAGCAGGGCCTGCTCCTTGGGCGAGCTCCTTGGGGCGACTCCGGGGGCGAAAGCGCGGATCTCCCCTGGATGTCAAAAGGCTCTCTGGCACTTACATCTGTGCGCCTCTTCCTCCCCCCTATCGTGTCTTCCATTGGTGTTCCGAATCCTTGGACCCCGCCTACTGTCTCCCGTGGTAAGTTATACTCTAGCTCTAAATCTATATTTCCTCTTCTTCTCCTAATCTGGTCTTTCTTTACCATGTCAACTATTCCAGTACACTGGAGCTGGCGCTCCTCTGTTCCCTCTGCCTTTAGTTATGCTAATCCCTCATCACAGAATTTTTCTAATCTGATTCCTTGCACTGGTCACTCTTCAGGTTTATCTTCCCCCCAGTCCCTTTTGCTCCTTCAGCTTGCTCTTTTAAACTGTCGCTCGCTCCGATCTAAAACTGTACTAGTTCATGACTTCCTCTCTCAACATGCCTTTGATGCTTTTTTCCTCACAGAAACCTGGCTGAGGGATGGCGAGGAGCCACTCCTGAACCGCTGTCTGCCCCCTGGCTATTCTGCGTTATCCACCAATCGCAGGGGCAGGAGCGGCGGAGGGATTGCACTGCTCTATCGCTCCTCCCTCCCTTTCCAGGAACTCTCTTCACCTGCCCTACATTATCCTGAGTCTCTTCTTCTCCGCCTCGGTTTCTCTCCCCCCCCCTCTTTACTTTCTCCTTATCTATGCTCCTCCCTCCTTGTCTCCTCAGCTCTGGGATGCCCTTCTCGCCACTATCTCAGAAGCCACTCTTCTTTTTCCTCACCTCTTAATCTTGGGCGATTTTAACATCCATGTGGATTCCCCATCTACTTCTCGAGCTCGTAATTTCCTGACTTTTCTATCCGACCTTTCCCTTGTCCAGTCTGTTTCTTTCCCTACCCACACGGCTGGTCACTCTTTGGACTTACTTATCTTTCCTGGATCTCTTTCTTCTCCTCCCTCCTCCCTTTCCTATCTTCCCCTTCCATGGACCGATCATCTCTGTATTCTTTTCTCCCTCTCTTGTCCCTCCTCTTCTTCAACCTCTTTCCTAGGTTCTCCTCCCTGTCCATCTCGTCGCATTACCCCTGCCACTCTATCTCAGTTTCCTACGTCTGGCACTTTGTTCCCTTCAGATTTTCACAGTCTTTCCCTTGACTCCTAGGCCGATTCCTGGTTCACGACTCTCTCTAATGCCCTTGATTCTGTTGCTCCTTTACAACCCCCACGCCCTTCTCGTCAATCCCCTCATCACCCTTGGTTTCACTCTGGGTTATTTCTTCACCGTAGGTATCTTCGTCGAGCTGAGCGTCTCTGGCGTAAACATCCAAACCCTTCTACTCTCTCTTGCTTCCGTTCTGCCCACCGTCATTACCGTTCTCTTCTCCACTCTGCTAAGCAGTGCTATTTCTCTAATCTCATTACTCATTCTGCAAACTCCTCTCGCCAATTACATTCTATCCTCCGCTCTCTTTCTGCTCCACACTCCTCCTCCATCCCTGCCTCTTCTCTTTCTACCCCCAATCCCTCCTCCTTGGCTACTTACTTTGTTTCCAAAGTACAAACCCTCCGCTCTTCCTTTCCATCTTGCCCTGCTCCCCTCTCTCCTTCCCCTTTGGCAGCACCCCCCTCCCCTACCTCTCCTACCTCCTCCTTTCCGGCCATTCCTCCCCTCTCTCATCTCTGGTCCACCTTTGAGCCCATTTCCTCAGACACTCTTGCTAAGGTTTTCACTTCCACCCGAAAAACCTCTTGTCCAGCCGATCCCATCCCCTCTTCCTGGTTGTTGGAACCTTCTCTGGCATTGTCCCCTCTTATTCTCTCACTTTTTAACTCTAGTCTCTCTTCTGGCACTTTCCCTTCCCCGTGGAAGCATGCTACTGTCCGTCCTATCCTCAAAAAGAGTACTCTAGACCCCTCTTCCCCCTCCAACTGGCGTCCTATATCTAACCTCCCTTTTCTTTCTAAGCTCTTGGAAAAACTGGTCTTTTCTCAGCTCTCTTCCCACCTTGAAGTTTCTCTCACTCTCCATCCACGTCAATCAGGTTTCCGTCCAGGCCACAGCACTGAATCTGTTCTTCTCTTTCTCCTTAACGACTTGCACTCTGCTCATGATCATGGTTTGCTTTCTCTTGCTATTTCTCTAGATCTCTCGGCTGCTTTCGACTTGGTTGACCACCGCACCTTGCTATCTCATCTTCGGGATGCGGGTCTCTCTGGTTTAGTTCTTCGTTGGTTTCACTCTTTTTTGTTCAATCGCACTTTCTCAGTTCACACTGGCTCAGAGTCCTCTCCTTCCACACCCCTTCCCTGTGGTGTTCCTCAAGGTTCTGTTCTCGCCCCTCTTCTCTTTAATGTATTCCTGGCCCCTCTTGCCCTCCTTGTCCAGCAGCACGGGGTCTCTGCCTATTACTACGCGGATGATATCTTTCTTCTTTATCACACTGATCCTGTTGCACCCGATATCACTGCCTTTAATACCTGTCTTTCTTCTGTAGCTTCCTGGCTCTCTACTAACTTTCTTCATATTAATCTCTCGAAAACTTCGGCTATATGGTTCACTTTTGGTAATCCCACTCCTACCCTCACTCCCCTATTTTCTTCTTCACCCATCCCCACCGTCTCCTCCTTGCGGTATCTGGGTGTGATTCTTGATTCCTCCCTCTCCTTTAAAGACCATATCTCCTCAGTTGTTCAACGTTCCTTCCTTTCCCTTAAACAACTTCGTGCTGTACGACCTTTTCTTACTATCTCCTCTATGACTACTCTCATTATATCCCTTGTTATGTCTCGTCTTGACTACTGTAATGTTTGTCTTGCTGGTCTTCCCCAATCCCAACTTTGTCGTCTTCAACATGTTCAAAATGCTGCTGTTCGTGTCCTTTCTCATGCTTCACGGTTCGATCACGTCACCCCTCTGTTAATACACTTTCATTGGCTTCCTGTTGTCTTTCGTGTCCAATTCAAAATTCTTATTTTCGTTCACAGGGTGATCCATTCAGGTATCCCCCTATATCTTTCTAGCCTGGTCCGCCTTCATACCCCTCATCGTTCTCTCCGCTCTATTCACGCTAACCATATGTTTCTACCCCCTCCCTCCCAAGCGCACCTCGAATCTACTCGGTCTTCTGCTTTCTTTTTTCTTGGTCCAAGGCTCTGGAACTCCCTTCCCCCCTCCCTACGTCTGGAAACCTCCTATTTGTCCTTTAAAACTAACCTTAAAACCCACCTTTTCTGTTCTGCCTTTAACCTTCCTCTCCCGGTCCCATCTTCTCCCCCTCCTCCCCCTTTGGGCCTCTGACAGCATACCCCTTACCCCTGTCTTATATCTCTTCTTTTGTTGTCTTCCCCTTCTCTCCCCTTTTGTTTCCCATCTTTACCCCCCAATCTGTTCTCTGTATCTATCCCTTTTCTCTAATTTTATGGCGTTCCTTTTCTGGCTCTTTTTCGCAGCTCTCTCTTTTTAAAATTTTAATTTGATTTTATGTATTGTGAACTGCCCAGATGCTAATTGTATTGGGCGGTATATAAAGTTTTAATAAACATAAACATCTGTGGGTGTGACAAGGCGAGTGTCAGGGGCAACATGTTTGTGTGTGTGCATGTGTGTGTGTGTGCATGTGTGTGTGTGGTTGTGGTTGTGTTAAGAGGTGCATGCATCTGTCTGTGTGCCACGGGGAGTGTTGGAAGGTGCGTGCATGTATTATGGGGAGTGTCAAAATCTTCTTGCATGCATGCATGTGTTCATCAGGGGACATGTGAGGGCTTTGTGCATGCATATGTGTATGTGTGTCATGGGGAGTGTCGGGAATTGTGTGCATACATCTGTATGTCTGTGTCTCTCTTTCTGTTTCATAACCCCCCCTCTGCAGGGACAACAGAAGAACATTTTGGTTGGAGGGGTCAAATAGACCAATCTGCAGTCCTGACTCCAAGCAGGGCTGGAGTCTACCATCAGGGCCAGTCCGTCCATTGTGCAAGAATGTTGTTCGCACAGGGCCCCGTATTTCAGGGGACCCCGCGCAAACAACATTCTGCATCTGTTGGTAAATTTAAAAAAAAAAAAACCTTGCTGCTGCTGTCGCTGCCACCATGGCAGTGGCAGAATCGAGCGTCCTGCGGGCCCCCCTGCCCCCAGAGTCCTCCATGCGGCCTCAGCTCCCTAAGTGCCGGATTTCAGAGCTGCGAAGGGAGAGAGCTTCTCCCTCGTGGCTCTGTTAAGCCGCTGGCGCTGATGGGAAACAGGATTTCCTGTTTCCCATCAGCCCCGCGGGCTTAAACAGAGCCGCGAGAAAGGGAAACTCCCTTTGCGGCTCTGAAAAGCCTGCGCTGAGGGAGCTGAGGCCGCATGGAGGACTCTGTCAGGCAGGGTAGGCCCCGCAGGATGCTCAATTATGCCTCTGCCATGGCTGCAGCCAAGCAGCAGCAAGTTTTTTTTTTTTAAAATCTACCTGGGCTATGGGGGGGGGGGGCTAAGACTGGAAGTGGGCTGATGGGGGGATAGGACGGGTAAGGGGTGATGGGGGGCTAGGACTGGAAATGGGCTGATGGGGGGGCTAGGACTGATAATGGGCTATGGGGGGGCTAGGACTGGAAATGGGCTGATGGGGGGGGCTAGGACTGTTAAAGGGCTATGGGGGCTAGGACTGGTAATGGGCTATTGGGGGGGACTAGGACTGGAAATGGGTTGATGGGGGGCTAGGACTGGTAATGGGCTATGGGGGGGACTAAGACTGAAAATAGAGTGATGGGGGGTTAGGACTAGTAATGGCTATGGGGGTGGGGCTAGGACTGGTAATGGGCTGATGGAGGGGCTAGGATAGGACTGGAAATGGGCTCTTGGGGGGTGCTAATATTGGAAATGGGCTGTGGTGGGAGCTTGGATTGAAATGGACTCATGGAGGGGCTAGAACTGGAAGTAGGCTCATGGGGGGCTTGGATTGGAAATGGGCTGAATGGAGGTGAGCTAGGATTTGACATTGACTGATGGTGTGGCTAGGAAAGGACTAGAAATGGGCTGATGGGGGGGCTGGGATTATAAATGAGCTGATGGAGGGACTCGGATAGGACTGGAAATGGATGGGGGAGCTAGGACTGGAAATGGGCTTATGGTGTGGCTAGGATAGGATTGGAAATGGGCTGATGGCGGGCTAGGACTGGAAATGGACTGATGCAGGGACTAGAAGAGAGCGGATGCTGGGTTGGGCTGAAACTAGAAGGGAGCTGATGTTGGGGGAGGATTAAAATGGGATGGAGCTGGGAGAGTGAAATGGACAGGGGAAAATTTGTTTGTGTGGGAGGGAAGACAAATCTACAATTGGCTGGGTATTGGGAGAGTAAGTGGGGATTGAGGATGGCGGGGTAAAATTTGAGTGGATGAAATAGGAATGAGGAAAGAGCAAAAGGAGAAAGATTAGTATGTTAAAGCAGATGTAGAGAGAGAATGGAAAAAAAACTAGAAGAGAGAAGAAAGGACAAATGGACAGCAGACGATGGAGAGTTAGCAGAAGACCCAAAGAAACCAGAGGAAAGTGGCTGGAGCAATTGCAACTGAAAAAAAATGCACAAAAGGTAGAAAAATATCTCTTTAGTTTGAATTTATTAACTGGAATATTTCAGCTCTGGGAAATGTGCATCATTAACATCTGTGCTTTGTTTAATACAAGAGGAAATTAATTTATAGTTTTATTTCTACAGTGTTGTTGTACATTCCAAGTTTGGCCCTTGGGGTTCCCAGTTTAATTATTGTCTTCCTGTTTCTAAATTGTGATTCCTTGTTTGGTGATGGTCTATGTTCTGCATGTGTAACTGAGCTGAGGTATTCTGTTTATGTAATTCCTATTTGACATTGCCACTAGTTCTCTTTCCCCAGTAGGTCATGTATTGTTATTCTTTGAAATGTATTGGTTTAATATTTGCAGTGTTGCCTTTTGATAGGTAGAGTATGGTGCTTTGTGAGTCCTGGTAGTGCTGTTAGGGTACAACGGGTTTGCTATGGGTTCTAAATGGGCAGTGTTTGTAGTAGTTCCTAATGTGCCTGGCGGTTGGCACTGGATTGTAGTAATGTAGACATCTTTTAGTCTTTCTCTGTCCATACACTCACTAAGAGGCATGTTTACTAAAGGTTAGTGTATGGCAGGGGTGGGGAACCCTGGTCCTGGAGAGCCGCAGACCAGTCAGGTTTTCGGGATAGCCCTAATGAATATGCATGAGATATATATGCATTAGAGATATCCTGCCAACCTGACTGGTTTGTGGCCCTCCAGGGCTGGATTTGGAGACCACTGCCTTACACCTCTGTCAGTTAAGATTGTGAGTGGGCAAGGTGCAGATGTCCTAGACATCGAAAGGGTATATAGAATGTGTCACATTCCTCCTCGATTCTCACCACCACCAAAAAGTTGTCTAATAGACAATATTTTGGTGGTTGTGAGAAGTGAGGAGGAATGTGACACATTCTATCTAACCTTTTTGATGTCTTGGACATCTGCACCTTGCCCACTCACAATCTTAAATGACAGAGGTGTAAGGCAGGGGTCTCCAAATCCAGCCCTGGAGGGCCACAAACCAGTCAGGTTGGCAGGATATCTCTAATGCATATATATCTCATGCATATTCATTAGGGCTATCCCGAAAACCTGACTGGTCTGCGGCTCTCCAGGACCAGGGTTCCCCACCCCTGGTGTATGGTAACATTATGCAAATATTAATGCAAATGAGTCCCCATGCAAATGAGGCCCCGCACCCAGTCTCCGCAGATGGCCCCGGATCCCCCTTGGGCCGCCCCTGGCTACCATTAGTCAATCTAGGTAGTTGCCTAGAGAACCAGCCCTCTGAGATCATTCATTGCCGCCATTGTCACTTCTCTCTGGGACCGACAATGTTGGCAATAGCAGCAAACAGCCCCATGGCACTTAACTTCAAGTTTTGGTGCCACAGGGATGTTTGCTTCCGCCCCCTCTCTGACTCTCGATGCTGACTTCCTGTTTACAGAGAAAGTCAGCATCAGCTTTCAGAGAGCGACAGAAGTAAACAGCCCTGCAACGCTGTGAACTGTTTGCTGCTATTGCCACCAATCTCGGTCCCGGAGAGCAACGGCAGCAGTGGCAATGGGTGCTGTGGGGTGGGGTGCAAAGAATGAGGGTGCCTCATCTCCTTGCGCCGGCCCTGCCTCCAAGCCCTCCTTTGCTCATGTTCTGTTTGCCAAAATATTGGTGGGACAATGGCCCCTTTGGCCCACCCCTTTCCACTGCCTATGTCCCTCCCAAACTTCCTCCAATGTGTTTCTCTCTTTCTCTCATGAACCCCTTTTCAGGCTTCCTCCCGTGTATTACTTTCTTTCTCTCTCTCTCTTTCTCTTTCTCTCTCATACCCCCCCCCCCCCAAGCCTTCCCCAGACTTTCTTTCTCTCTCTCTTTAGGCCCCTCCAGGTTTCACCCAGTGTCACCCTCTCTCACTCTCATAAGCCTGACTCACGAAGCTTCACCCTCTCTCTCTCTAATACCAACCCTTCCCCCAACATCCAGTTCTTTTTTGCTTCTGGCTGCAGCTCCTCAAAAATGCCCTGGTTCAGACTTCTTGCACTGCGATTGGCTCTCTGAATAGTGGAGCCACATGGGACAGGAAGTTTGGACTGATATCTCAAACCACAAGATCAGCTCAGGCCTTTGAATTGGTAGACATTTCCTGCCCCGCACGGCTCCACCATTCAGATAGCCAATTGGGATGAAGGAAGCTGTTGAACTGTGGTATTGGCTCCATGTGCATATTTGTTTGCACATGTGCAAGTACATTCAAACAAACAGGCATATAGATAGACAATTTCCCTGATGCTAAACCCTTGCCTTAGTGAAAGGCGCCTAAAAAAACCTCCATTTTGAAGAAACATGAATTTTTATTAAACATGAAAAACAATGAAAATATGTCCTGCAAATATCTTGAGACAGTCTTTTATTCATTCTTTCATCAAAATAAGTCATCTGAAGGTGGGATAAGTTGATCAAACTCAAAAAAATATCTTGTGAGGCTTATAAAACATCCACAGGAAGGCCCACGTTGACCAGCAGTGGCTAAGGTATGTATCCTGATAACTGCCATTATACAGATAAATGCCTTTGAATATTGGGCTGTAAAATATTTACTGAAGAATAGAAAAAATGGAAAGCAACGAATAGCAAAACAGTCTTTTAAGATATAGTAGAATAAGTCAATGGAAGAGACACAAGTAAGAATTTTTTATTTTTTTTATTCTCTTTCTTCAATGCAGGCAGACTTTTTGCAACTCACAGAATCACTCCTTACATCTTAGGATCTTGGAATTTCCAGAGACTTCTGGAAACAACTTCCCTAATACAGACACACTTCTCTCTTCTTCTTAGGCTCACTGAGCCACCTGGGTAAATAGGACCCTATTCTGTAAGTCCACTCACTCCTCTTATGAGCCCTTGCTCTTCACAGGAAGATTTTCAGAGGTACAAAATTGTCCTCTAAACATCATGGGCACCTTCATACAAATTCAAGCCCATCTCTGACTAATCACATGGAAGAGGGAGAAAGGACAAAAATCCTTCCCTCTAAGAGGGTTTTATATTGAAAATGTTGTCGTAGTGTAATTTGACAATCTCCTCTCCCAACACTTCTAGAAGAGAACAGCATTAAAATATAAACCACTACATATTTGCTCCCTCACTTGGTTTGCAGCTTGTCGTGCTGTGAGGCTTGTGTGCATCAGTAATGCTGAGAGCTAAGCTATCGGTATGGACAGGTCTCAGCTGAGGTGCCAGACCAAGACAAACCACCCATCTAGGCAGCAACAGAATGGGATAGTGTAGGCAGCAGAGGATCACATTTCTGTGACAATGGCAGTAACACTAAACTTAATTGCGTGGATGAAAGGCCAGGCAATCTACTTCTGTATCTTGCCATGAAAACCCAGTGGATATTCACAACAAAATACATTGCACTATGGTGCTGGAAGATGAGACCACTAGGTCAGAAGGCACTCAACTAGCTACTCGGGAGGAGCTGAAAACTTTTCAGAGTAAAGTCAACAATTATGATGTGGTTGGATCAAAGCCCTTGGGACATCTAACTGCTGATGTAGCTGCACATGACATGAGAGTCAGAAGCTGCAAAGATGTCTTACATATTGGGACATGGAATGTACGAAACATGAACCAAAGGAAGTTGGAGATGGTCAAGAATGAAATGGAATGTGTACAACTTGATCTGTTGGGTGTCAGCGAACTGAAATGGACTGGCATAGGGCACTTTGCATCAGATGATCACATGGTCTACTATGCTGAAAATGAAAGACAAAGAAGAGATGGTGTTGCATTTATAATAAAAAAGAAACTTGCAAGAACTGTAATGAAATACAATGCAGTGAACACTTAATCGCTATTCGTCTTTGAGGAATGCCTATCATCACAACTATAATTCAAGCATATACCTCAACAACAGCGGGCAAATTATTGAATTCTATGAACACGAACAAACCTAAATTGACAGAATATGCAAACAGGATATCCATGAGTGACTGGAATGCAAAATTTGGCAATAATGAAGAAGGCAAAATGATTGGAAAATATGGACTTGGCAACAGAAATTAAGCTGCAGAAAAATTGATAGAATTCTGCAAGACCAACGATCTATTCATCTCAAACACCTTCTTCCAGCAACACAAGCGGTAACTGTACACATGGACTTCACCAAATGGACTGTACAAAAATCAAACTGACTACATCTATGGAAGTCAATGATGGAAAAGCTCTATAACATCAACAAAGACAAAACCTGGAGCTGACTGTGGAACATATCACCAATTACTAGTATGCAAACTCAAGCTAAAGTTGAAAAACAGCAAGCCACTCATGAATGTAGCAAAATATGACCTTGAGAATATACCACTGGAATTTAAAGACTGCTTACAAAATTGATTTGCTGATTTGGATACAAATGACAGAGCTCCAGAAGAGTTATGGAATGACATTAAGAAGGATGTGTTGGAAGAAAGCGAGAAGTCTCTACAAAAGGTGAAAAATCAAAAACGGCCAAAATGGATGACGGAAGAAACTTTGAAAATTTCCCAGAAATGCAGATAAGCTAAAGCCAAAGGAGGAAGAGAGGTAGTCACAGAACTCAACAGAGATTTCCATCATGCAGCAAGAAAAGACAAGGAAATGTACTATAATGACGCATGCAAGGAAATAGAAGCAGAAACTATTAGAACAAGATCAGCTATCCTAAATCTACGAGACTGAAAGAAAAAATTCCAGCCTCAAATAGGAATGTTGCAAGACGCTCATAGTTCTATGTTGAATGATGCAGAGAAAATAAAAAAAAGGTGGAAAGAATATACAGAGTTTTTATACGATAAAGATCAAGTGGAGCAACAGCTGTTTCAACCTATACCTTATGATCTGGAACCACTGGTGATGAAAGAAGAAGTCGAAGCAGCATTGAAAGCCTTTGATTTTGCTTTCCTTATTTCTCTTTTTGTCTCTTTTAATTTGATCCTGTATTCCTTTCTGTGTTCCTCTGTTTGCAAGCTTTTGAATTTTGTGAAAGCTGTGTTTTTTGCCTTTATTTAAGCAGCCACTTCTTTGGAGAACCAAATAGGTTTCCTTCTCCTCTTGTTTTTATTTACTTTCCTTACATATTTATCTGTTGCCCCTTTTATTGCCACCTTTAGTTTAGTCCATTGCAATTCCACTTCCCTTATCCTTTGTATGCAACCCAACATCCTCCTGGCTACTGCCACCGCCTTGTCACACTGTTTTGCCACCTTGAGATCCTCAGAAATAATCACACCAAGGTCCTTCTCCTGTTCCATGCCAACCAGCCTCTCGCCCCCTATCGTGTACATTTCCCTTGGATTTATGTTTCCCAAGTGCATGACACTGCACTTTTTTGCATTAAATCTTTACTGCCAAGCATTAGACCATTTTTCCAGCTTTTGTAGATCTTTCCTCATGTTATCCACTCCCACAGGGGAGTCCACTCTGTTGAAAATTTCCGTGTCATCTGCAAAAAGACAGACTTTTCCATGCAGTCCTTCAGCAATATCACTCACAAATACATTGAAGAGTGCCGAGCCCAGGACCGAACCCTGGGGCACCCTGCTAATCACCCTCCTTTCATCCGAGTGAGCTCATTTACCATCACCTTCTGTTGTCTGTCAGTCAACCAATTTCTGATCCAGTTCACCACCTTGGGACCCATCCCCAAGCTGTTTAGTTTATTGATAAGCCTCCTATGAAGAACAGTATAAAAGGCTTTGCTGAAATCCAGGTAGATTACATTGATCGCATGCCCTTGATCTAGTTCTCTGGTCACCCAGTCAAATAACTCAATCAGATTTGTTTGGCAAGATCATTCTTTTGGTAAAACCATGTTGCCTCGGATCATGCATCCAGTTAGTTTCAAGGAAGTCCACTATTCACTCTTTCAGGAGCACCTCCATTACTTTTCCCATCACTGACGTAAGGCTTACTGGCCTATAATTTGTCACTTCTTCCCTATTGCCACTTTTGTGAAGAGGTACCACATCAGACCTTCTCCAGTCCTGAGGAACTTCTCCTGTCTCCAAAGATCTGTTGAAAGCATCCTCTAACGGCCCTGCAAGAACCTCTCTGAGCTCTTTCAGTATCCTGGGATGTATCCCATCTGGTCCCATGGCCTTGTCCACTTTTAGTTTTTCAAGTTGTTCAAACACATCATCTTCTGTGAATGGTGTGGTATCTACTTCATTCCCATTTTTATATTTGTGAGTCACAGGTGGTCCGTCTCCAGGATTTTCTTTAGTAAAAACAGCAGAAGTATTTGTTTAGAAATTTCGCTTATTCAATGTCACTTTCCATGAGTCTATTCCCAACACTTCTGAGTTCTGCAATTCCACCTCTGATTTTCCTCCTCTTCCGAATATACCTGAAGAAGGTTTTGTCACCACACTTCACATCTTTAGCCATCTTTTCCTCTGCCTTTGATTTTGCTTTCCTTATTTCTCTTTTTGTCTCTTTTAATTTGATCCTGTATTCCATTCTGTGTTCCTCTGTTTGCAAGCTTTTGAATTTTGTGAAAGCTGTCTTTTTTGCCTTTATTTGAGCAGCCACTTCTCCTCTTGTTTTTATTTACTTTCCTTACATATTTATCTGTTGCCCCTTTTATTGCCACCTTTAGTTTAGTCCATTGGAATTCCACTTCCCTTATCCCCTCCCACCCTGCCAACTCCTCCTTTAGGTACTTGGACATTTTACTGAAGCGGGTGTTTTTGAAGTTTAGGACTTTGAGCTTTGCTGTGATTGGACTGCACCTTGGCTTTTATCTCAAACCACACCATGTGATGATCGCTGCTGCTCACAGGGGCACCCACCCGGACATTCGACATGCTATCACTGTTGCTGAGCACTAAATCCAGCATTGAGCTTTCCCTGGTTGGTTCCATCACCATTTGTCTAAGTAAAGCATCTTAGAAAGCATCCACAATTTTTTTGCTTCTTTCCAGATTCGCAGAAGGAATAATCCAATCCACATCGGGTAGATTAAAGTCACCCAATATGATCACTTCCCCCTTTGTGGCTATCTTGGCAATATCTATAATCAATTTGTTATCTATTTCTTCGATTTGAGTCTGAGGTCTATAGATTACAGCAGTATGGATGACAGTGCCATCTCCTCTTTCCAACATAATCCAGAGCGCTTCTTCATTTCCCCATGCCTTTTGCATTTCAGTAGCTTTAATATTGCTTTTGACATACAAGGCTACTCCTCCTCCTTTTTCACTTTCTCTGTCTCTTCTGAATAGATTATAGCCAGCTATGGCTATATCCCATTCATGTGATTCATTTAGCCATGTTTCTGTAATGGCCACAATGACCAAGTCCATTTCCACCATTAGGGCTTCCAGGCCCGGAACTTTGTTGGCTAAGCTTCGAGCATTTGTGCTCATTGCTTTCCAGCATTTAACCGGCTTGCATGTATTTTGCATTGATTTTGTTCTGCCCACTTCTTCCCACTTGTCGTTGATGTTTGGTTTAAAAGTGTGGCTGTTTCTGATGTCATTCTGCTTTTGCCGGGAGTAACATTCTGAACTTGCCCTTTCCCATCCATCACCCCCTTTTTCTAGTTTAAATGCATATCCACATACTGCCTGAATTTTTCACTTAGGATTATTTTCCCTGCGACAGAGAGATGTAGTCTATCAGTATAGTCTCTTGTTGGTCCATCTGTTTCCCCAGTTGCTTATAAATCTGAATCCTTCTTGTTTGCACCAGGTCTGGAGCCATGTATTAAAGCTGTTTATGTGATGCAGCCTTTCTGCCCCCTTACCAAGAACAGGTAGAACTTCTTAGAATGCTACAGTGTTAACAATGGGCTTGAGTTTCTCTCCCAGAGTTTGGAAGTCCATTTGAACTGCAGAGGCACTGTTTCTAGCCAGGTAATTTGTACCCAAGTGGATGACAACATCAATTTTGGAGTGCTCACTTTCTGCGCTAAGTATATCAATAATTTGGTTTGTATTCCTGCTGGTTGAAGAGCCTGGGAGGCATTTGTCTATCTTCTCTCCTTTGAACTGTGTTCCCAAGTTGGTGCCTATGATGATGGAATCTCCAAGTAGTAGTAGTTTTATGTTTGGTGAGTTTTTCTTCATATTTGGTGCTTTAGCAGGAGATTGGGAATTGACTGTCTCATTTAAAGGCCCTTCAATTTCCATGGATTGGGCATCCTCATTAACCAAGGCAGAGAAGGCATTATGCAGGGATATCTCTTGATGTATAGGGTGTCTCTTCGTTACAGGTTGCAATCTACCCGAGCCCACTGTAATCCATTTGTTCCTGGGATGTTTGATTCTTTGTGGGAGTGGTGGTGGACTTTGTTTGGTTTGTATCCTAGAAGAGGTGTGTTTCATTGCAGCTAGTTCTTCCCTTAGTAGAGTCAATTCTTTATGCATGCAGCTAACTTAAGGCATATAGGACAAGCTCTTAGGTTCCAAATGATTCTTCTCAAAATGAAAGCACCACAGTTATTGCACTGAATACATGACATGCTGATTAAGCGGTCCTAGAAGGAGAGGAAGAAAAGGTAGGCTTAACACCAAATTAAAAGGATAGATGTCAACGTATGTGACCTCTATATAGGCAATGCAGCCCTTGGGTGGGTAGGGTGAGGGGTAGGGAGGGCAGGAACCTAAGTGTCCCTAGACAGTATGCCTTACATGAACTGAGGGCACACTCAGATATCTGATTTAAGGGCTACACAAGGAATTAGACAGTCAGAATATTCCCAAAACTAATGTATAACCAACAGTTAACCTCTATATTAGCAACAAAAACAAGCAAAAAAGATAGAAGGCTGAAAGCTTAGCTGTGTGGAGGCTCTGGAAGCTGTGAAGACTAGAGTTGATCAGGTACTTGTGGAAAGGCTGTAAGATAATTTAATCAGCACTGCCCTGTGAGCAGGCTTGCAACAGACAATTCAAACAATGGAAGCAGAAATAGTCAAACTGAACTTTTTACTTCTATGTATCTACCTACTGTGCAAAGGTCCCTGTAGCAGTCAAGAAATCTGACGACGCATTGCTCTTGGCAGAATGGCTATGAAGAACCTAGACATTATTCTCAAGAGCAGAGATGTCTCTCTCCTTACAAAGATTCAAGCCATGGTATTTTCAATAACATCATATGGATGTGAAAGTTGAACAGTGAAAAGAAAGGAAGAAAACTGATGCCTTTGAACTATGGTGCTGGTGGCCAATACTATGCATACCGTGGACTGCCCGAAAAACAAACCAGTCAGTAGTAGAGGAGATCAAATATAAGATTTTTTTAGAAGCTTAGATGACAAGACTTCATCTTTCATACTTTGGACACATCATGCGAAGAGAGAGATCATTAGAGAAAGACATCATGCTTGGCAAGATAGAAGGTCAATGCAAAAGTGGAAGGTCAGCAATGAGATGGATCGATACAATAGCAGCAGCTATGGGTGCCAGTCTGTCATCAATGAGTCACCTGACTGAAGAACTAACACAATTTAGGACAACTATCCAGAAAGTCGCCATGAGTTGACATCAATTCGATGGCACTTAACAACACATATTTGCTAGCATAAATAGAGGTACCCCTGAAGCCAAATTAACAAATGTCAGCAGAAGCTGAATTAATCTCTGAGGCCATAAATACTATTAAGGGGTATTCTTCACTCCCCATATACCCTCACTCATTTAGAAAAACTGGAAATTTAAAAAGAAATTGAGAAGATTTGCAATAGTTAGATAATTAATAGTATACCAGACAAAACAGAATATAGGCCTAGGTTCTTCATCCAGCCCAGGCCATTTAATCGCATGAAAAATGTATCAGAATTTGAGGGTTCTAAACAATAGTATCAACATTTCAGTTACAATCTTATGGGATCTCAGAGAAATACAACCACTGTCCTTGGTTCACCATTTTCATTACCCATTTGTCCTCATTAATTGCCAAGACTAGATGAAGGATTGTATCTTGCCTCCCTCCAGAAAAAAATATTGTAGTGGTAAAGATGTTGCAGTTTATTCAAACAAATAAATAAATGCAGAAAGTATTGCACTGTGATAGGGTCATGAATTTCCTTTCATATCTCTGCTGGGGCCTTGAAGGCTATTGCCGCTGCAGCTGTTGTGACTGATTCTACAGTATATGTGGTATTGATGACGATGTCTTCTTTGATAGAATAATTGCCCTCTATAAAGAATGGGTTGCTTTTCAACATAGTGGTTAATGAGAAGGCCTGGAAGATAGATAAGTGGCCTTTAAGTCCACCATCTTCATTTTGTTCAGTCATATTTTTTCCTGTGGATAGATCATTCACCAGCCTTTTATATATATCTTTGTGGAGCCCACTATTCTTAATCACACCAGCCTTTTCATATCTATTGCTACAGATGAGATCCATGCCCAATTGTAAAAAGGCTTATTAGTTGATCTTATGAAATACTTCAAACACTCCTCCACATTAACCCTGGAATTACCGAGATTTTTTGCACACAGTGAATACCATTGGGGTCATAAATGACCCCACGACAAATTTTAATTGTTAACCATGAAAATTTTAAACTAAACGGACAAAATATTATTCCTAATTAATTATTTATTATATGAAGGTTAAATGTTTTGAAATTTAATGCTTTATCATAAAATTACATGAAGAAGAGTTGCCATGAAAGCAGTTTTTTCATGCACTTGATGAACACAATAAAGTACTACAGTCATCTGCATGAGACACAGACAATTTCTGAATGTTCTTTGCAAACTGCACTTGCAGGAGGTGCAAACTATGTTGCTTTTCTTGTCTTTTCTCTGGAAAAGCAGTGACACCTTGCCCTTTTCTTTGGGATCCCGACATTGCAAACAGCATCAGTGGCTTCTTCAATGCTGGAAGAAGTCTCGCTACAATTACACTGAAGCAGTTGCTTTCCTAATTCCAAGAGGAATAGATGACATCTGTGCTTTGACTTGGACTGCCATTCTGGATTTAGTGACATCCAAACAATGAAGGCATTCAAAGCACTGATGTCCAACATTTTGTAGAAGATTGCCAGCGTCTTGTCATTCGTTCTGTGGTATACGTGCGCAACATTTGATCTGCCATATCTACTCCACCTTTACTAGAATTATAGTCTAAGATCATGCGTGTTTTTTTTGTCTCAACGTGTGTTATCTGCTTCTTCTTGATCATGCAACCTGCTAAGAAGAACAACCACTTTTCCTTTCTTCAGGCAATAGGAAACCAGAGTGGCATCATCGCGAAAGGCAATCAGTGAAGTGAATACCTCTCGGCCCTTTGCTGTTACAAATTCTGGAGGTAATTATTTTCTGTTTTTTCGAATTGTCCCCAAAAGTGTCATTTGTTTTTCTAGCAATTTCCGTGACAGGGATAAACTGCAGAAGAAATTGTCAACAGTAACATTTCTGCCATATCGCGTCAATCCTTCAGTGAGTTGCAGCACAACCCTTTCACCCTGATTCTGTTCCCTGTTTTGTCCGAGTTCCCTTCCTGTATATATTTGAAGATGCAGAACATACACCATTGCAATGTCACACAACATCCATAGCTTTATGCCTATATTTACCAGGTTTGCTGGGAATATATTGTATGAACGGAACACGGCCATGAAATGTAAGCAGTTGATCATCCACAGTAACATTTTCACCAGGAACAAAGGCGTCACTTAGAGTTGCTTCCCAGGTATCAAAAACGTGTCTAATTGGAACAAGCTTATCCATGCCTCATTGTTCACATCTGTTGGTTGCATCATCAAATCTGAGAGCACAAGAAATTTGCTGAAAACGGTTACGGGCCATATTTTTGCCAAAATCAGAACGACCATCTTCAAGGTTCCACAACTGAACTATGGATTCATTTCGTGACTTGTACACACCTGAGGGGATCAGAAGTCCAAGAAAACATTGAAATTCTCTGACTGTCAAATCTTTCCAGGTGTCGTCATAAATGTGTCTTCCTTGTTTGCTCGTCCACATCATGATTTCATTCAATAAGTTCTTCCTCATGAACAAGTGGAATGCTGCGAGAGGGCCATCAACATTTTGTACAGCATACCTTGTAGGACCTTGTTGTACGGGCATGACATTAGCTCTGGCGTATCTTCCAGCAGCTTGCTTTATAGGTTTCCTTTTCCATGATGTGATATCCTTAGATGCATAGGCTTCAATGACAACATTTGTGCTTATAGTTGATGACCTCTTAGCTCCTCTACGACCACAACTAAGATTCCTCCCAGATGATACTGACACCGAGAACTCCTGCCCTCCTCCCCATCCAGCACAGCCTCGACCTTTGCCTCGACCTGTAACTTGACTCTGCTGCAGGCGATGTTACCGGCTCAACATCAGTCTCACATTCACTTGGCAACCAACTGCTGTCATCATCTGAATCATAACTGTCATGGTCAGATTTATCGCCTGAACTTGGCTGATATGCTTCTTTGCTTGCTGAATATGCTGCATCAGCAGATGACTCAGAGCCATCACTGTCAGCATCTCGTTGCAATATTTCTCTTACTTGGGCAGCTGAATACTTTCATTTTGACATCATAAACAATAACCTAAAATAAATAAACAAAGATAAAGTTGAATAAAATGCAAAGCAGTTTTACTATAGGTGTACAATAATCGTGATGAACGAGCTGAAAGCCTTTAGATTTCATCGGAAATAATGAGAGAACGTATGATATCAATTACAGAAAATGTATAATTTTCATAAAATAAGAGTACAAAAAATAAATGATACATAATTAATGATAAATACCTTTGTCAGATCAAAAAATTCACAAAACTGCAAATTGTATTACGATCCAAACCGGACGTAAGCAACTGGGATCAAAAATGATCCAATTGTACTCTGTGCTGCAATTCATCACTAGCGTCACCTAACGGATGAAAATTATTCCTCTCATTGCACAATATAAAGAGAATATTGACATGTGAAACGTCATAAAAAGATTGCATTCTTGAACAACTAGTTTCCGAGATACGCGTTGTGAAGCTTGCAATGGGGTCACTTTTGACCCCATCGGTACTCCCAGGGTTAAATAACTGCTTTAAAATCTTGCCTTTTCAGCTTTGAGAACAAGCTCCTAGAAAGGTTTGAAATTCTTCTGGCATTGATGTATATATTGCTATATTTTACAAAGGTTCTGCCAAATGTGAAGTGTTACGAGGGTGTTTGCTGGCATGTCTATAGGGAACACTAATTTTTAAAAGCTATAGATGAGAAAAAAGTGTCCTGCTCTCCTCAAATTGTTCATGAAAGTAACTTTGTAAAACTTCTGCTCCCAGCATCCACATGCCCCCTCATCCCCCCCACCAGGCAAAATCCCTTCCTCTGCACCTGTCCAGACCTTCTAATCCCCCCAAATCCTCTTGAACACCCCCTAAGCAGTAAAGACCCCCAATCCCACCCCCATGGCAGTCAGGATAGCCCCTGGAAGTCAAGACAACTACAATCCCATCCTCACTGATGATACTCCTAGCATCTTCCAGAACTTTCTATGGTGCCTAGATGGGAGCAGGATTGAACCCCAGTCATTCCAGCTCTATCCTATATCCAGATTCAAAATGATAGCTAATCTCATTGTACTAGATCTAGGAGTCAGGCTGCCAATTAAGGGACTACCCGAGATTACCGCTAAGGGTCATAGGTCCCATTTTGAACCTGGGCACAGGACAGAGCAGGAGCAATTGGAGATTATCCCTGATCCCCTCTAGTCTACTATGGAAAGCCCCAACAGGTGCTGGGACTGGGATCAGGGCGGGAATGTCTTGACTGAAGGGAGTGTTGGGGTGTCTCTCGACTTGATTGGGGGGGTTTCAGAGAGGATACTTTCCTGCTTTGTGGGAAGATGGAGGGTAGTTAGGTACAGCAATACCTTTGACCACTGTACCTACCCCTTCAAACTTTTATTTGTGTGTGCCTCAGGACAGGTGTAAAAGCTTGATATTGAAAACCTTTGGCCGATGTGTATTCCTCTTCCAAAATGGGGAAGTCATGTCTATATTTATGGCCTTTCTAAACCACGCACTAGCCCTGTTCCAACCATGCCCTCTTCCAGTCTTTGTGCAATGTGGATTTCCACAGGTAAACAAAGGATTTCTAAAATCACTGGGCCCAATATTCAGCACCAGTAGCTAGTGCGAATACAGCAGCTAGTCACCGGCGTTGAATATCAAGTGTGGATATTCAATGCCGTGGTCATATGCAGCTCTGGCTTTGAATATCTGGGGTCACTGCACAGCCACAGATGCTGCAGAAGCTAACCAGGCAGCGGTGATATTGCACAGCTGCCCGGTTATTTCCCACAGATAAAGATAGGCCAGCTTTTGCTTTGCCTATCTTTACCCACGGGTCACTAAATGGACAGTGATGCAATATCGCCACTGCCCGGTTAGCGATGGGTGCTGCCTCCTCTCCACTCTGGAACGCCCATGACACACCTCAGTGCTACCTGGTTAGCATTGAGGCGAGAAACGGCATTACTTGGGGATATTCTTGGCATTACTCAGCATTACTCACTGAATATCCCTCTAAGCAGTATTTGCCTGGTTTACAGCTC
Organism: Ichthyophis bannanicus; assembly: GCA_033557465.1. Classification (NCBI taxonomy): domain Eukaryota; kingdom Metazoa; phylum Chordata; class Amphibia; order Gymnophiona; family Ichthyophiidae; genus Ichthyophis; species Ichthyophis bannanicus. The sequence continues at coordinate 1,569,407,476 of CM066031.1, read as the reverse complement.
TGTAAACTGTGTAAATGCCTTTGAATATTGGGCCCCCTGTTTACATGTGCAGCCTATCTGCATGCTGCTGCTATTTACCTGTGGGGATGCTTGCAAAAATAAGCTCCTTTGAGATTTTGGAATGTTTCTGGGTAATCAAAGTTGCTTACCTCTAACAAGTGTTCTTCAAGAACAGTAGAATATCAGTAACATCATCAAGTGGTTCCCAGATGGGAGCATTTGTTTTGAAACGATCAAAATGACTTGTATACAAGACATCATACTCAAAATTAACATATATAAACAAATAAAATATACGAAGTTTTTGGGACTTCCATAAATATTTAGTATACATGAAACTGCTCATAAACCCAAGAATTCCAGGGGAAATATTCAGTGGTGGCAGCTAGCACCTGTAAAGTGAATAGCCCTTGCCATTGAGGACTAACCCCGGACATTCAATGCTCTGGCCACCAGCATTGAATATTTGGGTTGCCGCAGAACCCGGAAGCTAACTGGACAGCGGTGATATTGAGCTGCTTCCCAGTTAGCTGCCATGGGGGCCAGCATTTGCTGCACCTTACTTTACTCACATGTTGCTTACCAGGCAGTGGCTCAAAATTGCCATTGCCCGGTTAGGACCAGTGCCACTTCTGCTCCGCTTTGGAATGCCCTTGAGGGATGCCATCATAGCATGTAGTAGCGACACCCATGGATATCTCACAGACTGCAAACTTTGTAAATGCCTTTGAATATCCCCCCCCCTCAATTTCTTGTGTCAAGCAGTAGTTATTTAAAACTTTATTTTTTAACTAAAATTTCAGAATATTCACAAGAATAGCCTACATTGTAAAGTATGATAAGATCTATTTGCATATGCACATATTATATAAAATACATTCATACAACACAACTCCACATGCATTCCAACCAGACTCCTCCCCCCATCATGCCTATCAGCAGATGAAAAGGTAGCCATGAATATCCCCTATGCCCAGTTTCTACACTTGTAACCCCTGCGATAATATTATAAAAGCCCTTTTCTGAGAGTAAAACAGGCTTTACGAGTAGAAAATCTGTTGTATCCTCCCACACACATATTTTTCAAAAGTGCAGTTGAAATCATATTGCAAAAATATCCATTTCTTCATGGGAAACAGCCCCTCCCCCTCCCCCAAGTCCCCATTTGGGGAAGTTCTTACTACAGTTTTTCCATTCCATTTACTTGTTCCCTTACGTCATATAAGTAACTGAAGAACAGTAAGGGAATCCCTATACATGCTCAATCGTTTTCCTTGAAAATTCTGGAAATGCTTTTCAAAGTAACAAATGAACCAGCTGATGCAATCCATCAGTGCGATTAGTATGGCCATCTTCAAAACCATTACCTTTTTCTGTTCCAACCTTGGAAGGGTGGGGGTAGAGAGTGGGCATGTTGAGCACTTTGCAGTTAGCATGGGGGACTTATTGTGCGCTGTCAATGTTGCGGTTAGCACATGCGCACCTAATGCCACCTGAATAGATGGTTTTAAGTGTACCTGCAGCAATTCACAATGGTCCAAACACAGGCTAAGGGGCCTGCCTGCATGGTAACTGTCAGGCAATATGCTGGTCATGCTCCCAATGCTCACGGCACAGAAGTCACACCTAACAAACATAATTTTGGCACAAAATGCATGTTAGGTTTCAAAACCTAGTACACTTTAATAAAAGGAGCCCTGCCAGCACAGTGACTGTAATAGCCATATAGAGGCACATTCCAATTTGGCCGTCCAGGCCCTTGTGCGGCTGAAAAGAATTGAGATGCCCAGAGGTAGACCTGTTTCTGATTTCGCGGGGGCTAGATGTGCCCACAGGATCAGAATCGGGGTCTATGGCCTGAACATGCAGGTTGAGCCCCAATTTTGATTGGTCTGCATGCCTGGCCACATGCCCGGCTACCTCAGTCAGGCTCCTGAATGGAGTCACAGTACCATGGTGTCCTTCTTTCCCCGCAGCCGGACCCTCAATCCGGCCTCCAATGGTCAGGGTCTGGCTGCAGAGAACTTCCTGCACCCCCTACCGTTCTGTTCTGGCCCAGCAGCTTGATCCCCCAACATCCAGAGGGACTTATTCTATCTCTGCAGTGGAATAAGTCCTCCATCTAAGTTCACGGCCCTGAACATACAAGACCAACCTCTGAATCGTCCCTGTACATCCGGGGTCATGGCCCGCCCTTGCCCTGCCCTCGTTCTGCCTCCGGAATGCCCCCTCCTGCCTCCATCTAAGCCTCCCCATACAAACGCATTGCTTGTATGGGGAAGCTTTTGCTGGGGCTGGCAGAGGGGCAAATAGTGGGGATGGACATCCCAACAGAACGTCCATTCCCGCTATTTGCGGGACAGAATGACCCCCATACTGTATTCAGCACTGCTATTTGTATGGATAGCAGCATCAAAACTACAGAGTCAGCTAAATTCTGTGGCTGGCATTTAATTTAATCTGGTTGCCTGCTGGATCCATATTGTTTCCTGTAGATTTAGCTATGCCAATTCTAAGCTTATTGAGCTAAAAATAAATAAAACGTTGGGTGAACATTTGAAGGGCTTCAATCTACTCCACATATTAGAATGAGGATCTTTTGCAACCCAGGATGTGTAAAACTTGTTGAACATTATAGATATGTGGCATGTGAAAAGATTTGGAAGGGTCGCTGGCTGTTTATGGCACCCTTAGACTAGAACTTAGGACAGGTACATAGAATAACCCTATTATAAAAAAAAAAAAACATGGGGGTAACTGCTCCTCCCTAGAGCTCTACACTTATTCTTCCTCTCAGTCATATGAAAGTGAAGGGAAACTAACCAAGGGGAAGTTTGTCTCCAGAAACACTAGCTTTTCCACCAACTTTGATGCTAGCCATGAATGACTGGGATCCACAATATCCCCTGCCTTGGAGAATATATCTTCACTGGGCACACTGGTAACAGGACAGGACAGGAAACGCTAGGCATTCTCAGCCAGGTCTGGCAGTTTGCCGACTTGTGTGACTAGTATAACAAGAGATCTGTGTGCATGGCTCAATGGGCTCTGCAAGTTAGCATACCACTAAAATCCATACAAGAGTCTGACTCTTAGCACTGTAGCTTGGGCTCATGTGCCACTGACATGTAAATCTGGGGGGCAGTGGCAGATGAGAGGGTAGTGTTCATGGTTCCAGTACTTCTTTCTCACATGCTTACTATTTCCCCTACTGCATCACCAGCACTCACTGCCTCTGGAGCTCCCTTTCCTCCACTCAGTCACCAGATTTCCCTTCTAGTAAGTCAGCATATTGCACTAAAAAGCCATAGTTGGGAGAGGGAGGAGTGGCCTAGTGGTTGAGGTAAGTTACATCAGGCCAGCAGGCCAGGGATTCAAATCTCACTAGAGGACAGCAATCTTCGGCCAGAAAAACTGGGGTTTCTAATCCCGCAGGTGCTCCTTGTGGTCTTGGCCAAGCCTCTTAACCCTCCACTGCCCATGTTCCCTGTAAATAGTTATCTCCAAGTTATAATGCCCAGCTCAATGTCATTTCAGTTTGTTCAATGTAGACTACCTTGATATCATGAAAGGCAGTATATGATAAATGAACAGCTCTTGTCATCAGAAGATCACTGAGAGCAGCTAGCAGATAAGCACCCTCCTTCATAAGGGATTGCCAGCCTTTTTTCCATTTGACTATGCAAGTAGTCCACCATCACCAAAAACTCTGCTATGAATCATTTCACTGGTGAAAACCTAATTTCAACTGTAAAATATTCACCACTTGGTTGAAAATGCTCAGTTCCTCCAAAGCATCCTTATAGGGCTTCTATTGTATTATCTGCACAATGTTACCTAATCCTATCAACGCAAGGGGCTTTTAATCCAAATTTTGGTGTCCAATGGCATCTGGTGCAGGGCTGCCAGTTCCTCCAATAATGTCTCCAGTATTTCATAAATGGAATTCCATCTAATGGCAACATCCTCCTTGAGTTGATGTGCAGGTTCTCTTGTTTGCCTCCTGCTTCTCACACAGCTCACTTACACTCTTCACACTCCAGTGAAAATAGTTATTTATGGCACTTCTTGATGAGTTTCCTCTGCACAGGGTTGCCACTTCTCTTGCTCCCCAGGCTGAGGGATTCTAGAATAACCAGGTGCAGCAAGTACGCAAAGCATCTGATCCCATAAAAGCCTCTTTTCTTCACTGTCTTAACCACATTTGTCTCACTGTTTGTTACAAAGAAACCACGGTGATCTGTTTGTACTCTATCTACCAGCCCTGTAGCATTGCCCTTATTTCTGCTAAGATTTGGTTCCACGTATAGCTATCATCCATCACCTGACTGTGCAGCGCAGTCCACCAGTAACCTCCTTCCACATTAAACCTACATCCTGTTCCTGTCTCATCCATTACCCGCCAGTGTGGCTGTTAGGGAGATGTAGGCATGTGCTCTGACTAATCAAGATATCAAAGGTGAAATGCACGCTATTATCATCCTTTGCCTTTTTCCAGCTGTGCCAGCAGTTGGTGACGCAACTAATTGTACAGGCTGGGGATCACCTATCTACTCAATCTTGCCCTACAGGGCACTCAGTAATTGGGAACTAAGAGATTCAGGAGGCTCTTAAACTCCCACCTTGTTAACCATCTTCATGGGATGGTCATTCAGGCCACTTGTCCCACAATTGTGCTGCCGAACCCCATCTCTTCCAACGTGGCTTGCTTATATGAGCAGTGGCCCTGTTGTCAGACCACTCTATGAGAGGAAGAGGGTAGGGTTTCTGCTTCAGAAAGGGATTTCATTTATTTTGTACCTTTCCTACTACTGATATTTCCACTCTCGGACTGAATTTCCAGTCTAGCATCAGCATCCTATTTTATTTATTTATTTATTGTTTCTTATATACTGTACTCTTAGAAATCAGCGCGGTTCACATAAAACAAAGGTTGTGCCAGGACACTTACATTGAACTGGAAGCTTAACTTGGATATCAACTGGGACTAACTTGTACTGAGCCTGGAAAGGGTATTACTTTAGGAAATGATGCTGCATGCCATTATTTGTAAGATGGCTCATCAGCCTTCCTTTATTAATGTTCTTTCTACAGCTATTGCATTTCACATGCCACTGATCCTCAAGCACTTTAAAATGCATTCACATCTGTGAGGTTTTGTAAGACTTCCTCTTTACTTCCTTGAGAGGGGGCTGCTGCTCTTAGGGCTGCTTCTAGGACAGTAGCTGAGGAAAGCAGAGAGGAGGAAAGGCCAACAGCATACTTTCTACTTTAAACTATCTCTTCTTCCTGTGGGGTTCTCTTGACCCTGGTACTGCCAGTATAACATTGCATCGTCTCACCAGATAAAATGTTAACAGTAATTGCTTCAACACTCTCTTCAGTCATTAAACTTTTAATATCTGATGTTTCTGAATCAAATTCTGCTCATATGGATTCCTTAGATTCTCTATCAGTGAAGAACATCTCCACACACTTCTCAGCAGGGAATATGATGTGCCTGCTTCTCTGCTCAGCCACCTTTATCTGATGTTCCTCTTGTGTCCCCTCTACCCTGAACCATCTCATCCTCTCTTTGTCCCTCTGTGGAGATGACGCCAGACAGCTGTTCTTTCACAGAAGCTGCAGTTCTTTCTGCTTTCCCTCTGAAGACATCTCTTTTTAGCTTTGTTGATAGACTACAGGAGAACATAAGCATATTCCAGGAATGAGCTTCCTCTTTCTGAGCTCTTGAGTCAGTGGTGATCTCACCTTCCCTTACTTCTTTCCTTTAATGGCCATTTAATTTTCCACATGTACCCTTCCAAATATTATGATATGATCACACTGGATTTTCAGCTCCTGGGGTTGGGTACTACCTGTCTTAACACCCTCTACTACCCAGTAGACCTCTTATGCTCAGGGATACTATCGCCACAATGTATTCTGTCAGATATATGCCCCAGGAGTCACCTTCCCGGCCTGCCATTGGCACTGGAGTACCTAATGACCCTGCCTCTCAGATGCCACAGTTCAAGTGTTATCATTTTTCACTCAGCACATAATGAAACTCTGGAATTCGTTGCTGGAGGATGTAGGAAAAGATGTTAGTGTAGCTGGGTTTAAAAGAGGTTTGGAGAAATTTCTTATACTTGGGATAAGTAGCATGGAATCTGTGTACCTTTTGGGAACCTGACAGGTACTTGTGACTTGGACTGACCACTGCTGGAAAGAAGGATACTGAGCTTGATGGATCATTGGTCCGACCCAGTATGGCATATCTTATGTTCATAGGGGGATTCTCAGCAACTCTGGACAGGGAGTGCCTGGTTTTAAACACCCTGTACCACCCACTAGGCCTCTTCTGCTTAGGGGTACCATCCATACTGTCATTGCAACTGTGCAGCATCAGATATTCATCCTCCTGGCCTTGTGTAGGCCTGGAGTGATCATTATACCTGCCTCCCAGATGTCACTCTTCAGCTGAAATAGAAAATATTGAGCCGCTGTCAAGTTAGCGATACACGCTGAAAGTTAGGCCAGGGTTTCCTTGGCCTGGCTTTCACCTCAGATTACAAACCAAGCAGCAGCTCAATATCACCGCTGACCAGTTTGTCATCGGCTCTGGCTCCGCTCTCTGCCCTGCAATGCCCCCGACATGCCCTGATGCTAAGCAGTTAGTATCAGGACTATAGTGGCATTAGTCTGAGATATTCAGTGCCGCTGAATATCATGCTTAAGGGCATTTAAATGACTAACAGAACCCACATGAAAGGGCCATACTGAATTTGGTGCTTATCAATGGGGAACGTGTTTCTGATGTCATAGTGGGAGATCATCTCGCATTCAGTGATCACCAGATGGTGTGGTTCAGTATTAGGACTAGTATTATTCATTCAAAAGTGAGAGTCTATGGGGTATGTTTACTAAACTGCGTTAGGAGCCGCGGTAGAGACAGAAACCCCAAATAAGGACATGGGCGGTACATCGTTGCCGAGAACGCGCCGAGAACGCGTGCTACAAGGCGCCATAAATGAACGAGCGCTACAGGGCACGTTACCGCATGTTATTCTTAAGAAGGCGCGCAGGCATATAATCACAGCAACAGAGCTGTAGCACAATGGTTACAACACTGACTGATGGTACAGGGGTGATGGGTTCGATTCCCCAGTGGGCCTAATGTATAAGGGTGGCTGAGGCAGCACCCTTTACATTTAAGTAGTGATTGTTGAGGCATTTGACATGTATTTTAATTTGTGCTGCCAGCAAACACACCCTCACGGTGGCATAACCTAAGGTGCCGCATAAGGCACCCCATAAGGCACTCCATAGGGCACATTATAAAGTGTACTGTCCGCCAAGGCACCCTATAATGTCCCCTATAGGACACCTTATAAGGCTGTGAACAAAGCCCTGGCTGGCTGCAGGACTGCACGTCACCACACAAACTGTCTGCTGTGGTTACCAGGATAGGGTTAACCCACCCGTACCCATGATGCACTGCACATGCAAATCAGCAGTTGAGAGATGGGCACAAGATTGGGTATGCACCCCCACAGCACCTCGGCCAGGTAGGGGGAACAGACCATGTGTGGTACTGCCACAGAGTAGCCACAGACAGTCACATTGTGCAGGTACTGTGCCCACCCTGAGGTTGAGGTGGGGCACCCTGCACCAGGTCCACAGCACCTTTCATGGCTGAAATACGCCATGCTGCAGATCCCCATACAGAGTGTGATAGGTAGTTCCATTAGACACACCTAGGATACATCTGTGCCCTGCTGTATGTCTCGGTCATGTCTAGTCCTTATGGGCGATGATGCACTCAGAATAGTGCATATCCTGTGTTGGTGCCATGGTTACCTGCTGTAGGTGAAAGGGGGGGTGTATGAACCCATGGGCACATCATGTACCACCACACAACCCACCCTCTGGGGCTCAGGGTGGGAAACAGGATCACCCACCAATAAATCCACAGTCTACCTCCCTGAAATGGTAGCAGTAGAGAAGACCAACAACCCCAGTCCTGCTGGGGAACAGACAGAGCGGTACACATCCATAACACAATAGCAGACAGATGGCAGGCTTGGAAATGCTCAGCTGCCCCCCACCATTATCTGACATTCTCCAGCAGCAAGCCTCCAGCCGCTGCACCCTGCAAGGTGTTCCAGCAAGACACATACTAGCTGCAGACAGTCCGCCAGCTAGTCCATAGTTCATGGTCCTGGAGGAGCTGCATGTACCCAGAATGGGGATGTCAGCATACACACCAAGCAGATAAGTCAGTGATTGGGCCCCAAAAGAAAACCCATATATATCACATGAGAGAAAAAAAAGCTTAGATAGAATTTGTCACAGTCCTCCTCACTTCTCACCACCACCAAAAAATTGTCTATTAGACAACTTTTTGGTGGTGGTGAGAATCGAGGAGGAATATGACACATTCTATATACCCTTTCGATGTCTAGGACATCTGTACCTTGCCCACTCACGATCTTAAATGACAGAGGTGTAAGGCAGGGGTCTCCAAATCCAGCCCCGGAGGGCCACAAAACAGTCAGGTTGGCAGGATATCTCTAATGCATATATATCTCATGCATGTTCATTAGGGATATCCTGAAAACCTGACTGGTCTGCGGCCCTCCAGGACCGGAGGTGCCCACCCCTGGTATAGACCCTTCCACGATTTATATATTTTCTATGGAGCTTACTCGGGGGAGGAGGGGTTGATGTTTATCATTGATACCACTATTGGCCAGCTTGGTTATGTTTTTTTTCCAGTTTGTTGGGGTCATTTTCAGTGTTTCTGTGCCCTTTTGTTCTGTGCACATGTATCACACTTATCACTTTTTTTTGTTTCCCTGCATGGGCTGTACATTGCTGACGCTGAAATGGTCTCTCTCCCCTGTAATGTGCATTTAACGGCAGGTTTTCATTTGCGTTGGAATTCAGCTCTTCAGATCAGCGCGTTAGTGTGAAGGGAGCCTCTCCCCGCTCACTCTCCGCCCACTGACCCCTTCTCTCTGCCATCTCTCCACCTTCTGTGGTGTTTTACCGTGCTGCGGGGCATTACGATCGTTAGCGCATCATAACGCGCGTTATGTACGATTACCGCAGTTTAGTAAACATACCCCTTAGACTTTAGGAAAACTAACTTTGCCAAGATGGGATAATACCTCAAGGAGTTGTTAGCAGGATGGGAACAGCTGGGGAAAGTAGAAAAGCAATGGGCAAAACTTAAAGGGGATATTTTAAGGGCAACAAATCTTTTTGTTAGAAAGCTAAATATATGTAAAAGGAAAAAAGAGGCCAGTATGGTTCTCAAAAGAAGTAGCAGAAAAGGTGAAGAAAAAGAAGTTGGCCTTCATAAAATGCAAGCGATCACAGAGAGAGGAAGACAAGCATCAATATTTGGAAAACTTACAGAAGGTAGGAAAGTAAGAAAGCAAAGATACAAAAAGAAGAGGAAATAGCCAATGCAATAAAATGGGGGGCTACAACATTTTTCAGATATGTTAGTGAGAAGAGGAAGGGCAAAAGTGGTGTTGTCAGACTCAAGGGCGAAGGGGAGAAATATATAGAAGATGATGAGGATAGAGTGGAATTACTTAACAAATATTTTTGTTCTGTGTTCATAGAAGAAGGTCAAGGAGCAAGACCTCAGAAACATCCACAAATAGAAAAAGAAGTGAAGGTGATCTTGAATGATTTTCAGAAGACTGTGTTCATAAAGAACTAGCTAAAGTAGACAAAGCCATGGGTCCCGAAGGGATACATCCAAGAATATTGAAGGAACATAAGGATGTTCTAGTGGCTCCGCTGTCTGACCTTTTCAATGATTCTTTAGAGTTGGGAGTGATCCCAGAGGACCAGAGAGAGTCACATGTGGTCCCTTTACACAAAAGCGGAAGTAAAGATGAGGTTGAAAACTACAGGTCAGTTAGACTAACCTCTATGGTGACTAAATTATTGGAAACACTGATAAAAGTGAGGATAGTGAGGTTTCTGAAGTCCAATGGATTGCAGGATGCAAGGCAGTATAGTATACCAGAGGCAGGTCTTGTCAGACAAATCTGATTGATTTTTTTGACTGGGTGACCAGGGAGTTGGACCGAGGGAGAGCCCTAGATGTGGTAAGCTTAGATTTCAAAAAAGCCTTTGACACCATTCTGTACAGGTAACTTATAAACAAATTGAACACTGTAGAGATGTACCCTAAAGTGACTGACTGGGTTAGAAATCGGTTGAGTGGGAGATGACAAAGGGTACAGGTAACTGGAGCTCACTCTGAGGAGAAGGAGGTTACCAGTGGTGTGCTGCAGGGATCAGTCCTTGGTCAGATTCTGTTTTAACATTTTTGTTAGTGACAGCTAATCTTGAAGAACTGTCAAGAATTACTCAGGAGTTATATGTGGAAATATGTCTTTATGGAAAGGGTGGTAGATGCGTGGAAAGGTCTCCCAGTGGAGGTGTCAGAGCATCTGAATTCATGGGACAAACACAGAAGATCTCTACAGGAAAAAAGGGGACTATTGTAGTTGATATGGAAGGGCAGAGTAGATAGGCCATATGTTTTTTTTCTGCCAACATGTTTCTATGTAAATGCCTGGGAATATCGGCCCCGTAAGCAAATGGCAAACTGTAAAACCAGAACTTTCCTAGTCTCAGTCTCTGCAAGACCAGGTAGGAAGCCCTGCCAAATTCTAAATTCTAAAAAGCAGACATAGCAGTACTCATAAGATTAAAAGAGGGAGACATGCGCACTCTGCTCTGTACAAGCTGTATTTTTTTTTCAATCTTCTTTTTTCCTCTTTTAAACTTTTAAGCCCCAGAACTCCTTCCTCATTCTCTCAAAGACAGACACAAAATAAGTCTCTGGGACTTGTTCTAGGCTGTGTTGTCCAGTCCTGCTGTAACATTATGACCCAGCAGATCTGCACAGCTCAAGCAGAGATGTGTTTCTCTGGCCGCTTGTCAAGAATTTCCCAGCATAATTGCTTCTTGCTGGTCTCAGCTCTTTGACCTTCTCCCCTCCTAGATTGGCTGTGCTGCATCTGGCCAAGCATGTGAATGTATGATAAAAATGAAGTTCAAAACGGTGATTTATCCAAATTTACTGACTATGCCCACATCAGTTAGGTAGATCTAGAACTAGGTGAATTCACCTGTTTTCATCACAGGTTATGATTAGTCATGTAACAAATACAGTAATTAATTATCAGCTAGGTATGTGCATATCATGTGGAATCAGCACTGGTGTAACACATTGGGGTATGTTTACTAAACTGCGTTAGTGCAATTCGCGTTAGGAGCTGCGTTAGTGGAAGGAAAGCCAAAAAAGGACATGGGCGGTACATCGTAACCGATAACGCGCAGTTGCGCGTGGTATTGCGCGCCGTGCAGCAACGATCGCTACAGCGCGCGCGCTACTGCGTGCAAGCTTAAGACAGCACGCAGACACCCAAATACAGAAACAGAGCTGTAGCACAAAGGTTACTACACAGACTGATGGTACAAGGGTCATGGGTTCCATTCCCCAGTGTGCCCAATGACTAAGCCTGGCTGAGGCATCATGTGTAACCCTTTGAAGGCCTACTATAATATTTTAATCCACATTCTGCAGCAGGGTTAATGTTTGCACATGTCAGGAAAATTGTACCCGTCGTACCCAATTTGTTCCAATAGTGGCGTTCCCTCTGGCATGGTCATGTATTATATACCATTTGATAGGAATATATAGGCAGAAGATGAGATCGCGAAAGTACTGGGCTTGGCCTGGAAAGGGTTAAGTAGTGGGCTGTGAGGAAGTTTAGTTGTACCTGAATAGTGCTGCCAGCAAACACACCCTCACAGTGGCGTAACCTAAGGTGCCACATAAGGCACCCTAGAGGGCACTCCATAGGGCACATTATAAAGTGCGCTGTCTGCCAAGGCACCCTATAATGTCCCCTATAGGACACCATATAAGGCACCTTATAAGGCGCTTTATAGGGCGCCGTATAAAGCGCCTTATAGGGCGCCCTATGAGCCACCCTAAGGGGACAGTACCCTGAGGGTGGTCCTGCTGGCAGAACTAATATACAATAGACATAGACAATGCCTAAGACAGCCCTATTGATGAACCCCACTGTGGGTTCTGAACCCATGTCCTCTGGCTCCACAGGCAGTGAAGTAACCAGTGGGCTAGAGCTGCTAACAAACAACTGGCTGGCTACAGGAGGACTGCACGGCACCACACCCACATTCTGCTGTGGTTACCAGGATAGGGGTAACCCACCCGTACCCATGATGCACTGCACATGCAAATCAGCAGTCAAGAGATGGGCACAAGATCGGGTATGCACCCCCACAGCGGGTATGCACCCCCACATCACCTTGGCCTTGTAGGGGGAACAGACCGTGTGTGGCACTGCCACAGAGTAGCCACAGACAGTCACATTGTGCGGGTACAGTGCCCACCCAGAGGTTGAGGTGGGGCACCCAGCACCAGGTCCACAGCACCTTTCATGGCTGAAATATGCCATGCTGCAGGTCCCTATCAGTGTGTGATAGGTAGGTCCATTAGACACACCTAGGATACAGCTGTGTCCTGCTGTATGTCCCGGTTATGTCTAGTCCCTATGGGCGCTGTTGCACCCAGACCAGTGCATATCCTGTGTTGGTGCCATCGTTACCTGCTGTAGGTGAAGGGGGGGTGGTGTATGGATCCATGGGCAGATTATGTACCACCACACAACTCACCCTCTGGGGCTCAGGGGGAAACAGGATCACCCACCAATAGATCCACAGTCTACCTCCTTGCAATGGCAGCGGTAGAGGGGACCAGCAACAGCAGTCCTGCTGGGGAACAGACAGAGCGGCACACATCCATAACACAATAGCGGACAGACGGTAGGCCTGGAACTGCTCAGCTGCCCCCAACCATTATCTGACATTCTCCAGCAGCAAGCCTCCAGCCACTGCTCCCTGCAAGGCGTTCCAGCAAGACAGCCTACTAGCTGCAGACAGTCCGCCAGCTAGTCCATAGTGCATGGTCCTGGAGGAGATGCATATACCTGAAACGTGGATGTCAGCATACACACCAAGCAGATAAGTCAGTGATTGGGCCCCAAAAGGAAACCCATATATATCACATGAGAGAAATGCTATACAGCACTATGGGGGAACCTAGCCATGCCGTGGTCACTGCTCAGTCGGTGAGAGTGACCTCCCAGCAGGACATGCTGTGGCCACTCTGTCCGTGCAGGTAGTACCGGGCACTACAAGGTCCGAGCTATTGCCCTATGCCCTGCGCAGATGCGGCAAGGACAGGCCACCCTATCCAGGCTATTCCCACGGTAACCTTGCTCCTCATTATGCACATTGGCAGGCCAATACTGGGAACAGTGCTAGCAGTGTGGGCTGTGGAGGGTGTTGGAAGCCACCACACACTAGATAGACAGACACACACTCCCCACACCTATGCCAGCATTGTGCAACTATAGAGGTGTTGGGCAGCCCAGGCCACCACACCAGCCCTGGGCACAGTGCAGGCATGGTTATGGTACGCAATACTGTAGGAGTCACTCCCCAGGTTGGTAAACACTGTCAGACACACAGGACCTGTAGCACACTCCACAGACATCAGAAAGGTTGCTATGATGCAGCTCACTCAGGAAATTGTACTTAACCTAGGAATTGCTATCTGCCAGTAATCATAGCAACCTTTTGATAGATGTGTACCATATTCCCAGGTTTAGGGTGGCATTACTACGGTATGCATGTGCTAGTATTGGGAGATGCATGCAGAGCCCAAAGTCCTGCCTCTCCAGGAGGCTGTGGATAATGTGGCCTGTGGGTGTGGGTGTGTTTGCCCCTGTTGGCTGCTGCTTTGCGGCAGAGGTTCCCAACTCCATTCCTGCGGTGCCAAACACTGTTCGGGTTTTCATTCTGTCCCTCATGAATATGCATGAGATACATCTGCATACCATGGGGGTGGCGCATAGAAATGCAGCACAGGCATCTTCATCAGAGGCAGCATGGAACTGG